>HG995367.1:22500000-23750000 GCA_905333075.3 Atethmia centrago
AAAACTTTTTACACTTGCAGCGGCTGCATGGATGTAAATAAAAACAAATTTTACATTTCAGCTAAAGTACTTATCATATAGGCTGGAACAAAACCGTAAAATAAACATATAACCTGTAGAAGCAATCTTGAGATGTATCTTAAAAACTGGATTCATTATCACGTAACTATTTCTATGATAAATTAAAATTGTAAAATTACATCCACCATAGCAAGCAGGATGAAGAGTTATACATCTTATTTATTATATTATCTGTTTCTTCTCGAAAGTTAAACTTAGATAAAATATAAAAAAAAAACCGGCCAAGTGCGTGTCAGACCACGCACAATGAAAGGTTCCGTAGCTGGGAAGTTGGGATGAATTTATCCCAAAAACAAACTTAACATTGTAGTTGTAAAGCATCACGTTCTCCCATACATCGATATATGCCACGGTCAATTCTCCAACTGCAAATTTAAGTTGGTCGACTATAACTCGTTAAATCGTAAAACCTACTTAGTTGTGACAGTTTTCCTTTTATTTTCATTATATGTACTAATGCCATGAATTTTTTCACATCGCCTTAGACAACCATTTAGCTGGCAGGGGGGGGGGGGGGGGGGGCCTTGAATCGAAAAGTGGTGTTCACAGACACGCAATATTTTTGAACGGACGATCCCACACCATGGGATAGACGAGAAAAAATAATATCATCCCCACATTACGTGCAAGGGAGGCACCCTAAAAAAATGTTTTTTTCAATATTTTATTTAAGCACTTTGCCGGCGTGATTAATATGTATACCTATGCTTTAGCATACAATACTAAGCGTCTAGAACTACAGTAGGGACAGACAGACAGACAGACGAACATGGCAAAACTATAAGCGTTCCTTGTTTACTACGGAACTCTAAAAACCAGAATGTGAGGGCAATTCCCGTATTTTCAAGAACGTTCGCATTTTTATCCCAATATCAATCTTTCAAAAAATCCCAGTACGTTTTTGACAATAATTATCGTTAAGATGTGATTCCCACCAGATTTTAAACGTTTTAATAAGGATTTTAACGAGGATTGGCCTTCTCAAAACGTATCCGAAACGGCCTTGATTATGTCTATTTCATACACAAAAATGTTCCTCAAAATTGAATCTCTGACTACCTACAGAAGTCACACATTCCTCGCCCCCCAATTTAGCGTCGTGACTGCCATAGTCAACGGCTATTGTTGAACGCAGGCCTCCATAAAGTGCTTGACGAACAGTCCCTACTCTCATTAAGGCACGGGGAAAATTTGACATAATTAAAACGGGGTCAATGACTACATTACAAATCCCTTGCCCCCTTTTCTTGTATAATGTTTGAATACACAAGGTGCAAAAAATGTGAACTAGTGCGAAATTTTAATTGAGCAATTTTTAAGCTGGTATAGGAGGAAGATTTTTTCGGAAAAAGTTATTTATGCGACGAGAGAGCAAAGTTGGTTTTTGCTGCGAGTGTTGATTTTGAATCCCGAGTAAGCGAAGGACGTTTTCCTTTTAATTTAATTATATGTACTTGCCATGATTTTTTTCACATCTCCATAAACAACTATTTAGCTGGCTGGGCGGTGGGGGGGGGGGGGGGACTTGACTCTAACAAAAATTTGCACTTTAATGCTTAATATTACGCAAGTGGATCCTTGAATCGAAAAATGGTGTTCACAGACCTGCAATATTTTTGAACGGCCTATCCAACGATATCCCACACCACCACATAATTGATTCACGAGCGTAGCGAGTGTTTCTAGGTTAGAATCCTGAGCACAGCGAGGGATTCAAAGACACGAGATGCAAATAACTTTACTGTCGTGTAACACATAGGTACAACCTTAGCAGCGAGAATAAAAACTTGAATCCCGCTATTTTTTAAAGATGCGTTCTGAAACTGCACCCGCGGTATTCTGTCACGAAATTAAAGATTGTTAAAAACTATAAATAATTATGTAGATACATGATTAACTTCGTATTTTTTACTTCAAAATATTACAAAATATTATTCGATTATTTAGAAAAAAACGTATAATAATTACATTTAAAACCTTAACAGATGATTTGCAATTTTACGGTTATATGTGTATCCGAACGTATTATTGTTTGTTTCTTTTTGGGCCTACTAGGTATGGAATTCGAAAATCGAACTTCAAATCGACTTGTTCCTATGTCTCGTTTTTTTCGTATCCAATTTAAAGATGAGACAACAAAGTGAAGTTCAAATCTTTCGAATTTTGTGAGTAGACCCAGAACTGTTCTCGATATTTTTAGCAAAATAATTAAAAAGGTACTTTGTCTCACCCTCACAATTAAATCCAGCTTGTTTTAAACCTTGCTTTAAATCTGCTTGTTTGAGGTGCTTTTTTTTTTTTTTTTGGGTGGGAAATCATCAAATAACTTCTCCCGCTCTGGGCGGAGCGGGAGGGTGTGTCAGACTCTTACTGACTAAAACCCACCCGTATTCCTTCTTGTTGCCTGTGTTGCGGGGGCCTCGGTGACCCATAAGTACCTTCCCGCGACCCCGGCAGGCATCGGCCCTAGTGGACCCCTACTTTTGTGCTGACGACATCTCTTTGAGGCGCGCGTGGAATACGACGCGCCGTCGACCCGGGCCTGGTCCTTACCGGACGGTGAGCTACCCATTGCTCACCGTCCGCAAGCCCGCGCCTACGGTGGCCGGAAATCCGCCCGGGATTCCCGACGCCCTGGGCGTCTCCTGCGGCGGCTAGGGGCGAGAGGGCGCGAAACTTGCCTTTCCCTCAACCGTCCCGCCTCCTCCTTTGCGAGCATTACTGCTTCGCAGAAGGAGGTGATGGCTGCCCATGCCCTCTCGCTCCGTACCATGGCCTGAACCAGGGCCGGACGCGAGAGGTCTCTGCCGCCGATCGCCTCCACGAGGACACGGCGGTGCTCTGCCCAAGCCGGGCAGACCTCCACCGTATGCTCCACCGTGTCCTCCAGGCGATCCACACAGTGGTGACAC
This sequence comes from Atethmia centrago, assembly GCA_905333075.3. Lineage (NCBI taxonomy): Eukaryota > Metazoa > Arthropoda > Insecta > Lepidoptera > Noctuidae > Atethmia > Atethmia centrago. Next base: position 22,502,994 of record HG995367.1, read on the forward strand.
CCGGACGTTTCCTCCCGCCTTATCCGACACAGGAACCTCCCGAAGCTGCCGTGTCCGGTGAGGACCTGCGTCACGCGGAAGGTGAGGACGCCGTGGCGGCTCTCCAGCCACTCCTCAAAGGTGCTGAGGTGAAAATGTATTTTTTTTTTTGATAATATGATTGAATAGGTAATATTATTTTATTATGTAGGTAGATAAATGAAAAAAATTAAAAAAAAATGTAGTCAACTGACTGTGAGGTAAAATTTGAAAATGTAAAAAAGTTACGCTTGGTAGATGATGTGTGTTATACAAGACAATTCAACTAACCAACCCAACCAACCAAACCAAGCGACCAAGCGTAACTTTTTTAGTGTTTCAGATTTTCAAGCGTGGTATTATTTATTTAATAATTAAAACTTTATGCACAAGTAAAAAAAAAATACTGTACAAAGGCGGACTTAATGTATGAGGCATTTTCTATTATGTTATGGTGATCTACCAAGCGTGGTATTATATTATGTATGCGTCCTGAAAAGCGGCCTATTAACCTATTATCCTACCCTACCTTATCTGCAAAAACAGTAGATATGATAAGGTAAAATACCCATTATTTTGTAAACAGGAACAACACAGCAATATTCATTGAAAACGTGTTCCTTTATCACGATCGGAATTCGGGTCACCTCGCGAAGGTTGCATAGAAGTTTTACAATTTCGTTGTATCGGTTATGAAAGCGAAACGTTTTCGGTACACCTTAACTTTTACTAACTATTAAGTAACTTTGGCCGAGTTTTGTGAACAAAAGAAATAAATATGGCTACCTCTTTATAGTTTACTAGCTGCACCCCGCGGTTTAACCCGCATAAGTGTTGATCACGCAGGAATATCAGGATAAAAAGTATTCTATGTCCTAACAAAACTCATGGTCTACCCACGTGCCAAATTAAATTCAAATCTATTCAGCCGTTTTAGCGTGAAAGCGTAACAAACAAACAAACAAACTCACTCTCGCATTAATATTATTAGATAAGATAGGTGGTTTTCAAATATTTATTTTCGAATGGTTAAAAAAAATATCGTTGGTTCATTAAAATGTTTGTGGAAACTAATAAGTAACGAAGCTGCCAAACCGTTGCTAATGCTCTTAGGCAAAGTAATCACTTTGACCAGAAAATAAATTTTCTTTTCTGGTAAAAATGATTAGGTACTTTGAAAAATTAAAAATACGCGCAGACCTGCTATTGGTGAAAATTGTTAAAAAATATAGACCTAAAACAAACCCACATAAGGACGAATACAAACATAAAAGTGAATATCTAGGGACATAAAAGTGGGGTATTGACATGCAGCCACTCACGACTAAGATGCATTATCGCAACGGAACTCGAATATCCAATATCACGGAATACTCACACTACTGAATGTCGATATCTAAGCAAAGTGCCTAACAACCAGCAAGGGCCCAACTTATGTTCCCAGGCCGTCGTTATCAAAGTGTCAAACTACATTATAAGCTTGTTTACGCCAGTGTCATCTCCATAAATACACACAAACTTCTTACTACCATCTTGAAACAATTACGTCTTCATGGGCCAAGTTTAGTACTCGGATTATTCTATTCAAAAACATCTTTAAGGCCAAACAGAATAAAATTAAGACTCAGCCGCTGTTGTTTGCAAATAATAAGAAAACAGACTTGGTAAGTTAAAAAATTTCGCGTAAAATTTGCATAAACCTCGTGGAGCCCTGTTCACTTTTCTCTACTTTTGTTTTTTATATCATCTCTTATACCGTTCGTCCCTAACTCATTTTATAACAATATCTTATTAAGTGTTTCTTATAATACTTTGAAAGAAAAAGTTTAATAATTATTGTTAATGGTGTTACTGGATGTGCTGTAGTGTGAGTAGAATATTTTTGTGGCTGTGGAAAAATCCTGTTCATACCGATCTGTCAGTTTACCGATTTCCCGCCATCCCTACCTCACCCTCGTACATTTATCTGCGTAGAAAAAATCCTAGTGAAAATGTTCCGTCCGAAGCCACCCTCATATATATTAAGTAGGTTATGTTATATATGTTGATGGAACACGTGTTATTTCACCGTGAGCCCACGAGATCAAACATAATCGTGATGTATAATATCAGCTCTAGTTTCAGTTTACTTTGGAACAGAAATACGCGTAAATAGGGAACAATTTTCTAAAGACCATAAATAGAATTAAGCGTATTGTCTTGAACAAAGTTTGTACCGCCTACACACAAGTAATAATTCCCTTCAGTTCACTATTTATACTGCTAAATCTGAATAAGGGATTATTATATACAAAACGATACAAATAATTCTAATTAAAGTAAACATGCAACTTCGAATTTAGAAATATGTATAAGTATACTAAAGTAATAAAATGTTGACAAAACTCTAGGACGACTTCTTAAAAAGTGTGAAAAAAGATTTCTTTGGCGATAAGACTTCATTAAAACTCAACAAGTTTTCAAAAGCCAAATTTCGTCATAGACTACTTGCCTTATAAGCAAAAAAAAAAAGATTAGAACATAAATAAAAAAACGCAAATCAAGCTAAGCTGTTATAAGAAAGATATCGAAACCCACAATAATAAAACAGTTGCCGATACAAAAATACATAACTTTACAAAAGGCAAAAGTATATACCTATAATGTATGCGAGCTAACGGAGCATTGCCTTTGTGAACTTAGAACTGAATCCCCAGAGGTTTATGTCTTTTCGGATCAGGAGGCTTACGGGACGCGCGAAGAAAACTCCTTTCCTTCATAAATATTTACTTTATGAAATAACGCGCCCCGAGCACAGCTTAGTCTTACATACTGGCTGGGACCAGGTGATAACTGGCAAATGACAAAACACACACACACATCTTCTATTAGAAAATAATAATAGGGAGATCTTCTTTTCCGGTGGGTAGGTACTCGTTTGTTGCGGCTACGTTTACCAACTCGCCTTAGTGTAATTACTTAAGTAATATTGGTAATCGAAAATATAACTATTTTATTCGACTACGGAGCAGTAAATCAAAGAAAGGACAATGAATTAAACAGTCTTGCAATACTATTTATTTTACACTGCTTTTCAGCATTACGATTAATTATTTTCATTGTACTACGATTGAAATAACTATTGCAACACTGAAAAAGTCATAGTGATTTAGTAAAATGCAAGGACCGTTTTGTAGTACATAGTAATTTCATGGTATAATGTCAAAGGATTGACAGCTGTCATCTGTCACTTGTAGAAATGGAGGATAAAGTTTACAACGAGCTCAATGATAAAATTATGAAAAGCAATTATTGTACAATGGGATGGTATAGCGGAATGTGGTAGCTGACACATGGCAAATAATTTAATTTAATGTTTTGTGTTGCGTAATGTAAATTATTTTGCGTACTATTGTTGAGAATCACGATTTTTCTAACTGAACAGACAACTACTGTGCTGCTGGGGAGTCTGTTGGGTTACTTCTTCTTCCCAGCTAAAGTACTTGGAAGTCATGAAAAGCATTTTGAGGGACTGTCGTATGTAATTTTGACGTTCGAAAAGTGCTAATTCTCGGCCTAGTTTGATTATATGAGTTTTGATTTTGATTTTTTTATTGGACACTTTGTATTATAGTGTTCATGGTGGATGACAATCAATGTAAGATTTAATAAACGATTATAGTGGAAAGAAGATTTTTATATTTGTCTATGAAATTATTTCTTCCACTTATAATATAGGTAATCAAACACCTATGAGACTAGCCTGCTATAACAATTATTATAAGATTTAGTTATTTATATAGGATGGCTAATTCGGATATATACAATTTTTTAGCCCCCAAATTTTGCAGTTATTGTGATGCACAGTCTATAAAACCATGACCATAATCAGTAATCCTTTCAGTAATTTTCACCCGAAGTTCTTAAATTAATTTAAAAACTATCCAATTTTTCTAACAAATCAAATTAAGAGACTACAAGACCTAAACGCAAATTTTGTAAGTTTTATAATGCCTAAAAGTATATGATCCACTGCAGTAAACAAAATCAGAAAATATATGGTAAATATATGGTATTCTTCAGGATATATGCTAGGTAGATAGTGTGGTAAAAACATAATACAATTAATTTGATAAAATAGAAAAAAATCACGAAGAAAATTTCTTTTAACGATTAAAAACCATACATTATATACATGCAATAATTCTGATTTTAAGTCAGATTATTTTACAAGCAACATATTAGCATAATAGTGTTTTATTTTTGTTATACAATCTATAGCTTTTTTGTAAATCGATAATTGCTTCATATTTTGCAATAAATTACCAGCGTTGTGTCATCGCGCTTCTCTTTCTTTCTATGCCGTCCGTCAGTGACCGCGCTTTAGGTGTTGTCGGCCTCTTTAAGAGTAACGAATACCACTTTGATCGACACCGAGGATTTCGCGGCACATCCTGACTTTTTTTTCTATGGGGTTATCTAAAGGGACGTGGTGGTCAATCTTTAATACGAAAAGCAGAATATTTGTGACTTCAGACACATATTAAAGTACCTATGCGACAATTTAATGAAAAGCACTATGAAAAGCGGTCGCATTTATAAGTATCAAAAAGGAGGAGATTAAGCAGATCTTAATTACCGTATAAAATTGCCAAGCCTAAATAATATGATTATAGAAAAATATTTGGTAATTTGTAACACGTGCCTACCAATAATAGTATTAGTAGGTTCTCAAGAGAGGAAAGTATACACTTTCCCCTCTTGAGAACCTAACAAAAAGGACAATTTATTATAATTTGTTTCCCAAAAGCCTCATGAGGAAATAAATCAATTTGGTAACAAGTACAAGTAGATAGAAATAATCGGTTCTTGCGGTGTGCAAGTCATTCTCCCCGCAATTTGGGTAAGTAGCATTCTGGATACGGTTCCGTGTGTTATTTATGTTTTGCTTTTATTACCATCTAAGTATATTATTTAAAATTTATGTTTTTATTTTTGTGTGTGATGTATGTGTTTAAAATTTGTGTCTGTTGTTAATATCTCCAGAGCATTTTTATATTATACATATATTATTATTGCCTGGGGCTCGTGGCGAAATAATAACAGCCGCACGGGTCGATCGAAAGTTAAGCTACGCTTGCCGCGGTTGATTCGTAGATGGGGGACCATCCATTACATATCGAGACCTCAGAAAGCACGTTAAGCCATTTGATCCCAGCTGTCATTCGTAGATCTTTGACAGTCGTTACGGGTAGTCAGAATCCCAAAAAGTCTGACAACCAGTCTTACCAAGGGGTATCGTTTTACCCAGTAACTGGGTTGTGGAGGTCAGTTAGGTAGTCGGTCCATGTAAAATACTGGTATTCAGCTGCATTCGATCGGACTGGAACCCGACCCAAAATAGTTGGGAAATAGTTAGGCAGATTAATTTTGACATATCATTATTTGTATCGACTATCTGCAGGTAAAAACAACACCATTGGTTAATTCAGATTATACATAAAATCATATAACCTATGCCACACTCATGGGATTAGCGTACGCCCAAATTACAATGATTCTAATAGTTGTAATCTTGTAAAGCTTACGACATTCAAACACAATATTTGTCAGGCAGCGGCAATATTTTTTTGAATTTAGCTTTTTAACAGCATTACGTATACAACTTTGCAAAGTGGAGCTATCTCAACGGTACAGCAGCAGGGTGTAGATGTGGAGCTGTGGCGCAAACTATGTGCCACCCTACCCTGTGCCTATGTGTGTGTGTGTGTGTATCCTGCCCTCTGTGCCCCAAAAATGCAGCCATAGCGACCTCTGCACCGCCACCGACGACGATGCCGTAGAAGCTTTGGCAATTTATTTTTTATACACTGTCGTGCCACAACGACACGACACGACGAAGAAGAACCGCATTGAATTCAGATTGAGAAAATCTTGAGATTGCACAAAAGGCAATATTTATTTATTAAAACTTTATGCACAAGTATAAAATAAAATACCGTACAAAGGCGGACTTAATGCCTGAGGCATTTTCTACCAGTCAACCTTAGGGTGATGCAGAGAAGACACATGGCAGGTGCAACTTAAGGGATAGATAACACGAAAATAACTTTACAATACAAGAATACATACGTAGATACATACATATAAACAGAATAAGCTTTGTCAGGAGAAATAACGATCGGTAGTGGGGAAATATCGATCAGTAGAGGAGAAAACGAATCCAGCAAAATATCAGCGCTGGGATGTTTCTTTCGCATTCCAAAGAAAGACAGCCTGGACAAAGAAAGAAGAGCGAATGAAACCAGAGCGGTGAGAAGGACATCGAAGAAGACGATTGTTGGTGGAACGAAGATTTTTACTATGGGCAGAGCACAAGTATTGAATATGGGAAGTCAGGTAAGAAGGAGAAGTGGGTTTGTTGAGAATAGAGAACAACATAGACAGAGCCCTCACCTCTCTGCGCTGACGAATGGGTAACCATTTTAGAAGCACACGGTGTGCGGATACATGGTCATACTTACGAAGATTGAAAACGAATCGAATGCAATTATTGAGAAGTCGGTCAAGTTTATTGAGGAGATCTGCATTCAGGTCATAGTAACACACATCACCATAGTCGATTATGGGAAAGATTAAGGACTGTACAAGCATTGCCTTTATGTGTGATGGGAGAAGATTTCTCAACCGATAGAGCGACCGCAACGTTCCGGTGACTTTCTTACTAACAGTCGTCACCTGCTTTTGCCAGTCAAGACAAATGTCGACATGCAGACCAAGATCTTTAACATCGGAGCTAAACGGAATGACTGAGTTGTCAAAGATTACAGGTGTCAAAGATAAGCCATTCAGCTTCCTTATGCTGTGGGGGCTCCCTATTAAGATAGCCTGACACTTGGTAGGGTTAACCGCCACTCCAAATCGATCAGACCAGTTTTTGACCACACCTAAATCCCGGTTTAGCTCCTCAATCGCATGATCAGAAATGTTATCAACACTTGCATGGCAGTAAAGCTGCAAATCGTCGGCATAGAGATGATGCCATCGAGAAACATGGCGAAGCACTTGCTGTATCGCTTGATATCTCGAAGGCTTTCGACAGGGTCTGGCACGCTGGTCTGCTCAGCAAGCTTCCTGCTTATGGCATCCCAGCTGATTTTTGTAGCTGGATATCAGACTTCCTTAGTGAACGGTCGATCAGAGTAGTCGTTGACGGCTGCTCCTCTGACCTTATGGCTATTGATGCCGGAGTTCCTCAGGGGTCTGTTCTCTCTGCAACTCTTTTCCTGAAGCACATCAATGACCTACTACAGACTGGTATTGTTGGGTATGCGGACGACAGTACTGTTTCAGAGAGATACTTGTCCAGCGCAAAAACCAACGGGGCCGCAGTTCGTTCCTTGAGAGAGGCCTTGGTAGAGCGGACAGAGTTGACGTTAAGCCTTGTCTCCCAGTGGGGTGATGATAATCTGGTCACTTTTAACGCCACCAAAACACAAGCGTGTCTTTTTACCGCAAAAAGGAGTCGTTTCGACCTGACTCCTACTTTTCGGGGTACATCGGTTCCTATAACTGATCGGCTCGAGCTCCTAGGCACGGAGTTGACATCTAACCTCAACTTCGGAGCCACCATCGAGTACAAAGCCCAAACTGCGGCCAAGAAACTGGGCATCCTAAATAAGGTGAAGCGATACTTTACGCCTGGACAGCTTTTGACCCTTTATAAAGCGCAGGTCCGATCCTGCATGGAGTATTGTAGCCACCTTTGGGATGGCTCGGCTAAATACCAACTTGCCGCGCTTGACTCGGTGGAACGCAGAGCTAAGAGGCTCATTGGCGACGTAAATCTGGTGGATGCCAAACTTCATAGTTTGGCCCATCGTCGCAAGATTGCCTGCTTGTCGGTCTTCTATAGATTGTACTTCGGAGAGTGTGCTCAGGAACTCCACGACCTCATTCCACCGGCCCCCTTCTATTATCGGTCATCTAGGCGCACTTCAGGTTACCATCCCTTCCTGGTGGCTATCCCACCAACTCGCACTAAGCGTTTCCAAACTTCTTTTATAATGCGCACAGCAAAGGAATGGAACTCTCTGCCTGCGTCTGTGTTTCCGAACGCATATAACCCTAATCTCTTCAAAGTGAGAGTGAACAGGCTTCTTCTGGGTAAGCTCGCTCCATCGTCGACTTTGTTTCTGTCGCCTCTGACATAGACTAAGGTCAAGAGCAAACCCATCAAATAAAAAAAAAAAAAAAAAAAAATACGCAGCCCGAAGCTCGGTGGTAATGAGATTAATAAAAATGGAGAACAAAAGAGGAGATAATATACCGCCTTGAGGGACGCCAGCTGCAAGATCACACCAACTCGACGAAGAGTCACCAGCATGAACAGACTGCTGACGCCCCCGAAGATAAGAGGAAAACCATTCCAATACCTCTGGAGAGATCATATGATAAGAAAGGATGGATAAAAGGACTTCGTGACTGACGGCATTAAAAGCATTGGAGAAGTCAATTAACACTAAGACTGTAACTTTGGTGTCTTCCATTCCCCGCCTTATATCGTCAGTCACTTTAAGGAGAGCTGAAACGGTACTTTCCCCGGTCCTGAAACCGGACTGAAAGGAACTGATGAGGGAGTTGTGGTGGACAAAGTGTGAGAATTGTTTATGAACACTGGCCTCCAGCACTTTAGACAGAAAGGGCAGGATGGAAATTGGGCGAAAGTGACTAGGAAGAGAGGGGTTGGGTATCTTAGGCAGTGGCCGAACAAGGGCTTTACGCCAAAGGAAGGGAAAACACCGGTGTACAGGGAGAAGTTTAAGATGTGGGAGATTGCAGGAAGGAGTTGATCAAGAGCCGTAACGATCATATGGCGGCTGATATTATCGCAGCCCACGGCTTTGGATTTAATAGAAAGGATAATCTTTCTGATCTCTCCCGGGTCAACTGGGGTGAAGACAAAGGGATTAATATTAGGGCGCGTCAGACCAGCAAGGTAGTCAAGGGTTTGACATTTGGTTAGACTATCTAGCGTGGGAACAGTGGAGAAATGGTGATTTAGATCGTCTAAGCCATTTGTGTTAGGAAGGTCTGAGTTCCGCGATTTGCCGATGCCTAAAGTTCCAAGGAACTTCCAAATATGGGCAGGAGAAGAAGAAGTGATATTATTTAGGATATTTTGGCGTTTAGCGTTGCGTATCATCTGGTTACACCGATTCCTAGCAGCCTTAAAGCAGGTCCAATTGTCCTCCGAGCGATCCTTTTTGAATTTCCGAAACGCGCGGTCTCTCCGTCGCATTGCCATCCGAACTCCCATGTTCATCCAAGGCGCAGGCGGACGCTTCAACTTGATTTTTCTGATAGGAGCATGTGTGTCATATAGCTTGACCACAACATTGTTGAACATTTAGCCAAATACGTCACTTCCATTAATTGTCTACATTTTATTGACCCCGATTAACTACGTTTCACGCCTTAACTTAACAAATCTGACGAATGCCTAAACTTTAAATTAATAAACAAAATACTATGTAAAGAAATAAAAGTAATTTAAAGTTTTTCGCTTAGGCCATTTCAAGTTGTGTTAGAATTCTCAACTTTTTTGGGTCGAATACTTTCTTACACACGCCAATATTTTCCACACCTACTGACTTTCTATTATGCGTGAAAAAGTCTAAACATCCATCATTATTTTGTCACCTATGTCAGTCAGTTTTTAATCTATTCAAATACAACATACACATATAAGCTCACGCCTTCTTCCCAGGTGGGTAGGAAGCTACAGAATGACACCTGCTTTACGATCCTTACATATTCCTTTTGCTTTGTTTAGGTACGTTCATACATCTGTTCTGTACACGCACGCCGGTTGCGAGTACTACTCACCTGACCTTTCTGAAGAATAGCACCAATAAGATCCTTTTAGAGCGTCCCTTCCCGGCGTTTCCACTCACATCTCCCTTGTTAGTCGCCTTTTATTCATCCTCTTAACTTGATCAAACTATCTAAGCGTACTCTTTCAAATATTTATCACTGCATCTTCTCTTAAACCGCGCCGTTCCCTAGCACATCATTCACACATAATCAGCCTATAATGTTCCCACTGCTGAGACACAGGCCTCCTCTCTGTGAGAGTGAGTGGTCCATATTCCACCACGCGGGCCCAGTGCGGGTTGGTAGATATTACATGTCTTTGAATCTTTGGTTCTAGGACATGCCGGTTTCCTCACGATGTTTTCCTTCACCGTTTTGAGAGTAGTGGTGATGCAATAATTTACACAAAGTAAAGCGCCTGTCCGGGTTCGAACCAACTACCTACAACTCGTAAGTAGCGGCCGTTACCACTGGGCTACCACTGCTCACCATTTACAACTACCTAAATATTGAAAGATAGTTATGTATATTATAACATTGGACCTATTGTCAAAAGTATGATCATAATAGTAGCACTTGCTTTCCACGGCGACGAGGGTCCCGATACGACGGTCCCCGACTTTAAAAAGATCACCGATCTATTACCCGACCGCGTCAAGTGCAGCTTAACCTCTGATAACAGCAGTTACACGTCGTCAAACAATACTACTACGTCAGTATTCTCTTTGCTATGCCAATGGAAATGGATAAATGCAGAGTCACGGCTAGCAAATATTTCTATTTGAATACCGAGGCCGAAATATTTTAGGATTTGTATCACAGTTATTGAATTCCCCATTTTTGAGATACAATATTGAAAAAGCATCATAGTTTTGTAGGTTTAAAAATCAGCAATCAACTTTTGTGTAAGTAAAAATTGGGTATTTGTATTTTGCGAATAGACAAAGAATTAAGACCAATTTCGACATTCGCAATGCCCGCTTATTGCAGCTTGTAAATAATAAAAGAAACCGCCACATTACTTCCACTCAATTCTGATCCACCAAAAAATTAATTGTGCGATCATCAGCTATGAGTTAATACAATATTCAGCGAACGCGGCATGAGCGATGGAGAGCCAACGACGTGTGAATCATTCATCCAACTGAACGCAGCCGACGTTCACATGGCATACATCTGTGGCCAATGCAATACGCCACTGAAAAGTTACATCCAATTAGCAGAAACCGATGACGCGCGTACTCTATCCACTCGCTGAATTTGACAACTGCTGTCATAGTTTAAATTTCGAAATACCTTACGATCCGTTTATTTTAAGCTAGGAATCGCAGCTAATGGAATACCTAGTGTATTTTTTTTGTTTTAATTGTTTGGTGCGAGCTTGTTAGCAATTACTAGTTAGGAAAACAATGTGCGAGTTATAATTGGCTTTACACTAGGTTTGAAAATAGAGTGTTTGTTTTTAATGATCCTGTGCATGTGTTGTAGCTTTACTGAATCAAAAAATAATTCATTTTACTCCCTACCTAAATAGACAAATACGTAGCACTTAACTTTTCAAGTATTCAAAATAATTATGTGCTTCGAAAATATGGGAAAGCTTATTTACGCTTATTTTCTGTATCAGCTCAGCAAATTGAAAGCTCTTGGAGTACCTTATAAATTCTAACAAAATAAATAGATTCTTACACAAATTAAAATAGGCGGCGCTATCTCCAATAGCAACGGACGTTCAAGAGGTCGATTCATGAGAAAAATGTTTTACTTATCTCTGAAAGTGTCCCTTGCGATCTAAGTGACTTGTTATTTTGGTCATTAAGTAAAGATGACTGATAAAACTTTACTTATACTGTTTAATGGTTATGCTATTATTAACACAAACATACCTACAATCACGGCTGTATTCCTCGGAAGGGCAGGCAGAGGTGTAGTACGCCATAATTCTTGTAAAATAGATTAATTTAGAGAATACTCATAGGAAAATGTTTTTAAAGTAAACAAATAACCTCGTCTTCAAGAAAAAACTGAACAAGATTTTCCTTACATCTTGTACTTCACCTTAGACCAAGTTAACCCACATCAGCATCAAGCAAGATGGTGGTCAAAGAAAATCCAATTCCGAAAATAGAACCTGATAAGGATCAACTCGGAACCCTACCGAAGGCAAACAAAGGAAGCAGAAGCTAATAAATAATAATAAGTCACTCCTACAAACTCCAGCTTTACGTGGGCAGACAAAAACTTCGTACCTACACTTTTTATCCCACGACATCTAATAAGTTTCTCATCCGCAGATAACAAAAGGAATAGTAAAAACAAATGAATTAAACTTGAAATAAAGGCAACAGAGAAAAACAGAGAATAATTACTTACAGAATGTACGAAGAGAATGTCAATAATTATAGTGGACATTAGCAATAACGGAGCACACAACCGCAAACCAGCTATTTTCTCTGTTTCAGCGAAACTAGTTTAAAAGCGGTAATTATAGTGTAACTGTGGTAAGCACAGGATTTTATTCTTGAACCTCTAAATAAGAAGTTTAAAGCGAGAAGGCTTTTTTAGGAATAAATACTTGTATTGGGAGCCTAACTGGGTACGATATTGTTATCTGCGGAAAAGCCACCTTCATTATTTTTAAAGTGCGCTCGTATGTGTATTGCCTGCCAATACTTTATGAAATAATAACGTTATTAACTAGTTATAAAAAATCACTCCATCCATATCAGCATTAATTAATCTGAAATTATATTTTTAAACGCTTGTGTCGACAGATTTACATCATTCTTTGTTATCCTATGGTCGCTTTCCAAAAATAAATGACCAAAATATTTCACAGTGTTACTAGCAGAAGCCTATTCGTACAAAAATATTATGAATATAAATTTTCACTTCCACTAAAAACCTTTGCAAGAATTCCCTCATACGAGCCCCTTAAGCCTTTACGGGTAAAACACGAAACAACGTAACGGGCAACCGTTATTACACTGTGTAATACACAAAAAATATATTGTAGCACCTTCACCACCGCCTTCACTTACTTAAACAGAGTTTACAAATCTATTTTTACCGACAAATAAAAAATACATACAGACAAACCTTTTTTGAAAAAGGTTTGTCTGTATGTATTTTTTGTAATACGTGTATTTTTTTTTTGGCAAACCAACTAAATACATACAGACATTCAACATATCACAAATACACATACACATTGCATCCATCTAAATGAAAGTTAAGCACAGCATTTTATTTTGATCTCACTGTACAATAATAATTAATATAAAGATGGATCTTTTATACTTTAAATTAACTTGAATTAAATTAAATAAGATTGAATTAAATAACAAACTAAAAACATAATAAAAAACACAAACAAAATAAAAAATAAAAAAAAAACATTATTGAACAAAGATTACTATTATGATAATAGTGTTCATCGATATTTTCGTCAATTGTGGATCGATTTTGAGAATTCGTTTTCATTTTTGGTAGAGCAGACTTGCGATATGGTACCATGCAAATTTTATTCAGTTTGCAACGGCAGTTTTAGAGTAAGCTACAATAATATTAAATTCACGTTGTGTATGTTAATGATGTTATTAAACTTTCTGTCTCTGTTGTTTACATAGCAAGTAGTGGTATACGAATTTATACACCGACTTCAGAAATTGAACTTATTTTTCACTTTGTATAGTGTTTTTTGGGAAGTAGGGTGTTTGATTTGTAAAAAAGTTAACACATTGTTAAACAGATAGCATCTTTATCTCTTTTAGCAGGGTAAGGAATAAAATAAGTACTTTATTTTTGGTTGGTAATTATCAAATAACTTCTCCCGCTCTGGGCGGAGTGGGAGGGTGTGTTAGACTCTTACTGACTAAAACCCACCCATGTCCCTTCCGTTGCCAGGGGCCTCGGTAACGCTTTTGTACCTTCCCGCGACCCCGCCAGGGACGTTTAATTCGAAACAAAATTATGTTAGTATAGTACGAGTAAAACTACAGTGTTGGGGTTGTGAACAAATTTTTGAAAAGAATGAATGGTTTGTTCTGCTGGAATATTACAAATAAATATTTCCCAATCTATAATAAAAAAAGCATTCTTTTGTCGCAAAAGAATGCTTTTTTTAAGAGCAAAATTATTTTCAGTTTATTTCCTTTTTTGGGTTCCGTAGTAAACAAGGAACCCTTATAGTTTCGCCATGTCCGTCTGGTTATCTATCTGTCTGTACCCGCTTTAGCTCAGAGATGCATAGTACTAGAAAACTGTAATTTAGCACAGGTATACATATTAATCACACCGACAAAGTGACAAACTAAAATCATAAAAAAAATATCGAAAAGGTACCTTCCATGCACGTAATGTGGGGATGATTTTTTTTTTTTTTTATTCGTCTGTCCCGTCGGTATCATCGCATATGTCATAATATTGTGGGTCTGTGAACACTATTTTCCGTTTGCGTAATATTAAGCTATACAATGCTAATTCTTGTTAGAGTCAAGCGTAGTACTCGTAGAAGTGATGGCGCCAAACAAGTAGCCGAATTCTGGGCCTAGTCCATTTAGATTGCCATCGACACGCTAAGAAGAAGATCTATTGACAGTGTGGCATGCATTACGGTTGTTGCAACCCAGTGCTGGGCACGCCACGATTGCGGCGATAAGTCCCCTCTTTGAGGAGTGGCTGGAGAGGCGCCACGGCGTCCTCACCTTCCGCGTGACGCAGGTCCTCACCGGACACGGCAGCTTCGGGAGGTTCCTGTGTCGGATAAGGCGGGAGGAAACGTCCGGGTGTCACCACTGTGTGGATCGCCTGGAGGACACGGTGGAGCATACGGTGGAGGTCTGCCCGGCTTGGGCAGAGCACCGCCGTGTCCTCGTGGAGGCGATCGGCGGCAGAGACCTCTCGCGTCCGGCCCTGGTTCAGGCCATGGTACGGAGCGAGAGGGCATGGGCAGCCGTCACCTCCTTCTGCGAAGCAGTAATGCTCGCAAAGGAGGAGGCGGGACGGTTGAGGGAAAGGCAAGTTTCGCGCCCTCTCGCCCCTAGCCGCCGCAGGAGACGCCCAGGGCGTCGGGGATCCCGGGCGGATTTCCGGCCACCGTAGGCGCGGGCTTGCGGACGGTGAGCAATGGGTAGCTCACCGTCCGATAAGGACCAGGCCCGGGTCGACGGCGCGTCGTATTCCACGCGCGCCTCAAAGAGATGTCGTCAGCACAAAAGTAGGGGTCCACTAGGGCCGATGCCAGCCGGGGTCGCGGGAAGGTACTTATGGGTCACCGAGGCCCCCGCAACACAGGCAACAGGAAGGAATACGGGTGGGTTTTAGTCAGTAAGAGTCTGACACACCCTCCCGCTCCGCCCAGAGCGGGAGAAGTTATTTGATGATTTCACACCCCAAAAAAAAAAAAAAAAAGTGTGGCATGCATCTATCGAAAAAAAATGTGTTAAAAACATTCCAGGCAGCCATGTTCCGATTAAGGAGTATACTTGTGTCGGAGACCATTTTGGGTCTCTCGCTAGAGCTTGCCACCGCTCTGCGAACTACTGGTGGCGCTATTCCTGTTAGTGAATACAGCATTTATACCGGATTTCGTTTTAGGCAACCAGTGATTTTTTAATTCAAAACTGTATCGACTATCTTTGTAAGGGCAGAACGATTCCACACCGGGCACGCGAATTCTCCCGCAGAAAAAGATAACGCCAGCCCAGTAGTCCGCATAACGTCAGGCGGAGCACCCACTTCGATGAGACTAGTCGCTAAAGAAGACTGTTGCGAGTGTGTAGCTTCTGCTTGATGTTCTTGCAGTTTTTGCTGAATGTTAAAGACCTGTCCAGAGTAACACCAAGATATTTAGGGGAGTTGCTGTACTCTATAGGCACCCCACCCCAAACGATGTTAAGTTTGCGGCGCGCCTCTCTATTGCGGAGATGAAATATGCAAGACGAATGGGTATTGCTTGGGTTGGGCTTGAGTGAGTTAGCGAGGTAATATATGGTTAAGTCACCAAGACCGTCTGACACGTGGACCTCAACCTCTTCAAAGGTGGTGGCTTGGGAGGTGAGGGCCAGGTCGTCTGCATAGAAGAAGCGGGACGTGTTCGGGCTGAATGATTGGTCGTTATTATAGATATTAAAAAGGAGCGGTGCCAGGACACTACCTTGAGGTAGGCCGTTTTTCTGCGCTCTCCAACGACTTTTTTTTCCGAGAGAAGGTGGACCTGACAATGGCGGTTGTGGAGAAGTCAGAGCATTCGAACAAAATGTCGACCGATAATAGCAATTGATACAATGTTCGTAATAGTCTGTAGTCTAAACTGCAAAGTTGCATTGAGAATGGAAACCTAATCGATATTGTCTGATTGCAAGCTTTCCACAATGATTGTTCCTATAAATGGTTGGGTAAGAACATCAAACAAGTTCCCTTACACTCAGTTACTGCATACCTACAGTTGTCTGCATATTGTCTATTTCATATACCTTCACACTAGCGACCCACCCATGCTTCGCACGTTTTTTTATGACTTGACAAAACATCGACATTTATTCTTTATATGTAATTTTAATATTAACGTTATACACATAAACCTTCTGGAATAATTTTATCTAAATCAAGATGAAAACCGCATCTAAATCCGTTACGCAATTTAAAAGGACAACACACATACAATCACACATACAGAAACTGTCCTCCCATACCTATTAACACTGTTATTTGAAAACATTGTAAATGCTAATTATAAATTATTTTTAAAAGAGAAACCGTGGAGCTTTATGCTGGCTCTTCTTCATAGGAAACGATCAATTGGAACCGTGCACCTAGTTTCTGACGTTTCATAAGTGTCCATGTAGGTTTATGTGAAGTCAAATATTTTGTTTTTTTAGACACGAAATGCGACTTTAATTTACAATATGCATAGATGTATAGATGTTCGAAAAGATACGCGTGCACGGTAAAATTAATGAAGAAATGTACAACCATCGGCCTTCAAACCTCCGCTGAATACGGAAAAACATTGCATAATTTCGTCAGCACCAAAACAACATCAATTTAATTAAATGGTAAATAAATTAAAACTGTTCAAACTGTTAACAATTCATTAATATAATTATGAATTTATAACCAACACCGGAAGCTACTGTTTCAGTAAAATATAATTGTGCGTTTTCTATTCGAAGGTTCTGTGATAACCTGATATTGGAATAGTATCCGCAAAATGACCTACTTATTATGTTTGGTCTTGCTACAATTTGTTTTAAAAAAGTCAGGTAGGTACGCTTATTGGGGTAGAATATAGCTTAAATGTTAAAATCGGTATTTCGGGATCATACATACGACTATATTGTTAAGCATAACGGCTGTTAACGATATATGTAAAAAAAATCTCATGCAGTCGGAGGCATTTTCTTATTTTTTCACAACATAAGATAACATCACGCCTTGTTTTCCCCGAAGGGTTGGGCAGAGGTGTACCTGTAGTACACCCACACTTCGCCAGTTATGTTTAAGCACCATGTAATAAAGGGCGAGCCTATTGCCTTCAACCGGGCACAAATCCAGACTCCGGGCTGCTACTGAGAAATTCAAGATAGAAAAACCCAATAACACTTTGCCCTCATGCTCAGCAGCAGCGCTTGTGACCACTAGACCAACGAGTCAACTTATTTTTTCATATATCAATAAAAACCTATTGCCTCCGACTATATGAAATTGTTTATATGTGACAATCCGCGGCTAAAGGTACCTTGTGGTCGATATGGAGTTATGCATACGCTAGTAATCTGCGATTAATACGCTGTAGATATCAAAAAAGATCAACCTCCTACGATGTTTTGTTACGGAGATATATATTTTTTTAAATTATATTCGAAATTGTGCAATTTCGAGAAACAGACATTTTAAGTTCAGTCACCTCGAACAAAGCAATAAAAAAAAATCTATATTTCTTGCAAAATTTACAAAACATTCAATATCTTCGAAAGTATAAACGTCCATAAGGTACCTTTAGCCGCGGATTGTCACATATAGATATAGAAATAGGTCATCTTGTTTCCATCTTTTTTAAAGTTCACTTTCTACGCTGTTGGGATTTTCGTTTTTTTTTTTACCTTTTAATATTTATTTTTCACGTTAATAAGACCTATATATTATATATAAAGTATATAATAACCTTAACACAGCTTTATTAGATTCGAAAATTTAAGTGATATTGGTTGCTAACCAACTTTAAATCGTTATAGATCCTAAATGGTAATTCAAAATGAAAAATGATTGCAGAAATCTAGGAATGATTTTCAAAGACCTATTCACTGATACTCCACTTGACATAGTTCATCGACTTATTTTTTTTTCTTTTTCACAACATGGTTTCTGCTTGTCGCCATATTGAATTTTGATTACTGTCATGTCTTTAGTGACTCACAAGAGACAAATCGATTGACGTAAGAATCATCAGAATCGGCCCACACGTTTGGTCACTAGAGCGCCACAAAGGAACAAACATACATACATACTTATGCTAATAAACACATTAACGTCCTTTGCATCACGCAGTCGGGGAAAAAGAAGATATAAAAAAAACACAAATAAATTATATTAAGATAGATGATGATGACCATGAAGGCGTAGGTGAAAACAAAGAACAACAGAGCATTTTAATGCCGAACCGCACAACTATAAGTAATAAGTAACAAATTGTAGATAATATTAATAATACCAGCCTATTATTGTCTCTTGTCACACAAAGAAGGCACGACCATTGATCACCAGCCTGCTCAAGACGAGTTAGCAATTTATATATTTTATTCAGGTAACCAACAGCGATACGTATATTATGTTACAGAGTATGTGTATTACAGTATTGTATAACTAATAAGGTTTCCCTGAATAACTAGGAGAAGTATAAAACATGCGAACAGATTACAAAAAAAAGAAAAAGATATATTAAAACTCAATAGGTGCAAATTTAGGTTTAGTTACATAAAGTTATGTTAAATTTTAAAAAGTTTGAGTAAAAATGTAAGAGATTAAATATTAAGAGATTAGAAGTTTGTCATTTGCCTTCGTATATAGTATTTATTATTTGTTTTTTGAATTTAGGTTTATTACAGTTAAATATATCCACTTGAGGGAAATCTGTGTTATAAATTCGAGCAATACGAGTCAATACACAATTTTTGGCGTAATTAGTCGAGTGCCGAGACACGTGTAGCATCGTAGTGTGACGAGTGCGCCGCAAGGGAGTGTTAAGCGTTACCTGCGCACCCAACTCCGGGCAATCGACGCGACCATTAAGTATATCATAAAGCAAATACATAGCTATAGCCTTGCGCCTTTCATCGAGTGTTAGCAGACCATGTGTTCGACAATTATTTTCATAGGTCATCGGAGGATTACGGAGGCGATAGTCAAGGTGGTTAATAAATTTTATTTGAACCCGTTCCCGCTGGTTCTTATAAATAATGTATTGGCGAGACCAGATTGGGCATGCATATTCTAAGACGCTGCGCACATATACTAAATACACCGATTTAAGAGTCTTTATGTTTTTAAATACCTTCCATGACCTATTATCAAAGCCTAAGATCTTATAAGTTTCTGACTTATATTAACTATATAAGTCCAGATTTCCTCACGATATCTACCTTCACCGAAATTGTAGGCGTCTTTCTTTAATCAAAGTATTAACACATTAAACCTAGTCGTAAAACTAGGAAGAAACAGAATCATAGAACTCAAATTACCATGCAGACAAAGTTGGTCTCCCAAGAATTAATATAAAATATCAGTGTCGCAATGATCTTCGACACAAATTAAAACTTTCAGCTGTGAGGGAGCAAAGACGTGGCCCCGACGAATTGTGCCGCTTCTGTGTCGCATTAATTGCGCTTTCTAGGGCTCGTTTACATTTATTACTACCATTGAAAAACTCTCTTGTCGTAACGATGAATACTCCGTGCGGAGGAAAATATAAAATATTATTTTAAACTAACCTTGTTTTGACCTATTAAGATAGGACACTTTTTGTTCGTGTTATTTTCTTGGTAATGTTAGAACTTCGATGTGGAGTAAATTAGTTTGTTAATTTTTTATTATGTTGAGACAGGTTTTTGTTCAAACTAGGTGATTTTTTATTTACTTTTAATGTAAGGTTGTTAGTACTTACTATCTGAGCTTTTAGTCTACAAATTTGGAGCATCGATAGTATTACTGTGAGGTTATAAATTATACATAATAGTACCCCAAAAGTTAGAGTTAAATTTAGTATACGTAACCAGAACTTACGCTTAATGTCCTTTATACGTCTTCATAAGCTGTGGTCATAATGATGAGATAAATGTTGGCAGCTACTCCACTCAATTCTGTCAGGTTTTGTCATTTGATAGGCAGATTTCGGTTCCTAATATCAATTCTTACCTAAAATATTGACTTAGTATATTAGGTCACATTTCTACCACACTTTTCCACGGTCGGTAAAACAACTTAAAATGCATTGGTGTCGTTTAACTTGTACGCTAACACTATTAAGGATCATGATTCCCGCCATCGAAGTTTGCAAATGGCGCGTGACGCTAAACACTTAATGTTGGCAAAGTTTTTTTTAAAAGTATTTAGCAAATTAGTATAATGGAACGGTTAGGTAATAAATGTATGTAGTCTAAAAGCTTCCTAGGAAAGTACAAGTCATTAATTATGATTACAAAACTCACCATTACCCTTTGTTTTAATATTTAAAGAAGCAAGTAATTCTGCCAACGTTTTTCTTGGAACCGGACGGCACGTTAATGTACAAACTTAAATCAAATTATACAGATCGATTGTAACAAATACTATTAAGATGTTCCGGACTAGGTTTGCAAAGGAACCAATTCGACAGAGAGGAAAAACGGGCTGCGCAGGGCCGATGTACACATACGTTTTTTTGCCGTGAAAAACTACGGCTCATTCGCCGTGTGTGCCGCCTGGTCATCAGTGTTGAATGGATCACTATGGAAGTTTGCTGACAGATACGACGGCATTACGGCACGGCGCCTTACAACCATACAACCGGTGGTTTTCCGTGTCATATCCATCCGCTCACACGATTATTCTACGGTGCGACTAGCGCGCCGTGCAGTATCGTACTGCGTATAAACCGCGCCGTAGAAAAAACGTGTCCGTCAACAAGCTTCCACAGTGATCCACACAACACTGACGACCGTGCCTACACACGGCGTATAAACCGCGCCGTAGAAAAACTTGTCTGGCAACAAGCTTCCATAGTGATCCACACAACACTGACGACCGTGCCTACACACGGCGTATAAACCGCACCGTAGAAAAAACGCGTCTGTCAACAAACTTCCATAGTGATCCACAAAACACTGACGACCGTGCCTACACACGGCGTATAAACCGCGCTGTAGAAAAAACGAGTCTGTCAACAAGCTTTCATAGTGATCCACACAACACTGACGACCGTGCCTACAAACGGCGAATCGACCGTAGTTTTTCACGGCAAGAAAAACGTGTGTGTACAAAGGGCTTTATTCAGCAAACAATACGGAGGCCAGAGGTTTAATCTCTACGAGGTACAAATCGCTCGTTATGCAAATTGAATCTCTTGCAAATTTGAATAGCTTTCATAAGCCAATTCTCTCTGAATAAAAACAATAGTATACTCTTTCAACGTTTTAGATATTTCCCGGGGAGGAATTTATCTCGGATCATTAATTATTCGACGTCGTATCTAGTTAGGAAAGATAACATCGTCTTTTTCGCTGAGGAACCTACGCATTTTGGGGCCTTAACTCATTACAGTACAGACCCCCTCGATACATGTTATTCTTTTCGTAAATTTATTTGCCTCTTAGATTTTAGTATTCCTAGGATTTTCTCATGTTGTAGTCATTCTCAAATTAATGGGTTTGAGATCACTATAAATTCGTGGCTTTTTCGCTGATGTTTAAAAAGTAACTAAATGAAAATGACTGGAAATCTTATACTAAGGCCCGTTTGTCCCATAAATGAAAATGACTGGAAATCTTATACTAAGGCCCGGTTGTTCCACAAATGAAAGTGACTTGAACTCTTATACTAAGGCCCGCTTGTTCCACAAATGAAAAGTACGGGAAATCTTAAACTAAGGCCCGCTTGTTCCACAAATCATTAAATGCGTTTAGCGCTAAACGTATTTAAAACATCGTTCTGTTTCTGTCAATCGTTTGAATATGAAAGAGACAGACTGTTGTTTATATATTTAGCGCTAAACGCATTTAGTCAGATGTGGTGCAAGCATCTAAAATTTAATTCAAGTAATTCTGATATCATTTATCAAAATTGTGTTCGTCAGATTACATCTGTCAATCTTCTTGATCCTCTATTTTTTCGCTTGTTACCAGACTTATAATGCTTCAAAGCGTTCACTTACTCTCGTTAGCCCTTTCCCCTCCCATGATAGTGCAGTTTTTCCATTTTCAAAAGATATAATTACCACTGCTTACTAAGGAGTCCCTGATATACCACCGACATCTGTTTCGACTGGAAGCTGTTGTCTCATTTTGTCATTAAATTGACAAGTAAAATTCGCAGATCCCTGAAAATCCTTTAATCGCCTCATATACTTCCGAAAATCGCTTCAAAGAGAGTACTGTGCCTCTACATATTATGGCGTTCTTAATAGGCTTAAAAATTGCAATATCGCATAAATAATGCATTAATGAGCTCCCTTGCTTCACTTAGTTAATTCATTAAAATATGCAATAATGGTTTCTCTTTTTTACTATACAATACATTTCATTGGATTATGAAAGCTTTTTTGAGGTCTGCGATATTCTTTTGTGTTTTTTATATATGACTTTTTTTTGGGTGGGTAATCATCAAAAAACTTCTCCCGCTCTGGGCAGAGCGGGAGGGTGTGTCAGACTCTTACTGACTAAAACCCACCCGTGTTCCTTCCGTTGCCTGTGTTGCCAGGGGGCTCGGTAACCCTTTTGTACCTTCCCGCGACCCCGACAGTTTATTTCTGTCTAGCTGCGCCCCGCGGTTTTACTATATATGTCTCGATCCCGTGGGAGTATCGGGATAAAAGTATTCTTTGTCCTAACCCAGGTCATGGTTTACCCATGTACCAAATTTCATCCAAATCCATTCAGCCGTTTTAGCATGAAAGTGTAACAAAAACACTTTTATAACTTTACATTTATAATTTTAGGTAGAATTAATTTGTGTTACTGCACAAGTTAAGAACAAGCGCTTTTTCAAACCTGCAAAAAAAGGTGCATGCATCTTAAACTTTATAACATAGCATATAACATTACGCCGGTAATCCCCGAAGGGTTAGGCAGAGGTGTACAGTCACGAGCACCAATATGTATAGGTACATTTAGCAAAACACAAAACCAATTTTTTCGTGGAATATTGATCGCACCTATTTCATAATAGCTTGGGTTCCAAAATACTATGTTCATCACGACATAACTTTACAATCAACACAGTAGGAGAAAACAAGTTTTAAAAGTACATATTAGTGCTCGTGATTGTACCTAAAGTGGTAAAGGCCGCGACTTACGATTGTCGGCCGAAAACCGTTTGACCCCTGACAAGCGCTTTACTTAGAGTAAATTATTTCTTCACCACTGCTCTCAAAAACAGAGAAGGAAAACATAATGAGGAAACTGGCATGTCCTGGGACCAAAAATTCGAAGACGTGATATCTACCAACCCGCACTGGGCCCGCGTGGTGCATTAAGACCCACTCCCTCTCATAGAGAAGAGGCCTGTGTCCCAGCAGTGGGAACGTTATAGGCTGATTATGGTACTTATAGTACACCCACATTTCGCCAGTTATATTTAAGTTCCATGTAATATGGAGTGAGCCTATTGCCATTAACCGGGCACAAAGCCGATCTCCAGACTGCTATCGAGAAATTCCTAATAGAAATACCCAATAATACTATGCTAACTTTTTGAAGTAGATTAATCACAAGAAACATACAGGGTTTCACAAGTGGTGGTGTTTATGTACATCGGTACACTTCACTATCCTACTAATATTATAAATGCGAAAGTTAGTAAGAATGGATGGACGGATGTTTGTTACTCTTTCACGCAAAAAGTACCGAATGGATTTGGATGAAATTTGGCACACAGATAGTTTATAACTAGGAATAACACATAGGATACTTGTTATCCCGATATACCCCCGGGGTCAAAACTTATGCGAGTGAAACCGCGGGGCGCATCTAGTCAGACATAAATCAGTACTATAGTGAATAATCTACAACAGCAAGACTACCTGTCTCTGATTTCATGTACATTCAGTAGTGAACCGACACTAAATTGGTTCCATTCACAGATGAATGAGAAGATCAAATGCAGTCAGGACGAGGTATTTTCTCCAGTTTCAGTGCAATTACTCAACACAGTACCGAGCGTTGAAACTATAATATTTGCTTTGTGAAACTTAACTTCCCAGTGTTGTTGAGAACCATTTGCTGACCCTTCTGGGGATGCTACTCTCATTACTCTGATTGTTACATGTTTTAATGGGTTTGTGAGTAATAAGTTCGTTCAGCACTCACCGCAATGACTTCAGAATTATACAGGGTGAGATTAGAATGACTGGCCAAAATATTACTTTAACCGACCCGATGTTTAATCTGTAAAAAAATATATTTTTACATGGCGGCTTTGTTAACAAAACGCAATTTTAATCCACCCTATATACCTAAAACAAAGCATTTTCAATCCTCCTTGTAAAAAACTCCGACTATATTTTTTCTTAATAGACGTCTTCTTGTTCCACAATTTAAAAAAAGGTTCGTACAGCTGAAATTGCGACACTTCATTATAAAAAGTAACAAAATGTGGACAGTTACGATACTGTTGTCTCAAGATCCGGGGATTCAAGCTAGAGCAATAAAAATGAACAAAACGTGGTAGTTCTGCTCCACAATGACGGGGCCTAGACACGGTGTCAAGTGCAGAAAATTATGTCCATTCATCCGGCGCTCGCTAGGATTACAAAATGAGGTCGCATCTTCAGCATCTGACTCCAACTGACGACAGTTTTAAGCGTTTTCAACATGACGTAAGCTCGCTAATTAATGTTTGTTGCTAAATATGGTTTACTGTACTTTATTTGGTTAAGTTCGAGTGGGTTTGGTGTTTGTCTGGTATGGGGCCGACTCGTGGGAGTTACCCCGCAGACAGGCGCGATGCGATAGTGCGACGCGATTCTCATAGAACAATTTTCATGAAAAACTTCATGAAAACTCATATAAATTGTTTTACTAATAGCCGCATCGCGCTGTCGAGTCGCGCCTAAATGCGGGAGCCTTCATTTGGGAAATCCTTAATACTTTTAGTATGTTAATATACCTACCTACCAGACAAATTTAATAACCTATTTCTGGGTGTTACGTTGCAATTTTAACCAGAACACCGGATTTCTTCCTGATTTTCACGTTATATGATATCTTCGACAGACTCGTTGGTCAAGTGGCCGCAAGCGCTACTGCTGAGCATGAGGCCCTGGGTTCGATTCCCGGGTCGGGCAAAGTGTTATTGGGTTTTTCTATCTGTAATTTCTCAGTAGCAGCCCGGAGTCTCGATTTGTGCCCGGTTGATGGCAATAGGCTCGCCCCTATTACATGGGACTTAAAAACATAACTGGCGAAATGTGGGTGTACTACAGGTACACTTCTGCCCAACCCTTCGGGGAAACAAGGCGTGATGTTATGTTATGTTTTACATAACGTAACAAAAACAACGGTCCGTTTCATTGTGTCGGTATATAATATTGTAATATCGGAGCCCGAACAAAAAGGTAGCGTAACAAAATCTACCCCTAACATAAGATCAACTTATTCCTACATCGCCCTTTCACCTAATCTCGATAACCAACCCACGTATTGGCGCCTTTTCCTTAAATAAATGTTGAACGATAGACAAGTTTAAACTTAAATGTCTGAAAAACTAAACGTAGTGAAGCACGACAGCCGAAATTACGCGACGGAAAATCCGCATTTCCTATGCAAATTACGCGACGTAATTTCGGCCTGACGTGTTTCTGTTAAAACGCTGACAACACCTAAACCGCGGTCACTGTCAGATTGCATAGAAAAGAATGAGAAGCGCGATGACACAACGCTTGTAATTTTTTGCAAAATATGAAGCAATTATCTATTTACTCAAAATTGAGTTGAGTAATCGAAAATAAAAAACAACCAATTTCTGCATTCAAATAAGACGTTCTTGTTATTAATTCAATACGTAACGTATGTTGATACTTAATGCAGATATTTTGGATTAGAACTCTAGGTAAGAGGTTAGTTTGTATCGAGATTTGTTTTTTAAAACGTGTTTTGGTAACAACCAATTTCTGGGAAATATGTTCAAAATTAACATATATTTTTTCCGCTATCACAAACTGTACAGATTTGGCAAACTTTTTTCTTAAGAGAAGCCGATTTTGGTCAAATGGGTCTTGTCAGCGCCTTAATAAAAAAAATGGCTGTTGAATCTCTACAGACTTAGATAAAATATTCGACGATATGTGCAGTCACCACCACATCAAGTTACAATAAACTGGCAAATTTTCTCTTTCGATTTTGAACTTAACCCTCAACATTTTGAGGTTTTAAATAATTTGGAGAAATTTGACAGTTTTTTTATAACCGAATGTGCTGGCGACTGTACCTACTGTCGAAGTTTAAGAAAAAGTTAATTCACATTAAAAGTAAAAATCGGATAATTCGGAAAGGAGGTTCGAGAGCGGAGCCCAGAGTAAGAAGAGTCTGGATAATGTCCTCTGGCACTAATTAAAACTTTGGAAACAGCGGGAAAAAGGGTTGAGAAATATGGCATTTGGCGGATAGTAATGGCGCTGTGGTCTTATTTAATTTCCACAGTTTTTCTTCTAGCGGTCTCAAATTAGAATATTACAGTTTGAGCTACCGACAGGCTTAGCATGACGCTTTCTACGAAGAAAAGACAAAGTTCTTTCTATACAAAGTGACATTTCGTTTCTCTATTTTTGATATCGCACCGTGGAAATCCTTCTACATAAAAAAGGACCTAGACAAAGATTGTTAGAAACGAAAGACAAAATGACAGATTGTAGGATTTCTAAAATGGAGTAACGAAATGTCATCTTGTATACAGGTTGAAATTGAAAACTTGCGACAAACTGAAATGGGACATTGTATACATCATCATTAACAACTTTTACTAAGGGACCAAAGCTGTAATCCCAAAAAAAAAAATCTGCTTTTCCTACATTTTGATGAGGTATTGCGAACATAAATGTAGGGGACAGCAGTTTTTTTTTTTGGAATTGTAGCTTTGGTCCCTTAGTAAAAGTTGTTCATAATGATGAGTACAATCTCCCATTTCGATTTGTCGCATGTTTTCAATGTCACCCTGTAGAAATAGCTGTGTCTATTCTGCGTAGAAATAGAAAACGTCATACTAAGCCTGCTGATGTCCCATTTATATGTAGTTCACATAACAATATTATTATGTTAGTAAAATTATTGCGTACATATTCCAGCATAATGTTATGATATAATTTTAATAAAAAATCTCACTGTTCCTCTCAAACAGAGAACCTGGCATCAAATCTCTTCACCACCCTTTTCTGGGCGGAGCGGGAGGGTGTGTCAGACTCTTACTGACTAAAACCCACCCATATTCCTTCCGTTGCCTGTGTTGCCAGGGGCCTCGGTAACCCTTTTGTACCTTCCCGCGACCTGGCAGGATCACCCTTACGAGTATTTGACTGGTAGAGAATGCCTGAGATATTAAGTCCGCCTTTGTGTGTAAAAGTTTAAATAAATAATGTTGTCGCAATAGGCAAGCTCTGTAGTAGACAAAAATTCCCAGGACATATTTAAAGTGTTTTAGAAAAGAACAAAGCGATTTAATTGTCGTACTCGCATAATAATTATCTTATAACTGAAGCGCAGTTGCTAATCACGTTTACGTTTTCAAATCGTGATTGTTGCAAGTTTTCTGTTCTAGTAAGCTATAGACATGGGTCGGTATGTGAATTCGTAATACTGAAACTATTTATTGGTATGATTACCAATACCAGGTTTTGAAACTATTTATTTTAATAACTATGTATTGATGGTACCCAGCACCGAGTTCGCTTTAGATAGGTGTTGGAATAGCCTTGCCTATTTATTTTAATACCGACCGACCGACGTTTACATTAGTAAAAGTCGGTCGGTCGGTATTAAAAATAAGTTGAACTAAACATTTTTGAATAAATGAAGTTTTCTTCATACTTCATCCAGGCTTAGGACTGGCTACAAATTAGTTTACCGTATCGGGCATTAATCGGGTGTTGACGCTAGAGCTCGGTAATTCGTTATCGCGTATCAAGACAATAAATAGTTTCACGCAATACATAGTTATTGAAACTATTTATGGTATAAACAGGCAATCTCTAGTAAGCTCAACATAATTTTAACTTGTAGTTGATAATTAAAATAAATCGCTTATTCTGTAAATAAGATATCGTAACCACTTTTACACGTCATAAAAAATAAAAAAAAATGAAAAATATTATCATTTGAAAAGATTATGATGCATAATCTATAGAATATTGGTATCGCCGGAAAGACAAACAAAAATTACACCATATTTCAGGTTATTAGTTTGTCCCGCCCGCAATACCAAAATTCTATAGATTATAATGCTTGGTTTTCTCTTTTCAGTTTTATGTTTTTGCAGTCGGGTTTTTGTTTTTTTTTTTTGTAATAATTTGCTTTATTTCAAGATTTTTAGTTTTATAAATACATATACTATATATTTGGAATTGACTCATTACTTGCTTTTATTTGATACCAGTATTGTTGTATTTTTTTTTAAACCTTCCCCTCCCTTATTTTTTATTTGCAGACGCATTAGGTACATACATATTATAACCTATATCACTCCCATAATTAAGACAAATCTAACCACACCTCATATATTAAACTCCATCAAGCCGTTTAGGCTACAGAGCGTGTCAAAGAAGTAGACATACATACATAATCTAGAAAAACATTACCCTCCTTCTGGGGCAGTCGGGTAAAAATAACCTAGATGGAGTCGACATTTTCTATGTGGCTACGGCAGCCGCTGAGAAGAAATAGCGAAACAAACTCAGCTGTCAAAGTTTATTCTTGGTCAGATCATGTGAAGACCATGTAGATTAGTGTCTGAAATGATCTTTTGAGGAAAGAATCACACAGATTTGAGTGGACCAGTCCAGCCAACAAGCATTTGTAAGTGACCATGTAGGTACTATTTTAATTGCATCAAGCAAAAAACACTTTGGTAGTTAGTACTTTGTAGGTTCTAGTACCTACTATATAGATGAAGATCAAGTCGTGCTATCTCACTTTTCTGCCCATGGCATGACTTTACATTTCATCAATCAAAAAAAAAACCTAAACATAATTGTAATCTTTTAATAAAACTGTACGAACACCCAATTAATTTTGATTTATATCCGAGTGAAATCTGTTCAATCAAAGCGAAACTAGCGTAAACGCATTTATACCGTGAGCTGCTGATTTTGTTTTTTTCTGAGCTCCAAAAGGAAGTGGCGTATTAATTAATTCCCTCATCAATCATTTGCCGCTTTCTCTTGAACCCGACGTCACTCGCATTGTTAGAAGTGAACAGGACCACGCAAAAATAAAATGGCTACCTACGAGTGCTACCTACGTTTTTAGGGTTCCGTAACCTAAAACGGAACCCTATTACTAAGCTTCCGATGTCCGTCCGTCCGTCTGTCTGTCTCATGAACCGTAAAAGGTAGGCAGTTGAAATTTTCACAGATTGTGTACTTTTATTGCCGCTATAACAAAAATTAATAAAAATAAAATAATGTTCAAAATTAAAGGGCGTACAAAAGACGAGTTTTTTCGGCGTTTTTTGCCAAATATTGTACGGCGGTAAGAAACCCCGTGTGCGAATCCGACTTGGCTTGGCCAGTTTTTTACTTTAAGGTATAATTACTATGACTAAGGATTTACTTATCAAAAGTGAGCTCTGTTATTTCTTTTCATTTCGAAGTAATTACAGTTTAGGATGTGCCTTTGCCCGCCGCTCGGCGGAAAAGGTTGTTTATTTTTTTACTGGTACTCTGGTAATGGCGAGACTAAGGCAAGCATAAATTATGTTAGATGTTTCGTATCATTAAGTAAGAGATTGTGTAGTCTCGGCTATATATTATATTTTCCAAGTACATGAATCTCTTTTTTAAAATGAAAACTTCTTTAGCCGCGTTGAGCGATTTTAGGTAGGTAGGGCAAAACGCGTTATGGGTTCGCGTCACCGACATGCTAATGATGTGTATTGACACACATCTATACATTAATACATTGTATATACTCGCCTGTGTCCCAGTAATGGGAACATTATAGACTGATTATAAAATTAAACTAAATAAAATATACTCGACTCGTACACACTTGCTGCTCTAATTTGAGAGAACTAGCATAATCAGCCTACAATGTTCCCACTGCTGGGACACAGGCCTCCTCTCGAAGAGAGGGAGTGGGCTGTAATCTATCACGCAGGCACAGTGCGGGTTGGTAGATGTCACATGTCTTCGAATTTTTGGTTCTGGGACATGCCGGTTTTCTCACAATGTTTTCCTTCGCTGTTTTGAGAGCAGTGGTGATGAAGTTATTTACACAAAGTAAAGCGCCTGCCTGGGTTTGAACTCACGACCTATAAACTCGTAAGTCGTGGCCGTTACCACTGGGTCACCACTAACTCTTCTCTTGAGAGAAATGAATGAATAATAATAACGGTGCACGTTTTCGGTGAACTAAAATCAAAAAGATATACACTTAAAATATCTAGTATACCACATAGAACTGCTTTTCTGGGCAAAAGTTTTTTTGGAATGGCATCTAAAATTTACAATAAAATACATGTAGACATTTTAAACACCAAGGAACTCCCACTATTCAAATATAAATTGCATAATTTTTTAATTGACAAAGCCTACTACGGATCCAAGATTTTCTTAACAATTAGTACCTGCTACAATCTGTCAGCAATACTACAATCTGTCACTAATTCTTTTTGTAAGATTTGATAAATAAGTCATAACTTTGTTTATACTTCAAGTTGACATAATTTATTATTGTATGCCTACTAGGCTGGACATAATGGATATGTAATTTACCTAACATCTGTATGCCACAATAAAAAGATTTGATTTGAATAAAAATATTTGTATTTTCATTACTCCAAAGTTTTAAGTTATCACTTCTGTCGGCAGCCCTTAGTCAGTCCTTAGACTGCGACTTTTTTTAAACTTTTCTTATTTACGGTATAGCTTCTTTTCATGAAAAACTTAAGCTACTTATTTAATACCTCACATTATGTTAAGAGCAAGCCAATTTACATGCCAATTAGCTGCAACCTCTGCCGCCTCCATTGAAATAAGCCCTATTATATATACAATACGCTTACAATGGTATGAGGTACTTATAACAGATGGGCATACTCGAATATTGTTATGTCGACATACATAGGCATTATATATCATTATATAAATAGCAATTAGGTTCGTGTTATTACGAACAACTTCTTATTCCTTTGACACTTAAGGTACTTACCCACTCGCATGGAAATGTCACAGTATGATTATGAACATCTTCAGTTCATCTATCTAGCGAGATAATAAACTATCGCAAAAATATGAATGCAACAAAAATTTACAATTTAACGCATTACTTTTCAATATTTCATAATCTATGCATGGCAAACCCACAAATTGTGAACTGGTATCAAACTTGCATGTGACGAACGCACCTTGCGCTAATACTAAATAGCAATGTTACTGCGACCAACTTGGAAGAAGCGCTCGCCGGCCGCTGGTGCGGCAGCGCTCGCTTCGATCGCTCGGCTCGCGCGGGCTTGGCCAGTTTCAACCTCACCTAACGCGTTTGGTCGAGGTGCCCTAGCTTAGTTACTGTGACCAATTCGGCTACTGCCAAGACCTACATATCACGGACGGTTTATTAATTTTACGGGTGATAAAATCGAACAGATTATGAACCCTGTCTATAAGTGCAGGTTCGTTCAGAATTTGTCGATTTGACATTGATAGACGGAGGAATTTTCCAACGCCATATTAAAGTTTCTTGTAGACTACCGAAAATTAATGCGTTATATTTTAACACTTCACAATTTTTCGACAGTTTATAATCTCGCCAGATAGATTATAAACTAACTGTGCTCACAATCTTACGGTGGCATATACAATACCAATGGGTTCGTTTAATCAGATGGCATAATACATCCCTTATGGTTTTAGGAACTGATTATTCGGCCGACGCATCCTGCGTAGCCAGCGACGCTATCAACCTACGGATTGGCAATTTTTTCATACCCAGCACGAGCCCATATTCTCGTATAGCTCATGGCCGATTTATACATATTATGCGTTTGATTAACCTCCCGAATGTGTACTCAACGCCAAGATATTGAAACAAATCAAGGCCCTACCAAGCGCAACAAATTACAAAGTCGTTTTTGCCAAAAGGCAAATTCATTTCCATCGAGCGAAACATAAATATATAACAATTTTCTTCTTACTCAACCGTCCCGTCTAGTTACGTCCAGTAACTAGACGGGACAGACAGAACGAAAACGTTTGCTATTTGAACGCAATCTTTTGACTTCCTGTCGAGTCGCCATCGACGCAATTAAGCACAGGAAGACCCCTAATGACTTCACACCCCCAATCTTTTCGTGTACACTTGTACCCCACTGTGTAGCCGTTAACAATACTCTTGTGATCGGAGATAATACGCCATTTTCTTTCTTTTATGTCTTTACTAATTGGGCACGACGGAGTATTTATGATTTATTAACAACAATATTTCCTTTAGTAGATTTTCTTTTGTCGTGTTCTAGCGAACTCATATTTAAATCGAGATTATTCTGTAATTCTATCATTCGAAATCTAGATTTGGGGTTGAGCATTGCTCCATAATACCTGCTCTCAAAACAGTGAAGGAAAACATGGTAAGGATTCTAGGACATGCCGGTTTGGCATGTCCTAGAATCGAAAATTTGAAGACATGTGACATCCACCAAGTGCCCAGTGCGGGGCCCGCGTGGTGGCTTACAGCGCGCTCGATTTCACAGAGAGAAGGCCTTTGCCCAACAGTAACTCGCCTATTGTTTAATTATTAGAACCCGGAATAAACTTCGACAAGAAATAGTCTGTTATGAATTCACCAAAGTTTTGTTTGAGGAAAGATTTTTTCATTATAAACTGTTGTTTTAATTATTATAATGACTGTAAACTCCGAAACTTTATTATTTCAATAAACACGGGTCGGAATCCACGAAACCTCGTTCAACAAATTACCCGAAACAGGTAAAGTTACTTGAAAACATTAAATTATTTTTATATTTTTCTTGATTGTAGCCATTTTTGGCTTATTGTTAGAATTTGTTTCACTTTTTAGTATTTTGAAATTTAATTTCTATACAGCGTGTATCAGAAAGACCTCGACCCAAATGTATGGGGCTGCAGATTTTTTTTTTGATTACGTTGTTTGTCCCGTGGGGAAAATTGTTCATTTTGATGGTCTGTCACTCTTAAATTTTACCCCACGATTTTCACCTTTCTGATGCACGCTCTATAGAGCATTATTTTTTAATTTTGCTAAGCGAATAACAAAAAAAAACTTTTAAAATATCTGAAGGTACACTCAATTAATAATCTGTCAGAACACGTTGTTATGACCTGGCTGTAATTAAAGTCGTCTGCTAAGTTTAAAAACAACTTCATTAACTCTTGCAAAATCTAAAATAGACGAAAATTACAGTAATTTTCTTAAAACGAATTTATTTTTATTTTCTTTAGAAAGTTAGTTTTATGAAATTACTCTATTTAGAATAAGATTAATGTTATAATAGAGTCCAGCCGATCTGTTCTGTAAAAATCTCACCGTGAAAAGTTAGTTGAAGTGAGCTGTCAATATTAGCTTTATTTTAAAAATATGATTGACGTGTGTGTTTATAAAAACCTACTTACAGAAATAAAAATCATTTATCATTTATTTTCAATCAAACGGAAAGACAGCTCACTTCACGCTCATTTCACCTAAGGCAGTTGTCCCAACGCCGGCGATTAACGAGTAGCGAATAGATCTAGCAACTTAAAATGATTTGGCGAGCAGCGAGCAGCGAGTGTGTAGATCCGATGGTTTTGTCGCTGGGCTATCAGTGAGTGTCCGCGTGCGACGGGCGAATACTCGCACCACTCGCTCTACTGCTGCTTGATCTCTCGGCGTGAGTTCTGATCGCCAATCGAGCATCGCTGAGCAAATATCGCTGAGCGAGTATTATCTTTGATAGCTCTTGTCGCTCAGCTACAAACTAGTGGAGCGAGTACTTGCTGGCGGTGTGAACAGTCAGCGATCAACTATTAATATATGCATCTCTTTTGTTTACACGGAATATATATCTATTGTACGTTTCTTGAGCGCCGATAGTTAGTCGCTTCCTCGAAAACTGCTTTAAGTTTAACGAATAGCACTGCTGATAATATTATGCTATATATATACCTTCAGATAATAATGTCTTTAATTATATTTCCTATGTCCAGACATAGGCCTCTGCCAGGATGCGCCACAACCTTCACCTTTCGCATCCAGTCTGATCTGGTCTGAAGATCTTATTACATACGATCAATATTCCGCCTGGTTCTTGGTAAGTAGACCGTGTTTACCAATGATCGCTTGTGAAAAGAAGTGAAATCCTTCCTTTTCCACAAGAAAATTTTGGTCATAATACTTTCTATAAATATCGCTCATGAGTATAAATAAGATTTGCTTCATAAAAAATGAATTATGACACATTTTATAGATGTTAACACGCTATTAAGGATAAATACTATTTTTAAAGGACATGTTCGTAAATATAAGAAGCACATTTTGAAGGGACAGGAAATTCGGCCGCCTTTTAGGGGCCATATAACCTCGAAATAAACACCCTCACGAAATAGTAGGGACGGCAGTTAGGAAAGAAGGCGCAATACAGCTGGCCATGTATTTTTAAATGGCTTAAGCACCCCGAAAAATGTCTCGAGAAAAAATAATAAATCTACGATGTACCGCCTTTTTAAGAAGGGTGGTGGTGCTATGCATCACCTCAGCTGGTAATAAACCCGTAGCAGACAATCTTACTCCATTCTTTTATTTCAATAACCCTCAGCTTGTTTGAAACTTTGAGTATTATTACACGCTTTTGAAAATAAAAAAGGAATGACGGCTCTTTGGGTTTACTGTCCATCGTTACTGAGTAATCTTTATAGGTGTAGATGGTTGATGTGGGCGGAATAGAAATGGAATAGGTGTTAAAATTATATGTTTCTTGTTTCTATTTTATGGTTGCCGTTTTGATTTATGGATTTGAACCCGCGAGGCCATTTTTAGTAGTTTCTGATTTACATTTTGTTGTGTAACATTTTTCTACGCTGAACAAGATCTGACAGCAAAAATTATTTATTACCTATTTCTGTAAGCCTAAATGCAATGTCCAGACATATTTTATTATTATGTTCGTAAATATTTACTATGTTTAAATAACAGCATCAGCAGAAATACTTGGGCAGCAGAGTTTATTATACAGCAATGTAAGTCTCAGTATACACTCAAGATAAAAGCTGTTACAACAACTAACGACTATACTCGAGTAATCTCATTACAAGCTTGATTGCTTCTCCTGCAGGTACTCAGGCAAGAACAAGACATGAAAAAGGGTAGTGCGTTTGATACAACCATCAAAACAAATTATATTAAGGCGAGAAAGTGCGATTCTTCGTCACGCGATCTCTAATGGCGTAATAAAGTTAGGAGAAAGAAAACTTGGTAGCGCCGTGGCAGCCGCGCGCTCTTTTGCGTATTTATTAACTCTACCACTATAACAAGAGCCACAGCCCGCCGTTCCTATTACAATTCTTTTGAAGATATCTTCAAAGTCGGCAATCGTTACGGTTCTATGTTAGTGGTTGTGTTTTGAAATCTGTTTGCGCTAAAGTCGTCACGCGCAGCCGCTGATGAGCCGTAGACGTGATATCACTCACTCGAACGTGACTCTCGTTTTATTTGAGAACTTACGCCTAAAGCTTAGTTTCACTAAATATATACCAAGGATTTTACAACGATTTTTCACTGATTTGTATTCAGACCGTCGCAAGTCATAAAAAGGAATGCAAAGATTATTTTGATAGCTACTAGGTAAGTACTAAATTTACTTTCAAGCTAAACCTAAAATATGAACTCGAGTAAGCTGTCGTTTAAAGTTTGTTTTACACTCTTCATAAACTTTTTTATTTGTAGCGTTACCGGAAATTTATTACGAAATAAGTCTAACCATCTCAGTTTAGGCAGCATGCTACCCACTTTCAGGTTTTCTTCAATTAGGAGATTTAAGAGTAATTACGAAAATGAGAAATGGGAAAAGTTAATTCTTGTGGCCATCGAGTTTTGGGCATTTTTTTATGAAGTCCAAAATGGCAGCCTCTCTTTTGTCATGAAAAATTAATTTCCCCTCTTAAATCTAATAAATACAAAAAGGTCTTTTGAAGTTAATAAGTGAACATTGTTACTTAGTTACAACAAACTTGTTTTATTTTTTCAGTAATTTTACATTTTCAAATTAGCGTTCATGAATAATAAAGAATGCTTATCTTTATTAAAAGTGTAATAAATATTTTATATGACTGGTGGTTTTCGTATTAATTGGATTTAAACCTGAGGTATTTGGCATGCCAGAGAATAATGTATTACCTACGTTTTAGTTAATTAAGTCGGCTCCAACTTAAGTTTTAAGCGTTCATTTCTATAATACCGAAGGGAAAATGGGTCGACCCTATTAGATATGTTTACAAACTAAACGATTTGATATTGAGACCCAAATAGGCTGAAAGCAAACATGTTACTGTTTCTGTTTACATATAGGTAACTAACTAATCGAACCTTTGGTTAGATCTACTAATAAATAGTCACAGAGGTTAACGGTGTTTATTGGATTTTGAAGAAAGTAGAATGTAAAGACAGGGAAATTAATTGACTGCCCACTCAACATTTAAAATTAATAACATAATCAGTCTATAGTGTTCCCACTGCTGGGACACAGGCCTCCTCTCTGTGAGAAGGGATGGGCCGTAATCCACCACGCGGGCCCAGTGCGGGCTGTCAGATGTCACTTATCTTCGATTTTTGGTTCTAGGACATGCCGGTTTCGGCTTTTCTTCACCGTTTTGAGAGCAGTGGTGATGAAATAATTTACACAAAGTAAAGTGCCTGTCTGGGTTTGAACTTACGACCTACAAAACCTACCCAAAATTTTAAATTAGTAATATATATTATTTCACATAAACCAAGTGCCCATGTAGCACTTGAAATATTAGAAGCTATACATGCACGGTTCCAATTAGTCACTTCCTATGGAGAAGAGCTGGCGAGAAACTCCACGGTTGCTATTTAAAAAAAAAATAGACTTAATAATTGTCCATATTAAAATATATTCAAATCACAACTGTCATTATTTGACAGTTGAATAAAATGGCTATAACCTTAGAATATAGAAAGAACCAGAATCCGCGTTCAACTGTCATTGGCTTGCAATGACAGTGGAACGCGGATTCTGGTTCTTTGGCACGCTGTGTCCAAAATCAAGACAAGCGTCCCGCGCCCGCCTCACTTCCCACCCGCGTAATGTTGCAAGCTCGGACATTATGAACCCGTTTTGGGGTAAACGTTGAGAGTATTGGTAAGATAATATAAATAATAAAATCACAATTGGTCTTTTCATAGATACATCATTTCATACACCCGCCCCCTCTAGAAATCCTAATAGTCTAACATAGTACCTATTATGAACTACAACGAATAAATGCCCTCAGTAGGTAATAAAAAGAAGGGAAAATCAAAACTCTTATACTGGCAACACTAACAAGATGGATGCGTCAGTCTCTATGACAATTACAAACTGAACAATTTATTCAGTAATTAAATAAGACGATATTCGAATGCGCTATTTACACGTGAAATGTGATCCCATCCTATTTATTTTTTAGCCCCGCTGCTTTTTTACAGGTTTGAATGACACAAGACGGCATAATTAAATAAAAATGCACACCGGTAAAACACGTTTCGCGATACGACGTTGACAGAGTAACTGATCGGCTGCGCGTCAAACTACTCTATTTAGGAGTAGTTTTTAATGCTTCAGTATTAGGCGTGTTCGCGGCTTCTGGTTCTTTCTATATTCTAAGGCTAGAACACGGCAAATTGACGTAGTGTTTTAATTTGCTTAACAATTCGTTTCCCTGGCGGTACATAGGTAATCCATCTTATTACAACATCATTAGAGCTAAAACACAACTTGACGAAGGTACTTTAAATTCAACCTAATAGATACCTCTATCTCTACGTATAGGTGTCTCTAGGTATTGTCTCTCCTTTTCCCCCTAATCCATCGAAAGGTTGTCTTTAAAAGATCGCTTTTAGCGATAAGACCGCCCATTATGTTACCCTATGTAAATGTTCTACATTTATAGCTGTAATTTTTATGGTGTCATCATCTGCCTAGCCTTTTCCCAGCTATGTTAGGGTCGGCTTCCAGTCTTACCGGATGCAGCTGAATACCAGTATTTTACTTGGAGCGACTGCCTATCTGACCTTCACAACCCAGTCATTGGGTAATACCCCTTGGTAAGACTGGTTTTCAGACTTTCGTGCTTCTGACGAACGACGAAACTGCTTAACGTGCTTTCCGAGGCACGGAGGGGTCTTGGTATGTAAAGATGGTCATCCATCCACGGACCAACCGCGGCAAGCGTTGCTTAACCTGCTCGATCGACCCATGCAGCTGTTATAACTTAGCCACAAGCCCCTCCTCTGCAATTTTTATGGCATAAGTACATACTAAAGAGTATTCTATTTGACGGCGTCAGCGATGGCTGAGCGATAGTGCCGTCATCATCTCATTTAGATTCGGTGGTACAGAATTCATAGTGCAGGTTT
The DNA here is from genome assembly GCA_905333075.3 of Atethmia centrago. Lineage (NCBI taxonomy): Eukaryota > Metazoa > Arthropoda > Insecta > Lepidoptera > Noctuidae > Atethmia > Atethmia centrago. The sequence continues at coordinate 22,541,909 of HG995367.1, forward strand.
CCAATCAAACACGATGATACAGCGAATCAGTTAGTAATTTTACTTTCATAATAATTAACACAGTACAATCCTAATAACGTTCACGCACTATTTTCTAAGTTCGGGCAAACCGACAGTTTCGCATAGGAAAAGTGGAGGTCTGCATCCGTTCGTTACCCTCACAAGACTGACCCGTCGTTTGGCCACTGCCCTTACCACGACTCTGCCCACGTGCCGCCCCCTCTAGCGGGCGCGTCATAGCGTTTATCCTCACCGTAGTACTACAACAATCAATTGAGAGACTATTATCGCTCAACTTTTATAATCTGCGACATATACTATATTCTATTCTACCTCTGAAAATGGTTAGTATAAGCTCGAAAACCAAGTGTTTCATAGATTTTACCCCCATGTGTTAACGGAGATATTACTTGGCATTGCGTTATTTCAGTATTGAATCGCGGCACGAAATAATATATGTTCTTAGTCCTGCGCCACACTGATATTTATATCACGAACGTTATACTTGCAAAATAGTTTCCACACTTTAGTGCCGTTTGAGTATCGATTTGTCTCGTATTTATGTGAAGATGATATATAAGTAGGTACATATCTCTTAGGTAGATGCCTAAAATATTATAAGTTCACGTTTTCAACGAAGCCATTGGTGGTGGTAGGGTTTCTCACGTGAACCTTCAAACTTTAACTTCTGTTCACGGTCATGATGTTGGTTTCTTGACTCGGCCATGGACTGCAGCACCTATTCAATCTGCCTAACCTTTTCCCAACTATGTTGGAGTCGGCTGTATTTTACATCTAGGGGCAGTGGCCCAGTGGTTATGACCGCAACTTTCGTAGGTCTTAGGTTTGAACCCAGGCAGGCGCTTTACTTTGTGTAAATTGTTTCATCACCACTGCTATCAAAACGGTGAAGGAAAACATTGCGAAAAAACCGGCATATCATAAAACCAAAAATTCAAAGACACGTGATATCTACCAACCCGCATTGGGCCCGCGTGGTGGATTACGGCCCACTCCCTCTCACAGAGAGGAGGCCTGTGTCCCAGCAGTGGGAACATTATAGGCTGATTATGCTATATGCTGCCTATATCAACCCTGTTACTGGGTAACAAGATACCCCTCTACAAATGACAGCAGGGACCGACGGCTTAACGGAGGGATTTTTGATATGTACCTAATGGATGCCCGTGCGCCTGGTATCATTCAGCCACGACGCCTTCCGAGTACCTTATAATATTGTATGCTGGGAATCTGTTTGATTTGTGTCAAAAAGGATGGCAGTACCTATACTTAGTATTAATAGTTTTTTCTGCATCCACGTCTAGGGGAAGGGGCCTATTCTTAAACAGGATCCAAGCGGTAGGTAGGTACTACGTTTACAACCTGTAACCATTTTACCGTACTAAGCAAATTGAGCTGTAATTGAAAGCCTTTTGGTTATTCTTTAATCAAAAATAACCAAAAGGCTTTCAATTACAGCTCTTTGAAAATTAAAAAGGACGTAATTAACTCAATGTAGTAGCGCGAGGTACTCATTATAAATATAAAAACAGCCTCTCTAAGGGTCTTCCTACGCTTTAATATTTAAATTAAGTTCATAAAATCATAACGGTCATGACTGTATTCCCAGTAGAGATAGGCAATGCGTGTTTTGTCCAGAATTGCCAGGTGATATTGGACAGAGACCAGAGAGCTCGGACAAAGTGACATTTTATCAGCTATAACGATTTTGCCAAAGTCAAAAATGCATTGAATTGACATAAGCTACCGAAAAACTTGAATAATGCATAATCAGCCTTGAATGTTTCCACTGCTGGGACACAGGCCTCCTCTCTGTGAGAGGGAGTGTGTCGTAGTAATTGTATATATGTACTGTATTGACATAAGCTACCGAAAAACTTAGGTTTGTATAAAAATAAGAAACGCTTTAAAAACGATTTCCTCTCAGATAGTTAAAATATCACCCGAGAATAGAACCTAAACTAAATGAATCATTTCCCTAAGAAATAAACCGAAAGCACATCCCTTTTCTTTCCTTATCTATTCAATCTTGCAGATTTCCAAAACAAACAACACCCCTTTTCTTTCTTTTTTTGGGTGGGACATTTTCAAATAATTTCTCTCGCTCTGGGTGTAGCGGGAGGGTGCGTCAGACTCTTAGTGACCAAATCCCAACCGAGTTCCTTCCGATGCCTGTGTTGCCTCGGTATCCCTCTCAGACTTTTTCGCGACCCCGGCAGGCATCGGCCTTAGTGGACCCCTACACTTATGCTGACATCTTTGAGGCACGCGTAGAACACATACTTTTTTTTTTTTATTTTTTTTTTTATTTGTCGTGGGTTTGCTCTTGACCTTAGTCTATGTCAGAGGTGACAGAAACAAAGTCGACGATGGAGCGAGCTTACCCAGAAGAAGCCTGTTCACTCTCACTTTGAAGAGATTAGGGTTGTATGCGTTCGGAAACACAGACGCAGACAGAGAGTTCCATTCCTTTGCTGTGCGCATTATAAAAGAAGTTTGGAAACGCTTAGTGCGAGCTGGTGGGATAGCCACCAGGAAGGGATGGTAACCTGAAGTGCGCCTAGATGACCGATAATAGAAGGGGGCCGGTGGAATGAGGTCGTGGAGTTCTTGGGCACACTCTCCGAAGTACAATCTATAGAAGACCGACAAGCAGGCAACCTTGCGACGATGGGCCAAACTGTGAAGCTTGGCATCCACCAGATACGGCACCACTTACGGCGAGCTAAGGTTTTATGCACTTCTGTATCTATTAAATTGATATTAGTAGGTAGTCAAATAAGAAGTCAATTTGCAGCAGTAGACTGTAAAAGACAGACAGTAAAAAACAAACATTATTTCATAAGAGAAAGTGTGTTTGAGTAGAACTTTTTAATTTCACGTGGATAAAGTCTGTCATTACAATTTTTTAAATTTCAAAATAAGAACCTTACGATATGAGTGTAGATAAACAAGATTAAACTCTCAGTCACCGTAGGCGAGGGCTTGCGGACGATGAGCAATGGGTAGCTCACCGTCCGGTAAGGACCAGGCTCGAGTCACCGGCGCCTTGTATTCCACGCGCGCCTCAAAGAGATATCGTCAGCACAAATGTAGGGGTCCACTAGGGTCGATGCCTGCCGGGGTCGCGGGAAGGGACTAAAGGGTCACCGAGGCCCCTGGCAACACAGGCAACGGAAGGAATACGGGTAGGTTTTAGTCAGTAAGAGGCTGACACACCCTCCCGCTCCGCCCAGAGCGGGAGAAGTTATTTGATGATTTCCCACCAAGAAAAAAGGCCTTATCCTAACCAAAAGCGGAACGCGTGGTCGCCCCGACAGAGGGCGCCTTTCGGTTTTCTGAATAAAAAGTGACATACGAACGCAACGATCGCGTATTCGTGAGATGATCGCTTTTGGTAAGGACGTGGGATCGCGGATGTGGTAACAGTAAAGTAGTCTTGTAGCACTTTTTACAATTTTGATAAAAATGTCAACCACTTACGTTACCAAAGAAACTTTAAAATTCACGTATTAAAGTCCTCCTGGTCGAGATAAAGTTAATGGACAGACAAAGGTTAGACAACAAAGCAAGATTAACAGAGCCACTAGAAGACCTAGAAATGCTAATAAATTATGGATAGAAAAGGTAACCCTTTTTCATCTCTCGAAACTTAGGTTACGTGTGAATATTATATTTGGAAGGATACATAGCTTACGTTGGAAAATCGCCAAGAGAAATTATTAATATTTTGTTAGAATATCACGGAGTTCATTTTAAAATTGTATCGTGAAGGTGAAGGTCATATTCATAAGCTTATGTAAGGAATATCTCGGTTTTATTACCTAACTATTTATAGTATGCCCATAGGCTGGAAAACGTGCCAGTGGTGTCCGACCGTAATGGTACCACATTGGTGTGAAAATACATTAGCAACATTAAATATAGTATATAAAGAAAAAAAAATTAAAAGAGTATGGTTATGTGGTTTGTTCATGTTGACAGGATGAATGAAAGGCGACTAACAAAAGGTATTTACAAGGCTGAAGTGAGTGGAAATGCCGAGGGGACGTCCCAGAAAGACATTTGTATAGTGACCTCATTGGTGATGTTCTTCAAAAAGGTCATGTGTATAGTACTCGCAACCGGCGTGCGTTTATGACCACATGTATGAACGTAAACGAAACAAAAGGTAAGGAGCGTAGCAGGTGGCGTTCTATAGTTTCTGCCTACCCCCATGGGAAGAAAGCGTGAGTGTATGTAAATATAGTATTTTCTTGAAAACGAATATTACTGAAATACTATGATAAATAAATGATAAATGATTTTATTTCTGTAAGTAGGTTTTTACAAACACTTTTACACGTCAAAACATATTTTTTTAAACTAGATGAGGCCGGCGTTTCCTATCTGACTACTCTGAGAAGAAAGGCCGAAACAAACTCAGAGGTCACAGTCTCTTTTAAAGTCCAGACATAATCTTGGTCAGATCATGTGAAGACCATGTCGATTGGTGTCTGAAATGGTCTTTTGATGAAAGAACCACACAGATTGAGTGGACCTGTCCAGTCAGTGCACGCATTTGTCAGTCGTTGTGCAGCTCAACTCATAACTAAAGGAGCTCAACGATTCAACGAACAATACCAAAGAAAGGACATTTGGCTAGGCCGCAAAAAATACTCAAAACTGCCAGACCATATTAAAAACTAACTGCGAATAAAACAAAATTAAACAATGATCCACATAGTCTTCACATTTACAATAATTAAAACAATATAATACTACACAGAGTAAATATTCATGTCATTGCATAAATAAAATTCATCAATGTCAATGTGTATATTCGGACATAATCTTGGTCAGATCATTTGAGGACCATGTAGGTTTGTGTCCGAAATGGTCTTTTGAGGAAAGACCACACAGATTTGAGTGGACCTGTCCAGTCAGTGCACGCATTTGTCAGTTGTCATGCAGCTCAACTCAAAACTTAAGGAGCTCAATGATTTGACGAACAATACCAAAGAAAAGACATTTAGGTAGGCCGCATAAAGTACTCAAACTGCCAGACCATCATTAAAAGAAAGAGACAAAAAAAAAAAAAACAAACAATGACCCACATAGTCCTCACATTCCTAATAATTAAAATAATATAATATAATACTATACAAAGTAAATATTCATGTCATTGTTTATATAGAATGTTATATAGAATAAGAAAATATAAATAGCTAGCAAAATAAAAAGAGTAAAAAAACAACATTCACTGTAAGTTTATTGGAGCAGCTCAATCCCAAGCCTTTTTGTCCTCAATATAATCTTTAACAGTATAAAAGGCTTTTAGGCACAGTTTCTGTTTTATAAAACATTTGAATTTATTAAGGCTTAGTTCTTGAATGTGGCTAGGAAGTTTATTATAAAAACGTATACATTGGCATCTAAACGAGCTGCCTATTTTTTTGAGCCTGGTTGTAGGAACAACAAATTTGTGTTTGTTCCTAGTATTTACATTATGGATATCACTGTACTTTTTAAACAAATTGATATTTTTATGTGCGTACAAAAGATTTTCATAAATATACTGAGAAGCTACAGTCATTATATTAATCTCTTTAAATTTTTCTCTGAGGGAGTATCTGGGACTTAATTTATAAATTGAACGGATTGCCCTTTTTTGTAAAACAAAAATTGTCTGAATATCGGCGGCATTTCCCCATAACAGAATACCGTACGACATTACGCTATGAAAATAACTAAAGTATACTAAACGGGCTGTGTCTAAATCCGTTAAATCACGAATTTTTCTAACGGCGTATGCTGCAGAGCTAAGCTTTTTTGACAATTTATTTACTACTTTAGATTGATAAACTCCTGGACACCAATAGAAAGTGTGACAAACATCTTATTCAAAAATGTATATTTCCAACACAAAATGGCTGTAGAATCAAAATAATCACGATAATTCTCCATCCCAGTAAATCATTTCGTGAAACCCCACAAAAGACTAAACGTATATTAATTAGAATCGTATTCCAACGAAAGATTTAAATGTCATTTGATAGATATTTCTGCAAAATACGTACCCACCTATACGCAAAAAGCAATTTATAACAGTGACCAAAAGTGCACAGTAACAGGCAGCATTGCTGAAAATTGCATCCTAGACATTCAGCTTCATGATAAATGGTTCCGTCTGTCTTTAAGAATGTAGCCAGACGGTTAAACTATGGAAGGGACAAGTCATCCATCGTAATAATGTGACGTATCTATCTATTCATTCCGCTTTAAGCGCTTTTGATGGAAAAATGCTGTTTTATTTTGTACTGGCTGGTGCGGTTTTTGCATTTAAAAATGGAATACAAAAATGGTGTAACCGTAATAAGCAAGTATGTTCATTACAGACTTTATGAAGGTTACACGTATTCTTTATTGTATAAGCACAACACAATCATAACATAGATATTTTAATAGATCACAAACAACGCGTTCAGGTGCCCATACGAGTACGATGCCATCAAAGCGTCATCGTCATCACAAGTCATCCATCGTAATAATGTGACGTATCTAGCTTTATTAATTTGATGGAAAAATGCAGTTTTATTTTGTACTGGCTGGTGTGGTTTTTGCATTTAAAAATGGAATACAAAAATAATGTGACCGTAACGAATCAAGTATGTTCATAACAGACTTTATGAAAATAACACGTATTCTTTATTATATAAGCAAAGCACAATCATAATATAGATATTTTAATAGACCACAAACAACACGTTCAGTTGCCAATTACGAGTGCGATGCCATCAAAGCGTAGAAACATCATCTACTTTCTTCAGTGCTACAAAAAATAAGAAGCAACTCCTATAATAGCGAAGCGAACTTTTTCCTTCACAACGATTTCACACAAACTTCTTTGGAATAAATATCACGAATATTTTATTATAATTTTCTCGCTGCATATTTCATGAGACCTTATTGCGGCGCAATTACGTCAGGCTATCAATTAAGTACATTAGTCTGCCGAAAACACATGTAACGTCGCTGTTTAAAAAACGGGTCACAAAACACAAGCTGCGCTGCAACCACATTAATAATTTATCAGCCGCATGACGGCTGTTTGCTAATAAAGCGTGGATTCGCGCTGGAAATATTAATAAAAGCAGCTTGCAGCCGGAACTCGGACGGTCGGAACGGGCGCGCGCCGCGCACGTCCCATGACAAATGACCAGCTGAAACTTTCATTTAGTTTACCATTTGAATTAAGCGACCAAAAATCATTATTTAGGATATCCGATTTTTGACATTTTATTTAAACAGTTAATATCACCGTTTATGAATTATGAGAATTTATTTGAACAAAACACAAATGAAAAACAGTTTTTTGTTAAAAACGTTGTAAGCAGATGGTTCAACCGTTGTGGATCACTTATTTCTACGACCTAGAATTATTTTTTCCTTTAACTGGAGTCGCACGCTCGTAACGAATAAATTTGACTGATTATTTTATTAATAATACTAGCGTAATACTCTCCCACAGAGAGGAGGCCTGTGTCCCAGCAGTGGGAACATTATAGGCTGATTATGTATGTGTACTAGCGTAATATAATTTCTACACTTTAGTCATTTTATTGAAGCTTCAATAAATATTGTATGAATTAACGAAGCTAAGTAAGTCATAAACGTTTTTAAATTAAACGTTCATTACGTGTGACCAAAAACAATTTTTCCACAAAAAAAGGAACTAAAAATATAAAGATTATAATCTTACATTAGTTGAAGATTCGTTTGATATACCTACATGATGGAAGGTGGGCCATATTGGTTAATATGGCCTACCGTTCATCATATGCCGCATGCCCTGTTACTTGTGCACTTTATGACTGCGTCAGTGAGTGCAGTTCACGTAGCTGAATTTTGGGCCAAACATGTTACATACAACATGTTAGTGGTGGCCCAGTGGTAAAGGCCCCGACTTACTTATTTCTTATTTCTTTCTTTCTTCTTTCTGGTACCTATAGTACACCCTTATTTCTTCAGTTCCATGTAATATGGGGCGAGCCTATTGCCACCAACCGGGCACAAAGCCGATCTCCAGACAGCTATCGAGAAATTTCTGATAGAAAAACCCAATAATAATATGCTAACTTAATCACAAGAAAAATACAGGATTTCACTAGTGGTGGTGTTTAGGTACATCGGTACATTCCACTATCAGACATAAACTCGTATTATAGTATATATACCATCGATAGGCTAAGAAGAATAATGAGTAATAACGGAGAATCTATAGAATAAGCCGTTTTGAACCGACTTTCACGTAGCGCTATGTTCCTCATAAGTAATGGCTTAGAAATACGGAGAACATTCCCCGAATTCAGGCTTTACTACCAACCCCCGCTGTGTCCCAAATCGACGTGGTACACGTTGACTGTAGCATAAATGGTGCCTAAATTCGACCAGCACTGCCTTTTAAACGTAATATCGATCACATTTATCGGCCGATGTTCGACAAACGTATATTAATGAATACATGAAATCGAACGCATCTCACAGTCTCTTTGTACCAAGCATCAACTAACGTGAACACGCCATTAAATACGAATGCTCAATATTAGCTCTGAAAACCATATGAAGCCACGATAAGTATCCCATTTGGTACTAATGATTCTTAGTACTACTAAGTACTAATAATGTGGATATTATCGACAGTTATCCTCTCTACTCTAGGAATTAGCCTCGTATAGTCGGAAACTATTCAAAGCAACTTAGATATCGGAATGTTGGTTGTTATAGTAGCTACATTGTTTAAGAAATATAGAGTTGTTAAAACAACCTGGTCAATTTTTGTTGGCCATTTTTTATGGTAGTGGTTTAAATTCTCCCGTGAATACTTAATATGCTGACAACACCTAAACCACGGTCACTGTCTGACTGCAAAGAAAAGAAAGAGAAGCGCGATGACACAACGCTTGTAATTTATTGCTAAATATGAAGCAATTATCTATTTACTCAAAATTGAGTTAAAGAGCTAATGTACCTTTTTTTTTTTTTTGGATGGGAAATCATCTGCCATCAAATAACTTCTCCCGCTCTGGGCGGAGCTGGGTGTGTCAGACTCTTACTGACTAAAACCCACCCGTATTTCTTCCGTTGCCTGTGTTGCGGGGGCCTCGGTAAACCATAAGTACCTTCCCGCGACCCCGGCAGGCATCGGCCCTAGTGGACCCCTACATTTGTGCTGACGAAATCTCTTTGAGGCGCGCGTGGAATACAACGCGTCGTCGACCCGGGCCTGGTCCTTACCGGACGGTGAGCTACCCATTGCTCACCGTCCGCAAACCCGCGCCTACGGTGGCCGGAAATCCGCCCGGGATTCCCGACGCCCAGGGCGTCTCCTGCGGCGGCTAGGGGCGAAAGGGCGCGAAACATGCCTTTCCCTCAACCGTCTCGCCTCCTCCTTCGCGAGCATTACTGCTTCGCAGAAGGAGGTGACGGCTGCCTATCTCGCTCCGTACCATGGCCTGAACCAGGGCCGGACGCGAGAGTTCCCCGCCGCCGGTCGCCTCCACGAGGACACGGCGGTGCTCTGCCCAAGCTGGGCAGACCTCCACCGTATGCTCCACCATGTCCTCCGGGCGATCCAGTGGTGACACCCGGGCGTTTCCTCCCGCCTTATCCGACACAGGAACCTCCCGAAGCTGCCGTGTCCGGTGAGGACCTGCGTCAGGCGGAAGGTGAGGACGCCCTGGCACCTCTCCTCAAAGAGGCGCCGCAATTGTGGCGTGCCCAGCACTGGGTTGCGACAACCGTAATTTCCATGACGCCATGAGATCCCGCCGGAGCTCCATCCGCTGCCGCGATTTCTCGCGGCAGCGGACTTACGCCCCGGCGTTTCGCCTCCTCGCGCCACTCCCATACGTGCGCTAATGTACCTGCCAAATTAATCTATAACTACACACTTTATAAATTAAAGTCACTTTTCGTGTCTGTCTGTATGACCGCGTTGATCTACTAAACTACGCAACGGATTTTGATGCGATTTTCACATTCATTATTTCGGAAGGTTTACGTCTAAAATACATTTATATTTAACTTACAAAATTATACTTAATAAAGTGGTTTGTCAAGTCGTAAAACCGCGCAAAGCAGGGGCGGGTCGCTAGTTCTTTATTAAAGCTTGATTTTGTGACTTGGTTTACGACAATACGGGGCTTTTGATATCCAGTCTATGCTGCCGTATAAGCTGACCTCTCATTGTATGGATATCCTATACAATGAAAGATCAGCTTAAACTAGAAAGGTATACCTTGATATGTAGCCGTGTGTACCTAAATCGATGGACTAAAATTTTAATTAAGGCAGGCACGCAGTATCAGTACACAGGCACGGATACACTGAAATAAGCTGCGGCTGCCGTAGATTGGATGCGGTAATTAAACGAGTAAGTTACACCTAGGTACGTATCCTAATTTATTAAAACTTGCCAGTATTACTTTTAAAACGGAAAACAAGTGCCCGTTTATGGGAATTAATTCAAATTTTCTGACCCCAACCGGTCCCCAACCCCCTGTTGAGGTCTGGAATCTAGATCATATTTCAACTGAAGAAATATCCATACACGCAAATATGGCACGGTAATGTATTTTCTTTCTCTTTTTTTCTTCTGTAATGATAAATGTTTTCGCCACCAGTAACTGTTCTACTACCTACAAATCTCCGCTACCCACTTTCTTTAATAAAAAAATATTATACGATTCTTATTTTAAAATATGTCCTACGCCAGGTAAGTAGTACCTACATATACATAACCTTGTTAATATTTCATATTCCCGAACATTTTAATATTTCACATCGCGATCTTTTCCCTCGAGACGGTAATAACCTAAAATTCTAGCGAGTGCGTTGACATCGCTTAGTTCCTTCGGCGAAAACACACAAAGCTCCTTCGGGCTTATCCCCAAGATTATTAATGCCTAAAAGAAATCACTTAAATTTGTCGCCAAAATTCGGAAAACCCTTGTCACAACTAACTGCAGTACAGTCAACACATCAGTGGTAGGTATCAATTTGACATTGACAGCACCTTTACTAGTATGTCGTAGCAATAACTGTTGACTTTTGTGAAGTTTACCGTACTTACGGAATAAGAATGAAGAGGACTGAAAGTTGGCAACTTTGCAATTAACTGTCAAAAAATTCCGACTGCCCCAAAAGGCGGGTTTTGTTTTTACCCGACTGCCCCAGGAGGGTTATGTTTTTCGAGTGTATGAATGTATGTCTATTTCTTTGGCATTATAATAACATGGGTATCAAATAAAAGCCAGTAAATAGCCAATTCCATATATATATCGGATCTGGTCATTAGTACGGATTAGTACGGATACAAAACGCAAGCGCGCCACGGTTTGATGTCTCCGCCCAGACCTCGAACGCGCTGGTCCTACGGGCCCCGAGTGGTCCGCGGTGGGCGCTGAAGCAGCTGGACTGGGAGCTCCTCCTGACAGCCTCGGATCGTGCAGGCCTGGGTGTCATCACCGGACTGGCTTGCTGACATCAACGACGAGGCGGAGTGGTTCCGGAAGGCCATGTCCGAAAAATGTGACGTGGCAATGCCCCAGGTCCAGCCTGGACGTGCCTCGCACCAGGTGTACTAGTGGTCGCAGGAGCTGACGGCTCTGCGCACTGCGTGCGTTGCTGCGCGACGCCGGTACACCAGGCACCCCAGGCTCCGTATTCGACCTCCAGATACGGAAGCCATTCAGGCGGAGCTGTGCGAGGAGCACAGAGCGGCGGAGACCGCCCTCCAAGCGGAGATCCTGTGGGCCAGGGGATTGGCCCTCGAGGAGTCGCTGGGGACTCTAAACAGGGACCCGTGGGGACGCCCGTACAAAGTGGTATGGGTTAAACTCCGCCCATGGGCGCTAACGCAGAGTCTCCAGCTCCAGCTTGTGGAGGACGTGGTGAGCGCTCTGTTCCCTTCGCATGGGGAACACACCGCCTCGCCCATGGCTCCGCCTACTGCGATGCCCGATGTGGACTACACCACCGACTACGATGACGACGACGCTCTGGAGGTGACTGAGGTAGAGATGAGAGTGGCGGTACGTAGGCTGAATGCCACAGGACCCGACGGCTTACCTGGAAAAGCCTGGGTCCTGGCCTTGGAGGCTCTCGGGCTTCGACTAAGGGGGCTCCTAAGCGCATGCTTGGAGAGGGGCCAGTTCCTGCTTCGTTGGAAGACGGGGAAACTGGTCCTCATAAATAAGACAGGGCGCCCTGCGGACTCTCCGTCCGCTTATCGGCCCATCGTGCTGCTCGATGAGGTGGGCAAGCTCTTTGAAAGAGTCATTGCATATCGCCTCGTCGGCCAGCTGGTGCGGGTGAAGCCGGATTTAGCGGAGAGACAGTTTGGTTTCCGCACGGGGCGCTCTACGGTGGACGCCATCATGCGCGTGCGAGCCCTCATGACGGGGAATGCTGTTGCCCAGGGTGGGGTCGTCTTGGCGGTGTCTCTAGACATCGCCAATGCCTTCACTACCCTGCCCTGGAGTTGCATCAGGGAGACACTCCGGTACCACCGGATGCCGACCTACCTCTGTCGTGTGGTCGAGGCCTATCTGACGGACAGGGCCGTCATCTACCCCGGTCACCAGGAAGCGTGGAACCGGCAAGGGATATCGTGCGGTGTCCCACAGGGATCGGTTCTTGGGCCGATCTGTTGCACAAGTGCACAAATCTGAGGCCATTTGTTTTCATGGCCCTCGGAACGCGCCACCGTCGGGATCCCAAATAACGGTAGGAGGGGTTTACATCGGCGCTGAGTTGACGATGAAGTACCTGGGACTCGTCCTCGACAGCCGGTGGAACTTCGTGGAGCATTTCCGACGTTTGGCTCCCAAACTGGAGCGGCCAGAGGCTGCCTTGAAGCGGCTGCTGCCCAATCTAGGGAGTCCAAACGCCTCCTGCCGGAGGCTCTACGCGGGGGTCGTGCAGTCCATGGCCATTTACGGGGCTCCTGTGTGGGTGCGTTCCGTGGCGATGCGGCCAGCCCGCCGGTTGAGCGCGGCCGAAAGGGTCATGGCCATCCGGCTGGTCCGGGGATACCACATGGTCTCCTTTGAGGCAGCGAGTCTCCTTGATATCTGGAAGCAAAAGGCCTCGCGCACTTATGGGAGTCGCCACTCCCATACGTGCGCGAAGGCAGAGAGCGTGGGCACGCTACAATTGTGGCGATAAGTTCCCTCTTTGAGGAGTGGCTAGAGAAGCACCACGGCGTCCTCTCCTTCCGCCTGACGCAGGTCCTTACCGGACACGGCAGCTTCGGGAGGTTCCTGTGTCGGATAAGGCGAGAGGAAGCGCCCGGGTGTCACCACCGGTATGGATCGCCCGGAGGAGCATACGGTGGAGGTCTGCCCGGCTGGGGCAGAGCACCGTGTGTCCTCGTGCAGATGATCGGCGGCAGAGATCTCTCGCGTTCGGCCCTGGTTCAGGCCATGGTACGGAGTGAGAGGGCATGGGCAGCCGTCACCTCCTTCTGCGAAGCAGTAATGCTCGCGAAGGAAAAGGCAAGACGGTTGAGGGAAAGGCAAATTTCGCGCCCTTTCGCCACTAGCCGCCGCAGGAGACGCCCTTGGCGTTGGGAATCCTGGGATGATTTCTGGACCCGGACCGGACGGTGAGCAATGGGTAGCTCACCATCCGGTAAGGACCAGGCCCGGGTCGACGGCGCGTTGTATTCCACGCGCGCCTCAAAAAGATGTCGTCAGCACAAGTGTAGGGGCCCACTAGGGCCGATGCCTGCCGGGGTCGCGGGAAGGTAGAAAAGGGTTATCGAGGCCCCTGGCAACACAGGCAATGGAAGGAATACGGTCGGGTTTTAGTCAGTAAGAGTCTGACACACCCTCCCGCTCCGCCCAGAGCGGGAAAAGTTATTTGATGATTTCCCACCCAAAAAAAAAAGCGCGCCAACTGGAGAAATCGCGTGATCTACCCACACCTAGAGCGCGCTTCTACAGAGTCGTGATGTTTTAAGCCCACGGTGACGAGGATATTCAGTGTCTGATTGCATCGGAGTTAAGACGTCGCGGAACTGTACTCGATTCGTTGTGCTCATGGTTATTGTGTTAATTGTAATTTTTAGTTGTTGTTTTAATTTGTGATTTGAATAATCGCTGTGTATTGCATCCAGTGTGTTTTCATAGCACGAAAACCAGCTTCTGCCCACATGATGCCTGAATCTAACAGAGTAAATCCTGACGATCCTACACATATATATACATATATTATAATAATTTTAAGCTACCTACTGTTTTGACGCAAACTACAAAAAAGTACATTTTTTTTTCTAAAACCTATCCAATCCTGCTAACCTTACTTTACCGTACAGCTTATTTACTTACCAATACTTAATTGAACAATTTGTCCATCTTTACAGTTCGTTTTTCTGATGTCGGTTCGAATTCGAATCGGATCGAAATTTAATATCGTCGTGAATTTATACAAAAATGTCATGGAAAAAGCACCTTTAGTTTTTCTTTTCCTTTTCCAATTTACCTATAAAATTACCAATTTACCTATAATTTCCAATTTACCTATAAATTTACCTATAAAAAACCTAAATCGGAAAACAGAAAAAATTAAAAAAATTGAAAATATAAAAAATTGCCAAATCGATCCATTGGTTCTCAAATGATACGCTTACCAACAACAGCATTGAATTTTTATTTTTATTTATTTAGATGTAAGTTATTATTATTATTAACAAAACTCCACGGCTCTATTGGTTTGAGATGCGTATTTATATTATTAAATAAATCGTTGCGTACACGTAACAAATTCAACACTTGAAGATATCCAGATATTTACTATCAACCTGTAATCTTGGCTTTTCAAAACGCTATAAAAGCCCAACTTTAAATATTCGTCGCGATATTTCAGTAGATATTTGCGAGCCATACTGATTTATCATTCGCGTGATTGTCCACATGGCAAGGCGCTGTCTCTACCGTAAAATATATGGCGTCTTTGAAGCGCAGAAAGATGGGTAATTTCATTGAATTTATGAACGTATCACCGTTGATATTGCGAAGTTGAAAATTTGTACGTAAAATTGTGATAAACATCGTATTTAATGCTGACTACAGTTAGTTATGTGCATGTGTTGCTTGAAGCTGAAATATGAAATGTTACTGGGGAATATGTTTAAAGCGAAATATGACGACTATAATAATAATAATCATTTGAAAATTGTAATGTCATATTGTACCGGTCTATCATTACGGACTGGACTATTATCGCCAATAAGCCTGATGTATCGTAGTGGTGATAGATCGATTAGCTCGCCGCGCAATGATAGTCGATGTTACCATTCCACATGACGAGAACCTCGTGAAAGATGAGAAAGAGAAACAAATAAAGTATCTCGACTTAGCACACAAGGTTGTTGATATGTGTAATGTGAACTCAGCTGTCATTGTGCCGATTGTCACAACGGCCAATGGCCGAGAGCCTCGACCAACATCTCTTGAGGCTCTCATTAGATCAAGTCCCTGATTCAAAAGGCAGTACTCCTGGATACGGCTCACATCGAGAGGAGGTTCCTGTCTCTGGAACCCTAACCACCGGTAGCTTGGACTCTGCTCCCGATACCGGTGGACCACGATTTTTTATATTTTTAAATGTATTTTATAATTTTTCTAATAAATATTTAAAAATGTTTTTATTATGGCAATAAGTTTAATAAACGACATAATAATTTAATAAAAGTAAAAACATTAAATACATAGAATGGAATACTCTTCACACCATCCGCATTAGAGATATAAATGTAGACATTATACATAGAGTGACACAATGGGACGGTCTACGTTAAAAAGACGTCTATCGTTAGAAGCGACATCACATTTCATATAATTAAAGACAACCATTTTGGATGGATTTTAACGGAGAAGGAGAGACAATACTGCAGGTAGTCTGTGGTGTGCCAATTATATATTACAATAAATACCAAATGACAAAGAGAAATAAAAACAACGTACGGATGTCTTCATCCTCATTAATCCAAAACTAGGAACCAAGCAGCAATACTCATTCAGGCTAACTGTACGTCATTGATCGATGTGGAAAAAGCTTTTTCTCATGTTTAGTTACTGTCTTGGAAAGTACGTTAAGCCGTTGATCCCGGCTGTCTTTCGTAAATCTTTGAAAGTCGTTACGGGTCGTCAGAAGCCCGAAAGTCTGACTGGGTAAAACGATACCCCTTGGTCTTGCCAACCAGTACCAGTAACTGGGTTGTGGAGGTCATATAGGCAGTCGCTTCATGTGAAAATCTGATATTTAGGTGCATTCGGTCAGATCGGAAGCTACTGACAAAGAATGACGTATCCCTTCCAATTATAAAACCTTTAATTGTTAGGAAACTGTTCATTATTAGTATAATTACCTCCAGAATAATGATTATCGAGTACCTATAAGTATGTGTTTTTAGACTATAGGAATCAGTAATAATGCATTTTTCTTCGACTTAATATCAGTTTTTCATATTTTTCTTCATACAAACCCGGATAACATACTTTCTAATTAAATATCATACGAGCGTCTCATTATCCTTAATCAATGTGTTAGCTTCGATAAGCTGCGAGACACAAATGCCTGATGTCTGATATTAACACATAATCCCAACGCTACACTACATAATGTTATTAATATCGAACAAATGTAATAACTTATAATGGCATACAAGGTTCAACAAAATTGATTCACTTTGATTGTGAATGGTCACTTTGAAAGAAAATATAGGTTGAGATGACATCTACAAGAGGTCGTTTTGCAACTAGACCAAATCAAACTGGTTGCTATTTTAATTGTACAATTTATTATTTGATACAAATAATAAATCAATGGTGAACTTAAATTCTGTGATTACTTTAACTCACACACTGACCTTTACTTACTTACTTTATTTATTATTTTTAGGAAAACTTATACTTTTACAATGTTTGTAAATATGTGAGCATATCACATAATTAATTTAGCTGTCATCGCTTCATTTTTAATTCTTTTTTACCTAATTAATTTATCTGTCATTGCTTTATTTTTCATTCTTTTTTTACCTTTTTTGGTATAGTAATTTTATTCAAGGTGCATCGTCTTCACATATAATTTTAAAATGTACATATACAAAATTTTGTAAAACATTTTAAATAAAAGAGTAACGGTGAAGTTTCTTGCCCATTCTTCTCCATATGAAACTACATTTTGGAAGGGGCAACTAGAATCAATTCTATTTTTTTTGTAAATTTTTACGTTCAAAAGTGCCTTTTATGTGCCTATTTGAAATAAATAATTTGACTTTGACTAAAGAAGGTAACTATGCTAATAATTCTCGACACGGATCAATAATAAAATAAGTAGACCTTGTTTTTTTTTTAAAATTTTCGGTTTCGGACACGCATGTTAAAACGCGGCACGTGTGATACCGCACTGTAACTGCCCTTTTACACACACCCTACCGCGTACGCAACGAGGTGATTCTGTTCTGTGAAAGTGGTATTATTATTCTAAAATACTGTCAAACTTAAATAACTAAAAAAAACAAGTATGTATTAATTATTGAGCAGGTATCGTAATTTTATTTGATTATAAAAGTCTTTCATTACAGCCTCCTGAAATTTGACGAGGATGCAAAGCGACACCTTGTTTAAGTCACCGTATAATTACGAACTTCTGTAGTTTATAAAATTTATAATCTATCAGTATTATTTCCGATAGATTATAAACAGTCGAAAAATTGTGAACTGCAACAAACCATTTACAATTGAATGCATCATTTTTCGTTAGTTTATAATCTATTCATTAACCGACAAATTTTGAACTGGTATCAAACTTGCTTGTAACGTAACGCAGATTGTGCTAATGCTAAATAGCCTGCCTAGTTGCGAGCAAGTTGGAAGTGAAGTAGCGCTCGCCGGCCCCTGCCACAGCACCGCTCGTTTCGCTCGCTCGCGGTTGTTGCGCTCAAAGTTCTAACCTAACCTAACCCATTTCACCCAGTTCACAATTTTTCTACAGTTTATAATGTTACAGAAATAATACCGATAGATTTTAAACTAATGGTTCTCACAATCTTACCCCTATTTCCCTTGGTCACGGCATCACGCTAAAACGGCTGAACGGATTTGGATGAAATTTGGCACATGATTAGACTGTGACCTGAATTAGTACATAGAATACTTTTATCACGATATTCTAACGGGATCGAGACTAATGCGAGTGAAACCGCGGGGTGCAGCTAGTAATATTATAAATTAAAGTCGATTTTCGTGTCTATCTCTGTGACCGCGTTATTGTCCTAAATTTCTAAAATACGCAATGGATTTTGATGCTGTTTTCAATATTATTTTCAGAATTTGAAGGTGTATTTATATAATACATTAATATTAAGCTAAAACAACAAAGAAATCTCAATGTTTTTTTTTTTCAAAGTCTTAATATCAGTATGAAACAGGAACAGGTCGCGAGTCGAATGATTAACTTTTATTTTACACGTCCTAATTTTGATGATTCATCCAATTTGCAGGGCATAAGTGAACCGTGTATACCGTGTAGCTTGAGATCAGTCTCACTGTAATAAAATTAGAGAAAATATTAATTTGATTAGTCTCTCTTGAGTGTCAAAAAAGATTGAATTTTGGAGAAAACTTGGGCATTAATAATTATTAACAAGTTTGTGAAGTTTTATTAGAATTCTGTTATGTTATTAGGAATGTTTAACCTTTTCAAAGTTTTGGGAACATCATTGATTTTGCGTAACAGAAATGTAGGTCATTTACACATACATAATCAGCCTATAATGTTCCCACTGCTGGGACACACGCCTCCTCTCTGTGAGAGGGAGTGGGCCGTAATGCATCACTCCAGTGCGGGTTGGTAGATGTCACATGTCTTCGAATTTTTGGTTTTAGGACGTGCCGGTTTCCTCACAATATTTTCCTTCACAGTTTTGATAGCAGTGGTGATGAAATTATTTACACAAAGTAAAGAGCCTGTCTGGGTTCGTACACACGATCTACAAAACGTAAGTCGCGGCCGTTGCGCCACGGCGTCCTCACCTTCCGCCTGACGCAGGTCCTCACCGGACACGGCAGCTTCGGGAGGTTTCTGTGTTGGATAAGGCGAGAGGAAACGCCCGGGTGTCACCACTGTGTGGATCGCCCGGAGGACACGGTGAAGCATACGGTGGAGGTCTGCCGAGCTTGGGCAGAGCACCGCCGTGTCCTCGTGGAGGCGATCGGCGGCAGAGATCTCTCGCGTCCGGCCCTGATTGAGGCCATGGTACGGAGCGAGAGGGCATGGGCAGCCGTCACCTCCTTCTGCGAAGCAGTAATGCTAAATGCAGTTGAGGGAAAGGCAAATTTCGAGCCCTCTCGCCCCTAGCCGCCGCAGGAGATGCCCTGGGCGTCGGGAATCCCGGGCGGATTTGCGGCCACGGTAGGCGCGGGCTTGTGGACGGTGAGCAATGGGTAGCTCACCATCCGGTAAGGACCAGGACCGGGTCGACGGTGCGCTGTATTCCACGCGCGCCTCAAAGAGATGTCGTCAGCACAAAGGTAGGGGTCCATTAGGGCCGATGCCTGCCGGGGTCTCGGGAAGGTACTTATGGGTCACCGAGGCTCCCCGCAACTCAGGCAACGGATGGAATACGGGTGGGTTTTAGTCAATAAGAGTCTGACACACCCTCCCGCTCCGCCCAGAGTTAGTCATTTGATGAATTCCCACCCAAAAAAAAAAAAGTCGCGGCCGTTACCACTGGGCCTAGTGTAGGTAATTTAATTATGATTAACTAGCTCTACAAGCGTATGAAATTCAAAACTTTTTAGAATTAAAATTAGGACCTTAAATTATCATTTTCATTATTTATAGTTTATGGCAGTTTTGTTAGTAAACCTAGGATGTGAAAAGAAAACAATTACCCAAATTATCTACAATATCTCCATCGATTGCATCCATTATTAATTGTCCATAACCTACCGATTACTAGATTTTAGATAAAATCCACTGGATATGATGAATATCCATTAGATATTATCTAAAATTCAATTTTTAAAAAAAACAAAAGAAATTATAGGCTGAAAAATGATGCGGTAACAATGCGGGTTAAAAGATTTCGTGACAAAAAGAGTATGCTTTGATGGTTTGGTGATGTTGAGAGGATGAATGAAATGACTAACAAAAGGTATTTACAAGGCAAATGTTAGTGGAAACGCCGGGACGGACGCCCTAGGGGGACATATGCTGGCCTGGGTGGTGATGTTCTTCAGAAAGGTCAGGTGCGTAGTACTCGCAACTGGCATGCGTGTACCACCAGATGTGTGAACGTAAACGAAGCAAAAGGAGTATGTAAGGAGCAAAGCAGGTGGCGTTCTAAAGTTTCTGCCTACCCTCAAGGGTAGAAGGCGTGAGTTAATGATTTTTTTATTTTATTTTTCTTTAATGGCCAACAATTTTTTACACAGTTACAATATAAAAATAATATTTATTTAAACCTGAGCTTAAAGTAACAATTTTTTATAGGTGAGCACCGCATGCCCATAAAACGTAATAATTGTGTCACAAGCACTAAACTACGCAATATCTTCTCGTCCCACATGCCGCAGTGTCACAAGACGAAAGTCTTTGACCAGAGCGTGTTGACCTATGGCACTGAAACGTGGTCGCTTACAATGGGCCTTATTAAAAGACTAAAAGTCACTCAAAGGGCAATGGAGAGGGTTATGCTTAGAGTTTCCCTACGTGATCGAATCAGAAATGAAGAGATCCGCATGCAAACCAAGGTTACCGACATAGCCCGAAGAATTGCCAAACTTAAATGGTAGTGGGCAGGGGCATATTGCTCGCAGAACCGATGGCCGATGGGACTGAAAGATTCTGGAGTGGCGACCGCGTACCGGAAGACGTAGCGTTGGAAGGCCTCCTACAAGGTGGACCGATGACCTTGTGAAGGTCTGGATGCGGAAAGCAAAAAATCGGTCGAAGTGGCGGTGCTTGAGGGAGGCGTATGTCCAGCAGTGGACGTCTTTCGGCTTAAATGATGATGATGATTAAGAGTTTAAAAGTAAAATCACAAATCAAACAAAATAAATTGTAATGTTTTGTTATGTTGTTATCTAAAATCTAGTCACATAAACATAACATCACGCCGGTATATCCCCGAAGGCTTAGGCAGAGGTGTACTTACCTATATTATACCCACATTTCGCCAGTTATGTTTAAGTCCCATGAAATAGGGGGCGAGCTTATTGCCATCAACCGGGCACACATCTAGACTCCGGACTACTACTGAGAAATTCCAGATGGAAAAATCCAATGACACATTTGCCTGACCCGGGAACTGAACCCGGGACCTCATGCTCAGTAGTAGCGCTTGCCACCACAAGACCAAAGAGGCAGTCTAAAATCTAGTCACTAAAGGTGTATTTCACGTATCTAATGTTACGCGAATCATGAATAGAGATTTCCAACAGACGAGTGTACCAGTATTCCCGAAAATAGAGCGATTACCGCAGCTGCAGGAAAATGGCCGACTGAGTTTACGCTAAAACGGTAATACAAAAGCAATATCCAACACTTCCAGTGGCACCCACAACAAAAGCAGGATATTTTGTAAACATTTTACTGCGTCCCAGTCTGTGACGATATTGTGGACGCTGTCGTTGCAAAATGGCAGTTTTTACTGCCTTCAACGAGACCGTTCAGTAACGTTACATCTCGACATAGTTGTCGTTAACAGAGAAATGTTCTTTAAAAGTAAGTCTTTTTTTACTCGTCACACACTTTTTCCTTCCTTCTTTATCAAGAAATTGGTGAAACAATAGAAAAACTTTAGAAGTTTCGAAGCAAACGATGTGTTAGGATAGGACGCTGAAGCGGAAATAAAGTTTGTTTTAAATATTTTACGAAATCAAATGTTGATATAAGAATTACTATTTTTACGACGAATCTTTTAAAGGTTGAGCAGTTTTTCACTAGAAGTCTTTAGCTATTTAGTTTCAATAACTAAGTACAACATAAGGAATGGAAAAGCAAAATGATGTTTTGAATGTGTGATAGGCGAGCTTTCACACTTTGCCGCCTCTACGCGCTCGTTAAGTTGACAAAACATCGTTTTTAGTTCCCTCTAACGCACAGTATCTCTGGCCCAACTGCAATTTTCTCACTTAGGGACCATGGCTATTTGCAAAATGTGTGAAACTATACCACTAAAGTTGCACTACAGTTGAATTTTGTTTATGTTTAAGTAACCTCGCAAACAAAGCAAAATACGCTATGTGTGAGTTAACATATATAATGCAAAGGCATGTATTTAACTCGTTATCTCCAGCTCGCGAATCATAATACGAGTATAATATTCCTGAATGCCTGTAGACTCTACAGTACATACTCATAATTATGTGACTTATAGAATGTTAAATTTGAAAAGACTATGCTTAAATGGTTTGATTATGTTGAGAGGATGAATGAAAGGCGACTAACAAAAGGTATTTTCAAAGCAGAGGTGAGTGGAAACGCCGTGAGGGGACGCCCTACGAGGACATATAGTGACCTAATTGGCGATGTTCTTCAGAAAGGTCAGGTGCGTAGTATTCGCAACTGGCGTGCGTGTGTGATCAGATGTATGAACGTAAACGAAGCAAAAGGAGTATTCAAGGAGCGTAGCAGGTGGCGTTCTATAGTTTCTGCCTACCCCCATGGGAAGAAGGGGCCTTAAAACTGGGTGACAACAGATTAATAATTTGGGTTATAACCCAAATCAAACCAAACATCATATATTATGTTTTAGAATACATTTTACACATGGATTTTCTTAATGAAAGAATGTAGGAGTATTAGAGTTTGGGTTTCGGGAGGGGATCTTTCGACCGTGACAAAATAGGTTGTGATGATCCGATGCTCCCTATTTCGATCCCGAATATTTTGCTATTCTCGTGACAAAATTATCAGGGTATCTTCGAACTAGCGTGCTTTTAGTTTGGTTCTAAGATTGATATTACTTAAGTGCGATATGCTCTACTATAATGCGATAATATTGTGAACGGTACGAAGACAAACTGAACTTGATGAAATTACCTTAATTTTTTTTTTTTATTTGTATATATATTACTTACCGTGTTGGAACATACCTTTTTTATTCTTCAAAAAATTTCAGGCCACAGAAGGGAGGAACTTATAAGAAAAAAATGGTATGATTAGTTCTTATTGGTCAATTTTAATTTTATTTGACCTATACTGTCACACTGCTGGGCAAAAGGCCTCCCCCAAGTTTTTCCAGGAAGTCTTTTTCCACGCCACCTCAAACCAGCCCTCGCAGTATGCGTCATTTGTTTAGTGCAAATTAAAACTAATCTAAAATACTTTTAGCCATACAAAATGCTCGCGAAGGAGGAGGCGGGACGGTTGAGGGAAAGGCAAGTTTCGCGCCCTCTCGCCCCTAGCCGCCGCAGGAGACGCCCAGGGCGTCGGGAATCCCGGGCGGATTTCCGGCCACCGTAGGCGCGGGCTTGCGGACGGTGAGCAATGGGTAGCTCACCGTCCGGTAAGGACCAGGCCCGGGTTGACGGTGCGTCGTATTCCACGCGCGCCTCAAAGAGATGTCGTCAGCACAAAGTAGGGGTCCACTAGGGCCGATGCCTGCCGGGGTCGCGGGAAGGTACTTATGGGTCACCGAGGCCCCCGCAACACAGGCAACAGGAAGGAATACGGGTGGGTTTTAGTCAGTAAGAGTCTGACACACCCTCCCGCTCCGCCCAGAGCGGGAGAAGTTATTTGATGATTTCCCACCCTCAAAAAAAATAAAAAAGCCATACAAAATAAGGAATTGAATACCGAACACTTAAGAAAACCAAGACAATAATGATGTCCTACAATGTCAGCAAATTACATACAAACATTTTTACACAAATTAAATTCATACACGAATTCACGTCATCGCAAAAGTCCCAAACAAGATCGCGAGCGCAAGCGGTCTACATAGTTACTATCACTTGGCAAAGTTATTCGTGTCACTTCACATTTCAGAAGTTGAACCGCGAATAACGGTACAAGTTGAAGTGGTTAGTTGACACTTTGTTGCACAAGGTCCTAGCTAGGTGCAACTGCTGGCGACAGTATCGTGGGCAACTTTGTGTGACGTCCGATAAGCCGCCTACATACCGGCGCTAACTAATGGTGACGTCACACTCATCAGTTAGGCACGATGCCGCGATGCTATTGTCTTTGTAGGTAACTAGGGTAAGGACTTGGTCTGTGGTATGTGGTCTTCTTCTGTATAGGTGAGATAGTTTAGCATAGAAACGGGTAAAGTTTTTTAAGAGTCTTTTCAAGTTTTTCAGGAGTCTTTTAAAGTTTTTGTCTGGGTGTTATACAGCGTACAGGGTGCTTATACAGCGTATAACAGAAATGTGTGGTCATATTTAAGGGTGTGGTACAGACCATCAAACTGTGAAAAATAATCAGCAGTCCCATACATTTGTTTCGAGTACGTATTGAAGTTTCGTATGGGACAGTTGATAATTATTTCGCCAGTAGTTGCACCTAGCTAGCACAGCTAGGAGCAACTGATGGCGACAGTATCGTAGGCAACTTTGCGACGTCCAATAAGCCGCCTATATACTGGCGCTAACTAATACTGACGTCACACTCATCAATTAGGCGTGGAACCACCTGAGGTACCGTGTCTATGATATGTGGCCTTGTCTATGGTATATGTGAGATAGTTCAGCATAGAAACAGGTAAAGTTTCTAAGAGTCTTTTAAAGTTTTCTCTAGGTTCTGTTACTAAAATAAGACTGTATAGGTAAAGCCCTATACAGTCCTATTTATTTTAGTAATACAGCCCAGCGAATTTTCTGTTTTTTATGTTTTAATTTAATTAACATCAGACATCAGGCATAGTGTTGAAAGTTTTGAGTGTGAATGTGGATGGATAAGAGTGGAGGAAGACCAAAGAAACGATGGATGGACTGTGTGGCAGCAAAGAAACGATGTAAAGTTGATATGGCTGAAAGAGGGTGACTAGCGAGATGACAACTAACAGAGAAATAGGTATGAAGGAAAAGACACGTTGCGCCGACCCCAAATAAGTTGGGATAAGGGCAAGATACTGATGATGAGGGCATACATAGTGTTGAAATAATAGTTATAGGATATACGATTTTCTTCAATTTCAGAATAAATAAACACATTTCCTGAGTTTAGCTCATTACGTTTGAAAGCCGATGAACCAATTCGTTTCGGGCAAATCTTATTTTCAGCTTTACTGTTTGTGTCTTTCTTAAGTTAAGTAATACTTTTCTGTTTGTTGTCAGGAGGTATTGAGGTACCAGAGTTTGGGGAGCCCATCACGAACCTGACGGTGCCTATCGGGAGGGATGCAACCTTCGAATGCATAGTTGTAAACCTAGGCAACTTTCGCGTAAGTATTTTTTTTTTTAAGAATGTGTAACGTTGTAAACTATTATTTTAGTAAATAGGCAAGCAACAAATCGTCAAGTCATTGTAATATAGTTCCAAACCGTTCACATCCTTAATGCGCCTTTGTTTTGTCTCACTCGCTCACTATCTTAGGAACCAGTTTACTTCCCACTCCATACGACCTCTTCGCGCCGCGAGCCGCGATCGGTGAGCAGGTTCGAGGACGGTCAGTTGAGACGCCCGTTCGCGCATACTACATTTGTGCGTGACGTCACACGTGCAGTTTCACCGTAAACTTTCTGAAGCTCAGATTTTTGCCTATGAGATACTTAACTCGTTATTAAAGTTAAAAAGTGAATACAATAAAAATATAAACTGTGTTATCCCCGTATTGGGTAAGTGTTTGCAAAATTAAGTTAAGCTTGCTTTCTCATGTGTAATGGTGGTCAGTGATTTGCAAAATTGTGTTTCATCATCTTTTTTTCCTGACACTCATTTCTAATTTCAATCATTTCTTTTAACCATAAACCTTAGCTTACCTCATTATTTGTGTTCGTATTAATTTAAAAGTGCTTCACACTCCTTTGTTTAACCCTTGTAAACTCCGATTCTGAAGGTGACCTTTACACACATTCGCCTTAAGCGCAATAGTATTTCATCCGCTTTACGCTTATGCTTACGCCGCCGTGGTCACCGTCAGGAGAGGATTAGCAGAGGGTTCAGTTATCTATTTCCTGGACATAAATTCCAGGGTTTCTTGTTCCGGGTTCATTTGCCCGAGAAAACCGCTGCCGCTGCCGCTGCTACAGCAGTAGCCGTGACATCGGGTGGTCAACACAAGGCTGACGACATCTGGCACCACTTTCATCAACCCTGCGGGTCCTCTACCACTCAGGGTCAACTCCTCGGCTCCTGCGTCATCTCCAAGTTCGCGTAAAGCCAGGACAGTACTTGACGCGCCTACCTCCTTAGGACGGAAAAATTTATGACGGGCCTTTTTGTACCTACGACCTAAAATAAATTTAAATTGAAAGTCTCTAATGAGTTTGTTTTATCTCTCTATTTAGTTTAAAATAACTCACACGCTTCAAATGTTTGTGTGAATCTTCATACGTGTAATAATATAGATATTGGTAGCTAATGGTAAAATAAAATAAACAAATAATTAAGCTGAGATACACACAACACCACTAGTTAAGTCCTATTCGAAATATGACCGGCCCATGACTACAGGCTCACCATATAGGTGCTATAGAGGCTTCCAAAATAACCGGTGACATGAGAGTATACACCTCCTTCGGGGAATACCTGGGTTATGTTATGTATGTGATAGGATGTTTTTTTTTTTGTATACATATTTTTTTGACATAATATTTTCACTGTTTGACATTATATACCTACAATTTTGATTTCAGACTTGTTGTAATGGAAAACATGTCATTTGGTTTAAATGGTTTTTTATTTTTATTATTTTATTAATATTTTACACAGATTTTTGTGTACCTTGTGAATGTGAGAACGTTGTAGGCTTAATAGACTAGATATTAAGTAGACCTTTTTCTTTTTTTTTTGTTAAGTACCTGGTACGTCTCGACAGGCCTGCACTGTCCTCCCATACCTATTAACACTGTAATTTGAAAACATTGTAAAAGCCAATTATTTTTAAAATAGTAACCGTGGAGTTTCTTGCCGGCTCTTCTCCATAGGAAACGACCAATTGGAACTGTGCACCTAGCTTCTGACGTTTCATAAGTGCCCATGTACGAGTAGGTTTATGTGAAATAAAATATTTTGATTTTCATTTTGATTATGTAATCAACAATTCAGAGATTGAACCATAACACTACAAACAAAATTCTGCGAAAACTCTTCACTCCAAAACGCTTTTATTAACCTTAACATCAACTCATACAACTGCCTGCTCCCGAAAGTAAACCAGATTATTTTAACCTAAAATCATAACATCAGCTCAATAATTTCAACCCAGATTAAATTTTCGTCAGTAGTGAAATTAATTATGTATGTGTAAAATCCCGTTTGCCAGCCTATCCCAAACACACAACACAGACCCATCACGTCTGAAGTACGAGTAGCCATCAAACCAGGACAAGTTCCGTTTAAACCTCGTTATAATTCCTCTAAGGCGAACTGGGAAAACAATTCTGTAGACGTGGACGCAAAACTACGCGACATAGAACCCACACCTTCCAACTTCGAACAACTTGTAAATACTCTCTGGACTGTGCCACGTCAATGTATACCTAGAGGTTGCCGCACATCCTATATACCTATCTGGTATATAGGATCCCAGAAACCGAGATGACCCAGAGATGGTCCAGAGTCCACAGAACTCATTAGGTTGTATGAAGAGTTTTACGAAAACGACCCTTTCTCCGAGGAAACACTTCTTCCTGGGGAAGAGTTTGTGTCCATGGTTGGCGAAAACTGCAAACAAAAATGGATTACTTCGGCTACCAACACCACCATGATCCACAACAGCAAGAAAGCCTCATCTACAATTCTGCTAATAACTGGAGATCCACCAGAACCCGTTAACCAAGACTATGTTAGAGCCATTCAGATAGCCCATCAACTGTTACTCAAAGGTAAACCCCGATACAGATTACCAAGAGCACAGAGATCTGGAAACAACTGAAATTAGCAAGCCATTCACATTCACGGACATTATCATGGCCACACAGTCACAAAATATTGGTAAGGTGGCTGGTGTCAATGACCTAACTGTGGAAAATCAAACATCTAGGGTCAAACATCTAGCTGTATCGTGGCTCCTGGAATTTTTTAACACATGTATGGTTACCGTACAAATCCCTAAACTTTGCAGGAAGACCAGACCAGAAGTCGTAGCACTGCCGTAACCAGGTAAACCCTCGGATGACTCCAAAAGCTACCGACTCATATTGCTGTTATGTCACACGTATTATAAGTTTTTGAAAGACTGGCTAACTGTGTCACTGGTGTCATATTTGTTCACTTCTCAGTAGCCTATTACACCATACACATCAAAAGGCTACTTGAAACAGTGAACAGCCTTACCAATGATCAGGTTTTCGTGCACATAATAAGCGAACTTGTGCACAACGGCGGCTTCCAAGTATGCTTTCAGTCGGACAAGAGCAGATGGCAACGACAAAAGAATGGTCTCCCTCAAGGCAGTATGTTGGCGTCAATACTTTTTAACATCTACACAAACGACCAGCACACCCAACACACTGACCGCTGCCTGTATGCGGATGACCTGGTTTTGGCGGCTGAGTCAAACAAGTTTTGACGATGTTAAATATAAACTGTCACTAGCATCAGATTCGCTGGGAAAATACTATGACAGTAATGCCCTTTGACCAAACTCTTCCAAAACAGAAGCTTGCTTATTTCACCACCTCAACAGTCACTCCAATCGAACGCTTTATATCACATGGCGAGGAACAAAGGTCTAATACTGCGCAAATCCTCAATATCTAGGTGTAACCTTAGAAAGAGCCATAACCTATAAGTCGCAGTGCTATAAAATAACAGAAGGTCCCGAAACAACCTGCTTCGTCGCCATATCTCCACCAACTGGTGTGCAGCACCCGATGTTCTTCGGACCACTGGCATGTCATGCTCATCCGTTGGTGAATTCGCGTGCCCAGAGTGGTACCAATCCACTCACGCAAAACAAGTTGACATTACCCTAAACGAGACGTGTCGAATTATATCGTGATGCCTAAAACCAAATCCGCTAAAGCTCTACCCGTTGGCCACCACATCCCTCCACCTGTCGTACGAAGACAAATCGCATGCGCGCTTGAGAAATATAAGCAAGAAGCCGATTCCCGTCATCCTCTATCAACAGTACACACAACAGCCCCCGGTAGACTTAAGAGCCGGAAGATCTTCCTCCGCTGTACACAGGCTATCCAAGACCAACCTAAAGTGAGAAGAGACCTGTGGGAAAAACAGCACCCGCCACCACCCGACTTAGTTCAGCCCCAGGAGCACCTGCCACCTGGACGTCACATGCAGTGGCTTATATGGAAAGCAATCAATCGACTGCGGACCCAAATAGGCCGCAGCAAGCACTATCTAGGGAAATCGGGGATTATTGACCAAACCGACACCCAGTGCGAATGCGGTTCTCCTGACCAAACTATGCCCCATAAGTGCCCGCATGTTCAAAATTTCCACACACCTGCACTTCTGAGGACCTAAAAAATGCCACTGAAGCCGCGATTGGCGTGGCCACTCACTTCATTTAATAATTTACCTTCGACTCGAAAATATGAAGATAATATCAGCTTCACTGAATTTCAGCTTCAGCTTACAGGTATTTTACTATAGCGAACTGAATAAGTAATTCACGTTTAAATCAAGCCTTTATTACTTCGAATCTATATTGATAGTCCGTAGACAAAAAGCTTGCGCCGTCCCTCCGACTACTATATAATAACGTCGAGAGGCTGAATGTTAATTATGTTAGTTAACTTGAATAAGCTAGTCGGTTTTAGGCCGAATAAACTACTGGCAACAGTAAAATTATGAAGTTGAAAAGTTTTGCCGGCCCGGATTAGAGATAAACCGCGTTACAGAGCTGGATTGTCTAACCCCATCATAAATAGCTGTTTGGGCTATGTTTAGATTTAGTCTTCACCAAAAGTTATCAGACTTTTATTATATTTAATGCTTTCTCGTATCGGCACGAACTACTAATATGAGTATATCTCATACATACACATAGATTATCAGCCTATAATACCTCCTCTCTGTGAGAGGGAGTGGGCCGTAATTCACCACGCGGGTCTATTGCGGGTTGATAGATGTCACATGTCTTCGAAGTTTTGGTTCTAGGCCGGTTTCCTCACGATGTTTTCCTTCACCGTTTTGAGAGCAGTGGTGATAAAATAATTTACACAAAGTAAAACGCCTGTCGAGGTTCGAACCTCCAACCTACAACTTGTAAGTCAAAGTCAAATTATTTATTTCAAATACGCACATAAAAGGCACTTTTGAACGTCAAAATTTACAAAAAAAAAATAGAACTGACCAAAAGGTAGTTTCGTATGGAGAAGAATGGGCAAGAAACTCCACCGTTACTCTTTTAAAATGTTTTATAAAATTTTGTATAGGTACATTTTAAAATTATATGTGAAGAAAGAATGAAAAATAAAGCAATGACAGATAAATTAATTATGTGATGCTCACATATTGTAAAATATACGTTTTCCTAAAAATAATAAATAAAGTAATAGGTCAGTGTGTGGGTTAAAGTAATCACAGAATTTAATTTCAACATTGATTTATTATTTGTATCAAATAATAAATTGTACAATTAAAATAGCAACCACTTTGATTTTGTCTAGTTGAAGTCGTGAACGTTACCGCTGGGCCACCACTACTCGAGTGTCTCATGCTGTTGTAAAAATATTAAACATTAGCTTTCGCCCGCGTCTACGTCGGAAATTATCTACGGTAACGTACCTGTACTACCGGGGTGGCGGGATATAAAGTTTCCTATGTTCTAACCAAGGTCAGCCCAGTCCCTCTCACAGACAGGAGGCCTGTGTCCCACCAGTGGGAACATTATAGGCTGATTATGTTATGTTATGTAACCAAGGTCATGTTTAAAATTTCATTGAAATCCGTTCAGTTATTAAGGCGTGAAAATGCCACAGACTGACATAGTTACTGTTACTTTCGCATTTTAATACTAGTATTGAAGTATGGACAGTAGCGGAGCTTGTTGCCGGGGGTTTGCCGGAAGTACATTAAGCACAAATTCAAATTCAAATTAATTTATTTCGTGAACACAGGGTACATAAAGAAGGTGTTATAATACAAAAGATCCGAGCTGTGTCCCGCCAAAAGGCATACAAAATATCAAAGGTTTTTTTTTTAACAAATGCATTTTAGAAAATCAAAAATCAATCACATAAAATGTCAAATTAAATAAAGCAAAACTAACCAAAAAGCACTAACTAGCTATTACTAATAGCCCAAACTGGATTTGTAGATACTAAGTATAGTCTAGCAGAAAACTTGAAATCCCTAATTATCTACTAGGCAGTGGGTAGTCGCTACGTATCCGTCAGGGGGCGCGACGGACGGGTTACGGGCATGGCCCTTAGAGCTTCGCGGTTTAATACGGTGCCCGTCATCTTATACGACTTCCACTATCCCCGGCTGGCCCGCCTTTGCGGGCCGGTGGGGGGCGATGGGTGTCCCCGAGTCCGTCACCCCTGGAGCCATAGGCCTGGCCTGGCAAGTGCGGCGGTAGCGCAATTCTACTAGTGGTATATAGAAATACAAATTTTTATTTAAATTTAAAATAAAATAACCTAACCTAACTAATTTTCCTCTGGCCAAGTTTTCGTTGCACGATTATTATCTACTCAGTCGTCTTGCCACAGACTTTACATTCTGCGGCTAGGTGTTGTTTTACGTGGCGATCTTACATATTAACCCAGCAATTTTTTTTTCTATCCAGCCTTCTGCCTTAACCAAAGATCGCAAAAGTTTTAAAAGTTTCAGCAGTTCACAGCAGAAGGCGCAGTCTTAAACAAAAGAAATACTCGTATAGTCTAGCTACCTAAGGCCGCATGCGTAATTAATAAGTTTTGTTTATGTATAATTTAAGCGAACCCTTTCCTTATTTTAATGTTTGACTTGACCTAAAAATTAAGTAGATAAAAAAAACTGTATACCAAAAAGACCTGTTCATTTTATCTAAGACTTTCTTTACCCAATGTTGAACGGATGCACGGCCAAATAGACTCTTGAGAGTCGGAAACGTCTTTCCATTATTTTGGTAGGCTTCCTCTCTTTGCTAAAATGTAAGAACAACCTTCTTAACGTACTTATTTAATTAATTTACTTTACTGATTTACATTATTCAACGCAATGACTTTTGAAGCGTTGTTAAGAGGTCTTGCTTTTAGAAGTCGGTAAAGGTAGATTTAGGCCTATCGCTTAGCGTACAGTATTGCAAGACGCCAAAGAGACGTGTAATTTCCTTTCCTATAGATTGTTTTTGTCTTGTGATCAATAAATTATATAAAAGTCATTTGAGCACATTTGTATTGGTTCTACAAAAAAAAAAATAATACATATCAAAATCAAAATCAAAAGTCATTTATTCAAACTAGGCTGAGAATCAGCACTTTTCAAACGTCAGAGTTACATAAGACAGTCCCTCAAAAACGCCCGCCCTAGTGCTTTAGCTGGGCAGAAGAAGTGGCGCAACAAACTCCCCAGCAGCACACCTGTCTGTTTAGTTATATAGACTTGATTCTATACAAATCGTATGCAAAGTAATTAACATTACGAAACACACAATAAATTAAATTACTTGCCATATGTTAGCTAGCACACGCCAATATACCAACAAAACAATGAAAAATGTACTCAAGCAGATAAAAATTACAACATAAAAACGTAAACAGAACTTAATACCTAAATAAAAGCCTCCAGGCATAAGGGGCGTACCCGCTTACATAAGGCTGTTACTGTTACTCGAAATGAGAAATGACAAACTAGCACCATCGAAGTAAAATAAATAAACAATTACTAATAACAATAATAAAACCATGGTCAGCAAGACGACCAGTCACCACAAGCAGCACCCGTTCACGAGCATAACGCAAAGATCAGCCATCACCGCCCTCGCCATGTTGGAGGGAAGGAGGCAACCCGACCCCCGATGCTACCGCAGGCAGTGACATCCACCAGACACACACCCTCCCGCTCCGCCCAGAGCGGGAGAAGTTATTTGATGATTTCCCACTCAAAAAAAAAAGCAGTGACATCTAAGGGAGCATAACATCACGCCTGTAATTGAAGGATTCACACACACACACACACATTTGGGTGGAAAATCATCAAATAACTTCTCCCGCTCTGTGCGGAGCGGGAGGGTGTGTCAGACTCTTACTGACTAAAACCCACCCGTATTCCTTCCTGTTGCCTGTGTTGTCAGGGGCTTCGGTGACCCTTTAGTACCTTCCCGCGACAAGAGACAGAGCTACACAGATATTTGTATCTGGAAGTGAAAACAAAGAAAATATGATTATTCCGAAATTGTTGTTATTCCATATCTAGAACCTTCTTAACTCCTCAATTTTCCAGGTGGGCTGGGTAAAGGCAGACACGAAGGCAATCCAGGCCATCCATGAGCACGTGATCACGCACAACCCTCGGGTCTCCGTCTCCCACAGCGACCACTCGACCTGGTACCTTCACATCAAGAACGTGCAAGAAGAAGACAGAGGACAATACATGTGTCAAATTAATACTGATCCTATGAAAAGTCAGGTGAGCGAAAAACTTCAAAAACCCCCTAAACTATTAAATAAATGGTCAGATAATAATGGACACTAACAGCATTGTAAACAGTCGTTCAATACCAAACATAAGTCGTGAAGCAGCCTTAAATGATTAATTTACAATTTCGAACCAGAATCCTGATTTCAGCAGTTTCCAGCTACAAAATGTACAGACATAGAAGCTTTACGTGACAGTAAAGCCTCTATTTCTATCGGTCTGATAGTGAGAGGGAGGGGATGAGAGGTGCCTACTTACCAATTAATTATCACAGGGACTATGGTCGTAGTTTACGAATGCGATGATTTTGTAACAAAAAACTGCATTAACCCAATTGAAAATCTACTACATAATCAGCCTAAAATGTTCCACTGCTGGGACACAGGTCTCCTCTCTGTGAGAGGTAATGGGCTGTAATGCACATCGCGGGCACAGTGTGGGTTGGTAGATGTCACATGTCTTCGAATTTTTTGTTCTAGGACATGCCGGTTTCCTCACGATGTTTTCCTTCACCGTTTCGAGAGCAGTGGCGATGAAAATAATTTACACAAAGTAAAGCGCCTGTCTGGGTTCGAACCTACAACCTACAACTCGTAAGTCGCGGCCGTTACCACTGTGCCACCACTGCTCTCCATTGAAAATCTACTGTAGTCCATAAATTAATCATTTGAAACTGACATGTCGTTAAATGTGTCAAGGACCCAAAATTTTTCTTCATTATTCGTTTTGATGACTACTTTCCATTACTGAATTATTGCCAATCCTACCCAAAGACACAATCCACCATGCGTATATAATTCAGCATCTTTTTTAACAAACCGCAACCCGGATCCTGGTTACAAAGTAATGGACTGCGGTGCACTGAAAATTCAGGAACGATTTAACGAGAATGCGTCACGCGGCGAGGTGCACTTTAAACAATATATACTGACATAAATTGCAACTTATGCGGTAGTACTTGTATGGAACTCATGAATATTAACCACTTTTAAAGTAGGCAGTAACTACATTAATGAGAAAGGATATGTGAGTACATTTTCTGGTTCATCAATTATTCTTTAAACTTAAAATGATTGTGAGTCACCTGCATTGTTTAATTTGAATGACTCAACAGCCACCTTCACGTACTATGATGATATAAAAACCGGCCAAGAAGGGTTCCGTAGTTGGGATTACTTGGGACGAATTTATCCCAAAAACAAACATGACATTGTAGTTGAAAAACCTGCTCTCCCATACATCGATACATGCTATGGTCAATTCTCCAACTGCAAATTTAAGTTGGTCGACTGTAACTCGTTATCTTGTAAAGCCTACTTAGCTGTGATAGTTTTCTTTTTAATTTCATTATACATATGTACTACTGCCATGATTTTTTTCAGGAGGGGGGGGGGGGGTAACGACTCTAACAAAAAATAGCACTTTAAAGCTTAATATTACGCAAGTGAATCCGTAAATCGAAAAGTGGTGTACACAGACCTGCAATATTTTTGAACGGCCTATTGAGCAATACCACACACCACGGGGTAGAGAAAAAAAAATATCATCCCCACATTACGTGCAAGGGAGGTACGCTAAAAATGTATTTTTTTTCAAGATTTTATTTTAGCACTTTGTTGGCGTGATTAAGATAGAGCTACAGTGGGGTCAGACAGACAGACAGACAGACAGACAGACGGACATGGCGAAACTATAAGGGTTCCTTGTTTACTACGGAACCCTAAAAAGCACCTGAATGAAATATAGGTATCTAGTATGATCTGAAGTCCCGAAAACTGGATAGAAACTTAGGCTTAGCCACAGAGCACGGAATCGCAGCAAAGTAAAAAACAAATCATTTATTTCAAATAAGCACATTAAAGAGCAGTGGTGGCTCAGTGGTAACAGCCGCGACATACGAGTAGATCGTAGGTTCGAACCAATATGGGCGCTTTACTTTGTGTAAATTATTTCATCACAACTGCTCTCAAAACGGTGAAGGAAAACATCGCGAGGAAACCGGCACGTCCTAGAACCAAAATTCGAAGACATGTGACATCTACCAACCCGCACTAGGCCCGCGTGGTAGATTACGGCCCACTCCCTCTCACAGAGAGGAGGCCTGTGTCCCAGCAGTGGGAACATTATAGGCTGGTTATGCTACATAAAAGGCACGTAAAATTTACAGAAAAATAGAAGTGATTCTAGATGTCCAGCGTCTAAAAGTGGCAGTAGTAATAAAATTCGTGGTGCCGAACGTTGAGCGCACAACAACTGTCACGGACCGCCTTCAATGCCATCAGTTTGAAGGCGATCAGGCGTCATCACTGTCGTAGTGCGAGTAAATGGTAACGCTTGGTTAGTGTGGAAAGTGTGGACAATGTCGCATCTAGCAGCGGCCGAGGCATCTCCGTGCTGTGTAGGCTTTGCGGTTGAGGCCACTTAAAGGCGCAATATACCACTATTACTGACAGAAAACCTACCCAGAATAACACTCATTCATTTAAACACATCTATATCTAAAAATATTCCAATAATAGTATTTCCAAATAGAAAAAGAAAACACAGAAAGGAAACTCCCTTGTTGCTAATAAAATTCTTAACGTGTTGCCTGACCTGCCGTTGGGCATGAGTGGCTCGAGACGTAGACATATCGATAGCATTCAATACGCTGATTGATTCGCCACGGATCTCTACTTCCCGTGAAAGGGTTACGTGATAATGCTGATTTTTCTTGTAATAATTTAAAAAGCTAATAATCGTTTGTTGTTGACGGTTGGTGACGTCATCTAGACTAACATTATAAAGGTGTAAAATTTGTATGAACGGGGTAATCTGCGGAACTACAGATCCGATTCCGAAAATTCTTTCACTAATCGGAAACTATAGTATTTCCGACTGTCATAGGACAGATTTATTGTTAAAACAAGAATTACGAACGAAGTCGTAGACAGAAGCTAGCAGCAAGCAATACCTATGCTAGTCATGTAAGTTTTTGTACTTACCCATTATTGAAGGTAGAGGCAAATCCATACTAATATATACTAATAACATTATAAATTCAAAAGTAACTCTGTCTGTCTGTCTGTATGTTACCATTTCACGCATTATTTTTTTTTTGGAAATTATCATATATCTTCTCGCGGAGCGGGAGGGTGTGTCAGACTCTTACTGACTAAAACTCATCCGTGTTCCTTCCGTTGCCTTTGTGTTGCCAAAATTCACGGTATCCCTTTCGGAATTTCCCGTGACTCCGGCAGGTCCCGCGACCCCGGCAGGGTTCACCATTTCACGTCTAAACCACTGAACAGATTTCGATAAACATTAGCAAGGAGATAGATGGCATCCTACAGACGGACATAGGCTACTTTTTGTTCTGACAAATAATCGTTAAGGGGGTGACATAGGGGATGAAAGTTTGTATGGGAATCCCAGTATTTTTTAAGTTAGGGATATCTAAATTCCAAGGAGAATTCTCATTTTATTAATAGAGAATTCTCATTTTATTAATAGGCCGCTAAAAAAATGCAGGTCTAGGTGGTTTTAATTTTATTTTGTAGGGAATAAAATTTATTTAAGTATTCTGCAAAAGATTTTATTTTTTTCACCCTGGTTTAGAAGAAATCTAATTTTCTGCTTTCGGTCAATCTCCTTTATGTTTTGGGTAAGAAATAAAGAATTACGTGTTTCAGCGTTTTTGAAAAACCATCCACTAAAGGGGTAAAATAGGGGAGGATTTTAAAATTGACATTTATTATTGATATTTTTTAGAGATATAATAGATTGAAAATAAAGTCATAGACCGACGACTATATTTCCAATCTTTTTTTTTTTTTTTTTTGAGGGTGGGAAATCATCAAATAACTTCTCCCGCTCTGGGTGGAGCGGGAGGGTGTGTCAGACTCTTACTGACTAAAACCCACCCGTATTCCTTCCTGTTGCCTGTGTTGCGGGGGCCTCGGTGACCCATAAGTACCTTCCCGCGACCCCGGCAGGATCTTTTTCATATCTTGAGGTAACATTTAGTATTTTTTTCATTAAAATCGGTCCACTAGGTCAAAAGATATTCCAATTTAAAGTCATAAAATGAATTGGCTAACACGTAGGTAGTGTGTACGACAATAGCGTGGTGCATAATTAAACTTTCGATTATTATATCGAAATATAAATTATTGTAGCTAGTAATTTAAGGCAAATAGTCCCTCTATTTGCCTAAAATGCATCGTGACAACATAGTTCGTTTATACAGTAGGTTTTCAGAAAAAGCACTTCTCCTACGAGTGTCGCGTACGCGGCGCCCCACGTGCAGGTGTTCCTGTACTCGCATCTAAAAAGACCTAAAAAATAGCATGATCAAGCTGCAAACTATTTGAAGAAGTAAAAGGCATTCATAACGAAGTAGGTGTAAAACGATATATGCAAACTAAAAATGTCGATAACCGTCCAGACTGCGGTAAATTGAGTACGATGTGTCCCGCCGCAGAAAAAAGCAACATACGACTTCAAAACAAATACGGTTCTCGTACGTTATAGCCAGGGAATATAAATTGATGAAAAAAGGTCCTAATATGCCTCAAGATTAAGACGAGTTAGTGAAAATTGCTTTCAAATATATGTAGAATTAACATCATAAAACTGTTCCTTTCCGAGATACTTTAAAAACACGAAATATAAACTAGCCGGGAAATCATCGAGGTTCTTAGACTGACCCTCACAGTCGCCCGATGCTACCTTTTCATCAAGTTAGTATCAGGTGACTGTGAGAGCCAGTCTAAGAACCTCAAAAATGTGCCGGCTTATTTCATTTACCCATAAACAAAAAAATATTTAAAAATACCAAACCGTGTAAGCAGAGCCGAGAGTTTCAGTTTACCAGTGTCTTCGATACGTTGTGGAAATGACGCAATTTTTAGCCCGCGGTGTTGTTGTTCGTGTACTCCGCAGGAGAGTAACGTGCATACGTGTGAAAAATGTTATTATAGTATATCCAGCCCACTTTTTTTTTTTTTTGTGGATGGGAAATCATCAAATAACTTCTCCCTCTCTGGGTGGAGCGGGAGGGTGTGTCAGACTCTTACTGACTAAAACCCACCCGTATTCCTTCTGTTGCCTGTGTTGCGGGGGCCCCGGTGACCCATTAGTACCTTCCCGCGACCCCGGCTGGCATCGGCCCTAGCGGACCCCGACATTGTGCTGACGACATCTCTTTGGGGCGCGCGTGGAATACGACGCGCCGTCGACCCGGGCCTGGTCCTTACCGGACGGTGCGCTACCCATTGCTCACCGTCCGCAAGCCCGCGCCTACGGTGGCCGGAAATCCGCCCGGGATTCCCGACGCCCAGGGCGTCCCCTGCGGCGGCTAGGAGCGAGGGGGCGCAAAACTTGCCTTTCCCTCAACCGTCCCGCATCCTCCTTCGCGAGCATTACTGCTTCGCAGAAGGAGGTGACGGCTGCCCATGCCCTCTCACTCCGTACCATGGCCTGAACCAGGGCCGAACGCAAGAGATCTCTGCCACCGATCGCCTCCACGAGGACACGGCGGTGCTCTGCCCAAGCCGGGTAGACCTCCACCGTATGCTCCACCGTGTCTTCCGGGCGATCCACACAGTGGTGACACCCGGGCGTTTCCTCCCGCCTTATCCGACACAGGAACCTCCCGAAGCTGCCGTGTCCAGTGAGAACCTGCGTCAGGCGGAAGGTGAGGACGCCGGCGTGCCTCTCTAGCCACTCCTCAAAGAGGGGACTTATCGCCGCAATTGTGGCGTGCCCAGCATTGGGTTGCGAAAACCGTACTCTCCATGACGCCATGAGATCCCGCCGGAACTCCGTCCGCTGTGCCGCGATTTCTCGCGGCAGCTGGCTTTCGCCCCGGCGTTTCGCCTCCTCGCGCCACTCCCGTACGTGCGCGAGGACTTTTGCCTCCAGATCCCATGGCGGCAATCCGGCAAGGAGGCTCGCTGCCTCACAGGAGACCGTGGGGTATCCCCGGACCATCCGGATGGCCATGACCCTTTGGGCCGCGCTCAACCGGCGGGCTGGCCGCAGTGCCAGAGAGCGCGCCCATACAGGAGCCCCGTAGAGGGCCATGGACCGCACGACCCCCGCATAGAGCCTCCGGCAGGAGGCGTTTGGACCAGCTAGATTGGGCAGGAGCCGCTTCAATGCAGCGCCTGCCCACTCCAGTTTGGGAGCCAAACGTCGGAAATGCTCCACGAAGTTCCACCGGCTGCCGAGGACGAGTCCCAGGTACTTCATCGTCGACTTGACGCCGATGGAAACCCCTCCCACCGTTATTCGGGACCCCAACGGTGGCGCGTTCCGAGGACCATGAAAACACATGACCTCGGACTTGTGCAGGGCTACCTCGAGTCCCAATTGCCGGATCCTTTCGACGATTGTCGCAACCCCGCGTGCCGCTAATTCGGCCGCCGCCTGGTGCGACCTCCCCTGCGCCAGGACCAACGTGTCGTCAGCCTAGCACACTACGCTGACCTGACGCCGGTCGGCGCGCAGCACCCAGTCGTATCCGATGTCCCAAAGATGTGGCCCCAGGACCGATCCCTGTGGGACACCGCACGACATCTCTTGCCAGTTCCACACTCCCTGATGACCGGAGTAGATAACGGCCCTGTCCGTCAGATAGGCCTCGACCACACGACAGAGGTATGTCGGCATCCGGTGATACCGGAGTGCTTCCCTGATGCAACTCCAGGGCAGGGTATTGGAGGCATTGGCGTTGTCTAGAGACACCGCCAAGACGACCCCACCCTAGGCAACAGCATTCCCCGTCATCAGGGCTCGCACGCGCATGATGGCGTCCACCGTAGAGCGCCCCCTGCGGAAACCAAACTGGCTCTCCGCCAAATCCGGCCTCACCCGCACCAGCTGGCCAAAGAGCTTGCCCACCTCGTCGAGCAGCACGATGGGCCGATAAGCGGACGGAGAGTCCGCAGGGCGCCCTGCCTTCTTTATGAGGACCAGTTTCCCCGTCTTCCAACGAAGCGGGAACTGGCCCCTCTCCATGCATGCCCTTAGGAGCCCCCTAAGTCGAGGCCCGAGAGCCTCCAAGGCCAGGACCCAGGCCTTTTCAGGTTTTAGCCCGCGGCGTTGTTGTTCGTGTACTCCGCAGGAGAGTAACGTGCATACGTGTGAAAAATGTTATTATAGTATATCCGGCCCACTAAGTCTTCTGCCGGGATTGCGGGAAAGTCCGAAAGGAATATCGTGGCCTCTGGCAACACACAGGCAATGGAAGGAACACGGGTGGGTTTTAGTCAGTTAGAGTCTGACATGCCCTCCGTCTCCAAGTTATTTGATAATTTCGCATAGAAAAGAAAAGAACAACTAAATGAACTGAAATGAAAAAAGAACAACGCGAGCAAAAGCTAGTGTATTAATAATAACATTTTAATTAAGATGTTTATGAATGAACAGGAAAGAATTATAAAGAAATGTACAATAATATGATTACGCGAATCGCTTCCACAGAATTCAAACAAATTAATTAATTGAAGCATTTTATTCCTCCCGACAGCGCGATGTTTCGAACACTTTGCACCATCCGACAAACTTATTAAATGAAGGAAACGCTAAAACTTATTTCAATTCAAATAATTCTTCATTCTTATTAATCTGCAAGAGTCGGAACAAATCTGTTATTCAAAATTATAATATTTCCGATGAATGCTCTCCAATACAAAGATTTTAGCATGAAAAAGTGCTGTAATACCGTTATGATTCAATAGCTTCAAAAATAATTGGCACTTCTGTTTATTTTCCGTAGCTCCCGGTTCAGTACATCGGACGCAAATCTGAAAAGACTTCCAATTTAGTACCAATTTTGCACCAAAATGTGATTAGAGCATCTCGCTAAGCAATTTCGAGTAAATATTTTCTCCTCGGCGATCGGCAAACCGCACAATTCAGATTTAATTTCATCAGCAATGTGAACTATGTTAGGTTTCTCTATAATTAAATGATTCTGTTTACACTTTCAATGGGCTGTTGATTTTAGGGTGTTATTCGTTCTGGATTTTGGTAATACGAGTATATCCAATTTGTATATTGATTTGATTTTTGTGATAATAATATAAGGGTTGTTAAAATAGAGGATATTTTTAGTGACTTACATATTTGTTTGACTCTATATTTAATAAGGTCAAGACGAAAAAACAGTAAATATGGTTTACAAAGAAAGTATATCAAAAACAAAAGTCATTTATTCAACGTCACTTTTCGAACGTCATAATTATATAAGACAGTCCCCCAAAAACGCCCGCCCTTCACCACTTCCTAGTGCTTTAGCTGGGAAGAAGAAGTGGCGCAGCAAACTGGGGAGTTTGCTGCGCCACTTCTTCTTCCCAGCTAAAGCACTAGGAAGTGGTGAAGGGCGGGCGTTTTTCACTTTTAAATATTGTACGGAAGACACATCATAGCTCCCCAGCTATGACACATCATAGCTGGGGAGCTATGATGTGTCTTCCGTATACTACATTCGAAAGTAGAGGCTTATTTGCCCAAAATGTGGGCAGTAACCTTTTGTTATTGCAAAGATTGAAATAGAGGTGGGCTAACTGTATCAACTGTTCGATTACAATATTTAAAGGTGAACGGCAGATTTCGTACGCTTACTGTCTTTGTTGTTTTGTTATAGAATTTGTATCACATATTAAAGCAGCTAAGCCATTTATTTTCATGTAAGTGTACTATTTTTAGAAATTCGGATTAATTGTTAATATTTAAAAAAGATTTTAATAACTACACGTAATTTTGTCGTAAACTAAACGCAGTTATGTTGGTATTTATGCTATGCTCGCCATGAGGGTATTACTCGACCTGCCCCCTTCTTAGATGAAGTAATATTAAGAATTAATTAATTATAAATTAAATAAATGTTTATAAAAAAGCTATTAACTGTATTGTTTTA
The DNA here is from genome assembly GCA_905333075.3 of Atethmia centrago. Classification (NCBI taxonomy): domain Eukaryota; kingdom Metazoa; phylum Arthropoda; class Insecta; order Lepidoptera; family Noctuidae; genus Atethmia; species Atethmia centrago. The sequence continues at coordinate 22,584,591 of HG995367.1, forward strand.
TTTACCTACACTGGAAACTCCATCAGAACTTCAACATTATCAAACTGTTGCAGTTAGCTGTTAGCTGCTGGACATAGGTATCTCCTAATGCACTTCGCTGAGTAGGTACGATCCTCATCTGAATTTACCTACTTGATAGTAAGTAAAACACTACAAAAATAGCAACAAGCAAACTAGAACATATACTTTATTACCGAAACAATTGTTATGTGCCTTTATGTAACAATCTACATTGGTACACTAGTACATAACCTTAAAAAAATAAAACTGGTTATAAATATTACATCCCAAATTCTAAAAATCCAAGAATTTAAAAAGGGCTTGTCAATCATATTAACTACCAAATAAAACAAAAAATATCCCAAAACACGAAATTTTATTAGCGGTACGAAATTCCTATACAAGCCTGCCGATCGCCTTTGTAAGATAACACTAAATTCCACGCAGACGCGAGACGAAGTCGCGGGCAACAGCGAGTTAACAAATAAATTGAAATAACATTGGGAGGTAAGCTTGGAATTTGGAAAACGTCAACAGTTTTTTCTGTATTATCTGCAGAAGTGGCATTCAGCAGTAGGAGGTTTATTTGAAAAGTACTGCATTAATTTTGTAATCAGTTCTGATCAATCACAATTGGTAATTTATATTTTCTGTGTTTTTCTCAGATGGGCTTCCTAGACGTAGTGATACCACCGGACTTCGTCCCCGAAGAGACTTCGGGTGACACGATGGTTCCCGAAGGCGGCACAGCCAGGGTCTCGTGCAAGGCCCGCGGCGTACCACCTCCGAGGGTCATGTGGAAACGAGAGGATGGTATGGAGATCGTCGTAAGGGACCAAACTGGAGCGAAAAGCAAAGGTACACACGCACTGTTATTTGACAATTACCGTATTTTTAAGAACGTTCGTTCCTCAGGCTCAATCTGACATAAATACCTATAATTTTCATACATTTTTGACAAGTTTTTGACATTGATTGTCACATAAATGAGTTTGCAACCATATGTTGATTTTTTTTAATTACGGGAATCGGCCTTGTGTCTGCGTTCGGTTTTAAGTAATGAGGTAAATGAATACAAGTTGATTCATAGCCCGCAGAGTTGCATTTCACATTCAGATCCGAAACTGGCAAAGCATAACAATGGCTTTTGAAATTGCATTTTAAACTGTTAGTTTCACTGATATATATCATCTTATTATTTTAACTGATTTTGATAATTTCTATTTAAAAAAATAATTGCAAAATAATTCATTGGCTTGTCCACTTTTTTTTTTTGGGTGGTAAATCTTCAAATAACTTCTCCCGCTCTGGGCGGAGCCGGAGGGTGTGTCAGACTCTTACTGACTAAAACCCACCCGAATTCCTTCCTGTTGCCAGGGGCCTCGGTGACCCTTTAGTACCTTCCCGCGACCCCGGCAGGCATCGGCCTTAGTGGACCCTACATTTGTGCTGACGACATCTCTCTGAGGCGCGCGTGGAATACAATGCGCCGTCGACGCGGGCCTGGTCCTTACCATTGCTCACCGTCCGCAAGCCTGCGCCTACGGTGGCCGGAAATCCGCCCGGGATTCCCGACGCCCATGGCGTCTCCTGCGGCGGCTAGGGGCAAGAGGGCGCGAAACTTTCCTTTCATTCAACCGTCCCGCCTCCTCCTTCGCGAGCATTACTGCTTCGCAGAAGGAGGTGACGGCTGCCTATGCCCTCTCGCTACGTACCATGGCCTGTACCAAGGCCGGACGCGAGAGATCTCTGCCACCGATCGCCTCCACGAGGACTCGGCGGTGATCTGCCCAAGCCGGGCGGACCTCCACCGTATGCTCCACCGTGTCCTCCCGGCGATCCACACAGTGGTGACACCCGGGCGTTTCCTCCCGCCTTATCCGACACAGGAACCTCCCGAAGCTGCTGTGTCCGGTGAGGATCTGCGTCAGGCGAAATGGGAGGACGCCGTGGCGCCTCTCTAGCCACTCCTCAAAGAGGGGACTTATACCCACACCGGCGTTTCGCCTCCTCGCGCCACTCCCATACGTGCGCGAGGACTTGGCTTGTCCACTTGATGACATAACACCACACTTGACATACCTACAAGTGATGATAAAGATTATTAGAAGATCACACATCTCACCCACATTATCTCAGCATTGTCGAAACGAACAACATAAAACCACGCCAGTATTCCCGAAAGGGTTAGGCAGAGGTGTACCTATGGGACACCCACATTTCACCATTTCAATCAGTCGCAATTTCTTATTTTCCATACAAAAACAGAGCAGTGGTGGCCCAGTGGTAATGGCTGCGACTTACGAGTACAAGTAGGTTGTAGGTTCGAACCCAGACAGGCGCTTTACTTTGTGCAAATTATTTAATCACCACTCAAAACGGTGAAGGAAAACATCATGAGTAAACCTGAAGACATGTGACATCTACCAACCCGCACTGGGCCCGCGTGGTGGATTACGGCCCGGAGTGGGCCGTGTCCCAGCAGTGGGCACATTATAGGCTGATTATGCTATACAAAAACAAACCCATTCGAGTAATACTTGGCGCCCAGTAATAACCCGTAAATTGCAATAAATACAGGCTACATTGGTCATCAGTCACGCAAGCCGCACTTAACGAACGTACTGACATTAGTGGAAAATACGAGTAATAACAGGTTAATAATACTTGTGCACCCTCTAAATACATATCGAAAGTGTGTTGGGAATATGTCGAAATATTTTAATATTCGAGTACTTAAAGGTCGTTTTTGGAGTCCGTCCGAATTTCGTAATAAATTATATCTTTCAATTCATTAATTAATTCAAATAAACTAAAACTCAATAACTGTGAAAAGATCAGATTGTTTAATGTGATATATGTTTAAGCGTTCCAAATAAAATGATAAACAGATTGAAGCTGCATTTGTTTTAGTGTAAGGTAGGATAAACATTTATTTTCCTTTTCGGTTTTGACCGAAAATGCAAATTAGACCGAATTTAGTTTTCATTTTCGGCGAAAAAGTAAACTACTTTCGTTTGGACTCCTAGCTAATCGTCTTTCTCCTGGCCAATAATGATTACGGTGTGGATAATTATGTTGTAGTGGGTTCTAAAACAAATCTGAAAACTACTAACTACTGGATCGATTTCAACTATATTAAGCACAGCAAAAAAGGGCTCATAGAAAGACATGGGGTAAAAGTTTCTTTGAGATTCGAGTAAAGCTGAGGGCAACAGGAAGTAAGTTAATATAAGACTTGAAAAAGCATCAAAATCACACATACGGACACGAAAAGCGACTTAAATTTACAATAAGTACTTGTTTAATTATAGACGACACATTCCAAACGTCTGCATGCAGACAAATTCAGAAGTTCGTTATTCTAGAAATTCGAATTCTTTCGAATTCTTGAAGGAACCTACTTTTTGTTTTCAATGTCACTATAACGTTAACTACATTTAATTGGTTATTTTGTGATCGAATCAGTTAATAAAGCTTGTGTAACAGGTTAAAAAGTCATAACTATACGATGCACTAATGTAAATCAAGTCATCGAAGTAAAAACAATTAAACTCAATTTTAGCAAATCAAATTCAATTAAACTCAATTTTAGCGCAAAATTTATCCGAATAGCTCTCTCCTCAACCTTGGTTGTGAACAATTAAACAAAATGATTAACTGAAGATCAAATTTGAGACTTGATTAAATTACTAACGGCGACTCCAAAAGACTTATAGTAGACGTTATTATAACAATACTTAGGGTAGATTCCAAGGGAGGTATTGTTTCGCAAATTACCGATGTAGAAGGCAATACGAGAACCCACGAACAACGAAATAATGTAACGATAAAATCAACATTGAGCACGCTACCCGCAAATAGTGATTGAATGCCTGTTTCCATTGGAACGTTTTCTGTACAAGAGATCATTGAACTGATTTACTTCAGTATTCTTCAAGTAGTGTGAAGTAGATTCTAAGCATCTGCAATTCCATGTGGAAGACCAGGAGATGGCCTGAAGAGTAGACAGAGTCCATGTTTGTTCCACTTCGTAAAAAATGCTCTACCAAAGACTGCAGCAACTACACCACCTTGGCACTTATTCCACATGTCTGTACATCATCAACAACTAGCTAAAACACTTTCTCGATCCACAAATTCCAGAAGAACAAGCCGGTTTTGATAAAGGCAAAGACCCGCGGGAGCGAATGCCGAACGTTCGCCAAATCATAGAAAGAAGCCGGGAATTTAACAGCCCTGTGTTGATGCGTTGACAGAACGGGACTTTACCCGGTGACAAAGTATAGACTTATTTATGTCTATACTTCGTCATTGGTAAAGTCCCGTCTCGTCCCGTCCGTCCGTCGTCCGTCGTCCTATTTAGGCAAGACGGACTATATTTAAACAAGGCTATTCCCCAAAATAGTTGCAGGGAATTACTTCATATTGACTGGCGACGAAGTGTATAAATATGTCGGACTTTAATTCCGATATCTTTTTTCACTTTCGAACTTTGTGACAATAATAACTTCTCATAAAAATGTCACCCAAATTGGATGCTTTTTGCGACTTCGAGGGACGAAAAGCATCCAATTTGGGAACAACTCATATCGATTCCTCAAGAAAATACTAAAGATCAGTAAATTAATGACACCTTGTCATTTTATAATCATAATTAAAATTGTGAGAGCAGTGGTGGCCTAGGGGTAACGGCCGCGACTTGCGAGTTGTAGATCGTAGGTTCGAATCCAGGCGCTTTACTATGTGTAAATTATTTCATCACCACTGCTCTCAAAACGATGAAGGAAAATATCGTGAGGAAACCGGCATGTCCTAGAACCAAAAATTCGAAGACATGTAAAATCTACCAACCCGCACTGGGCCCGCGTGGTGGATTACGGCCGACTCCCTCTCACCGAGAGGAGAGGCCTCCTCTCGGTGAGAGGGTGTCGGCCGTAATCCGTGTCCGTGTCCCAACAGTGGGAGCACTAAAGGCTAATTATGTAATTAAATTTGTTACTGTTTGAATTTAATTTAATTGAATAAATTAAGTAATAAAAAATGAATCTTTAATTACAAATTCAAATATAATAAATTCATAATTTAAATTAATGACAATTAGATCTAATAATCTAATCTACTGTCTAACCTTTTTAATTTCTTTTTGAGCTAGTTCAAGCCCTATACATTTGTAACTTTTCATTTAATTCCATTAATTCGCTACTAAAATTTTATTTAAGACCAAGTTTTTTCTTAATGTTTAAAAAATTGTTTGAAACTTGTTTTAAACTGTGATTATTAAACACTTAATAAAACATTGTTTTATTTCGAACTATTTTAAACATTGTTTAAAATACGTGTTTTAAAACAACTTGTTTGTTTTATGCCAACCCTGATCGTAGCGGTTAGGAGTTATCGGATAGAAAAACACCACAGTTTGTGGCTGCAATCTGATTGTGGTTTACTGGTACATAATATAAACAGTTTAAATTCTTTATGAAGTCTGTTCGATTATATCATTTATTTAGCCTATTATGTAAACATGCTGCAAGCTTAACACGAGCATATTTATGTCTACGGAAGTATAGACAAAAATGACGTCCCGTGTAGAAAGTACGACGGCAGCAAAGTAGAAAGAGTCAACTGACAAATTCACTCTTTTACATAATTCGACTCAGAATTCTTTGTTTTGTCATACGATTTTTTGTCTGTTTGATTCTCATTTTTTACTGATAGTAAGCCACGTATATCTGACACAACCACATCAATTTTTCTTAAAGTGTCGAAGTATCGTATTTTGGAACAAAAAAAATTATAGTAATTGGCCTTCACTATTTCCTTGGCAATGCCCTAAATGATGTAAAATAGGAGAAGATAGCCTTGTTCTTCTATTAATTATCACAGTTTTATGATCAAAACGCTCTCCTGTAAAATCATGATTTCGTAGATAACCGTATATATCTTGTGGCCGACGAGTAGAAAAACGCAAATTGTCTTCCCTACCTTGGACAACTGTCAGTTGTCAGTGTGATTTTGACAGTTTGTGATAGAAACTTTCTTCTGAAATAGTCTACATAAAAAAGGACCTAGACAAATATCGTTAGAAACGAAAGACAAAATGACAGATTGCAGAAGGATTGCTACAGTGCGATGTCAAAAATGGAGAAACAAAATGTCACTTTGAAAGGGCCATGTCTATTCTTCGAAGAAATAGAAAGCGCCATACTAAGCCTGCTGTAGGTATCTTTTGTTACGAATAGCACGAATACAAAAAGTCTATTTAGGTATATTCACAAGTTTTATCAATATCAATTCATAAATTTCAACATTTTTGTTTGTGTGATATACCCAAACATGTTTTACCCAAACTGTCCAAAATTTCGATTTGTTGACATTCACCATACAAAGTTTGGCCCACATAATTATGATATTCCTTGTTCGCCCTACATTTTATTCCTTTTTGACCCCTAAAATCAATTGTTTCATTTATTAATTATTTTAGTTCTGTTTCGCCCCATTTTTAGGGTTCCGTAGTCAACAAGAAACCCTTATAGTTTCACTATGTCCGTCTGTCTGTCTGTCCACGGCTTAGCTCAGAGACACTTAGTACTTTCTAGTACTTAATAAATATGTATAGCCATGCCTTTCTAGGCATGGCTATACATATTAATCACGCTGACAAAGCGGTTTAATAAAACCTTGAAAAAATATACACAGGTACACCTCGGTCCAACCCTTCCGGGAAACAAGGCTTGATGTCATGTGTGTGTTGTTGAAAAAATATTTTTTGTAGGGTACCTCCCTTGTACGTAAAGTGAGGATGATATTTTTTTGTTTCGTCTATCCCATGGTGTGGGGTATGGTGTGGGTAGGCCGTTAATAAATATTATAATATTGCGGGTCCTTAAAAACAATTTTTCGATTCAGGGATCCGTTTGCGTAATATTGCTTTAAAGCTTTAAAGCGCAAATTTTTGTTACGAGTCATGTGTGTGTGTCCCTGCTAAACGTTTGATTTTGGATATGTGAAGAAATTCATGGCAGTAGTATATACTCGTATAACGAAGTTAATAGGAAAACGGTCACAGCTAAGTAGGCTTCACAAGTTAACGAGTAATAGTCGACCAACTTACATTTGCAGTTGGAGAATTGACCGTGACGTTTATCGATGTATGGGAGAACAATTGTGTTTCAACTACAATACAATGTTAAGTTTGTTTTGGGATAAATTCTCAACTACGCAACCCTTCGTTGTGCGTGGTTCGACACGCACTTGGCTGGTTTAACTTCCTTTATTCGCCTCAGTTTTTATTGTATTTATACCTACGATAATTAATGCTTATAATGTAGATATTGCCAATTTCATCTGATACCATTTAGCCGTTTCAGCGACGTAATTGAGTTACTGACATCCACTTTTTCAGAGTATTTATAGAATTTACTAAAAGCTAACAGAATCTTGTGTACAATATCACCTTAAAAAAATATGGCGAAAAAGTAAAGTGATTGGCATCAAAAAGGAATCGGCCAGCTTAAAAAAAATTGTGCTAGTTTACCGTTGGATTTTATTTTATTTCAGTGAGTTTTCAGTTTTATTAGACAGGGTTTGTAATTGAATTAAATTTCTATTGCTTGGATATATTGATAAGCAATGATTTCATAACAGTGACATGGGTCGATCAAAGGTTAAGTTACGCTTGCCGACGTCGTTAGTTTCATCTATTACATATCGAGAACCTCTCCGTGCCTCAGAAAGCACGTTGAGCCGTTGGTCCCGGCTGTCATTTGTAGATTTGTGCCAGTCGTTACCGGTAGTCAGATGACCGAAAGTCCGACAACGAGTCTTACCAAAGGGATATCATATTACCCAATAACTGGACTGTGGAAGTCAGATAGGCAGTCGCTCCATGAAAAAAAATTGGTATTCAGATACATCCGGTTAGACTGGAAGCCGACCGCAATATAGTTGGGAAAAGGCAAAAAGAGATGATCATCAACAGTTATATTTCAATTATTATTTTTTTTGTTTATTTTCCTTTTTTTCACTCCACACTTGAAAAAGTTGTAACGACGTTTTCCTCCTGCCTATTTCTATATCCATATAATTATTTCCTACAGAAATTAATAGAAGTCGTATCTCGAATTAGACTAAGTAGGTATACAAGGTGTCGTTTTGCAACCTCGTCAAATTTCAGGAGGCTGCAATGAAAGACATTTATATAATCAAATGAAATTACGGCACCTGCTCAATAATTAATACTTGTTTTTTAGTTATTTAAGGTTGACAGTATTTTAGAATACACCACTTTCACAGAACAGAATCACCCCGTTGCGTATGCGGTATCACACGAAAAACAAAACAGAACCCTACTTACTTATTTTCTTATTAATTCGTGTCGAGAATCATTAGCATATAGTTACCTCCTTAAATTTGACGAGGATGCAAAACGACACCTTGTATATCGTTAATCGGATGTTATCAGATTCAACTTCATACATCAGTTGCATACGTACCTACGTATGCAACTTCTTACATCCGCAACAGTAGTTCCTTATTGTTACTTCTCTTCTTTCTGAAGCAGATAATAATTATATTATCCAATTAACCCTACCCTATATAAAAATAAGCATTAATCCCATTTTTTTTAAATAAATAGCTGGTAAAATATTTCATTTGTCTTAGTTTATTTGAATGGCGCAAGGACCCATTGTTTTTCTGAATATGTATAATACGAAAGTCTGTGTGACCGCATTTGTGGGTCCACAATGAGCCGCGCGGCGACTGTTCTCGGGATGAGTTTCGCGTCCAGTATTGTTTAAAGTTTGTCGTAATTAGTAGAGTTCTGCCGTTGAATACACTTCTAGGTCTCATTATACGAATGGTGAATAACGTTTGAATAATTTATTGAGACTTGTATAGTGTGTGGGTCACGTTACTTGTTTATGGTTCTGTAATGTTGACAGCTGAAACGTTTGTTACAAGTTAATAAGGGAAAGTGAAAAATATCGTGAAATAAAACTGTCAATTGTTTTTTTTCCACGATATTAGATGTAAAGGTTTTAGAAAATACTTAATGACCTTATAAATATCCTCTTCGAATACATGTGTGCTGATTTCCCAACGCAATAAGCAATTATACTATCTGTGAAATATTTTGTTGAAATAAAATCAATAACCATAAGATTGTATAGTGTTATCGTCGCAAAAGTACATTTTTAATCAATGAATGTGCGACATTCACAACTTAAAATAGTAACGACGGTGATATTTATTATTTATTTTGAAAATATTTACATCATTTAAAAACTCACAAACTTAAAATAATAATAATTATATGTACAATTATATAAAAAGGCAGGGCAAAATATCATAGGGCGTCAAAAAAATTCGACCGCATCGCTGTCAACAGGAAAAGTGCCCAAAAGGCTGGCAGCATTACCACGTTGTATAGCAATGCTGATTCTTTGGCCCAAACATAGACCAGCCCTCTGGTCAGGTGAGGAGTCGACCAACCGCTTGGCGATGTCTCTAAAAACTAAGTGGGCACTCGGACCCCATGGCTCTAGTGTTTCAACCCCAAACGGCTCGAACATATAAGTCCCAATAAGATTGGAGTACTTGCGCCGTTTGAGGTGTTCCACACCTGCAGCAGCCGCCCCAGCACAGCCCGCCGTGCTAGGAAGATGAGATGGCGCAAGGATGTCGTACATACGTTGCATCCAAAGGCCTACCTACATTCCAAGGCATTATGGTCATTCCGTCTGGTCTCTTCCCATCGTCGCGTGTCAAGCCATTAGGTTCTAAAACAGCGGGCACCCCGACGGTTCCAAGAGCGCGACGGATGATGTTGTTGATGCTGGCGGGCCGTGCTGTTCGCCCTGCGCTTTTATAGCAGGATAGGCAATGGTGTCCGAGGCAGTCGACACCTTCACCGCATTGGCAGCGATGCGGAGCCACGCAAGGAGCGTCCAGACGCAGACAAGTAGCGAGCCGGAAGGTGGTGTCACCCAGCGTAGTGCCTATGTTGGGTGACGGTAGCGCCTGAAGCCAGAAGCCCGACTCCCACTCACCCACAGCCAGCAGGCGGGCACGCTCATTAATAATGGTGGACGTATTAATGAGATTATTCCGTACCAACCTGCAGAGCGGCTCATCGCACTGCCTCTGGGAAGATGGGTTCACGGATAGTAAATAGTACCTATATTATTCCAAAATCTATATCAGTAAGTAAAAATACGTCACAATTTTGGAATCATCGATCGAAAAATTTAATAGTTTGTTCTGTCAGGACAGAACCAACTATTCAATTTTTTAAAACTCAAAAGAACCTAAAGCTCTTACTCACTAATGTTTGGATAATCAAGAAAATATGAAGTGTTCCTACTCATGGATGTTTGGTTACAAATAAATTGTAAAAAACTCAAATCTGCATTCAGATACTACGTACTATTATTCCCTACACGAATACAAATAGACTTTGCAGACTCAAAATAAAATTAAGCCACAATATTTATTAACATACAAATCAAGCTTATTCAAAAGCGTGTTAGCAAAAACAAAAAACTGAGCAAATAAACTAGCATTTTATCTTGTAAAGTCGTACTTGAATACTGCAATATATTTCCCCCAATGGTTACCGCTTTAGCACAAAGCTGGACGATTAATGTAATTAAATTTTACTGCACATTTTAAGAATTTCAAAGGAAAAAGACATAAATTTTGTGTAGGTACAAAACTAGCAGTTGTTCTGAACTATAAAGAGTTTATAGTTTTACAAGGCGAGTGCCCGATGGCGCCCATCGGTAAAAAACCGGCCAAGTGGCTGTCGGACCACGTACATTGAAGGATTCCTTAGTTGGGATGAATTTATCTGAAGAAAAAAATTGACATTAGTTGAAAAACATGTTCTCCCATACATTACAACTGCTAACGTAAGTGTGTCGACTATTACTCGTTAAATTGTAAAGCCGTGATTTTTTTCACATAACCATAAAGAAGGCAAGGGGGACTCTAACAAAAATTTGCACTTTAAAGCTTAATATTACTCAAACTTAATAATACCGTGTGGTGCCGGACGTAAAGAATAGCACCATCCCATTTCTTCCCATGGGTGTCGTAAAAGGCGACTAAGGGACTTACTAGAGAATGGGCAGCAGCTTTCTCTATGCATTTTAACACCATACTGCGATCGCCAACCCGCCTGCCAAGCGTGGTGATTATGGCAACCCTCTCCCCCTCCCGCCCCTGTTGGGGGAGGCCTATGTCTGGACATAGGCCTCCCCCAATCTACTGCTGGCAGTGGACGTCTTTCGGCTGGAATGATGATGATGATGATGATGAATATTACCCTGTATCGAAAAATTGTTTTCACACACTCGCAATATTTTTGAAAGACCTTTCCAACGACACCCCACACAACGATACAGACGAATCATCCCTACTTTATGTGTATTTTACCACTTTGTTGGCATGATTAATCATGTACACCCATGTCAAATAACAGCTTTCTAGTACTAAGTCTGATCTAAGACACGGACGAACGGACAGACAGACGGACATGGCGAAACTATAAGGGTTCCTTGACGACTACGAAACCCTAAAAACAACGAATTCCATACAAACTTTCATCCCCTATTTAACTGCTACTGCTCCTGCTGCTGCTCCCCTAATTGCTGTGGAGGAGTAGTGTTTTCCTGAATGTGTCAGTGCTGCGGTGCGATAATGCTCGCGTTTGTGCAATTAAAATCATTACAAGTAATGGGCCTATGATTGTAATGAGTGTGTACATGCCTACAAATGTGACGGAAAACCTGCCAGAATTTACGGACCGTCCAGGAGCGGTGAGTGCATTAATTGATGAATACGGTGTAGAATCACATGGAAGCACATGGAACGTGCAGTTGGTTGGATCACTGTATTGTTACGCAATCGGCAAAACAGTCTGTCCTTAACGCATATATAGACTATAACATATTTTGGTCTGATCATTTTCCGCTAATTATCGAGTGTAATTTTAACTTATTAACACCAAAGCTACCTGATAACAGCGTACTAAGCAATGATGTGTTATGGGGGACAGAACTGATGAGCAGATTTCGTTATATGCGAAAGAATGTCATAATAGGCTAAGATGTATTGATTTTCCTGCGGAGTTTACGTGCTGTGGACATAAACACTGTACTAACTCAGAACATATTCTTGACAGGCTTTATTCTGACATTGTGATTGCCCTACGAGGGGCGGCGTCGGCGGTAGCGACGGCTCGGGGGGGCACTCATGCGGGGAGGGGTAGGAATGGCTCACGCATTGCTGGGTGGAATAAGCATGTTAGCCGGGCCCACCGGGTGGCTAGGTCGAAGTTTCTAGAGTGGGCGATGTGTGGTAAGCCAAGGTCTGGGTGTGTATATGTCGAAATGCTGATATTTTCAGGGACCATTTCCGTGTATTATCCCCTCGAGGTCCGGCGGAGACGGTGCTCGATGTTAAGATGCCTGACGGGGACGGGGGCTCTTGCTTCGTTGCCAAAGATGTGGCTCAGGCTATAAAAGATATATCCAAGGGCAAGTCCCCTGGCCACGATGGCCTCAGCATCGAGCACCTAGTTCACGCTGGCCCACATGTAAATAGGGTACTAGCAATGTTTTACACACTATGCGTGAGCCATTCATACCTACCACCTGATTTCAGTCCCAGTAGTGAAAAATAAAACGGGAGATGTCGCCGACATAACTAACTACAGGCCGATTTCTCTTGCAACGATCATTGCAAAAGTTTTTGACGGTTTGCTTAATACACAGTTAGATAAATACCTGGATCTGCACGACAATCAGTTTGGGTTTCGACCTCGACTGTCAACTGAGAGTGCGATACTGTGTCTTAAGCATACCGTCAGACATTACACAGATCGATAGACGCTTGTGCACGCCTGCTTCCTCGACCTGTCTAAGGCTTTTGACCTGGTGTCATACGACATCCTGTGGGGTAAACTCGAGGGAATAAATCTACCGCGTAAACTTATCAACGTTTTTAAATACTGGTACAGTCATCAGGTCAACAGCGTTAAGTGGACGAGTGCAATGTCGGAGACGTATCAGCTGCAGTGCGGGGTGAGGCAGGGTTGACTTCCCCATCCCTCTTTAACCTGTACATGAATGCCTTGATCGTCGCGCTGAGTAACCAGCGTGTCGGCTGCCATGTCGGTGGAATCTGTGTCAACAATCTCAGTTACGTAGACGACATGGTGCTGCTGAGCGCGTCGGTCTGTGGCCTCAGAAAGCTGGTGTGGACATGTGAGGAATATGCCCTTGGCCATGGGCTGAAGTACAATGTCACCAAAAGTCAATGCATGGTCTTTGAGGCTGGTACGAAATGTTTGCAAAATTGTCCACCCGTTTTTCTAAACGGTGTTACACTCGAAAGGGTGGGTCAATTTAAGTACCTAGGGCATTTAGTTACGACCGACCTCTAGGACAATGCTGACATGGAGCGGGAACGGAGAGCATTGTCGGTGCGGGCGAACATGCTGGCACGTAGGTTTGCGCGCTGTTCGAGGGAGGTGAAGATAACGCTCTTCAGGGCATACTGCACGTCCCTTTACACGTGTAGCCTGTGGGCAAGGTACACGCGTGCATCATACGGGGCCCTCCGCGTCCGGTTCAACAACGCGCTCAGGGCAGTATTGGGGCTGCCTCGCTATTGCAGCGCCTCAGGTATGTTCGCTGAGGCACGCACTAACTGCTTTTATGCGACCATGCGCAAGTGGGGCGCGTCGTTGGTGCGTAGGGTGTGGGGCAGCCCCAATGCTGTCCTGGCAATGATCGCGGACCGGATGGATTGCCCATACATACGGCACTGCTGTGATAGGCGTCAGTAGGGCCGGTTAGGTGTTGCCCCTTTATTTTATTTTATTTTAATTTTGTTATATTATACATTGTGTGTTGTCTGTATTTGTGTGTACTCCACATATGAGTTAATGTTGCTCGAAATAAATGTATTTTATTTATATATATTTTTATTGTTAACCCTTTTAAGGGATGTTGATGTTTCGTTAGTGGTCACCTTTGTTATATTAGGAACTCTTGCGCAAAATGTTATACTTCTAGACCCAGCAGTTTAGGCAGTGCGTTGCCCGTCAGTGACTGAATGAATGAATTTAATCATTTTATTAAGTAGAGAAGATAGTTAATCTCCATGTTAAGTTCTTGATATTTGTGGACTCTATTTTTCTGGTCGATTGATTGAAACGACTTGCTAATTACTCGTTTTTATTTGTCACTCAACTGCTTACAAGTTTACACACTACACACAACGTACGCTAATAATCTTACGGGCGGAAGTTTAACCAGTGTTGTAGTTTTTTCTAATACAGACTAAAAAATACTGTGTTGCCATAAACACTCCATGTTGTGATATTTATATTGATTATTATGGTATTAGTCCATAGAAGCTTTAAATACGAGTAGATAGTAATGAAAATAGAGTACGGAGCTCTTTGCCTAGTACTAGGTTTTTTTTAAATGTGGTATTGAAACAGACCTGTTACCTATGCGTATGGATTCAGGATTGCAGTACCAATAAGACTAACACATAACCTTTTGGAAAAGGGCATTTGCTTCAAAAACAGATGATGAAGTAAATAAAAAATACCAGCCTATTGCCCATGGCCTGCAGTGTCGACATAGATAGTGATCGCTTTACGAACGAATTCGGTCGCAGACCTAATGGAGTCTCTAGACGGTCAAAGTTTCTTGAAAAGATTATGATTTATTTCGTGCTAGTCAAAAAAAAAAAATATAGGGACCCCATTAGGACTTTGGGATCGCTATCTATGTCGAGACTGCAGCCCCACAGCTGGGCAAAGCCTCTTCTCATACAGAGAAGGCATGATATATATAATCTATGATATAAACGATATAACAATCATATAATGGATTGATTGTTATGTTACCATGTATTATAGAATTTGTTGCACCATTCATCCAAAATGATCTGCTATTTCTAACACCAGTTTTCAACATACTGTTTGCGATTGATGCAATGACAGCCGAAATGAGTTGCATATTATCGTAAATGCCGTATCAGTTACAATATAGACCACATGTTGGCTTAATGACTGAATTCCAGTCTGTAATAGGACCTAATACCCCCCATTTATTAACAAGTATGTGCAACCGTTTTATTAAAAGGTACTTTTTTTTTTGGATGGGAAATCATCAAATAACTTCTTCCGCTCTGGGCGGAGCGGGAGGGTGTGTCAGACTCTTACTGACTAAAACCCACCCGTATTCCTTCCGTTGCCTGTGTTGCGAGGGCCATTAGTACCTTCCCGCGACCCCGGCTGGCATCGGCCCTGGTGGACCCCTACATTTGTGCTGACGACATCTCTTTGAGGCGCGCATGGAATACAACGCGCCGTCGACCCGGGCCTGGTCCTTACCAGACGGTGAGCTACCCATTGCTCACCGTCCGCAAGCCCGCGCCTAGGGTGGCCGGAAATCCGCCCGGGATTCCCGACGCCCAGGGCGTCTCCTGCGACGGCTAGGGACGAGAGGGCGCGAAATTTGCCTTTCCCTCAACCGTCCCGCCTCCTCCTTTGCGAGCATTACTGCTTCGCAGAAGGAGGTAACGGCTGCCCATGCCCTCTCGCTCCGTACCATGGCTTGAACCAGGGCCGGACGCGAGAGATCTCTGCCGCCGATCGCCTCCAACCTGTATAATATTAATACAGGCTGGTCAAATTTATTTGGCAATATATTACCTGCATTACCTGCGTATTACGGACGTTATTATCGATCAAACATTGAAATTAGGATTTTTCAATATTCAGAACATCTTAAACTGAGGAATAAATGTTGCAGTTTGACGCTTCTGTAGAGAAAATAAGTGTCAATTGTCATATTTATTCTTCAGATAAAAGTTATCTGACTACTTAAATAACAGCCCTAAATCGATTGAATATTAAAATGTGTGATCGCACAAGAATACTTTTTATCACCTTTTTAGGGTTCTGTAGTAAACAAAGAACACTTATAGTTTCGCCATGTCCGTCTGTATGTTTGTCTGTCAGTCTGTCCCCGGCTTAGCTCAGAGACTCTTAGTACTAGAAAGCTGTAATTTGGCATGGCAGGGTATATATTAATCATGCCGACAAAGTGGTAAAATAAAATCTTGAAAAATAAATTGTAGGGACATTCCTTGCACGTAAAGTGGGTGTGATAATTTTTTTCACGTCTTCCCATGGTGTTGGGTATCGTTGAATAGGCCGTCGAAAATATTGCGGGTCTTTAGAAAACATTTTTCGATTCGAGGTCCGTTTGCGGAATATTAAGCTTTAAAGTGCTAATTTTTGTTAGAGTCGTCCACTGCCAGCTAAATGGTTGTTATTTGATATATGAAAAAAAACATGTTAGACAAAAAATATAAGGAAAACTATCACAGCTAAGTAGTCCTTACAGTTAAAGAGTAATAGTCGACCAACTTACATTTGCAGTTGGAGAATTGTGACCGTGATGTATATCGATGTATGGAACCTGTTTTTTCTTCATTGTGCGTGGTCCGACACGCACTTGGCCGGTTTTTTATTACTTCATTTAAGCAAATAACTTTGACTTTGAATGATTCGCATTTTTACTGTTAACCTAGGCATCAACTTGAAGGTACCTATGGGTTGAAGTGTTAACAAATACGTTTAACTTCTGTTCACAGTGCTAACATACCAGGGAGAAGTGTTGAAGCTGACCAAAATATCACGTTCAGAGATGGGCACATACTTATGTATCGCCGGTAATGGGGTCCCGCCCACGGTGAGCAAGAGGATCCACATCAGTGTACACTGTAAGCCGATATTTATAATGTTTCACATGTATTTTTTCGGCCGCCAATTAAGCCAAATGAAGCCATGAAAAGATTTCCTTTTTTACAACTCAAAGTTGAATCAAAGTATCAGGTCTCAACGCAAAGTAAAGTTGATTTAAAAAGGTTCTGGAATTCTTCGACACAAAGAATTCCAAGACCTTTCCAAGATCTTAAGCAGCGCATTCACGATCAAATTTGAATGACTTAAAACCATTAGTAATTCATTGCAATATAACTCATATTTAATTCTTATAAAATATAAATTAGCATGATTGCAGTGAGTTTTAAAAAACTCTCGGCAATCATTCTAATTTATACTTTACCTAACTGAGATGAGAGTTAGATTACTAGTGGTTTTACGTCGATCGTGAATGTAGTATCTTAGAGAGTTTTATCAGTGTTCATTGTTTACATCTTTTTGTTTTGTCCAGTTCACCCGGTGATTCAAGTGCCCAATCAGCTGGTTGGTGCTCCTCTGAGCACTGACGTGACTATAGAGTGCTACGTTGAGTCTTCGCCCAAGTCTATCAACTATTGGGTTAAGGATCCAGGTAAGAGTTTTAATCATGTTTAAGCATTTATTGCGGTGTATCCAATTTTGAGAGAGATTCTTATAAGGTTTCGATATAACTGCTCTCATCTCGCATAAGTAGTATAAGATATTTTAAAGTATACAAAAGCATGATTACAATTTATTTCATTGAGCTAGCATTCTTAGTTTCTGAGACTTTCAGGTATCTTTATGTGACCCTAATTCATTGCTCTCGAGTGTAGTTATGCCATATACATACAAACTACACGTTTCTCGAATCCAATAATGAGATTAAGCTAATTTCAAATCATGAGCATAAATAAAATTATGGTTCAGCAATAAAAGTAAAAATCATCTTATATCCCGAATTGAATATAAATACGCTTTAAAAGTTTAACATTCGAATTTTAATACCGTTTGATTAACTCGGCTGGCAGGTAAGGCGTCCGCGATAAAAGCGAAACAAATTATAAGGCAGCCATAAAACTCCTAGGTGTCTGCACGAAGTTTTTACATTTTTCATAAAACTTCCGCTGAGGAAAGATGAAATTCTAATATTGAATTTGAAAACAAGTGTGTTTTAAGTATTAAATTGTTCTTCAGGTGAACTGATCATACCTTCGGAGCACCACGTGATGTCAGTCAGACAGAAGTCGATGTTCGAAGCCGAAATGACGATGACGATCAAGAACATTCGGAGGGAAGACTTGGGCAGTTACATCTGCGTCGCCAAGAATTCCCTGGGAGACGTCGAGAGCAAGATACGATTATACGGTACGCCTTTCTATTTTAAGAAATTCAATTTCTCCTAACTTTGTTAATTAAATACAATTCCATTCAATTCCGCATACTTTTAAACATCAGCTTTTGTAGAACCCAACAAAAATATTTGCTACAGCAAACGCATATAAAACGTGTTCAATGACTCTCAAATCTACATTTCAATTCACAAATACTTTAAATAAATGCAAAATCGAAATTAACCCGGAATATTGAAGTCACGCGGTGATCGATTTTAAAACAAACATTTTGCTGGTGTCACAGAGATTCCGGGGAACGACAGACACGCTTACCAGTACCCTGATGTGCGGGCTACATCGGATGATGAGTACGGAAGTAACGCGTATGATGATGATGACGAAGATGTGGATAACATGAAGAGTAACAGAGTACCAGACAGAGCCAACAAATGGTACTCCAACGACGGCAAAGTCGCAGTGACCACAGCGACCGGTGCCTCGTCTACAATCACCACCACGACGACAATCTTCCTGTGTATAATCAAAAGTCTGCTATAATTACGATAACTGCTACAATAAATGTTTCTATTTTATCGTTAGCCCTAATGATAATTCAGGTAAATTGTCAACAATCACAGCCTGCAATTACGTTTGATTGGAATAAATTCTGTAGGCATTATTATGTTTTGTTTTTAGAGTCGGCGAATTTTCTGTTTAATAGTTTTTTTTTATTCCATCAGCGTGTAACGTGATAATAACTAGTCTTATAACGTTGTATATAGTTTGTAATAGGCGAATATCCGAACTGTTTGTAAGAATATATATAATAGTAATTCATCTCTGATACTTACTGTTAAATACATTTACGAGATCGTGTAAGATTTAAGCAAATGTTTATAAATGAATGTGCCATGTATATTGCTATTATCTTGAATAGAGACATTTATATTAGAGTTTTTATTGGGCATGGTAAATTTAATTGTAAATAATATATTGTATGTAAGCGATAGAGGACATATTTACTTAATGACTTGTTTGAGACATATAAAACAGTTAATAGTTGCCGAGTATTTACAACTTAAAAGTTACAGTTTCCAGTGCTTACACTCCAGTTGCAACTTTGGTAGCAGAGACGGTACCTACCAGTAATGGATTTAGTACTAAAGTCTTTCAACAGTTAAACTAACTTTATGGTATTACATTCTTGAGATTTGTTCAGTGGTTTATGAAAGAGAAATTAATTGAATTTCTGAAGTTGCAGCTGGAATTATTTCCGCGTGTATCTAAATAATGTAGTCAAATAATAATGTAACTTCTTCCGAACAATGTACGTTAATATCCTGATCGTTACAAAAAATAATAAAATCAAGGACATGTCGCATTGCCTCTTAATTTCATCCGAAACCTTCGTTTCTCGAGGACTTTAATACCTAATTGAATATTTCACTGCGCTCTATGCTAATGTTTCGAGGGGTGATAAATGGTAATGATATTCTTCGTTATTCTGACTAAAATTCATACGTTTTACAAAATAGAACCATTTCACAACACTAATTGTACCTATTTCGAACAAGTTATATGCTTTTGAAACTATAGTTTTATATTATGGATCAATTATCATAGCAGCGAACGAGACTTAGAGTAGTTTAAAACTCTAATCGAAAAATATTGTTATTTAACTTACCTATTTGAGCATAGTGAATTCCGTATGAAATACTTTGAGAATTACGTCATGATCATTAACCAGGTCGATAGTAATCGACAGTAGGATTGTAAGCTGGATACTGCTTCCCACGCATACACGAGAGATCCCCTATGTCCCAAGGAGGAGAGATGAGCCCATTTGTATTCGATCACACGACACATTGCCTGGGAATCATCGAGCTAATGTGGAGCACTCACTGTAATGCAAGGTATGTATATAACGCTAAAGATAAAGAGGGTAAGTTGTGAGTGATCTGGATAATATGATATTTGTGCCTGTAAACCATGATCGGGGAGATGATACGGAAATAAAAATGTAGAACATTGAATGACAAATAACTTCGAACCTAAACAAGATTGTTAATAGTCGTATGTGTCGTTATCGTACATACGTAGATTTCCAGCGCAGCACAAATTTTCATAAATAGGAAATTATATTTATACGTAAACAATCTAGGAATCAACTTTCATATGACATTCTGTGTGCATTTATTTATGACGATAATGTATAAATCTATGTAGAAATACCTAGAGCGACAAACAAAACGTTTTTAGCTCCCAGCCTAGGCATACTTTAGGCTCTAACGTAGTGATAAGGCAAGAGTGACAGGTGCGTTAATCCATTGTCAATTGGCATCGATGCACGATGGACGTCGCTGATACGAGACCGTGTCGATCGATGAAACTGTTCGGTTATACCAAAGATAAAAGCGGAACTGCTCTAACATTCGTGGAGGAAATATCTATAGAAATGGCATGCATAATACGCAAACCAATATATGTCCGTCTATTGACAAAAGTAATGGTCAATTGAATTCGGTTGCGGGCCTAAGCCCTAAGCCACACAGAAATATATTCGTTATTTAATTCTTGAACAAAATATATTAATCATGCTTTACATTAATTTATGAATAGTTAACTTTCCTCTATTGCCTTTGGTCTAGTGTTGGACTTTGGGTCGTGGTATTCCAGTGTCTGTATAATTATGTATCTGGCTAGGTAATGGCAATAGCCCCACCCTGTATTACACAGATTAAAAATAAAAATGGGCAATAAATGTGGGTACGCTGATCACTTCACTCTCTGCTCCTTCCGGGGACAAAAGTGTAATTATATGTATTACTTACATATTGTTATTTTGTAAAAGGCTTTTTTAAGGGACTATAAAGGAATAGCACCTATTAGTACTTAGAGAATCCCCAGCATAAGGGATCTTAGTGGAACATTGAGTGCTGTGTAGTCTCCTGGGGGACTGATCAAGAGGATTTTAGTGGAACGAGTGCCGTAATGTTGTATCCATCAAATCAAATCAAAATATTTTTATTTCACATAAACCTACATGGGCACTTATGAAACGTCAGAAGCTAGGTGCAAGGTTCCAATTGATCGTTTTCTATGGAGAAGAGCCGGCATGAAACTCCACGGTTACTCTTTTAAAAATAATTGGCTTTTACAATGTTTTCAAATTACTCTATTAATAGGTACTCGTATGGTAGGACAGTGTAAGCCTGTCATGAAGTACCAGGTACTTAACAAAAAAAAAAAAGAAAAAGGTCTACAAAATATCTAGTCTATTATGCCTACAACGTTCTCACATTCACAAGGTACACAAGAATCTATGTAAAATATTAATAAAATAATAAAAATAAAAACCTATGTAAACCAAATGATTGCCATTACAACAAGTCTGAATTAATATCTTGTCCACAAAAGCCACTAGTAAACAGTTTGATATCAAAATTGTAGGTATATAATGTCATCATCATCTGCCTATCCTTTTCCCAGCTTTGTTTGGCCGGCTTTCAGTCTAATCTTTCATGAAGCAACTGCGTATCTGACGTCCACAATCCAGTTACTGGAAACACGATACCTGATTGGTAGTCAGAATTTCTGAGTTCTGACTACCCGACACTGTCACAGATCTATAAATGACAGCCGGAGCCAACGGCTTAACGTGCTTTCCAAGACACGAGGGTTATCGGAATGAAATAGATAGTCACTCATCCACGGATCTACCTCGGCAAGCGTAACTTAATCGACTCGCGTGGCGGTTATTTGTAGCCATGAGCCCCTCAAAAGTGTAATATTATGTTATGTTTAATTATTGCAACAAAATAATGAGTAGGTTTATTCTCCGCATTTTTATTTTTATTTCGCTCTAGTTAATACTTCAGTTTCACGATAATACTTTAGTAAAGTTGTGTACATGGCCCTCGGCTAAGCCGTCGTGTTCATAAATATAGTTATAAAGTTTACGCTAGTCGCTACTGAAGTTGCGTTCATATAAAAGACTAACAAAAACTTATTTAGAAAACTTTATTCTATTATAAAACAGATGTTAATATAGGTAACAATTTAAGAGGAATAAACATAAGAAATAAACCTGTGATCAAGAACACAGTAAAATCGCGAATTTCCCGCGTCCCACTGAGTTCGAAACGAGTCGGACTAATTAAAAAGCATAAAATCCACAAAATATTAATAAACATTACTTAAATGCAGGCGGAACTACAAGCAGATACTAGTACAAGATAAAGAATTAGAGGAAGATCTACATATGTATTTAATTTCAGAGAAAAAGGTCGTTTTGCAAAAACCAGTCGCCCTTGGAAGAAATGTTATGCTAACACTGCCTCATACAAATTACAGGCAACAATATCGTCCGGGTCATAGTCAAGGTCAATCTAAGGTCATCCACAGATTGAGCTTCTTTCGCCTGAGGGGCTGTTTATAAGACGGTTACTGAAAGTTCATTACATCTCGTTTCTGAGATATAAGCCAAAAACTGAAAAGCGGATTTCTGATCGCTCTTGAATTAGAACACATCTTACGTTGACTTCAAACCCTTACTTCGGCGACCTGTGATGAAAACGACGAAACGTCGATGTTCCAGGTGTTCAGTTAGATAGTGCGTAGAGAGAGGATGAAAACCTGCCAATTAAGATAATGCATACATATATTTAGTTATCCTTTAGTTATCTTATGTCCTGGAGTGGAAACCGCGTATTGGAAAGCGGAGTATGGGACGCCCCCTAGTTAGATGGCCCGACGACCTTAAAAAGGTGGCTGGGACAGACTGGATGCGGAAGGCGGAGGACAGGGTGTTGTGGCGCAGCCTGGGAGAGGCCAATGTCCAGCAGTGGACTGTTATAGGCTGAGTTGATTGATTGATTGATTGATTTAGTTATCTAGAAGAACGTCGTGGATTAGGTTCGCTGTCTGTTCTGAGCACTCGCACACACCACAGGTAAGGTTTAAGAACGTGGATGGTCCGGCGACCTGTCAACACAGGCTCTGCCCTCCGTGAGATCGATCCATAAACAGGTGTCAACAGCCAGGTGTCAGGCGTAGCAGTTATTCCTCAGCGTAGAAGCAATCTTCAGCATGAAAGTAGAAGCCAGGAAGCGCATCTAAGGGTGCGCATGCTAACTGCGATGCAGAACTAATTGAATGTCATTTGAGTCTAGCGTCCGCCCGCTTCAACGTTTCACCCAGTCAGCATAATCAGCCTACAATGTTCCCAATGCTGGGACACAGGCCTCGTCTCTGTAAGAGGGAGTTGGCCGTAATACACCACGCGGGCCCAGTGCGAGTTAGTGAATGTCACAATATGTCTTTGAAATGTTGGTTTGGATATGCCGCTTTCCTCACGATGTTTTCCTTCACCGTTTTGACAGCAATGGTGATGGTGATGAAATAATTTACACAAAGTAAATCACCTGCGTGGGTTCGAACTTACGACCTACAACTCGTAAGTTGCGGCCATTACCACTGCTCCACGATGACACGCATTTCCCGATTAATTCTCTTATTCAGACTAATTATTTAAATTAACGTGACTACAAATGCATCAATTTGCGTTATCCAATTAAGGGTTGATTTAATTTTAGTATCAAATAAACAGGAGAATATCATCAATGAAATTCGTCACTGAATTATTCAGTGCACACTGAAAGTTATCAGTAGTTGACAGGTTTGGGTAATCTAATTCGGGATATGACGTGGGTGTGATTATTAGAAGGGCTCTTGGCTAAATATTAACAGCCGCACGGGTCGATCGAAGGTTAAGCTACGCTTACCGCGGTTGGTTCGTAGATGGGTGACCAAACATTACATATCGAGACACCTCCGTGCCGCGGAAAGTACGTTAAGCCGTTGGTCCCGGCTGTCATTTGTAGATCTTTGACAGTCGACAACCAGTCTTACCAAGGGGTATCGTGTTACCCAGTAACTGGATTATGGAGGCAGATAGGCAGTCACTCCATGTAAAATACTGGTATTCAACTGCATCCGGTTAGACTGGCCGACCCCAACATAGTTGGGAAAAAGCTAGGAAGATTGATATGTTACTGTTTGTGTTGAACGTGGATATTTTTTTTGCAAATACCTATTGACTGCCTTGTCGATCGTAAGCGTGACTGCTTAGCATGGAGCCCTGGTTTCAATTTCCAGCAGGCTTAGCATGACGCTTTCTATTTATAGGAAGAATAGACACTCTTTCTATACAATGTGGAATTTCGTTTCTCCATTTTTGACATCGCACCGTAGAAATCCTTCTACAATCTGTCATTTTGTCTTTCATTTCTAACGATCTTTGTCTAAGGTCCTTTTTTATGTAGACTATTTCAGAAGAAAGTTTTCTATCCCAAACTGTCAAAATCACACTGACAACTGACAGTTGTCTAAGGTAGTGAAGACAATTTGCATCTTTTTACGTCCACAAAGTACTCGTATATACGGTTATCTACAAAATTATGATTTTACAGTAGAGTTTTTTAAACGCAAACCTGTGATAATTAATAGAAGAAGTTAATAGAGCATTACCAAGGAAGGCCGATATTACTATATTATTTTTTGTTCCAAAAGACTGTATTTCGACACTTTGAGAAAAAATGTTGTAGTTGTCTTTATATACGTGACTTAATATCAATAAAAATTGAGAATCAAACAGAAAAAAAAATGTTTCGTTTACGTTCATACACGCAGGCCGCGCGCTTAAAGCCGCGCTTAAAGCCGCGTTTCCACTAGGCAACATTTGGCGCGCAACACGTGACGCTCAACATGTACGGCAACGCTGCACAACAGCGCGCGACGTTGCCAGCTGGCGCGCAACATGACGCGCGGCTTGTTGTTTGTTTGAAGAGCATCGTTAGTTGAGCATCAATAGTTGTCGAGTGGAGACATGACGCGCAACAATGTCCGTAGTGTGGTGTAACGAACGAGATGTTGTCGACGACTGACGTAAAGTAATAGATGCGTAGACAGACAACGTTGTTCAACAAAAGTTCCGCGCTGACTTTAAACATGTTGGGCAACTTGTTGTGCAACATGTTGCGCGGCAATTGTTGCCTAGTGGAAACGCGGCTTAAAGACTTCAAACAGGCGCGACACGCGACGCGACACAAAGACACCGCGTGTAGCGCTACAAGCGGTGTCTTTGTGTCACGTCGCGTGTCGCGCCTGTTTGAAGGAGCCTTTAACCTTAGGAGAATACGGGCATAATATTATTAAACACCTACCTACTGAATAGCAAAACTAGTTCTTTATTATTAGTTCTTTATTTTCTGTTGCTTCCAGTAATTTTTGTACAAAAAATAAAACAGAAAATATTAAGAATAATTAATATTAATATTAAAATTTAAATTATATAAAAATAAAAAAAAAAACATAGAATTTCAACATTTTAAAAGAGCTGTGTAACAATTTTGGTTTATACGAGTCTAACTAATATTATATCAAGATTATGATATTATATCGAGATTATGTTTTAAATGCGAATGTGAGAGGTGGTTCAAAACACTTTCACGGCTAAGCGGCTAAGACGAAATTTGGTATGGAGATACTTTAAACCTGAGGAAGGACATAAACTACTTTTATCGATATACCACGGAGGCGAAGCCACAAGCGGATGCCAGTAAAGTACATTCTATCTATCTACCCACTGCTGAATATAGATTGACTTCCTGGTAACAAAATATACAAGGAACGCCATTTAGGAGAATTAATAAATCAACGGATTATTGATGTTTCTCTTAGAAATCTTGGATACCCACGGAGGATTTTAGCGAATAAAAGGTTATTTTAATGTAACCTAATTTTCTTTTAGACACCCTTGAAGAACAGGCCTTACCATTTCTGGAAACTAGACGATTAGATGACAGACGCAAGAAATATTCTCAGCTATAATTAGACTCTCTGTGGGTTTTGATAAAGGTGAGTAAAGTGAAGATAATTGTGTGCTGAGTGGAAATAACGAGAACCTCGAGGAGGAAAAGTAGCATAAATGAAAATAAGCTTAAATAAAACAAAGATAAATTTTAATAAAAGTATATCTAATCTACATTTATTTTGAGAACTAATGAAATCATATTTCTGAAGTCTTTTTTTCAAGTCTCCTTAGAAAGAAACTTTATTTACTCAGTAATTAAGCTTCCACTATTTTATCTTGCGATCTCACTGCATTGCACCCAAACTGACCTCATTATGTTATTGCTCTTAAGCTCCAAATCTGCTGTATCACGACGTAAGTAATTGGGCGCAAATTAGCTAAGCCCAAACTGTCAATCACTATAACCCACTTATGCAAAGCGGATGAAACGGTCAGATTATGAAGGTATACTGTCGATAAATTACACGGTAAGCATTATTTGAAAAAAAAAAATACTCCACTAATATTTCTTTATTAAAACTTTATGCACACACGTAAAAAAATACTGCACATAGGCGGAATAATTCTCTGAGGCATTTTTTACCAGCCAGCCTTCGCCGGGGTCGCGGGAAAGTCCGAAAGGGATACCGTGACCTCTGGCAACACACAGGCAATGGAAGGAATACGGGTGGGTTTTAGTCAGTAAGAGTCTGACACACCCTCCCGCTTCGCCCAGCGCGGGAGAAGTTATTTAGATACTTTCCCAAAAAAAAAGGGTAATGCTGAGACAAATCACAACAGGAGCAACATACGCGATAGATAGCTCGGAAATAACTACAATATACAAGAATAAATACTAATAAATACATATAAATATAAATAAAATACTTGGGGGCTTGTGGCTAAGTAATAATAGCCGCAGTCGATCAGATTAAGCTACGTTTGCCACGGTTGGTCCGTGGATGGGTGACCATCTTTACATACCAAGACCCCTCCGTGCCTCGGAAAGCACGTTAAGCCGTTGGTCCCGGCTGTCATTCGTGGATCTCTGACAGTCGCTACGGGTCGTCAGAAGCCCGAAAGTCTGAAACCAGTCTTACCAAGGGGTATCGTATTACCCAGTAACTGGGTTGTGGAGGTCAGATAGGCAGTCGCTCCATATAAAATACTGGTATTCAGCTGCATCCGGTTAGCTGGAAGCCGATCCCAACGTGGTTGGGAAAAGGCTCGGCTGGTGATGATGACATAAATAAAATAAACTTTGTATGGACCAAAAGCCATCGGTAGATGAGTAAACGAATTTAGCAACTCAGCGGTCGGATGTTTCTGCCAACTACTTTGGAATATGTTCACCTGCCGTCAATTTAAAAGATAACCGACTGTTTGCCGTTCTGATATTCGTCCAAATATTATTCACTCACTATAAGTCCGAACATTTATTTTTATGTTTATTAATTTTGCAATCTGTGGCTTACATGGGCTAGTTTTTCAGCAATCATTGCCAAGTCAATCCAAGTGGGGCAATAACATTAATTGCCCCACACCGCTCAATATGGTTTGGTGGTACTGGTATCTCTTACAACAAATTGCTACAATCTTAGCATTGAGCGATATAGAGCAATGTTGCTCTACTAATTGCTACATTATTGCAGTAACAATTGCCAGCCACAATTTCTCGCGGAACCGCTGTTTCAGTCATGCACATAAAAACATATCTGAAAATGTGACTTTGATTTTATAACGAAATCATTTCTGAATAATTTTTGTTGATGTTCGTTACGTTCTGCGAAGTGATAAGCAAAGCAACCACAATCAATCGATGTACGTCACAGACGACACACACGTAATTGAATCACGACTGTGCTCAAAGAATAAGGAGAAGAGTTGAATAATCACCATTATTTTTCGTCGAGACAAAAGGGAGCTCACAAACGCCCTTAATTTGGGCAATCTAAACATGGCATAGCAAAAGTGATTGATGTCAACATTGCCTACAGCGTCGCTCCGACTGTGTAACAAGTGTTTCTACGTGACAGTAATCAAGAAGAATGTTAGCATTCCTTTCAAGGAAATTGATAAATCAATTTAAATTCACGAGTAATAATGTCAGTAATTATGATACTCGGTATTGAATGGCTCAGTCGAGTTTAGTGATTAATGAACGTGCGTTTTGTGACCCAGAGATCCGAAACATTGGGTGGATCTCTATATTCATTGGACACCTTGACAAAGCTGTCGTGATAAGATCAGCACATATTCTAGACAACCGGTTTGTATATCCGCAATATGAAACTCCAGGCACAAAGTCACTGTTCATAAAATAACAAAGCGTTGAATCGAAAATATAAAATACAAGAACGTAATAGAACCGTTGGTCTCTCTTAAACCATTAAACAAAATCCAACCGCAAATATTTCGACGCTAAATATTAAATCCATTCTTACTGAAAATTGAAAATCTATTCAATTCAAAACAAAAGTTGGGTTTGCGATTGTGAAATAAAGTTATTTCACAAACTAATTCAAACTATCTATTGTAACAAATAAATTATCTTTAGTTTCGCACTCCTAATTGTTTTTATAGTCCATGAAAATGCAAACAAGTTCCCCATTGCAGGTGGACGGTTGAAAACAAAACAATAGGAACGTTACGAGCTTAAAGCTCTATCAAACACTCGTTAACACTGCACACGTATTATTCAACAAACACTGAAGCAATTTTATATTCACATACACAAAGAGGTTTGATAACTACAAGTGCAGCTGAAGTTACTTTGTGTGCAAACATATGTATATGTATAAAATAATAGCGAATGTATAATAATGAGGTGAACTTGCCCGGAGTTACCTCGACAGCTTTATAGGTACGCCGAACTATCTCAATGTTCAACAAAACGCTTAAGTTAGGGCTTGGTTTTAGCCCAAAGCTCTGTATAAATGTACTATTTCAATTTGCCCACCTCTCGAGTACTTCTCAACTCGTCCCTATAGATGTCCAGCCTAATAGAACTTTAGCAGTGCAGTTCAATGAATTCGGTTTCAATAGACACTCTCTGGAAGTGTTTGTCGTTCTCAGCTTCAAATGAGCTGATTCTAATTAAAACTGGGGTTATTTTGTAGACCTTCGGTACGCTTAGCACTGCTCTAATAGGCAAGGAACACAAGATTGCTATCTCATATTTATTTTATCTATTACAGTAATTATAACCGAAGTAATTGTTTTGATAAATATAATTATTGTAACTTAAACTCAACTCAAATAACCTATTAATAATAAATAGGTCCTATAGAAATTTGATGAAAATATTGGAGAGAAATACAGATATCTCGTCTCAATGTAGCTTTAAATTTACAGAGCGATTATATCTGCGTAACCCCAGCCATATTCCAAATTCTAGCTTACTAAATTGTTCATGCAAATTGCTCCTTTTATATCCTGAGGAATACGTAGAAAATGTATGTGCCTCAATGCAAAAGTACAATATTCCAACTAGTATCCCTATTCCCCGAACACTTTATCGACGCAGTATGAATGCATAGAGGTTAATGCACTTGTCAATGTCAGTACGTAACACATTTCAGCCTATCGGACCGTGTCTGTGCTTCGCTAGTTGGTTGAAAAATATACAGAGGCGCTATTGTTCGGAGTTTTTTCTATCCAATAGTTTACGGAGAGATGTGTGCTATGCAACCCTTCGTGGTTTATGTAAGATGTTTGTTTGTTTTCCTCGGTTTGTTTTTTTTAATTAGTATACACTTTATTTTTTTCACAGCCGGGACCAACAGCTTAACGTGCTTTCCGAGGCATGGAGGGGTCTTGGTATGTAAAGATGGTCACCCTTCCACGGACCAACCGTGGCAAGCGTAGCTTAACCTGATCGATTAAGCAGTGCGGCTAATATTACTTAGCCACAAGCCCCTTTTTTAATAAGTGTAAAAGATAGACGAGGATAGCTAATTGGAGTATTATTAATTTATTTTTGTTTGTATCATGAAACCACAGACCACGGATTTGCCGCACCGGCAACGTCTAGAAACAGGAGTACTAATAAAATTAGTGACATACTAATAAATTTTTTAATATGAGTTTTAAATTTTCTTTCATTTAATTGCAATATATCACAAGGTATTTTGTTGTAACATATATAACACAGTACCCCATAAAATATGTATGTACTTTAGATAACCTGAAAAATGGTTGATTTATTTTATCTATTTCTAGTTATTGTGTTTATGCGTTCAAAGACATGAGTTTAAATGCGTCGTTTTTCTCGTTTAAATATAATGATTCGTGCGTGCATGAATTATTATCTTTTGTAAAGCCAAGAGTCACTTGTTCGCAACATTGTGATAATTTGTTTGTACCTTCCGATTACGGAGACATTGAAGGTTAAATTTTCAGCTTGTGTTGACTTTTTGTTACGAAAACGAATTTAAAATTTTATAACTTAACTTTAAATACCATATAGTGACCGGCTACAATATAGGGCGAGACAAATATTCACTAGTTTCTCTAACTTGCGACCATCGTGACGTTGTTTTATATAATTAAATACTCTTTTTTTTTTTTTTTGAGGGTGGTAAATCATCAAATAACTTCTCCTGCTCTGGGCGGAGCGAGAGGGTGTGTCAGACTCTTACTGAATAAAACCCACCCGTATTCCTTCCGTTGCCTGTGTTGCCAGAGGCCTCGGTAACCCTTTAGTACATTCCCGCGACCCCGACAGGCATCGGCCCTAGTGGACCCCTACACTTGTCCTGACAACATCTCTTTGAGGCGCGCGTGGAATAGAACGCGCCGTCGACCCGGGCCTAGTTCTTACCGGACGGTGAGCTACGCGAGTGACACCCTTGGTTTGTATGGAAAGTGTAGACGGCCATCGACGCGACTCCATGCTCTGTGCATGAAACGCTTGAATTTACATTGCCAGTTAATTAGCAATATACCTATTACTAATTATAATGATTTGACGACCAACCGTTTCAGACTGGTTTCAATGTCTAAAACGTCAATATTACAAATATCAACGGAACTGCAATCAAAGCTATAGTACAATTGATACATCAATATATGTAGGTAGGTACATGAAAACATAGACACAATTCACAAAAAAAAAATTAAAATAAATTTACAACCGACACCAACAAATTATATACGATCATGAGAAACTTCTAATCGAAATGAACTGAGGAAAAGCCAAAACGTACTCGCAAACGCAGAAAACACCTGCGTAGCGAGAATTTGTCTTAATTTCAGGCCACCTACGCATAATAAGATTAAATTACTTAAGTCTAGCTACAAGTATTTCTTTTGCTTGCTTAGCAGACTTAGGAAAACCTCATAACGTGAATAAATCTAGCTGTAACGAAACGTAAATTTTTTGGCAGTATATCTGTACCTGGGTAGAGAATTAGACATTAACAAACCTTGAAAGCTGCTGCATGAATTTGTGTACTAAGTTTGTGCTTACATGCAGGATATTATGTTACTAAATTGAAGGGCGATCAAAAGGACAGATATATCGATCAGTTCTCTTTATTAGGCCTTATACACGGCACGGTTTCTTTACGGTACGGCGTATAAACCGCAGCTTCCATAGTGATCCCCACAACAATGACGACCGTGCCTACACACGGCGAATAAACCGTAGTTTTTCACGGCAAGAAAAACGTGTGTATACAAATGGCGTGTGGTCGAGGCCTATCTGACGGACAGGGTGGTCACCAAGGAGTATGGAACCAGCAAGAGACGTCGTGCGGTGTCCCATAGGGATCGTCCTGGGGCCGCATCTGTGGGACATCGGATAAGACTGGGTGCTTCGCGCCGACCTCCCTAGCGGTGTCAGCGTAGTGTGCTACGCTGACGACACGTCGGTCCTGGCGCAAGGGAGGTCGCACCAGGTGACGGCCGAAGTAGCGGCACGTGGGGTTCACATCGGCGTCGAGTTGACGATAAAGTACCTGGGACTCGTCCTCGACAGCCGGTGGAACTTCGTGACTGTTATATTGAGTTTATATACCTAAGGCCAGGATTTGATTCATCTAGAGTACAATATGGTACTTGATTTTCTTTTACGCAAATAAGGGTTGATTTCATAGTACTCGTAGTGTCCTGATAGACACTATATCTAACAGACAAAGGATTTATAATGTAATTCCTCGTATCTGCAGAAAAAATAACAAGAAGCCTATTTAATAAAACCGACAGGCGACATTCCGTCACTTTTACAAGTTTTGTACATAGTTTTTGCTTTGATGAACAGCACCTGTCGTAAAATGTACTAATTTTTATGTAATCTTTTAGGTTCCGTACGTCCGAATGAAAAAACGGAACCCTTATAGGATCACTCGTGTGTCTGTCCGTCTTTCACAGCCAATTTGCTCCGAATGTAATGGACCAATTATGTTGAAGTGCACATATGGATTTCTGTGACCCAAATACGGACATATAATTATATGTCACTTCTGGGGGACAAATCAGAAAATTTAATAAAAGTTTTATATTCTGTACCGTGTCACAAATTAAATGAAAGGGCTTACTGTGAGGGTTTCAAATCCATATTTTTATAATTTTAAATAAATACTTTCAAAGCTACTTAAAAAAATCTATTTTTTTTTAAATAACTTTGAAACTGGTAATTTAAAAAAAGTCTCAGGCTCAGTACTTTCAGAAATAAGGGGGGAATTGACCCCTCATCTCCAAAACTACAAAGCCTTAATTTTTTGTTTAGAGAAACTATTTTAATTATAGGAAAACCTATAAGAAGTCTATGGTGTTAAAATAACATGGTAAATCTCTCAGTATTGTGCGTACAAACTTACATTTGCAGTTGGAATGTATGGGAGATCACGCTTTTCAACTACAATGCTAAGTTTGTTCTCGGAATAAATGTATCCCAACTTCATTGAACGTGGTTCGAAACGCACTTGGCCATTTTGTTTGGCAAACATGTCGCATTGTCAGTTATAATAAATGTACTCGTCCAGAGTTGCTTCGATTTAAAAGTCCTATTTTTATATGAACCCTTATGGTTTCGCCATGTCCGTCTGTCTGTCCCCACTGTAGCTCAAAGATGCTTAGTACTAGAAAGCTGTAATTTAGCGTAGGTACCGATACATGTTAATCCCGCCGACAAAGCGCTAAAATGAAATCATGAAAAAAAAACTTTTTTAGGGTCCCTCCCTTGCACGTAACGTGGGGATGATATGTATCGTTGGATAGGATATGTATCGTTCAAAAATATTGCGGGTCTATGAACACCACTTTTCGATTCAAGGATAGGAAGAAGAATATAGAGATAGGAAGGAAGGCGTAATATTAAGCATTAAAGTGCAAATTTTTGTTAAAGTCAAGTGTCCCCCCCCCCGCCCCCCCTCTGTCAGCTAAACGGTTGTTTATGGAGATGTGAAAAAAATCATGGCAGTAGTACATATAATGAAATTAAAAGGAAAACTGTCACGGCTAAGTAGGCTTTACAAGTTAACGAGTTATAGTCGACCAAGTTAAATTTGCAGTTGGAGAATTGACTGCGGCATATATCGATGTATGGGAGAAAATGATTTTTAACTACAATGTTAAGTTTGTTTTTGGGATAGATTCATCTCAACTTCCCAACTACGGAACTCTTCATTGTGCGTGGGGTTTTTAAAACATTACGTCATCACCAATATTCTTTTATTTACACAACGATAAGAACAAACTCTAAATCTAATTTAAAGAGACTCCTCTCTCCCGTTACTCAGCTTCATCCTAAAACATCTGGGATTAACTGTCAGCCCACATCCAGCATGGCGGGCAGGCTGAAATTAAGCAATAACTAATGAAAACCGTAAAACAATGACACTCAAGTTGCCTCGCGCGAATTTAAGCTGTCTCGCCAATCGCAGCTGGATTTATTTGGAGCCGGGTTTAAAAAACGCAGTTTTCTGAACATGCACTAGATATCTCAACTTCTGACACCGAGGTAAAAAGAGGCAATCATTATTACTTTAAAATACTTTTATTAACTCGTACAGTCAAAGCCAAAATATTTTCCTCGCCTTAAGAAAGAAAAGAAAGAATAACGTTAAAGGCTTTGTCTGCTCATTGCACGAAATAATCTGCTTTAGCGACTCTTTTTTATATTATTGAGTAATAATGTCAATACTACATTCAGCCATCTTCGTTACATGGCAGACCGAATTAAAGTTGTGACACTGACAATCTCAAACAATAAATTTATAAAATGATACATTTCATAAAAATTGCCAGGCCATTAATCGGTCAAGGACGGAAGGAGCTAATGAGACACAATTGATTTTCCATTGTTTGGCGCCACATCGGGTACGCGCCGGACTTCATAAGTTAGAAAGGTTTGAGATTATTGTGAACTCCACATCTAATTTTCTATGCAATAGTCTGAAGAAACCGGCATGTCCAAGAACCAAAAAACAAACGAAGACATGTGACATCTACCAACCCGCACTGGGCCCGCGTGGTATATTATAGCCCTCTCCCTTTCAAAGAGAGGAGGCCTGTGTCCCAGCAGTGGGAGCATTATAGGCTGATTACATTATAATTATTATGCAACAGTCTGCTCAGTGCCGTAGCTTCAAAAGGTATGATGTCTCCCGGCTAGGTAAAAGTTGGAAAGAATTTGAAAACTGACTTTACTGTAAACAACCATACACATCAGATTTTTTTCTTTTCTATCGTAGATCGTACCTACTTCACGGCAGCGTGGCGTTGCCCGCACGTAGTTTTGAACATTTTAGGATGGCCTTTGACTAAATGGGACACAATTAATTATTATCTACCTATTAACGATTATTGGTATTAGTGATTTACCAAACCACATTATACACAATAAACATGAGCAGTGCTATTCTGTAAACTTCTCACCGTGAAAACTTAAGTGAAGTGAACGTGGAGTGAACTGTCAATGTCATCCAACCTGATACTAGGGATGGACCAAGGATTACATTCACAAACATAATCGATATTTTAATAATATTTTTATGTTAATTCTATTGATCATAATCAGTTATCTGATCAAATAAATGCAATCCCATGACCAAATGGCGATGTGTTTTAACTGATTAAATAAACGCAATCCCATGTGATGTGTTTTGAAGAAGCGATAGTGGATTGAGTCGAGTAAAGACTCTGCGACGTTATTCAGCATTGTTATTAACCCAAATCTATTCAATAATAAGAGATAACCGAGTGCGTCAAGTGATCGAGTGCTAAAAGTGTGCCTGGCTGACGGACCATAGAATTTATCCCCTCACTAACTATGTGGAAACCTAACTAAACGATGTGTGTGACATAAGCCATTTGAATAAAAAACGTGCGGATTATTTAATAAGTACCTTTCCAATATGTTATTTTAGTTAGGTAAATTTATATCGACCAACGTGTTGCCAATATAAATAATAAAATAATATTCATAAAATCACCGTCATCAATACTACAACAAAATTCAACAGGTCAACTGACACTCGCGCAACGCGCGCACCGGTTGGCGGGTGGCTAGACTCACTTCAACCAGCCCAAGTGAAGAGATGTTGCTATGGCACCGAGAATCGAGTGAAGTGATAAGATCACGACACTCGCGCGACGCGCTTACCGACTCACTTCACCTAGCCGATTCACTTCGGCGCGGGTGGTTACTATGGTTACGAGAATCGGATGAAGTGATAAGATCACGCCGCGCTTGCGCGTGAGGCACTGTTATTAACCTTTTGACCGCCACAGTCATGTATAGATGACAGACCAAAATGTGCCCAGCACGCCACGGTCACGACTACATGACAGGTTTTAAGGAATAATTCGTAGCTTGGCGCCGAGAGCACGCTTTTGCTTTTTCGACGTGGCGGTCAATAGGTTAATATCAAGAAGAGTTCTTTTTTTTTAATTTGGCGTTTTTTGTTTTTAAATGCGCGACAAACAAAAATTTGGTTTTACCACCTTTACCTATATCAAAATCTAAAATGCAAACATTTTTCATCAAGGGTGTCGTTTTCATGGTTTTCTGAGGTGTTACAGCCGATACTGAGGTCAAATCTAAAAAGCAAGATGGCGGCTGCGAAAATGTTCAGATTTTTCATCATGGGTATCGTTTTCATGGGTTTCGGGGGTGTTAAATCCGATAGTGAGGTCAAAATTAAAAACCAAGATGGCGGCTGCGAAAATGTTCAGATTTTTCATCATGGGTGTAGTTTTCGTAGTTTTCGGGGGTGTTAAAGCCGATCGTGAGGTCAAATCTATAAATCAAAATGGCAGCTGCGAAAATTACCAAACCTGTTGGAATAAAAAAAACAAAATTGAGTTTCTGACTGAAGTTCTGTTTTGCTATTTTATTTTAAAAAACCCTAAATAGTATCGTTTCAACACTTAAATACTAGTTTTGAAATAATATAAAATGATCAATAGAATTAACATCAAAATATTATTAAAATCTCGATTATGATTATAAATGTAATGCTTGGATACTCCCTAGCATCAGTAAGATGACACTGACAGCTCACTCCACGCGAGTTTTCACGGCGAGATTTTTACAGAATCGACATGCATAGCGTTAGCTGTGAAAACGGCACAAAAAGATAAAAACATTAGCATTTTTTTTATTAACGCACTATTACATTGTGATAAACATCGTAAGCCACCGCCCGTAAGCCTATAATAGACTTGTGGTCTTCCAAAAGAATTTCATGTCAAACTAAAACTCAAAGCATTTTTTCAAAACGGTAGGCCGGGCAAAGCTCATTGTAGATGGCGTGATCATAGCTACAATAAAACGGCCTACAATAAATTCAACATTTCGTTCGTTCATTTCAATTCGTGTTTATTCATGGGATTGGTTTTATTTCACAATTTCGTTATTTTCACATTATTTTCGGTGATTTCAATATTTTAAATTAAGTATTTGACATGAAAAGTATCAGAATTTTAAACCTTAAATATTTCCTTGTAATCACTTTCTTCAAAATATTTCCGACATAACCTAGAACTCTGTTTAATTTTAAAATATCTCTAAGAATAGCGCTAAGCCATAATCTTCTAACTTTAGGGTCTTTCTCGAATTGGTGGACTCCAATTTCAAAGAGTATTTAGGAACACAACTTCGCGTCATTTTCGCAAAAATAAAATAAAACCACCTCACGCCTTGTATTATTAGCTTGTGTTGGGAACCAGCTATGACATTTTGACAGTTGCCTTCCCCATTGTTTAACCATTTACAGGGACTTGACACTTGTCAAGATGGAGGTCAGTCAGAAATATGCAGTTGCCCATTCCAAAGCGGACATGCCCATCCCATACCTAAGGAAGAACGCATGAACGAAGCATGGTTGTCTGGAAGAGATCGCAGTAAGCGATAAGGCCGCCCATTATATATTTTGTAGTGTATATTTTTTTTATTTTTGTAAAGTATCTGGTGTACAATAAACTATATATGTATAAATATATAAATAATAAACGGACAAGAAACTTCATGGGCACTCTTTTAAATTATATTGTTACAAAATTATTTCTTTGTGACACCTTCTAATGAATGATCTTTTTTTTTGTGTGGATGGGAAATCATCAAATATCTTCTCCCGCTCTGGGCGGAGCGGGAGGGTGTGTCAGACTCTTACTGACTAAAACCCACCCGTATTCCTTCCGTTGCCTGTGTTGCGGGGGTCTCGGTGACCCATAAGTAGCTTCCCGCGACCCCGGCAGGCATCGGCCCTAATGGACCCCTACCATTGTGCTGACAACATCTCTTTGAGGCGCGCGTGGAATACAACGCGCCGTCGACCCGGGCCTGGTCCTTACCGGACGGTGAGCTACCCATTGCTCACCGTCCGCAAGCCCGCGCCTACGGTGGCCGGAAATCCACCCAGGGCGTCTCCTGCGGCGGCTAGGGGAGAGAGGGCGCGAAATTTGCCTTTCCCTCAACCATCCCGCCTCCTCCTTCGCGAGCATTACTGCTTCGCAGCAGGAGGTGACGGCTGCCCATGCCCTCTCGCTCCGTACCATGGCCTTAACCAGGGCCGGACGGGAGAGGTCTCTGCCGCTGATCGCCTCCACGAGGACACGGCGGTGCTCTGCCCAAGCCGGGCAGACCTCCACCGTATGCTCCACCGTGTCCTCCGGGTAATGAATGATCTATGACTTATGTTGTGGCGGATTTCATTGTCGCCGTAGAACAAGCAAAGGTCAAATTAATGTAACTAATATTGAAGTTGACACTTACTTTACAGACTTGACCTCGTCGTCAAATAGCACAAAGTCAAATTGTGCTTGACCAATAAAGGTCACTAACAATAATTTATTCGTGAACTTCAACTAACGGTTTGGTAAGTATTGTCGACAATTCTAGAACTCATTAAGCCTTGGGCACATTAAGGCTCAAGTATACTAGAGGCGTCTAGAGGATAAAGCTGGTAGTACACTGCCGTTTTATCACCGGAATGTCGCTTTAAAACGCGATACTTATCACAATGTTTTTTTTGCAATTCTGGGAACCGCTGTGATGGTGTGCAAACGGCGTTAAGTTACTTATTTTATTAAAATGAAAAAACGTGTTCGTGTTAAGCGAGCCAAAGTTGTTGATTTATTGATAAAGAGTTCCTGATATACAGGGTCAAATTAAATTAGCTAGCGAAACTCCTCAGACGTTAAGGGTGCACACACTTGTACACTATACTTAATATCTCCCGCGGCGAAGTCTGGTCCTCGCTGAGATTGGTCACCATGGCCGAAATTCGGTCTCAAACTCAAACTCAAAGCATTTATTTCAATTTAACCATGTACAGGCACTTTTGAATTGTCAAAGAGTCCGTCAGTTAGAAATATGAAGCTAGTTGCCAATTATAAAGCGTAGAGGTACCATGGAGAAGAACGGGCAAGAAACTCCATGGACACTCTTTTAAATTATATTGTTACATAAAGATTAGTATAAATAATGTTGATTTATAACGAAATATGAGGACGATGTAAAAAAAACGCGTCCATAGTAGCAAAATAAACAAAAAACAAATACAAATAAGCCGCCAGCTAAGAGATGACCAGTCCCAACTGACGGCGCCCGTTCACGAACATGATTCATGGATCAACACCATTCAACTCAACCATTTTGAAGGGAGCTAAATGATCCAACACATGCGCCACCATCAGCGAGACAGCTGAGTGAGCATTACATACTCTCAGCCACCAGGGCACATACAAGCCTGGAGTCTGGAATCCCAGGCCGATTCCCGGCTTCCGTAGATGCGGGCTTGCGGATGGTGAGCAAAGGGTAGCTCGCCGTCCGATAAGGACCAGGCCCAGGTCGACGGCGCGTTGTATTCCACGCGCGCCTCAAGCACAACTGTAGGGCTGATGCCTGCCGGGGTCACAGGAAAGTCCGAATGGGATACCGTGGGCTCTGGCAACACACAGGCAACGGAAAGAATACGCGTGGGTTTTAGTCAATAAGAGTCTGACGCGCCCTCCCGCTCCGCCCAGAGCGGGAGAAGTTATTTGACAATTTTCTACCAATAAAAGAAGGTATGCATGACATTAACCTATGAGTATGATAGACAAAGAAGAAAAATAAAAAGTGCGTCTAGTAGACCAACATCTAGAACACTACAATATAAACCAATTTGAGCTGCATAGACGTGCAGTCTTCGCACTATTACGCGATTATTATTATTATTTATTAGGGAACGCCTGTATGAAGCGAAACACCTGGAGAAAATATCAACAGGGTAATCTGTCAAGTTAGACCTGGCAAAAAACAAGCGACACATCTCACCTTGGTAATAAGCAACTAAGCAGCATCATAAATTAACCCCAAAATTTAAAAAGCTAAATTTTGATATATTTATTCCAATACTCGTAATTATTCATTAATAGTGGTCGCCCACTGGTCGAAATTTGACCCCCTTTTCTTTTTTTTTGTTTTTGGGTGGGAAATCTTCAAATTACTTCTCCCGCTCTTACTGACTAAAACCCACCCGTATTCCTTCCGTTGCCTGTGTTGCGGGGGCCTCGGTGACCCATAAGTACTTTCACGCGACCCCGGCAGGCATCGGCCCAAAATTTGACCCCCTGTATTTACAATCTACTACTACTTACTAATTCCATGCTATTATAAGGAGTTTACTGATTCCATGCTATTAAAAAGTACTTGCTTACTCCATGCTCGAGCTAAGTCCTGTCTACGCACTTTCGTCCCTTTTCACAAAATCACTGCCACAGAAAAGGAGAGGAAATACACACATCAAAAAAATTGCCAAAAGTCACATATTTACGGTTCACAGGTTTATTCCCGGTTGCGAAACTATAAGCTATCGCTGAATTAGTAAGCCTTCGGGCCACCATGACACCCCATCATTTCCATAGCATGATTGTTTAAAATTAAAATGGGTTTATGATAGCTCTATGTCACACATGTGCTCTATAATGCAATAAGCTGATTACTGTATTCATTATTGCGCAAACCTTTTAATTATTAATGAATATATAGGTATTATTCATGCATTGAATGAGTACATTTATTATATTAATGAAGAATTATCGTTTGATACTAAATCAAAAATGACATAACATGAGGTTTTAAAATAAATTATTTGGACCTACCTATAAATCCTAACTTTAATATTATTAATGCGAAAGTGAGTTTGTTTGTTTGTTACGGTTTCACGCTAAAAGGGCTGAACCATGACTATGATCTTTTTTTTTCAGACTCTTACTGACTAAAACCCACCCGTGTTCCTTCTGTTGCCTGTGTTGCCAGGGTCCACGGTGTCCCTTCCGGACTTTCCCGCGACCCCGGCAGGCATCGGCCCTAGTGGACCCCTACAATTGTGCTGACATATCTTGAGGCGCGCGTAGAACACAACGCGCAGTAGTCCCGGCCTGCAGGGCTAACATGACAAGCGCGAGAACGCTCTTTTCTCGATTTGTCGAAATTTGTCGACGATTCTGACGTCATCCTAATGCCTAATATGACCGCTAAGCTCGAGTAAACTCGAGAAAGGCACTTTGACAGTTCTTTATCTCGCGATGAGAGACCGATGTAGCAAATTATTAAAAACAAATCATTTTTATTTTAGCAACATCGGGTCATTCATTAAATTTTACGCATGGAATTAGTATGTACTATAATGATTTTACATCCACCTCTTATAATTTAAGTTGTAATTTTTTGTGTAACCGACTTTTTTGATTAAAATTTAATATTTTTCTTTGGCATGCCGAAATTAAAGTACAAAATGACGGAAATGAAAATGAGTGAGCCATTTTTGGTAGGGGAAAAACCTGTGGGTTCGCGTCACCAATATGTTAACTGCGTCACCGACATACTAACCACGTCACCGACATACTAGCCGCGTCACCGACGTACGAACAGCATCCCTTAAATATGCAATCTGTGTCACCAACATGCTAACCGAAATGCGTCATTAACATGCTCAATGCATCACCAACACGCTAACCGAGTCACCGACATGCTAAAAGTGTGTCCGACCTGCTAGCAGCGTGCCCGACCTGCTAGCAGCGTCACCGACATGCTAACAGCGTCACCAACATGCTAACAGCGAGCCCGACTTGCTAGCAGCGTCACCGACATGCTAACAGCGAACCCGACCTGCTAGCAGCATCACCGATATGCTAGCGAGCCCGACCTGCTAGCAACGTCACCGACATTCTAACCGCGTTACCGAAATGCTCGTAGATTTATGAAATGGCAATCGACTTACGCCGTGATAACCGCGTCACCGACATGCAGACTGCGTCACCAACATGCTACCCAAGTCACCGACATGCTTACTGCGTCACCAACATGCTAATGTAACGTGTGCATCAGACTGGCGTCGCGCAGCGGCCTGTGTACCTACATGTATACGCATATATGTATATACTTATTCATGTTATTTCAAAGTTTTAAGTTTTCACTTCTGTCGCCAGTCCATGGGGACTGGCGACATGGTTCATGGGAATGCAATATTTTTTTGTATTATAATTTTGTCTACTCTTCTCGTCGTCAAAATCGGGGACGACTAAATGACAGAAGAATCGAAGATTAACTCGTGTTGAATTGTTAAAATTCGAGATAACTTAGGTGCCATGTTAGGGTTTGTCGAGATAACATCAAGTTTGACAGAACGAGTCGAATATTTTATATGGCAGCGCTGTCAGAAAACGAGAAAATTGACAGAAATAGACAAGAATTACTCACGCAACAGTGAGTAATTGTCGCGTGTGTCATGGTAGCCCTGCAGGTACTTATCGGACGGCGAGCTACCCATTGCTGTCCGCAAGCCCGCGCTGGCCTGGACCAGGGCCGGACGCGAGAGATCTCCGCCGCCGATCGCCTTCACGAAGATACGGCGGTGCTCTGCCCAAGCCGGGCAGACATCCACCGTATGCTCCACCGTGTCCTCTGGGCGATCCACACGGTGGTGACACCCGGGTGTTTCCTCCCGCCTTATCCAACACAGGAACCTCTCGAAGAAATTTGGCTCATGGGTAGACCGTGACCTGGATTAGGACAAATAATACTTTTTAATCCGCTGGTACGTTCCCGAAGGATAATTTCCGACATGCACGCGGGGTAGTTAAACAATAAGTAGAACTGTTTTGCAGCTTAGAAATATATTTTAAAACTATATATTCAACAACTTACTTTTCAAATAGCAAGTAGTTATAGTACTCATGGAATTCCAATTGTAAAGTCAGAGCTTTCTCAATTCGCCTTCTTACAGTCACAATTATTTTTCTTCAACAAATTCGCCAACACAAAATTTTAGCACCTACGTACACGAGTACATTAAAACACAATTTATTCGCGCAATCTTAACTAACGTTTAATTAAAACTATTAGGTAGCTACCCTGAAAGTTGGGCCACGTGTGATAGGAGCGGTCCATCCCTAACTCGCCCCTATATACAGCGTGTATCACAAGTTTTTTTTGTTATTGACTTAGCAAAATTACGAACAAATTGGTTTATACAGCGTGTATCAGGTAGGTGTTGTTGTATTTAAGGGTGTGGACCATCAAACTAAACAACGTTCTTCATGAGATCAACATCGTGATCGCGAAAAAATAATTAACTTGTCCCATACATTTGAGTCGTGTAGGTATTGATGTTTTGTATGGGACAGTTGATTCTTTTTTCACGATTTAAATGTTGGTCCCGTGGAGAAGTTCTTCAGTTTGATTTTCTGTAACCCACATCTACAGCGTGTATCAGAAATGTATGATCGTATTAAGGGCCTGGCCCTTAATACGATCCACACATTACTGATACACGCTGTAGATGTGGGTTCCTTGATAATTAACATTCTAGGAAGACGGGGACGTGGGGCACCCCTATCATGGGATTCGTAGGTAACGTTTACTGATTAGGAACATATTAAACTAGGCGAGTGGAATGTGTTATTGCTAATTGAATAAACTTGATTTGTGTTTACAAGGGTTAGTGACAATCTGTTCGTTCAATGAAATTCGGTTTGGTATTGAAACGTGTTACGAGGGAGTAATCGATGGGGTTTTTAAAGCGGTAGCTCAACGATAAATTCTACTGAATTATTTTAATAACTCTTTAGGCTAAATATGTGCAGTCAGGGAAATTAATTGTTAAGCAATTTGACAACCTACGTCAATTTGCCCTGTTATACAAATTTCAAAGAATGACAGTTGTGATTGTAATATAAGGGGCGGTTCAAATTTGTAGTCACTGCTTAGCAATTATTTTCCTTAATCCTATTCTTCATCTTTTTCGTTTGGTTAGTGACTAACCAAACGAAAAACGTGATATCAGTCGCTCTCGCTTGTATAGGCTGCCTGGGTCGCGGGAAGGTACAAAAGGGTTACCAAGGCCACAGGCAACGGAAGGAATACGGGTGGGTTTTAGTCAGTAAGAATCTGACACACCCTCCCGCTCCCGAGCGGGAGAAGTTATTCGATAATTTACCACCCAAAAAAAAAAACAAAACCTTACAAATTCCAACCAAATTCATATCACACAAAACATTCAGCTGAACTTAAAGAATAATGAGACCTATCTCATTCTTCTCTTCGTTATTTGTAACATCATCATCACATAAAAAAACTGACCATAGACAGCTAGAGGCAAACGACAAATGGACAGATGAAAGCTCATCCCATCCTATTGATATGAAAGCATTTGTCACTTTTTATGGCACCCATACATTCCTACTTTATAGAGACTGGAGATAACACAGCTATGAATTATAGAACACAATATAACATCACACCACGCGTTGTTTCCCCGAAGGGTTGGGCAGAGATGTACCTTTAGTACAGTACACATTTCGCTAGTTATGTTTAAGTCTCATATAATAGGGGGCGAGCCTATTGCCATCTACCGGGCACAAATCCAGACTCCGGGCTGCTACTGAGAAATTCCAGATAGAAAAACCCAATAACATTTCGCCCGACCCGGGAATCGAACCCCGGGACCTTACGCGCAGCAGTAGCGCTTGCAACCACTAGACCAACGAGGCAACACAATATATAGGTATACATACAATCTATAACTAAAAATTTAAAAAAATAGAATGGAATTTCTATTCTATTCTATTTTTTTAAATTTTTACATGTACATATATCTGTAATTTTTATGGTGTTCATAATACTGAATATTCTTACTCAGTATTATGAACACTATAAAAATTACAGTTATATGAACATGTAAAAATTTTACATAGGGTTACACAA
The DNA here is from genome assembly GCA_905333075.3 of Atethmia centrago. NCBI lineage: Eukaryota > Metazoa > Arthropoda > Insecta > Lepidoptera > Noctuidae > Atethmia > Atethmia centrago. The sequence continues at coordinate 22,629,248 of HG995367.1, forward strand.
TGGGCGGTCTTAACGCTAAAAACGATCTTTTAAAGACAAACTTTGGACGCATTAGAGGGAGGAAAGGAGAGACGATACCGCAGGTTCATACACAAAGGACTCTCCGTCCGCTTATCGGCCCATCGTGCTGCTCGACGAGGTGGGCAAGCTCTTTGAAAGAGTCATTGCAGACCGCCTCGTCAGCCAGCTGGTGCAGGTGGGGCCGGATTTGGCGGAGAGCCAGTTTGGTTTCCGCAGAGGACGCTCTACGGTGGACGCCATCATGCGTGTGCGAGCCCTGACGACGGGGAATGCTGTTGCCCAGGGTGGGGTCGTCTTGGCGGTGTCTCTAGACATCGCCAATGCCTTCAATACCCTGCCCTGGAGTTGCATCAGGGAGACACTCCGGTATCACCGGATGCCGACCTACCTCTGTCGTGTGGTCGAGGCCTATCTGACGGACAGGGCCGTCATCTATCCCGGTCACCAGGGAGTGTGGAACCAGCAAGAGATGTCGTGCGGTGTCCCACAGGGATCAGTCCTGGGGCCGCATCTGTGGGACATCGGATACGACTGGGTGCTGCGCGCCGGCAGCGTCAGCGTAGTGTGCTACGCTGACGGCACGTTGGTCCTGGCGCAGGGGAGGTCGCACCAGGCGGCGGCCGAATTAGCGGCACGCGGGGTTGCGACAATCGTCGAAAGGATCCGGCAATTGGGACTCAATGTGGCCCTGCACAAGTCCGAGGCCATGTGTTTTCATGGTCCTCGGAACGCACCACCGTTGGGGTCCCAAATAACGGTAGGAGGGGTTTCTATCGGCGTCGAGTCGACGATGAAGTACCTGGGACTCGTCCTCGACAGCCGGTGGAACTTCGTGGAGCATTTCCGACGTTTGGCTCCCAAACTGGAGCGGGCGGGCGCTGCATTGAAGCGGCTCCTGCCCAATCTAGGGGGTCCAAACGCCTCCTGCCGGAGGCTCTACGCGGGGGTCGTGCAGTCCATGGCCCTCTACGGGGCTCCTGTATGGGCGCGCTCTCTGGTGCTGCGGCCAGCCCGCCGGTTGAGCGCGGCCCAAAGGGTCATGGCCATCCTGATGGTCCGGGGATACCGCACGGTCTCCTGTGAGGCAGCGAGCCTCCTTGCCGGATTGCCGCCATGGGATCTGGAGGCAAAAGTCCTCGCGCACGTATGGGAGTGGCGCGAGGAGGCGAAACGCCGGGGCGTTAGTCCGCTGCCACGAGAAATCGCGGCACAGCGGACGGAGCTCCAGCGGGATCTCATGGCGTCATGGAAAGTACGGTTGTCGCAACCCAGTGCTGGGCACGCCACGATTGCGGCGATAAGTCCCCTCTTTGAGGAGTGGCTGGAGAGGCGCCACGGCGTCCTCATCTTCCGCCTGACGCAGGTCCTCATCGGACACGGCAGCTTCGGGAGGTTCCTGTGTCGGATAAGGCGGGAGGAAACGGCAACAGGAAGGAATACGGGTGGGTTTTAGTCAGTAAGAGTCTGACACTCCCTCCCGCTCCGCCCAGAGCGGGAGAAGTTATTTGATGATTTACCACCCACAAAAAAAAAAAGGTTCATACACAAAACATACTAAAATTATCTTTATAAAACCAAATTACAAGATGATTATTAACATTAACTAAATTAAAACTAATTTAAGCCTAAAAATAATAAATTCATTCTTTATACATAATCAGCCTATAATGTTCCCACTGCTGGGACACAGGCCTCCTCTCTGTGAGAGGGAGTGGGCCGTAATCCACCACGCAGGCCCATTGCGGGTTGGTAGATGTCACATGTCTTAGAATTTTTGGTTCTAGGACATGCCGGTTTCCTCACGATGTTTTCCTTCACCTTTTTGAGAGCAGTGGTGATGAAATAATTTAGACAAAGTAAAGTGCCTGTCTGGGTTCGAACCTACGACCTACAACTCGGAGGTCGCGGCCGTTACCACTGGGCCACCACTGCTCTCATTCTTTATAATATATTCAATAATACATACATAGTCGCTTTTCGTGTCTGTCTGTGCGAGCTCGTTGTTCTTTTAAACTGCCTAACGGATCTTGATGCAGTTTTCACCATTATTTAGAGAATTAATTCCGGAAAGTTTATGTGTATAACACATTAATATTAACCTTTCACATAATAAACAAATCTCTATGTTTCGTCAAGTCGTAAAAACCATCCGAAGCTGCTAGTACACACATACACATACATAAACTCTCGCCTACATCCCATGGGGTAGGCAGAAACTATAGAACGCCACTTGCTACCTCCTTAAACGAAGCAAAAGGAGTACCTTTTGCTTCGTTTACGTTCATACATCGGTCATACACGCACGCCGGTTGCGAGTACTTCGCACCTGACCTTTTTGAAGAACATCATTAATGAGGTTACTATATGTCTTTCTGGGGCATCCCCTCCCAGCATTTCCACTCACATCTGCTTTGTAAATATTTTTTGTTAGTCGCTTTTCATTCATCCTCTCAAGATGACCAAACCATCTAAGCATGCTCTTTTAAATTTTTGTCACTACATCTGCCTTTAAACCGCATCGTTGCCTTATCACATCATTTTTCAGCCTATCATTTATAGTCAAGCAGCTAGTACATACAAAATAAAGATTATTACCTACATAATATATTTTCTATCTATCTATTTACAACAAAAACGAAGCAAATTGTATGAGCAGATTGTGGAACAGTGGTGGCCCATTAGTAACGGCCGCGACTTACGTGTTGTAGGTGTAGCTTCGAATCCTGACAGGCGCTTTACTTTGTGCAAATGATTAAACCACCACTGCTCTCAAATCGGTGAAGGAAATCATCGTGGAGAGACCGGCATGTCCTAAAACCAAAAATTCGAAGACATGTGACATCTACCAACGCACACTAAGACCGCGTGTGACCGAGGAGGTCTGTGTCCCAGCAGTGGGAATATTGTAAGCTAATTATGCTAAACACTATCTTTCCACTTTGCCATAGTTGCATATTATGTATTTATTATTTTATACTATTAATTATATATAAGTATTTTAGAGATATTTATTTTAGAAGTATATATCTTATTGTATGTTTATATTTAAATTAATGAATATTTTTTTTGTTTTTATGTATTTTGTTTTCTCTCCTACTCTTACACACGTGTCTACATCTCTTTGTCTACTGTCCTATCGCAGGTATGCTGGAAGAGATTTCTTTAGAAATAAGCATCACCTTTATACGTATTTTTCTGTTCCTTTCTTCTTGTCTGTTTATATGTGTGTACATAAACTGTTAAATAAATAATAACATCGACTTTAACAAAACAAAGCAAAGAAAAGTAAAGTCGATTGTAATTTTCGTCAAGTTTCGTGTGAGTCCTACCTACAGAACCCTCTCACATAATTGAAAATCACAATTAATCGTTTAAATATACGAGTTCATTCAATAAAACCAATGTCGGGCCGAAACAACGACCCACCATATATTAAAATATTTTTCAATTTTGGAACACATTTCCGTGTCACCAATATTGGGTCAAATATATGCGGTTTCGACGTGGCAATTGTGATATGAACGAAATGATTGCATTCAATTGGTTTGGCGTATTTTTGTAAAGAGGGTTTATATGTTATTTAGCTGATGTATAGAACTGAAGCGGGCATCAATATTTGATGCGACTGAATCAGGCTGAGCTGCATATAAGATGTTCGAGTTTAAAGCGGGTAAGGAGTTTCATGCTTGTATTTAGGGATGTTGATGCATCTAATCAATATTACGTTCAACTCAGCAGTCATAAACTTTGAGAGTTCATTGACTTTTCTCATTAGTCATCTACCTACAGTCCATCAAATCAATCAACTCAACCTATAACAGTCCACTGCTGGACATAGGCCTCTCCCAGGCTGCGCCACAACACCTTGTCCTCCACCTTCCGCATCGTCTGTCCCAACCACCTTTTTAAGGCTGTCGGTCCATTTAGCTGGGGGTTGTCCCTCACTACGCTTGCCGATACGCGGTCTTCACTTCAAGACTCATCTGCCCAGAGATGTCACTGTAGGGGTCCGCGGGAAAGTCCGAAAGGGATACCGTGGCCTCTGGCAACACACAGGCAACGGAAGGATCACGGGTGGGTTTTAGTTTGTAGGAGTCTGACACACCTTCCCGCTCCGTCCAGAGCGGGACAATTTATTTGCTAATTTCCCACCCAAAAAATAAACGGCTCGTCAGCTCCACCGGCCATTGGTCCTTCGACAAACATGGCCAGCCCCCTGCCACTTCAGCTTGCTTACTCTGCAGGCTATGGCGCTACCTACAGTATAATGCCCTTAACACTTTGAGGTACACTCAACGCCCATAGGCGTAATAACAACAAAGCTTCTATTGTGTCTCGTTCAGTGTCCTTCAACCGATTAATCATTTCAACAGCTAAACCTTTGGAAGAAGAGCAAATGAAAATGTTACTTTTTGCGAAAAAACACAAAGTCACTACAGTCTATATCAAAGTAGGTATCTGGCTTAACGATCTGAAGTAGTGATAGTTTACGAGTCGGAACAGATAGCTAGTCGCGTACCAAGCACCAAAACAAGCAGCTCCCAGTTGACTCTTTAAACTTGAACTGAATAACTTTATACCCTGAACAACTTCGGAAAACCTTTGCAAAGTCTTAGCTTTACCTCTTTTTGTTCTTTTTCAGGGTTCCGTATCTCAAAAGGAAAAAACGGAACCTTTATAGGATCCGTGTGTCTGCCTGTCTGTCCGGCTGTCACAGCCGATTTGCTCAAAATCTACTGGACAGATTAAGTTGAAATTTGGTACACCTGAATTTTTGTGACCCAAACACGGACGTGTGTCGTAATTAAATGAATGTTTATCTACGAAACTACTGACCCTTATTTTTTTTTAATTACTGAATATTGCAGGGCTTGTTAACGTTACCAAATAACAAAATAATAACCGTTACGTAACGTTAATTTTAATGTGATACCTTACTAACGTTACAAAAAATTTAACGTTACTTGATAACATTACCAGTAATATAACGTTAATTAACATTAACGTAAAATATGATAATAACGTTAATTTTACCGTTAAGTTTGCTACGTTGCCGTTCCGTAGGTTTACATTTTGTGCGCTCGCTTAGCTACACTGTTGCCACTCCGCCGCCGCACTATGGGAAAATCGCGTATGTTTCGTCTCAATACTCCGTATCTCAGTTGTTTCAAAACTAAATGAGCTGTAATTTTGCACACGTATTTTTGGATGTATAAAATGTAATATAAATAATTTCGATTTTGAAAATTCTGTTTATTAATTAATTAAAAAAATAAAACTTGAAAAAATACATGCATTCTATAAGAAAACAAAACAAAATTTGTCTTTTTATTTTTATTTACTTAAAATGGAATAATTGAAGCAAACGAGAAAAATAAAGCACAAAATTCAGGAAGCTCCTACAGATTTTCGTTGATAGCAAGAAGGGCCTTGGCTTCATCTAAAAGTTCTTTCGATATTGTTTCCGAGTTATTTCTCAAACTTGATATATATTATATGGATCAGAAGTGTACAATAAGGTATGGTGTCTTCATTTGTAGCCGCTCTTGAACACTTTCTAGAATGATGAAGTCTAAACTTTTTGTAATCCTTATTTTGGGATTCTTGCGCGTCTTTGGACAATTGTCCTATAGGTAAAATAGTATTGTATGCACGTAGGAAGGCATAATACCAATTATAAATATTTACGTACAGTTGGGCTGTACTATATTTTTTGTTTTTTGTTTTTATTTTTTGGTGGGAAATCATCAAATAACTTCTCCCGCTCCGGGCGGAGCGGGAGGGTGTGTCAGACTCTTACTGACTAAAACCCACCCGTATTCCTTCCGTGTTGCCTGTGTTGCCAGGGGCCTCGGTGACCCTTTAATACCTTCACGCGACCCCGGGATTCCCGACGCCCAGGGCGTCTCCTGCGGTAGCTAGGGGCGAGAGGGCTCGAAATTTGCCTTTCCCTCAACCGTCCCGCTTCCTCCTTTGCAAGCATTACTGCTTCGCAAAAGAAATTGACAGCTGCCCATGCCCTCTCGCTTCGTACCATGACCTGAACCAGGGCTGGACGCGAGAGATCTCTGCCGCCGATCACCTCTACGAGGTCACGGTGGCGTGTCCTCCGGGCGATCCACTCTGTGTTGACACCCGGGCGTTTCCTCCCACCTTATCCGACACAGGAACCTCCCGAAGCTGCCGTGTCCGGTGAGGACCTGCGTCAGGTGGAAGGTGAGGACACTGTGGTGCCTCTCTAGCCACTCCTCAAAGCGAAGCAATTATCGCCACAATCGTGGCATGCCCAGCATTGGGTTGCGACAACCGTACTCTCCATGTAGCCATGAGATCCCGCCGGAGCTCCGTCCGCTGTGCCGCGATTTCTTGCGGCAGCGTAGTTACGCCCCGGCGTTTCGCCTCCTCGCGCCACTCCCATACGTGCGCGAGGACTTTTCCTTCAGATCCCATGGCGGCAATCCAGCAAGGAGGCTCGCTGCCTCACAGGAGACCGTGCGGTATCCCCGGACCAGCCTGATGACCATGACCCTTTGGGCCGCGCTCAACTGGTGGGCTGGCCGCAGCGCCAGGGAACGCGGCCACACAGGAGCCCCGTAAATGGCCATGGACCGCACGACCCCCGCGTAGAGCCTCCGGCAGGAGGCGTTTGGACCCCCTAGATTGGGCAGGAGCCGCTTCAAAGCAGCCCCTGCCCACTCCAGTTTGGGAGCCAAACGTCAGAAATGCTCCACGAAGTTCCACCGGCTGTCGAGGACGAGTCCCAGGTACTTCATCGTAGACTCGACGCCGATGTAAACCCCTCCTACCGTTATTTGGGATCCCGACGGTGGCGCGTTCCGAGGGCCATAAAAACACATGGCCTCGGACTTGTGCAGGGCCACCTCGAGTCCCAAGTGTCGGATCATTTCGATGATTGTTGCAACCCCGCGTGCCGCTACTTTGGCCGCCACCTGGTGCAACCTCCCTTGCGCCAGGACCATCGTGTCGTCAGCGTAACACACTACGCTGACGCCGCTAGGGAGGTCGGCACGCAGCACCCAGTCGTATCCTATGTCCCACAGATGCGGCCCTAGGACCGACCCTGTGGGACACCACACGACATCTCTTGCCGGTTCCACACTCCCTGGTGACCGCGGTAAATGACTGCCCTGTCCATCAGATAGGCCTCGACCACACGACAGAGTTAGGTGGTACCGGAGTGCCTCCTTGATGCAACTCCAAGGCAGGGTATTGAAGGCATTGGCGATGTCTAGAGACACCGCCAAGACGACCCCACCCTGGGCTACAGCATTCTTCGTCGTGAGGGCTCGTACGCGCATGATGGCGTCCACGGTAGGGTGCCCCATGCGGAAACCAAACTGGCTCTTCGCCAAAGCCTGCTGCTTTTTGGAATTAATAGCCCTTCCAGATGACATACATTATTATGTACATTCGTTTTATAAGTTCTACGTCTACAACTGTATTGTCTGCAGAGCAAAAGTAATTCTGAAAGAATCTCCGAGTTGTGTTTCTTTTATTACTATTTCCAGTGCCTTGTCGAGGTTTATCGACATGCTATAGTCCCATTTCCTCCCTAAACCGCTTTTGTACCAATTTTTTCTTTTCGTGTTTGGTTTTATTTAATTTTCAGGTGTAGTAGCTGACTACTTTTCAAAAGACAAGTTATAAGAAATGTGTAAGATCATCTCCATACTCCTAAACCAAGCATGTAGTGTTGACAGTCCCTATTGAAATGAACTTTCGTTCACATCTCGTGTCCTAACTGCCTCTAAGTTATTCATTTGCCGAGGACTAGCACTACAAACTGTACAAGAAGCGCTCGAACGCTCGCCACTTTACCATCAATCATGGTTAAATATAGGTCATGAGTTATTTCGATTACCTCGCCATTCTTATTTATCAGGGAAGGAGACAGATTATGTTTTTGATTGTTGATATTAGCCACAACAGACGCGGTTTTTACAGGAGTTTCTTTGGCGTATTCTAACAATATAAGTCAGTACAGAATAGTTTCAACTTTCTTAAACCATTTTTGTAAACTGAACCAATTAGTAATTTACGTGCCACAGTATGATCCAACAAGTCCTGCAGATTGACTTTTGCACTTATGTTAGTAATGATTATGCTCGAATCTAGTGGGTAACACATCGTTTTCGCTTCAACTAAAGTTGGATAAGAAGGAAACACTGAGCAGTTTTTTTTCCGCTAAACAAAGTCGAAGTTTCTCATACTGTTCTTTGTTAAGGTCTAAGTAAAAAAATGTCCGTAGTGCTTCTTCCTTTGAAAAAGGTGTAACATCTTCAGAGTTCTCAGTTACGTATTTAACAAAAAAAAATCTTGTAATTGATTGATGCAGTTCGTATAATATTAACGATTGCGGCCTCCTCCGTCTCACCCATAGACAGTAACTCCTGAGCATATGCATTGAGAACACAGTCCTATCCGTACTCTTGTATTAATTCCATGTTTTTTCGTTTTTTCTGAAGATGCTTCGTATGGTTTCGAGGGTCTGCCGTCACTACTTCCAGGCATATTAGGGTCATTAACCGTGACTCGACACTCTAGTGGAACAGGAAATTGACCATCTAACCAGCTGACTCTCTTACTTTCAAAGCGGTCTTTTATCCGAGATGCATTTCTCCAGCGTTCGTTACATTTAGATACCAAGTTTCTTTGAATGTAGAAGACCACAGTAGCCATATCCTATGGTAACAAATTGAAATTTTCTTGTAAGTAGTCTTCTATATTATTCCTATTTATCAACAAATTGCACAACTCTCGTTTACTACAAACAAATTCACCCGTTTTTTCAAATCAGTCAACTTTGCAAATAGTCGAAAAAAGATATTAACTGGTTTTTAGGGCAACTGAATATTTGACCAACAAATGTGAATGCTACAGGGCTCACCATCCTTTTATAGGCATATGAAATAGTGCTATGTGCAAAAAGATAAGATACGAATACGAGTAATTTGCACTCTTCCCATAATAAACCTGTTTTTATTTCGACCCTAATAGATAGTGACCATATTTTATATGTAAGGTGGTCAAAACTGTATCAAAGCTACAAAGAACTATTAATAATAATCATCACTGTAATTAACTTTTTATCAATTTGACCTTAATAGGTAACAAATGATTTTAAGAGAAATAAAAAGAAATTGAAAAAAATATATAATTTTTATCTCGTGATGTGTTTGCACCGTGTCAGAAAAAGAGCAAGTATGAGCAATTTTTTTTTCTCCTTGCGTAAACTAATGTATAAAGATCTTAATACAATAAATATCTCGACAGCAACAAGCAGCGGTAAAGGGTAAATGTCTCATTAAAAAAAAATGTCTTATAAACATACCATCTTAAACTACGAAAAAACGAATGCACAACTACTGTTAGGAAAGAAATTAGGTCGCAAATCAGTAGTTGGCGAAAGGAAGGTAGCACGATACCTTATTTGATACGATGATGATGCACTGTCCCTAAGATACAAGCGATTTCCACAAATTTTCACTTGGTTAAATGAATTTTGGGTGCAATGGGATGTACACGCGACGACGCACGAAAACCGAATCCCTCTTGAATTTCGACGACATTCCGCGGGTTGGCGCTGATTGGTGTAGCGGTCTCGCTCACACGCGGGTGAAAGGCAATGTGCAGGAATGGGATAGGGGGAGAGGAGTGCAGTAAAACCAACCTAATCCCATTAATTAGTTATACCAACATCAAAAAACTAAGGAAATGACAATACATAATTTCAGTCGATCAGCGCGCAAGCAATGATTAACAAAAAAAAAATTTCGTATAGAAAGCTTATTTATTAGACCATATTAATTTATTATTTTTATTCCATAATAACGACATTCACGTGAAACGGTTTTGAGGCGGCTTTGTATGGGGCTTTACCATAGTGCGGCGGCACGATAGTCAATTAAATCCTGCATGTGTAAAACGACTATTGTAATAAATATAAATAAGAATCATTAATTACATTGACTATTGTCTTCACTTCACTCATTGATATTGAATTGATTTGATCAGTTATCACTGACTAAATCAGCTCACTATACTATGAAAACTTCTCACGCGTAAGAATCAGGCAATGTTTTGATCGGCACGATATCAGCGCGGAGCGAGGGCGCGTGGCGGGCGGCCCACCACGCGCCTCAGGCCCCGCTACTTCCACCTTACCCGTTTAAAAATAACGATAAAAGTAACGTTAATATAAAATTAACGTTAATAAAAATTAACGATAAAATGTAGCATAAATAACGTTAAATTTATTACCGTTATTTTAATTTTAACGGTAACGCTGTCAAATAGAGATAACGTTACGAAAAATTTACCGGTATTTAAAGCCCTGGAATATTGTTCTTTACTTATAGATTACATGAAAACCTATAAGAAGTCAATGGTATTAAAATAACTTGGTAAATCGCTCAATATTGTGCGTACAAACTTAAATTGGCAGTTTGATTTTATGGGGGAACATGTTTTTCAACCACAATGTTAAGTTTGTTCTTGGGATAACTTCATCCCAACTACGGAACCCTTCATCGTGCGTGGTGACATGCACTTGCCCGGGTTTTTTTAAAGGAAAACAAAAGAAAAGCACTGAAGTTCTAGACATAGCTGTCATAAGGTGTGATTCTATGTTGTGTGGAGTTAAAATACGCTGTTTCTGTGTTCACTGTAAAGGACTGTTATCATTGTGACACTAAATCCTACTACTACTACTATTGTTCATATTTAAACTGGGGGCTGGGGGCTGGGGGGCGTTTCAACCCTATAACATGCAGATAAAACTTAATTACAATATGAACTCTGAAATGCTATCCTAAAATCTACCCACCGCAATCCTACAAATTAAAAATGAACACCCTCTAAAAACCCCACGCCCTATCAATTTTTATCACATTAACACTGCGTTAAAAGCTGCTAACTTACGTCCTGCTTATAGTTCCTATGAGATTAGTATTAGACCAAGTTCTAAAACCTAGATACATACGCGATTCAGCCGGCAACACAGCTGAATGTGCCACTATTAACAATTCAGTACGGGTGAGACTTCCTCCGTCAACGTTTGCATCGACTTCGCTTTAACTTTTGCTTTTAAACGGATATTGGTTTATTGAAACACGGATACTGGAATATTTCGACAGGTACCATATCTATTTCTGCCGTGAAATACCGCTGAGTTTCAGCGTAATAAGATGGACATGAAGCAATTCAGCTTTGTATCTGGTGGCAACGGGCTTGGGATAGCTTTGGAAGTGTAGATGGCCATAGGAGGTGATGTCCAGTTGGCATCAGGTATGTGGAGTAATTGTTTGCCAGACGATAACATACCTACAAAAATTACAAATAAACTTAAGCTTTTGGAAGGGGCTTATCTGTCCCGTGGATCAATCGATGTACGATGTTAAGATACACTTGACGCGGGCGAACGGATGAGTAACCCGCAAGTTAAGATTCATCCGGGAACCAACTTTCTCTTCAGTGAGAAGATTGCAAGTCGTGACAATTTCGAACCTTAGTATTATAAACAACACGGATACAAGCAGCTACGACATTATTTTCTTTTAAATTATCCTCTCTGCAAACGTTGATCAAACGACACTCAAGTGCATCCCGAAACCGTCTTACTAACTTAAACTAAAGCTTAACTCACAGGGTGTAGGATTCCAAAGGGTTTTAGAAACACTTATTTTATGTCAAGCATTTTGGTGTAGATGTCAATGAAACCTAATTGCCACCTAAGTGGTACTTAAACAGGATCAAATTGTACGCTGAATGTGTTTGATAAGGTACACAAAAATATTCCGAAACCAACCAAGTTCATTGCCCAGTAATTAAAAACAAAACAAACCCTTTAACAGTATGCTAAGTACAGCATGTATTTAATTTTCTCCAATCTGCAAACACGAGTCGCGTCTGATATTCTAAATTTAAATTCTCCCGCATGTAGTAAACAATGTAATTGGTCGGGGCACTGCACTCGATTGAAGCTGGAAATGCAGACGCGTGTAATTAAGTCTGTCTCGGGTGCAGGCCTTTTCGAATCACAATGAGTCCGAGTCGCTCACGAAGCGCCCCACACAAAGGCGCGAACCGAGCTAATGGCGCGTGCATAATCCGCACAAGTCTCCCCATTCACCAGTAACTGGCAAATTTTTCAACGATGATTTACGAACCCGTCTATATCTGACGCTGAACATTTGACAGCCAAATTGTTATGTGCTGTCATATGATTTATTTATTTACCGCAGCACCAAACTGTTCCCCCTCGTTAATGGAAAAAGTTTTGAAGTAGTCTATTTTTGGATGGCTTACCAAAGATATTTTAATATCTGTCCTTTGATATAAATAAAACGAGATTTTGTTACAAAGGATATAAAATTAAAGCTTACAAATCTTAACTTCAGACGGATTCTAGGTCGCACACAACACGAGTTATTGAATGACAAAGAAAATCCGTTCCGAAGTCGAATGGAAACATACCAAACGAACGAATGGCTGGAAAAGTTATAATTGATGTGTAAATCTGTTATCGCTAAGCCTTCAGATATTGAGTTATAAAACAAGTTGTTAACATAAATTGGAATAAAAATATTGTAGCATGATTTTTTTATTACCTGTCATAAGCTCTTTATTATTATTTGAACGTTCAAGATACATAATAAAATTTTAAAGGCTATTTGCTGTCAAGTAATCTAACGAAATTACATGACGTAAAACGGGGTTCATATCGAAATAAATTGAGTACAGTAAACGAACACAATTTATAAGAAACACCTTTAGGTTATCATCACTATTACGTAAAGAAGAAAATGTAAAATAAATTATGACTAATTTTATAAAAGTCAGACTTTTTTTTAAATACCTAATTTCGTTATAACTAATTTGTCATTTCGATAATATACAGTTAGATGGAAATTGGTTCTCTTAATATTTTCAAATGAGTTCTTTTTAGTGACTTGAAAATGTTACGGAGGCTAAAAGAAGTTTGCGAATTTAGCATACATATAGAACAGTGGTGGCCCAGTAGTAACGGCCGCGACTTACGAGTACTAGGTCGTAGGTTCGAACCCAAACAGGCGCTTTACCGACTGGGCCCGCGTGGTGGATTACGGCCCACTTCCTCTCACAGAGAGGAGGCTTGTGACCCAGCAGTGGGAACATTATGTGGCTGATTATGTTTTAAACGCTCCGCCATGTAGTGATGTCACAACCGTATCTACACAAGAACTTCATGCACGACTAGAATGGTCTCTCTTAAGTTTATATAAACGTGTGAGCAATAAATAAAGGGAACTACTGTGGTGCTAGTCGAGAAACTTCTTTTGTTATGACCAACATAATAATAAAGAACGATCGCTTCATGAAAACTACATAAACGTTATCCATATTTTTAGCCCCCAGCCTTTAATTGATTGCCTTCAATCGGTTACATCGTCCCATCACATAAGATTCTATGAATATATTTATGTATGAGTGAAGCTGTCAAAGTCACAGTTCCCCTTAACTCAATCATGTGTGCTAAACACGTGAATTTGACAGGCATTATGTAACCAAAACCTTTTCTTGGGAAAAACGCCATGGTAACGGAAAACATGAAGAGAATTAAGTAGCGAGAAAGTTTTATGCTTACAAACGAATATTTGCACGACCTACATTATGCAAGATGTTTGTAAATGTACGTAATGACGCCCTAGCCATTCTAGCTAAAGTAATTCCTAGTGTAAAGTCCGTAAAGCTAAGTCAGGAACACTTATTTATTTATACCACAGCTCGGTGTTTATTCCATTTGTGCCGTAATAGACCTGTGTGCCTGTCACAAAGATATGTACACACATTGTTACCCTTATGTGTTCAAACCTTATACCGAATGTAGGAAGTAGTGAACAATGAAATAGAACCAGGCGGTTGGGTTTCAAAGGTTTAAGTAATGTTTTCGTGTTAGTACCGCAATTAACGTATGCCCTTCCTGGAGCGCGGCGCATTAATTAAACGGGAAGGTTGGAACTTATGTAAACGAGAAAAGAAAACCCCCGACACCACCAAAAACCTCTACATACATAATCAGCCTATAATGTTCCCACTGCTGGGACACAGGCCTACTCTCTGTGAGAGGAAGTAGGCCGTAATCCACCACGCGGGCCCAGTGCGTGTTGGTAGATGTCACATGTCTTCGAATTTTCGGTTCTCGGACATGCCGGTTTCGTTACGATGTTTTCCTTCACCGTTTTGAGAGAAGTGGTGATGAAATAATTTACACAAAGTAAAGCGCCTGTCCGGGTTCGAACCTACGCCATACAACTTATAAGTCGCGGCCGTTACCACTGAGCCACCACTGCTCTGTTAAACCTCTAAAAGTAAAAAAAAATTTAAATGTGTTGGCCCTTTAAGTTTAATATAATTTGTAAGTAATATTTTGATCAAAGCGTCGTCGCGGCGGGGGACGGCTAATGAAAATAGGAAGTTATCAGCAGCTATCCTTTCTACAAAGCATTCATTATTATTAGGTATAAGCCGACCAGGCGTTTGGCGTTTTGATTAGCCGTCCCCCGATGCGACGAAAACGCTTGGATCAAAATATTACCTACAACTTATGTTAAACTTAAACTGCCAATACACAATATATGTTTTTTTTTTACTTTTTAGAGGTTTTATTGTTGTGACGGGGGTGTTGTAAATTTTGAATTTAACTTTTATTTCCCATTTTTTAAACTCTATAAATATTACTAGTAGACAGCCGATAATGCGGCCAAATTTTATTGAACTTCGATATTTTTAGCGTAACCTATAGATTAATATGACCAGCGTCAAAATGCATCGTATGATACGCAAGGAAGATGCTGTACAGATTCTTCTGGCGTGTTGGGTATGCTGCAGGATCCTGGTGATGCCTGCGCATCAGGTCAAGGTTATCATTCTTTTGTAATATCATTGACAACCTGTCTCATTGACAAGATTTCAAATTTTGAATCGATCAGGCCTGTGGAAGTTGTTTATATCTCTTCATCAACTAGAAAACAGGTTATGATCTTCAAACGACTGAGCAGATTTGAAACATAGCAAAGAACACTCTCTATTAAGACAACTTTAAAACAACAAAAAAAAATGGTTGTCTGTAAAGTCGGTTTAGGTACGATAATTTTACATGATAACGAGAGAGAGATGTGTCACAAGCCGAACGTTTAGGCGAATCGTGCCTCGCTAGTTCCGCGCTCTCGCTTGCACGCTCTGCTCAGGCGGAACGTGACCATGAGTCATGCTTTTTCGTGAAGTGCAGCCGGCTTTCATCGATTTATAAGACGTTATCACGTTAAAAAAAAATTGGTTTGTCCGTTCAGGAGCTATGATGCCATTGAAAGACACACAAATACACACTACAAACTTATAACACCCCTCTTTTTATCGAGGATTAAAAATAACCAACGACATAAAATTACGATTGATTATTTTTTGCGAGGACCAAAGAAACGATGGATGGACTGTGTGAAAGATGATATGGCTAGAAAGGGAGTGACTACCGATATGACAACTAATAGAGAAATATGGAAAAAAAGACATGTTGCGCCGACCTCAAATAAATTGGAATAAGGGCAGGAGAGCGATGATGATGGTCAGTTCCATCATTCAACAATAAATAGAATAATGTTATTGATTTTTGAAAACATTATATACATATACATATTTCTCATCACAAATGTTGTTTTGGGCAGGAAGTGCTTAATCTAAAAAATAGGGTAACATTTGTGATAGACTGGTGCCCGAAAAAGGCATACAATGGTGCCGATTCCCTTGTTCACAAACTTAACTAAATTTAAGTTCAGTGCATCTCTTTCTTTCTATTTCATTAAGAAGAGGACAGAAGATAAATTTTAGTTTAGTCCTGTCAAATTAATCAGCGCCTGTCATTACTCCATACAAGTTTAGACGTGATTAAAAACTTGCCTACTAAAATTACGTCAACTTACGTCAAGCGGTGATTAATTTGACAGGACTAAACTATAATTTATCTTCTGTCCTTTTCTTAATGAAATAGAAAGAAAAAGATGCAATGAACTTAAATTTAGGTTAGTTTGTAAACAAGGGAATCGGCACCAATACCTGTGTTACGGGTCACCAGGCTCCACAAAACTTAAATATGTACATATTAATTTAGATTAATTAACAAAAGTATGTGATGAAGTTAACTTAATTTCTATGTACAGTTAAAAAACATAGACAAAATAAAACCCGGACAAGTGCGAGTTGAACTCGCGTGGTGAGGGTTCCATTCAATGAATATGTTATCTACCATGCTTTTTAAACCAAGATAATATTTATCCCAAGAACAGACCTAACATTGTAGTTGAAAAACAGGTTCTCCCATACATTCCAACTGCAAATGTAAGTTTGTACGCACAATATTGAGAGATTTACCATGTTATTTACACCATAGACTTCTTATAGGTTTTCCCGTAATCTGTAAGAACTATTTTTTATTTTAGGCTCAATAGTTTCGGAGATAAGGGGAATGGTAATTTTCACCTATTTTCATAAACAGCTTGAGAGCTGTTTATTTGAAAATTATAAAAAAAATAACTATCTTTTCGACCCTCATAATAGACCCTTTCATTTCATATGTCACACGGTACAGTTTGCAAAACTTTTTTTTTTTTCATTTTCTATTCTGCCCCCCAAAACTGACCCTCATATTCAAAATTCATTTATTTACGTTACACGTCCATCTTTGGGTCACAGAAATTCATATGTGTACTAAGTATCAACTTAATCGGTCCAGTAGATTCGGAGCAAATCGGCTCTGACAGACGGGCAGACAGATACACGAGTGATAAGGGTTCCATTTTTTCCTTTTGAGGTACGGAACACTAAAAATAATCTAGACTGACATACATAGGTGATTTAAGTGTGTGTGTGTGTGTGTGTGTTTGTGAGTGTGTATGCGTGTGTGTATCGTATTGTACGTTTCTGAATGACATATAAATTACCTTTCCTTCGCTTATCTTTGTTGAGATTAGGGTCATATTTTAATTCTGTATGTTTTTGCGTATTATTGTGAATATAAAGGTTTGCCTGACTGTTAGAATATTTCAACGTTTATATAGCTCAGCAATTGGATAACGAAAAGGGAGCCGAGCTCCAACCTTGAGTACGTCTCTCTGTGCTCTTTCAACTTTCAGAAGGTGCACTTTTCCTGTTCCTCCCCAGCAGGCTTAGCATGACGCTTTCTATTTCTACGAATAATAGACAAAGCTCTTTCTATACAAAGCGACATTTCGTTTATAGTGACAGTGACTTTTTAATAATGTAGAAATCCTTTTACATCAAATCCTTCGACAAAGATCGTTAGAAACGAAAGATAAAATGACAGATTCTCGTAGAAGTATTTCTACGGTGCGATGTCAAAAATGGACAAATGAAATGTCACTTTGCAAGAGCTGTCTATTCTTCGTAGAAATAGAAAGCGTCATGCTAAACCTACAGGAGGTTATTTTAGTTGGCTATTGACTGCTGAGTACACCGTTATGGTAGTCATAAGATCCGCCAATTGTCTTAGTGCCTTAAAAATGTATATCAGCTTACGAATCCTTTTGACGAGAATGTCAATGTGAGGCTCAAAAGTTAATGCCTGATCGATATGCACTCTAAGATATCTAATAACGTCCGTTCTGTGTAGTTTTGATTACAGTAGATATTGTTATATAATAATATTGACTAGATGATAGAGACAGAGATACTGGTAATATTTATTTTGCCTACATCTTTGGTACTCGGTAAATATCGTTTGAACTCAAACTCAGAGCACTTATTTCAATTAAACCATTTAAGTACTGGCACTTTCGAACTGTCAAGGAGTCGGTCAGTCAGAAACATGAAGCTATTTGCCCATTCCAACGCGTAGTAGGTTCTTATGGAGAAGGACAAGAAACTCCACGGATACCCTTTTGACCTTGACAAACCAAGCAGTGACATACCTCATGACCTTCGCACATTAAGAAGACCATTGTTTTTCAAAACCAAATAGCATTATGTATTTAAGTACTCGTACATGATAATTTTTTGCAATAAATGTAATGTATCCTAACAAATATTATAAATGCGAAAGAGAGTTGTTTGTTTGTTTGTAACGCTTTCACACTAAAACGGCTGAAGGGATTTAGATGAAACTTGGCACGTAGGTAGACCATGACCTAAATTAGGACGTATAATACTTTTTATCCCGACATTACCACGGGATCGAGACTTATGCGGGTGAAACCGCGGGGTGCAGATGGTATTGAATATTTTAGTTTAAGATGTCACATATTCATATTTTTCTTCTTGTTCTCACACACTATTGACTATATTTTTTTTTTCATTTCTCCTTACGCAGGTCTGCTGGAAGAAATTTCTTAAGAAATAAGCAGTACCTTTACCTATACTCTCAAGTTATACGTCGGTCGTATCTTATCTATTTGACCGTGTGTGTACATACATAATAAAATAAATAAATGAGAACCTTGCCATTTATTTCCCATGACTTTTACTTTCCCATTAGTCGTCCTAGAAATCTAGCAAACAATGATCGCAATTCGAGAATTCCTTTCATAGTGGTTTCGTCCCTCGTATCTAAAAGGACAGCCCTGCCGCGACAACTTGTTAATTCCGACAAACTTTGGTTCTACCTCCGACTTTGTCATTCCGGATCATGTCACGTAGAGAAACTCCGAGCATTGCTCCTTCTATAGCTCGTTGAGTGACTTTGGGACTATTCATGGACTCTGAAAGTATAGTATTTTTACGTGTCACTGCGTTTGTTTGAAGGTTTTTGATAGGGAATTAGGTAAGCATCTGAACATGTTTATCGGTTTATATTTCATTTTAATTGACTTCCAACAGAATCGAATGAGGAAGTTTTTAATTTGACTTGTAGGTAGGTATGTGTTTTGTTTTTATTCGTTCTTATTAACATTTTTACTCCTACTACTTATGATTAGAATGATCATCACGCCTTTGTTAATACAATGACGTGACTAGCAGTGTTCTGAATAGTGTTCTCAAGTTTCCTAACGGTATTACACAGTTTCCACACAACCTACTGTTTAAAAACAGGATCATACATATCAGATTCACCTAAACTTTCTCTTAATAAAAACTTCTATTCAACCTTTCCTTCACTATAATAATAATCCCTTATAATAAGCCACTCGTGTTAAAAATACAAGTCTGCATTAGCCGTTGTTGCTATTATACTTCGCAGAGACGAAGACTAGGAAAAAATGTAGTTCTCCTGACGGTGCTACAGAGTTGGCAAATAAAAAAAAGCACCCCACTTATACTTCAGAAAAATCTGGAGCAAGAGCTTGGACAAAAAACTGTAATATAATAATAATATACTCTGTATTAAACTGAGTTTGAAAGTAAGTTAATTCACTGAAGTTAGACACTTTATAAAGTTATTTTCATTTTTATATACATAATATCTACTGTTTATAACATTCTTGAAAGGAATTATGTTCTAAGCCCGACACTAAGGCGCAAATCTTTACATAAAATTATGTCTTTTACGAACAAAGAATTTCCTGGAAATCAAATTAGTTTGTATTGAGCAGTAGCTTTTATTAAATTGCTTACAAGCAGACAATTATATTCCTGTTATTTTTAGCAGAATACTAACTTTCTGTCAAGTTACGATGCTCAAACTATTCGGTATTCTGCTGTGGGGCAAAGCCGCTGTCGTCCAAAATATATTTGTTTTTCAAAAACGAGCTGTACGAGCTATACCAGCTAGGTGCCAGAGTTTCACTGAGAGATTTTATTAAAGATATATAGGTATTCTCACGATAGCATCACAATTCATCTTTGCAAACACCCCAAATATTAGGCAAAATATACACATATAGGTACACTAAAAACGTGATATCCACAAAATTAACACCAGAAATAAGGACAAATTACGCGCTCCATTTCACCGGCTTCATAAAGTTCATAACTCGTTTGTTGGGCTATATAACTTTTTATAACAAGCTACCCTCTTCTTTGCTAAATTTTCCTTTTAAGCTAAAATCCAACTTTTGTTCAAAGGCGTACTATTCTATCAACGACTACTTAAACGATAAGAATAGTTGGTTGCTGTGATTAACTCAAGACAATGTTTTTGTTCTTCCTCCAGAATTAGCTTACCTGCTGACAGGTTACATGAGTTCATATAATTATTTATTTTATTTGACTGTATGAGTCATTGTGTTGTAATATGTGAGCTAGCGACCTCGTCAATTGATTATACTATTTTAGCCTGAACAACCGGTAGCAAGTTCGTCATGCTCCCTTAGATGTCACTGCTTGCGGTAGCTAGGGGGTTAGGGTTGTCGCCTTCCCTCAAATATGGCGAGGGGGTAATGGCTGATCTTTGCGTTATGCTCGTGAACGAGTGCTGCTTGTGGTGACTGGTCGTCTTGCTGACCATGGTTTTGTTATTGTTATTAGTAGATAACTGTTAACTGTTTATTTATTTTACTTTGATGAACCTAGTTCATTATTAGTGACTTCGAGTTACAGCTATAGTTATGTAAGCGGGCACGCCTTTTATGCCTGGAGGCTTTTATTTAGGTATTAAGTTCTGTTTACGTTTTATTTTTTTATCTCTGCTTGAGTATAATTTTTGATGTTTTTTTTATGGTATAGTGGTATGTGCTAGCTGACATATGGCAAATAATTTAATTTAATGTTTTGCATACTATTGTATAGAATCAAGTTTTTCTAACTGAACACAGAGCTGTGTTGCTGTGGAGTTTGTTGCGCCACCTCTTTCCAGCTAAGGCACTCGGAAGTGGTGAATGGCGGGCATTTTGGAGGACTGTCTTTGTAATTTTGACGTTCGAAAAATACTGATTCTCATCCTAGTTTAAATAAACGACTTTTGATTTAGATTTTTTGACTATCTTGGGAACTTAAGACTTTTCCCAGAAGCCAAAGTGAAATACCTCGCCTAAGCATATTATAAATAGTAACAACTTTGTACATATTTATTACTGACCGACTACACGGATCGACGATCTTAAAGAGGTGACTGGGACAGACTGGATGCGGAAGGCGGAGGACAGGGTGTTGAGGCGCAGCCCGGGAGAGGCCTATGTCCAGCAGTGTACTGTTATAGGCTGAGTTGATAATAAGCGCACCAACAACACGGTCACACAATTCAAATTAATAATAATAATGAAAAAACATGCTCAAAAATTCATATGTCAATGTCATCATTGACATATGAATAAGAGAGCAAGGAGAAAAATAAAAAGTGCGTCTAGTAGACCAACATCTAGAACACTACAAAATAAACCAATTTGAGCTGAGTGCACTCTTCGCATTGTTCAAATAGAGAACGCCTGTATGAAGCGAAACTCATGGAGAAAATATGAACAGGGTAATCTGTCAAGTTGGACCTTTCATATTGCCTTGCCATACGTGTTAGGGGGCTATCAAATGTGGTATTTAATGTAGATAAGACAAATTAAAAAAAAAAAACGAGTGAGCCTTACAGTGCTGTCAGATGTTAGACGTGTGAGATGTCGGATGTTACAGATCATATGTGACTACTGAGTCGGGTATGATGGTATGATGTATAACATCTGATATGTCACCTTGCTAATAAGCAATTGAGCAGCGACAGAAATTAACCTCAGAAGCTCATAAAAAAAAGCTTAACACTGAAATATTTATTCGATAAATTTATTATTCATTACTAGTGGTCACCCACTGGTCGAAATTCGACTTACAATCTATTTAGTACTTACTTATTACATGCTCCAGCTGTCATGCTCAGCTTCCTGCCTACACACTTCCGTCCCTTTTCACGAAATCACTCCCACAGAAAGCGAGAGGAAAGATGTTACATGTCAATAAAATGATGACGCTTACTACGTTGGCTAGACCTAAAGTTAAAATAGTTTACCAATAATTGTGTGTCTATGGTACCGTTTAAATAATTTTATGGAGTTTTATATGTTTTAGCTTAGCTTTTAGCGAATTAGTATATGTTTTAGCTTTAAACCAGGGATTCCCAATGTGGTCGATATCGATTCTTAGGGTCGAAATCGTCCCAGGGTCGACATAAACGAAAACTGATTTTGGGGATCGACGATGTCTAAAAATCGACCCCTATTAATCAATACAAGTTCTTATTTGAAACTTTCAAGATACTGTATACGTTGTGTTACGTGTACTAACTTGTTATAAGAATGACTAGTATTTTAGTAGGAACTATCATTGTGGTAGTTTTAAAAACTCAATAAGTCGATAAGCGCGCACAAGTTCGTACAAGATGAAAAAAATTGGCTGTGGGGGTCTGAGGTATCAGTTCATTTTGGAAAAGGGGTCTATTGCCCAAAATATTTTGGGAATCCCTGCTCTAACCTACTATAATTTAAGGTACTTTAAGGGTTATCACAAATCTACTTACATGCACAATTAGGCAATTGAACGAGTTTCAGCACATCAAACCTTGTTATAGCTGTACAAGGATCTTTGGCGCGTGGCCAAAATCGAAACTAACGCCGCCATCTTGTTTTTTCAATAAATTTCAAAAAACAATTTTACGGGTTTACCAACAATGCCTCCTTTTCAACGTCACTTGAGCGCCAAACGATCCTTGAGCACTGTACTTGGCATTGCTTTCATTTTCCAACCAATTACCTACACTTTTTTTATTTCAAAACATACCTACGTATCAGCCTACAGTTTATCATTTGCATGAATTTAATTTCAAATATTTAAATCCGGAACAATAAAATGTTAATGGCCGATAACTGTGATTCGGAGTATGTCGGCGACATTCGTATTTCGAACGAAACCGTTGCGCCCACCGCCGCGCCGGCTCGCGGCACCGCGTGTCCTGACGTCGCGTGAAGTCGCGTCGGTGTCGCCAACTTTTAATAGAGTTGAAGCGAATGAATCCAATTCGAAACTCTGATAATATGTGATAATATACATTTGGGATTAACACGTCTATTTGATGTTTCGATGCTGGTTTAAATGAGCAAGAGCTTGTCGTAGAACGTTTGGTTACTCTCTACCTATAGCGTTTTTCTATTTCCCAAGTGGTTGTTGATGCTCGATGTAATTGCTTAAAGGATAATGTCTGGAATAATATTGACCTTAGGCCTGCTCTGTCCAGCAGTGCACATGTAAAGATTTTTTGACTAAAATAATGCTAACTAAAAAAATCAAACTCAAAGTCAAATTATTTATTTCACACCGACACATAAAGGGCACTTTTGAACGTCATTTACAAAAAAAAATAGAATTGATTCTAGTCGCCCCTTCTAAAAGGTAGTTTTGTATGGAGAAAAACGGACATAAAACTCCAGCCTTACTCTTTTAAAATGTTTTAGAATGTTGTGTATACATGAATTATATAATTATAAGTGAAGATGATGCGACTGGAATGAAATTATTATATCACAAAGGTACTTAATGATCTTTTAACCAGTGTTCTGTTAAGCAAATGACATCAAACTTGGTATTTTCCAAAAACAATTCTATTTCCAGTAATTTGGATGAGCAACCTTGGATATTTAGATTTTTAATAGTTGCAACTTGTTGACGAACTAACAAAATATTAGTGGCGTACCAAACATAGTCTTCAATTTAAATAGTTGCTTCTCCGTCCGGTACCGCAAAAGTTCATCTGCAGCCACCACTGATATATCTGGAAGCAGAAACCATTTTAATGAAACAATACATTAATACCTACCCTCCAACGGAGAAACCATAAATATATAATAAAGTAAAAGCTCAACAAGGAAAACCGCTTTGAGCCACAATACGATGTTCAGAGAAAAATAGTATATGTAATCGAATAACCTACATCAAACGTACATTATAAAATATTTCATTACAATCTCACGTCGATTTTACCTTATACAACAGGCACAGATAACGATATACAGCCGTCGGACTAACACTTTTCATTACGTACATAATTCTAAATTAATTGTAAATAACGCGCTTTGTTTTGCCGCGTATAAATCTCTTAAAATATGCTTAAGCATCCCAGTTCGTAACGTTGTTCTTATTTGCTTTATTAAATTTTACCCGTAACAGTCTTCAGGAGGGAAATTTATTTCGGTGTCTGTGAGTGCGGGTGTGTTTCATTATTCTTCAGCTAAGCCGCGGATTAGAGTAGCAGCCTCTCACGGCGCTTGTTGTCAAGCAATGCATATTACATTAAGTGTAAACTACACTCGTTTCTTTATTTAGATTGTGAGAAATACTCTTGACGAAAATCGTATTCATGAATGCGAATGTAAAAAGGGATCTAGGGTCTAATTAAAGAGAACACGGCCTTTCTCGCAGTTTCGCTATAATTTATTCTTCCAAATCTCGCGAATGTTCCCGATATTCAGATGTTGTTGAGAAAAATACCCATAATAAGAAAGGGAGAAAAACATAAACGCTGACAAGATTACGGTGGCCTGAATTTGACGTACAAAGTCCGATCCTATAAAAAACGTAATATTCCGTTTCAATTATCTTCACGGATTTGCGACATCGAAATCCTGTCACAAAACAAATGACGACTGAGAAACGAAACAAATACTTTGGAAGTGGGAGGGGTCTCGGGGTCCGAACAGGGTCCCTCGACACATGACGAATATGGGCTGGAGGGGATTATGATAACAAATACACCGCGAATTAAGGGTCAAACTCACTTTATTTATCGGACAGTAGGCGATATTGAATTTGTTGTCAGCTAAAGGATTTCAAGATGGTTGCGTCATCAAAAAAAAAATGGAAATATTTTTAATATTTTTAACTGATTTAATTACCAGCCCATAGCAACACCCTGTTGGATTTTATCTAGCAGCTGACTCTGACACTTCTACAAAAAAAATACTGAAATATAAATTGAAAGAATACAAAAATAACAACACAACGACCGAACGAGCAGCTATAATAAATTGGAAATATTTTTAATAGTTTTAACTAATTTAATTACCAGCCCATAGCAACACCCTGGTGGATTTTGTCTAGCAGCTGACTCTGACACTTCTACAAAAAAAAATACTGAAATATAAATTGAAAGAATACAAAAATAACAATACAACGATCGAACGAGCAGCTATAATAAATTGAGGATAGCAAATCTCATAAAACAAGCACCGTCAGATAGTAGGAAAACAAAGCCGTTGGCGGACGAGTGCAGTTTGTGGCGATAAAATTGCTCTAGAATAATGCCGGGACACCATCTGTCGCCGCCGGATTATGCGTCGTGATACCTGTCCGACTTACCTATGTATGGAAGAGGAAAGTGTCTGTGTGTATTAGCTATTAGGTAATATTTCCTGCCAGGCTCGCAGGAAAGTCTGAAAGAGTTACCGAGGCCCCTAGCAACACAGGCAACGGACGGAACACGGGTGGGTTTTAGTCAGTAAGAGTCTGGCACGCCCTCCCGCTCCGCCCAGAGCGGGAAGAGTTGTTGATTATTTACCACCCAAAAAAAAATAAAAATTTGGTAATATTTAGGTACAGAAATTACATACATAAACTCACGCTGTTTTCCCATGGGGGTAGAAAGAAACTACAGAACGCCACCTGCTTCGATCCTTACACAAGGAGTATGTAAGGATGTAAGGATTGCTTCGTTTTCGTTCATACGACATACATACACGCCGGATGCCAGCACAACGCACCTGACCTTCCTGAACCACATCACCAATAAGGTGAGTATATGTCTTTAGGTGAGTTTATGTATGTATCTAGAAATTAATGATTTTGTGTATTCATCAGTGATGTGTGGCTAATATCGTAGTAAAAGTGAGATAACCTTACATATTATAAAACAAAGTCGCCCCCGCCGCGTCTGATCGCGATAAACTCAAAACTACAGAACAAATTTTCAAACGGTTTTCACCAATGGATGGAGTGATTCATGAGAAAGGTTTAAGTCCATTAAGGTTTTGTGTAAATTGGCTGAAATATGACGATTATTGTTGAAGATGTCGGAAAAAAATCATGTCGACTGGGGACTGGCTTTATTGGCGTGCGCCACGTAAACCGTACAATATACATAAAATTTATATCGTACAGGATTGTACATAAATAAATTTTATCCAACGAATTTGCAAACGTGAATGTTAATTTATGTTTTAGGATTTGCATTAATAGGTTTTTATTGATGTTTAGTATGAATATACGAATAGTAATAAGGGTTTTTTTTGTGTAAGTAACCTCAAGAGAGTATTTTTTTTTAAATCCCTCTGCATGTAATTGCAAATTTTCACAAAAAAACACTCAAACAATAAAATTATGAATATTCAAACCATAACCAACGTACGTGAACAAAAAGTTATATATTAGCTTGCATTTTAAACCCTGCGTAGAGTTCTGCATTCATTTCAAATTCAAAAGCGCTTAATTAAAAATAAACTTCGTGTCACCTGGAATATGCTCACTAGAATATTGTGAATGCAAAATTAACGAAGACTGGCCAGAATTATGCTTATTTTTTGTTTGTGTAAGAGCCAGATCACACGACCCGTCGCGCGTCGGTAAAACTTAAGAATGCTTAGTTTAGAAAATATTTCCGCGGCAAGCGCAGCTAGTGACAGACCACACCACTTCCTGGTTTCGCCCAATTAGAGACAACATGTATTTGTTTGAGTAAAGACCGTATAAAAAAAATAACAACAAACAAAAATATTTTGTGGTCCTTCTATAGAGCCGTCCTATTATTTAACCGGATATTCAGACGTTCTCACTAAATACCTATGGTACTTATATAATGAACTTATTTTTATTGCAGTTGCAAAAGTTGCGACAGCAATAAACAAAAAGCTCTCATAACATTCTATGAACTGCGCCAGGTATTGGTTCAAATACTAGTCAAGGTCAAAATGCATGCATCGGGCGATCGAGGCGTGAGCCGTGCTTTGCTACTATCGCCTTTTTTTTTTTGAGGGTGGGAAATCATCAAATAACTTCTCCCGCTCTGGGCGGAGCGGGAGGGTGTGTCAGACTCTTACTGACTAAAACCCACCCGTATTCCTTCCTGTTGCCTGTGTTGCGGGGGCCTGGGTGACCCATAAGTACCTTCCCGCGACCCCGGGCTACTATCGCCTTAAAGGTGAGTATGCGGAAGTTTGGCCAATATTACCAGAACCACACCACGTGGACGGGCCGTGAGGGCGATACCACCAAACCAACGCCACGTTGCAACCACCAGCAAGACCGCGCAATAGCGGCCGGCGACATCGCAAATATTTACAACATTGCGTTGGTGCGACGACAAGTCAATCTGTCTGTCTGCAAACACTAGCTACAACGTAACCACATCGCAACTCCTAGCGACAACGCAACCACATCGAAGTTATGTCGTTACAACGTAAGAAGCTGCAGCGACACTATTAACACGTACTACCTTGCCTACGTTTTTTCACTGCCATGTGATGTGTTTGTGGTACGTGTGATCGGGCCCTTATCTGAGGTGAGAGCACGAACGCGCGACGTAACGTAATGTAAATTCGAAAGATTTTTTAATTGAAAATAAAACAATTCTATCGCAGTTTGGTTGAATTTTTTGCGACAAGCACAATAATAATAAATTGTCCTTACGAGTACGAACAAAGTCTTAAAACTAAGTAAATACTATAATTGATTGATATGCAAAACGAGTCATGCGCTGTGAATCAAGCGCGTGGTGATTAACATTCGTTCCTTCTTCCTTGAGACAAGTGAAGGGTTGATAAAATTAAGAAAGGGCTTATTTAAATGAGCCTTTAAAAACTGTTTAGTCTTCTACTGACGTATGCTTTTTTATTTTATAAAGATGCCTCTTTTTAACCTTCTGGCCTATTCTCAAAGTTGGTCGCAGTAACTAAGCTAGGGCAATCCGAACAAATTACTTAGGTTAGGTTAGAACTAGTGTACAATCACGTACCAACCGAGTTCGTTGCAGTTACTCGGCTATTTAGTATTTTAAGACACCAAAATGGGAATTATATGAGGGTCACAAGAAGGGCACATTAATTATATTTTTAATATTTTCAGGAAATCATCAATGGGAATTATTTTGGGTTCGATTTAATACAAGCCATTAAGAAATACGAGCACCTGATGAATCCGAAACACGTTACTTTCATTAACAAGATATGTCTACAAACGTAATTCTTCCTAACATTGACACACACAAGTATTTATTTGAGAGTTGTCGGTAGGCGGTAA
Source organism: Atethmia centrago (assembly GCA_905333075.3). Taxonomy (NCBI): domain Eukaryota; kingdom Metazoa; phylum Arthropoda; class Insecta; order Lepidoptera; family Noctuidae; genus Atethmia; species Atethmia centrago. The sequence goes on from HG995367.1 coordinate 22,657,472, forward strand.
GGTACTAGAACAGCCACGTCGCCAGTGTTTAGTAAAGCACTTTTGAAGCATCAAAGAGAAAATTATGTATATTTATTCAATAAACTCTCAAAAAAATATTCAGTAAGGTTGCGTGAGAGTAACTGATGCGATTTTCCCCTCCGTTCTCATTTTCCGTCCCAAATTTTTGTTTTCAACTCCACTGAATATTTTTATTACATTTTCTTGTCTCTCAACACATGAGTTATTTTCGTGTTGGCAGCCGCGGTTTTTACACAGCTTCCGAACGCGTTGAACTGCAAAAAGTTATAGACTACTCTACGTCTTACCATGTGAACGGGCTCTTATGACGTGTCACTTTAAACTTATGAAGTAGTAGACAAATACGGGCGTCGTTATGAAGCAGGAAATGCATACTAAAGGCTAATGCAGATTGGGGTTCGCCACAACTCAACGCATTGCAAAAATTCTCCTACATCACTTTCGTTCATTCTCTAGTACCCCACACTATAGGCGGGCCACACTGCACTTTTTCGTATGAAAATGAGTTGCGCTGCGGCCCATTGCGGCTGTAATGTGCGCTTGGCTTTAACTCTACTATTATATTACCAGTTATACGATCTCTGTTCTTGCCTATGGGTACTTCCATAAAGCAGTGGGTTTTCCGGTACAGATCGCTGTAGGCTGATTAACGAAAATAACGGTTACGTGGTTTTACCTATTTCTTTATAAGTTAGCATATTATAAGTTTATACAAGGTCATTTTACCCGCACCGATCGGTACTAACTTGTTTTTCGTCGCAAGTGACCTAAGCGTCTTCTTGCAGCCGGTCGTACGTTGTACGCTACAAGTCGTAGTCGTGGCCGCATAGTACACGAGATCCCTAAAAAGAACAAAACGCAATTGGTTTTTTTTTCATGTATTCTGAATAGCATCCCGCAGTCTGCATTTGTACACGGTGAATATGCTCACAGGCATGATATATATGGGACTTATTACTTAACGGCCAATACGAGGGTGTAGGTATTTTATAAGGCTAGCGCAAATTAAGGCGCTGACAAGACCCAATTGACCAAAATGGGCTTCTCTTAAGAAAGAAAATTGCCAAATCTGTACAGTTTGTGGTAGCGGAAAAAATATATGTTAATTTTGAACATATTTCCCAGAACTTGGTTGTCACCAAAACACGTTTTGAAAAAATAATCTCGATACAAACTAACGTTAAACTAACCTCTTACCTTGAGTTCTAATCCAAAATATCTGTATTAAAGATCAACATAAATTACGTATTTAATTAATAACAAGTACGTCTTATTCTAATGCAGAACTTGGTTGTATTTTATTTTCGATTACTCAACTCAATTCTGAGTAAATAGATAATTACTTCATATTTTGCAATAAATTGCAAGCGTTTTGTCGTCGCGCTTCTCTTTCTTTTCTACGCAATCTGATAGTGACCGCGGTTTAGGTGTTGTCAGCGTCTTAAGGCGGGCTGCACCGCAACGCAAAGCATTGCGTAAATCGTCCTTCATCACTTTCGAACATTTTCTATGAACGAACGCACACTACAGACGGGCCGCACCGCACTTTTTGTATGAAAATGAGTTGCGCTGCGACTTATTGCTGCTGTAATGAGTACTTGGCTTTATACACATCTGTCTACCCCTTTGCGTAACACGCTCGTACGTCTGTGGGTTGCGGATATTGTCACCAGCTTAAAACATAAAGCACATATTATAGTGACCATATTGGTGTTGTTCTTCAGAAAGGACAGGTGCGTAGTACTCGCAGACGGTGTGTAGTATGACCAGACGTATTAACGCAAACGAAGCAAAAGGAGTGTGTAAGAATCGTAGCAGGTGCCTTTCTGTAGTTTCTGCCTACCCCCATGGAAAGAAGGCGTCAGTTCATGTGTATGCATACGGTGACAAGAGCTCGTCGGATGATGTCATTAATGTTCGCGTGCCGCGCTAAGTGACCCGCACTGTCCGAGGCTGTTGACAACTTTGCCACAGTGACAGTGATGAGGAGAACAACAAGGAGCTCCTAGTCGCAGAGAAGCAGCGAGGTGGAAAGTAGTGTCGATGAAAAATTTCCTATGTTCAACGACGTAGCACATGAAGCACAGACTCGACTCCTATTTACCTACAGCCAACAGGCGCGCACGCCCCGCAGCAGTAGCAGACGAATCAAGTAAATTGTTCTGTACTACTCTGCAAAGCGGCTCACCCCACCGTCTCTGGGAAGATGGGTGGATCTGAATTCGAGCAAGCGAGTCTCCAGGCATCCATAGTCTCGGTAGAGCACGGCACATCAAAATTAATATTAGTATGGAGGACAGGATTTTCCTGATTAATTTCTCAGTACCGTGGACCGAGGATATGAAAGCCGGTAAACCAGTACTAGATATTTTGCGGACGCCGAGGCCTCCCATACGAATGAGAAGAGTAGCTTGTGCCCAAGCTCGCTCCCATGGCCACATTTTAAATCGAAGTTAATGTATGCCGGATAATTTGGTCCATTTTGTCTAAATGTGCTAAAAGGTGAGTGTGCTTCCATAAATGGGAAGCGCGAAGGAATTATGTTAGTTTAGGGCCGAAACAGCAAAAACGAATAAAGGTTATGGCCAAATGCATGTTAATTTGGAACAACTCCCCGAAACATCATTGAAATTTTGTAACTTGAAGTTTTAGTTACGTAAATATATTATTATATATTTTTTTTTTTTTTTTATAATCTGGTAGTTAATTTAGAATAAGAAGTTTATTCAGTGTATATGTATGTATACTTTTGTTAGATTCCAATTTACTTACTCAGCCAATTGCCATCAATTTTATTGTACAGAAATGCCAATCAATTCACAAGTGCCTACACTTAACCTAACTTGCATTGTAATTTGTTAAATTAATTACGTCACTCATGGAATATATTTAAATGCACGACGACAATATTGTAATGACTGGACAGTGACAGAACAACTAGCGAACAAAATAAGAAAAATGGCAGAACGGAATGGAGAAAAGCACAATAACAGTTAAAAGAAAGGGCCGAGTAAAATTAAAAGACATAAAAAGTAAAACAAATTTCAAGAATACACCTTACAAACAACTAAAGTGGACAGGACATATGATAAGAGAGAAGAAGGAAAAATGGACAAGACTAAAAACGGGACAGCAAAAGGAACAGAGGTAGACAGGCTAAGAGATAGGAGGATGACATCAGGAAATCAGTGGGTTCAATATAGACTTGTGCAGCAAAGGACAGGACAAAATGGAAATGTTTGGAGGAGGCCTTTATCGGAAGACAAGCTGTATCAGATTAAACCGTTTGCCGATACTTATTTTCTTCATTTCTAAAGCATCAAGCACATATTTTATAAAGCTTATATCATGACATAATAAGAACAACAATAAAGGCTTTTCGTTTTATTTATTTATTATAATGACAAGATTAATGTTTTTGGGAAATAATGATAATTGAATGGTGGTCACTTCCTTCTTCCGGTTTTTTTTTAACACAGATTTACAATTAGGTAATGACAATTACATGAAATACGACATTTAAATTATCGTTAAATTAATAGAGGTCCAGCTAGGATTAATTAATACAGACTTGTTATATTGGTATCTTTTGTATTGTTACACTAGTTAAAAAATATTTTTACCATGAGATTTTTTAATTAAGAATCTGTAAGAAATAATTGCTACAAAAACTGTAAAAAAAAATTACAAGTGCATCCTGCTATCGACATTTATCACAAAACCGATCACAGAATTTAATAAACAGCATACAATAAAAGAGGTAATTAATATTATGGAATGTCACACAGCTTTTGAGCTTAATTAATATTAATTAGAATTATTTCACACAAATGAGGTTTCAGTAGTTAGCGGTGGATAATTCATTTATTTAGTCTATGAAATCCTATCCTGCTGCTAATATTTAAATTGTGAAAGTTCGAATGTTTGTGAGTTTGGATGACACTTTTATAATTTCTAACGTGACGATATTATGGTCCACGACACGACATTACGATAACACAGGGAAGTAAAATACATACATACATACATACATACATACATACATACATAAACTCAAGCCTAATTCCCATGGGGGTAGGCAGAAACTATAGAACGCCACCTGCTACGCTCCTTACCTACTCGTTTTGCTCCCTTTACGTTCATACATCTGGTCATACACGCACGCCGGTTGCGAGCACTACGCACCTGACCTTTTTGAAGAACACCACCAATGAGGTCACTATATTATGTCTTTCTGGGGCGTCCCCTCCCGGCATTTCCACTCACATCTGCCTTGTAAATACCTGTTGATAGTCGCCTTTCACTCATCCTCTCAATATGACCAATCATCATACTCCTTTCAATTTTTGTCACTACATCTTCCTTTAAACCGCACCTTTGCCTTATCACATCATTTAGGAAGTAAAATGTATGGAAATATATGAAGACGCTTTTTTTTCGTCCAAGATAACGTTATAACATATTTCCATAAATTTTATGGACGTGGCCGAGGACGTCCCGACGCACAGTATTTCGTCTAGTACAAGCTAGCGAGACAAAATTATTTTTTTACTTATTTTAATTGTTTATGTATGTATATTTAGGGTGTCTTACTCCATTCTGTGTTCTCTAAGTCTAAAGGTGTAAATTCAAGATGGAAGTAGTCACCAAATTTTCTACTTTTGTGTACTGATATCCTTGATTGTTATAATTCGCCTACTCTGCCTACTTACGAGTATTATGCATCTAAGGCACTACACATATATGTAGTATATATACATATATAAACAAAAATGTCTTGCTTTATTTAAAAATTAAAGTCATAAATATGTGTTAAATAGGTTTTTATTTATTCACTTTATCAAATAAAAATATAATAATAGTCCAAGACAACAACAATTTATCCATACATATAAAATAACTCTTGAAACAAAATCGTACAAAATTAGAATTATCCGTCTACAATTATGTTATATCTAATATGTATCTATATAAAATTTAAAACTATATACATTGTTAAAATTACTACAAAATAAAATAATTAAACATATTAACAATAAAAGAAAAATCTACCAAGTCGAATCTAATAATCATCATCAGAAGTTTCCTCATCACCACTCTCCAATTCGCTAGAATCTTCCGATAATGAATAATCCCCGATAATGATTTCTCACTAATTTCGCGAACTGATGTTGATTGGGATGGTAATGAAGGTGGGACAATCAAGTGCAGAACTTCTGGTGGTAACGTAGTTAATTTTTTTCGCGGTAATTCTCTGAATGTATTTATAACAGGACCGGACGTAATCAAAAGCATTTTCAGAAGATCCGTATTCGTGGCACAGCGTGATCGTTTCCTGGTATGTCGTTCCCGAAATCTACGATAGTCTCTATTTCTTGCTTGTTGGGCTTCTACGGAAAGCTGTCCAATAGGAAAAAGGCAAGATTTAATGACTTCTGCACTGTGTACAAGAATTTTATGCACAGTAACGGGCATCGAGTACCACGAATACAGATCAAGATATAACTTTCTTGTATCACCACTATACTTTTCGAATTCTAAACAGTTAATGCCATATCCATCGGAATACGGGATCCGGGGACTTTGTCATCGGACAAAGTTCTTAAAATTACATGAAATCTTCGCGTAAGACTTACGTCTAATCCTGTAATTTCACTGCTTAATTCTGCATTAGAAAAAAATCTACGTGCTGTGTTTCCATCGTTCGTATTGCCATATCCAGGTTTTGGTTTATCCACAATAAGGCCCATGCGCTCTTTAAACGCTTTTTGGATCTCTTGTGAGCGTTGCTTCACAATAGCTTTATCGTTGTCTCCCCTAACTTGCCACTTTTTTATTTGTAAACGGTAGCTGATATGAAGTAAACATTCAAAAGTGCGGATCCATGCATGTAAAGTAGGTAAGTTGCTGGGATAGTCCTTTGACTCCTCGTTCATAGTAGACGGAGTGGCACCACAAATATAACACTTTTGTGTTGAACGCGTGTCTGTTAAAGCATTACATACTTTGCCGTCAGTCATGGTCAACAACAAATTGTGTTTAACAGAAATCTGAGTTCCATCAACGTTACATAAAGTGGGAAGAAGCTGACTTATTTCATCCAAAATTTTAGTAGTTTCTTCTTTCGTAAACTCATTTGTCTCCTTGCTAAAAATGAATTTAATAGGACGGCAATATAAGGTAGAAGAAGGTCGTGGATATTACTAAATGCAAGTTTCGTCGTCAAGTAGTCTCAAGGGGACAAATGAGTACACGAACAGAAATTCGTCTGTAGCGTTGATGTTCTCAAATCTCTGTTTATATGTACTATGCCCCGAACTCCCATCGCAACCCCATTGCTGATTAACGTATAATATGAACGAGGTAACACACTTCTGATGACTTCCGACTGAGCTTCAACTAGTCGTTCAGCCGTTTTATCTAAAATCGCCTGAAGTTTAATCTCAGCTCGAGATTCAGTCACAAGAAGACAACAAGAAGCTTTGGACTTACCTAGGCTATAGAAGGATTGATACACTTGATGTCCCGCTTTCATTGACCACTTTCTCGTCTGTTTGTACGAGTGAGAAGTAGATTTAGAGTCTACGTAATAAGCTAAAGCTTCGTCTGGACTCAATCGCCTACTCGCTTCAGAACACTTATTTTTTTTTAAACTTTCACCGGCCACGACACTTCGAATTTGTTTGGCAACACTTCGATGCCCTTCTCTCCGAGTTGCTAATTCTGCTGCAGTAATTAGTTCATTTGCACTTTGCGATTCTAAAAGATCGTCTACTCTCCGTCTTTTTGTTTTTATTGATGACTCATCAAAGGTTTTCTGGGGTCACCCTACAGAACGAACCCCGATGATGTTGAAGGGCACAGCTTATTCACACACATTAACATTTCGATTCCGCATCCTTCTAACCAATTTTTATGTTTGATGAGAAATGCAGCCTTAGTACACTTAGAAGATGTCCCCTTTTCGTTTAATTTTGACGATAGGCTCGAAATTTTCATTTTGAGTTTCCTCAGTGGATCTTCAGAAGCATCTAGTAGATTATGCTGTACACATATATGATCAAAAACGCGACTTGTTCTTTCAGTTTATCATGTTTTACCATTCTTCGAAAAACTCCAATTTTATCACAGCTATGGCTCGTTCTGAAAGAAAGCAAATTACTTTATCTGCGGGCGGTTTCGGGAGCCAAAAACTAAAGTAGGTAACCTAAGCGTGAATGTTGTAATTAAGCCGCGTTTCCACTAGGCAACAATTGACGCGCAACATGTTGCACAACAAGTTGCCCAACATGTTGAAAGTCAGCGCGGAACTTTTGTTGAACAACGTTGTCTGTCTACGCATCTACTACTTTACGTCAGTCGTCGACAACATCTCGTTCGTTACACCACACTACGGACATTGTTGCGCGTCATGTCTCCACTCGACAACTATTGATGCTCAACTAACGATGCTCTTTAAACAAACAACAAGCCGCGCGTCATGTTACGCGCCAGCTGGCAACGCCGCGCACTGTTGTGCAGCGTTGCCGTACATGTTGAGCGTCACGTGTTGCGCGCCAAATGTTGCCTAGTGGAAACGCGGCTTTATAACATACAGAAGAATCTAGCAGGATACATTGGGATACAAAAAGTTGCAACCCTTTAAAGTTTGAAGTTAAGAAAAAATATGTGGGATTATTTCAACATACTTATAAACTCTAATTACAACAAAAAAGTACATGTATTCTTTTAAAAAAAAAGTCAAAATAGTAAGTACATACCTTCAAGAGTAGAATCCATCAATCGTTTCACTTTAATATCAATTATTTGAGATGGTGTCACAAGTGTGATAAAAATGCAACTTATATACAAATGAAAATTGCGCTTTATAAAGAAAGCGCAATTTTCATTTGTATATAAGTTGCATTTTACTAACCCCTCCACAAAATTACTTGTTAAACTAACAGACAAATGATTTCCTAGACTTCCTTACCTGGGAAGGGTTGTTTACAAGTTGTTATCACAAATTCCTGGAAATGACGTCATGAATTTTGTCTCGCTAGCTTGTACTAGACGAAATACTGTGCGACGTTAGAAATTATAAAAGCGCACAATTACACTTAAACTTAGATTTCGATGAAAGGCACACAAATAGGCTGAAATGAATTACACACGAGATTCTTAATGTCTATAAGTACTTTCTATATATCTACCTAGGATACGAGCGAAACCGCGGGCAACAGCTAGTGATTACTAATATCCGCAGTATATAAGTTGTTTTAGGTTAGGAGTTGTAGTACGGTGAAGTTGCTTGCCCATTCTTCTCCATACGAAACTACCTTTTGGAAGCGACGAGCAAAAATTATATTTTTTTTGTGATTTTTTTGTATTTTTTTTGTAATTTTTTAATTAAATAATTTGACCTTGGCTTTGACCTTGATTACTTTCACACGTTTCAAACGTGGATTAAATAAATGGAAATGGATAAAAAAATCTAATAATTCACAAATCGCTCGCGACTACTAGCCGTGAATTTTTATATAAAAACCGGCCAAGCACGTATCGGACCACGTACAACGCAGGGTTTCGTAGTTGGGTTGAATTTATCCCAAGAACAAACTTAACATTGTAATTGAAAAACATGTTATTTCACGTTAACGAGTAATAGTCGATTAACTGGCAAAATACAGTTGGAATACATTCCAACTGCAAATGTAAGTTGGTCGACTATTACTCGTTAACTTGTAAAGCCTACTTAGCTGTGATAGTTTTCCTTTCAACTTCGTTATATTGCTACTTCAACTTCGTGCTATTGCCGTGATTTTTTTCACATATCCAAAAACGACCATTTAGTTGGCAGAGGCACTTGACTCTAACAAAATCAGCACTTTATAGCTTAATATTTCGCAAACGGATCCCTGAATCGAAACATGGTTTACACACACTCGCAAATATTTTTGAACGACCTTTCCAACGATACCCGACACAATGAGATAGACGAAAAAATAAATAGTTCAATTAGCTTGTTCAAAATCATTTAGCTTGTTTTTATTTTTTTATGTTTGTAATTAACTTTTTTGATTTTTTATTATTTATTTTTTATTTTATACCTTTTAGTGATAAAACGATATTTTTTTTATAAGCTTTTCTATGGGATATTGAATAGTATCTACTGTTATTTTTACTTAATTTCTTTTGTTATGTTATTAGTGAACGAGTGCATATTGAATACTACTGTTATATATTTTTTATATGTAGTAAAATTAAAAAAAAAACAAACATAAACCATGGCTACCCCATTATATTGTTTAAATTTTCACCAGTCTATGTTACCCGGGATAACGCAACGCTTATAAGGATACCAGATACATTGATATCGGTTAAGCCGTTTAGAAGTTATGGTGGAATAAAGAAACAAACAAACATACATGAACCCTGAAAACAAAAAAACATCCCCTCTTTACGTCCAGGAGCGGTACCCTAAAATAATTGATTTTAAGATTTTATTTACACTATTGTGTCGGAGTGATTAATATGTATGATTTAATATGTACCCATACCAAATTACAGCTTTCTAGTACTACGAGTCTATGATCTAAGCCGCGGACAGACAGACAGATTGACATGGCGAAACTATAAAGGTTCCTTATTGACTACGGAACCCTAACAAGGGCAAAAGAAAATGCCTGCCTCGACTGTCAAAGTTTTGCGAGTCACACCAAATCGAAGGTATCATATTCATGAGATATTATAGCACAAAATGGTGGCAAATATCGACATTATTTCAGGTACTATTATTTGTTATTTTTATATCTCTCAAAGGTTTAACATATGATCACGCTTGTATTCCCCAAAGGGTTTGGCAGACGTGTCAAACCGACCGACCGACCGACCGACCGACCGTGTCGTGTCGTGTGTGTGTGGCCCGTGTGTGTGCGTTGGGCGTTTGACACCTATCGTATCTACACCCACATTTCGCCAGTTATATTTAAGTCCCATGTAATAAGGAGCGAGCCTATTGCCATCAACCGGGCACAAAGTCAGGCTCTGGGCTGCTGCAGATAAATAGTTAGGTGGAAAAACCCAATAACACTATTCCCGCCCCGGGAATCCAATCCAGGACCTTATTCTCAGCAGAAGCGCTTGCAACTACTAGACCAGGGATTCTCAAAGTGGTCGACATAAACGAAAACTGATTTTGGGGGCCGACGAGGTTTAAAAATCGACCCCTATTAATTAACACAAATTCTTATTTGAAACTTTCAAGATACTGTATAAGTTGTGTTACGTGTACCAACCTGTTCTAAGAATGACTAATATTTTAGTAGGAAGTATCATTGTTGTACTTTTAAAAAACTCAATAAGTCGATAAGCGTGTGTTAGATTAATTGTATTGTATTAATATGTATTTCTGATTATATTGTGAAAATAATAAAGCAAATATTGTTATAAATACGTTAAGTAAATAATTAGAAATACCCACATAGTTTTTGACTCACAAATGGCGTCACGTGTTGTTTGTTTGTTTGAAACGGAGTGGGGATTCGCCTTATAAAAGCGGTCCGACCCGTCACAGCGGCACTTTTGCTCGAGACGCGGACGGTGAAGGACTACTTGCCACAAAGCTAAGTAACTATAATTATTGTGTTTAGATAAACTTGATACATAAATATGATTATTTAATCTATTAAATGATAAGTAAATAGGTAAATGTTATGAAATATAAATGTTATGTTAGATAAGTAAAATATGAATTTCGGATTGATAAACATGTATTGTTTTCTATAGTTCCTATTTCCTACATACTCTATTTTAGGGTTTAAATAAGACTATATACATAATTTTGGCATTTGATACTTAATTAATTGCTATATTAAAAGAATATATGGTATATTGTAATAAGTTATGGCTTTTCTTTTACATAGTCCTATATACAAATATTCTTTTATTTCCAGTGTTTACAGACTAAATACATATACACATCTATAGTTACACTAAAAATCTAACATCAGAAGTGGGATTTCTCTAGTTCACAATTATTTATATTTCTTATGTTTTAGGATGGACGCTGAAGTTGTCGCAACTCTTCTCACAGCAATACGGGATGCCGTCTCCAAGCCTCACTCAAACGATGACGACATCGCGCTACCAGTATTCGACCCTGACAAAAATGACTGCGGAGCAGCGAGCTGGTGTGACAGCATTGAGACTCTCGCCAAGGACCTCCAGTGGAGCAGCATTAAAACTGCAGCAAAAGCAGGTAAAGCCCTGAAGGGTTCTGCAATATCTTGGTTTGAATCGTGGGAACCATTCGAAGGTAGATCTTGGGAAAATTTTCGAAGGGATATAATTGACACGTACCCTGAAAAGAAAAACCTCTCTGAAAAACTTACAAAGGCCGTATTGTACACATCTGATACATCCGAATCATATGGTGAATATGTCAGAGAAAAATTAAGATTATTACGCAACACTAAAATCTCTTTCACCGAGACTCAGCTTATAGAATTAGTCTGTGGAGGCGTTGACGATATTGGTGTAAAAATGGCGTCCTTAAATAGCGAAGTCAAAACAACTTCTGCTCTAATCACACTGCTGTCTACTTACACGAAGCCACGAAGAAACGTTTATTAGAAAATAGTGATAAGAATAATGGTTCAGGATTCGGTGGGGTTAAACGAGCCAGATTTAGTACCGAAAAGAAATGTTATCTTTGCGATCAGGTTGGGCATGTGCAAGCACAATGTTCTAAAATTAAACAATCTCAGTCCCAGCAATCACCAATAACTAATCAAACCCCACCGGCTCCTAAGCAAAATATGCCACAAATAAAAATTTGTACATACTGTAAAAAACTGGGCCATACAGAATCTGTGTGTTTTCATAAACTAAGAAAAGAATCTTCCTCTTTAATTACAGTTCCTACTAAAGAAGTAAATTTTTTAGAAAAACCGAACTAAATCTCACCCCAGTTTGTGTCAATGGAGTGGTGATAAGTTCTTTAATTGACACAGGAGCAAATTGCAGTTTAATCAAAGAATCAATTGCTAAAAAAATAGGCTGCCATCTTTCACCAATATCTATGTATGTAGGTGGTTTGGGACAAAACAAAATACATGTGTTTGCTTTAATTTCTGTAATCGTTCAATTTGAGGATATAAGTTTAGATCTTGATTTTAATGTGGTCAGGGACAACGCAATCCGTTACGATCTTCTTATAGGTAGAAATGCTGTAAATTATCCAGATATAGAAATCGTTACCGATTCATCCGGTTGTCGGTTATCACGAAAGTCGTGTGAAGTAGCAACTGAAGTAAACTTGGTAACCTCGTCACCTGAATTATGTGGGTTAACTTCGAAAATAGAACACTTGCCATTTGAGTTACAAAAGAGAATAGAAGAAATTTTCGATAGATATCCATCAGTTCTTAGTGAGGTGGGCACGGTGCGAACTGGTGAATTAATTTTGCGTTCTAAAGAAAATAAGATTGTGTCTTATCGACCCTATCGACTGGCTCCGGTTGAAAAGGAAAAAGTAGATAAAATAATACATGAACTATTAGACAAAGGAATTATTCGTGAGAGTGACTCGCCTTTTGCAAGTCCTGTCATATTGGTAAGAAAAAAAGACGGAAGTGATAGAATGTGTATTGATTTTAGATCGTTAAACAAAATTCTAGAAAAAGACAGATATCCACTCCCTCTCATTGAAGACCAGATTGATAGGGTCGGTAAGGCTAAATATTTCATCTCATTAGATATGAAAAATGGATTCTACCAAATTCCAGTTTCACCCGACTCAATAAAGTATACCGGATTCGTGACACCTAACGGGCACTATGAATTTTTAAAAATGCCATTTGGCATATGTAATGGGCCCGCAGTTTTTCAAAGAGCCATTACAAAAGCCGTACAACATTTAAAGTTTGTGTTAGTATACATAGATGATATACTTATTCCTTTTTCAACAATAGATGAAGGATTAGATTATCTTGATAAAACTGTTCAGGCACTGTATTCGTCCGGATTTGTTATTAACCTAAAAAAAAGTAAATTTTTTGTTAATACTATTGAGTATTTGGGTAGGCACATATCGCCGGAAGGTGTGAGGCCAAGTGAAACAAAGATAGCTGCATTAGTTAACTCTCCCGCCCCATGTAACGTCAAACAAGTTCGACAATTCATGGGTCTTGCTAGCTATTTTCGAAAGTTCATCCCAAATTTTTCTTCTAGAACAGCATCTATCAGTAAATTAACAAAAAACGGGCAGAGATGGGAATGGGGTCTTGAACAAATCGAAGCTAGAAATTATGTTATAAAACAATTATCAAGCAAACCTTTATTATCTGTTTTTGATCATAAACTACCTACGGAACTATATACAGATGCCAGCTCCTTGGGCTATGGTGCCATATTAATACAGATAGTTGACGGTAATAAGAGGGTTGTTGCTTATTATAGTAAAAGAACTACTCCGGTGGAATCAAAATACTGTTCCTATGATTTAGAAACATTAGCGATATATAATGCCTTAAAGCATTTTAGAGTGTATCTTTTGGGGATTCGGTTTAAAATCTTTACAGACTGTAATTCCATCAAATCCACCATGAGTAAAAAAGATCTGTCCCCACGAGTTGCCCGTTGGTGGGCATTTATGCAGGACTTTGACTTTGAAATTATCTATAAAAAGGGGAAATACATTGGGCACGTTGATTTTCTTAGCCGAAATCCTGTCAATGCATCAGTTTCTAACGATATTGAGAACAGACTCTATTCCTCCTCTCTCGCAATTCCATCAACTTCAAGCAATATTAACTTTTCACACGAAAATCCTCTTAATGTGGTTAATTTAATTGATAATCCTCAATCATGGCTGGAGGTAGCTCAACAAAATGATACCGAAACTCAAAACTTAATAAGTCAACTAGTAGCTGGGAATTTAGATGAAAACCGATATACTTTGCAAAATAATTTATTGTATTACAAAACTCAACCCGACAAGCCCAACCTTTATGTACCTAAGGGATGTAGATTTGGTTTACTGCAGCTCTTTCATGATCAGAACTGTCATACAGGATTCGATAAAACACTGTCTAAACTTCAGGAACACTTTTGGTTTCCTCGTATAGCAGCTTACGTTCGGAAATATCTCAAACATTGTCTAATCTGTATAGAGAGAAAGGGGCATTCAGGTCCGAAACAAGGTTTCCTACACCCTATTGAAAAGGTTCCAGTACCATTCCATACAATTCACTTAGATTGCACCGGTCCTTTTTCTCAAACGTCCGAGGGATATAAATATATATTACTTGTAGTAGACGGTTTTACCAAGTTCACTCTATTAAAACCCTTAAAAAGTCAAACAGCTCGAGAATTGGTACCCATAATCCGGGACACTGTCACTTTATTTGGTACACCTCGAAAAATAATCACTGACAGAGGTACTAACTTTAGTTCACATCAAGTAATATCCCTATTAAGGGAAATGGAAATTGAGCATCACATGATTGCTACGGGCACACCAAGGGGAAACGGCCAGGTAGAACGTTATGTAGCCACCGTCATTGATATGCTTAACACCACTTGTAATGGTTCGTCAGATTGGCCAAGCGGTTTGTGGAAGGTTCAGCAGTCTATCAATACCACTATCCAAAGATCGACTGGTTTCTCTCCGATTCATTTACTCATCGGTTGTAATGCTAACATACCAAGCATCCAAGCCCATTTAGATGAAATTAATATCTCTGAACCAAATATCGATTTAAGGGCAGATCGAGAATTAGCATATCAACGACTACTACATGAATCGACTAAATTTAAAATCAGATTTGATTCGGTAAGACGGGATACTAAATCTTTTGAAGTAGGCAATGTAGTTTACGTAAATCAGGAACATAGGCGTCATGATAAGCTGAGTCCCCGATTTAAGGGTCCATATGAAATAAGTTGTGTACTTCCACACGATAGATACGCTCTCAGAGGAAGAGGTAATTTCAGAAGAGGTAATTTCAGAAATATAGTAGTATCTAAAGATAAATTAAGACTATGGCCAGGTGTATGGACAGATGAACTTGCTAACAATGGGTCAATGAATTAATTAAGATATTATTTCAAATAATGTTTAACTTTTTATGTAAGTCTTTGCTTAGATCTATGTATTGTATACACTTAATGTGAAAAGTGGTCCATTGTATATTCTATTATTAGATTAAAGAAATGTTATTGGAATATTTGAAATAAATGTCTACTGAATGTGAGAAGTGAGACATACTAAAGAAATGTTATTGGAATATTTGAAATAAATGTCTACTTAATGTGAGAAGTGAGACATACTTTGATTAAGCGAATGTTATTAGGATCAATGTTCACTGTGAAGAAATAAGACTATGTATGGGTGCTCACAATGTCTGCTTAATGTTAGAAGTGAGACTGTGATGCCGGATAAAAGTTCTAATGTTTAATGAAGTAATTTACTTATTGTTAAGAATTAACGTTTGTATGATTAATATAAATGTACTGGTATAAATATCAATCTAGGTACTTCAGGGAACGAAGTACATATCAGAATGGCCGTGTTAGATTAATTGTATTGTATTAATATGTATTTCTGATTATATTGTGAAAATAATAAAGCAAATATTGTTATAAATACGTTAAGTAAATAATTAGAAATACCCACATAGTTTTTGACTCACAAATGGCGTCACGTGTTGTTTGTTTGTTTGAAACGGAGTGGGGATTCGCCTTATAAAAGCGGTCCGACCCGTCACAGCGGCACTTTTGCTCGAGACGCGGACGGTGAAGGACTACTTGCCACAAAGCTAAGTAACTATAATTATTGTGTTTAGATAAACTTGATACATAAATATGATTATTTAATCTATTAAATGATAAGTAAATAGGTAAATGTTATGAAATATAAATGTTATGTTAGATAAGTAAAATATGAATTTCGGATTGATAAACATGTATTGTTTTCTATAGTTCCTATTTCCTACATACTCTATTTTAGGGTTTAAATAAGACTATATACATAATTTTGGCATTTGATACTTAATTAATTGCTATATTAAAAGAATATATGGTATATTGTAATAAGTTATGGCTTTTCTTTTACATAGTCCTATATACAAATATTCTTTTATTTCCAGTGTTTACAGACTAAATACATATACACATCTATAGTTACACTAAAAATCTAACACGTGCATAAGTTTGTACAAGATGAAAAAATTTGGCTATAGGGGTCTGAGGTATCAGTTCATTTTGGAAAAGGGGTCTATTGCCCAAAATAGTTTTAGAATCCCTGTACTAGACCAACGAGGCGAGTTATATTTATGTTTTGTATAAAATACCGATAAGGTGACTATTTTTGGAGTGATGTTGTCAAAGACATTTCTTTTGCGCGATGTCAATCTATAAAGGCGGTCAGGCTAAAAAATTGTTTTCTTATAGTCAGAAATGGCCAGAAAATAAAGATTTTCCATTTATAGATTAAAATCTACAAAAAAAACGCTATATTAAAAATCAGATATTATTGTTCATTTTAATCACTAAAATATATTTTTATTATTTCCATACATACTAACTCTGTCTGTCTGTTACCTCTTAGTACCTAAATCACTGAACTGATCGTTATGTAATTTGAAAGATATGTAGCCTTTTTTTTTTGGGTGGGAAATCCTCAAATAACTTTTCTCGCTCTGGGCGGAGCGGGAGGGTGTGTCAGATTCTTACTGATTATAACCCACCCGTATTCCTTCCGTTGCCTGGGTTGCCTCGGTAACCCTTTTGGACTGCCACGCGACCCCGGCAGGCATCGGCCCTAGTGGACCCCTACACTTGTTCTGACGACATCTCTTTGAGGCGCGCGTGGAATACAAGGCGCCGTCGACCCGGGCCTGGTCCTTACCGGACGGTGAGCTACCCATTGCTCACCGTCCGCGGGCTTTCGGTGGCCGGAAATCCGCTCGGGATTCCCGACGACCAGGTCGTCTCCTGCGGTGGCTAGGGGCGAGAGGGCGCGAAATTTGCCTTTCCCTCAACCGTCCCGCCTCTTCCTTCGCGAGCATTACTGCTTCGCATAAAGAAGTGACGGCTGCACATGCCCTCTCGCTCCGTACCATGGCCTGAACCAGGGCCAGACGCGAGAGATCTCTGCCACCGACCGTCTCCACGAGGACACGGCGGTGCTCTGCCCAAGCCGGGCAGACCTCCACCATATGCTCCACCGTGTCCTCCGGGCAATCCACACAGCGGTGACACCCGGGCGTTTCCTCCCGCCTTATCCGACACAGGAACCTCCCGAAGCTGCCATGTCCGGTGAGAACCTGCGTCAGGTGGAAGGTGAGGACGCCGTGGCGCCTCTCTAGCCACTCCTCAAAGAGGGGACTTATCGCCGCAATTGTGGCGTGCCCAGCACGGAGTTGCGACAACCGTACTCTCCATGTCGCCATGAGATCCCGCCGGAGCTCCGTCCGCTGTGCCGCGAAGCAGCGGAGTTATGCCACGGTGTTTCGCCTCCTCGCGCCACTCCCATACGTGCGCGAGGACTTTGGCTCCAGATCCCATGGCGGC
The DNA here is from genome assembly GCA_905333075.3 of Atethmia centrago. NCBI lineage: Eukaryota > Metazoa > Arthropoda > Insecta > Lepidoptera > Noctuidae > Atethmia > Atethmia centrago. The sequence goes on from HG995367.1 coordinate 22,675,049, forward strand.
AATCCGGCAAGGAGCCTAGCTGCCTCACAGGAGAAAAGATATGAAGCCTGGGACCTGGATACTTTGTATTCAAATATTTTAAATTCCAAATATATACAGACGAAGTCGCAGCTAGTATAAAATAAAGTAACGTAGCCATAAAAACAAAATATGAACTATAAACTAACTAACTATAAGTACGTAAACACCAAAATTTTCTAAATCGAACCATCTTTGGTCATTCGTTTTAAATTATTCTACAAGCTAAGCACAACATCGGCTACAATGATAACGAGGGTGGGCGCTGATATCTATATTCACAAGATATTAAGTTATCTTAACTTAGGTATTGGCTACATGGGTCCAGGGGCGACGGACTCGGGGACATTTGTCGCCCCCCACACAGCAGGACCCGAGATGGCGGCGCGTAGTGTTCCACGCGCGCTCCTATTGGACGTCGCGGGGAGAGTCGTACACCTCACTCCCCGCGCAGGCCGGAGGTGACCCGCAAAGATGGGAGTCAGCCAGGGATCGCGAAAGTCGCATAAGATTCCATGATCCCCGGTGCAAGTGTGGGAGGGGAATACCGGGGTGGTTTTTAGTTAATAAGAATCCGAGAGACCCCTCCGCCCGCCCCAGGGCGGAGGACATCCATGAAGATTTTCCACCCCGGAACAAAAAAAAAGGTATCGGCTGCACAACTTTACTTACCTTATAGCTTACTTTTATTGTAAACCATATTTTTTACTTGAAGGTGCAATAGACAATAATTTGATGTGTATCATCTTTCTTATCATCTCTCGCTTACTGTGGGTGTGTGTGTGTGTAAGTGTGTAACATGAAGTGACTTCTTGAGCATGGAATTAGTAAGTACTATATAGATTGTAAGAAGAGAGGGTTGAATTTCGACCAGTGAACGACTAGGTAATAAATAATTATTCGAATAAATAATTCAGTATTAAGCTTTTTTAAATTTTGAGGTTAATTTCTGTCACTGCTCAGTCATTTTTTATTGCTTTTTGTCTCTGTTTCAAAGAAATACACAATCAACTTTTTTTTAATCTTACGCTCTATAAATACATATTTCAAACCGCACCGTTCAAGTGAAGGTACCAAGGTATACCCTCGACGGGTTCTACCCTTATCATTCACCCTCCGATTAGACCGGAATTAATTGTTATAACTTTACTTTAACCAACATTTTTAATGAATTTGATCAAATTCTTTCCGTTTGGTACCCAAATCTTTGTGGGAAATCATTATCATCAATAATCATGGGTCAGAATTATGTCATTATAAAATGAAGAAACGCATTCTGCCTACTGGGTGAATAATGGTTCATTTTTTTTAGCCATTCCATTTGTGATGTAAATGAGTCAGATGAATATTAATTTTAAAACTATTTAAAATTACTTATTAAAACATAACATCGCGCCTTTAATCCCCGAAGGGTTAGGCAGAGGTGTATTGGACACCAGTTATGTTTAAGTCCCATGTAATAGGGGGCGAGCCTATTGCCATCAACCGGGCACAAATCCAGACTCTGGGTTGCTACTGAGATATCCCAGGTGAAAAATCCAATTTCACATTTTTAAAAATCTAATAAATTACCACGAATCACTTCCACTTTCTGTCACACTGTGTGAAAAAAAAGTAACTAAAAAAACACGAGCGAGCCTTACAGTAGGTCGCATATAATGTGTAAAATCTGACATCTCACCTTGATAATAAGCACCTGAGTAGCGACAGAAAATAACCTCAATTTAAAAATAAGCTAAATACTGAAATCATTATTCATTACTAGTGGTCGCCCACTGGTCGAAATTCGACCCCCTCTACTTACAATCTATATAGTACTTACTAATTCCATGTTCAAGCTGTCACTTCCTGTCTACACACTTCCGTCCCTTTTCACGAAATCATTTCATCCCACAGAAAGAGAGAGGCAAGATGTTACACAAAAAAAAACAAAACCTTTTCAAATACTACCCTACCAATATGTGTAGATCGAAATCTTTTCCCGCTATTAAAGCATAGGTACCACAAAGTAGTGACGTCACTGGTATCGCACCTAAGGTGGGCCGACCCTTATCACGCGCCATCCGATTAGGCCCGGATTAACTGGACAAATGGAATGTGTAATTATCTAAAGCTAACTAATCGCATTCGACTGGACGCAACGTGTATTGTAACACGATGTGTTACAAATAATTGGTACAAGTTGCTAAGTGAAGTGGATGAAGGTGAAATGAAATGGACGTTTTAGAAAGGAAGATCCACTGAAAATATGGTTTAGTAAGTCTGCTGTTAATCATATTAATAATGGTTACGTATAAAATGAGCCAATCAAACCGTAAAAACCGGCCAAGTGCGTGTCAGACCACGCACAGTGAAGGGTTCTGTAGTTGGGATGAATTTATCGCAAAAACAGCCTTAACATTGTAGTTGAAAAACATGTTCTCCCATGTCCCACCGTAACGTACTCGTATATCGATTGATATACGTCACGGTCAATTCTCCAACTGCAAATGTAAGTTGGTTGACTATTACTCGTTAACTTGTAAAGCCTACTTAGCTGTGAGAGATTTCCTTTTAACTTCGTTATATGTACTACTGCCATGATTATTCACATATCTAAAAACTTGACTCTAACAAAAATTAACACTTTAAAGCTAAATATTATGCAAACGGATCCCGGTTTCGAAAAATGGTTGCCACAACCCTGCAATATTTTTGAACGGCCTATCCAACGATATCCCCACTATGGGATAGACGAGAAAAAAAATATCATCCCCACTTTACGTGCAAGGAAGGTACCCTACAAAAATGTTTTTCAAGATTTTATTTTGCCACTTTGTCGGCGTAATTACGAGTATATACCCATGCCAAAATACAGCTTTCTAGTACTAAGCGTCTCTGAGCTAAGCCGCGGACAGACAAACAGACAGATAGGAAACTATAAGGGTTCCTTGTTGACTAGGGAACCCTAAAAATAAAAGATTTGGTAGCAAAAATGAGTCGGTTTTTAAAAACAACGCCTTAGCAATGCCCACCCACATACATTACCCACTTACATTTATTTCCCCAACTTAATAATTTAGTAGGTACCATAAAACCACTTTTTTATGTATTTGATATTCATAACAAGAGTTTAATTAACTTTTGCTACATAAAAAAAACTGATCCGTTCAACTGAAATTAATATCAAACATGAATTGCGATTCATAAACAATCAGCTTTTTTGCGAGATATCCTTTTTTTTTGTATGAAAACACAGAGGTACAGCTTTCTGGTTATTAAGCGTCCATACCGTTTAACAGAAACCCAATATAAATTAACGAGGATTCGGTAATGTTACCTTTTAATGTAGCAACGCTCATCACTCATATCGAATGTAAAATTGGTTACGAACGTGGGGCGAGTGCGGCTTGCGCCCCAGTCAAGGGCCATCGTCCCATTCGTGAAAACAAACAAAACTGTCGAAACCCAATTCATTTACATCCACACTTCATCCATTAATGATCGATTTAATTGTTTTAAATTAAACCCCACTGTCGAACACCTTTGTTTCCCGGCTTAACATGTTACTATCGTGCTTTTTGTGTTATCCCTAGGGATTTGCCTTTGTTCCATACAAACAGTTAATTGTTAGTGTAGACAGCTTGTTATTAAACGAAACTCTTGTCTATTTATTCGTCATTATTAAATATTTTTAATAGAAATTAACAAATCGCTAATAAGGTAACAATTAAAACATTTATTTCCGCGAATCACCAAAATTAATTATTCGCTGAACACAACAAAGAGTTTGTTGAACAACAAGCTAAAGTTTGTATTGTGTCGGCGCCCTGAATCCCAAATTCGGCGCGAACTGAAGCGACCGCGGGCCCTAGTCACAATTAACTCCGAACATGTTTCAATTTCCACTCTCGACTAAATACTAAATCCTCAGTTAATATTCGAGTTGGAGCTCCGTTTGAGACACTTGGAATAGTTGCAATTGGTTTGCCTCGCAGCAGGCTTTAAAGAACAACGGAATGAAGTTGCAACGATGAGGAGACGAAACTTATGAAAGAACGATGAGAACTATGCCGACTTATTGTTCTTTGAACACTATTATACAAGTTGTAAATTTCTGTGAAGCTGATACTAGAAGATAGGATCTTCTTTGACTTCAATCGGATTTGAAAGACAAAGATAACAAAGTCCTCTTGAATTCGACTTTCAAAATCAACATTGAGGAATCGGATCCAAAAAGAAGGCTATTATGATTTCGATGAAATGTTAAGATGGAGTTCAAGTAGAGCAAGTTGGTAAAGTTAATATCACTCTTTCACAGTCGAATAATTCGGCGCCGCGCGTGTCCTACATTACGACGACGTTTTTAGATCGGGATTAGGTTAGTATGAGAGGATCGCGATGATTATAGGAATATTCCCTCAAGGCCGCTTACATTTGAGCTTTTGGCGGAGTACAAGGATATGGCCACAAAATCACTAAATCATTACACCCAAAATAATGTTGAGTATTTCATTTTGCCTGAATCCAATCTCATTTCCCATTACTCTGCTGTGTTTTAGCGATAAATACGTTGCAAGAGTCGGATTTCAAAAAACTAATTCTACGTTAGGTATTCCAGACCTAACTGTATTGATTTTAAAGTCCCCTCATAACACGTTTTAATATATCACTTTTCTGCAACAAACCTAGATTACAGGAAGACGTTCTTCAACTAGATTCGCCATTCCCTTGCAACAGAGTATTCACACTACACACATTCCTTACACCAAAGTTTCCGGTAACAAAGATTCATAAACCTGTTCCGTCCTAAGTCTACAACAGCCGACAAACATAAATCAGGTACGACATTACTCTTGTTGAACGCACATAAACTTGTTGAAATTATGACGAGCTCAACCTGTGTAATAAGGAGGCCTTTGTTTTACTACTCGATGACACTCCGTGAGGAGGCTTGTGCGGAGTTTGTGGCCTACAAGCAGCGTAGGGCTGGCGGTGGAGAATTTTTCTTTTAAAAGTTTTGTGTTAATCTTGGGTAGAAAATTGTGAGAGATTTTTTGTGTGTCTTTTCTTTCGGAGCTACAACGTTCAAATATGTATGTATGTATCTATGTATTGATGCAAGGTATGTTGGTATTTGATGAAATGATTGAAAGTAAATACCGCGACCGCGTAGGCCATGCGATCGTAGCACGGTGGCTACGGCGTAGCGGGGTGTGCTACGGGTTACGAAGTTGCGTAGACGCAATGCTTCGATAAACAATTTTCTCATGATTTTTCTTTTGGGCCATTAAGTTTATTTGTGTTTAAGTAGTTTTGGTGCAAATAAGTGTCTTAAAAGTCCTTTTTAATAACGAAATCGATAATAGTAAATTCGAGTGCGCTAGCCAAATCCTTCGCAATGCAGAAGATGGCACAACGAACCAGAAATTCAAGAAATTGCCGTCTCAGCTCCTAATCAATAGCATTTAGTTCAAAGGAGAACAATGCAGTTTCAAATACTGAATATTTAATTACTAGCTCGAAACTTGAAGAGAAACAATACAATTTCAATAAATTGGATGCTATTGTTTATTAAATAATTTAATATAACCATAATATAATTTAACTATATCAAAGAGCAAAGAAATTACAAGTTAACTCAAGACTCTTTTCACCGTAAACTGAAATGATGAATATGCATAGACAACAGAATAAAAACGAAACAAAAACCTCTTTCACATTTTACTGCAACAGGAGTGAGTGCCTTATCTTTTAAACTTGTCAGCTCGTAAATGAACGCTGTTGTACACAAGTCTTATACGTGAGCCAGTAAATAGGAATGAAGTAAGAATAACAAGGAAAACATTGTGTTTAGGAAATTGGGTTTTGGCTGATCAATGTGTATTGTATAATGTATAGAATGCATTAAAATAGGCATAACGAGGGGCACAAATATGCCGTGGTAAAAATAGCCAGTCATAAGCGTGCTTACTCTTCAGATTACTCATAAAGGGTAATATAATTCTACGTACACAGGTTTCTTCATCTCCCGTCATCATCATCCCGTCTATGTACGTATATTTCTCAGAACAAAACTGAGTTCAAGACTGCAATGTCTTTATTATGGGACAAGCTCGCCATGAAATTTCCTATCGGCAAAAATGATGAAATTCTATATAAACTTTCATATCCCTATTGTTAAACAGGGAAGCATTTTCGAAACTTCATTCCAAAGTCAAAGTCAAATGATTTATTTCAAATAAGCGCATAAAAGGCACTTTTGAACGACAAAATTTCCAAAAAAAAATAGAATTGATTTTAGTCGCCCCTTCCAAAACGTAGTTTCGTATGTAGAAGAATGGGCAAGAAACTCCACCGTTACTCTTTTAAAATGTCTTACAATATTTTGTGTAGTTACATTAATTATATAATTATAATTATGTGAAGACGATGGAACTACAGTAAAATAACTCTACCACTATAGGTAAAAAGGATTAAAAATGATAGATAAATTAATTACTCGTATGTGATACATATTAGACATGGTGCTCACATATTTACAAACACTGTAAAAGTATACGTTTTATAGTAATATAGTAAAATTTTAAATTAACAGGTCAGTGTGTGAGTTAAGGTAATCACAGAATATAAACGAGTCCCCTAAACGTTAAAAACTGTAAAAGTTATCCTTTAGGGGATGAATTTTCAAAAATCCTTCATTATAATTTTCGTTACACAAGGAACTCTTGTGCAAAATTTCTTGTTTTTAGACCCAGTGGCTTAAGTTGTTCATTATCTTTCAGTGAATGAATGAATTCAAGATTTTTATTAGATTTCGTGCTAAACAAAACGAAAACAATTTCACAAAAACTTCAATTCCCCAGACGACAGCAATTCCAAAAACAAAATACGTCAATTTTCGTTGTTAATTCGTACTATCCGAGCTATGGTGTCGGTAAGCGTTTATCTTTGGCAAAAGGTCGCAAGGCGCGGGGTCGGTCGCCGGTCGCAAGGCCCAGGATTATCCACGGCCCCTCCCACGCCGGGCCTGGACGCAATTAACTCTCGACATGTTTCAATTTACACTCGCAAATACGCCCGACAACCACTCCAGTACACCTACATATAGCACCTACAATATAGGCCACCATAAATATTCACTAGTTCCTCTAACTTGCAACCATCGCGATGTTGTTTTAAATAAACGCTGCGTGGTCTGATGTGTGTTTGTTTCTTTAAAGCCTTAGATCCGATCTAGAAACGACCTTCAGCCATCTGTTAAATGGATGAAAAGTATTTTATATCAAAGTAACATTAACACAGCCACTAACTAATAAAAAAAACCGGCCAAGTGCGAGTCGGGCTCGCGCACGAAGGGTACCATTACCATTCTCCGTACCAAAAACTGCAAAAAAAAAAAAAACATGTCTGTTGTATGGGAGCCCCTTAAATATATTACCCCTTAAATATATTAAATTATACTTTTTGTTATAGCGGCAACAGAAATACATCATCTGTGAATATTTTAACTGTCTAACTATTACGGTTCATGAGATACAGCCTGGTGACAGACGGACAGACAGACAGATAGGCGGACAGCGGAGTCTTAGTAATAGGGTTCGGTTTACCCTTTGGGAAAGGAACCCTAAAAACAAATATACTTCTATATTTGTTTTTTTATTCGCTAGTGACTGAGTTAATAAAAAAAAATAAAAAAACCATTAATTCAGGTAGGTACCACACAACCCATATTAGAGAACATCTTTAAATGATTAAATAATAAATACAAAATTACGCATAAATAAATCAGACGAATAAACACAATATAAATACAAATTTAATGCTACTTTGATGTCCAACTTACAAATGATTTTTGAAGTGAAAATTTCTTTAGGCGCGTGAGCGATTTCTGGAAGGGAAAAATCTTATGGGTTCTCGTCACCGACATATGACAATGTTACTTACACACAATCAGTGACCACTGTTATTTCATGGTTTTAAGTTTTCACTTTTGTCTGTGGGCAGTCCTAATGAGTGCCTATTTTCACCCGACTGTTCCAGAAGGAGGGTAATATTTTTCGAGAGTATGTATGTATGTATGTCTATTTCTTTGACACGCTCTTTAGCCTAAACGGCTTAATGGATTTTAATGTATGAGGTGTCCTTATTCGTCTTAATTGTGGGAGTGACATAGGCTATACAACATTTATATATTATATCTGCAAATACAAAAAGGAAGAGAAGGTTTTTTTTAAATAAATTGCATCAATATTGGTATCAAATAAAAGCTAGTAATTTTCAAATATATATATAGATATATAGTATATTAATAAAACTAAAAAGCTTGAAGTAAAATAAATTATTTAAAAAAAAACAAGAACCTGACTGCAAAAACACAACTGAAAAAGCAAAAACAAGCATTATAATCTATAGAATTTTGGTCTTGCAGGCGGGACAAACGAATAATCTGAAATATGGTGTAACTTTTGATTCTCCCCGCCTGCGATACCAAAATTATATAGATTATAATGCTTGTTTTTTCTTTTTGAGTTGTGTTTTTGCAGTCGGGTTTTTGTTTTTTAAAATATTTTTTACCCGACTACCCCAGGAGAGTAATGTTTTTCGAGAGTATGTATGTATGTATGTATGTTTTGACACGCTCTGTAGCCTTAACGGCTTGATGGATTTTAACATTTGAGGTGTCCTTAGATTTGTCTTAATTGTGGGAGTGACATAGGCTATATAATATTTATAAATTGCATTTGCAAATACGAAAAAAGGGAGCGGAAGGATTTAAAAAAAAAAATCAACAATATTGGTATTGAATAAAAGCTAGTAATGAGTACTTTTCAAATATATGTATATGTATATTAATAAAACAAAAAAAGCATGTAAAAAAATATATTATTTAAGTAAAATATATTTAAAAAACAAAACCCCGACTGCAAAAACACTTAACTGAAAAGAGAAAACAAGCATAATCTATAGAATTTCGGTATCGCCGGGGGATAAGCAAAAGTTACACCATATTTCAGGTTATTGGTTTATCGGGCCTGCGATACCATAATTCTATAGATTTTATTGCTTGTTTTTGTCTTTTTAGTTGTGTTTTTGCAGCCGGGTTTTTTGCTTTTTAAATCATTTATTTTTTATTAATAATTTTTGAACAGCGTCGTTGAGTTTTGACCGTAAATAATTATTTGAAAAATAGTTTAGGTAGGTACCAAAAACGACCCCATTTTTTTTTAGTTTATTGAAACTGTTTAGGTATTGTAAATATTTGCTATGAATACCTACCTATTTCAGTTCGTTAGAATTCAATAATAAGGTGTTTATCTAATTCCAATCGTTTTATATTAACGGGTGTAAAAAGACTCTTAACAAAGCCAAGAGTCACTTGTTCGCAACATTGTGATAATTTGTTTGTACCTTCTGATTACGGAGACATTGAAGGTTAAATTTTCAACTTGTGTTGACTTTTTGTTACGAAAACGAATTTAAAATTTTATAACTTAACTTTAAATACCATGTAGTGACCGGCTACAATATAGGGCGAGACAAATATTCACTAGTTTCTCTAATTTGCGACCATCGTGACGTTGTTTTATATAAATAAATACTCTGGGGTGTGATGTTTGTTTGTTTTTTATTAGCCAGTGTGTGTGTCGTCAGGTTGAATAAATGTTGTCTGCCTATGTTGATGTTTAACAAACAAATATTTATTTTAATAAATATGCAAGACCGTCGTTTAGTTTTGACCGTAAATAATTATTGGAAAAATAGTTTCGGTGGTTGCCAGAAGGAACCCCTTTTTTTAGGGTTCCGTAGTCAACAAGGAACCCTTATAGTTTCACCATGTCCGGCTGTCTGTCTGTATGTCTGTCCGCGAATTAACTCAAAGACTCTCAGTACTAGACCGCTGTAATTTTGGCATGGATATACATATTAATCACGCCAACAAAGTGGTAAAAAATTCTTGAAAAAAATAGCAGGTTTTTTTTTAATTGTTTGTTATTTGCTCAACATAGTTAATAATTGGTGTGAATAACTATTTCATTTTATTAGAAAGGAATAAAGGCTCCCGCAGACAGGCGCACCGTGACGGTACGACGCGATTCTACTAGGACAATTTCCATGAAGTTTTCACAGAAATTGTTCTACTACGGTCGCGTCGCGCCTGTCTACAGAAGCCTTAAAAAGGTGCTTATCTAATCACGATCGGTTTATAACAACGGATGTAAAAAGACGCTTAATGAAGCCGAGAGTCACTTGACCCCAACATTGTGATAATTTATTTGTACCATATCTGGGCCTTTTGGTAACGGAGATATTAAAGGACAAAGTTTCAACTTTTTTACTTTTTTTTACGAAAAAAAATTGAATCGTTGTAAGTTAAATAACTTATAGCAACCCCCTACAATATAGGGCACCAGAAATATTCCTTAGTTTCTCTAACTTCCGACCATGATGTTATTTTAAATAAACGCAGCGTGGTCTGATGTGTGTTTGTTTCTTTATAGCCTTAGATCCCCACTAGAAACGACCTTCGCCCATCTGTTTAATAGATGTAAAAAAATGAAAAGTATTTTATCTCGACCATGTGACCCGCTGGTCACTGTAAGCAACCCTACTGCTTCCCCCGCAAAGTCCGTGGCTATTAAGGAAACGAACCGGGCTGATGATGACTGCTTCGTGACGGTGCAAAGGAGGAAGCGCCGACAGAGTAGCTGTAAGAACCGCTGCGGCAGGGGTCCTACGGACCCCAACGAAACACTGCGTGCTGCGAAGCCGAATACCCCGGTGTATATTTCCCGTCTTCACTACACCACCGACGCGGAAGACATCGTGCGAATGCAGCAGCTGGAGTCGCATCGCAACGTCAACTTTAAGGCGTTTGTTGTCCGCATACCAACATGCTACCTGCACCAGGTGATGGTATAAAGCTTTTGGCCACAGGATGTGGTGTTCCGCCGCTTTCGCGGACAAGTGCCACTGGAACGCACAAAGAGATAGTGCAACTATATGATTCTAACATAGTTATAAGTTTTATTTACTAGCACAATTGTTATTATACATATGTACGAGTATACTTAGGTTAAGATATTCATCTATGGGTCTTTGTAACCTGATAATAATTATATTATTATTAGTATTTTTCTTTACATATCTCGGAACCATGGGGTCCCGGACCTTTGGAAGGCATACGAGGGGCCGAGGCCAACTCGCAGAGGCCCCTTGGACAATTGTAATGGAATTAGGCACCAACCGACGATTATCCCTGTTTGCTCTATGATGGTGCACCCAACATACAACCCCCGGTTGATGCAGGACTATTGCAGAACATGGGAACAAAACATATTGGGCTATGAGTCTAGGAGGCTATAGTGGATCGGTTTCCTAAGGCTATAGAAAGGCTATGGCCCCTACCTGACCAATGCTTTATATAAAATACACCGATAAAATGGCAGGGGGTGACTTGCACGCTCAATAATGGGCCCCAGAAAACGGCCGCTAGCACATAGTGACGTAGTGACAAGGGGGCAACACTTTATTAGTATTATTATTATTTCGTTTATTAAGCGTTTATTAATTTTTGCCTTATAAAATACATTTTTAAATATTTATTAGAAAAAAAACATAAAAAAACATTTAAAAATATATAAAATAATGGTCCGCCGGTATCGGGAGCAGGGTCCAAGTTACCGGTGGTTAGGGCTCCAGAGACAGGAACCTCCTCACAATGCGAGCCGTATCGAGGAGTACTGCCTTCTGAATCAGGCCCTTGATCCAGCCGCCTAACGAGAGCCTCGAGAGATGATGGTTGAGGCTTTCGGCCATCAGGCCATTGGCCATAACGACAATCGGCACAATGACAGCCGAGTTCACATTCCACATGTCGACAACCTCGTGTGCTAAGTCGACATATTTTATTTGTTTCTCTTTCTCAGCTTTCACGAGGTTATCGTCATGTGGAATGGTAACATCGACTATCATTGCGCGGCGCGCTAATCGATCTATCACCGCTATATCAGGCTTATTGGCGACAATAGTCCTGTCAGTAATAATAGACCGATCCCAGTACAACGTGACATGGTCATTTTCGAGAACTGGGTCGGGCACATACTTGTAATATGGTACCTCAGAGTTCACAAGTTTATATTTCAAAGCAAGTTGCTGGTGAATAATCCTAGCCACTTGGTTATGTCTGTGTAAGTACTCGCCGTTAGCCAGACGAGAACAACCAGAGATAATATGTCTGATAGACTCACCCGGACGGTGGCATGCCCGACACACGTCAACCGTCCCGTCCTTCATAATATGTCTCCGGTAGTTATTCGTCAAGATAACTTCGTCCATAATTGCACAGACAAAACCTTCAGTTTCCCCGAAAAGGTCCCCAAAACGTAGCCAGGATACGGACGCTAAGAAATCTACATCGGGCTCATGAAGAGCCCGATAGAAGCGCCCGTGTAGCTCCTTGTTTTGCCATATCTCCTTGCGGTCATCCGTGGTAAGTACTACAGGTTTGGACCAGTTCTCTTTAGCCATGGAAAGTGGGGTGAGCCCCTTGTCCACTGCGGCCACATCACGGTGCATACCCACTTCGGCTTTCAAAAAATATTCCCTGAGACTGCATATCTCGCGGTTGTGAAAGGTCTTTGCATTTAAAAAGCCTCGACCCCCGCACTTCCGCGGGATGTACAGTCTCATCACCGATGATCGTGGGTGATGCATCCGGTTTGCGGTCAACAGTGTACGGACCCTCCTATCCAGGGCGTCGAGTTCGGTCTGAGTCCATTTGAGTATGCCGAAAGAGTACATCAAAACCGGCATGACCCAACCGTTGAAGGCGCGCACCTTGTTTCCGCCTGAAAGAAGACTAATCAATACCTTCTTCAGGCGGCCAAAAAAGCGCTCCTTCAACAATTGCTTCATGTCAGTAACGTTGATGCCTAACGCTTCCGACATACCCAAATACTTATAGCTTTCGGGTGAGGAGAGGGATCTAAGGTGTATGGAATCCGAAAGTTGAATTCCCTCGGATTCCATTATCTCCCCTCGCTTCACATGCATGACCGCACATTTGTCCACACCAAACTCCATTCTGATGGCGCCACTGAAAGTTTCAGTTACCTTCAGCAGCTCCATCAGTCGCAATTTGTTGGGGGTAAATATTTTTAAGTCATCCATGTAGAGAAGGTGAGATATGACCTGACCACCTCTCCTCAACCGATAGCCTAGACCTGAATCCTCCAGCAGTGTGCTTAGAGGATTCAGGGCTAAGCAGAACCAAAGTGGACTCAAACTGTCGCCCTGAAATATTCCCCGTTTAATCCATACAGGCTCATCATTCCCCTGGATCCGTCGACACCCCGGATAGCGAAGGACTGTCCTCCATTGCCCCATACATGATTCAAGGAAGGTGCGTAGAGTCGTATCTATTTTGTACAACTCCAGCACCTTCATGAGCCATGTATGTGGCACCGAGTCGTAGGCCTTCTTATAATCTATCCAGCAAGTCAACAGATCCTTGCGGGATCGACGAACCTGTTGGCTAATGGCCATGTCGATGAGAAGTAGCTCCTTAGTGCCGCGGGACCCGTTCCTACATCCATTTTGAGAAGCAGACATAATGGAATTACTGTCAATGTGTGTGTTAATTTTCGCTCTCAATATGGATGTAAGAAGTTTATAGACCGTCGACAAACACGTGATCGGTCTATAATTCTTGGGTTCCGCAGGACTACCTGACTTATGGAGCAGGTGGGTAATGCCTGTTGTCAGAAACTGTGGTAGCGACCCAGACTCTAAGGATGACTGGAACTGAGATGCCAGGCAAGTGTGTGAACTAGTTAGCCATTTCAGCCAAAAGTTGTGCAGTCCGTCCGGTCCCGGTGATTTCCAATTCGGTAACGGACGGACCGCTCTAGCTATATCTGATGGCGTGATAACGACTACTTCCATTTCTGGTATAGTTTCACACACTCGCTCGACATCCCGCATCCAGTCAGCCTCAGCATGGCAGACAGGTTCCGACCAGATGCTGCGCCAGAACGCAGTCGTGGTGGCATCATCTGGGCGGCACATGTCTGTCTGTCACATCTCTGTTATTATTATTATTATTATTACTATAACAAATTTAGCATGTTACAAAATAAATCGCGAGTGAGTTTGCTAAAAAAATCCTGGCCAGACTACGATTAATAAAAAAAATCAAAAATGACTTTTTTTAACATTGCACTTATTCGTTTAACGAATAAATTTAATTGGTATTAAATTTATTCGTTAATCGAAAGTATGAAACCTATAGAATATGCAAACGTTTGGGTTGTCTATTTTTTCCTGGCATAACTATTGGGTTGGCAGGATAAACAGGTAAGTCGATACTAGTTATTTACACCCATCTGTTTAATAAATAAATCTTATATTAAAATAAGCGCTGTTTCATGGCAAACACGATGATATAGGGTTTTCTGCGAAAATTCTGGTTTGAAAGACGGTTGGCGGGCTTTGAAAAGTGAAATTTAAATATAAATGATCTATAAATCCCATATAAATGCTCTTTTAACAAAAAATATGATAGCGGAATATACTTATCTTGTAATTTATGTGTTCTATCAGGAAAGCAAATAAAATAAACAAAGCAAACAGTAAAAAAACTATAATTCAAATAAAAAAAGTCATACGATAAGTTGCATGGTGTGCAAAATTTTAATAAAATATTAATAATATATATTAACAAAAATGTTTTTAAAATAATAAGCATAATTTCGGATCTGATTCATCAATAGTAAAATTTTGATCTTCGACTTCGAAAGATTCGTCGCCATTTTCCATCAATACGACAATGTCTTGTCAGTTAACGTCAAATTTCGGAATTGAGAAAACGTGCTGAATCGTTATTTATTGACAATATATTGTGATAAAAACCGGCCAAGTGCATGTCGGACCACGCTAAATGAAGGGTTCCGTAGTTAGGATGAATTTATCCCACAAAAAAATTAACATTGTAGATGAAAAACATATTCTTCCATACATCGAAATAGGTCACGGTCAATTCTCTAACTGCAAATGTAAGTTGGTCGACTATTACTCGTTTACTAAAGTAAAGCCTACTTAGCTGTGATAGCTTTCCTTTTAACTTCGTTATACACGTTGCTTCGTTGTACTGCCATGATTTTTTCACAAATCCATAACAACCATGCTAAATGGTTGCTTTTGCACAACACAAGGCAATCTACCAAAAAAATCATTTTAAAGCTTATAATTACGCAAACGGATCCTTGAATCGGAAAATGGTTTTCACACAGACATACAGACGGACATGGCGAAAATATAAGGGTTCCTCGTTGACTACGGAACCCCAAAAAATGGTTAAAAGTGTTTTTTGTGTGACTCGGACGACTCTGTAATTGATTTTAACGATGAAACTTTCAAATTGTTCATTGAACTTTAAGTATAATGAAGTTGAGCTAACTAGAGCGTCACTCGATTTTGTTAGTTATTTTACTTCGTGTTATAGAAAACTGACTACTTTGGGAAATAAATACAATAAACAATTTAATCATTTTATGCCAGCCGAGGACGCGGGAAGGTAAAAAAGGGTTACCGAGGCCCCTGGCAAAACAGGCAACGGAAGGAATACGGGTGGGTTTTAGTCAGTAAGACTCTGACACACCCTCCCGCTCCCGGGAGAAGTTATTTGATGATTTCCCACGAAAAGAAAAAAAAATGTACGGAGAATTATTGTTTTTTGTTTTATATTTATATTTTTTTTACTGTTTGCATCAAACTCAACTCAAACTCAAAGCATTTATTTTAAATAAACCAATTACAGGCACTTTTGAATTGTCAAGGGTTCGGTCAGTCAGTCAGAAAGATGAAGCTAGTTGCCCATTCCAAAGCGTAGTAGGTACCTATGGAGAAGAACGGGCAAGAAACTCCACGGACACTCTTTTAAATCAACGTATTATGGTTACAAAATATTGTTTATATCATTCATTTTGAAATTATACATGTGAGAACGATGCAAAAGCGTCCGTAATAAAAAAAAAAATTACAACAAAAAAAAAAAGCATTGCAAAAATTAAAACTAAATTAAGCCGTGGCAGCTAAGAGATGACCAGTCTCTACTGACGGCGCCCGTTCACGAACATGACGCGTGGGTCAGCACCATTCAGCTCAACCATTTTGAAGGGAGCTAAATGATCCAACACACGCGCCACCATCAGCGAGACATTAGAGTGAGCACGACATACTCCCAGCCGCCAGGGCACACTCAAGTCAATGAAAGCCGTATCCAGTAAATGGCAGCTTTATAGTACATAGTACTCACATAACAATGTGCAGCTATACAATACTAAGAGATTGAATTTATACAATGCAAAGAGAGTTTTTTAAAATCTTCAGCAGCTCCAACACTATTTTCAATACCTGATCAATTAGTTTTTGCGCCCTTGTGGAGCAGGACCAGCGTTGAGCCAAGCATTTTTATCAGCAATGTAATCCCCCAATTTATAATATGCTTGGCTGCATAATGTGCGTTTTATACTAGATTTAAATTTTGTTTCATTCAGTTGAAGTATGTGGGGAGGTATTTTATTATAACATTTTAAACAGTACCCCATGAAAGATGAGTCTACTTTAGCCACCCTGAAACCTGGTTGAACTAATTGGTCCCTATTTCTAGTGATATAATTGTGTCTTTCACCTCTTTTACTAAAAAGATGTAGATTTTTCCTTACGTACATGATATTTTCATAGATATATCGACAAGGTACCGTCATGATGTTAATTTCTTTAAACAGTTCCCTTAGAGAGTCGCACCTGCGGAGGCCATATATAGATCTGATGTCTCTTTTCTGCAGAATCAAAATAGACTCGATGTCTGCAGCCCGTCCCCATAGTAAAATACCGTACGACATAATACTATGAAAGTAACTAAAATATACTAGCCGTGCGGTATCTACATCAGTAAATTGACGGATTTTTCTCACAGCATATGCTGCTGAACTTAGCCGTCCTGCAAGGGAAGTTAAATGAGGCCCCCATTGAAGCCTTGAGTCGAGCGTTATCCCCAGGAAAACAGTTTTATCGACGAATTCTAATTTCTCTTCATTCAATACTATCTCACAAATACTACTTTTGACATTTGAAAGAAAATCTTATGCACTTAGTTTTTTTCCCATTTAATACTAAATTATTAGCAGTGAACCAATTTTGGACCTGCAATAGGGCGTTATTTACGTCGTCAAAATTTGATGCGTCTATTAATTTTAAAAATTAAGGAAGTATCGTCAGCAAATAACACCATTTGTGGTTGGGTTTTTAACAAGTGGGGTAGATCATTAATATATACTAAAAAGAGGAAAGGACCCAATATCGAGCCTTGTGGTACACCCATTTCTACTTTTAAGCCGAGTGAATTGACACCATTTATTTGAACTTGCTGCTGTCTATCATATAAATAAGATTTTACTAAACTGAGCGCAAGGTCTCCAAGTCCATAGTTTATTTTTATTTACTTTCCTCATAGAACACTTTCAAGCCATTGTTATTTAGGCCATTTTTAAACGCGATGCTCTACAAAAAAATGATTTACCAATATTTTAAATTCAATTTTAGTAAACATCTGATGTAAATAACTTTGTATCAATTTGCATTGTAAAGAAACCCTTTAAGTTAAAAGCAGTGAGTTTTCGTAATTATCGTTTAATGATAACATTCAAGTTGTGTCTAAAGGTAGATGTGTGCCCGAATTACGAGAATTAATCCAATAATATGATAATTCATGCCTTCGGATATCTTGCAAGTGACGTGTTCTGTAATTATGACCCACCCACTTGGTTATGATATTTGAGGTGGCCAAATATTTCTTCTGTTTGCATCGTCAGAAAATCGTGTTTTGAACCTTGAATAATGTGGTGAGTTATAACTAGTATTTATAACTTTGTTTTTACAGGATTATGTTCAATATTTTTTTTTTCAAATATTATAAATCAATAATGACTACTTTGAGGGTCATCATATGTAGAGCGACGCTGTGATGATGCGCGAATTAGTTTTGTTTTTTGGTGTCAGTATGCGTGGCCTACCCTCCATGGAGAACCACTGCACGCCACTGGTATCTCGCCCATCACAAGTTCCAAAGGATTGTCATAATATGTGCATAACATCCAACAATCTGGTTTCCAGCTATACAATTACACCAATAACCTAAGATTGCATTTCTAGGTTTGTCTATAAATGATAATGATAAATCATAATGATAAATGATTTATTTTCTGTAAGTAGGTTTGCACAAACACTTTTACACGTGAATCATATTTTTAAAATAAAGCTAGATGAGGTCGGCGTTTCCTATCTGATTACTATACTCGAGGGGTGCTCATCATAAACTATACAAGGTGTTGTTTTGGACCTGCAAAACATTTTAGGAGGTAATTATGTTAGTGATTCTCGACCCGAATCAACAATAAAATGGGCAGGTTTTTTTTTTTATTTTATTATACTGATTTACGGAAATCGGTAAGTGTGAACTCCCCTTTTTAAAACGCGGCCAGTCTGTACGTGTCCTTAAACTGCGCTTTCACACACACACACAAACAAACGCAACCGACATTTCTTTCATAGATCCAAAGCACCAACCACCGCACGCTCCCACTACCACTAGCCACGCCCCCGCGGCCATCGCAAGAACATAAATCGGATCAATTTATTAGTGTGATTGATGGCGCCGGCGCGTGCATACGCTTGCAAATTCCGCCCCTCAAGTGCGCCTTCGATTAACGGTCGCGATAGGTACCTACTACCTAGTTGTAAAGATGACGGACCAATACTCCAATGTAGTTGGCGGAGATGGTACGCTTGTATGCCATCAGCGGAGACAATGTATCTCGAGCCATCGAAATGTTCGCGGAGTTATTCCCCAATCGGCATCGTCCCTCACACAGGGTAATGCTGGCTGCTACGCAGAGACTCGATTATCGGCAGTTCGACGTTCTCCAGCATGCTGAAGGTCGCGGCAACGAAGGCCTGCCTGTCGCCTTGCAGGAAGATATTCTGGAATTCTTCCGGCGAAAGCCAGTTGCAAGCGGGAGGCTAGTCGACGGTTTGGAGTGTACCACTTCACAGTGTGGCGGCTACTGCACAAAGAAATGCAGCATCCTTTTCACTACCGCAAGGTACAGGATCTCCACCAACTTGATAATGCCGCGCGAGTTACTTTTTGTCAGTGGTTGCCGGAACACCAAGACGCCAACATCCTGTGGACGGACGAGTGTTTATTTACTCGAGTTGGCGTCTACAATGTTCATAACGAACAAAAAGTGATCAGTGCTTTCGAGACAATAAAAACGAATGTGTTTGTGTTACGTAAGGTGAAAGAAAATCAGCAACGTCATGCTAGACTATGCCTGGAGTGTGACGGTGGAAACTTTGAACAATACCTCCAGGTAACATAAGTAGGCAATTTATTTATTTGCACATAGACAATAATTTGTAAATACGATGTTAGCTAAATCAACTTGATAAGTGTAAATAAGTTGATTTAAAATTTTTAACTACGCCAAAAATATCAGACAAAATAAATCACTTAAAATTCATAACACATGGGTTTCTACCTACTTAACTAGCACAAATTATCTTGAGGTATTTTTGTCGGTCCTCACCCCGTTAAAAAGCAGAAAGGAAAATCTTAAATCAACCAATTTAATCTACAAATAAAAACGAAAACCGTCCTTGGGGCTGAATTTACCTACAAGCGCGCCGACTGCGCCCAGTACCTACATAGCCTTATTATTATTAGATGCCTACCTAAAGCCCGCGCACGCGCTCGCGATCATAATTTCACAGTTGTGCAACAGGAACTGCTTACGTGCTATGTAAGGTTTATTTATCTCCGCCTATTATTTTATTCATCAGCTGATAGGTAACTAACGATGCCAACGTGAACTTTTTTTGGCGCAGTAGTATCTACTTCCTACTATTATTATTTATCGTAATAGCCCAGTGGTTAAGGCATTCTCCTCTCATGCATGAGGTTGCGGGTTCGCAACTGAGGAAGTACCACTGTGTTATATTTTTAATTCATAATGATGTAAGTACTTTCTAAATGTACATATCTAGGACATCATTGAAATCCCGTGTTTCGGTAAGCTCTTAGTTAAAGCCTTTGGTTCCGATAGATTTGTAGCTCTCGGACAGTCGTTAGGTACCACACGGGTCGGTACGGGTAGTCAAAAGCCAGAAAGTCTGACAATTAGTCTAACAAATGTGTATCGTGTTATCAAGTAACTGCTGCATACAGTTAGACTGAAAGCCGACCCTAACATAGTTGGGAACAGTCTATGCAGATGATGAACATTTTCGCATTGCAATGATGCTTAAAAATGAGTTATTATTTAGCGAAATTTTAAAAACAATGTAGGTACATTGTGATTTTCAAATTCAAACTACATCTAAGGTTAAATTATTTGCTACAACAATTTGTACAGATCGCGGCACGTTAGTTGAACCTTGCGCGGTAACAGATTTTCGAGTCTCAATCGAAGTGCGGTATGCGTGCAACGCGGGAGCTGCGCGTAACCATAGCAATGACCGCCATTTTAGTTCAACTTAAACGTGCCGCGTTCGTTTCGCAGAAATGTGGGCGGAGCCTCGTACAGGCTGTCGTCACTGGTCATCGCATTCACGCACACAGTGACATGACATGCGATAAATCGCAATGGGTGATTCTGTTTTTTTTTAAGAGGGTTATTAAGAGAGTTATTCTGAAAAACAATAAAATTTAAAAATCTAAAATAAAAAGTAATATTGATTATTGACTTGGTATCGTATTGTTATATGATTATTTACGAGTTTCATAACAACCTCCTTAAAATGTTTTGCAGGTTCAAAACTACATCTTGTATACTTACGTATATAGATTATGATGTGCTCATATGAAGATACTCAGGTCTAGAAGTATGTCTAGATTTAATGCGACCTTTTAAAAGGACAGGATGATTACCTCCTATGTACATTACAAGTTCCTCGGAAAACTGGGGCTACGACACAATAAAATAAAGGTGAAATAAAATATTAAGTAACACAAATACGAAGCAAACGTAAAACGGCGCGAGCGACGAGCTTTTGTAAAGACAGTTTTGACATTTGATGGATTCCTTGAGTGTTGCTATTAATTAAGACAAGTAACACTTTATGTCAATATTGGAATGCTTACAATACACGATGGTACTGTATAAAAAATCCTATCCATAAGTGTACTTTGACTTTTGATCAATAAAATCATTAGGAGATGGTTGGTTTGATGGATTACTTACCGTCAAAAATATATCTACTTAAATATTACGTTACGAATATTTTAAATTGCTACGTTCGTTTAGTTATTTTTTTCCACTAATTATTGATATTATTAAACGGCAACGTTGAAGAAACTTTAAAGTCAAATTGAACGGATAAAATCGCTTAACATTCTTTTATTTTATTTAGTAATTTTTTCACTGACTGTTATGAAATGTTGTTAGCTATTGTAAATTCTTCATCAATTTCAATTAAATGAACTGTTATACTTTTATTTATGTACAGCTTGGGGCAATTTTTGTCCATCTCCTTTATTCGTTAAACGAACGAGAGCAAAGTTAAAAAAAAAAAAAAATGAATTTTTCATTAAGCATAGTCTGGCCAAGATTTTTTTAGCCAACCCACTCGTGATATATTTTTAACATGCTAAATTTGATAAGTATAAAATATTTTTCATTCATTAAACAGATGGGTGAAGGTCGTTTCTAGGTCGGATCCTCTACTAATATTAGCTAGTGTGTGTAGGAAGGTTGATTAAATACTCTTTGCTTGTGTTATTTATTTTTTTTATTTATCCATTTATGTACATATACGAGGGCTGCACTAAAAGTATCGGGAATGGAATATTTCCACTGTTCCTGTCATATATAAATATTTTTAATTGAAAACTCCTTGGTTTTAAAAATCGAATACCATATATTTATTTAAAAAAAGATTCTCGGTCTTGTCACAAGGTTTCGTCAAACTTGTTTAGTCGTTGAGAAAATGGAATTGACTCGAGAAAATTCAAGAGCGATGATTTATTATAACTTTCGAAGTGGTTTAACACAAAAACAGTGTGTTGACCGGATGATTTCTGCATTTGGTGATGAAGCCCCATCCAAAACCACAACTTATCGCTGGTTTGCTGAATTTCAACGTGGACGTGTCAAGCTCAGTGATGATCCCCGTCAAGGTCGTCCAAAAACTGCAGTCACCCAAGAAAACGTTGATGCTGTGCGTAAGCTGATTGAGGAAGATCGACATGTGACATACCGCGAAATTCAGGCAACTTTAGACATTGGCATGAGTCAAATACAAATAATCTTGCATGAACAATTAGGTGTAAAAAAGTTGTTTTCCCGATGGATACCGCATTCGCTCTGTGAAGAGCAAAAAGCAGCTCGCGTTACTTGGTGCGTCAGAACTCTCGAAAGATTCCACGCAAGATCCTCAAATGCTGTATACGCGTACGAACCCGAAACAAAAAACCAGTCACGAGTTTGGGTGTTCGAAAATGAGTGAAAGCCAACAAAAATTGTTCGTTCACGGAGTGTTGCAAAAAAAATGGTGGCCACGTTTGTCTCCGAAACCGGCCATGTTACGACTATTCCTCTTGAGGGACAAAGAACGGTTAATGCAGAATGGTATGCTAGCATTTGTTTGCCACAGGTCGTTTCTGAACTCCGTAAAGAGAACTGCAACCGCCGCATCATCCTCCATCACGACAATGCGAGTTCTCACACCGCGCACAGAACAAAAGAGCTTTTAGAGCAAGAAAACAGAATTATTAGACCATCCGCCGTACAGCCCCGACCTAAGCTCTAATGATTTCTATACTTTCCCTAAAATAAAGAATAAATTGCGTGGACAGAGATTTTCATCACCTGAAAAAGCTGTGGACGCCTACAAAACGGCCATTTTGGAGACCCCAACTTCCGAATGCAATGGTTGCTTCAATGATTGGTTCCATGGTATGGAAAAAAGTGTCAAATTTCGCGGAAAATACTTCCAAAAGCAATAAATACATTTTTAAATAGTAATGTTGTGTCACTTCCTTGATTCCCGAAATTTTCAGTGCCGCCCTCGTACATACATATATAAACGGATAAGAAGAAAAAAGCAGAAAAATGCGTACAAAGATGTTAATGTTACTTTATTGTTTAACTTACAAATGTTTTTTTTTTTTTTTTGTCTCTGGCAGGCCCTCACCAGAGCTGTGACCAAAAATTGTTTAGGGCGGTACCAAACCGGCACCTTATTCTTTTCAAATTGTTGAATCTTATTAAGTATTTGCTTAAGTTTGAGTAAATATTTAGCGCGGTTATCTACATATTTCTCGTCGTTAGAACGGAATAAAAAGGTGTTTATCTAATTCCAATTGTTTTATAATGTTACTAGCTGACTGGACAGACGTACTGTTTCCTAGAACTCGATGGTAGTGCCACCTAGTGGATTCAAATGTGAATCTACCTCAACCACCTACTCAAACATACACAAAAAGTTTCATGAAAATCGGTCCAGCCGTTTAGGAGGATTTATTACCCCGGCTCCACACGTTGGTCCCAACTCCGGTATCTACGTTAGTTGAACAAGCAGCCAACGTATGTATGGACGAATCGCGAGCGTTGGCGTAAATTCCATAGATTGCCGGCTATCGCTGAAAATCAGCGCTGGGGCTCTGTCTCGCATAGGGTCGCAGCATTATGCTGAGCGTTGGCCGTTTTGCGTGGATGTGGCGCATATTCTCCCCAAATTGTTTCTTTTCTGTATTCGTGTTCCTTCATTGCGTCATGTTTACCGCAAATAAACCTTTCTTTCTTTTTCTTTCTAGATTCCTTTGATAAAACCGACCGCGCCGATCAACTGCCAACTCTCGCACCAACGCTGGGGCCAATGCAATTTTCTAGATCCATGCGTTGGACCAGCGGCATTGGGGCCAACGTGTGGAGCTGGCCTTAGATTTTAACTGTAGTACAGATTCT
Source organism: Atethmia centrago (assembly GCA_905333075.3). Lineage (NCBI taxonomy): Eukaryota > Metazoa > Arthropoda > Insecta > Lepidoptera > Noctuidae > Atethmia > Atethmia centrago. The sequence continues at coordinate 22,699,075 of HG995367.1, forward strand.
AATTCTGAGATTTATTTCAATCTCAGATTTGACGTTGAGTCTAACAGGAGTTTCGAGGATAAATTGTATCATTTCATTCTTCAATTAGTTGGTGACTGTTTTCACACGCATATATTTTTATCTTTATTAATAAGAACTAAAGTCCTTAATAATGTGCCTATTTGAAATAAATTTATTTACATAACCAAATTACAAGATGATTATTAACATTAACTAAATTAAATTAAAACTAAATTAAGCTTAAAAAAGGCCCTCGGGGCATTGTACCGAGGATGCTGGTGGCATTTCCTCGCTGAATTGCAATGCTGATGCGTTGCGCGAGAAAGCCGCCAGCTTTTCGGTCACCAGTTACATCAACTAGACGTTTCGCGATTTCCGCAAATAACTTAAGCGCACTGGGACCCCACGGACCGAGGGTCTCGACGCCAAAGGGCACAAAGTTGTACTCTCTGCCATGGCCTCCATATTTAATAACTTACAGATAATAATAATTAATTAATAATGAATTACAATCTAGCCTAACAGACTAATAATCAATTTAACTCCAACTTACTATTTTACGTGATAAATTACGTTATAACTAAAAATAGTGTCAATTTGCAATTTTACACAATTCCGTAGCACTTTCTTAGGGCTCTTTCACATAAACAAGATATGACGTAACTAATGTGCCCTGGCGGCTGAGAGTATGTCATGCTCTCTGAGATATCTCGTTGATGGTGGCGCGTGTTTTGGATCACGTGACGTCGTATCGTGTACGAGTCCTTCAACTCAGCCTATAACAGTCCTAAGAGCCCAGAGCACTTAGGGTCCAATAATTAATAAAAACTCTTTGTTCATATGTTAAATGCACAGCACTGTTACTATTATTCATTCACTGTTTATACACTAAATCAAATGGCTTAGTTCTCTTTGACCTACGCACTAGGTCTGTGTTGTCTTGCACCTGAATTATCTCGAAATTCACATGTTGCTCGCATAATATGGAAAGTACCTACTAAGTGTACCGGGTACAAAGAATTTCATCATATCTAAGAATTTTATCACATCTAAGGGGCTTGTGGCTAAGTAATAACAACTGCACGGGTCGATCGATCAGGTTAAGCTACGTTTACCGCGGTTGGTCCGTGGATGGGTGACCATCTTTACATACCAATACCCCTCCGAGCCTCGAAAAGAACGTTAAGCCGTTGGCCCCGGCTGTCATTTGTAGATCTTTGACAGTCGTTACGGGTCATCAGAAGCTCGAAAATCTGGCAACCAGTCTTACCAAGGGGTATCGTGTTACCCAGTAACTGGGTTGTGGAGGTCAGATAGGCAGTCGCTCCATGTAAAATACTGGTATTCAGCTGTATCTGGTAAAACTGGAAGGCAACCCTTACGTAGTTGGGAAAAGGCTAAGCAGATGATGATATCATGATACGGTAGTTCTCGGTGGGACTATAAATACAAAACATACGTCTTTAGATTCATTTATCAGGGACTTACTTACGTCTCTAGGTGGCTCATTCAGATGTCAATTGTATACGTTTTATAATAAACTTCCAAGCCACGTTCAAGATCTAAGCCTTAATAAATTCAAATCATTTATTAAAAGTAAATTGTGCCAGAAAGACTTTTATACCGTTAAAGATTATATTGAGGACAAAAAGGCTTGGGATTAAGCTGCTCCAATTATTCCATACTAAAACTTTTATTTTATTTATATTGGTACACTTTTGACATTTAATGATTATTCAAAACACAATGACATATTTACTTTGTGGAGTTCAATATAAGATTGTGTGATATTTAGTATTTACTAACTAAAGTATTATATTGTTTTCAATTATTGTGAATGTGAAGCCTGTGTGGGTCATTGTTGTTTTTTTTCTCATTTAGTATTAATCATGGTCTGGCAGTTTGAGTAATTTATGCGGCTTACCCAAATGTTCTTTCTTTGGTATTGTTCGTCGAATCGGTGAGCTCCTTAAGTTCTGAGTTGAGCTGCACGATTACTAACAAATGCGTGCACTGACTGGACAGGTCCACTCAATCTGTGTGGTTCTTTCCTCAAAAGGACCATTTCAGACACCAATCTACATGGCCTTCACATGATCTGACCAAGATTATGTCTGGACTTTAAAGGAGACTGTGACCTCTGAGTTTGTTTCGGCCTTTCTTCTCAGAGTAGTCAGATAGGAAACGCCGACCTCATCCAGCTTTATTTTAAAAATATGATTGACGTGTAAAAGTGTTTGTACAAACCTACTTACAGAAAATAAATCATTTATCATTTATCTAATATTTTTACAAACCACCCCATTTGTCCACCCCAAATGCTGTTCTTTCATAATAAAAACGAATATTATGTAAACCATTATAAAAATAAACAGCAACAAAATATTCTTATTTACTATATAAAATGTTTATTGTCGCGACAGGAAAGTAGAGGAGTGAAAACAAAATAATAAGTGAACACAGTATCAACACCGCATAATAGGCATGTCCGCACGGAAAGAATAAACGTCTTAGATAACACGAAATAATCTCAACAAGAATAATGTTGTTCCCAGTTTATTTTTCACTTACTTCACAGTTTATTTGGGAACAAAATGTAGCGGACTGCGAATGGAAATTAGTCGCGGCTTTCTAATTTGATATAATTTTTTTTATTCCATGTCAAAAGCTTAAAGGATTTCGCCATTCGCGCTTACATGAAACGTAAAAAAATAAGACAAGTAGCATAAACAAGTAGAGACTTTCTAAATTCTCGTGTTCGGATATTCAACGTAAAGGTTTCCATTTTTTTTTTCAGGATTATATCCCGACAAGTTTTATCTTATCATCCGATTACACACAGTCTTATGCCACTAAATTATATTATAACAAACGTAATTTTTCACATAATACCCTATTACCCGTAATAACCGACATTAACGTGCCTAAGTAATTACGCTCCCCCTTTTTATGAGAGTAGATAGCTGTGAAAATATAATCATGAACAGAAATAATTCGCGCCACAAAACTTTAATGGACTCAATTAGCGTTCGTTCCGAAAACCGCAAGTCACGTAATTATTTTTAAATTTAAATGTATGGAACTGGTAAAGTCCATAGTTTGTTATCCGAGGAGACAGCACACCGCACCGGCTGGAATAACACGACGCAAGGTAATCCACACGAGAATAACAATGTTTTCACTTTATTTTCACTTGTTTTTGCCCATTCCCACGAATGCTCCGGGGGGACAAATGGATACTACTGGGACCTTTGCCTTATTTACCGGTTGGTTTTCATAAAAAGTCTTTCCGTGCCAACATTTTTATTCCGGCAACATTATACATAACTTTGTGAATAATTTTATGATATGAATAATAATTTTCGCATACGTTTAATTTAGTTAATCGCGTCTGGATTTCTGGATCGTGAAATATTACGGCGTTAACACGTTTTAGTTGTTCTATTATGATTACAATTCGGTTTAATTTGATAACCGAAAACACAGAGGCATAACGATGACATAGAGGATTTCATACTAGGTACCTACAATTAAAACCTAAATGTTGTATGCATCTATTTTAACTTATTCTGTTGGATTCCGCTTCCATTGTCAAACATGTGAGCGACGTAATGAAATAAGCGTCGGTGCGTCGTCTAGCATCCGTCTGCGGCATCGACGAGACTTCATTGGTACTCGTGACACTCACGCCTAACGAACTTTTCACCTCAAAGGAATATTGTATCACTGTCGTCACGCCACGCATCCAGGCCGCACGAGGTATTCTACCAGGAATGGGAGGGTTCTAGTAAAATTACTTTCAGGAAGACCGCACCGCACTGAGCCTTCCGCAGCCATGATAATATGCGTGATATATCGCGGCAAGTGTGCATTGTGATCTTGACACCCACTTCGCTATAAAGTGGCCAATTTATTATAAAATATTATCGTGGGCTAGACTATTTATTCATTTATTATCAACATGCGCTGTGGGCCAGTATGTATGTATGTATGTGCGTTACCCATTATTATTCCCTTGGTATTTACTATTTACACGTAGATAAATCAATTTTCATGCATGATTATGGTTGAATGAGTTATACAATCCCTATCTGTGAATAAACACGCGGACTGGACTGACAAAATTAATTTAGTCAAACAAACAATTAATTTAATTCAATAGTCTGTGCTACTATTAGGGCTAGTTAAATTAAAAGAAGAAAGAAAGAAAAGAAAGAAAGAAAGAAAGCGGATTAAAGATACCCGCGGATTCACCCGCGTGGAGGTCAGAAATTATCCCACGAGAACGTAATACCGGGATTAAAAGTATTATATGTCGTAACCCAAGTCATGGTCAACCCATGTGCCAGATGTCATCTAAATCCGTTCAGCCACTTTAGCGTAACAAACAAACAAACTCACTTTCGCCTTTATAATGCGGGACATAGGCATGGGCAGCCGTCACCTCCTGCGAAGCACCAATGCTCGCGAAGGAGGAGGCGGGAGGGAAAGGCAAATTTCGCGCCCTCTTGCCCGTAGCCGCCGCAGGAGACGCCCTGGGCGTCGGGAATCCCGGGCGGATTTCCGCCCACCGTAGGCACGGGTTTGCGGACGGTGAGCAATGGGTAGCTCACCGTCCGGTAAGGACCAGGCCCAGGTCGACGGCGCGCTGTATTCCACGTGCGCCTCAAAGAGATGTCGTCAGCACAAGTGTAGGGGTCCACTAGGGCCGATGCCTGCCAGGGTTGCGGGAAAGTACAAAAGGGTTACCGATGCCCCTGGCAACACAGGCAACGGAAGGAATACGGGTGGGTTTTAGTCAGTAAGAGTCTGACACACCCTCCCGCTCCGGTCAGAGCGGGAGAAGTTACTTGATGATTTCCCACCCAAAAAAAAAAAGACCTCTCGAATTGCACTATTCAACTCGATTCTCGGCCACTCTCACTCAGTTGCTACCAGCCACACTGCGAAAATCGTCATAGATTTATTGCATAATCAGTTTATAACGTTGTTGTTGCTAGTTATTAGTTAGGATTAGAAATTCATAATAGGTGCCTATTTTTCATTCGATGTCTTTCATAATATCAACAATATTATTTTGAAGAAAATTATTATTACAAGAAAATATTAAATCTTTTGAGGCGTAACACACTGTATGTCTTCATAAGTTGCCTGAACAGGTTAACTTCTATGAATATTTTTCACACAACCATTCCATGTTAAGCCTGATTTACACGGTGCGGTTTAATAGCCTGTACCATGGTCGCGGGAAGGTACTAAAGGGTCACCGAGGCCCCCGCAACACAGGCAACAGGAAGGAATACGGGTGGGTTTTAGTCGGTAAGAGTCTGACACACCCTCCCGCTCCGCCCAGAGCGGGAGAAGTTATTTGATGATTTCCCACCCAAAAAAAAAAGCCTGTACCATACACCTATCTATAGTTATACCTTAAATCGAAGCAAAATAAAATTGCACCGTCTAAACAGTCTTCTCAATTTTATGGTATGCCACATAAATTAGGATTTATAGTTTGGACACTGTCCCACGCGTAACCCAGACGTTCCAAAGAAGTAAATGCTGCCTATGGACTCATGCCTCATTGAATTGCCAAAAGTTCAGTTTTCAGAAACAAATGACCATCACTGGTACTATTCAAACGACTGAAATAAACATGGTGCCAGTATAATGGTAAAGTATACAATTTATTTATTATTTATTTCTGTATCTGTCCGTGACATCACAGCGGGCCCTATCAGAATACCAGCGCTACAACACTTATTTTTAAATGTCGCAACATCATGCTGAGATAGGAGCCTTTTGGCCTCCTACAGGGCTTTGTTTTTATTTTCATTTTACTTATGTATTTTTTTTATATTTTTAGAAAGAAAGAAAAAAAATTCTTGCACTCGGGACTCGCACAGGAAGATCACTAATAAACCAAACACTGGGAACCATACTGTGGCGTAATTTAAATAAAAAAACATTTTTACGTCACTTATAATAAATATAATTAATCATCATCTGCCTAGCCTTTTCCCAACTATGTTGAGGTCAGCTTCCAGTCTCACCGGATACAGCTGAATACCAGTACATTTATTGGATTGCAGTGTATTTTACATGGAGCGACTGCCTATCTGACCTCCACAACCCAGTTACTGGGTAACACGATACTCCTTGATAAGACTGGTTGTCAGACTTTCGAGCTTCTGACGACCCGTAACGACTGTCAAAGATCTACAAAGGACAGTCGGGACCAACGGCTTAACGTGCTTTCCGAGGCACGGAGGGGTCTTGGTATGTAAGACCGTTCTTAAAATAGCATCCAAAATTTAAAAAAAAAACAGATTTTAAGAATAAATTTAGATGTGTCGCATGCGGAAATGTACGTCTCTATAGGTTTTGGTTGCAATCACGTCCTAATAGGTTCGCTTACAAGACTAAATAAAAATGTTCGAAGAAATAAATTAAATGGGGCTATCTGTAGGTGATCTGATCCGTGACTTGGAAGATGACGCGCGGACGTTCCCTGACGGCTACCGCGAACAGCGCCGTGTCTCACACGCGAAGGGCGTAGTCCGTACTGCCTCTGGCGTTGCGGGGCAAAATCGTCGGGCAGTTTCGGTCTTTCCTATTAAATATATAGTGGATAAGTTTGCGATTTAGAAGCCAGGTCTATAAATAGAAACAAAAATGAGCGAAATTACATACCAATTAGCGGTGAGAGTCTCAATAGAGCTGACGTAGGAAACAATGAATACGAGCTTTCTACATCGAGAAAAGCAAGTATCGTAAGGACAAATAATATATAAGAATTACAATTTTCGAAATTACGAAGAAGAGTATACCGTAAAGTGAAGAAAAATATCCACAACAATATTCGGAATGGATCGATCGATAAAAAGATAAAATATGAGAATTGTAACTTAAGTTACAATTCTCATACGAGTATTATAATTTTTTTTTTCTTGACAATTATGTCAAGAAAAATATGATTCCGTATCTCGGCAAAAATTTCTGTCAATGACCAACAACAAGAAAAAAAATTACGTTCTATCAAACTGCCAAAAACAAAAAAAAAATTCAAAATACTGACTGCAATGATTTCAAAATAAGGTTGAATGTGAGAACTCAACTTTTTTTTTTTTTTTGAGGGTGGGAAATCATCAAATAACTTCTCCCGCTCTGGGCGGAGCGGGAGGGTGTGTCAGACTCTTACTGACTAAAACCCACCCGTATTCCTTCCTGTTGCCTGCGTTGCGGGGGCCTCGGTGACCCATAAGTACCTTCCCGCGACCCCGGCAGGCATCGGCCCTAGTGGACCCCTACTATATTATGTGCTGACGACATCTCTTTGAGGCGCGCGTGGAATACAACGCGCCGTCGACCCGGGCCTGGTCCTTACCGGACGGTGAGCTACCCATTGCTCACCGTCCGCAAGCCCGCGCCTACGGTGGCCGGAAATCCGCCCGGGATTCCCGACGCCCTGGGCGTCTCCTGCGGCGGCTAGGGGCGAGAGGGCGCGAAACTTGCCTTTCCCTCAACCGGCCCGCCTCCTCCTTCGCGAGCATTACTGCTTCGCAGAAGGAGGTGACGGCTGCCCATGCCCTCTCGCTCCGTACCATGGCCTGAACCAGGGCCGGACGCGAGAGGTCTCTGCCGCCGATCGCCTCCACGAGGACACGGCGGTGCTCTGCCCAAGCCGGGCAGACCTCCACCGTATGATCCACCGTGTCCTCCGGGCGATCCACACAGTGGTGACACCCGGGCGTTTCCTCCCGCCTTATCTGACACAGGAACCTCCCGAAGATGCCGTGTCCGGTGAGGACCTGCGTCAGGCGGAAGGTGAGGACGCCGTGGCGCCTCTCCAGCCACTCCTCAAAGAGGGGACTTATCGCCGCAATCGTGGCGTGCCCAGCACTGGGTTGCGACAACCGTACTTTCCATGACGCCATGAGAGCGGCGGGAGCCGGAGCTCCGTCCGCTGTGCCGTGATTTCTCGCGGCAGCGGACTTACGCCCCGGCGTTTCGCCTCCTCGCGCCACTCCCATACGTGCGCGAGGACTTTTGCCTCCAGATCCCATGGCGGCAATCCGGCAAGGAGGCTCGCTGCCTCACAGGAGACCGTGAGGTATCCTCGGACCATCCGGATGGCCATGACCCTTTGGACCGCGGTCAACCGGCGGGCTGGCCGCAGCGCCAGAGAGCGCGGCCATACAGGAGCCCCGTAGGGGGCCATGGATGAGAACTCAACTTGGAGGATGAATTTAATACCAAACATATTATAGAATGATAATAATTCTACAAGTCAAACACACTCGCTAGTGTGTTTGGTTTATTTTTGATCTTCTTGTGCGAGTTCCAATAAATATTTTTTCTTTCTTTTCATCTTTCTATCGTTCTTTCTTTCTTTATAAATAGGAACTTGGGTTACGACAAACCCATACTCTTTTCAAAAAACCCCACTTTTGAAGTAATTTTTCAGTAATCTATATGCCAAACGTCAAAAACCCTACGATATAATAGCGATACCTTTGACCTATGAACCTTCGTATTTTCAGGCCCCAAAACAGTTGCCCTAAATAAATAATATATGGAACACATTGTTGGCCTAATATTGTAGTTGAAACCTCAACAGCACGAAACATAATGCAGACGTTATTGTTAATTTAGTGGCTCAAATAGAATAATAGTTATTATTCTGAACCGTTAGAGAGCTAATCTATGTCTTTGTGGTTTCAGTGTTGGAAGAATATTAGGCAGTTACTAGCATAGAAGAATATTAGTAGCATATTGAAGATCCTTTTAGTTGGGAGCATTGATTCATCATTATCATCATCAGCCTACAGCAGGTCACTGAGGGACACAGACCTCTCGAATTGTACGCCATTGAACTCGATTCTCGGCAACTCTCACCTAGTTGCTACCAGCCACCCTGCCAAAATCGTCATAGTTTTAGTGCCTAATCAGCCTATAATGTTGTTGTTGCTGAGGCACAGGCCTCCTCTCAATGAGAGTGAGAGGGCCGCAATCCACCAGACGAGCCCAGTGTGGATTAGTAGATGTCACATGTCTTCGAATTTCTGATTCTAAGACATGACGGTTTCCTCACGATGTTTTCCTTCACCATTTCGAGAGCAGTGGTGATGAAATAATTTACACAAAGTAAAGCGCCTGTCTGGGTACGAACCTACGACTTCAACTCGTAAGTCGCGGCCGTTACCACTTGGCCACCACTGCTCACATAGATTTATTACATAAGAGAAAATACAAAATAAGTACATTTCATTGTTAAATCACGTCATATAGCCTACTTCTGTATAGAGTTTATTGCATCATTTAATCTTTTAACCATGTCATTTACAATTATACGAGTTCACGATTAATTTAATGTAATAATTATTGACCTTTCCAAACCCAACAGGAATTCAGAATAAATTCATCGAAATACGAATAAATTATTAAATACTCTTAAAAGGTGAATGGATATGTAATAACCGTTAAATTTATTCGGTTCTCCTCGATTATAACTTTGATTAAATATAACTGGCGTATAACCCTTGTTTGTAGTACATTCGCTCACTCAAAGGCTTACCAATCTAATTAGTTAAATCATACAAAATTCGTTAATTTCTATTGCTTGTTGTCGAGAATCAGGCCCTCTAATTTCGAATAATCCTACATGACAACTATCCTGTCGTGGTGGCCTGATAGGCGGGGACGGTCCCAAGTGGACTACCCAACGGTAAAATAAGTTATACCTATCATAAAAGAAAAACAGGATTTTATTACAACACGTTTGCTAGTCCAGATTGTTCGGCAAACTTATAATTAAATACGAAAGAGCTCAAATCGATATCAATAGTTCTAACAAAACAGACAGTGGCTGTTTAGGGAATCGCCTACCAATCGAGCACACAATAAGCGATAACAAATATAATAAATAACAATGTGGCGCCATTATTATTCTGAAGAGAAGGTACTAGGGGATTATGACAGCAAACGTGCGTCCATTATCGGAGAGAGACAGCGGGTGGTAATTATTACAATTATGAGCGCACGGACAAATCCATGCCGCGTATGTGGCTCACGTCTGCACAAAGTACCTGTGGGCCGCGCCAGTCAGTTAATAATTCAATCAGTCAGCGCGCCCCAGAGGAGGGCCCGCCGTGCTTAAACGCACAAATATGTAAATCTACGTAGTCCTCCCGCAATACTTACTTACAAACTTTAAAATTAAATTGCGGGCAGCTTACGACACTGATAGGTGCTGGATATCGTTTTGTGTTAAGTTAACTTGAAGGCAGCCGCACGTGTTCATTATGGAGGCTGCCGAGGTAAACGCAACTTCTGCTAAGGAAAACTATACCAGCTGGTATATTCTGTAAACTTACGTGAAGTGAGCTGTCATTATGATGCCAGAGATTGACACTCAATCAATCAATCAACTCAGCCTATAGGCTGAGTCCACTGCTGGACATAGGCATCTCCCAGGCTGCGCCACAACACCCTGTCCTCTGACTTCCGCATCCAGTCTGTCCCAGCCACCTTTTTAAGGTCGTCGGTCCATCTAGCTGGGGGTCATCCCACACTACGCTTGCGGTTTCCAATCCAGGACTCGTCTGCTCTACTGGCCATAGGTCTTTCAACAAACATGGCTAGCCCACTGCCACTTCAGCTTGCTTACTCTGCAGGCTATATCGGTAACTCCGGTTCTCTTCCAGATAACTTCATTTCTGCTCTAATTCTTCAAAGAAACTTCGAGCATAGCAACTATTGACAGCTTACTTCAAGCTCACTTCACCTAAGTTTTCACGGTAAGATTTTAACAGAATAGAACTGCTGCAAATATCGATTTTGGTGAATACTACCCCACATCTGGCAAAGGGATAGTTGATCGCTACTAGGATGGAGGGGACCACCGTCTTGCTTCATTACCAGTGATCGGAATAGGAAGATCTAATATACCTAAAGTTAAAAGAACAGAGAAAAAAAGTGGAGACTTCCTTACGACTAAAATTTTTATTTGTTCCGAGTGTTGGGAAATTACCTGATTACAATTAAAATTAATAAAGTAAGACAACTATCGAATTAATTTCTTGTGGTAAAAAAAAAACAGTCATCATCATCTGCCTAGCCTTTTCCCAACTACGTTGGGGTCGGGTTCCAGTCTAACGGGATGTAGCTGAATACCAGTATTTTACATGGAGCGACTGCCTATCTGACCTCTACAACTCAGTTACTGGGTAATACGATACCCCTTGGTAAGACTGGTTGTCACACTTTCGGGCTTCTGACGACCCATAACGACTGTTAAAGATCCACGAATGACAGCCGGGACCAACGGCTTAACGTGCTTTCCGAGGCACGGAGGGGTCTTGGTATCTAAATATGGTCACCCATCCACGGGCCAACCGTGCCAAGCGTAGCTTAACCTGATCTATTGACCGGTGCGGCTGTTATTACTTAGCCACAAGCTCCTCTTAAAAAAAACAGTATGCACGATTTTTATTGTTTTAAAAAGTAAAGGTAATCTCCTTATCTTCGTTTGAACGATGTAAGTAAGCGCGGAAGTTAATGAAATTTACACACCAGCTTTAATAATTATAACTAACAAGGTACCTAAATAAAAAAAAAAAATATAACTTAACCTGTAAAGCCCCGCGCGACTCCGATTCGGTGTCAAACAATAGAAAATCAATTGTGTCTCATTAGCTGTCCTTAATCAATTAAATAGTTCTGAAAAAATATTTTGTCATAAGGCGTCTCCACTTTGTCCTTTTTCGAACTTTAGATATTTTAAGTCTACCTATTCCGATCACTGTTGATCACCTATCAGCTTTTCATTTACAACTCCCACAGAAAGTATGAAAGGTTTCTTTGTCCGTTAACAAACGCGTATAACACGTCGAAACGAGGTAATTACCTTACTTATGCCACTCCGAAAGTGCGAAAATTAGTTTTCGCGTAGAACAGAATACAATAAAGATAACCCATCAAGAAAGCACCATTCATTTGTGTAGTGAATTAACTATTGTGTGTCTCTGTACCTTTGTTGTATTATATTATATATATTAAGATAACGGTAGGCAATTATGTCAGTACAATAGATTTATTGATTCCGTGTGTTCTTATGGCGAATTTGTAGTTTGTCTTACTTGTTGTGGGAATTAATCTGGTGGTGGTGGCTGAGGCTTATTCCAGCTTTGCATTACTTGGAACAGTCGACAGTATTGCTCGTATTCGACGGCGCGTTGTGGTTGACGGCGCGTTGTATTCCATACGCGCCTCAAAGAGATGTCGTCAGCACAAGTGTAGGGGTCAACTAGGGCCGATACCTGACGGGGTCGGGGGAAGGTGCTAAAGGGTTACCGAAGCCCCTGGCAACACAGGCAGTAAGAGTCTGACACACCCTCCCGCTCCGCCTAGAGCGGGAGGAGTTATTTGATGACTTCCCACACAAAAAAAAAGTATTGTTCGTGTATTAAGTGATCGTTTACTTACTAAGCAAAATTACAGAAGATGTGGAGATAATAATGATTATATTTCGTATTTGTATCTTTCAATAACAAAACTACTACAAATTAACACGTTTTCTTGAAATTGACTACTGTCAAAGGCGTTTGTATGGCCGAAAAACCTTTTAATTAGTATTTTAGCGTAAAGAAATATTCTGAATTTTCGTTTTGTTCTTCAAAGAGGTAAGGTGCGTAGTACTCGTAACCGGCGTGCGTGTATGACCAGATGTATGAACGTAAACGAAGCAAAAAGAGTATGTAAGCGTAGCAGGTGGCGTTTTATAGTTACTGCCTACCCCCATGGGATAAAGGCGTGAGTTTATGTGTGTATGTGAAATTTTCTGACCGAAATGAACACCACCCAAAACTAGCTTTCCTCACATAAATCCCCATCAAAACGCCACTTTCTATAAAAAATAATCAGTAGGTAAACGAATAAAATAGGTAGCAAAATGTTCAAATTAGAAGTAATAAACCCATTATTAGATATGGCAAGATATCAAAAAGCCATAATAACCTAACGTCTAAAGTTGTTGTAAAATTTTATGTTACGACCCCTGTTTCAGGCAAACGAAACTTTTGTTACCGATACCAAAGTTTATGTGTCTCTGCAGGTACAAAGGTACTTGTGTGTATGTATTTACATGTTGGGGAATAAGGAAAAACAGGGAACAGCTTGGAAATTATTAGCAAAGTTCGGATTTACGTAAATACGATGGTAAGTGTGTTGTTTTATACACACTACGTTTTGAACCTCGGGGAGATGTGTTACCTTACCGCTTGTGATTGATGATTCTGTAACTTGTATTACTTAAGGTAGCCCAAAATAAGGTTTACATTAAGGTGGGTTCGCAGTGGTAGCCTTTTAATTTTCTTATGGTTTTTGCAATTTGCAGGTCAATGTCAGGTTGTATCTTGCAATAAACATATGAAAATTTGAATTTCGCAGACTATCACTACGGATCCACCTTAATTTAAACCTTATTTTTCGCTCCCGTTTCCGTGAGGGTTTCGGGGATAAACAAAGATGACCATAGGTACCAACTAACAGGATAGGAACAACTTGATGATGTTTAAGGGAGCTACACACTTGTTCGGGTCGGCATGACTCGGCACAGCCGGGTGGCATTATCGAATATATAGTTTGCCGCACGGCTGTGCCGAATCTTATCGAATTATGCCGACTCGAACAAGTGTGTAGTATGCCTAAAGTGCCCCGTTCTTACGACCAACTCGCATCTATAGGTATTTAATAACAGGCAGTATTGTTGCAGCAGTAAGAGCTAGCTTACGGCACAGGTAGCCTTCACCAGAAGTGGTCATCGTATTAGTAGTTCGCAGCTTCAATATCATCAGGATTATGCCGGTATAATAGCAGTTCGTCGTGGACGTGGTAGGGCAGTGGCTCCCCTGCTATCATCTTCTGTCGTCAGAAGACAGTCGTCAGGCAACCATCGATGCGACGCGCGACGCTCCGCTAGAGTGACTGTCACCAGCCAGGGTCATTCTTTCTTTTTTGTTTTTAAATTCCCTTCCCACACTTGGACCGGGAATCATGGATCTTGTGCGACTTCCACGATCCCCGGCTGATGCTGGTCCACCTTTTCGGGCCAGCGCAGACCCCCGGGGAGAGCGAGGCGTAAGACTTCCTCCGCGACGTCCAATAGTTGCGCGAGTGGAACGTGTGTGAGTGTGTGCGTGTGTGAGTGGACGCCTCGGGTCCTAATGATGGGGGACGGCAGACGTCCCCGAGTCCGCCGTTCCTCCAAACCCGTTTACGAGGGCTGGAAGTGGGCGCCGTCTGCCCTCCGTGGACACCCGGTCCGCCTGCTGCGAGTCGGGCGATTGGTCGCGATCTCCCTCTCCCTTTCCGCAGCCTCCTTCTGCGAAATGAAGGTTTCACAGAAGGAGATCACCGCATCTCGCAACTCAGCGCTCCCGACCATCAAACGAACAGCAGCGCCAGGTCAGCACCGATCTCTGATACGAGGGCACGGCGCGGCTTATCCTATGCCATCCCATGTCTTCCCGAGAGTGACCAGTGTCACTCTAATCCACCCTTTTGGATGATTCCAATAACTCCGTAACAAAACGGGCAGCACTACTTGCTGCGCCGTCAGTTCTATAAAATTACCTTCTCAGCAGATTCTGAAGATTGCCTCGTTGGCCTATATAGTAGTCGCTACTGCTGTACATGAGGTCCTGGGTTCGATTCCCAGGTCGGGCAAAGTGTTATTGGTTTTTTCTATGTATAAGTTTCTCAGTACCAGTCCGGAGTCTGGATTTGTGCTCGGTTGACGGCAATAGGCTCGCCCCTTACTACATGGGACTTAAACATAACTGGCGAAATGTGGGTGCACTATAGATACACCTCTGCCCAACCCTTCGGGGAAACAAAGCGTGATGTTATATAAAATAATTAATAGTCCAAACAAAACCTAAAAACCACTCTTCAGTAGACAAAGTGATCTCCGTTTCACATTTGCCCGAAATATTTGACATTTAAAAGTAAGTTCACAAAACGAAAAATTTAATTAAATATGGTGACGACGGCATTCAGGCGGAACACTTGTTAATTAAATTTTAAGATGAAAGCCTTTATAAGCTTTTTGTTTTGACACATCATAATTATTTGATAATTCTCAGCCGAGTTCAATAAATATTTTGCTATGAGATTTACTTATTTACTAATTAAAGCTTCATTAACGTAGTCATAAAATTAATAAAAGCTTTGTAATACAAGGTGTAAAAAACCGGACAAGTGCGAGTTGAACTCGCGTGGTGAGTGTTCCGTACAATGAATATGTTACCATGTTCTCCCATACATTCCAACTGCAAATGTAAATTTGTACGCACAATATTGAAAGATGTACCATGTTATTTTAACACCATAGACTTCTTATAGGTTTTCCTGTAATCTATAAGTAAAGAATAATTTTCTATATTTTTTAATAATTTTATGCTCAGTAGTTTCGGATATAAGGGTCGCCTGGTCGTTTTTCATAAAGATGAACGGCAGATTTCGTAAAGCTTACTTTTTTTGTTGTTTTCTTATAGAATTTGTACCACATATTAAGGCAACTAAGCCATTTATTTTCATGTAAGTGTACTATTTTTAGAAGTTCGGATTAATTAATAGTATTTAAAAAAAAAATAATAACTACACGTAATTTAGTCGTAAACTAAACGCAGTTATGTTGGTATTTAAGTTATGCTCGCCATGAGGGTATTACCCGACCTGCCCCCTTCTTAGAGGAAGTAATTTACCAATTAATTAATTATAAATAAAATAAATGTCCTTAAAAAAAACTATTAACTGTATTCTTTTATTTACCTATACTCAAAAACCCATCAGGACTTCATCATTATCAAACTGTTGCAGTCAGCTGCTGGACATAGGTATCTCCTAATGCACTCCGCTGAGTAGGTACGATCCTCATCTCAATTTACCTACTTGATAGTAAGTAAAACACTACAAAAATAGCGACAAGCAATCTAGAACATATACTTTATAACCGAAACAATGTTTATGTGCATAGAAGTAACAATCTACATTGGTATAGTAGTACTTAACCTTAAAAAATAAAACTGGTTATAACTTTTACGTCCCAAGTTCTAAAAATCCAAGAATTATAAAAAGAAATTTTACACGAAATTTTATTAGCTGTACGAAAGTCCCATACAAGCCTGCCGTTCACCTTTCATAAAAGCTTTAAAACTGTTTATTTTAAAATGCATATGAACAAAACTATATTTGAGACCTCGTAATAAGCCCTTTCATTTGATATGTCACACGGTACAGTTTGCAAAACTTTTTTTTTCTTATTTCCCCCCAAAAGTGCTCGTCATATTCAAAATTCATTTATTTACGTTACACGTCCGTGTTTGGGTCTCAGAAATTCATATGTGTACCAAATTTCAAATTAATCGGTCCAGTAGATTCGGAGCAAAGCAGCTGACAGACGGACAGACAGATCCGTTTTTTCCTTTTGCAGTACGGAACCCTAAAAAAGACCCATCACGAAGCTATCATCTACGCATTCTGTACATCAAACCAAGTAACTTTTCAGCAAAAATAATTGCTGGGAAATAACTTATATTTTTGGTGTGAAAATTCGCTGTTTACGGCAGTGCACAATGTAATGCACGTAAAATAATGTGCTAATGGGTGCATGCAACGGAACAAGGATTGTGGGAGTATTTAAAATTAAGGTAAAACATTAATGCTTCGTTTTCGGCCATTTTCGGCCAAAACATCATGATTCGGTCATAATTTCGTTTTCGGCCATAAACCAGCCGAAGCTTCGGCCAAGCCGAAATTCAGAACATTGTGAATTGTCACGCGTCATTCGGCCTACTTCGTAAAGCTCGGCAATATCAGGTGACGTTCGGCTAACTTCAGGGGTCAATCGGGTCGGCTCGAGGTTTCACGCAACTGACTTAAGGTAGATCCGCACTGATAACCCGCGAATTTAAAATTTTCTTACTTTTTTTTCAATTTGTTCTTATGGAACAAATTTAACTAAGAGAGACGTTTTAATGAGTTTAATGAATATTATTCTGTAAATACATATTTTTTATGGTCGACCTGACACTGACCTGCAAATTGCAAAAAACTTAAGAAAATTTAAATTTCGCGGGATGATGGATCCACCTTAAATGGACGGATTTTGTGAAACGAGGTTATGTTATACCTACTGTTTTTACTAAAATGGGTAAGTACTTGCCTAATTACTTTTATTTGTTCTTGACTTTTGTTTTTATTTCCGACATGCATAAAAAGGCATTCGATATGTAGGTATTCACTCAAATTAACAAAAGTTTGTAAAATCGTTATTATTGAATTATCTCTGAAATATCGTGTTTTATTTCGTTTAAAGCCTATATTTGCTATTTCTCTCCCTAGGTGTAAAAAAAAACAAAACAAATATCAGTGTACAGCGACAATATTAATATTGTTTAATGTCTAAATCATTTTCGTTTTCGGCCGAAAATATGACTAAAGCCGAAGCTTCTTTTTAATTTTCAGATTAAAACTAATATTCGGTCGCTTGCTTTCTTAAAAAAACGTCAAAAATAGTTGAAAGTTTGACCATCAATAACGAGTAACCCCCGTAAACACAAGGTATGGGCCACTACCATAAAATTATCATAATAACGGGTAGAACAAGTGACTCTCAGCTTCGGTAATAATAAAATATATAAATACAATAGGTGTAAAAATACCGTTACCGTTTATGTAGGTACCTTAATCCATTCTTAGAACAATATTCGATTGATGGCTTATGTTATTCCATACATAATATGATAATGTAAGTATCTTTGTATTGTATAGGTTATAGAGTACCTTACGCGAAGTCATAAGGTCAATCAAATTCCAGTATGGCCACCGGCACCGGTGGAAGCATGTTTCTTTTTAACTATCGACATTATATCAGTAATTTCCATTGTTTCCAGGCTTAGCATGACGCTTTCTATTTCTACGAAGAATAGACACAGATCTTTTATGCACAGTGACATTTCTTTTCCCCATTTTTGACATCGCACCGCAGAAATCCTTCTGCTATCTGTCATTTTGTCTATCGTTTGTAACGGTCTTTATCTAGGTACTTTTTTATGCAGACTATTTCAGAAGAAAGTTTTCTATACCAAACTGTCAAAATCACACTGATAACTGACAGTTGTCTAAGGTAGTGAAGACAATTTGCATTTTTCTACTCGATGGCCACAAAGTATATACGGTTATCTACAAAATCATGATTTTACACGAGAGCGTTTTGAACGCAAAACTGTGATAATTAATAGAAGAGCAAAGCTATCTTCTCCTATTTTACATCATTTATTTAATAGCGCTTTACCAAGGAAATGGTTAAGGCTAATACACTGTATTACTATAATATTTTTTTGTTCAAAGAAGAGAAAAATTGTTGTAGTTGTCTTTATAAACGTACGTGTACTACTTTTTTTAAGGAAAAATTGATTCCATTTACAAAGATTATTTCAGTGGCAACAGATGGAGCTCCTGCCATGTTCGGGTTATAAGCCATCTTAAAAAAATATTAGTCTGTGTATCTACCGACAACACCTGGTAGCGAAAATTTTAAGTAATAGATTGCACCAATCGCTTCAATTTGTGATTAAAACAGTTAACAAAATAAGCAATGCGTTGATTACCCGTTTATTTGCACAATTGTGCGACGAAAATGATGAAGACTTCAACGATTGCTCTTAAACCTGCAGTACGCTGGTTGTCGAAAGGTGCATATTTAACGGGATTTTACTCACTTTTTGAATCAGTATTAGAGTTTCGGAAACGTAAAGATGTGATCAAATTGAAATCAGACATCGCGTATTTTTCAGATTTGTTCAAATAATTTTATGACATTATCTTGTAGTTCCTTGTACGAGTAACTGCAAGTTAATGTCATATTTTTTTTTGACAGACAGCTGTTTCTTGAATTTATATTATTATGAAGCAAAATATTAGTCGGCGTGAATTCTCCCAGTTTCGAGGATATTCAGACTTACGTTCAACATTTAAATGCCCTGCATCATGACTTCAAAAATAGATTTGAAGATATTCTGACGATGGAAATACCACCACGAATCATAAATCCATTTGATGACAAGAGGACTACTACCAATGAGTTCAATGGGGAGCTTAGCACCAATTAGGAACTGAAGTTAAAATTTAAAAAAGGCTATCGAACACTTTAGCTGCAGGCAGAAATACCCGAAAAATATCCTGGGATGTGGGAAATTGCGAGAATAGTGTTTCCTTTTTTTTTGGGTGGGATATTATTAAATAACTTCTCCCGCTCTGGGCGGAGCGGGAGGGTGTGTTCTGACACACCCAGGAATACGGGCGGGTTTTAGTCAGTAAGAGTCTGCTCTTACTGACTAAAACCCACCCGTATTCCTTCCGTTGCCTGTGTTGCCAGGGGCCTCGGTAACCCTTTTGGACTGCCTCGCGACCCCGGCAGGCATCGGCCCTAGGGCCCCCCTACACTTGTGGTGACAACTCTTTGAGGCGCGCGTGGAACACAACGCGCCTTCGATCCAGGCCTGGTCCTTATCGAATGGCGAACTACCCATTGCTCACCGTCCGCAAGCCCGCGCCTACGGAAATCCGACCGGGATTCCCGACGCCCAGGGCGTCCCCTGCGGCGGCTAGGGGTGAGGGCGCGAAATTTGCCTTTCACTCAACCGTCCCGCCTCTTCCTTCGCGAGCAATACTGCTTCGCAGAAGGAGCTAACGGCTGATTTCATTTCATTTCAATTTCATTTCATTTCATTTCATTTCATTTCATTTCTTTTCATTTCATTTCATTTCATTGCCCATGTCCTCTCGCTCCGTACCATGGCCTAAACCAGGGCCGGACGCGAGAGATCTCTGCCGCCGATCGCCTCCACGAGGACACGGCGGTGCTCTGCCCAACCCGGGCGGACCTACACTGTAGGCTCCACCGAGTGCTCCGGGTGATCCACACAGTGGTGACACCCGGGCGTTTCCTCCTGCTTTATCCGACACAGGAACCTCGCGAAGCTGCCGTGTTCGGTAAGGATCTGCGTCAGGCGGAAGGTGAGGACGCCTCTCTAGCCACTCCTCAAAGCCCTCTTTAAGGAGTGGCTAGAGAGGCGCTATGGCGTCCTCACCTTCCGCCTGACGCGATAAGTCCCCTGACTTATCGCCGCAATTGTAGCGTTCCCAATAGTGTTTCCTTCGTCATACCTCGTCGAAAAAAGTTTTAGTCTCGTCACTAACCTATTAACAAAAAAGGAGCAGATTGAATATCAGAACGGAGAGATTTACGGTTATTCCTTACAAAACTGAAGTAATTTGCTGTCAATCCATCAAGTAGGTACAGCCCTCCCATTAAAATGATGATAATTTTTTTTGTGGATTTGCATTGTTGAATTTAGGGTACGTTATTAATGTTTAATTTTAATTCTATTAAGTCTGTAATCATATTATTTTAATAAATAGATCACAAGAAAATATACTATTTTTATTTTTACCACTCCGAATTTAGGGTTGGAGCTCAGCCGCCAACCCTAAATTCCATCGTTAGACCTTTACATTTTTTGACGAGTTTTGGGAATATGGTAGAACAGCAGGAGAAACGTCCAGGGGAAAATGTCCTCCGGTAAACTAGTAAAATTTTGAAAGTGATTGACGAGAAAAATAAGTTTGGGAAAATTAAAACCCTAGAGCCCTCTGCTCTAGGATTTTAATTTTGGAATCGCTTTTGACAAAATTTTGGCGGCCGCCAAAACTTTCACGCTTTGCGTCAAGGGTGTTATGTATTTATCCTTCAAGGTATTCTATCCTATCGACCAGGTAATTACAAGAAAAAAATAAAATGTCTTCACTTGAAGACGATAATTTTTCGTCAATATTCGACAACTTGACTAATAAGAACTATCGAAAATAGGAACTCTAACGTGCTTACATTCAATGTAACATTTGAAGTTTAAATTGATATTATGTAGGTCGATCCCGAACGCGATGCGCGCGCTCACGCCTAATTAGCAAATAAAAACATGTCGATCGTTAGTAAAAGAACCACGCTTGCACCAACGATTGTATGCTCTCAATGCGCCCTGCTAGACATGGACACAAAACCCGCTCATGCGTGTGTAGTATAACAGTCTCTAGCACGATGTGTGATGCATATATATTTATGCCCGGATACTGTATTACACCGTTTCTGTATAATTCTTGCCTAGGGAACGCTATGTGCTGGTGACTTTCTGCGACTGGGAAGTGCGATACCCAAAGCCTGCGCAGCCACTTATAATTGCCACCAATATTTAATTTTTGTAATGAAAATGTTAATATTTGAAAAAATCACAGATATAATATTTCTGATATATAAAAATCTCGTGTCACTGTGTTTGTGGTCGCACTCCTCCGAAACGGCTCCACTGACTTTTATGAATTTTTTTTTATGTATATTTGGTAGGTGCGAGAAGAGTTCGTAAAGTATATTTCATCCCAATATTCCCTTAGGATCGAGACTTACTCGGGTGATACCGCGGGGCGCAGCTAGTTAATATATATAATAAAATTGTTTAATATCTTAAATAGTAAAAAATCTTAAATAGTTTGAATGTAATATCGTTTTTAAGTTTTGGGTAGACATTACTTCCTGAATTTATTAACATAAAGTATTTTACTAAAATATTCACATTAGGATTAATTAGTACGCGCTCTAGTTCGCAGCAATTAGTAGCAATCTCTGAAAGTGACATTACAAAATTTCTGGGCCTTTACATAGATAGTTTGGAAAACTTCGTCAAGTCTTCTCGTCGCTAATCCCGCAGTGTTTGAAGACTAAGGTCTTCAACCAGTGCGTCCTGCCCGTTATGACATACTGTGCCGAAACGTGGACACTGTCAGTCGGTCTGGTCCACAAATTCAAGGTCGCTCAGCGCGTCATGGAGCGGGCTATGCTCGGAGTTTCTTTGAAGGATAAGATCAGAAATGAAGTTATCCGGAAGAGAACCGGAGTTACCGACATAGCCTGCAGAGTCAGCAAGCTGAAGTGGCAGTGGGCTGGCGATGTGTGTCGAAGGACTGATGGCCGGTGGAGCAGACGAGTCCTGGAGTGGAGACCGCGTATCGGCAAGCGTAGTGTGGGACGCCCCCCAGCTAGATGGACCGACGATCTTTAAAAGGTGGCTGGGACAGACTGGATGCGGAAGGCAGAGGACAGGGTGTTGTGGCGCAGCCTGGGAGAGGCCAATGTCCAGCAGTAAACATTTTATAGGCTGAGTTGATTGATTGATTGATTACATAGATAGTCATCTGTCTTGAAAACATTATATTGACTCTTTGTCAAAGAAGCTTAGTCAATTTGCGTGTGCTCTGTACAAACTATTAAACACAGTTAACCGCATTACTGTACAAATAGCATATAATGCTTATGTGGCTTCTGGCATTAGGTACGGAATCATTTTCTGGGGCAACTCCACTGACAGACAATGCTTTCAAAGCTCAAAAGAAATTCTTGCGATCTTTTACCAAATTACAATCGATCGATAGTTGTAAATCATTATTTAAGGAACTTAGTTTGCTCACTCTACCGTCTATGTATACAGGGTGACATTGAAAACATGCGACAAATCGAAATGGGAGATTGTACTCATCATTATGAACAACTTTTACTAAGGGACCAAAGCTACAATCCCAAAAAAAAACTGCTGTCCCCTACATTTATGTTCGCAATACCTCATCAAAATGTAGGAAAAGCAGATTTTTTTTTTTGGGATTACAGCTTTGGTCCCTTAGTAAAAGTTGTTAATAATGATGTATACAATGTCCCATTTCAGTTTGTCGCAAGTTTTCAATTTCAACCTGTATATATGAAATGACAGTGTTTGTTCGCTGTAACATTCATTTATTTGGAAAACTGCGTTCTCGACGTTATCAAAATACCATCCATATTACCTCTCATAAAGCCGTATTTTTTGGCAAAAGTGTGCTAGGTATGGCCCCAAAAATACATAATAGAATACCAGCATCTAGTAGAAATAAAGAGTGTCTGGGATCCTTTACGAAGTCTTTGTTTAAGTTCCTTTTAGATAGAAGCTACTAATCCATCACTGAGTTTACTACCGATAAACAGAGGTATGATGATCCCGACTTGCTAATTAGACATTTATGATTATATTTATTGATTAAGTATGAACGTGTTTATTTATCTAAAATTGTAATGACCATTTACATAACTGACATGTTTTAAATTGAATTATTTTATTAATGTAATCTATTGGCATGCCACCTTAATTGTAATTGCTTGTTTATGTTAATTTTGTACGCCATGTATTGGCAAAACATAGTGCACAAATTTTAAACAATAATTATACTATCTGTAACCTTACCTATGTTTAACAAAATAAATGATTGATTGATTGATTGATAGTTTAACGTATATTTTTTTCATAACTTATTTGCATTAATTGAAGGCGTAATAACATATTTAAAAGTCACTAAAATCATATATCTGCATCTTAACACACCTGTCAAGGTATTAGTCGACAGCTGACAACAATTTGTACTTACCTCTCGTGTCTTCATTGAGACCCGGTCCCGGCTCTAAAGACGAGGGGAACAATGCGTTAATGTAGACACAATGGTACCTATTACGTAACAACAATATACATGTATGTAGATACCTATCGACCGAGAAGACTTCATACAATTTCAACGACAGATTTTTCAAACCCTGTATAATTTCCCCCATTAGTATTATCATCTGCATTATTAATTATCTCCATTTCCCCTTTACCTTTTCTGTTTAATTAATACGGAAAAGGCATAACCAAAAATAAAATAGCCCATTAATTCTTAGACTGCTAAAAATAGTAATTTTAAGTGTAAAAAACCGGCCAAGTGCGTGTCGCGCACTCATGCACAATGAATGGTTCCGTAGTTGTGATTACTTGGGACGAATTTATTCCAAAAACCAACATTGTCCGCCCGTTGTGTCACCCTATGTAAAATTTCTACATTTATAGCTGTAATTTTTATGGTGTACATAATAAAGAGTATTCATCTATCTATCTATTGTAGTTGAAAAACCTGTTCTCCCATACATCGATATCTGCCACGGTCAATTCTCCAATTCCAAGTCGACTATAACTCGTTAACTTGTAAAGCCTACTAAGCCGTGATAGTTTTCCTATTAATTTCATTACATGTACTACTGCCATGAATTTTTTCACATCTCCATAAACAACCATTTAGCTGGCAGGGGGGGGGCACTCGACTCTAACAAATCTAAAGCTTTAATGCATAATATTACGCAAGTGGATTCTTGAATCGAAAAGTGGTGTTCACAGACCTGCAGTATTTTTGAACGACCTATCCAACGATATCCCACACCATGGGGTGGACGAGAAAATAAATATCATCTCCCATTACGAGCAAGGGAGGTACGCTAAAATATATTTTTTTTCAAGATTTTATTTTAGCACTTTGTTGGCGTGATTAATATGTATACCTATGCCAAATTACAGCTTTCTAGTATTAAGTGTCTCCAAGCTACAGTGGGGACAGACAGACAAGGCGAAACTATAAGGGTTCCTTGTTTACTACGGAACCCCAAAAACCACAAAGGCGTAAAATTTTAAAGCTCTATCAAAGAAAATATCAAAGGTTTGGTGATGACACATCCAGAGACAGCCTTCGGGATTCAAAACTCTAAATTTAAAAAATCTACCATTGAAAGAAATTTTAGAAATTAATTTCTCCAACTTAAATCTTTGAAGTAATCGTTTGAAACATTTGATGTGGGAACGTTTAAAAAGTGCATAATCAGCGCTTGCCAGGAGGCAGTTTGCCAGAATCCTGTAGTGATAAATCTTGAAGGCCTCCATTGAATAGAGACTCGTGCGAATTATTAACGCACCATTAGTCTTCGCCCAACGTCTTTATTTGTACTGAGAAATCTTATTGAAATGCCTATCTGTTACTCGGAAAATTATAAAGGGCTTATCGGTACGGTGAGCCGAATTCGGCTTCTTCGCTTCAGTGTCGTATAAATCAATTTCGTTGTCACAATCCTTTGTTATATTTCGAGCTGGGAAAATGCATTCAGGATAATAAGGTGTCTTATTGTATATACGAAGACATTATTCTTTAGTGCACTATTTTTCATAAAAATTTCTCTGAATAAAGAACAAGAGAGTGCTGATAGAGTCTAGTATATAGACTATATCAGCACTCTCTTGTTTTTTCATAATTCTGTGTCTCTGTACACTTTTTGTGGTAGAATTTACTGATTAGTTAATTAGGCCCGTCCTTCTGCCTAGTTATTTATTGTTTATTTATTTATTTAAACTTCTCGAGACACAATTACATAGGAACAAAGGAGGACTTCATGCCTTAGGCATTCTCTACCAGTCAACCAAGGGTGGTGAAGAGATAATATGGCAGGTGCTATGAGAGGAAATAATAATGATAATGAAAAATATTGAAAGACTAGCTTTTGCCCGCGGCTTCTTCTGCGTGGGGTTTATTTTTTTTCTTATATAAGAACCTTCTCCTGATAATAACAAACACAACAAAAGAAATATTAGCAATATCGGTCCAGCCGTTCTTGCGTGATGCCGTATCCAAGGAAAATAGGGATTCATTTTTATAGAAATAAGATAACATAGTGGATTATAAATAAAATAGTAGTAATTCAAACTTATTTGGGATCGGCGCAGAATGTTTTTTTCTTACATAGGTACATCTCCAACAGCCGATATCTCAGTATTCATCCCCTTTCTAGCCCGAATCCATGGTTATTGTTTCGGTCTTCCTCTTTTCTTTTAGCCAAACACACCCATACTCAAAAATTATCTCATCTCCTCGTTCCAATAATGTAGACGACTGCTAATTATTGAAATGAAACCCATTCCTTAATATTTACCTTATTAACCAACATAATCAAAAACATTCCGGTGATCGCAAAACCGATATCCTAAATGAACATTTAAAAGTTTGAGACATTAATTTATTTTGGCACAAACGCCTAAATACTACCTTAGGGTCACCGCAGACAGAGCAGCAAGACGCTCGAGCAGTTTTCATTCATTCACACATAATCAGGCTATAATGTTCCCACTGCTGGGACACAGGCCTCCTCTCGGAGAGAGGGAGTGGGCCGTAAACCACCAAGCGGACCCAATGCGGGTTGGTAGATGTCAAATGTCTTCGAATTTTGGTTCTTGGACATGCCGGTTTCCGCACGATGTCTTCCTTCACCGTTTTGAGATCAGTGGCGATGAAATCATTTACACAAAGTAAAGCGCCTGTCTGGGTACGAACCTACGACCTACACCTACCTACGTGTCCTCGTCATCGATCATTTATCATTTATCATTTATCAATGCTCGCGAAGGAGGAGGCGAGACGGTTGAGGGAAAGGCAAATTTCGCGACCTCGCGCCCCTAGCCGCCGCAGGAGACGCCCTGGGCGTCGGGAATCCCGGGCGGATTTCCGGCCACCGTAACGCGGGCTTGCGGACGGTGTGTAATGGGTAGCTCATCGTTCGGTAAGGACCAGGCCCGAATCGACGGCGCGTTGTATTCCACGCGTGCCTCAAAGAGATGTCGTCAGCACAAGTGTAGGAGTCCACTAGGGCCGATGCCTGCCGGGGTCGCGGGAAGGTACTAAAGGGTTACCGAGGCCCCTGGCAACACGGGCAACGGAAGGAATACGGGTGGATTTTAGTCAGTAAGAGTCTGACTCGCCCACTTGCTCCGCCCAGAGCGGGAGAAGTTATTTGATGATTTCCCACCCAAAAAAAAAATGTCACTGCAGACAGAGCAGCAAGACGCTCGAGCAGTTTTCATTCACTCACACATAATCAGCCTATAATGTTCCCACAGCTGGGACACAGGCCTCCTCTCGGTGAGAGGGAGTGGGCCGTAAACCAACACGCGGACCCAGTGCGCGTTGGTAGATGTCACATGTCTTCGAATTTTGGTTCTAGGACATGCCGGTTTCCTCACGATGTTTTCCTTCGCCGTTTTGAGAGTGGTGAAATACAGAAAGTTAAGCGCCTGTCTGTGTTCTAACTTACGACGTACAACTCGTAAGTCACGGTCGTTACCACTGGGCCACCAGTGCTCTCTCTTTTCATTGATTAATTTGAAGTAAACTTAAACAAAACTGAAATAGAGTTGAAAGTAGCGTGTAATATATAATTCCTCGCCGCATGGGCGCGTGTATGTATCTTACAGCCGCACGCTATTGTAATAACCTACTATTGTCAAACTAAAAATAAAAATAAAATTAGAAGGTACAGTGGGTATTTTTTTCCTCACAAGTAGTAACACTTCTGTTTGATATTGCATTTTATTTGCTGATCGATAACCTAATCAATCAATCAACTCAGCCTATAACAGTCCACTGCTGGACATAGGCCTCTCCTAGGCTGCGCCACAACACCCTGACCTTCCGCATCCAGTGAGTCCCTGCCACCTTTAAGGTCGTCGGTAACTCCGGTTCTCTTCTGGATAACTTCATTTCTGATCTTATCCTTCAAAGAAACTCCGAGCATAGCCCGCGCCATAGCGCGCTGAGCGACCTTGAATTTATGGACCAGCCCGACTGTCAGTGTCCACGTTACACGTTACGTGCATAAAACGTATCTAAAACTTCACTTGCGGAATGTAATTTAAACATCCTGATATGTTAATGCATTTCTTAACGCTAAAAACGGTCGTCCTTTGCGACCTTCGATTGACAGGACGTGACATTGAGCTCTAAGGGTTCGCTTCGCATTATGGTTCAGTTTTAGTTGTCATACTATTCGTGTTCCGATTAGGCTTCTATGCGTTATTATTCTGAGTGCTGATTTCACCAATGAAACTGAATGCGATTAGTAAAACTGCGTCCAAGAGCTGTCAGACAACAATGATGACACTGACGACTTTTGAACGCGGCTTAGATGTGCTGACCGCTTCCAAATGTACCTACTGGTGAAATCGGCCCTAAGTATTATCGTAGAGCACGCGAGTGCCCACGCGAGCAGTAGCGCGGCTGTTCGGTGGATTTTACCCGAGCATGCTCGCGCAGTTGCCGCTGTCTGCGCTGACCCTAAAATGGGTTCCATAGAGTATCGAGGCCATTGCGCGCCATAACTTATTCCTTACATTATTTATTACCTTAATTTCTAGTAGTCGTTGTAAATAACTTTCAAAGTAGGACCAGCTGGATATTTTCGGATTATAAGATTCCGAAACTGTGTCGCTGTATTAAGGAAGTTAATCACAAATCATTGCCTTCAGGAAGACTATCCAGGTAGAAAAGCTACTGTTAATAAAAATGAGCACCTATTGAGAAAATTATGGCTTGTCTATAAATATGGAATCTATACTTTTATCTCCAGTCATTACATTTATTTTAATTAGGAGTAATATTTATTTCTACTTATTAAAAACCGGCCAAATGCGTGTCGGACCACGCACAATGAAGGGTTCCGTAGTTGGGAAGTTGGGATGAATTTATCCCAAAAACTCAACATTGTAGTTGAAAAACATGTGCTCCTATACATCGATATACATACGTCACGGTCAATTCTCCAACTGCAAATTTAAGTTGGTCCACTAGTTGTCGTTAATTTGTAAAGCCGACTAAGCTGTTTTCCTTTTAATTTAATTATATGTACGACAGCCATGATTTTTTTCACATCTATATAAATAACCATTTAGCAAGGAGCAGTTGACTCTTGAACAAAAATTAGCACTTTAAAGCTTAATACTTTAAAGCTTAAAGCAAATTCGCAATATTTTTAACCGGCCTATACAATGATACCCCACACCATGGGATAGACGAGAAAAAAATAGCATACCCACATTACGAGCAAGGGTACCTTAAAAAACACTTTGCGGGAGGGATTAATACGTATACCAAATTACAGTTTTCTAGTAATAAGCGTCTCTGAGCTACAGTGGGGATAGACAGACAGACAGACGGACATGGAGAAACTATAAATGTTCCTTGTTTACTACGGAACCCTAAAAAGAGCAAATCTTATGATCACATAAAACTGTAGGTATATACGGAACCATGTCATAAACAACATGAGCTCAACAAACCGCGACCTCTACTAATACTTAATACGTCAAATTATAGTCGGTCGGTTCTCTGTAGGCACGAGATGCAGTACATAAATCCGACGAAATGTTTACCCCAGGGGCTCGTACTGTAACAGGTTGTAAGGTTATAAAATATTTAATAGCAGACACAACTTACAACAAAACGAACCAGATCACGGAAAAAATTTAGTACTATAAAAATAACCATAACATCATAACATCACTTAAGCCTTTAATCCTCGAAGAGTTAGACGGAGGACGAAGAGTCACCCACATTTGTGATTAATCTTACACGCCAGTTATGGATTAAGTACCATATAATAGGGGCGAATCTATTGGCATCAACTGGGCACAAATCTAGACTGCAAGCTTTTTCTGAGAAATTCCATATAGGAAGTCCCAATAACACATTGCCCGACCTGAGAATCGAACCCAGGACCTCATGCTCAGCAGTAGCGCCTGCGACTACTAGACCACCGAGGCAGTAAGAAGGCAGTAAGAGGAGATATCCGAGTGTGTTTGTAAAAGAAATTAAAACTAAACACCGGCCTATACATACGCCTAGCAAAACCGCAAAAGGAATCATTACGAAGAAAATTGAAACAGAAAATCTATTAAAAGGACGGTCGTTGACCAATAAGAACTACAGACGCACAGCTCCGTGTAATTTTGTTTTATAATAATTGAAAACCAACATTTCGTCTCTTATCAAATGAACAAAAACATTATCGTAACGCGCCCAATGTAATTTGGAATAATGTTTTGTGTAATGGGTCTGCTCAGCAAAGTAGAGGGAGAGCGCAGTGGGCTTTTTGCCGAATTTCCCACGCCCCAGCCGCTATTACAAGCAAAGCAATCCACAAAAAGATA
The DNA here is from genome assembly GCA_905333075.3 of Atethmia centrago. Classification (NCBI taxonomy): domain Eukaryota; kingdom Metazoa; phylum Arthropoda; class Insecta; order Lepidoptera; family Noctuidae; genus Atethmia; species Atethmia centrago. Next base: position 22,729,038 of record HG995367.1, read on the forward strand.
AATTGTGAGTGAATTTATTACAGCAGAGTGCTCTCAGCAGGACAGATTTTGTTAAAGAACACTCAGGTACTTGTTTTTTATCATGTTTTGTTAATTTGTTGAAAAAAAAATTTGACACGTTTCTTATCGTAGCCACGAATGTTCCGGGGAAGCGTATTTTTACACGTATACTTTATCATGGTCTTCTCTGATTGTTATTTATTAATTTGGCATTATAAATAGAACTGTTATTCGTTATTTTTTCCCGAAACAGGAAACAGGTGCCTTATACAATGTTATTAATGACTTCACTGTGATGAAGAAAATGGTGCCCAATGGGTAGATACGACACAATTCAGATTTTTGCCGACTTCAAAAAAAAGAGGTTATCATTTCCGTATGTATGTAATATTATTAGAACTTTCAAAACAAGAAGTGATTTCCATAATATAAATACGCGTAGTAAACATGAAATTGTGATACCCAAATTTAGATTAACAAAAACAAGCAAATCATTTGTTATCAACAATATCCGCTTTTCTAACAAGTTGCCAAAGTCAATTACAGAACTCAGCGATAGAAAGTTCAAAGCCCACATCAAGCGTGTCCTTATCAAAAACGCATATTATAAGATTAAAGACTACGTTGAAGACAAGGGAGTTTGGCAATAATTCCTTGTGCACATGTGGCTTCCTGGTACATCAGATATGGCATAACTATGGAAATGTCTATTAACTGCTCCCAAATTACGATGTTTATTATTATTATTTTTAGACATACTTTTTTGACATTATATTTTCATTATTTGACATTATATACCTACAATTTTGATTTCAGACTTGTTGTTATGGCAAACATGGTATTTGGTTTAAATAGGTTTTTATTTTTATTATTTTAATATTATTTTACACGGATTCTTGTGTACGTTGTGAACGTTGTAGGCTTAATAGACTAGATCTTTTGTAGACCTTTTTCTTTTCTTTTTTTTTGTTACGTACTTCTCGACAGGCATACACTGTCCTCCCATACCTATTAACACTGTAATTTGTAAACATTGTAAAAGCCAATTATTTATAAAAGAGTAACCGTGGAGTTTCTTGCCGGCTCTTCTCCATAGAAAACGACCAATTGGAACCGTGCACCTAGCTTCTGACGTCTCATAAGAGCCCATGTAGGTTTATGTGAAATAAAAATATTTTGATTTGATTTGATTGACTGAAATATATTCACATATGATAATCTATTAAGGCTTCCAAACAAATATACATTTTTTATAGGTGTATGATGTATGTACCTACATCATACACCTATAAAAAAATTGTATATTTGTTGCGGATAAATGCGTGGACAAACATACATAATATGTATGTATGTTTGTCCATGCGTGGAGAAACATTGACTGACTTATTGATACGAGCTATGGATGTTGTGTCAAAGGGAAAGCATCTCAAAACCTTGATCAAATTCTAGTGCATGTAAGAAAAATCATAACAAAAATCAAAATATTAACTACTTATTACAAACAAGTATTCCAGTTTTACTTAATACTAAAAATTACGAAATAAAAAGGTCATTTAAAAAAAAATGTATACATGTATAAATGTGTACAATGTGTACATTTTTTTTAAATGACCTTTTTCCTTCATTTAATGAAATTGACTCAAAGTTATGAAATAATATTATTGAGTCACTAATGTTTGACAAAAACTAATGACAAATGATAATTTTGTTAATAACATTATAAAAACTAATCATTTGACAAAATACAGATTTCGCAAATGTTTTACTATGCAAATATTTCAAATATTAAAATATCATTCCAAACATATTCATTTGACCAAGTAGGTACTTCGTTTGTCAAATTTGCGATTTTGCAAAATGGCGGTAGATAAATTGTTACTTAAACACTGATCAAATTTTGAAAACATAAAATGTCATGGTTGCAATTTTCATCTGGGACAGATCATTTATAGGCAAGTATTAATTTCATGCAAATACTGATACCATTTGATTGATAGTCAATTTTAAAAAATACACGCTGCCCTAATCAAGTAAAATAGGTCAAATTCGGTTCTGGTTGCAGTTCTAACCTAACCTAAACCTAGCCATTTCTGTTCAATTGACCTACCCTACTAATGACTGATGATTTCGTACTGAAAGTAAATTAAGTAAGTAATAAAATTATCAAGCAATGAATTTTGTGAAACGTTATTTATGCTTTGCGTTGTTTTACCAATTAACATTATTATGAAAATATTAGTTTGTTAAATGATGTTTTGATAATAAAATTTCTTTCAATTATTTGTTCAATGAGTTATTGTAAATCATGAGAGATGAGTTATTGTAAATAACTCATTTGACTTGAAGTAATAGTTTGTAAAGTGATAACTTCTCGGGGCAAGCTGGATCGCCTCAACGCAAATGTACACGTACATCTGTGGTGGGGAGACCCAGACAGCCACGCACTTCTTCTCTTGCAACCGAGCGGGTGGGCAGGTTGCGGATAGCCCAACTCCGACTGCGGGACCGACTGTTAATGTCGATCCCACACCCGGAGCATCTCGAAAGAGATCCCGGACAAGAGAAGCTCCCTAAGGCCAAATCCCAGGCGTAGGGTGACCCCAAAACCACACCACTTCACCTAACCATGCCTTCCTTCCTATCCCGTCGGACCTCGAGGAGGGGTAACCTCGATTTCTCAAAAGCCCACCCCCCATAACCTAAAAATAATGCAGAAAGACAAAAAATCTACCCAGGTGGGTCCCGGCCGAGCCGGGGAATCCCACAACGCTTCGGTGGTCAGTATTCTGGGGTGAACATCCGACTGCTCTTTGGTGCCACGCTCTTCAGCGCGGCCGGCTGCTGACTCAGCGCCCACAACACAGGCTGCGACTTACACGCCATCCCACCCTACCACGGCTGCGACTAGTGCGCCGATGAACTCAACTCCGGCTGCATCTCACGCGCCAACACCCACTACGACGTGTATGCCTACCACAAGTCTCTGGCAACAGAGTCTTGTGCGTAACAGCATCACCAACCCGGACAAGGACCAACAACAACACTGACAGAGAGTGACGGGGAAGGAAGACGGACCTGGCAGCTCTAACACTTTCCCGGCCGATGGAGTACGCATGCTGTACAAGCGCGGAAAAATCATGGCTCGAGGGAAGAAAGTAGGCGACCGAAAGCGCAACACTCGCGAAGGCTCTAGCCAGCGCGAAGAGCGATCGGACGCCGAAGAGGCAGTACGCGACCAGCCACGAGTACGCGAAGGGGCAACCCAGCGTGGAAAACGACCGGACGCGGAATCACGTGACCAGCCGCAAGTACGCGAAGGGGAAACCCAGCGTGAAAAGCGACCGGACGCGGAACTATGCGGGCGAGGGCAAGTACGCGAAGGGGAAACCCAGTGCGAAAAACCTCCGCACGCGACTGAGCCTGCCGGGGCCGCCAGCCGACCTCAGGACACCGATTTGACCCACGACCGACCTCGACCCCAAAGGAAAAGGGGTAAGCGCGCTGGATCCTCACGCCAACCGCTACCGGCGAGAAGCACCTAGACAGGTACCTCCGATCCGCAGCCTGGACCAAGCGGTACAGGGCCGGTGAAGAGGGAGCGCCCCGACGACTCGGCCTCACCGAGCGCGCTTCAGGGGGACGCCAAACGCGTGAGGGTCCACTCCGCCCAGGGAGTGCAGAGGACCTACGTGCGAGCCACAAAGGACATTCCTGCGCGGCTGGCTGTAGCAATCTGCTTCCCTACCCCCTCTAGAGACCTGACTAAGGAAGAGGCCATACACATTAAGACCAAACTTGAGAGCCTTATGCTGGACACGGACTCCACATCACAGCTCCCTGCCTTCCGCGGCTACCCTCGGGTAGCGGAAGGCACCGTGCAGTTGTGGTGTGAGGACGACCATGCTCTGACCTGGCTGACTCAGAACGTGCCCCGAATACAACTCCCAGATACCGACCTTACCCTAACGGTAATGAAACAGACCGACGTGCCGACCCGTGCCCGAGCCTCACTTTTCGTCCCACGCTACAAGGGGGACATTGCCCGGCTCCAAAGTATTCTGATTCGTCAGAATACTTGGTACGACATAGGCAAGTGGTCGCTGCAAAGGGCAACTACCGTCGGTGGCGACAACTATGGGACATATTTGACCCTAGGTGTACCACCGGAGGAAGTTGAGAAGGTCCTAGTCCGGGAGCGTCGGATATCGTACCTGCTTGGGTCGATATACGTACGCTTCTGGCCCACGACCCCAACCCCTGACACCGCGACCCAACCCCCTGCCACCCTGACTGAAACAACGACGGACCTGACTATGACGGTACCGACGTCGACAGACACACTGGACACGGACATGGACAGGTTGGAGGAGGTCATGGCCCGAGCAGCAATGGCCGACCAAGACGAAGCCATACCGCCAACATCGCCCGGCTGGAACGAGCAACTGTTAGCCTCGTCACCGGGCGGTCAACACGACGACCAGCATAGGCCGGAGGGAGCGGAGGGATTGTCCGATGGATCCATCTCCGACTAACTCCACCCCACCGTCGCCATCGCCCCCCCTCAACATCATACAGACAAACCTCCAGCATAGCCAAACTGCCACGGCTAGTTTACGCAGGGCGCTGGAGGTAACACCCCGAACCATCGCACTGATCCAAGAGCCTTGGATCAGGAATAATAAAATATGTGGCCTCGGTAACATCGGAGGTAAGCTGATCCTGAACACACACAGCGCAGACAAGCCAAGAACCTGCGTCTACATACCCAAAGGAATTCCTATCACACCATTTACTCAATTCTGTTCCAGAGACTTAACAGCTGTCAGGCTCCACAGTGATGGTAGCGCTCCAGATGTTGTACTGGCCTCGGTGTACATGCCAGGCGAGGACGCAAACTGTCCTCCAAAGGAGATGGCCGACCTAGTGCAGCACTGTGAGCGCGCCAAACTGGAGCTGATAATCCGCACCGACTCGAACGCTCACCACCCTCTATGGGGCAGCGACGCACCGAATTCCAGAGGAGAGGTATTATCCACCTATTTATTTTCTACTAATCTTAACATCATTAACCGCGGCTCTGAACCCACTTGGGTCACAGTCCGAGGACAAACGATCATAGACTTAACACTCGCTACAGAAAACGCGACTAACCTTATTATGAACTGGCACGTATCGGACGAGCCATCTTGCTCGGACCATAGGAGGATACGCTTCACAATAAATACCAATACAAAGAAACCAACACCAAGGCGGAACCCGCGGCGCACCGATGTACCCGGGTTTAAACGTCTACTAGCCTCTCTATTAGATAGGCACCTATCACAGGTAACTCTAAAAGACCAATCGCAACTGGAATACACCGCGACAAAGTTATCAGAATATATAACCGAAGCATACCATGCATGCTGCAAACTAAGAGCGCCAAAAACCAAGGGCGAGAGGAACCCCTGGTGGAATGCAGAACTTAGTAAACTCAGAGAGGCATTGCGTAAACAATTCAACAGAGCCAAAAACACCAGACTCCCGGACGACTGGGAACTATACAAAGAAACACAATAAGCATACAAAAAACAGATTAGAACCGCCAGGAGATCTGCTTGGCGGAAATTCTGTGAATCCATTGAGACAAATAACGAAGCCGCTAGGGTAAGGAAGATCCTGGCAGCAGACCAGGACCGAACTTTTGGCGCGCTGAAAAAGCCGGATAATTCATACACACTAACCGACCAGGAAACCAGTAAGGTCCTTCTCGAAACCCACTTCCCAGACTGTAGACTCCTGGAGGATGGGAGGTGGGAAGCTGAACCAGAATGGACCCCAACGGATCAGGACTGGTCCAGAGCCCGCAACATAATAACAGAAGACCGGTTAAGGTGGGCTATTGACACCTTTCAGCCGTACAAGTCCGCAGGGCTGGATGGCATTTTCCCAGCCCTGCTGCAGTGGGGGGTAAATCATCTGGTGCCATTGCTGACGGAGATTTATCGAGCCTGCATGGCACTCAGGTACATACCCCTCGCGTGGCGCGAGGTGAAAGTGATTTTCATACCGAAACCTGGCAAAACCGACTATACACAACCCAAAGCTTATAGGCCTATAAGCCTCACATCCTTTCTACTGAAGACCCTCGAGAGACTTTGTGATAGACACATTCGAGACGGACCACTTCGAGCCAAACCCCTTCATAAACAACAGCATGCGTACACCACAGGCAGATCAACAGAATCCGCGCTGCACAGCGTGGTTTCCAAAATTGAATGCGCAGTGGATTACAAATGCTCAGCACTGGCCGCCTTCATTGACATCGAAGGCGCCTTTGACAAAACGATGTTCTATAGTATCAACACGGCCCTTGACAGGCACAGCATAGACCAGACCATAAGTGGCTGGATCTCAAATATGCTTAAACTGAGAGCGGTACAAGTCACAGTGAACGACACCACCAGGGCCATAGTGGCGAAGGGCTGCCCACAAGGTGGCGTCCTCTCGCCACTCTTATGGAACCTGGTTGTCGACAGTCTTATTAAAACACTCAACGACAAAGGTTACTTCACCGTAGGCTACGCGGACGACTTAACCATATTAATAAACGGCACCCACGAGAATACCCTGTGCAAACTTATGCGCCAAGCCTTAAAAATAGTAGAGGTTTGGTGCAATAAGCACCAACTATCAATAAACCCTACAAAAACCGAACTGGTTCTTTTCACAAAGAAGAGGAAATTGCCGCTACTACAGCTACCACGATTCTTTGGAACCACCCTAAGCCTATCAACTGAAACCAAATACCTGGGCATTTTCTTGGACAAACAGTTGAATTGGGCAAAACACACCAACTACATCATTACAAAAGCCAGCATATCGCTGTGGCAGTGCAAAAGACTGCTCGGCAGGAACTGGGGAATTAACCCCAAGATTACCCACTGGCTATTCACCACGGTCATCCGGCCAACTATCACATACGTCTCACTAGTCTGGTGGCCCAGGACAGACCTGAGCACAGCCCAAAAAGACCTCGAAAAACTGCAACGGTTTGCTTGTGTAGCAATCACAGGCTGTATGAGAACTACGCCCACCGCCGCCCTACAGGCGATGCTTGGACTGCCGCCTCTGCACCTCATCGTGCGAGAGGAGGCGGCCCTGGCCGCCTTTAGGCTTAACATAACAGGAACCCTGAGCAAAGACTCTAGAGTCAAGCACATACGCATAAGGGAGGATGCGATCAAACGAAGACCGATGATGGCATCACCCTGCGACAGAGCCCCAAAACTACACTGTTTCCAAAAGCACTACAACATAATACTCACAGAAGAACGGTGCGATTATTCAGGCCCGTATGAGGTAAGAGTATACACCGATGGATCAAAGACCAACTCCGGAACCGGAGCTGGCGTTTTCTCACACGACCTTAACATAAATATATCCTGCCCGCTGGGAATGTTCAACACCGTCTACCAGGCGGAATGTGTGGGCATTATACAAGCGGCGTATGCCATAGAAGCCAGGAGAGTTACGGACACTCATGTACGCATACTCTCCGACAGCGCCTCAGTTCTCCAATCCCTAGGGAAGAAACATAATACCTCGAGATTAACACAAGAATGTCACAATGCGCTAGAACGTATAACGGTATTGAACCGCAACACAGTGACACTGCAATGGATAAAAGGACACAGTGGATCCCTGGGCAATGACGCAGCTGACGAACTAGCCAGGAAAGCATCCGGCACGTCAGTCTGCGGACCGGAGCCAATCGTGCCCATCCCCTTCAACCAACTACGCAGGTGGCTACAGGAGCTCACCCACACACAAGCGGAGAGCTGGTGGTCCTCGGTACAGGGGTGTAGACAGTCCAAGGAGGCTATGCCATCCTTGGATAGCAAGTTAACCAGACGCCTGTTACGCCTGAACAGGACCGGCCTGCGCCTGTTGACGGGGACCATTACGGGCCACTGCTCGCTAAACAAACACTTCCACACAATAGGCATAACAGACAGCCCTCTGTGCAGGGCTTGCATGGAGGCAGAGGAAACCGTTGCGCATGTGCTCTTTGAATGCACAGGCGTCACCCACATTAGAACAGAAACCCTCGGGGCACCTAGATCCTACACAGAGGTTCTAAACAGACCAGGACATGTTATCAACTTCTGGAGGGAGGTGGGCTGGTTGGAATAACCACCAAAAAAACGGCCGCCATGGCCCACGCACAATGGTCCACCTAAAGGACTAAGTGCGGAAACCAAACCCTCTAACATAGAACATAGAACATAGAGGCCGTACACATCAAGACCGAACTTGAGAGCCTTATGCTGGACATGGACTCCACATCACAGCTCCCTGCCTTCCGCGGCTACCCTCGGGTAGCGGAAAGCACCGTGCAGTTGTGGTGTGAGGACGACCATGCTCTGACCTGGCTGACTCAGAACGTACCCCGTATACAACTCCCAGACACCGACCTTTCCCTAACGGTAATGAAACATACCGACGTGCCGACCCGTGCCCGAGCCTCACTCTTCGTCCCACGCTACAAGGGGGACATTGCCCGGCTCCAAAGTATTCTGATTCGTCAGAATACTTGGTACGACAAAGGCAAGTGGTCGCTGTAAAGGGCAACTACCGTCGGTGGCGACAACTATGGGACATATTTGACCCTAAGTGTACCACCGGAGGAAGTTGAGAAGATCCTAGCCCGGGAGCGTCGGATATCGTACCTGCTTGGGTCGATATACGTACGCTTCTAGCCCACGACCCAACCCCCTGACACTGCGACCCAACCCCCCGCCACCCTGACCAAAAACAACGACGGACCTGACTGTGACGGTACCGATGTCGACAGACACACTGGACACGGACATGGACAGGTTGGAGGAGGTCATGGCCGAAGCCATACCGCCAGCATCGCCCGGCTGGAACGAGCAACTGTTAGCCTCGTCACCGGGCGATCAACACGACGACCAGCATAGGGCGGAGGGAGCGGAGGGATTGCCCGATGGATCCATATCCGACTAACTCCACCCCACCGTCGCCATCGCCCCCCCTCAACATCATACAGACAAACCTCCAGCATAGCCAGACTGCCACGGCTAGCTTACGCAGGGCGCTGAAGGTAACACCCCGAACCATCGCACTGATCCTTGGATCAGGAATAAAAAAATATGTGGCCTCGGTAACATCGGAGGTAAGCTGATCCTGAACACACACAGCGCAGACAAGCCAAGAACCTGCGTCTACATACCCAAAGGAATTCCTATCACACCATTTACTCAATTCTGTTCCAGAGACTTAACAGCTGTCAAGCTCCACAGCGATGTTAGCGCTCCAGATGTTGTACTGGCCTCGGTGTAAATGCCAGGCGAGGACGTAAACTGTCCTCCAAAGGAGTTGGCCGACCTAGTGCAGCACTGTGAGCGCGCCAAACTGGAGCTGATAATCTGCACCGACTCGAACGCCCACCACCCTCTATGGGGCAGCGACGCACCGAATCCCAGAGGAGAGGTATTATCCACCTATTTATTTTCTACTAATCTTAACATCATTAACCGCGGCTCTGAACCCACTTGGGTCACAGTCCGAGGACAAACGATCATAGACTTAACACTCGCTACAGAAAACGCGACTAACCTTATTATGAACTGGCACGTATCGGACGAGCCATCTTGCACGGACCATAGGAGGATACGCTTCACAATAACTACCAATACAAAGAATCCAACACCAAGGCGGAACCCACGGCGCACCGATGTACCGTGGTTTAAACGTCTACTAGCCTCTCTATTAGATAGGCACCTATCACAAGTAACTCTAAAAGACCAATCGCAACTGGAATACACCGTGACAAAGTTATCAGAATATATAACCGAAGCATACCATGCATGCTGCAAACTAAGAGCGCCAAAAACCAAGGGCGAGAGAACCCCTGGTGGAACGCAGAACTTAGTAAACTCAGAGATGCAGATTGAGAAACAATTCAACAGAGCCAAACTCCCGGACGACTGGGAACTATACAAAGAAACCCAATATGCATACAAAAAGCAGATTAGAACCGCCAGGAGATCTGCTTGGCGGAAATTCTGTGAATCCATAGAGACAAACAACAAAGCTGCTAGGTTAAGGAAGATCCTGGCAGCAGACCAGGATCGAACTCTTGGCGCGCTGAAAAAGCCTGATAATTACATACTAACCGACCAGGAAACCAGTAAGGTCCTTCACGAAACCCACTTTCCAGACTGTAGACTCCTGGAGGATGGGAGGTGGTAGGCTGAACCAGAATGGACCCCAACGGATCAGGTTTGGTCCAGAGCCCGCAACATAGTAACAGAAGACCGGTTAAGGTGGGCTATTGACACCTTTCAGCCGTACAAGTCCGCAGGGCTGGATGGCATTTTCCCAGCCCTGCTGCAGTGGGGGGTAAATCATCTGGTGCCATTGCTGACGGAGATTTATCGAGCCTGCATGGCACTCAGGTACATACCCCTCGCGTGGCGCGAGATGAAAGCCATTTTCATACCCAAACCTGGCAAAACCGACTATACACAACCCAAAGCTTATAGGCCTATAAGCCTCACATCCTTTCTACTGAAGACCCTCGAGAGACTTTGCGATAGACACATTCGAAACGGACCACTTCGAGCCAAACCCCTTTATAAACAACAGCATGCGTATACCACAGGCAGATCAACAGAATCCGGGCTGCACAGCGTGGTTTCCAAAATTGAATGCGCAGTGGATCACAAATGCTCAGCACTGGCCGCCTTCATTGACATCGAGGGCGTTTTTGACAAAACGATGTTCAATAGTATCAACACGGCCCTTGATAGGCACAGCATAGACCAGACCATAACTGGCTGGATCTCAAATATGCTTAAACTGAGAGCGGTACAAGTCACAGTGAACGACACTACCAGGGCCACCTCGTGGGCAGCCCTTCGCCACTGCGAAGGGCTGCCTACAAGGTGGCGTCCTCTCGCCACTTTTATGGAACCTGGTTGTCGACAATCTTATTAAAACACTCAACGATAAAGGTTACTTCACCGTAGGCTACGCGGATGACTTAACCATAATAAAAAACGGCACCCACGAGAATACCCTGTGCAACCTTATGCGCCAAGCCTTAAAAATAGTAGAGGTTTGGTGCAATAAGCACCAACTATCAGTAAACCCTACAAAAACCGAATTGGTTCTTTTCACAAAGAAGAGGAAATTGCCACTACTACAGCTACCACGATTATTTGGAACCACCCTAAGCCTACCAACTGAAACCAAATACCTGGGCATTTTCTTGGACAAACAGTTGAATTGGGCAAAACACACCAACTACATCATTACAAAAGCCAGCATATCGCTGTGGCAGTGCAAAAGACTGCTCGGCAGGAACTGGGGAATTAACCCCAAGATTACCCACTGGCTATTCACAACGGTCATCCGGCCAACTATCACATACGGCTCACTAGTCTGGTGGCCCAGGACAGACCTGAGCACAACCCAAAAAGATCTCGAAAAACTGCAACGGTTTGCTTGTGTAGCAATCACGAGCTGTATGAGAACTACGCCCACTGCCGCCCTACAGGCAATGCTTGGAGTGCCGCCTCTGCACCTCTTCGTGCGAGAGGAGGCGGCCCTGGCCGCTTTTAGGCTTAACATAACAGGAACCCTGAGCAAAGACTCTAGAGTCAAGCACATACGCATAAGGGAGAATGCGATCAAACGACGACCATTGATGGCATCACCCTGCGACAGAGCCTCTAAACTACACTGTTTCCAAAAGCACTACAACATAGTACGAGTACTCAGAGGAACGGTGTGATTAGTCAGGCCCGAATGAGGGTAAGAGTATACACTGATGGATCAAAGACCAACTCCGGAACCGGAGCCGCCGTTATCTTACACGACCTTAACATAAACTTATCCAGCCCGCCATAGAAGCCGGGAGAGTCACGGATATTCATATACGTATACTCTCCGACAGCGCGTCAGTTCTCCAATCCTTAGGGAGAAAACACGGTACTTCGAGACTAACACAAGAATGTCACAATGCGCTAGAACGTATAACGGTTTTCAATCGCAATACAGTGACACTGCAATGGATAAAAGGACACAGCGGATCGCTGGGTGACGCAGCTGACGAACTAGCCGGGAGAGCAACCGGCACGTCAGTCTGCGGACCGGAACCAATCGTACCCATCCCCTTCAACCAACTACGCAGGTGGTTACAAGACCTCACTCACACACAAGTGGAGACCTGATAGTCCTCGGCACCGGGGTGCAGACAGTCCAAGGAGGCTATGCCATCCTTGGATAGTAAGTTAACCAGGCGCTTGTTACGCCTGGACAGGACCGGCCTGCGCCTGTTGACGGGCCACTGCTCGCTAAACAAACACTTCCACACAATAGGCATAACGGACAGCACTCTGTGCAAGGCTTGCATGGAGGCAGAGGAAACCGTTGCGCATGTGCTCTTCGAATGCACAGGCGTCACCTACATTAGAACAGAAACCCTCGGGGCACCCAGATCCTACACAGTAATTCTAAACAGACCAGGAGATGTTATCAACTTCTGTCGGGAGGTGGGCTGGTTGGAATAACCACCAAAAACGGCCGCCATGGCCCACGCACAATGGTCCACCTGAAGGACTAAGTGCGAAAACCAAACCCTCTAACATAACATAACATAACATAAGTGATAACTTTATCACGTAAAAATTTACCTAACGGTATTTTTAAAATGAAAATTTATGATTCGTTTTTTGTCAAATGACACGACACCAATATTTTTATATGTAAGTACACGAATACACGAAATTAACCAACAAAATGAAATCAAAAGTAGGTGCGAAATAAATATATAATAAGGGACATACCATTTTTTTTTGAGGTTAGTGCCAGTTAACCCATTTTTATATTTGATAGGTAGGTACTTTTCTTAAGTGCTGACACTGACCTCAAAAAAAATGTAGGCCCCTAATTTGTTTCGTACCTACTTTTGATTTCGTTTTGTTGGTTAATTTCGTGTTTATATAATATTATTTTTTCGTAATTTTGAGTTAATTTATTTTTGAAGTCGATTTTTTTATTACTTTTTTATTTGGTGTCGAGACTATTTGCGTATTGGCTCTTCCACAGAGGCTACACAATTATATGCATGTTTACAAAACAGGGACAAATACAAGTGTGCGCTTCCAATTATAGGATACCACATCCATTTATAATCTAGATAGGTACAATAAGTACAAGGACGAAAACATTAAAATAATCAAAATACATTACATTACACAACCCAGTTATCTAAACACATTCAGAAAACTAAAACACACATCGTGTCTACCATGCCTAAATCTGTGATACAGTTTGTGCGACCCAAAATTCCTGACACTCGTCTGCCGCCATTTCCACATTAATATTACGAAGGTAAATCTCCAAAAAGGCGTGTTAGATCTGTCACGACATTTGACGTGTCCTTGTTTACTACTGACTTCTTACATGATATTTTTACTTACTACGTCATAACAGAAGATTGATTTTTGGTAGAAAAGTCCTACTTTTATTATTTTTTAAATTAATATAACATCCCACCTTTAGATATTCCCCCTTCATTTATGCTTTAAGTCGTATGTAACTAATGACAAGTCGTATCTAACTAATAACATGAGGTCGTGGTTTCGATAAATTATTATTGGTATTTTGCATCAGGAATTATCTTAGTAGTAGCCCTCTAAATCTGTGTGATAATTAATTAAATGTTTAATTGTATTGCCACTTTATAGGGCTGAATTCTCGGCATAACATTAAGTTTTCCGCTTTTCAAATACAGTCTACTTCAGCTTCAGCGACAGAACTACCACTTCGGTCGACTAGCTAAGGTCCCGACGCATCGGTATCAGACTGCGGTCGTCTTTAATATAAAGGGACTACATTAATAAAGACATAGTTAGTAGTTTATTTATTGACTTAAACTATTTACACACAAAAAAGGTACAAAGGACTTATTGCCTTAGGCACTCTCTACCAGTCAACCAAGGGTAGTGAAAAGATTGGATGGCAGGTGGTCTGTTTGAGAGGACCAATAAGATTTTTTTATTTAAAATATATCATAATGAATTATAAATAAAATAGGTACAAAAGTGCGCAACGAGGTTATAAACTTATAATATACACACATATATATACATAAATATTTACTGTAACATATACCTATACTCGTATTATACATATATAGCAATTCAAGGGATAGGGGTGTTAAGATGATTCTACTCTATTTATTTTGAAAATAACTCTGAAATTTCCGCTCACCGACCGTTGGCCGCCCCGATATCAAGAGGAAGCGCATTCCAAAGAAGAATGGACTGAATATGAAAGGAAGAATGAACAAAGTCAGAAGTATGAGAAGGACAGAGTAGAAGAAGATTGTTGGAAGAACGCAGATTCTTAGTGTGTGAAAAATATAGATATTGGAAGTGAGACACAAGATAAGATAGAGAAGTGAGAGAGTTGAGAAGGGATAAAACCGTGGTCAAAGCGCGCAAACTTCTTCTTTGGCGAATGGACATCCATTTGAGCTTAGACCTATAATAGCACGACACATGACCATGTGTCCATACTCAACCTCAGGAAATATGACCATATTTCCTGAGGTTGAGTATGAAACGGATACAATTGTTGAGCAGTCCGTTGAGCTTATCCAGCAAAACCGCATTAAGGTCAAAGTAGCACACGTCACGATAGTCGATTATAGGGAAAATCAAAGTCTGCACAAGCATAGTTTTCGTCTTAGCGGGCAAAAAGTTTCTTAAACAATACAGGGATCGCAGAGTTGCGTTGACCTTTTGATTAACACTAGAGACCTGGCGTTGCCAGCTGGTAACGCCAGGTCTCTAAGTGGCCCAGCCGGGCGTGAACCTGACGTATTATGCAGACGACACACTGGTCACGGCCCGGGGGACCTCGTACAGGGAGGCAGCGTTGCTGGCCACGGCTGCGGTCTCACAGGTGGTGAGCCGCATACGGCGCCTGGGCCTGGAGGTTGCCCTCAACAAGTCGGAGGCCATGATCTTTCATGGCCCCCGGCGGGCGCCGCCGCCGGGATCACACATCGTGGTCGGGGGGGCTCAAATCGCTGTCGAGTCCACCATGAAGTACCTAGGATTGGTGCTCGACAGCCGGTGGGATTTTGGCCCCCACTTCCGGCGACTGGTGCCCAAGTTGTTGGGCGCGGCTGGGGCGTTGTCAACGCTGCTTCCCAATCTGGGGGGCCCGAGCGCCGCCTGTAGGCGGCTCTACGTGGGGATCGTGCGATCGATGGCCCTGTATGGGGCCCCGATCTGGGCGGCTGACCTGACGGCCGGCAGCATCGCTGTCCTGCGAAAGCCGCAGAGAGCGATGGCCGTCAGAGTCATCAGGGGATATCGCACGATCTCCTTCGAGGCGGCTTGCGTACTGGCCGGATCCCCGCCCTGGGACCTCGAGGCGAAAGTACTCGCGTCGCTGTACCGGTGGCGCGAGGAAGCGAGGGCGCGGGGCGAGTGGCTTATGCAGCGACATATGGAGCTGCATCGGTCACAGCTCCGCGCAGCCCTGGTGGCGGAATGGCGGGACAGGCTTTCACGCCCTACCGCCGGCCTCGCCACCATCGAGGCGGTCCGGCCAGTGCTCGAGCCCTGGCTCGGGAGGAGGCACGGCTCCCTGTCGTTTCGGGTGACGCAGGTGCTCTCGGGGCATGGTTGCTTCGGGAAGTACCTGTGTCGCATAAATAGGGAGCCGGACGCCCGGTGTCACCACTGCGTCGACTGTCGGGGGGGCACGGCGCTGCATACGCTGACAGAGTGTGTCGCTTGGGAGGAGCCACGCCGTGCCCTCATCTCAGGAGTGGGCAGTGACCTGTCGCTGCCGGCCGTGGTCGAGGCGATGGTCGGCAGCGAGGAGTCCTGGGACGCGGTGGTATCCTTCTGCGAAACAGTCGTGTCGCAGAAGGAGGCTGCGGAACGGGAGCGGAAGATCTCTTCCGCTCACCCGGCCTGCAGCAGGCGCACCGGGCGTCGGCAGAGGGCAGACAATGCCCTCTTACGGCCCCCCTAAATGGGTCCAGGGACGGCGGACTTGGGGACGTCCGCTGCCCCCCATCACACTGGACCCGAGGTGGTGGCGCGTAGTGTACCACGTGCGCCCCTTTCAGACGTCGCGAGGGGGTTTAAACACCTCACCCCCCCCCCCCCAGACTTGAGGCGGCCCGCGGAGGCGGGCCGGCACTAGCCGGGGATCGTGGAAGTCGCATTAGATCCCATGATCCCCGGTGCAAGTGTGGGACGGGAACACCGGGGTGGTTTTTAGTCAGTAAGAGTCTGACAGACCCCTCCGCCTACCCCAGGGCGGAGGACATCCATGAGGATTTTCCACCCCGGAAACAAAAAAAAAAAAAAAGGTCTCTAAGTGGCCGCTAAGTGTCAAGTCAAGATGCAAACTGAGATCTTTTACAGTAGGGGTAATGGGTATGACGGTACCATTGAAAATGAAAGGCGTGAGTTTATGTATGTATGTAATCAAGACATCATATGTGTCATAAATGGGTCTGTAAGTATAAATTCATTTTAGATTTGCTCTATTATTTTACAGATGTGGCGCTAGAAGTGACTTGGCCGATGAGATTCGATACCTGGCCAGATGAAGCCACTTATCACTCCGTCACTTACGTGACCTGGCAGTAGAATTTTACGTTTCAGCCTGCTGATACCCAGCAAAGCCGTGAACATACAACCAAAACTTTCCTTGCTTTATGGTCCATTCGCCGTGTATTCCCATAATAAGTTACCCAGTTTCTTCCCGCGGGTGTCGTAATAAGACTGAACTGAATTTTTACCTTACACGTAGGTACATGTGTATATATGACGTCATTTGTATGAATTGTATACATCGCCATACTACAGTTTATTTTGATAAAAATGTAGGCAGATACCAAATAATTGCGACGGACAAAGACCTACAGGGACGCCTTTAGCAGTAATAATATACAACCTCCCCAAGTCCCATAGCAATTATAATTACGTCACGAAAATCAACGAGAAACCCAATCGTAATCCAAAACAGAATTTAGTGTTCTCTATCCCACGAAGGATCCAGTGGACATCAATCGCTCCTGTCCTAATAACCGTTTAAATAGCAGAAAGATTTATGGAAAAGCCCAACAAAAGGGCCTCGATCCGCCTGCGCCGATAAATCTACGCAGAAAATAATACGATCCCCGAGCGATTTGTTCAGTGGGACAAAGACTATGTTTTGTCCAATAAAATTAAGGAGCGTTTCATAGCGCAGATCGCGCCACGTCAACTTGTTTGATCGTTAAGACACTCCTACCAGGCTTAAGTATTATGCCTGTGCGTATTTCTCCAACTAAAATCATTTAAAGTTTGCCTTATAAAGGCGTTTTTCTCATGTCATGTACTTTAACTAGACGTACGGTTTTCTCAATTAATTATATCGAAAGTGCTTGGTCCAGAATATGCTTTTGATGGTCTTTTGTCTAGCAACAAAATAAATCAAATTTTAATTTGTTACTATAATGACTGGTTTGCACCAGGGACCATTTCGGTTACCCGTTCAAAGGGTTTTCGAAAGTATTTACGCTAAGGGTTTTTTTTATACCCTTACCTTACCGGTTACCATAATTATGTGTACTACACTGTAAATGCTTATAAAATCTTATACCCTTTCAACCCAATCATACATTATGAGCGGGTTAGTAAACTTCAAACCAAGCTATAGCATAGGGTAACCCTTATTCGATGATTAATTTACTAGCCGTAATCCGTTAAATAATCAAAAATGTTTTCATACAATGTTTTCAACTAGGGGGTTTCAAAACCCGTTCATATGGGATTTTGAATGGGTTTTGAAAGGGTTTCCTAACTCGTTCATTGCATAAAAGTTCCCTCGAAAGAGTTTAATGGGTTTAACCGATCAATTGGTTACTAGATTGATATGGCTAACCCATTCAAAATGTTATAGTTATAATTAGAAATCAAACGAACTTACCAAGTGAAGTTCGATGTTAATTGTGTGAAGGTGTTGGTCCAAGACGTCCTATAATTCTTGACTTGTAGTAGACCCATCGTGTCGCCCTACACCACGTATATTTGAAGCTAAGTTAAAAAATGAAACGCTTCTTACGTAGACTGGAACGCGCCCAAACTCATCTGTCATTTAGTTTGAAGTTCCTATTTCACGACCTGTAACTTAGGGTACTCATGCACTAGCATTAGGGTCCGGGTGGGAGTCTTGGACGTCTTGGACCAACACCTTCACACAATTAACATCGAACTTCACTTGGTAAGTTCGTTTGATTTCTAATTGTGTTTCTGTGTTGGTCCAAGACGTCCTATAATTCTTGACTTGTAGGATGTTCAAAGAGTCGTGAAATATAACAAATAATTTCATTTTTATATAGTGTATTAATAAAAATCAATAAAGTTTGAATTAATCATTCAAACAGAAACAACAAAACACTCATTAATGAGTAACAATTAAAACTTAGATTTTAATAACTTTTTGATAACAATCAACTAATCAATCTTAATTAAAACTAAAATTGAGATTCATATAATCGTTAATGGATAAGGTTAAGCACTTGAATTAAAAATAGTTTCTGCGAAAAAAGTTTCTGATTGTACAATAGGTCTGTTGTAGAACCTGGCAAACACTGAAGAGGTTTCACCCCAACCTGCCATTTTTCGAATGATATCTAGGTTGACTCCTAGAGCTTTCGCCTTTGATGAAGATGCATGTCGCGTGCTATGTGCTGTGAACATGTCGGTGTCTATGCCGCTCTTGGTCATCATATCTTTGATCCAACGGCTTATAGTTTGTGATCCTATAACTTTATATGGTTTTTTGAAACTTAAAAGAAGCCGTCCTGAATTACTGGGTCGTAATTTTTCAGTTATTTTGATGTAGTCAACTAGTGACTGCGCAGGGCAGATTTCGGGCCTTTCGAGAAAAAATGGAATGATTAGGGCAGGTTGGGTTGCACCTACTCGAGATGTTTTAATGAGATCAGTAATTTTTATGATAATTTTTTCTTTACAACATTTAATATTTTCTAATCTAATCAGACTTAAGGTTTGGACCCTGTGTGCAGTTATTAAGGCTAAAATAGTTACTAATTTTTTTGATAACATTTCCAATGAAATGTTATTATTAGGATATAAATTACTTAAGTAATTCAAAACAGTGTTGGTGTCCCAGGTAACATCGTACTTTGGGTTATTTGGTCTTAGCCGAAAGACTCCTTTAAAGAACCTTTTTATTAGCTCGTTGGTACCAACTTGTGGACCTACTAATAGTGAAATTGCAGATCGACATGAGTTCAGACTTCCATATTTTGAGCCATTGTTGTACATTTTGGTTAAAAACTTTAATATATCTGGGATGCCAGCACTGTAACAATCTATTGAATTATCTAAACAATAAGTCCACCATGATTTTAAACATGTGTTATACTGTGACACAGTATTATCTGCTAAGGAAGCTAGCATGACGTCAATTGACATATCAGGAACACCTCGGCTCTCTAGAGCTTTCCTGATAAGACCCCTGCAACCAGGGTAAGCCGCTCGTGAAGAGGATGCGGCCTGCTGTTGATAGAAGTTAATAATGACTTATTAGGTTGGAAATAGATTGGCTCTGAAGATAGTAATTTTTGGTATAGAGGATACCAAGGTTGGGTGGGCCAATGGGGTGCAACAACAATACCAGTAGCCTCGTCATTAACAATTTTTCGGAGAGTTTTTAGTAACATTGAAAATGGTGGAAAGGCATAAAAAAAATACTGAGACCATGAAACGGTAAAAGCATCTATAGCATAAGCTTCTGGATCCCTGTGCCAAGATATAAACTTGTTACATTTTGTATTGGCTCTAGAGGCAAATAAGTCTATATTGGGTCTGCCAAAAGCTGTAATTATCTGCTGAAATGCATAGTCTGCTAATTCAAATTCTATGTTAGCTTGAGTCTTTCTAGATTCTGCATCTGCTATAAAGTTGTCTTTTGACTGGATATAAGAAGCAAATACAAAAATGTTCCTAGACTCACACCATTGCCAAATGTCCCTTGCCAGTGTATTGAGATGATTGAACTGTACTCCTCCCATACGATTTATGTACGATATAGCCGTTGTGTTGTCTATTCGGAGTAGTATTTGACAATCCCTGAGGTTAGTTGCATAAGTTTTTAGTCCAATAAAAGAAGCAAGGAGTTCTAAGTTATTAATGTGTTTCTTAGACTCTTCAATTGACCATGAGCCTCCCAAAGAGTTATCATTGCACGCAACACCCCAACCCGTTAAGGACGAATCTGAAAAAATTTCTAATGCATAGCAGTCTGACCGAATGTTGTTACTAGGTGCTTTTAAGTTTTTAAACCACCAATCAAAATCTGATTTTAAATAGCTGGGTAATTTCATAGTTTTATTGTAATTTTCATTATTATTAAGCAAACTCAGGTATTTCAGTCTTTCAAAAGCTTTGGTATATACCCAGCCATATTTAACAGCGGGGCAAATGGAAGTGAGTAATCCTAACAAATGGGCAAACTCTCTTATTTTGCAGTTTTTCTTACTATAAAAAAATAATAATTCTTGCCGAATCTTTAAGCATTTTTCAGGTGGTAATTCTATTGTCATGTCTAGTGAATTTAACACAAAACCTAAAAAATTGCATTTCTGTTGGGGTAAAAGTATACACTTGTCATAATTAATTGTAAACCCTAGGTATTCTAAAAGGCTACACACTTTTTCAATACCATCTTTTGCCTCTAACATGTTGTCAAAAAATTAAAAGTATATCATCGAGGTAAACAGAACACAAAATTCCTTGAGACCGGAGGTGTTCTATGACAGGTTTCATAATTTTAGTGAAAACATATGGCGCTGTGCAGAGACCAAACGGTAATACATTAAAATCATATAACTTATCCTGCCATTGAAAACGGAGGTACTTTCTATAATGCTCATGTATCTGCACAGAGTAGTATGCCTCTTTAAGATCGATTTTTGCCATTAGGGAACCAGCTGAAAGTAATTTTGTGGCAGTTCTAATGTCTTCGAGTTTGAAATGGGATGTACTCATAAACTTATTGAGCTTCTTTAAGTTTAAAATGAATCTTTTTTCACCATTAGGTTTTGGGGCCAAAAAAATATGTGAAAGAAATTGATTATTACATGGCTCACATTCCCTTATAGCCTTTATGGTAGTAAGATGGGATATTGATTGTTGCATTTCTTGAGCCTCTTTACCTTTTAATTTATTTGCTGGTGCAAGTGTTTGATTAGGTATATTTAAAAATGGCAATTTGTAACCTGTAACCCAGGACAAAACGGTCATATCTTTGGTAATGGTTAACCAGTTATTATAGTGAGATGAAAGGAGTGTTACTTCTAAGTTTTTCTGTGTGGTGGGCCACTTCTCTGCTGAGGAGCTGGCCACCGCTGTGGAGCTGACCACCGCTGAGGTGCTGGCCACCTCTGAGCTGCTGGTCGAGGCCTGGGGTTGTGCTGCCTGCCCGCGCTCGGTGTGTGGTGATGTTGATACTTCCGAGGCGGGCCCCGTGAGTTTAAATTAGTTGGATTTGCTTGTTTTTTTGATGATTGTGGTTGATTATATTTGATTTCTGATCCAGTCTTGTTAATAGCTTTCCCAGCTTTTAAATCCTCATGAAGGTTTTCACCGAATATGTATTTTCCCACTTTTGTTTGAGTAACAATATCCTTTGTATCTTTATTGAGTGCAAATTGTAAAAGGTATCTGCGAGATAATGACTCAGAATGGAATAAATCACACAGCATACGTCCGGCGTCGCTTACAATCTTTGTAACTTCCTTGCACTCTTTACTTTTAATTAAAATATCAAGTGCCTTCCCGATGCAAGCCGTAGCTTGGCCCAGGCAGTTTTGTTGCTGTTCCATTGCCCGGTCTCTTTTTAAGACCTGCTCTGAGATAGCTGCCTTAATTTCCGGATTTATTTTGGGGGCCTCCAAAAAAATACAATTGTCAGGGATTGGATACAACTTCAGGAGTTCTGTTTTGCTGTCCTTCTCTAATCCATTGGTAATTATATGATTCCATCTCATGGTGATGTCTTTGTGAATTGCTTCTGCATAAGTCTTTTTATTAGGGTCCTCTCCTAAAATACTGAGTATGTCCTCATCTAACGGCAAGGACTCTGAGGAATTTTCTGGTAAAATTTCAGTGGCAGGAAGCTCAGGATGCTGATTCTCAGGAGCCAACTCAACTGTAGCCTGTTTGGTTAAATCTGTTTCCTCTTGAAACTCTTCTACATTCTCTGGGGCTAAAAATTATTTTTATACTATTACTCTCGTAATATAGGAGCCTTTTATTGAGGTGAGAGATATACCACACGAATAGCACCAGCAGTGCCATCACACGAGTATATCCGCAAACCTTAAGGGGTTACGGTCGGGATGTGCCACACGAATGGTACTCGCAGTACCACCACACGAGCATAACCTCTAACCTTTATTTCCGGTCGGGATATACCTCACGAATAGCACTCGCAGTGCTACCACACGAGTATATCCTCGTACCATTGTTATATTTCTTTATAGAATTCGCCACATATTGAGTAATTATGATTCTAATTAGACCAAACACCGGATTTTTAAACAAGTATGGACTTGTTTTTTCACAACAAGCACCGCGTGCGTGAGAATAACGGATAGGCACATAAGTGATAACTATGATCACGAAATAAGAGTACGGTATGTTAAGTATTTGTATTTACCTAGAATATCGTCCTGTACTTCGATTTCACTCGAAGTGGAAGAGTGTCTTTCTCTCATTCGTTTCTTAAACTTTTTAAATAACGAATATAATTCTTCATCTTCGTTCCTCCTTTTCCTTTTATGTTTTCCCATTGTAAATATGTATTTTTAGTAGTTAAAACCTGAAATAAATTTTTATAGGAGCAAGAAGAAAAAAGCGTGGATTTTTGGCGCGCACGAATAAGTCGAAATGACAGATGAGTTTGGGCGCGTTCCAGTCTACGTAAGAAGCGTTTCATTTTTTAACTTAGCTTCAAATATACGTGGTGTAGGGCGACACGATGGGTCTACTACAAGTCAAGAATTATAGGACGTCTTGGACCAACACAGAAACACAATTGGGTTGCCGTGTCATTGGGTTTGAAAGGGTTAACCTTACAAAATGTGTACATGTTCGATAATTAGGATAACCGAATGAACGAGTTACCGTTTGAACGACTTATTTCTCAATCCGGGTTACACGTTATTTTTGCCATTATACTAAATGACTTTCTAAAATGTCTTCATATCTTGAGCTCAGAGCAGATGTAGAGAAATTCATGAGAAATCATTTATTACAAAGGTCAAAAAAGCTTTGTCTTTTTAGGGTTCCGTAATAAACAAGGAACCCTTATAGTTTCGCCATGTCCGTCTGTCTGTCTGTCTGTCTGCCCCCGCTGTAGCTCAGAGAATCTTAATACTAGAAATGAGTAATTTGGAATAGGCATACATATTAATCACGCCGGCAAAGTGCTAAAATAAAATCTTGAAAAAAAAATTTTGTTAGAGTACCCTTGCAACGTGGAATGATATTTTTTTTTCTCGTCTACTCCACAGTGTGGGATATCGTTAGATAGGCCGTTCAAAAATATTGCGGGTTTGTGAACACCACTTTTCGATAAATTTGCAGTTGGAGAATTGACCGTGGCATATATCGATGTATGGGAGAACATGTTTTTCAACTAAAATGTTAAATTTGTTTTTGGGATAAATTCATCCCAACAACGGAACCCTTCATTGTGCGTGGTCCGACACGCACTTGGCCGGTTTTGTATATTTAAATGGGGAGTCTCATGAGACTCACATCTATATATATATTGTATTTTCCCAAAATACAAGCTTGGCTTAGTTTGGGAGTTAATAATAATTCAACCATCAAACATCTAAATTGTACTTCATAGATGTTTTGTTTTTGTTTTGTTGTATCTTGAGAGCGAAATAAATTTATTATTATTATATCTTTCGATATTTTAAATTAAATTCGCTTTTCGTGTCTGTCGTGTGTGATAGCGATGTTCTTTTAAACTATGCAACGGATTATAATGCTGTTTTCAATATAATTTACTATCAGTTACTAACAAAGATATTTTATAAGCGAGAATCCATGTGAATAGAATTTAAACAATACGAAAACTTACCGTTTAAATCAACGAAGGTAAAAGTACAAAGAGCGAAACTGCAAAGTAGTTCCCTTGTGCAGTTTGTGGCAAGAAAATACAACTTCCACGTACATATGTACATCTACATAGGGTAGATATCTGTTACAAATCGAGCTCCACTGACAGTCGCACGACAAAAGAGCTGAGACCACCTTTTTTATCTTTCTCTTTTCGGTTGGACGAGCCTCGTGAGTGAAGAAAATTATTGCCTCGCAGAAAAACCTGTGGAGTCGAAGGAAGGTCAGGAAACAGCACACAAAGACAAAACTGCCGATTGAGGAGATCGCTGAAATAATCACCCCGACGACGGAACCGGAGCAATTTATCTTTATAAATTCCTCTTCTATTTTAAAGACTCTTCTGTGTGTGACGCCGTTCCAAACTATTGTTCACAAAGACCTAATGTAATGAATGTTTGTTATTCAAATATCATTACACCTCACCTCCCGTTGTGTTAGATCAAATCTCATCTCTACACTTATCGAACTACCTAGCCGATTTGCAATTACACTCAATCACTCATGTTATTAAATTCTGCGAAATTGGTACAATATTTGAATAGCAAATTGGAGTACACAATCAGGAAATTGGTGCTGTTATAAAATGAGTAGGTATTTTAATTTTTGATGAAGTAGGGAAGTAGAGAGTAATCCTAACTATCCTAACTAATATTATAAATGAGTAAGTGAGTTTTTTTTGTTTGTTTGTCTGTTACGCTTTCACGCTAAGACGGATTTGGATGAAATTTTGCACCTGGACATAGAATAATTTTTATACCGATATTCCCACGGGATCGAGACTAATGCGGGTGAAAACGCGGGGCGCAGCTAGTATTAGCATAATTAAGTGTGGCGAGCATTTCCCCGGCCGCCTCTAAAAGTAATAATTGTGAGAATAGTGGCTTGGCGGCGACCTAATCGTGCCTACATGACCGCGCAGCGATCTCCCATCTACGTCTCATTAAGGCTTGGCGCTAGCATGTAGGGCGAAGCGTACGATTCTCGGCAGTTTAGCAGAAAGCCCCAAGTCGTAATTCGTGGCGGCGAAGGCTGCTAACAGACCGACTGCCAAGCATTATTAACGGGCCATTAGCTCTCATTCGACGCTCGCCGGGATCTGCGAGACGCCACCGTGGCCTATAGACAACTATTCCAAGTCTTGGTACTCCGAAAATTGTAAATCCGATAATATTGTCGACAGTTTAAGTTTGAGGCAGGTTTTCTTTGATGTTGTTTCGATACAAAGTTAATTTCCTGTCAAAATTAAGGGGAATTTAAGGAATTTTTAGGAGGTATAAAATTGTTTTAAATAGCTTAGGTCTTTGAGCTGAGTTGAGTCACGACATGTATTCTTCGTCACATTCTTTTAATACAATTTTGTGAAGGCGGTACTCTACCAAAACATTTTATACAAAGATTGCTTTTAAAAACCCTACCTTCCTTTCTAGTACACAGTGAATTTGCTTTATCACAAGATTGATCGTACACAAAGTCCATGATATACTTTGAAATATGTATTCGTACGTATCAAAGCATGGCCGCGATATCGTGACGTCACCTTATAAGAGATCCATCGAGCTCAGATATATCAGTCGCTTACACGAAAACAAATACAAATCTGTATTCAAACTTCCGTAAACAGTATTCCATGAACTCTCAACCGATTCAATATGCATTTCATATGAACAATAAAGAGAGGAACCCATTTCCGTCGCAAAACAATTTTACTTCAAATAATATTTGTGCGCTGGCAAACTATCTGGCAGTCAACAGTAGTTCATGGTACACCGGCGGCTAGATTCTGTAACTGCACTAACTTTTATGCAAATACAGACTATAACGCAGAAACACATCCCACCTGGGATCCGACGCTCAACTCCACAGCACGCCCCCCACTCACTAATTAACGACCAAACTTTGAACAACAACAATACCTAAAGCTATACCTCATTAGAGATTGTACTGGTGTATGAAAAATAAACCATTATCTGACAAAAGTTCGGAAATATCTTTTGGAAAATAAATAAATTAGAAATATTTGGGGTTGAATTTTTCGTAAGGCTTAGTTCTGACTGACGAGCGTTGTTTCTTTTGACGAACAAAATTCCGCGCGTCTACGCGTCCATGATTAACGAATGACGAATCGTGCATCATTGATTAGTGTTATAAACCGCGAAACCCAAGAATAATTGTGACATCGCGCGTCTGTATGTAGTTAGCTTAACAATAGGCCTAACTTACTTTTTGAATCCTAGTAATATAATAACGTCTTAACGAAGCCTTGTCTGACCGCTAATAATCCGAGAACGTACTAGGTACTAACCTGATTTCTTGGATTATCCTCAGTTAGTAGTAGTATTTAATTATTTTTATAAAAAAAATCCTTGTAAATGTAAATACGAGTACATTATTATTTTTGGATCTTTTTATAGGATTTGAAGGTTAAATGCCAGATAAAGTGACACGACATTTGCAGTCGTTTCACTTCTAAGCTGTCATGTAGTACCATCTAAGGCTCATTTTTATTTTTATAGGAGCAATGATGACATTTTTTTTTTGACCATGTGGTACCCAGATTATTAAAATATATTGGACACGTGTTTTTTTCTTTTTTTACGTAAACAAAAGATTATGGCGATACTTTGAGTTAAAATGTGACATGACGTCACGCCTTGCTAGATTTTATACTCAATTGTGACGTAGCGAGCCCCCACTGAACTTAAAGCGTTTTATCTAAGTATTTTTTTATTAATATGAGAAAGCAAAAATACGTGTCTAATATATTTTTGTTATATGAGTGATGGACTCAACAGGATTTGTTTATTTTTACCCAGGCATCATCCCTATTATAAATCTGAATGGTTGCTCTTTGGTTGTACCTCATTTTGGTACGATTTCACGGGTAAATACAGAACTGACATTTGGCAGAGGTGTAGACTTGTATCTACGAGAGAAACGAAAGAACGGCACTTCTTATCCTCTAATATTGGAAACAAACAAAGCCGTGAGAATAGCTAGTATCATGTTTTCCTAGCAATTATGCTAGGGCATAATTGCTAGGAGAATGAGTAGACGCGATCCTACAGGGAATCTTTGAGGGGAGAGGTCAATGTTATCTTCATTGGCAGTTGTTGATTGATTGTTTCCCTTGTGTTTTTCCCGGCCATTGTAACCTGACCCTTATTTTCCTATGAACTAATAGTTTGTTCTCATCAGCAACTATTAGTTGCGGCAAATCATTTTTTTTTTTCAACATTATATTCTAACCAACTTACTAAATAAAGATTGCTTTGAAGCTGCTCTGTTTCTGCAGTGCATCTGGCATGTTCACACATCTGGCTTCTATGCTATCGTTAGGCAGAAATCTGCGTCGTTGCTGTACAGAGTGCGAGCCAGCTCTAACTCCATCCTGAAGAGCATAACATTGAGGTATTACTCATCCTATATTACTTAGGTGATATTGTTAGGAAATGTACATCATTAGTTCTGCAATGCCGCTAAAAAAAAAATATAGAAAAAACAAAAAACAAATTGGAATCCTCATAACAAGTTCTTTCATTTGTTATGTCACACGATACAAAACTTTCTAGTTTTCCTCTTTGCAAAACTTTTTTTTTTAATTTTCTAGTTTACCCCCAAAAGTGAACACCATATTTAAAATTCATTTACTTACGTTACACGTTCGTGTTTAGGTCACGGAAACGTATATTTGTACAAAATTTCATCCTTATCGGTCAAGTAGATTCGAAGCAAATCGGCTGTGATAAGCGGACAGACAGGCAGACACTCTTAAGTGATCCTATAAGGGTTCAATTTTTACTTTTGAGGTACGGAACCCAAAAAATATGCTTTTTGAAAAACGATAAACCAGAAACATCTTCTACTCGTACGTCACTAGCGCAAGACTTAATAAAATATTGTTGACTGGTGGCTAATTTGCCAGTCAGCATGGATAGTAGCGAGGTTCGATGCCCCGAGAGCGCCGGAACTAGATACTTAAGTGAGTTCATCTCTCGTGGCAGACTCCACTTTTTAATGCACCATTCGTTATCATCATTATTAGCTCGAATGAACTACATAAAAAAAAAACACCGCCTGTATTCCAAGGGTGAGACAGAGGTGTACCTATAATACACCCACATTGCGCCAGTGTGGGAGTACTCACCCACATTTCGCCAGTTACGTTTAAGTCCCATACAGCGACCCTATTGCCATCAACCGGGCACAAATCCAGAACAGGGTCGCTACTGAAAAATTCCTGATGTAAAAACCAGTATCACTGGCCCGACTTGGGAATCGAACCCAGGACCTCATGCTCAGCAGCAGCCACTAGACCAACGAGGCAGTCGATCAGATACAATACGAAACAGATAAATGGTAAACGCAAAATAAATCACCAAGGATTAACTTATCAGAAATGGGATAATACTCATGTAATTTGCTTAATATCATTACATAGGCAATCCCAATCACATAACGAGGAGGCCCTTACGGGAACATCCCAATTTACTAGTGTACAAGTTTATGTGCCAACTGTCCTTTGGGTATCATAATAAATGAGAGGACAAATTCTCGACCTTTCCCTTATATTGAAATTTTACTAAGTCATCCATTTGGAAAGTTTAATTAGCAGTTAAATATAGACACGGGGCACGTGGCTAAATGATAAAAGTAGTACTAGTCGATCGAAGGTTAAGCTACGCTTGTCGCGGTTGAGCCGTGGAAGGGTGACCATCTTTACGTAACTTTTGAGTCCAACATACTAATACAAAAAATGCAGATACAATTCAGACCAATAGCAAAAAAAATATTTAAATTAACAGATGTTAATTTAAATATTTTTATAGCTCTTTCATTTTTAAGTTAATTGAACAATATTGATATTGAATACTATGAACAATATTGATATTTTGTATAAAGAATTATTTTGGGTAGTCCAAACCGATTTCATTAATTATTGTAAGACGAACAATAAATTTATCTGCCCTAGGTTTTTATTTAGTGACTGGGCAACTAAAGGTCTCAGGAAAAGTAGGGAAAGACGTTTCGAGCTGTATGACCTTAATCCTTATATAAACACGGAAACGTTTAATAAGGGGTCATCCATAAAGTACGTCACACTAATTTCGTGATTTTTGAGCCCTCCCCCGTCCTTGTCACAGATGATCACACTTTTGAGATTACCCCTTCCTAGTGTGACGTCACATATTTTGCAATTTTACATCTAGAAATGATTAAATTAAAGTCAATCGTCTAATAAAATATAAGGTAATGCTTAATTATTTTAACACGAATAAACCCAAAACCAACCAAAGGACGTTGTACAACGACCTTATTAAGTCATTTTTAACGCGTGGGAAGAGGCCCAAGCTGCCATAGGAATATTTTGTGACCTCTCCAAGGCATTTGATTGCGTCGATCACGAAACCTTACTCTTCAAATTTGAACATTACGGACTTGGAAAACTTGCACTCAGTTTAGTATAATCTTATTTAAATTATAACAGCAAGTTCAAATAAATGGTATCAATTCACTTGGTTTGAAAGTAAAAAAACCAAACAAGTGCGAGTTGAGCTCGCGTAGTGAGGGTTCCGTACAATGAATGTGTTATCTATCATGTTTTTAATCCCAAGATTATTTATCCCAAGAACAAACTTAACATTGTAGTTGAAAACATGTTTTTCTATACATTCCAACTGTAAATGTTAGTTTGTACGCACAATATTGAGAAATTTACCATGTTATGTTAACACCATAGACTTCTTATAGGTTTTCCTGTAATCTATAAGTAAAGAACAATTGTTTGCATTTTTCTCAAAATTTTAGGATCGGTAGTTTCAGAGATAAGGTGGGGGAAATTAACAATTTTCATCTGTTTTCTTAAGTTACTTTAAAATTATTTATTTTGAAATTATAAAAAAAAAATATTTGAGACCCTCACAGTAAGCCCTTTCATTTAATATGTCACACTTTTTTTAATTTACTAATTTCCCCCCAAAAGTGACTCTCGTATTCAAAATTAATTTAATAACGTTACAGGTCCGTGTTTGGGTCACAGAAATTCATATGTGTACCAAATTTCAACTTAATCGGTCCAGTAGATTCGGAGCAAAGCGGCTGTGACAGACGGACAGATAGACAGACACACAGCCAGACAGACAGACACACGAGTGTGGGTACCATTCTATAAGAGTACCGTTTTTTTAAGGTACGGAACCTTACAAATGGGTGTTTCACATGGCTTAGGCAAGGCAATATATTGGACCCTTTCCTCTTTTTAGTGTATACTAATGATCTACTCCATTTATGAAAAAAATCAACCAAAAATGGTGTTATTTTCTGACGATAAATTTTAACGACGTAAATAACAGCCTATTGCATGCAGGTCCAAATTGGTTCACTACCAATAATTTAGTATTAAATAGAAAAAAAACTAAGTGCATAAGATTTTTTTTACCAAATGTCAAAAGTAGTGATTATGAGATAGTATTGAATCAAGAGAAACTAGAATTCGTAGATAAAACTGTTTTCCTGTGGATCACGCTCGACTCTAGGCTACAATGGGATCCTCATTGAACATGTCTTACAGGACGGCTACCTTCAGCAGCTTAAGCTGTCAGAAAAATCAATTTTCTGATGTAGATACCGCGAGGCTAGTTTATTTTAGTTACTTTCATAATAGGATGTCTTACGGTATTTTACTTTGAGAACGGGCTGCAGAAATTAGGTCTATTTTTATTGTGCAAAAAAGAGCCATCAGAGCGATATATAATCTCCGCAGGTGCGGTTCTCTAAGGGGGCTATTTAAGGATATTAACATCATAATGGTACCATGTCAATATATATGACGTATATATATATGAAAACATCATGAATGTACGTAAGAAAAAAATTTCATCTTTTTAGTAAAAGAGGTGAAAGACATACTTATAGTTCTAGAAATAGGGATCTTTTGACTTAACCAGGTTTCAGAATGAATAAATGAATGAATGAATGATATATTTATTTGCAAGAATATAGGTAGCTAACATAAGTTCTTAAGACCACGAGAGGTTTCACTATTCGGCATTTCAGCCGTGCAAATATTTAGATTTTACATCTTGGTTATACTTATAGCATGCAGTACACATTTAGTAATTAGCAATAACATAAAAATACTAATAATAATTTCATAATTTAAGTTTAAATTACAATGCAATAAATAAAATTCAAATTAAATACAATTCTATTAATTTAGTATAATAATTTTTATATAAATTAAAAATAGCGATAAATAATAATGATGTCATGCGAATAAAAAATAGCAAGAATAATAAATAGTTTCTATAATGAATATTATTTAAGTAAGGTCAATATGTAGATGTCATAATAATTATAATAAAATAAGTTTTACATTTTACAATCAAAATTAATTCATTGATGGAATAAAAACATCTCTCACACAATCCACTATATGGCTTTCTATTAAATTCTAAATCTGTAGCATTTCTAAATTCTTCGGCTAAGTGGTTATACATATATTTTCACCACCATGGTATAACAATTTTGTTGCATACTTTTAGTCTATTACGCGGGACTACTAGTGGCTTTTGTGCTATTTTCCTCTTTGACAATGATAGCCTTTTCATCTTTTTCAAAAAGCGAGTAATTGTTTCTTACAAATTTGTAGGTTTCAAATACATACATATAAAGACGGAAGGATAAGCAGCTTTTGCTTAATAAATACAGGTTTACAATGGTCTGTCCACTTATGATTGAAAATTTACCTTACACACTTTTTTTGGGCTATGAATGCCCTCTGGGCATCTGTTGAATTCCCCCATACAGTTATTCTATACCTTAAAACAGAACAAACATGGATATGGTATACCAATAAGGCTGTTTGAATGTCTGTGAAATTTGTGATCCTCCTAAGTGCAAATTCGAATTTGTTTATTTTCTTGCATACATTATCTACTTGAGCTTTCTTGATAATATTAACTTCTTCTATGTCATTATTATTTTATTTTAAACTTCATTTCATTTAATTTCCTATTTTTTTACGGTTATTATATGGCATAAAAGTTATAAATTTAGTTTTATTTGTATTTATTTTTAAGTTATTCCTGTCTAACCAACTGATTAAACCTGTGAATGCTTTAGTCGTAACTATATTACTGTTATTACTGTATATTGGTTTGTGGAGTTGGGCAGTTCGTTTATATATATTATAAACAATAAGGGACCAAGGACACTTCCCTGTGGTACACAACAGTAGTTTGCTAAGTACAGTGACCTAAAGGTATTCTGGGTGTTAGTTTTGAAGCACATTTTTTTTATCTCCGTGCTTTGTTGTCGGCCTCTTAAGTAGCATTCGAACCACCTATACAGACTGGCTAAAGTAGAGTCATCTTTCATGGGGTACTGTTAAAAATGTAACAATGAAATTCCTCCCCACATACTTCAACTGAATGAGACGAAATTCAAATCTTGTATAAAAGTTGGGGGATTACATCTGGAGGGACAGGCGTATAAAATAGCCGTGTATCCTTGCGGGTCGAGGACGACAGAAAAATTATTATCTGGAATGCATAATAATTCAATTTGCCTTTTTTTTGAGCAAACTTTCAAAGAGGAATTGGTGACGGTCAGGTGGCGTTTGTAGCCTAACTCCAGCAAATAATGCAAAAGCGGTACCTGTGCTTCTCCTGGCGAAAGTCTTGAAGAATCCTTCTGGGCAGGTGGCCACCTTGCTTGCCCGTACACTGGTCACTTGAAAGTCTATATTTTGGATTTAGTCGGACGCGGGTTATTATTTTTAATTTTGAAAACGTAGCACAGTATATCCCCAAGGATTACGGGATAACGTAATAAAGTTTGCGGTTTTGCGGACGCGATGAACTGAGATTGAAAAAACGTGGTTTGCGGTGAGACGAAATGCTTCCGTTCAGCGCCGGTGCACTATGACGTCTGACAGCCATCATTAGCTGTCACTAGCCGCAGGATTCTCTAAATCCCGCGACACACAATATCCGCGGCTGCAATATAAGCCTAAGACAGACTACAGACACCTTATAAACCGTCCACAATCAAAAAAAAATGTAAGGGGCAATAACTTGCCACACCATACTCCCCGCCTTGAAAGGTCCCGAGCTTTCAAAGATGATAATCTATACGCTGAAAAGCTGGTGCGGTTGAGAGGATGAGATGATGTTTATATATCTGGCAGTCTGAAAGCATCAAGAGAATCCCAAGCAGCAGTTCAAAACACCATTACTAGGAAACGGCGTTCGAAATTAATTATCAGATTCCAAAGAATGAAATTGCAGTTTGATTAAATTAAGACAAAGTTGAATTACCAAGCTAAATTATAACTATGTAATGGCGTACCATTGAGAAAATATACTATTGTAAATTATAAACTAAATTAAACTACGAAATAATATAGTTCTATTGGGTTGGCAAAGGATATAACTTGGTGACAGGACGTTTATATGTACCTGACGCGGTTTTTACTGAAGCTACTCGAATTACACCATCCGATCCCGGAAAAACTTCCACTATGATGCCCAATGGCCAAGTCAATGGTGGTACGTTATCTTGACCCAAGAGAACGACAGTACCGATCTCTATAGGGCGATCGGGAGTGCACCATTTCTGGCGAACTTGCAACGTGTGCAAGTACTCAACTCGCCATTTGTTCCAGTAGGATAACACAAGCTGATCCAAAAGCCTTTTGCGGTTTGTTAAATTTATGTTTTCTTCTGTCAATTCAGAAGAAGACAAATGCTTAAGTGGACTGGACATTAGAAAATGCGCAGGCGTGAGCACGTCCGGATGCGGGTCTGATGAGAGAACACTAAGCGGTCGAGAATTTAAAAGGCACTCGATTTGTACCAGTACGGTAGAGAGTTCCTCGTAAGTGAGAAGCTGCTTTCCTATGACTCTATACAAGTGAGTTTTAACACTCTTAATGTTCGACTCCCAAATACCTCCGAAGTGCGGAGCTCGCGGCGGTATTCTTGTCCACTCAATGCGAGATTTTAGAAGCTCATTTTTAATATCTGTTTGAACAGACGAGTTCAATAAGAAAGAATAAATATCATCAAGTTGCGCCTTAGCGCCAACAAAATTGGTACCATTGTCTGAGTACATGACAGACACTGGACCGCGGCGAGAAATAAATCTTTTAAATGCGGATAAGAAAGCCTCGGATGTGAGGTCCGATACGAGTTCGATATGTATGGCTTTAGTTACCATACATATGAACAAACATATATAAAGTTTTTGCGAACGTTGACCTCTACGGCGAATAGGTGTGTAAGCAAGCGGCCCGGCGAAATCTACTCCAGTGTGCACAAAGGCTTTAGTATCACGGACACGGTATCCAGGAAGTTCAGCCATTTTGGGTGTTAGATGCGTAGGATTTAGACGGAAACAAGTGTTGCATTTCCGACAGCGGGAACGTATGACTGTTCGTCCATCTAATATCCAAAACCGCTGCCTTATAATAGACATCAATAATCCGGGGCCCGTGTGGCAGTACGTATTGTGATAGTGATCAATAATTAGATCAACTACGCGGTCACGTTTAGGTAAAAGCGCGGGATGCTTGGCTTCATATGGTAAGTCAGATTTAGACAATCTGCCCTCAATACGTAAGATTCCGTAGCTATCAATAAAGACAGACAAACAGCGCAACTTCTTAGATGGAAGTTCGCCTGCTTTAATTAAATTTAAATCGTTAGAAAAATGCGTATTTTGAACTATTCGAATAATGAAATTTTCGGCGGTTTGTATATTTTTAACAGAGCTATGACTAAGTAGTCTGTTCGTAAATTTAAGAATGTACATAAATACACGTAACAATTTATTCCATGAACAAACACGGTCAGCTATTGTATCTAAAATACGCGGTTCAGTATTTGATGTTTCTACAAGAAAAACCTTTGATTTAAACTCTGGCAATGTTTCACATTCAGTAGGAGAGAATTTTAAAGGCCACTCGCTAATGGGTCGATGGAGCCAAGTAGGACCGTTCCACCATAACGAGTGTTCAATTAAATCAGATGGCAGCATGCCGCGGGAGAGACAATCGCTAGGATTCTCCTTTCCGGACACGTGATTAAAACTAGCGGCAGGTAGGTTTTCCTGTATTTTAGCAATGCGATTACTGACAAAAATAGACCATCTATGGGGAGATGAGTGGATCCACGAAAGAGCCATGGTGGAGTCCGAGAAAGCGTAGACACCTGCAATAGGTACACGAGCGGAAAGTTTATCTTTGACCACGCAAACAAGCTTAGACAGAAGTAAAGCGGCGACAAGTTCTAACCGAGCTAGCGTTGTTATTTTAGCGGGGGAAACTTTGGACTTTGCACATAAAAGCCGAACGCTGATATTGCCTTTAGAGTCAGTTATGTGTAAATAAATACAACAACCATAACCACTAAAGCTGGCGTCGCAAAAGGCTACGATATTCACTACAGCTTCTCTAAAGACGCCAATGTGGCGAGGAACCTTTAGAGAAGAGAGTGAGGGGAAATCGCGCAAAAAAACGGAAAACCGATTGGTGATGGAGTCCGGAGGAACCTCATCCCAACCTATTTTAGCTAACCAAAGTTCCTTAATTAGGATTTTCGCGTACAACACGACGGGTGCTACGAGGCCAAGTACGTCGAACAAGCGGGCAACTAGCGATAGAATCGCACGCTTAGTGCATTTATCATCAGTCTACAGCGACTGTTGTCAAAGAAAAATAATCATCAGCGGGTTCCCAGGTTAATCCAAGGATTTTGAAATTATGTTTATCATTGTCCATGCCAGAAAAATTAACTGGTAAGCGGTGAGACTCTGGGAGAATCTCCAACAAAGCGGGTGAGTTAGTAGCCCATTTGACCAGGTCAAAGGATCCTAACTTAAATAACTCAATTAAATCGCGGGATAATTGTATAGCAATCTGTTCATCAGGAACAGAATAGACATAATCGTCCATAAAAAACTGAGTTTCTACTAATTTAGAAGCCTCAGGATAGCGGTCGCCATGCTCACACGCTAAATTGCGTATTGTGCGCATCGCTAAATAAGGACTAGGCTTTAATCCAAAGGGAACGCGGTTAAAGTGAAAAGTACGTATAGGTTCATTTTTGTTGAATCGATATAAAATTCGTAAATATTTGCGGTGGTGCTCATTTACACCGATCCGTAGGAACATTTGTTTTATATCCGCTGTCATTGCGACAGGGAGGGTACGAAAATCGAGTAATAATAAAAACAAGTCGGCCTGTAAATTAGGTCCGACATGCAGAATGTCATTGAGTGACAACCCCGAGTGTGTTTTGGCACTAGCGTCCAAAACCACTCGAATTCTGTCTTTGTCCGGTCTAATAACGGCGTGATGCGGTATGTAGTAACCCTCTTCTGTTAATTCAGAGTCGGGTACCTCCGATAAATACCCCTCAGTTATATAATCGGTG
Source organism: Atethmia centrago (assembly GCA_905333075.3). Lineage (NCBI taxonomy): Eukaryota > Metazoa > Arthropoda > Insecta > Lepidoptera > Noctuidae > Atethmia > Atethmia centrago. The sequence goes on from HG995367.1 coordinate 22,765,729, forward strand.
ATAGTTTTATTGTAATCCTCGCGTAGGGTTGGCACGCACGTGAATTTACGCTCGAGCGCAAGTAGCCGCCGATGAGCGACACCGCGTGAATTGCCTAATTCGGAGGGATTGCGCGCGAAAGGTAAATCGACAAAATATCTACCGTCTTTAAATAAAACTGAAGAATTAAAATTATTTTCACACTCTAATTCGTCCGGACTAATAAAACGCTGAGATGGAATTTCCTCTAGCTCAAAAAACTTCTGCAAACTTGACTCGACGTCAATGCTAGCAAGCGCGGTAAACGAAGATGTCATGTGTGTTACGTCACTACTATGACAATCAATATCACCCATCAGTACATATCCGAAACTAGTCAGTATAGCTGGGGGTGCGCGGGTGCCTGAGTCAACCCTATCACCTAAATAAATAAAAGGGAACAGCTGTGCTCCAAGCACAACATCGATTCGACCAGGTACATTCCAGGTTGAGTCAGCAAGTGGTAAATTATTTAAATATGACATATCGTCATTTAATCTGATAAAACTAGCGGGAAGTCTATCTGTAATGCAATCAACAACTAATGCGTGTATATAATACTTATTGTGAGGATTAATCCGAGATTCTATATTGAGATAAATAAAGCCGTGTACAGGTCGTGAGGTCATACCAACACCTTGTAAAGACGAATTGCGTAATTTAATTATGGGTAAGTTCAAACGTTTACAACAGTCCACAGTAATTAAATTATTTTACGATCCATTGTCTATTAAATACCTGACAACAAGCTTATCTCGGCCGCTGCTATCATATACGTATATCTGCGCGGTAGCTAACAAAATAGTTGTCTCTGTCGGTAAACATATTTTAGCGGCGGCACTAAGCGAGACAGACATAGCGGCAGGCTCGCTCGGCGTTGAATCACTTTTTACTTCGGAGAAATGTAACAATGAATGATGTGTTTTCTTACAAGTTTTACAAACACTCCGTGATTTACATTTAACCAAAGAGTGGGATAGACTTAAGCAATTTACACAGCCATGTTTCTTTTTAATAAATTCGAAACGAGCTTGCGGAGAATTCATATTTTTAAATTGTGGACAATCAAACAGTCGATGATCGACGTTATCGCTCACACAGCGGGCAGCGGTTATTCGAAGCTGGTTCGCTACAAGATACAAACGCTTTAGCGGTACTTTGAGTATTACTTCGATTGTTAGCTAAACTAGACTTAGCACGCGATTCCGTCTGTGAATTATTAACGTGTGAGCGCTGGAGTACCTTAACATAGTCTTGCATAAATATTATAAACTCCGTATAGGAAGGCAATTCCTTGCCACTCACACGGCTTTCAAATTGTTGAACAGTTTGTGAGTCAACCTTTCTTAAACCACAGTGTAATATCACAAAATCTAATAAGTCTGAAATGTCTATCTGTTTCAATGCAGCGACAGACGCTGAATATCGTTCTACAAATGCATTCAGACTAGCAGCATTACCGGCGCATCCTTTAATGTCCAGTATATTATTGAGATAATGAATACCTAAACTACGTTTATCTTGATACCTTTTGACAAGACTGTTCCACATAACACTGTATGTATCTCCTGTGGGAACAATGCCTGCAGTTAGTTTTAAGGCATCATGAGTTAATTTACTTATTAAATACTGCACACGCTGCGAATCCGTCAGATCAGTATTTAAATGAACATTAGTACGGAACATTTCATAAAACATGGGCCAATTTTCAGTTCTACCGTCGAACGATGGTAACTCGATTGGTGGTAACTTTATGCTTCTACCTCCCTTCTGATCTGATGTTAATGTTTTGCCACTTGAAAGAATGAGATTACGTTTGTATTTAATAGTTGAATATAAGTCTTCAATAGAACTTAGACTCCCATAGTCGGGTGGGGTTTCATCAATTTCAAACTGCAACTCATTGATCTGGTCAATTATTGTTTCAAGCTTGCTGTAAGATTCACCAATAGATTCAGACTGCGCTAGGAATAACTCGTTCGAGCGTGAATCATAATTAGATATACTTTTGGAAGAATTATACAAGCGATTAACTCGCTCAAAAATTACTTCTTTTTTAGCAATAAGCTGAGCTAATTTAGTTTCTTGTTTTTGAGTTGCCATTATAAGGCACTATCTAATATTAATTGCTGTAAATTATCGTAAGTACTTGCAATGACTTGTACTTATTTAACTGATACCTATCCAGGCTCGAATGGACCATATGTATGTAGGGACAGGCGTATAAAATAGCCGTGTATCCTTGCGGGTCGAGGACGACAGAAAAATTATTATCTGGAATGCATAATAATTCAATTTGCCTTTTTTTTGAGCAAACTTTCAAAGAGGAATTGGTGACGGTCAGGTGGCGTTTGTAGCCTAACTCCAGCAAATAATTCAAAAGCGGTACCTGTGCTTCTCCTGGCGAAAGTCTTGAAGAATCCTTCTGGGCAGGTGGCCACCTTGCTTGCCCGTACACTGGTCACTTGAAAGTCTATATTTTGGATTTAATCGGACGCGGGTTATTATTTTTAATTTTGAAAACGTAGCACAGTATATCCCCAAGGATTACGGGATAACGTAATAAAGTTTGCGGTTTTGCGGACGCGATGAACTGAGATTGAAAAAACGTGGTTTGCGGTGAGACGAAATGCTTCCGTTCGGCGCCGGTGCACAATGACGTCTGACAGCCATCATTAGCTGTCACTAGCCGCAGGATTCTCTAAATCCCGCGACACACAATATCCGCGGCTGCAATATAAGCCTAAGACAGACTACAGACACCTTATAAACAGTCCACAACAAAAAAAAATGTAAGGGGCAATAACTTGCCACACCAACATCGCTGATAAAAATGCTTGGCTCAATGCTGGTCCCACTCCACAACCACAACTAATTGATTAACATTTTAAAATACGGTTGGAGCTGCTGAAAAATTGTATCTTTGCATGCTATAAACTCAATCTCCTTTATGTTATATAATTGCATAGCACACGTGTGAGTACTTTGTACAATAGAGCTACCATTTTCCAGGTAATATATCTTTCATTGTCTTGAATGCCCTGGCGGCTGAGAGTATGTCATGCACAGCTACCGCGCGTGTGTTGAATCATTTAGCTCTCTTCAAAATGGTTGAGCTGAATGGTGCTGATCTATGCGTCATGATCATGAACGGGCGCTGTCAGTTGAGCCTATTCATCTCTTTTGTTGTTTTTTATGTGCTGTACCATGGACACCTTTCTTTACATCGTCCTTACATTTAGTTATAAATTCAACATTAAAGATGTAACAATATTTTTGTAAAATTATTCCGTGAGTTTCTTGCCCGTTCATCTCCATAGGTACCCACTATGCCTTGGAATGGGCAATTAGTTTCATACTCTAACTGACCGACTCCTTGACAATTCAAAAGTGCCTGTTAATGATTTAATTGAAATAAATGCTTTGAGTTTGAGTTTTACATACCGAGACCCCTCCGTGCCTCGGAAACACGTTAAGCCGTCGGCCCCGGCTGTCATCCGTGGATGTTTGATAGTCGTTACGGGTCGTCAGAAGCCCGAAAGACTGACAACGTCATTCAAGCGAGTACCGTATTACCCAGTTACTGGGTTGTAGACGTGAGATAGGCAGTAACTTCATGTATTTTACATGGAGTTACTGCCTATCTGACGTCTACAACCTGGCATTCAGCTGCATCTGGTTTGACTGGAAGTCGACCCCAGCATAGTTGGGAAAATACTAGGCAGATGATGATGACGCTGTGTCAGCTTCCAGTCTAACCAAGCCAGACTTGTTGTCTTTACCGTTCGTAGTTTAAATCTAAAAACGATCAAATGCTGCGAAGACGGGTGCGACTTCATGTCGCAATCTAATTTAATTATTTTTTATTTTTTTTTTGTTTGCATACTAACATTAGTTTTTTTAAGTATATTGTTACTAACAAGAATATGGACCTGGTCTGAAATAAATGTTTAATAATAATAATAATGGTACGTAAATATTATAATAATCATTTAAACGAAGTTTCCATTCTTCAGCCATCGTTGATTTTCCCACTTTCATAATCAATAACATGTGGAATATTTTATTTTATTAAAAGTATCTACGTGTTATTAACTTTTAGGCAAACCCGTCCAAAATCCAATAATATTAATACTTGGTCGAAATAAACGAACCGCCCAACTTTCTAATTCATTCGTTTGATTTTAATTACTGGTATTAATCAATTCTGGTTTGGATCATATTTATTCAAGATGATAGAAACTCTAATTTCACTTTGTCTACAACACATATTTATTAGCAGTTTCCTGGTTTTGATTACGGCGAGTAATTAATCTTCGCAGTCATAAATATCGTATTATACCTACTAAATAGCATATAATATACTAGCGACCCACCCCTGCTTTGCATGGTTTTTACGATTTGACAAAACATCGACATTTCTTAATTATATATAACTAGCTTTTGCCCGCGGCTTCGCCCGCGTGGATGTCAGAAAATATCCCACGGGAACGTACTACCGGTTCTTCTATTAAAGTAGTCTATATGTTAATCCAGGTAAACAATGTATTATACACCGTTTTTCATATAACTCTACCGACATCTTCAAGAATAATCATCATATTTCAGCCAATTTACACAAAACCTTAATGAATCCCTCAATCCAATGATAAAAATCGTTTGAAAATCCGTTCGGTAGTTTTTGAGTTCATCGCGTTCAGACAGATAAACAAACAGACGCAAACTATAATATGTAAGGATTTAATATTAATGTTGTATACATATAAACCTTCCGGAATAATTTGTCTAAATGATAGTGAAAAACGCATCAAAATCCGTTGCGCATTTTCGAAGAACAATGCGGTGACACATACAGACTCACACAGAAAATAGACTTTAATTTATAATATGTACATATACAGATATACAGCTTATTCTTGCTCCGTTATATTCCGAGTCAATGCATTATGAAGGAGTCTCAAATGAGTATTTACGGCTTTATTACAGACGGAAGAAAACAAGGGATCAGAATTAAAGAAAAGATTAGTAATTCCTCGTCGGGAGACGCCGAAGTGAAGTGGCGCAAACAATAAATCTTTGGCCGTTTCTTCCGACCGGCCGCTGCAAAAACGACTCGCGTAATTAATTACCTCACTTGGTCGGTCAGCTTTGGATTCCAATCCCTGCTTTCGACTTTTTTTGGCTAACATTAAACTGTGGATGGCTGGATAATTGATTTGGTCTAAGCTGCCAACTGTATAAACCGATTGTCAATCAAGTTTACTTGAGGTGAGTGTTGAATGACGTTCTGGCTGAAGGGTTATCGCGTGTTTGATGCATGGATTAGGGGTGACACACGTAGGAGTAAAGCTTATTATCTGTGGGATTGATATTATAGGTATTATTAAAATATTTACTAACCAAGCACGTTTAATGTTTATATCGATTTAAGAACAAATAATACATTAAGTGGTTCGAACTTAAACTATTATTATCGATTTGACACAGCCACTAAAACTTACAAACGTCACAAAACAAAAAAATGTTACACCGCAAGCTCGAACTCAACAATTTATTAATTTCCATGAAACCGTTAAAGAAAAACGTGTTTCTCTACAAATTACTTCGGAGCAGTATCTGATAGCCAGACGGGAAAAAAATATATTAAAACATCGTTGAAGTTGGAAATCTCAGTAATGATCTGCAGCGAGATCGCTTTGAATTGTTTTCGTTTTCGCCTCTCTCCGGCTCTGAGGAAGGATTCGACTTAGCGAGACTGAACACGCTTATCTGTTGTGCTTCCTATCAGCTGCCTCGCTATTTTGTACACCTTTGACGTCGTAGTGTTAAATTGGATGCTGTTTTACATTTTTGAGGATATTTTTCACTAGGGTTAGTTCGTTAGAGACGGCCGTCCGGGATAGTCGGCCAATCAATACAATTTGCGTATTTGTTCACAAGGTGGCGCTGTATTTAAATTAGAAATATTTGTGCGCCGCCACAGAACAACATCCGAACAAAACTTTGCCCAAACAAATAAGTTAATTAGCCTTAATTTCATTTTTTTTTTTATATATTTATTTACATAACCAAATTACAAGATGATTATTGACATCAACTAAATTAAATTAAAACTAAGTTAAGCCTAAAAAAGGCCCTCGGGCATTGTACCGAGGATGCTGGCAGCATTTCCTCGCTGAATTGCAATGCTCATGCGTTGCGCGAGAAAGCAGCCAGCTTTTCGGTCACCAGTTACATCAACTAGACGTTTCGCGATTTCCGCAAATAACTTATGCGCACTGGGACCCCACGGACCGAGGGTCTCGACGCCAAAGGGCACAAAGTTATACTCTCTACCAAGGCCTCCATATTAAATAACTTTCAGATTTTCGGCATTTTCTGCCGCTGCACCCGCTTTAGAAGTAGTCCGTTGGAGATGGGACGGTGCCAGTGTGTCTACACAGGTAGCGTTGCACACAAGCATCCGTCCCAAACTCCATGGGACCAAAAACACACCATCAGGTCTTTTGCCATCATCTGTGACAATGCCAGTCGGCTCAAGAAGAGCAGGCACATTGATGCTCCCGGGCGGATTTCCGGCCACCGTAGGCGCGGGCTTGCGGACGGTGAGCAATGGGTAGCTCACCGTCCGGTAAGGACCAGGCCCGGGTCGACGGCGCGTTGTATTCCACGTGCGCCTCAAATAGATGTCGTCAGCACATATAGTAGGGATCCACTAGGGCCGATGCCTGCCGGGGTCGCGGGAAGGTACTTATGGGTCACCGAGGCCCCCGCAACACAGGAGACAGGAAGGAATACGGGTGGGTTTTAGTCAGTAAGAGTCTGACACACCCTCCCGCTCCGCCCAGAGCGGGAGAAGTTGTTTGAATATTTCCCAAACTAAAAAAAAAAAAGGCACATTGATTATGTAATGATATTTATATTATGATTATTATTTCATTTAGTAATGGTGAATTTTACAGAAAGTTCCTATACCATCGAAATACTAATATTTTTATTACTTCTTTGTGTTTTTCGGAGTATATTGTGTTTATTTATAACCTCAAAATGGTAAAGTACTTGTAAGTTTAGAAATTGAAGTTGCCATCTTACCCGGACAAAAAGGAGAGATGGCCATATAAAGAAACGCTGTCAAACAGATAGAAAGAATGTCTGAAAGTAGCACTAGTGAGGAGGAAACAATGTTATGTGATACATCTGGGAAGCAGAATTTTAAGCTGTTAATTGTGCTGGATGGCGCAAATTATTATAAAACTCACCTCATTGAATATTGGCTTCAATGTTCGGTCTATAATCTATGGATGGTCTATAATATAATGTACACCTCTTGATAAGAAAACCACCTTTTCAAAAGAAGAAAAAGGAGCTCCAGCAAGCAGAAATCAAAGGAAAGGGTAAGACAGAAGCAAATCTAGTGCCATCACTCTCGAATAAGCCGGGTATGACGGTCAGTTGTAATTTTTTAAACAAAATTGTTAAGTTCATCATTATAAAAATATCTTTATGCTGATTTGGTAAAGACTGATTGCAACACAGATAACTTAACATCTACTGCCGGTCTATTCCTTTTCGAAATAACAAAAATATTTCCGTACAAAGTTACTAATTAGCTGGAAAAGTTTGGTTACGTAATTAATTTCATAGCTAAGTCGGGAACAATGTAGGAGTAGGCACTTTTCCAAATGATTTATTATCTACTACACTTAAGTACTTTGCTTCGTATATTCAAGTTTTACTTAGATAATCTTAACAACTAAGTAATAACAGCCGCACGGGTCGATCGATCAGGTTAGGCTACACTTGCCGCGGTTGATCCGTGGATCAGTGACGATCTTCACATACCAAGACCCCTCCGTGCCTCGGAAAGCACGTTAAGTCGTTGGTCCCGGCTGTCATTTGTAGATCTTTGACAGTCGTTACGGGTCGTCAGAAGCCCGAAAGTCTGAAAACCAGTTTTACCAAGGGGTATCATGTTACCTAACAACTGGGTTGTGGAGGTCAGATAGGCTGTCGCTCCATGTAAAATACTGGTATTCAGCTTAATCCGGTTAGACTGGAAGCCAACCCCAATATAGTTGGGATAAGGCTAGGCAGATGATGATGATAATGAATCTTAATAATTTTTTTTTTGTGTGGGAAATTATCAAATAATTTCTCCCGCTCCGAGCGGAGCGGGAAGGTGTCTCAGACTCTTACTAGCTAAAACCCATCCGTATTCCTTCCGTTGCCTGAGTTGCCAGTGGCCTCAGTAACCCTTTCGAACTTCTCGCGGCCCTAGTGCCCTACACTTGTGCTGACATCTCTTTGAGGCGCGCGTAGAGCACAACGCGCCGTCAACCGGGGCCTAGTCCTTATCGGACGGCGAGCTACGCATTGCTCACCGTCCGCAAGCCCGCGCCTATGGTGGCCGGAAATCCGCCTGGGATTCGCGACGCCCAGGGCGTCTCCTGCGGTGGCTAGGGGCGTTAGGGCGCGAAATTTGCCTCTCTCTCACCCGTCAAGCTTCCACCTTTGCGAGCATTACTACTTCGCAGTAGGAGGCGAAGGCTGCCCATGCCCTCTCGCTCCGTAAAATGGCCTGAATCAAGGCCGGATGCGAGAGATCTCCGCCGCTGATCGCCTCCACGAGGACACGGTGGTGCTCTGCCCAAGCCAGGCAGACCTCCACCGTATGCTCCACCGTGTCATCCGGGTGATCCACACAGTGGTGACACCCGGGTGTTTCCTCCCGCCTTATCCGACACAGGAACCTCCCGAAGCTGCCGTGTCCGGTGAGAACCTGCGTCAGGCGGAAGGTGAGGACGCTGTGGCGCCTCTTTAGCCACTCCTCAAAGAGGGGACTTATGGCCGCGATTGTGGCGTGCCCAACATTGGGTTGCGACAATCGCACTCTCCGTGTTGCCATGAGATCCCGCCGGAGCTCTGTCGGCAGTGCTGTAATTTTTCGCGGCAGCGGAGTTACGCCCCGGCGTTTCGCCTTCTCGCGCCACTTTGCACTTTGCGCGAGGACTTTTGCCTCCAGATCCCATGGCGGCAATCCGGGAAGGAGGCTCGCCGCCTCACTGAACACCGTGTGGTATCCCCGGACCAGCCGGATAGCCATGACCCTTTGGACGACGTTCAACCGGCGGGCTGGCCGCCGCGCCAGGGAACGCCGCTGCCCCGTACAGGGCCATGGACCGCACGACCCCCGCGTAGAGCCTTCGGCAACAGGCGTTTGGACCCCCTAGATAGGGCAGGAATCGCTTCAAGGCAGCCCCGGCCCGTTCCAGTCTGGGAATCTTAATAACTTAACCGCCTATTTACTTATCACTAATTAAGTACATCCTTTAGTACCTAAACAGTTCCTAATTATAGATACACTAGGCACACATGAAATAACAGAGTACGAGATAAATTATTCCTCCAGAGTATGGTAACAGGCAGAAAACAATTAAGTTAATACAAACATTCGTAGACTATAAGTCTTATAGGTTCCGAATAACTAGAGTTTGCACGTACCTTGTTAGTTATGTTAACAATACAATTGAGTAACAATGATGTTATACAAAATAATGTGAATACATTGACTGTTTTCCATACAAATATTGGATTTTATATACAAGTACGGGAATACGCCGAATAAAGGCTCCCGCAGACACCGCAACGCGATACTCTACACTCCTATGAAAACTTCATGCAAAGTAATCACGCTGCCTATCGCGCCCGCGATATCGCGCCAGTCTGCACTAGTCTTAACCAGTAACACGACTTGAAAGTGATTCAAGTCGTGCGCGCTTCGCTGGTCATCATTAAAGTGCCAGTTTTCACGCTCCTGCGTCATTCGCATCAAGATTCCACCTGGAAAATAAGGATAGAATAAGACAGACTTTTAAGCTAAGTCATGCGTTTGATCACGCCAAGGTTCAATATCAGAAACCCTTATGATTTCCAAAGCATAAAAACATCGTAGATATCTATTGTACTGTACTGAAAACACATTAGCAATGTAATTATGTTGTATCTCGACAACGAGATAAAATCTGGGCGTACACTTCCAAGTGCTAATGGAGGAGGGTAATGTTGACATTCGCTATCAATGTTAGGTGCTGATAACGCGGTGTTCTGAGCTCCTGCCAATTCTCTTTAAAATATAAAAACCAGCCAAGTGCGTGTCGGACCACGCACAATGGAGGGTTCGGTTGTTGGGATTACTTGGGATGAATTTATTCCTAAAACAAACTTAATCGATGTACGTCACGGTCAATTCTCCAACTGCCAATGTAAGTAGGTCGACTATTACTGGTTAAGTTGTAATGCCAACTTAGCTGTGATAGTTTTCCTTTATTATATGTACTACTGCCATGATTTTTTTCACATCTCCACATCTCCATTTAGCTGACAGGGGGGGACACTTGACTCTAACAAAAATTAGCACTTTAAAGCTTAATATTACGCAAACGGATCCTTGAATCGAAAAATGGCTTTCTCAGATCCTCAATATTTTTTAAACGGCCTATCCAATGTTACCGATACCGACATCTTGGGAGGATGAGAAAAAAATACCATCCCCACATTACGTGCAAGGGAGGTACGCTAAAAAAATGTTTTGTTTTAGCACTTTGTCGGCGTTATTAATATGTATTCTCATGCCAAATTACAGCTTTCTAGTACTAAGCGTCTCCCAGCTACAGTGGGACAGACAGACGGACATGGCGAAACTATAAGGGTTCCTTGTTTACTACGGAACCCTAAAAATGAGTGATATTTGTGCAAGTGTTGACTGATGATACGGTTTTGATGGTTACCACTGTCTTCTCGCTATTAACTTTGATGATAATTATATGGTCGATGGTTAGTCGTTCCGGGTACCGAGAAGCCCGAAGGCTGACCATGCCTTGTCTAGAGGTATCGGGTAACCCAGTAACTGGATTATGGAGGAATAATCCGCCCGAAAATGGTTTTATTTTGGACCGAAACGAAACTCGGCCTGATTTGCATTTTCGGTACCGAAGACGAAATAAATGTTTTTTTGTTGGTCGATACGTTTTTCTTTACGAAAACGTTTGATCGGACTCTACGTGCAGGTCTGATAGGCACTCTATGTAAAATACTTGGGAAAAAACAGTAATCATCTAACTGGTGGTTCTATTGTATTTATTCTGTTCTATATTTCTTCTGTTGTATGATATTCTACACACTCTTTTGATTTGTTCAAATGCTTTTAATTTCAGTACCGTTTTAAGTACCGTGAGCGTTTGAGAAGGAGTTCAAAATAACCAACCCTAGATAACTGACTTGTTAGATAAGATGTCTTTATTTGGTAAAATAACTAAATCAGACAGGCCAACTTCGATAGGCTTTTTTTTTTTGCGTGGGAAATTATCAAATAACTTCTCCCGCTCTGGGCGGAGCAGAGGGTGTATCAGACTCTTACTGACTAAAACCCACCCGTGTTCCTTCCGTTGCCTGTCTTGACAGAGGCCTCAGTATCCCTTACGGACTTTCCCACGACCCCGGCAGGAACTGATAGGCTCGTGTGCGTGACAGCTACATCTTATACTCGCGCCACGTCATTGTGTTATTCTAGTGTGCGTGCATTTTGCGGCCAACAGTTGGACGCAATTTTTATCGACAAGTTCACAATTTTGGCTGTCTACCTGGACATATTTATATCTTTGGTATAAAGTTGTTACAGTCTAGTTTTGATACAATGACCACATGTTTACCTATACAAAATATTGTATAGGTAAACATGCAAAATAATTAATAAATGAGTTAAAGGTGAACTATAGAATGTCGTAGATTATTTAGAATAGAATAGAATATTTATTTGCCAGAAACATGGTATGTTTACACAGGTGTTCTTAAAATTGCATTAGTGCTACATGTCTCACCGTTTGAACGGTATGCAAAATCAATTTAAAATAACATAAAATCAAAGAAATACATTAATTTTCAATTTACATTATTTGCATTTTATTCATTTAAAATTTTAAATACTATTTCAATTATTATTTTATACATACAACACACTTTTGTGCACTAATTTTACCATGTCATTCAATAAAACAATAAGTCTAACATAGTGTCACTTAACTTAAATAATTACTTATGCCTGTATTTTGATGCCAGATCAAGAGAAAAAAAAATACATGGTGATTTTACAAAAAACTCGTGAATTGAGTAAAAACAATCCTGCAACAACCACTTCCGTAGTGCCGAACAAAATTTTGGGAAGGGTAGTTGGGTAATTGACTTCGACAAAGCATTATAAATACAACTCATACCATGTAGATACAACTCTTTCGGAAGAGTTGCAACTTAGGAACAGGTATCTCGAAATCTAAATGTGCAGCTTTCCTTTTATTTGTATTATCCCTTCGTTCAAATAATGCAAGATTCAACAATTAATTGGTAATACAATAATAGTCATTCGGATCAAGTAAGTACAAATATACATAATACGTATTTTCAAGTTAAATTACCGTTATTATTATAACTGCTGCAAATATGCTCAGGTATAGTTATAACTATTGCTTCATATGTATGCAACCAGTACTACGTGCATTCTAAGGTGTTAACTGCCAAAGTGCCAACCAATGAGATGTCAGTCTATTTCGTTGCTGCATTTAATTTTACCTGTTAAAATGTATTCTAACATTACGCCTGTAATCCCCGAAGGCTTAGGCAGAGGTATACCCATAGTACACGCACATTTCACCAGTTATTTTGAAGTCCCATGTAACAAGGACGAGCCTATTGCCATTAACCGGGCACAAAACCAAACTCCGGGGTGCTACTAGAAATTCCTAATAGAATAACCTATTTACGCTTTGCGCGATCTCCGGAGTCGAACCCAGGACCACTTGCTCAGCAGTAGCGCTTGCGACCACTAGACCTATAAGACAGTAGAGAAACCCTAACAATACTCGTAGTATTGTTAGGGTTTTTTTTTTGGTGGGAAATTATCAAATAACTGCTCTTGCTCTGGGCGGAGCGCGAGGGTGTGTCAGACTCTTACTGACTAAAACCCACTCGTGTTCCTTCCGTTGCCTGTGTTGCCAGGGGCCTCGGTATCCTTTTCGGACTTTCCCACGACCCCGGCAGGAATGTTAGGGTAATATGAGCTTACAGGAAGAGTATCGGTCTTAAACTACCTATTCTTTGATGTTGAAGCCAATATTTAAACGTTTGTAAGGGCTTCATCAAATAGAAGACCTTTGCTAAAGTAGTTCTTAAAGGGATCCCGTATTTTGACTAAGGTACCCACTTATTATTTATCATTAGTGATTCTATGTTGACCAAGAAACTAAATAATTAGAAAAAAATACAATTACAGTGTATGTAGGTATCTAGTTATGTACATTATTTACTAATTCCTCTCATTGCTTTTACATAAACCGTAACAAAATATAGTTGTAGATAGGTAAGTCCTTTAGGCACCTGTCGATTTTCTCGCTCAAGAAACGTACAATAGATTGGATCCGTATAAGAAAAAGAGATATATATATATTTATAGTTGATCGCTGACTGTACACACCGCGGCGCTCGCGACGCTCGCTTGGCGGGCAGATAACTCGGTGAGAGACTCACGCTTAGTACGTATGTACTAAGCGTGAACCTCTCAGCGAGTTATCTACTCGTTCGTACTTCGTTCGAGTAGTAAGTCGTTTCGCACTCACTACTCGTTGCTCGGCAACTCGTTTTTGTTGCTAGCTGTACTCGCTTCTCGTTAATCGTCAGCGGTGGGACAAGTGCCTAAGTACCTATTCTAAGAGAATTATCAATAAATACCTATTCCCACTGTACTGTTCACTTTAAGGAAAAATTACTCCAGTGACCCATCGATACGTTTAAACCCATCAGGTTATTGCTTTTATTATGACAGATAAAAAAACTATGACATATATGTATGTATATTGAATAGACATTCTTTAATACGATATATCAGTGATTCCTATATTGCAAATCGATCAATTTCTTCCACCAGCCATAAAACAAGAGAGCATGAGCAAGAGCAAAGCTAGCAAGAGCAACCAAGAGAAAGAGCAAGAGAACCAAGTTTCTAGGAATTACTATAGATTCAAAATTGCAATGGGGAGCCCACAATAGAGCTCTTTCAGGTAGATTAAGTTCAGCTGCATATGCAGTAAGAAAAATTAGACAGTTGACTGATATAGCCACAGCTAAGTTAGTATACTTTGCTTATGTCCACAGTATTATGTCTTATGGCGTTCTGCTGTGGGGATCGGCAGCTGATGTAGATTCAATTTTTATCTTACAAAAGAGGGCAATCCGCGCAGTCTATAGAATGGGTCCTCGTGAGTCCCTTAGAAACAAATTCAAAGAAATTAATGTACTAACCCTGCCTTCTCTTTATATCTTAGAAAGTATTTTATAAAGTATAGTATTTTATAAAAACTTATGTCTTTTCAAAACAAGAAGTGATTTCCATAATATAAATACACGTAGTAAACATGAAATTGTGATACCCACATTTAGATTAACAAAAACAAGCAAATCATTTGTTATCAACAGTATCCGCTTTTATAACAAGTTGCCAAAGTCAGTTACAGAACTTAGCGATGGAAAGTTCAAAACCCACATCAAACGTGTCCTTATCAAAAACGCATATTACAAGATTAAAGACTACGTTGAAGACAAGGAAGTTTGGACATAATTCCTTCTGCACATGTGGCTTCCCTGGTACATCAGAAACGGTATAACTATGGAAATGTCTATTAACTGCTCCCAAATTACGATGTTTATTATTATTTTTTTTAGACATACTTTTTTGACATTATATTTTCACTATTTGACATTATATACCTACAATTTATATTTCAGACTTACATAATCAGCCTATAATGTTCCCACTGCTGGGACACAGGCCTCCTCTGTGTAAGAGGGAGTGGGCCGTAATCCACCACGCGGGCCCAGATTTCAGATTTAATATTATTAATATTATTTTACATGGATTCTTGTGTACGTTGTGAATGTGAGAACGTTGTAGGCTTAATAGACTAGATCTTTTGTAGACCGTTTTCTTTGCTCTTTTTTTTGTTAAGTACTTCTCGACAGGCCTACACTGTCCTCCCATACCTAATTTGTGTAATTTGAAAACATTGTAAAATCCAATTATTTTTAAAAGTGTAACTGTGGAGTTTCTTGCCGGCTCTTCTCCATAAGAAACGACCAATTGGAACCGTGCACCTAGCTTCTGACGTTTCATAAGTGCCCATGTAGGTTTATGTGAAATAAAAATATTTTGATTTTGATTTTTTTGAACCAGTAAGTTACAACAAAATCAAGCAAGCATAGAGCAAGAGCGAGCAAGCAAGAGTTTTGAGTTTTGGTTTGTTTTTTTTTGAGTTGTTATTTGACAATGAAATATACAGATAGACAGCAAGTAAAAAAAACTAAGAACAATATTTTAGCAAAAAAGCTAAGTCAAAGTGGCAAAAAACATCTAAGCTACTCCAAACAAGCCATAAATATTAATTGAAGCAAACTCGACAAAAACACAAAAACATTAAATAAAACAATAAACAACTGAATATATGTCGTGTGCATGGGTTTTGAAAAATAAAGACATGGGCTGTGAGCCGTCCGTCGACAATTTATGTTTCGTTCTCGCCTCTAGTGAAAGCCCACGATGAAAGTTTCAGCGTATCTCCGAACTGCAGGCGTGAAAATAAAATTGAAGCGAGCTTTGGGTTTTCCAAAATGGTTGCTATCGGAACGCGGGGAAGCGTGGTCTTCATGTGCCAGTGTCGTTTGTAATTATTTCTTTATCTTGTAAACCCTTTTATGTAAATAGTTGACAAGATGTAGGTGTTTAAGGTATATAAGGTTTTATGGCTGTGTTGGTTTTTAAGGTAGGCATGGCAATTAACGCCCTCAGTTAAATAACTCCCAAACTTAGGTGTAGCTTTATGTTACATGTTAATTCATCACGTTCAAATTCCTTTTATTTGTAGCTTTAGCTTCTGCCCGCGACTGCGTCCGCGAAAAATTTCGGCCGCAATTTCGCATCGCATCGCCTACGCTATTACGTCGTTGACGCTTAGCATTCTTTCTGACTTTTTGTGGTTTTGCTCGGCTCCTAAGGGCCGTAGCATGGTGTTAAATAGCATTTAGCCTTCCTCAAGAACTAGCTAGCAAATGCAAAAATATTTTTTCTGATCCGACTTAGATTAGATTAGATTAGTTATATTATTAGTTCCAGAGATTAGCGTGTTCAAACAAATAAACAAAAATAAATACTTTTTAGCTGTATTACAAGTAACAAAGGGTAGATTTTTGAGACGGGGCAGTACGGGCACCTTAACCGTTGAAGCTACAGGAAAATGGTGTTTGGATACTGTCTTTAACTTTATGATAAATTTTGATGATTTTGATATTTTTTTTAAATTATGAACTTTTTGAATTTTTTTTTTTGTTGCCAATCTATCTTTTTTCTTATAAGGATCATAAAAGTCTATGGGACCAGCTGAGGTTTGAGTACTAGAGTCAGAAAGTAAAAGTAAAGTCAGAAATCGCAAAGAACTTTTTCCACACTTTTGGTAGGAAAGAAAAGCCAACTTACTTCTTTAAGATGGACAGACTAGCCGAAAATAACTTATTGCTATTTTGTATTAGATATTTATATAACCGCGAAGAATGTATTTATTGCGTCCAGCATATTATGTATTTATTTATATAACAGTTTATGTACACACATATTAACAGACAAGAAAAAAGGAACAGAAAAATACGTACAAAGGTGATGCTAAGGTGGTAGTGATTATTTAGCAAGCAGGTGTTAAAAACCCTAGTATTTTTAATAACGCCCAAGAAAAATCTCTCAAATTGCATTTTTCGGTGTTTAAACTTTTCATCGCATTATTTGTTCCATTTAGTAGAGTGTATAGAAAAAAACATGATTTCAATTAAGGCGGGCGTTAATTGCCTCGAGTACCTTATTAAGTCCGTGGTTTCAATAGTTGATGATTTGTCTATTGGTGTTATCGCTTTTAAGAGTTCCGTAGCTTATTGGCAAAAACGGATCCATTACAATACTGTCATTTCCGTATTTCCCTCCGTCTGGATGACACACAGCCATTTTACTCGGAGACTTAACACTAAATCGTTGAAAATTGGAAAGAAGGTGTATTCTGCGCACCGCTAAACAATGGTGTAGACAAATTATGAAAAAAGATGTTTCTAAGTGGCTTTGATATTTAAGTCAATAGTTTTTGATTGTAATAAAGAACACCTGAACTAAGTGTCTTCCCCTTAACATAAAGTGAAAAAGAAAGACGTTATTGTACGATTTCTTATTTTTATAGTAATTTTGCTAAGTTATATTATATTATTATTAGCTTATAGGCCAGATTGTAATGTAAATAAAGTATCATCAACAGAGACAACTCACAAAAAAAAAATGGTGATGCTTTCGGTTACAATCGCAGAAATAACTTAGTTTTTCATAGTTTTACTTTTAAGTATGACATATAAACTTATTTTTGCGACTGACCGAATCAATGCTTCGCATGCAAATATGTATCTCGACTTCGGAACCCTTCACAGTGCGTGGTCCAACACGCACTTGCCCAGTTTTTCATAATGATTCGATCTTATTCTCTATTCTGGGCTGGTCTTGATAAAAAGTTCGGAGCAACATATTATGAACTATTGTAGTAATAAAAATACTACAATAAGATATCCAACTAAATAAAGTAGGCACTTTAGGTGGGTATTCTACAATTGTAGTATTTCAATATAATAAACACATGTTGGTTTCCACAACTGATTTTAAACCTAGGTATGTAGGCACAGGCTACCTAGGTTTAAAACCAGTTGTGGAAACCAATATGTTTTTATTATTTGTGTGAAATGAATTTCGAATTCGTTTGGAAAGAATACAGACGTTAAGTAACAAAAAAAAACAGTTTTTATCTAAGCCTTTTACCTACTCTTTTTTTACTCAAAAATGAACAACAAAGTAGCTATGGTAAGCTATATGGCCTGTATTATTTCTTATATCAACAACCTATATCTATTACGGTTAGACAATATTATTTACATTATTGTTGTATTTGAGCAACAAATTACGTACATAAAAGTAAACTATGGAAAGTCGCCGCAGGATAAACTTCAGCTGAAAGAATACAAGACGATTAAAACAAAATTTACGACATTTATATCGGGCAAACAAGCAAGTTGTAACAAATAGGTTGCACTTCTAAGGATGACACTAGCACAAGCCCCCCGGCTGATTGTCGGCGCTAATTCTTCGCGCTCCACTGAAGGTTGTACATCGCAATAAATTCGTCGCATTCATACGACCCAACCGACTGAAAGAGCGATAAAAACGATGACTTGCTCTCCCACTCATTTTTTTACTCAAAAGACAATGTTTGCAACCCCTGAGGTATTAGGACGATGAAGCTTCTGCTAGAAATATGTATAAATACGATTTAAATGTACCTCAATATAGATTGCAAATATTATTTAGGAGGAATTTAAATGTCAATGCCATTCGGGTGTATAACAAGTTACCTCTTTTAAAGAATTTCCCATCGCCATGTTCAAGAAAAAGCTGTGGAGTTGTTTATTTCATAATTTCTTTATCTACTCTCATATCGTGAAATTTGAATTATAAACTTCAAAACGAGTTTATATTGACATACTTTATAAACACAATACTGAAATTTAAAAACATAACCATATTATAACACTTTTTCTCTAATTAAATAAAGATAAAAAACATTTTTTTACAATACGATACAGGGCAAATCCAAGAAGTTAATATCGCGAAAGGGTTTCCATCAATATTTTTTTTCTAATGGAACGCGCCATTTATTAATAAACTATTTCTTACTGTTTTACCTTTGATCTTTTATTTAGTAGTAAGATACAATCCTAATGTATGAGAGCAGATAAAGTAGTGTATGAAACTGCACATAACTAGGTATTAAAACAATCTTATGATACTAGGATATATATATATTAATTTGTGTATCAATTTTAGTATATTGTATTTTTTTTTTACTCCAACGACAGCCCCACTTTATGTCCGTGCAAATCACTGTCCATCCCATGGTTGCCTGGAAGAGATCGCAGAAAGCGATAAGGCCGCCCATTGTATATTTTGTAGTGTTTGATTTATTTTTTGCCATGTATTTTTGTGGTGTACAATAAAGTATATATAAATAAATAAATACTATTAAAAAACCGGCTAAGTGCGTGTTGGACCACGCACAATGAAGGGTTCCCTAGTTGGGATTACTTGGGACGAATTTATTCCAAAACCAAACTTAACATTGTAGTTGAAAAACCTGTTCTCCCAATATATGCCACGGTCAATTCTCCAACTGTAAATTTAAGTTGGTCGACTATAACTCGTTAACTTGTAAAGCCTACTTAGCCGTGATAGTTTCCCTTTTAATTTCATTATATGTAGGTACATATAATACTGCCATAATTTTTTTCACATCTCCATAAACAACCATTTTGCTTGCAGGGGGGGGACACTTGATTCTAACAAAAATTAGCACTTTAATGCTTAATATTACGCAAGTGTATCCTTGAATCTAAAAGTGGTGTTCACAGACCTGCAATATATCCTGCCCCATGGGGTAGATGAGATAAAAAAGTCACCCCCACATTACGTGCAAGGGAGGTACGCTAAAAAAATTTTTTCAAGATTTTATTTTAGCACTTTGACGGCCGTGACTAATATACCTTTGCCAAATTACAGCTTTCTAGTGAGTAGTAAGCGTCTCTGATCTACAGTGGAGTCAGACAGACAGACAGACAGACAGGCAGACAGATAGACAGACAGACAGACGGACATGGCGAACCTAAAAGGGGTGCTTGTTTACCACGGAACCATAAAAACCTCGCCTACGGATCGATTTTAAACACACTCGTGTTTTAATACCCCCCAATAAGCAACACTTTTTTAAACTACTATTATGACATTGGTGAATTTATGGAACATGGTAAAAATCCAAGATAACATTTAATTAATTTTGACATTGATTTTAAAATAACGATTAGGTACCTACCTAATTATTATAATATTACTTGATATTAGACTTATTGTAAATAATAATTCTTAAAATTAATTTTACTTGGTTAAGAATGACGTCATTTGAAAATTTGTACACGATGTTGTTGTAGAATGTACTTATAAATTAGGTATTCAAAATCAAAATCAAAAGTCATTTATTCAAACTAGGCTGAGAATCAGCACTTTACGTCAAAATAACATTTCCTTCCCATTTTCCACTTCCTAGTGCTTTAGTTAGGAAGAAGTGGCGCAACTAACTCACCAGTAGCACACCTGTCTGTTTAGTTAGATAAACTTGATTCTATACAAATCGTATTCAATGTAATTAACATTACGAAATACAAAACAATAAATTATAAAATTTAAATACAATAATAATAAAATACTATGTAAACCTACATTCTCGCAAATAAATAAATTCTGACTCTGAATCAATGACGAGCATTGTCTCGATTTAATATTTCATTACTTCCTACGTTCCTTTCCCACCCTTATGAGTGTGTCAAATGATGGTTATTAAGCCAATCGTAACTTCGTTGTATTTTTATAGACGTGTTGTGTAATACGGTTTTTTATATTAGTATTTACGAGTTTATTACGGGTGTATCTATTTTCAGCCAAACAAGGATGGACAGATCTTTTGTGTACGGGAAATAATAAAAATGAAATAACAATTTGAGGACGTTAATTTATGAGTTTTGTTTCTTTTTTAACCGACAACGAAAACAGGAGGAGGTTTCTCAATTCGACCGTATATATACATTCTTTTTATGTGTGTTATACATAATGTCGTCATATCCAGCGCTTATAGAATAAAAAAAAAAAAACAAATATGTCAAAGGGTACTGTGGGTGTCATAAATATTGAATATTACTATTTTTTATTAAGATTAATCTCACTTTGAGATTCAATTTGATCTATAAAATAATGATTCAATGGTTCTGCTATTTGTTCAGGGTTATTTATAATTTTGCTGTCAATTTGTATGCCATCAATACCTTGTTTAGGGTAGTTTGACTTCTGCTTATTAATTATGTTCCATGTAGCTTTGCTTTTGTTTTCAGCAGTATTTATAAAATTATTGTTTTGTGCTTTTTGTGTCTGTTTGATCATGTGTTCTAATCTTTTAGAATACGTTTTAAGTTTATTTTTATTGTCTAGGTTTGGTGACTTTCTATGTTCCCATAGCAAGTCTCTTTTACGTTTCGAACATTTTTTCAGTCCTGTTGTGATCCACTTTGGTTTTTAACTACCGAAATTTTTATTTTGTGAATTGGGAAATAGAATAATTTTAAAATGTCCTGGAGCTCATTAAATGCTTTATTTGGATCTGAGCATTTGTAGGCATCGTGAAATGATAAACTTTGCAGGCATTCCCTAAACCTTCCAATATTTTCATGACAATACTCACGTTTGTAAATAAATTTATTTTTTTATAGTAACTTGTGCATTTGCTCTCGGAAAGCACCATTTGGTGGAGTGGAATTGATGATGAAGACCACAGATGGCCACCGGAACTACTTAATAAGAAGTATTTAACGAGTTGCGATTCGATTAGGTACTTTAATATGGTTGCTAAGCCATTTATGCTCTTCACAATGCATATGGTAAGTGGCAGTTCTCCTGGTTCTTACCAGGAGAACTCCTCAACCATTTACGTCCCTGCATCAAGAAAAACAAAATATTTTGTAAAAGGTGATGAGCAGTTGACATTAGGCTATTATAACTTATATAAATTACAAACTGACCCGCTAAGTAAAAAGTTTTTTTTCATTTTGTATTTTATTTCTCTCTTGTTTTCTTTTTATTTTTAAATAAAGCAGCGATTATTATACACTATAAAACCTCATTCAACCAGACAATAATAAAAGCACAGCATCTTCAAAACTTTGCCGTGTGACAAAGCTTTGAAGATTCTGTGGTTTTATTAGGTTTTATTTAGGTGAATAATTAAAACAGGCGCAAATAAAAGAAAAATCGGCCAAGTGGGTGTCGGACCACGCACAATGAAGGGTTCCGTAGTTGGGAAGTTGAGATGAATTTATCCCAAAAACTTAACACACTTAACATTGTAGTTAAAAAACATATGTTCTCCCATACATCCATATATAGTATCAATTACCTAATTAATTAATTATTTTTTCTCGTCTATCTCATAGTGTCTGGGTCTGTCAACACCACTTTTCGATTCAAGGATCCGTTTGCGTAATATTATTTTGTGATAATAGGATCCAAAGAGTGGAAGTTAAAGGTAAGCGATCGCCGGGTTCTATTCTCACTATGGTAGTTCCGCAGGGCTCAATTCTTGGCCCTTTTTTATTTCTTGTATATATTAATGACCTACCTTGCCTTATAAAGAACAGTCATGAAATAGTGTTATTTGCAGATGACACTTCACTTTTATAAAAGCTTAAACGACAACAGACTGACGATGTAAATAATGCTCTCTCTATAATAGTACATTGTTTTAGTGTTAATAATTTACTTTTAAACGAGAAAAAGACCAAATGTATTAGATTTCTGACACCTAACGTTAAGCAGGTAAAAACCAATGTACTAGTAAATGGGGCGGAGTTGGATCTTGTGGACACCACTGTGTTCTTAGGTATTACTTTGAACTCATAGCTACAGTGGGGCCCACATATAACCAAATTGTCGAAGCGGCTAAGCTCTGCAGCCAACGCGGTGTATAAAATCCGTCATTTGACTGATGTAGAAACAGCTCGATTAGTATATTTTAGTTATTTCCATAGTGTAATGTCGTACGGCATTTTGCTGTGGGGAAACGCAACCGACATTCAGGCTATATTTGTGCTGCAGAAACGAGCCATTCGAGCAATTTATAACCTAAGTTGTAGGCACTCACTGAGGGATACATTTAATGGATATAAACATAATGACAGTCGCATCTCAATATGTATATGAGAACCTGATTTATGTCAAAAAGAATATTAACCTATATTCTAGACACAGCGACATTCATAGCATAAATACTAGAAACAAAGACTTACTTATTGTGCCCAAGACTAGGCTCCAAAAAAATAGTAATTCATTTAAGTGCCAAAGTATACGTTTTTACAACAAACTCCCAAGCCATGTTAAAGAACTGAGCCTCAATACATTTAAATCTATTATTTATTAAACATAAACTCTGTCAAAAAGGTTTCTATAAAGTTAAAGATTACTTGGACGAGAAAAAGGCTTGGGATTAATTAAGCTACTCCAATGTACCCCCAGGCAACAAACTAATTTTATACTAAATCTATTTTTATACTAAGTGTGACATTGATGATTTTGTTATATACACTATGACATTAATATTTACTTTTTGAAGTATTATATTCTTTTTAAAATTATTGTGAATGTGAAGACTATGTGGATTATTGTTTTTATTATTTCTCTGAGTTAGTTTTCATCTTAGTCTGGCAGTTTGAGTCATTTAAGCGGCCGACTCAAATGTCCTTTCTTTGGTATTGTTCGTCGAATCGTTGAGCTCCTTAAGTTCTGAGTTGAGCTGCACGATTACTGACAAATGCGTGCACTGACTGGATAGGTCCACTCAATCTGTGTGGTTCTTTCCTCAAAAGACCATTTCAGACACCAATCTACATGGTCTTCACATGATCTGACCAAGATTATGTCTGGACTTTAAAAGAGACTGTGACCTCTGAGTTTGTTTCGGCCTTTCTTCTCAGAGTAGTCAGATAGGAAACGCCGAGCTCATCTAGTTTTTTTCTAAATATGATTGACGTGTAAAAGTGTTTGTATAAACCTACTTACAAAAATAAAATCAAATCAAATCAAATCATTAAGCATTAAGATTGTACAAACAAGCGCGACATGCGACGCGACTCAAAGGCACCGCTTTTTTTTTTTTTTTTGAGGTTGGGAAATCATCAAATAACTTCTCCCGCTCTGGGCGGAGCGGGAGGGTGTGTCAGACTCTTACTGACTAAAACCCACCCGTATTCCTTATTGTTGCCTGTGTTGCGGGGGCCTCGGTGACCCATAAGTACCTTCCCGCGACCCCTACTATAAGTGCTGACGACATCTCTTTGAGGCGCGCGTGGAATACAACGCGCCGTCGACCCGGGCCTGGTCCTTACCGGACGGTGAGCTACCCATTGCTCACCTTCCGCAAGCCCGCGCCTACGGTGGCCGGAAATCCGCCCGGGATTCCCGACGCCCTGGGCGTCTCCTGCGGCGGCTAGGGGCGAGAGGGCGCGAAACTTGCCTTTCCCTCAACCGTCCCGCCTCCTCCTTCGCGAGCATTACTGCTCCGCAGAAGGAGGTTACGGTGCCCATGCCCTCTCACTCCGTACCATGGCCTGAACCCAGTGTTGCCAAGTCTGAAATCTAGCGGACGGTAGAATACGTCTAAAAATACGGTAGAATTTTCGAAATTATGTTGTAATATATATTTGAAATACGGTAGAATTACCTTGTTTATTTAGTAGCATGTTATGGGTCAGAGTTAAAAAAAAAAAACATATTTTTAATCAGAATCAGACAGTGTAATTGTTTCAATATTTTTATACTTATCATTGTTATGTTTTGCGATCATAGCGTGAGTGGGATTAAAATCAATACAGTTTTTTCCGTGACGCTGTATGGCTTGCTGCGATAAGAGATTTCCCTGGATGGATTTCGTTAAGAGTTTATTCCGTTTTTTCGTTTTTATATCGTTAACTCTGCTGAAGACTCTTTCGCACTCAGCATTCGAGTGTGGCAGAGACAAAATGGCCAACATAAATTTTGGCAAGTGTTGGAAATAGGTATTCCCTTCTCGATGCTGGTCACGCAGTTCTGCGACCTGAAAAAAATAAATAAATATGATTAAGCTGCTATAGCAATAGAAACCAATATGAATTCAGGTTGCTTCGAGTATAATTGGAAACTTACCTGGTGCCAAAATACGTCAGGGGGTTGACTTAAATCCAAATCTTTGTGGTATAACGGCAACTTCCGCCACTCATCATCTAGTTCTTGTTGATGTTGGATTGAAGTTGGGGAAATTCTGGGCAGTAACGGAAATAACGACGAAACTGACTCTTCCCTGTCATTAGAAATTACTCTCTCTAGATCAAATTTTGCTATTTCTGTCATAATTTTGTCATTAAAACAGTATCGTTTACGAAGGCCAACACAAGCTCTAATAATAAAATTTTTACATATCTTTCTCAGAGTTAACTTTCTTTCTTCATTTTCAACAGAATCTAGTTCTTTCTGGACACCTAAACCTAGATATATGTCTTTCAGGTCCTTGTGATTTATTTCTGCCATTGGATCTATAGTTTCAATAGGAGCAGAATTTACATAATTTCTGTGTAAAACCAATAGTAACAGTTCTTTATAAAAAGCTGTCATTTTCCCATGTAGTTTCGTAATTAAAATAGATTCGCTCTGAAAACAGCTATTTAATGTTGTAAATTTTGGCAACATCCAAGCCAAAAAATAGTAATAAGCCTTGATTATGGGATCATTCAGGCATGCATGAATATCGTGGCACTCCGATTCTTCCAGCCATTTGCTATCGAAATAAAGACGTAATACATCCCATTGTTCAAGAATCCTTTGCACTACTGCATTTAAAGACAACCATCTAGTCTGGGCTGGTCTAAGAATTTTGTGCACATCCGCCTCAGCAAAATACTGGAACTCTTTTAACTCACTCTGCCTTTTACTACTGGATTTAAAATAATTATAAATATTGCGCGCCATTTTTTCACAATTTAGTGGAAGCTCTTTACATGCGTCACTAGCGCAAAGATGCAGAGAATGGCAAATGCATTTGATCACAATTATGCCTGGACAACGTTGACGAAATCGACTTGAAACTGAATTGTTACATCCCATCATTGTGTTGCATCCATCAGAACCGAAACCTATAATGTTTTCCGTAGGAATCTCATACTTTTGAAATGAACCTATAACAGTATTAAAAAGTTTTTCGGCATTTGCAACATGATCGGTGGTTTTCTCATCGAATAAGTAAATCAAATTCCAAAACCGAGTGATCACTTTACCAATCATTGGATCAAAATACCTGACCACTACAGCTACTGTTTTTACTACAGCAATATCTGTGCTTTCGTCTATCAAAATTGAATACATTTGTAATTTCAAGTCACTGATCAAGTTTTCTTTTTCAGTTTCCCCAATACAGTTATTTATCACAGCTTGAACTTTAGTTCTTTTTAATCTAATATCTTTGGCTATCTGAGAATCTGGGAACAACTTTGGTAACAAATCTGCTAAGTGATTCATGACATTATGAGATATCTTATGCTCAGCAACAAAAGCAGCTAATTTTATTTCTGAAGTCTTTACCAATTGCTTTTCATTAGTTGGCATGGATTTAAAAACGCTTACTATAGACTGTTGTTTTTTGGACGTTGAAGCACTACACCTCTTTAAATTATTCACGTGTTTAGTTCCTTCTTTGTGGCGTTTTATTACACTTATTTCGGCACTGAAAGATGTATTGCAAACATTGCAGGCTGCCTTCGATAAGTCCCTATTATCCTTTCTTAGCCAGTCACTATATTCTTTATTCAGCAACCATTCTTCCCGAAACTTCTGCTTATAACGCTTTCTCTTAGCCGGTACTCGTGTTAGGCTATCTTCTCGATCAGTAGCGCTGTCGCCGTCACTCTCCATATTTTTAAATACTCAGATCACACACAACACAACACAACAAACTCTTACGTAATTTTAAGTATAATGAAATGTTAGTCGTATCTCGTTTTTGATACAAATAAACTAGAAAAATTTAAAAGTTCTAAGTATTCATCGAAATTCAAATACATACAGCACCTCCAAATTCGTTCGCGTAATATCTCCAAGCTGGTACCACGTTATTGGGGGATTTCCCGACGCATAAAACAGTGTTGTCGGTAGAATAAAAGGAAAATACCCTAACGTAAAGAAAGTAAACATTCAAACTCGCTAAAATTATTTTAGTTTATAGATAATCATATTTATCTACAAGATTTTAAAAAAGATACGATCTTCATTGGGTATTACGGTGTATTTTGCTACCGTAATTATAATCCTACGGTAGGTGGTAGATCTATGCTAATTACGGTGTTTTTACCGTAATTACGGTGCAGTTGGCAACACTGCCTGAACCAGGGCCGGACGCGAGAGGTCTCTGCCGCCGATACAGTGCTACACGCGGTGCCTTTGTGTCGCGTCGCGTGTCGCGCCTGTTTGAAGGAGCCTTTAAAGTGCTAATTTTTGTTAGAGTCACGTGTCCCCCCCCCCTGCCATCTAAATGGTAGTTAATGGAGATGTGAAAAAAATCATGGCAGTATACCTGTATGTAATGAAATTAAAAGAAACCTATCACAGCTAAGTGGGCTTTACAAGTTAACGAGTAATAGTCGACCAACTTAAATTTGCAGTTGGAGAATTGACCGTGACGTATGTATATCAATGTATCGGAGAACATTTTTTCAACTACAAAGTTAAGTTTGTTCTTGACATAAAATCCATCCCAAGTTCAGAACCCTTCATTGTGCATGGTCCGACACGAGTATGATCGGTTGTATAAAGTAAGCAACTATTTATCTGGCGTGGCAACACATCTGCGACGCTTTTGGTCTGGCGCGTTTCGAATAAGGGTCACAGGGGTCGTGAGCCCCCCCAAAATCATTCAAGCTGCCGAGAGCCTGAATGATTTACTTGTTTTACTAACTTAGAACAGCTGTACTTGAGCCACGGTGACCCCGATGAGCATTTATACAAAAACATTAACAAAATAAGCAGTCATGGGACTGCCGACAGAAGTTTATACTTCAAACGTAAATTAATTGTAGAGACAAACATTTTAATTTCATGATTTATTAATTCAAATTAAACATTAGGGTGGTTTCCACATAATCGGCACTCCGAGAAACAGCAAGCGCCACACGTCATACTCATAGCTACATTTCGTAGATATACTGTTAACATTAGCATGCGAACCTATAAATTTTCCCCTACCAAAAATGAATCAACGCGCCTAAAAGAGTTTTCACTTTAAAAAACCTGTTATAAAAATGAAGAATCTAGGAAGCAAGAGCGACCGAAGCAAACTTAAGAATTTGGGCACCCCGCTCGTACGTAAGATCCGAAAAGCTAAGGTTAAGGCCAGATTCCAAAATCTAAAGTGCTTATGCCTAACGGGCGTGATCACTGGACGCGAAGGGTGTATAGGGAGTGTGTAATGCCTACCCAGGTTTATCCCGGTGTGAGAGTAAGCCTCCCTGTCCATGATGCGCTGACGTCCTGCACCTATTGATTCCAGATATCTTCAAAACGGCTACCGGCTTTTATGTAGCTACTGTATAGCTTCTATGTAGGTACCATTGTTTTTGACGGGGGAAGGATTTGTGACATTCTGTTATAGGACGTTTTTGGCATCTGATAAAGGAGAATCTTCAGGAAGCAATTTCAGGACGCTTCAGGAACACTACTTGAACTAACTTGATGTTTTTGAAAAAATAAGTACCTTGCCGATGACTACGAATTGTACTGTTTTACATGTTTTCTTAGGTACTGGCTAACTTTACCTTAACGAGAGCCGCTAATTGCTTCCTGTTTTAATGTTTTATTTCACCAAATTTTTTCACCTGGTTTACATCACATTTATGTTTATAAACTCTTAGCTATAAGGATACATAAGGCATGTTACATAACATAGAATGACTTATAAAATTCCCTGTCTCCTGAGGCATCTGCATTAGTAGTATATTTTCCACTGAAAGTCTATTTCAGGGGAAACAGTAGAAATATTACAATTTTCAACTAAAACGGTTTTATTCTTTGAATTTCTGAAAAGTAATGAACCGATTTTCAAACTAGTTATAGATACCTCAGACTGGTCTATAGACCTAAAACAATCTGATATTTAAAATATCACAACTATATTTTTCAGGGAGTGACGCGCCCTGAAAACATGATTGGTTAAACCAAAATAACAATATATAACTATCTAAACTAGGACGACATACAAACTCAGTTAAATGGGCTTTTCCAATGGACTAGATACGTAAAAGTTAGGTCCAGGGCTAGGTTTCGGTCTAAGCTACCTGGACGAAAAAACTATAATTTACGGCTAAATAGACCACTTAAGACGCTGACAAGACCCAATTGACCAAAATAGGCTTCTCTTAAGAAAACAACTTGCCAAATTTGTACAGTTTGTGGTAGCAGAAAAAATATATGTTAGTTTTGAACATATTTCCCAGAACTCGGTTGTTACCAAAACACGTTTTGAAAAAAATCTCGATACAAACTAACGTTAACCTAACCTTGAGTTCTAATCCAAAATATCTGCATTCAATATCAACATAGGTTACGTATTTAATTAATAACAAGAACGCCTTACTTGAATGCAGAACGTGGTTGTTTTTTATTTTTGATTACTCAACTCAATTTTGAGTAAATAGATGATTACTTCATATTTTGCAATAAATTACAAGCGTTGTGTCATCGGGCTTCTCTTTCTTTTCTACGCAATCTGATAGTGACCGCGGTTTAGGTGTTGTCAGCGTCTTAACTGAGGATTGTAAGTGTCGCACTTACAGTCTTATGTACTAAACACTATCTCACCACTGTTCCATGCTTAACCAGCAATGTTATCACTCTGAATTCAAGTTATTATCAAAAACACTGAATAACACTATTTGGTGACGTATCGTCCCGAAAACTGGATTTAAGTTACTATCAAAAACACTGTAAAAACGCGAACACTGCTGTAAAACGAATTTAAGCTTTTCTTTATACTTCGACAAAGTAAGTTCTCTTTCTGTAGATTAGTCAAAAGAAAACAGAATCTATTGAAGGTAGGGTCCTAAATTTTTCAGGCTCGCTTCGCTCGCTCTTATATTCTACGTTCTCTTGATTCTTCAGCTTTTCTTCATAAGTCGGCAAAGCGCCTAATTCCTACTTATTTTGGAATTATCAAAAGATAAGCTAACCTAATCCGAGAGTATGTAAAATTATCAAGCTCGCTTCACTCGGTCTTGCATTCTACATTATCATAGTTGCTTAGGCTTTCCTGCATAAGTCGACAATGTAACTGTTGATTGAAAATATAAAACCTAACCTATCCTAGGCCGGTTGTAAAAATTTACGAGCTAGGTTCGCGCACTCTTCTCACCCTACACAACCTACTGCTGGCTGGAGATGTACATGAACATTAACGCCGTGCCTTTAATCCCTGAAGGGTTAGGCAGAGGTGTACCTACATAATATGTAGATACATCTCTGTACTATATTATAGTACACCCACATTTCGCAAGTTATTAAGTCCCATGTCATAGGAGGCGAGCCTACTGCCATCTACCGGGCAAAAATCCAGACAAAAAAAGTAGCCCAAGTAGTAACTTTTGAATAATTCTTCATGAAAAACCCAATAACACTTTGCCCAACCTGGGAATCGAGAACCTCATGCTCAGCAGCGCCTGCGAACAGGTCAACGAGATGTTCCTCCCTAAAGATATTCCCCAAAATCTTGGGCTGCGACCGCGCCTGCTTCTGGTGTTGATACCTGCAGATCACCCCAGGAGGCGTTAACTTAGCATCAGCGGGGCGAGCACGGCCTACTCTGACATGATTGGTATCACACATTTTATCACAGTTTGGGCAATAAAACCGTTTTGTCTTATATGCTAGCACGGTGGCGTGAGATAATTTCTTGATAATAGGTGACATAACTTGACGTTTAGTTGGGACTCATTATGTCTCATTTCCTAATATGAGCGCACCCATTTTTTCATAAACATCACCTTTTGATTTTGACTAAGAAAAATTTATCACGTTCGTTCAGATGGTGACAAGATTTAAAAATTGAAAAAATATTTATTTTCCTGATAATTACTGCACCAAATGGCAATAAATTATTGTAATTATGTTCTTGCCCGAAAGCAAGAGACCCAAGGCAGGAAAATATTCTGGATAACATTCGGGACTCCTAAATAAACCGTTCGAGTTGCCAGACTGGGAGTTCCATCGGATTTTCCGCCTAAATGTCCTTTATTTGGTATTGTACGTCGAATCGTTGAGCTCCTTAAGTTCTGAGCTGAGCTGCACGATTACTGACAAATGCTTGCACTGACTGGATAGGTCCACTCAATCTATGTGGTTCTTTCCTTAAAAGACCATTTCAGACACCAATCTACATGGTCTTCACATGATCTGACTAAGATTATGTCTGGACTTTAAAAGAGACTGTGACCTCTGAGTTTGTTTCGGCCTTTTTTCTCAGAGTAGTCAGACAGGAAACGCCGAGCTCATCTAGTTTTTTTTCTAAATATGATTGACGTGTAAAAGTGTTTGTACAAACCTACTTACAGAAAATAAAATCATTTCATTTCATCATTTGTGTCAAGCACTGCGCGTGCACTTGCAGCCACTGAATGAGGTGTATAGTTTGCCCGTTCACATCTACTTATTTTATTTGTATACTATTATTATAATACAGCAACTAATTATACTACTAGTTTAGTATGCATCTGCTGTCCAATGTCTTTTTTTTTTTCTTACTTCTGTATGTACGCCTACAATTTGTGTAATATTAGAAGTAACACCTAAATTCTGTTTTAAGGCGCTGACAAGACGCAAATGACTAAAATAGGCTTATCTACAGAATAAAAATTGTCATATCTGTATAATTTGTTGTAACGGAAAAAATATATGTTAATTTTGAACATATTTCTCAGAACTTGGTTGTTACCAAAACAAGTTTTGAAAAAAATTTCGACACAAACAAACGTTAAACTAACCTATTACTTTGAGTTCCAATCCAAAATATCTGTATTAAATATCAACAAAAGTTACGTATTTATTAATAACAAGAACGTCTTATTTGAACGCAGAAATTGGTTGTTTTTTATTTTCGATAACTCAACTCAATTTTTAGTAAATAGATAATTGCTTCATATTTTGCAATAAATTACAAGCGTTGCGTCATTGCGCTTCTCTTTCTTTTCTATGCAGTCTGACAGTGACCGCGGTTTAGGTGTTGTCAGCGTCTTAACTTTTAAGCCAATGTTTTAAGTATTGTTTCAGCTGTTGGTGTACTTATTGAATAAATAAATAAATAAAAGTATACCAACGCGTATCAAACGATGTTTTTCGACATACTTGCGAGGGAAAAAACCAGAGATAGAAAATATGTATAAGTGTGTGTGTGTGTGTATGTAATAATAAAATAAATACAATAAAATTTCATAAACATACATACTTTTTGGTTTGTATTTTTTTTTGTGAAAAATGGCTCGCGTATTTTTATAGGAGAAGCATTGACTCGAAACCTTCCTGAAAAAAAATATTTGAGTAGTTTCGAGTTTAAAAACTGTCTTAGGGTAGCGAGTTGACTATACTTCAGAATTCAGTAGGCTATTGATACCTAGTAAAATATGGCTGAAATCGATAAAATTACTAAGTTCCTAAGTCTCTATACAGAAATATGTCAACAACACGAAAAAAATACCTATCCGAAAAAGGCTTTCAGTAGATAATTTACACAAAAACCGGTTTACTTACGTCACACTATGCAGTCAGCAACAAGAAAAGCATGTCACGCCTCTAGATTATGTCACATGGTTCACCCACGCTAGCATAGACAAATTTATTGTAAAACATGACATAATTTATAATATCTTATTACAAACGTTTTGGGTACGCCCGTGCTCGGCCCGCAGATGGGCCGTCGTTAGCTTGTACCGTGTCAATCTGCCCAACCTTTTCCTAACTACATTTGTTGGGGTCAGCTTCCAGTCTAACTGAATGCAGTTGTATACCAGTATTTTACATTGAGCGACTGCCTATCTAACCACAACCCAGTTACTGAGTAACACAATACATTCCTCTTGGTAAGACTGGTTATCAAACTTTTGGGCTTTTGACTACCTGTTACGACTGTCAAAGATCTACGAATGACAGCCGGGACCAATAGCTTAACGTGCTTCCAAGGTGCGTCCGGTAAGGACCAGGCCCGGCTCGACGGCGCGTTGTATTCTAAGCGCGCCTCAAAGAGATGTCGTCAGCACAAGTGTACCCCGGCAGGCATCGGCCCTAGTGAACCCCCACTAGGGCCGATGCCTACAAAGCAACACAGGCAACGGAAGGAATACGGGTGGGTTTTAGTCAGTAAGAGTCTGACACACCCTCCAGCTCCGCCCAGAGCGGGAGAAGTTATTTGATGATTTCACACGCAAAAAAAAAAAGGGTGACACTGATAGTTTTTAGAACTGGCCACTTATAAACGAAATAATGAAAAAAACAGTTCAAATTTTGAAAATTGAACTCTTTGCCAATATAATAACGATTGTTTACGATTTGGCGGCAAATTGAAAATTGTCTGTGTCACGTCATGCATCAGCATGAATTTAACGCGAGAAAATTTTCGTACAATGTTTTTTTATGACTTTCGACAGAGTGGGAGAAGTTATTTAATGATATCCCAAACCAAAAAAAAAGGTTTGGCGCAGGGATGGGTTACCAATACATATCGAGACCCCTCATTTCGATATGTAATCGATGCATCCGCGAACCGACCACGACATCTTCGATTGACCCGTGCGCCTGTTAATATTTACACAAGTTCAAAAAAAAAAATATATGATTTTGGGCCAAAACAGATGTAAACAAAGAATATTAGTGGTAAATGACGTCACGTCATGCCCGCGACAGAAACGGACGTTTGAACTGTAGCAGATAATTGTTGGAGTTTTTTGAGCACCAAGCAGTAGTTGAATTTAACTTTTAATACTTTTCTTGGGGTTGTATTACGGACTTTTATTGATTTAGTAAAAAAAACAGTACATGCATTTCCTATTGATAAATGATTTTTAATTCTGTAAGTAGGTTTGTACAAACACTTACACGTCAATCATATTTTTAAAACTAGAGCTAGAGCTCGGCGTTTCCTATCTGATTACTCTGAGAAGAAAGACCGAAACAAACTCAGAAGTCACAGTCTCTTTTAAAGTCCAGACATCCAGACATCTTAGTCAGATCATGTGAAGGCCATGTAGATTGATGTCTGAAATGGTCTTTTGAGGAAAGAACCACACAGATTGAGTGGACCTGTCCAGTCAGTACCCGCATTTGTCAGTAATCGTGCAGCTCAACTCAGAACTTAAGGAGCTTATCGATGTGACGAACGTTTAGGTAGGCCGCATAAATTAGGTACTCAAACTGCCAGACCATGATTAAAAATATATGAGAAAAAAAAACAACAATGACACACATAGTCTTCACATTCACAACAGTACCTATATTCAATAGTCAAGATTAACATATCAACTATCTTTCTTTCTCAACCGAGGTTAAAGTAACTTCCACATAAACAGCAATTTTCATTAAACATAAAGCATTAAATTTCTTGAAATTTCCTTTGTAGAAAAAGGTATTTTCTCATTCATCGGAAACTCAAACGGCTTTGTAACTAATTACTGCAATAGATTAGCAACGTGAATAAAATGGTTCAAATTTTATTTCCTTTGTTGATCTGGAAAATGTGGACGGTGGGTACATAAATCGATTTCAGGATGTATCTTTTGGATGACTTTAGGTCGATCATGTTCGTATGTACGGATGTCACACAGCCGTTTTAATCGGAGACTATTCGCGCTATAACATAATCAGCCTATACTGTTCCCACTGCTGAGACACAGGCCTCCTCTTTGTGAGAGGGAGAGGGAGGGAGGGGATTCGCGCTATATCGATGATAATTGGAAAAGTGGGTGTATTGTGTGGTGTAGTCATGTGACTACACCACAAAATACACCCACTTTTCCAATTAAACGGCTAGGCATGTGCCTAGCCGTTTCCCAACTATGTTGGGGTCGGCTTCAGGTCTAGCCGGATGTAGCTGAATACCAGTATTATTAAACATTGAAGTAATGAAATTATGAAAAAGTAATTTGGTGTGGCAGTACATAATACATGAAACAGAGGCTTGAAAAAAAAACAATACACATTTGGGTGTGGAGTATTGTAGGATCCCATAATTAAATACAACGCTTATAATGTCTTTGATATTAATTAAGTCAATAGTTTTTGAGATATGGGATACATTCGGTTAAAATCGCAAAAAAAAAACTTTGTTTTTTCATACTTTAATTTTTTTCAGTCACGAACATCGAAACTGTACATATTATACGTAAATATTCATCCCGATTACGAAACCCTTTACTGCACGTGATCCGATACGCACTTGGCCGGTTTTTTAATATTTAAAGATTTTTATAATTCGTATTAATTTATATAATCACAGCTGAATAACTATATTCCATTATTAAATCCCAGACATACTGTCTGGGAATTAAGAATAGAGGAATACCTATACAGGCATTGTAATCAAAAACTCCTAAACCTTTTCAAAAAATTATAAAGGCCCAAAAATATTCACTCCAAAGATTTCAATAATACTTATAATAAGACGATATTCTCGCAGGTGCACTTATAATACAGTGGCGGAGGTTATTCAAGTATTAATTGGGCACCTGTTGAGATTCCAGGCCGTGATGATATAGTAGGGACCTTGTGACCTTTGTCCTATTTAGAACCGCTGTATTCACGTATCTGGATTTATGAGTTTACTGCTGCTACGGTAACTAAGACAAAGATGAGCCACGAGGAAACTCAATTATTGTTTTTCTCCGTGGAAATATGTATATGTCACCATAAGATTGTGAGAACCGTTAGTTTATAATCTATGGGTATTATTTCTTTTAGATTATAAACCATCGACAATTGTGAGCTGGGTGAAATGGGTTAGATTAGGTTAGAACTGTGAAATAATCGCGCACGAGCCGAGCAAGCGAAGCGAGCGGTACCGCGGCAGCGGCCGGCGAGCGCTACTTCTAGTTGCTCGCAGCTAGGCAGGCTATTTAGTATTAGCGCAAGGTATGTTACGTCACAAGCAAGTTTGATACCACAATTTTCCGGTTTACCATGGATAGATTAACGAAAAATAATGCGTTAAATTGTAAATGGTTTGTTGCAGTTCACAATTTTTCGACAGTTTATAATCTAACGGATATAATACCGATAGATTATAAACTAAAGCAGTTCATAATTATACGGTGATATATACATAATATATAAATAAAGTCACACAGAAACTACAGAACGCGACCTGCTACGATTCTTACATACTCCTTTTATTTACGTTCATACATCTGGTCATACACGCATGCCGGTTGCGAGTACTACGCACCTGAAGATTTTGATGCAGCGTAGAGAAGACTAGATCAAGTTCTAAATTGCCTCAATGACAATCAACTTACCCTCAATACGGATAAAACAAAAATAATCTCCTTTATCCTACGCCAATCTACACAACTGCCGAACTCATATTCCCTAATCGCTCACTCAAACGTCTGCCCAGACACCGCAGCTTGCTCTTGCCCTAAACTCGCACGTACCCTCACAATCAAATACCTCGGGGTGACTCTTGATGACAATATAAGTTTCTCAGCCCACATCGATCTACTGACAGTAAGGGTTAGAAAACTAATAATCGTCTTTAAGACTCTTCGTCATGTGGCAGAAGCACAGATTATCAAAAGTCCTTGCCCTCTGTCAATCACCCCTATCATATTATGTTTCCTCCTGGGGTGGTGCTCCTAAGACAATGCTGAAATTGGAGAGGGCCTAAAGAACCGTGTTAAAGGTGAGCACATTTCGCCCAATACTTTTCCCAACAGATGATTTATATCAATGTTGAAAAGTTGTTTCTGTCAGACAACTTTTGTCCTATTACAACACAAAGATACCCCCTTTTATATTTTCGGTGGGAAATCATCAAATAACTTCTCCCGCTCTGGGCGGAGCGGGAGGGAATGTCAAACTCTTACTGACTAAAACCCACCTGTATTCCTTCCGTTGCCTGTGTTGCGGGGGCCTCGGTGACCCATTAGTACCTTCCCGCGACCCCGGCAGGAAAGATACCCCCTACGTGACAATCACTAAAAGACAGTAAAGATATAGTTTGTTGGAACTACAGATGTAAATACTCATTCACACTACGATTTTTTTGGTTCCAAAGGCCACAATTATATAATAAACTCAATAGGAAATTGAGACTTTACTCTCTTTCAACCACGTCGCTCAAGAAATCCGTGACAAACTTTCTACTTACAAATAAATACCTGCAGGCTCAGCACGAGAACCGTATTGAAGCGTTTTGCCGACGGAAGAGTAAACAAAAATGACGTTTTCGTGACGTTGACAGTTTTCTACCGAGAAATGTAGAGAAGTGATTTCTATTGTACAGTAGAGTAGAAATAGTAAGCGTCATGCTAAGCCTGCTGGATACAGAACGCCTGTTTTTCTCTGATAATAACCCATCCTAAGCCCTTCCACCGAGAACATAACACACATTTTGCACCAACACAATACACACCATCAACCATTACACACACACACAACCAAACACGAATAATCCAAATGTCAAATAAATAAATTGTAATTTGTAATTTCTGAATTCTGCAATTATGGTTTTATGTTAACTTTCGTTTTTTTTTAAACACTTGTTCTGTCTGCAATTCTTTTCTGAAACTGAAATATGTATGGACTTGTATCACTGCCCGTAATACAAGTTATTTCATAACTTAGTATGGATGCTGGTTGCAACACCTACCTGTTTTATTAACTAGCTTAAGTCAATTTTACCTACCTACAGACGATACTATTTAATGTTAACATTGTTATTTGATTATTTAACTAAATTAAAATCAAATAAATTCTCATAACAAAAATAATAAGTTATTATAATATAATAATAAAACCTGACCTTTCTGCAGAATATCACCATTAAGGTCAGGTGGGTTGGTTGATATTTGGTTGATTTGGTATATACATATGTTAGACTGGTTATGGTTTGGTTGTTGGCTTACGATTTAATGATACGAAATTATATGGTTTAAAAGCTATATTGAACACTATAATTTATTATAGTTATCAAATGGTAAATCTAAGCTAAATTAGCACTGAGATGAATTGATCTGGTTTGGTTTGAGTTACGCTATTGGTAGTCGAACACGTACTACCTAATTGGTAGTAGGTAGTTGCGTTACATGCATTTATGGAAAAGCATGCCAGCGAAAGTGCTGAGCTGTTCGGTTGCAAATATTGTACCGAACACTATATGTCCTTCTGGGGCGTCCCCCACCCCCGGCGGAGGATTGTATTTTTTAAAATTAAGACAATTCAACAGTCTGCAAATCGTCTTGTTTAAAGTAACGATAACATTGTGATGTCTGTTGTATTACCTACCAAGAATAGAAGAACAGGAAACGCACTATGTCTATTAGGAGCCTGAAGTCCTACCTACCTCTAGGTAACTGAAATATGTACAACCGTTTAAATTAAACCACAGAAAAAAGAAATAAAATCCTTGTCTTTGCATACTTACCGCATATAATCGACAACATTCGAAACTATCTATAAGTTCGCCCCTTGCATGTTAAGTAGAATTCTAAGCGACACAAAGTACGATACCGGCTGAATTTACCTACGGTAATAAGTTATCGATCGATGCAACTTACGACCGCAACTGAGGCGAAGATGGGACTGTGCAGTTGCGAACGATATTAGAAACATAATTCTTTAAATTCATATTTACGGTATAACACAACATCATGTCTGTTTCCCCGAAGAGTTAGGCAGAGATTTCAATTGCAATTGGGACTCGAGGTGGCCCTGCACAATGGTGCGTTCCGAGGCCATGTGTTTTCATGGTCCTCGGAACGCACCACCGTCGAGGTCCCAAATAACGGTAGGAGGGGTTTCCATCGTCGTCGAGTCGACGATGAAGTACCTGGGACTCGTCCTCGACAGCCGGTGGAACTTCGACGAGCATTTCCGACGTTTGGCTCCCAAACTGGAGCGGGCAGGGGCTGCATTGAAGCGGCTCCTGCCCAATCTAGGGGGTCCAAACGCCTCCTACCGGAGGCTCTACGCGGGAGTCGTGCAGTCCATGGCCCTCTACGGGGCTCCTGTATGGGCGTGTTCCCTGGCGTTGCAGCCAGCCCGCTGGTTGAGCGCGGCCCAAAAGGTCATGGCCATTCGGATGGTCCGGGGATACCGCACGGTCTCCTGTGAGGCAGCGAGCTTCCTTGCCGGATTGCCGCCATGGGATCTGGTGGCAATAGTCCTCGCGCACGTATGGGAGTGGCGCGAGGAGGCGAAACGCCGGGGCGTAACTCCGCTGCCGCGAGAAATTGCGGCACAGTGGACGGAGCTCCGGCGGGATCTCATGGCGATATAGAGAGTACGGTTGTCGCAACCCAGTGCTGAGCACGCCACAATTGCGGCGATAAGTCTTTGAGGAGTGGCTAGAGAGGCGCCACGGCGTCCTCACCTTCCGCCTGACGAAGGTCCTCACCGGACACGGCAGCTTCGGGAGGTTCCTGTGTCGGATAAAGCGGGAGGAAACGCCCGGGTGTCACCAATCTGTGTGGATCGCCCGGAGGACACGGTGGAGCATACGGTGGAGGTCTGCCCGGCTTGGGCAGAGCACCGCCGTGTCCTTGTGGAGGCGATCGGCGGCAGATATCTCTCGCGTCCGGCCTTGGTCCAGGCCATGGTACGGAGCGAGAGGGCATGGTCAGCGTCACCTCCCTCTGCGAAGCAATAATGCTCGCGAAGGAGGAGGCGGGACGGTTGAGGGAAAGGCAAATTTTGCGCCCTCTCGCCCCTAGCCGCCGCAGGAGACGCCCTGGGCGTCGGGAATCCCGGGCGGATTCCCGGCCAAAGAAGGCGCGGGCTTGCGGACGGTGAGCAATGGGTAGCTCACCGTTCGGTATAGGTCCAGGCCCGGGTCGACGGCGCGTTGTATTCCACGCGCGCCTCAAAGAGATGTCGTCAGCATAAATGTAGGGGTCCACTAGGGCCGATGCCTACTGGGGTCGCGGGAAGGTACTAATGGGTCACCGAGGCCCCCGCAACACAGGCAACGGAAGAAATACGGGTGGGTTTTAGTCAGTAATAGTCTGACACACCCTCCCGCTCCGCCTAGAGCGAGAGAAGTTATTTGATGATTTCATACACAAAAAAAAAGGGATGTCAATAGTGGTTGTACAACCATATTTTGCCATAGTTATGTATCAAAACAGCATAATGATAATTTGTACGCCCTTATTACAAGTCACCAGTTTCGAGTACTTAAGTAGAGTGAAAGAAGAAAGAAAGAAAAATATTTTATTTGGGACACGCACAAGAAATACAAAAGTAAACAAAAAAGAAGCATTTAAAACTAAACTTCGAATTGCATGTCTTGAGTGCATGTCTTTACATATTAAATGTCATGTTTATTGTCCTATTTCATCTTTATCACATATTCCAGCATAAGTCCAGCTACTAATGATTGAAGGTCAAAGAGGTTAAAATGGTGAATTTGCATCAACTAATTATAAATACCGGTTTGAGTCACAAAATGAACACACTCGACTAAAGACTCAAATGGTCTACATATCTAAACGAGCTTTTAATGACATAAGTAGAGCTTCAAGTGCTGTTCAATCTTTTACGTAAAGCTGCAAAGCATTCATGCCAAAATGGAAAGATGTAACTACAACCTCGTAAAGTGGGGCTACCTCGACGGAATGGCAGCAGGGTGTGGATGTCGAGCTGTGGCGTTAACTATGTCCTCTCGTATCTCTGTGCCCCAAAAATGCAGTGATAGTGACCTCTGTGCTGACACTGATGACGCCCTGGAAGTGGCGAAGTTTTGGGCTAATTAAATCTAATACACCAATCCTAACTATCCTAACTAATATTATAAATGTGAAAGTGAGTAAACACTCACTTTCAAACAAACAAAATGGCTGAACGGATTTGGATGAAATTTAGCACATGGATAGACCACGACCTGGATTATGTCATAGGATACCTTTTATCCCGATACTCGCACAGGATCGAGACTTATGCGGGTGAAACCGTGCGGCGCAGCTAGTGAATTAATAAAGGTAGGACAGCCTAAATTGTGTAAATTAATAAGTTAAATTACGTTATATATAAATCCTTTCGTGGTATATCTTAGTTATCTAGAAACTTTACGGCCTGTTGTTGGATATATTTTATCTCACAAAGATGTGTGGAAGAATCTTTTTCTTTAGTTGGTTGAGTGTCATACTTACATATTTACCTACTCAGCAGGATCTAGGCATCCTCGGAGGTTATGATTTAAAACTAAAGTAAATGTTT
The DNA here is from genome assembly GCA_905333075.3 of Atethmia centrago. Lineage (NCBI taxonomy): Eukaryota > Metazoa > Arthropoda > Insecta > Lepidoptera > Noctuidae > Atethmia > Atethmia centrago. Next base: position 22,806,995 of record HG995367.1, read on the forward strand.
CTGTAAACCAAAAATCAACCCATAATTTTTCCACTACTGGGATATTGGCCTCCTCTCGGTGAGAGGGAGTGGGCCGTAATCCACCACGCGGGCCCAGTGCGGGTTGGTAGATGTCACATGGCTTTGTTTTTTTTTTGGTTCTAGGACATGCCGCTTTTTTCACGAAGTTTTCCTTCACCGTTTTGAGAGCAGTGGTGATGAAATAATTTACTCAAAGTAAAGCGCCAGCCAGGGTTCGAACCTACGACTTCCAACTCGTAAGTCGCGGCCTTTACCACTGGGCCACCACTGCTCTCAAGCCAATACGTCGCCAATCGTTTATTCACCAGCTATATATAAATAATACAACCGTATCTAATCAGCACTTTTCTGCTCTATTTTTTTACTTCTATTGTTTTGTGAATAATGCCATAAGATCAAGGGAAGAAAGTCATTGGACTCCTTCTTCAGCTTGGTGTCAACAATATGCTGGCTTTAAGACAAAAATGGTGATTATTGAAAGTACCCTTGACTGCTTATAACAACACTGTTGGCCAAGGACTCTAGACAAGGAGATCTCTACCTACTCCACTTGAATCTCAAAAAACAATTTGAACCTTTCAAGAAGACCGAAAACATTCACATAAAAAGTTACAACATCACTACAAAATTCTTGCTAACCACAAAGCAAGAACATAAGCTACTACTCCAACCATTGTCAGAAGACATAAGTCAATACACGAGGTACCAAGTGCATCGGGTAAGTACCGTCTGCCAGTACTATACTCGCCCGCCGCAACGAACCAAGTGAGACGTGAAATTCGGCACTTTGAATTTACGATGCCTCCACATAGGTACTCTGACCTTTGCTTTATTTTATATTACGTGTACTTTAAAATGGGGGCGTTATTAGTTGGAAAAACTGTAAAACATGCATGGAATGAAAACATTTTTACGTTAAGTACAGTCGACAAGTCTAAAGTCGATAGCTATTTGATATTTTTCGATAATGCGATTATTAGGAGAAAATCAATGACCTAAAAGAAAATAAGTACCTGCAGCATTTTTAGCTTGTAACTTTCTCATTCCAGAAAAGAAATCTCTTCTCATAGTGATCTTATAACCTTTTCTTCACATAACATCACGCCTTGTTTCCCTGAAGGGTTGGGCAGAGGTGTACCTGTAGTACACGCACATTTTGCTAGTTATGTTTTAAGTCCCATGTAATAGGGGGCGAGCCTATTGCCATCACCCGGGCACAAATCCAGACTCCGGGCTGCTACTAAGAAATTCCAGATAGAAAAACCCAATAACACTGCCCGACCCGGGAATCGAACCCGAAAGTAGTGCTTGTGACCTCTAGACCAACGAGGCAGTAAACCTTTTCTTCACCATATCACCAAAGCTTAGCGCTGTCTTAGGTAAACTTAAAAAGTACACATTATATAATTCAGCTGAAGTGTGTCCACTATATATTTTTCCAAAATACAGTAACATTTTCAATATCTCAATACTTATTGATATTGTAGTGAAAAAGAAAATAAATAATTCCTATTTATTTTTATTGCCATTTTCTAACATCTCAAGTTTTATTGGTAAAACATTCTTTAATTTTGTAGATATTCTTGAAAAATTCCCTACAGACTCTTTTGTGCTATCTGTTTGTATTACCCACAAAATGTGAATTGCGAATCTTATATATTTTTACAATAATAACACGGTGTTTTTGTTACGTTGAAATACATTGATATTAATTTATATTTTTTAGATAAAATGGAGAGCCAATTTGCTGGTTGTCTGGTCTCAAGTTTAAGAGCTACGAATTTATTTACAGTCTAGTGAGAAACATACAGAGGTAGATTACACACCTACACACTGAATATTATATTTAATAATAAACAGAAGGTTATTGGAGAACTGCGAACCAGCTTATTTCAAAAGCATCTCAGACCATGGCTTATCGAAAATTGTTTTTATTTATGAATTCCAGGATAAATGGGAAAGTTGCTTAACATGAAAATTAAATTTGACATTTTTATTTTAACCTGTTGACATTTGTAATTTAATTTTGAAAATTGATATTTAGACAATTTGTAATTTAACAATTTTTCTGTGACATAACGAATTTAATATGTAGACAATTCTTGATTAGTACAGTCAGCGTCAAAAATATCGGGACGAACCGACTGTTCAAAATGATCTCAACAACTAAGTAAATTAAACTTTACCTCGATTTGATAAAATTCTTATCAGAATGACAGTTGTCGTGTACTTTCTTCATTTTGAAACAGTTCTTGTGTCCTTGAGTTAATATTTAATTTTCATAGTTGTTTAGATCATTTTGAACAGTATGTTCGTCCCGATATTATTGACGCTGACTGTACTTTTCTTTATTTTTTTAACATTGTAATTTAATTCTTTTGTTTAAATTTATTAAATTAGAATCATTATTACTGTCACAATATTTGCATGCCGAATTTAGTAGGCGGAATATGAAGAATATTGTGTATGTTTATAAAATGATGCCGTTTTTAGTAGGCGGAATATGAAGAAAAAAAATATTGCGGGTCGGTGGAAAACATTTTTTGATTCAGGGATCCGTTTGCGTAATATTAAGCTTTAAAGTGCTCATTTTTGTTAAAGTCAAGTGTGTCAGCCACCTGCCGGGGTCGCGTGGCAGTTCGAAAGGGTTACCGAGGCCCCTGGCAACACAGGCAATGGAAGGAATACGAGTGGGTTTTAGTCAGTAAGAGTCTGACACACCCTCCCGCTCCACCCAGAGCGGGAGAAGTTATTTGATAATTTCCCACCCAAAAAAAAAGTTTGTCAGCTACATGGTTGCTTTTGAATATGTGAAAAAAATCATGGCAGAAGTATTATAACGAAGTTAAAAGGAAAACTATCACAGCTAAGCAGGCTTTACTAGTTTACGAGTAATAGTCGACCAACTTACATTTGCAGTTGGAGAATTGACCGTGACGTATATCGATGATAAATTATTTTTACAAACACTTTCACACGTCTATCATATTTTTAAAGCTAGATGACGTTTCCTATCTGACTGCTCTGAGAAGAAAGAAAGAAACAAACTCAGATGGTCACAGTATCTTTTAAAGTCTAGACATAATCTTGGTCAAATCATGTGAAGACCGTGTAGATTGGTGTCTGAAATGGTCTTTTGAGTAAAGAACCACACAGATTGAGTGGACCTGCCCAGTCAGTGCTCGCATTTGTCAGTAATCGTGCAGCTCAACTCAGAACTTAAGGAGCTCAACGTTACAACGAACTGTACCAAAGAAAGATCATCATCAAGAACTGAGGAAAAAAAACAACAATGACCCACATAATCTAGTCAATTGAAAACAATATAATACTATACAAGTAAAAATTCATGTCATTGTATATATAAAATTCCTCTATGTGTATATCAATCCGAAAATATTCCTGGTCAGATCATTTGAGGACCATGTAGGTTAGTGTCTGAAATGGTTTTTGAGGAACCATACAGATTTGAGTGGAATTGTCCAGTCAGTGCACGCATTTGTCAGTAATCGTGTAGCTCAACTCAGAGCTTAAGAAGCTCAACGAGTCGTTGAGCTTCTTAAGCTCTGAAAGAAAGGACATTTGGGTAGGCCGCATAAAGTAGGTACTCAAACTGCCAGATAATCTTTAAAGCTAACTAAGAAAGAGATTTTTTTAAATATGACCCACATAGTCCTCACATTCACAATAATTTAAATATTAATATATTAAACTCCTCAAAGTAAATATATCATTGTGTTTAAAATAATCATAAAATGTCAAGGTGTATATAAAAAAAAAAAAAGTTTCAGTATGTAAAAATTGGAGCAGCTCAATCCCAAGCCTTTTGTCCTCAATATAATCTTAAACGGTATAAAAGGCTTTCTAGCACAACTTACTTTTAATAAATGATTTAAATTTATTAAGTCTTAGATCTTGAATGTGGCTTGGAAGTTTATGGTAAAAGCGATTTATTTCATTGACATCTGAACGAGTCACCCATTTTCTTGAGCCTTGTTGTAGGTACAACAAATTTGTGTTTGTTCCTAGTACTTATATTATGAATATAAATACTAATAATGTATTTTTTAAACAATTTTATATTTTATGGACATCTAAAAGATTTTCAAAAATATAATGAGAGGGCACAGTCATTACATTAATCTCCATAAATTTCTCTCTGAAAGAGTGACCATAACACATATGTATTTACAGAATTATAAATCATTAAAATCATTAATACATCTCTAAGTTAGATTTGTTCCGTAAGAAGTTTTCCATAAGAGAGATGTATTAATGATTCCAATGACTATAATTCTGTAGATACGTATTTATTATGGTCGCGAATCATATTTTGATCAAGATACAATCTGACATTGACCTGCAGTTTGCAAAAAACGTAAAAACAAAAAAAAATTCGCGGGCTACCACTGCAGACCCACCTTAAAGGTACTACTAGTTAACTAAAATGAATTCATTAAAAGACCACCCAAACAACAAAAACACAAAAACATCAATCTAGGGTATCATACTTCGCACAATCTGCCTTATTATAGCGGACGAAGTATCTGCCGCTACAACCATCAGGAGTCTATTGTGACTGTCATTAATTAAACGTTAAATACATTTTAAATCATCCAAAAATTAAATTTAGAAGTTTTCCAAAACACTTGTAAGCTCCAAACCTGACTAATAAACTGTCAAAATGTAAAGTCGAAGGCAGATTAATTAATTAAACTATAGCTTCACCCGCGCTAACCTCGTCGTCGTCTGTGGGGCAAGATACACCCGGTTTCTGAATTGAGAATTTGAAAACGTGTCAAACTCTACTTTAGCGTTACTTAAGATGAAAGCCCGCGAAATTTAACATTCATTTTCACTTTTATGAGACACATTGAAGGAATCACCTTAAGTGCTTCAGCATATGAGAGTAGTAGAGAGAGAGACAGAGTTTGACAAGTTCTCAACTTCAAATTCATAATTCAGAAACTGGGTGATAAGCTATTTACGTCGTAAGGTGAACCTGAATGTGCTGAGCAACATCTTACTAGTACTGCTCTACAATGTATTGTATGACCCATCAACACCTCGGCAAGCCTCGGTCCTCAAGCCATCTTAAGTTTTTCTCGAATAATCTTACAGCTAAACGAGTTGAATTTTACTGTATAAATATTATGGGGAACTCTTTTTTTACCTGTTAGATAGGAATCTAAAAACTAAATCGAAACTAAATCGTCGAGATTTCGAAGATACTTCAGCAGCATTATCCTGACTGCCAATAACAATAAACTGTGATCAACAATCAGCCAAACTCTCTTTTAAGGCTCACGCACATTTCGGCGGGCTGCGCCGCATCGCAACGCAATCCGTCCTGCATCACTTTCGTACATTTTGTATGAACCATCGCACATTACTGGCGGGCCGTCGCGTCAGTAGATGAAGAAATATATGTTTACTGTGGTTGCTCAAGAAAAAAAGAAAAGAAAAAGGCAGTATTGAGTGCATCCCGTATTAAGTGACCGACTCATACATGGCCAATTCGTAACATTATCAGAAATTAAGAATGTATGAGAGATTTTTTTTTACTATTTGAGAATGTCAATAAAATCTTCCCCTCTCTCCACTTAATCAATATACAATTCAGAGTCGAAGCGATCCATTGCGACCATGTGACTTCGGAACCACACGGTACCCGCAACGCAACCAGGCTTGTAGAAAACATATCGATGTATCGATATTTTTTATTCGATGTATCGATATTTTTTGGCGTTATCTATTATTTCGATATAAAATATCAAGTATTGAAAATGTATCCAATACGATATTTCCAGTAGCAACACCGTTGTCGCCGCTAACTACTCGTAAAACCGCTGAAATTCAGAGCTGTAAAAAGGTACTTAGACTTATTTTTATCAATGCTTTTTTCTTTGGGACAGCTTGATGTTTATGTAAATAAGAACCGCGCGGGAATCGCGCGATTCTGGAACCACGCGATTGCCGTCGTGTCGAACTCTGAACGAGCGCTTAGGTACTGCGTAGGGGTGCGGCCCGCCAATTTCTAATGTGCTTTGGCGCATTTTTACAATGCGACGCACTGCGGCCCGCTGCGGCTATAATAAGTGCTTAGCTTAATAAGAAGTTTAATGATGCTATGAAACACTAATAATAATCACCAAAAATTATGAGTTACAATTCATACACAAAACCAACTGCAGTATTTTTATCTCACGAAGCGACGCGCGCTTTACTTGTGGTTACCAAATGTAAAAATACGCTGTGAATGTAAGTATGTGTAAGCGCAAGAAGCTAGCTCTCGCCGTCTGAGACAATGGCGAAGTCGGAAGTGTGTGTGTGTGCGTGTGTGTTATGTGCTGACGCTACTCGTCTTCACGCACACATTCACAGCTTGTTTGTACACTTGGTTACCACTAGTCAAGCGCACGTCGCTTCGTGAAACAAAAATACGATACACTTAGTACTTAGGTATCAGCCACAAAGGTGCGCATTTTACAACTCTTTTAAACTCGTATGCAGCAATATCCCACTAACAACATTTTTTAGGGGGTCTATTAAGTCCTAGCTGAAGCATAAAAAATGAAAAAAAAATCTTTATTGGTATATTCGCCGCCGTAGTTAACAAATGCCATAAAAATTTCATAGGTGACTCTCACGACGGCTAAATTGTGGGTGTTAATATACTGTGGACGACATCCTGGAGATAACACGAGAGGCTTTATGGAAGATTTGTTACTAGGTACTTTAGTGTGATCATGTTTTACAAAGGATTTTGTGTTTTTGAGGATCTTGCACTTGTTGGAGTAGGTACTTATTTATTTGGGTACGGTGGGGAATTTGATGTGTCGGCAACCAAAATAAGCGTTATATTGGTACTATATAGAGTCCGACGGAATTTTGTTTTCGGTTTTCGGTAATTTTCGGCAGTGACTGAATAAATAAGTTCCGTAAAAACAAAACCGACAATTTACTTTTTCAGAGACATTACCTTACAATAAATAAAAGCACAATAACAAAAAAATGCTCTGTCTTTTTCAATTATATCCAACCGTTCAATAATATACGCCTTTGAGAAAAGTATGAAGTTAATTTTCATGTCATTTAAGCTTAAAACGGTTAAATTCGACTATTAAAAAGATGAAGATGACCTTTAGGATGATGATCTTTTATGAAAAGTTAGAAAAAAACAGTTTCCGTTTTCGTTTTGCAAAAATGCAAGTTAGATCGAATTTCGTTTCAGTTTCCGCCGAAAAAAACCATTTTCAGTCGGACTCTAGTTTTTTACTAGAGATACCTGGATAAGTCAGATATTATTTACATCCTGAATTAATTTCAATAGCTCTAGGGATACTAGTTCAAACATCAAAAATCTCACAAACGTCTACGTATGAATAGAAGATTTTGCAGAACATTTTCCCATTATATGATAAGGCGAAGATTTTAGGCGTTTTGTACGACACTCGTAATTCTGCAGCAAGGAGCTTGGTAGTGCTAGGTACTTGGTAGATAAATACATTATTTATGCCTCGTTGATTTACCTACGGTTAGATTGGCTTGCATTCTGTGCAAGCTCAGTTTTGAAACAGTATTTTTGGTTTAAAAATGCTGACCTGATGCAACACGATATTAAAAAGCCGTGTCTATCTACATACCGACACTTCAACTAAAAAAAACTATCGCAGTTCTATGTTTTAGGATCCCTGTAGTGAGTATAAGTGAGTATAAATAAATAAAAAAAACATTTATTTCAGGTCCCATATTAAATACAAAAGCTCACAATGATGTCAATTTTACAAGTGTCACTTTTGCAATTAAATAAGTAATAAAAAGCTGAGTGATTTATAAATAAATAAATAAAGTTAGTTATATGACGTTACATTATGAGTAGCAGATAAATGTCAAATCAAATCAATTATTGTCAAAAGCACACAGCAAAATAAAAAATAATTAAATAGTACAATGAGTAGGTATGCTATTCAATTCACATCCATGATCCAATCCTAATGAGAAAGACATAATAAATACCTAAGCAACTACTGCCACTTTAAGCTCTTCACACTAATTACGTAATACACTATGAATCACAGTTTGAATGATTTTAAAGGATATTGCCATTGTTTACTTTGTTCGCAAAATTTGTCTGTTCAACAACGTAAATAACGCCGCAATGAATATTGTTGAAATGTCGAAACTTAATAAAAAAAACAACTGGAGAAATCGGTGAATAAAAAAATAAAAAGAACAAACATACAGTTGACCATATAATTTCCTCCTTTTTGGAAATCGGTTATAAATTACCGCGCTGGTCACACTAAGGCGAAAACGCGCGAGACGCGGGACACGATAGCGCGCATCGATAGTTTTATCGATTAAAGTCACGCGACTATTCGCAGACGTGCTTTGTGGGGTGCGTGCAGAAAACCTCCTCGTGTGCCTGATTGCTGCTGGTTCCCTTCGAATACGTTCGGGGGAAAGAGCAGTTGTCGGGCCGGTGCATCCTGGGCACGGCCAATAGTCTCTCCATGTTTCGGAGAGGGTATTGACCGTGGCGAATTTCTGCGTGGCGGGGAGCTTCATGCTCGATCGTCGGTCGTCCACTCCCCTCTCTGCTTACAGAGGGCAGGTCGAGTGGGCGAAGAGTGGCGGTGCTTGCTGTGCACTTACCCTGCCAGCGAGCAAGCAGCGGGAGAATGATTCTTCTGTCTGCAACCGTCGAAATCGTAATCCGTAAAGAGACCACAGTCATGTTTTGTGGCTTGGAACGGGACGAGGATCTTGGCTTGATCGCCCGGATCGCGAGGAAGATAACCTCTATAAAAATTCCTCTAATATCAAGTTTTGGTGCGCGGCGAGGATATGAATGGCTGAGGAGTAGTGTCATCTGCAACTTCCGAGTTGTAGGTGGCGCATCAGTCGTTAGCGCACCCCCAGCCAGGGTACCAGTGGACCCCCTGGTTGGGTTACAAATGTACACTTGCCTAGGGACAGGGGGTGAACCTAGGTGTACTTTTTAGATCCCCCATACTCGTGGGAACAGTATGGAAAAATTACAACAAAAAAAAAAAGTGGAAGTCAAGGGGAGGAGAGCGATGCGGGGTCGGAGTCCGACCTTGCATCAGGCGGAGAGAGCTCGGGGAGCTCGCAAAGAAAAGGGGTGTTGGAGAGGAGCCGAGAGTTCAGGCGAACCTCCAAGCGGCCCAACTCGGGGTCTACCTCCGACGATGGAGTCGGGCGGAGGAGAAAGATCCACTCCAGCCGGCGGGGTGGAGTCCGAGGTAGTAAAGGGGTGGACAGAGGTCCCACTACCAAGGAAGCGGGCAAGCCGGGCCGGGCTGGCCCGGTCGAGCTGACCAGCCCGGCCGGGCTGGCTGGCCCGACCCAGTTGGCCCGGCGACCCGAGAGGCTCGCCAAGGAGGGGCCCCTCTCTGAGGTTTCTGGAGGCGGGGCGGAAGCCGCTGGCGGTTCCGGGTCAGAACGTGCAGCCGGGTTTGCGGAGGTAGTGGCCGCTGCGATCAAGGCAGTATCGGTTAAGAGGCTCAGGTCCTCTAAGGATCAGGCCATAGCCGCGGCCACGGCCTCTATTGTGGCGGCAGCGGAGGCCCTTCACGTCACGCCTCCGCCAGATGGTATGTCTGAGATGCGGGCGGAGGTCGCCCGCTTGACAGCCGCCATGGAGCTTCTCCGAAAGGAGAACGAGAAGCTCCGGGCGGACCTGGCTGGGCTTCAAGGAGCCGGCCCCCGGGTGGAGCCTCAAGGGGGGCAGCAGCAGGGACAGGGACGGCCCGTGCCTGTGGAGGACCGGATTCTGGCCTTGGTGAGGCAGGAAATGGCTACCCTACAGAGTCGGTTCTCCGCCCTGGAGGCCATCGTCCTGCGCCCCCCGTTGGCGGCAAGCCAGCCGCCCTCTGGCCAGCGGAAACCGGCCTCGTTTGCAGCCGTCGCAGGTGCCACGGCCAAACGGGGCTCGTCAGGGCAGCCAAAGGGCGCGGCGAAAGCGCAGGTGGCGAATGCTCCAGCCCCAGCGGCGAGAGCTCCAGCCCCAGCGGCGAGGGCTCCGGTAGCGAGACGGCCGCCCCCGCCTCCTAAATCTCTTCCGGCTGATGCCGAATGGCAAGTAGCCGGAGAGAAGAGGAAGGCGGCTAAGGCGAAAAGGGCGTCCAAAAAGAGGGAGAGGCGGCAGCGGCGCAAGGAGCGAACCGCCGCGGCTAGGCTCCGCGCCCCGAATTCCGCAGCTGTAGTGATCACACTACAGCCGGATGCGGAGAAGAAGGGCGTGTCCTATAGGACGGTAATGGCAAAGGTGGGTGAGGCGGTGCGCCTGGAGGAGCTCGGCGCAGCAAAAGGCCTCAAACTGAAGGTGACGGCGACTGGGGCCCGAATGGTGGAGGTCCCCGGTAGGGCCAGTGGCCCGGCCGCTGACGCCCTAGCCGAAAGGCTTAGGGCGTCTCTAAATGCGGACGAGGTCCGAGTGTCCAGGCCCACCAAATGCGCTAGCATGCGCATCACGGGCCTGGACGACTCCGCGACCGAAGAGAAGGTGGTCGCCGCAGTGGTTAGGACCGGGGGGTGCTCTGCCGAGCAGGTGAAGGCAGGCATCATCCGTCCTGACTCCACGGGGCTGCAAACCGTTATGGTGAGCTGCCCCGTGTCGGCGGCCAGAAAAGTTACCGGGGAGGGCCAACGGCTATTGGTGGGCTGGGTTTCCGCGCAGGTGAAACTGCTGGAACCCAGACCTCTGAGGTGCTTCCGCTGCCAGGTGGGCAACCACGTGCAAGCGAGTTGCACCTCGGAGGTGGACCGCAGCGGTCTTTGCTACCGCTGCGGTCTGCCCGGGCACAAGGCCGGCTCGTGCAATGCCACGCCGCACTGTGCCGTATGTGCGGCGGCTGGCAAGCCGGCCGAGCACCGGATGGGGGGCAAGGCCTGCGCCCCACCCACCAAAGCCAGGGCCAGAGGCAAGCCCTCCGCCAACGCCGTCACCGCCGCAGCCGCCACCACTGCCACCGCCGCTGCCGCCTCCAACACCGCCGTCGTCGCCGTCGCCACCGTGGCCGCTGCGGCAGGCCCCTCTCAGGGGGCTGGGAAGGAGGCCCAGGGGGGGGCTGACATGGAGTGCCATTAATGGCCCCATTACGCCTCCTCCAGGCGAACATCAACCACTGCGCCGCCGCTCAGGATCTGTTGCTCCAGAGCATGGCGCAGTGGTCGATTAACATCGCCGTGGTCGCTGAGCCGTACTTTGTCCCGCCCAGGGATGACTGGGTGGAGGACCTGAGCGGCTCAGTGACCCTAATTTCGTCGGCCGCCGCCGGTACCCCGTCCCTCGAGGCCGTCAGGAGGGGACGGGGCTGCGTAGCAGCACGGTTCGGGGAGATTGTCGTGGTAGGGGTCTACTTCTCTCCGAACCGAACTCTTGCCGAGTTCCACAACTCCCTTGCGGAGTTGAGAGACGTCGTCGTCGGGTTTGGTTCCCTCCCCGTGGTCGTCCTTGGGGACTTCAATGCCAAGAATTTGGCTTGGGGTTCCCGGTTAACGAACACACGGGGCAGGATGGTGGAGGACTGGGCTCTGGAGACAGGCCTGGTCGTCCTAAACCGGGGTTCTGTCCCCACGTGTGTGCGGATGCGGGGTGAATCAGTGGTGGATATCTCGTTCGCCAGCCCCGCTCTGTCGCCGCGTGTAGTTGACTGGCGCGTCATGGAGGGGGTGGAGACCTATTCCGATCACCGCTATATCCGGTTCGACGTCTCCGCCCAGACCTCGGACGCGCCGGTCCGACGGGCCCCGAGTGGTCCGCGGTGGGCGCTGAAGCAGCTGGACCGGGAGCTCCTCCTGGAAGCCTCGATCGTGCAGGCCTGGGTGTCACCACCGGACAGGCCTGCTGACATCAACGACGAGGCGGAGTGGTTCCGGGAGGCCATGTCCGACATATGTGACGTGGCAATGCCCCGGGTCCAGTCTGGACGTGCCTCGCGCCAGGTGTACTGGTGGTCGCAGGAGCTGACGGCTCTGCGCACTGCGTGCGTGGCTGCGCGACGCCGGTACACCAGGCACCGCAGGCTCCGTATCAAACCTCCGGATACGGAAGCCATTCAGGCGGAGCTGTACGAGGGGTACAGAGCGGCGAAGACCGCCCTCCAAGCGGAGATCCTGCGGGCCAGGGGTTTGGCCCGCGAGGAGTCGCTGGGGACTCTGGACAGGGACCCGTGGGGACGCCCGTACAAGGTGGTGCGGGATAAACTCCGCCCATGGGCTCCCCCGCTAACGCAGAGTCTCCGGCCCCAGCTTGTGGAGGACGTGGTGAGCGCTCTGTTCCCTTCGCGAGGGGAACACTCCTCCCCACCTATGGCTCCGCCTACTGCGGTGCCTGATGCGGACCACACCGCCGACGACGACGACGATGCTCCGGAGGTGACCGAGGGAGAAATGAGAGCGGCGGTACGCAGGCTTAATGCTAAAAATACCGCCCCAGGACCCGACGGCTTACCTGGGAAGGCCTGGGTCCTGGCCTTGGAGGCTCTCGGGCCTCGACTTAGGGGGCTCCTAAGCGCATGCATGGAGAGGGGCCAGTTCCCGCTTCGCTGGAAGACGGGGAAACTGGTCCTCATAAAGAAGGCAGGGCGCCCTGCGGACTCTCCGTCCGCTTATCGGCCCATCGTGCTGCTCGACGAGGTGGGCAAGCTCTTTGAAAGAGTCATTGCAGACCGCCTCGTCGGCCAGCTGGTGCGGGTGGGGCCGGATTTGGCGGAGAGCCAGTTTGGTTTCCGCAGAGGGCGCTCTACGGTGGACGCCATCATGCGTGTGCGAGCCCTGACGACGGGGAATGCTGTTGCCCAGGGTGGGGTCGTCTTGGCGGTGTCCCTAGACATCGCCAATGCCTTCAATACCCTGCCCTGGAGTTGCATCAGGGAGGCACTCCGGTATCACCGGATGCCGACCTACCTCTGTCGTGTGGTCGAGGCCTATTTGACGGACAGGGCCGTCATCTACCCCGGTCACCAGGGAGTGTGGAACCGGCAAGAGATGTCGTGCGGTGTCCCACAGGGATCGGTCCTGGGGCCGCATCTGTGGGACATCGGATACGACTGGGTGCTGCGCGCCGACCTCCCTAGCGGCGTCAGCGTAGTGTGCTACGCTGACGACACGTTGGTCCTGGCGCAGGGGAGGTCGCACCAGGCGGCGGCCGAATTAGCGGCACGCGGGGTTGCGACAATCGTCGAAAGGATCCGGCAATTGGGACTCGAGGTGGCCCTGCACAAGTCCGAGGCCATGTGTTTTCATGGTCCTCGGAACGCGCCACCGTTGGGGTCCCAAATAACGGTAGGAGGGGTTTCTATCGGCGTCGAGTCGACGATGAAGTACTTGGGACTCGTCCTCGACAGCCGGTGGAACTTCGTGGAGCATTTCCGACGTTTGGCTCCCAAACTGGAGCGGGCGGGCGCTGCATTGAAGCGGCTCCTGCCCAATCTAGGGGGTCCAAACGCCTCCTGCCGGAGGCTCTACGCGGGGGTCGTGCGGTCCATGGCCCTCTACGGGGCACCTGCATGGGCGCGCTCTCTGGCGCTGCGGCCAGCCCGCCGGGTGAGCGCGGCCCAAAGGGTCATGGCCATCCGGATGGTCCGAGGATACCGCACGGTCTCCTGTGAGGCAGCGAGCCTCCTTGCCGGATTGCCGCCATGGGATCTGGAGGCAAAAGTCCTCGCGCACGTATGGGAGTGGCGCGAGGAGGCGAAACGCCGGGGCGTAAGCCCGCTGCCGCGAGAAATCGCGGCACAGCGGACGGAGCTCCGGCGGGATCTCATGGCGTCATGGAAAGTACGGTTGTTGCAACCCAGTGCTGGGCACGCCACGATTGCGGCGATAAGTCCCCTCTTTGAGGAGTGGCTGGAGAGGCGCCACGGCGTCCTCACCTTCCGCGTGACGCAGGTCCTCACCGGACTCGGCAGCTTCGGGAGGTTCCTGTGTCGGATAAGGCGGGAGGAAACGTCCGGGTGTCACCACTGTGTGGATCGCCTGGAGGACACGGTGGAGCATACGGTGGAGGTCTGCCCGGCTTGGGCAGAGCACCGCCGTGTCCTCGTGGAGGCGATCGGCGGCAGAGACCTCTCGCGTCCGGCCCTGGTTCAGGCCATGGTACGGAGCGAGAGGGCATGGGCAGCCGTCACCTCCTTCTGCGAAGCAGTAATGCTCGCAAAGGAGGAGGCGGGACGGTTGAGGGAAAGGCAAGTTTCGCGCCCTCTCGCCCCTAGCCGCCGCAGGAGACGCCCAGGGCGTCGGGAATCCCGGGCGGATTTCCGGCCACCGTAGGCGCGGGCTTGCGGACGGTGAGCAATGGGTAGCTCACCGTCCGGTAAGGACCAGGCCCGGGTCGACGGCGCGTCGTATTCCACGCGCGCCTCAAAGAGATGTCGTCAGCACAAAAGTAGGGGTCCACTAGGGCCGATGCCTGCCGGGGTCGCGGGAAGGTACTTATGGGTCACCGAGGCCCCCGCAACACAGGCAACAGGAAGGAATACGGGTGGGTTTTAGTCAGTAAGAGTCTGACACACCCTCCCGCTCCGCCCAGAGCGGGAGAAGTTATTTGATGATTTCCCACCCTAAAAAAAAAAAAAAAAAAAAAAGACGTGCTTTGTGCACATTTAAACATGATAAAAAAAAACAAATAGATTTGTTTTTTTTTTTTTTGAGTCAACGACAGCAATTAGTGTTGTTAGTTGAAGTAGGTACTTATGAGTTTAGAAAATCAATACCTATTTTTTTTTTTACTTTGTTAACATACCGTTACCCATCACAACTGCTAGTTGCTAGTTTTGCTATCTAATATAATTTGACCTTGTATTGACATAGCAACATTAACAAAAATTACCTACGATATTATCATTTGCAGTAAAAATCACATTAAACAGACAAAATGGCGATAAAGCAGGTAATTTAGATAGGGGAATGGATGCCTACAAATGTAAATAAATCTCGCGCTGGCTATAAATTACGCGGCCCTTAAGGCTTGTGCAGACTAGCGCGATATCGCGGGCGCTACAGGCAGCAATATGCCTGTCGCGCCCGCGATATCGCCCCAGTCTACACGAGCCTTTATGCAACCCTAAATAATGTGGTATCGGCCACTTGACCACTAGGTACTTGATACAATATTTCGGGGACGTTATGGAACGGTTTTGGTAAAATTGGTATTGTTGTACTTGTTTTTTTGTTTGGGTGGGAAATATCAAATAACTTCTCCCGCTCTGGGCGGAGCGGGAGGGTGTTTCAGACTCTTACTGACTAAAACCCACCCGTGTCCCTTTCGTTGCATGTGTTGCCAGGAGCCTCGGTAACCCTTTTGTACCTTCCCGCGACCCCGGCAGGCATCGGCCCTAGTGGACCCCTACACTTGTGCTGACGACATCTCTTTGAGGCGCGCGTGGAACACAACGCGCCGTCGACCCGGGCCTGGTCCTTACCGGACGGTGAGCTACCCATTGCTCACCGTCCGCAAACCCGCGTCTACGGTGGCCGGAAATCCGCCCGGGATTCCCGACGCCCAGGGCGTCTCCTGCGGCGGCTAGGGGCAAGAGGGCGCGAAATTTGCCTATTTTTGTATTGTTGTACTGCCTCGTTGGTGTAGTGGTCGCAAGCATTAATGCTGAGCATGGAGGTCCTGGGTTCCGTTCGGGCAGTGTTATTAGGTTTTTTTTCCAGCAAGAATTTCCCAATAGCAGCCCGGAGTCTAGATTTGTGCCCGGTTGATGGCAATAGGCTCGCCACCTATTACATGGAACTTAAACATGACTGCCGAAATGTGGGTGTACTATAGGTACAGCTCTGCCTAACCCTTCAGTGATCACAGGCGCGATGTTATGTTATGTTAGGTATTGTTGTTTTTCACGGAACTTTCTTCTTGATAAATGATTTATATTTCTGTAAGTAGGTTTGTACAAACAATTTTGCACGTCAATCAAATTTATAAAAATTAGATGAGGTCAGCGTTTCCTATCTGAGTACTCTGAGAAGAAAGGCCGAAACAAACTCCGGACACGGCAGTTTCGGGAGGTTCCTGTGTCGGATAAGGCGGGAGGAAACGTTCGGGTGTCACCACTGTGTGGATCGCCCGGAGGACACGGTGGAGCATACGGTGGAGGTCTGCCCGGCTTGGGCAGAGCACCGCCATGTCCTCGTGGAGGCAATCGGCGGCAGAGAACTCTCGCGTCCGGCCCTGGTTCAGGCCATTGTACGGAGCGAGAGGGCATGGGCAGCCGTCACCTCCTTCTGCGAAGCAGTAATGCTCGCGAAGGAGGAGGCGGGACGGTTGAGGGAAAGGCATGTTTCGCGCCTTCTCGCCCCTAGCCGCCGCAGGAGACGCCCTGGGCGTCGGGAATCCCGAGCGGATTTCCGGCCACCGTAGGCGCGGGCTTGCGGACGGTGAGCAATGGGTAGCTCACCGCCCGGCAAGGACCAGGCCCGGGTCGACGGCGCGTCGTATTCCACGCGCGCCTCAAAGAGATGTCAGCACAAATGTAGGGGTCCACTAGGGCCGATGCCTGCCGGGGTCGCGGGAAGGTACTTATGGGTCACCGAGTCCCCTGGCAACACAGGCAACAGGAAGGAATACGGATGGGTTTTAGTCAGTAAGAGTCTGACACACCCTCCCGCTCCGCCCAGAGCGGGAGAAGTTATTTGATGATTTCCCAACATAAAAAAAAAAGAGGTGGTTAGATCATGTGAAGACCATGTAGGTTGGTGTCTGAAATGGACTTTTGGTGACAGAACCAATTAGATAGAGTCCATCGAGTGCACGCGGTTTTCAGTAGTCGTGCAGCTTAACTCAGAACTTGAAGGAGCTCAACGATTAAACGAACAACACCAAAGAAAGGACTTTGGATGATGGATTGTAGGATTGAAGGACGGTAGGCCGCAAATATTACTCAATCTGCCAGACCATGATAAAAACCAACTGAAAATAAAAACTAAAATAAACAATGACCCACATAGTCTTTCATCTTTCTTACTTGCTAATACTCGTAATAACATAGAAAGGTACTGTGAATGTGGGATCACTACGTCCTTTTTCCAAGTTATCCGGATGGTGATGATGGTACAGGTACAGTACGTGGCGGCTCTGAAGTGCACTACTCGCTGCGCAGTACCTCACCCCTCACCCCCGCTGACACATGAATTCGTTACTCACCTCATGTTCCGAGCCGCCACAAAATTTGAATCGGGCTGTACCAATATCTCCAACGACCACAAAAGCGATAATTGGACGACACGCAAGTAGCAGTATCGAACAGTTTTACGGGTAATGAGATGAATGAGAGCTGCTAATATGTATGTTGCTTATGTACCTACTTAATATATAAGTATACATATTAGATATATGTGTATACTTATATATTAAGCAGGTATCTGTGCATATTACGAGTATAAATTAAAGTCGCTTTTCGTGTCTGTTCTTCTGACTTACGTTGTTCTTCTAAACTACTTACACAATGGATTTTTATGCGGTTTTTACCATAATTTAGAGAATGTATTCCGGAAGATTTAAAAGCATATAAAACATTGTTAATATTAAACTTAGTCGGAAAAACCGCGCGAAGCAGGGACGGGTCGCTAGATACGTATGAACTCCCAAGTCATGCTCAATGCTAACTTTTGTCTCTGTTCCCTGCAGAAACTAGAGACACGCTGCATCCTGTTCTCTTCCGAGAAATAACGTAGTCAACGAATCGTCGCCTGGTGATAGATAGTAAATTCGAAACATGGTTGTGCCCGATTCCAAAAATATTTTAATGGTTACTGAACACATACTTGGACTACCAAGACTACCGAGAAGAATGAACATGAATTATACTAACCAGATATTATTTTTTTTTTATAAATGGCATTTCGTAGTTTACCTTGAGAGGTCAGGTCGGAAAAAAAATATAGAAAAAATATAATAAAATATTTTTCGTGTTATTAAATTTTTGATTTTGATATTTTGGAATCCAGTGTTGGTCTTATTGAAGTAATAAGAGGATCAGAAGAGACGATAAGCATATTGAGGACATCCTCGTTTGATGCTTGTCTGCTCTTCTTCCTCGAATGTTGTTCTCTAAACCTCCTAAAATCTTTGTTTCGGGCCTCTGAAGCTTCTTCCGAAAGACTCCCAACTGGCACAATAGCATTTTCAGTGATTATATCCCCTCCATGAATTAATAATTTGTGTAAGGTCGAAAACCTCCTCGCTGTGTTACCATCGTTAGTTGTGCCTGATCCTTGCTTAACGATGTCGATCAAAAGATTGAGATCATCTTTAAATTGATCTTGGATAAGTTTTTTCCTTGACTGTAACAACTCTGTGTGATCTTCTACTCTCGCAGACCACTTCTTGAAATCAAGACGATAACCTATGTGTAGAAGACATCACATTAATGCAGGCATGTAGTGACGATAACCCAAACTCATATAGGTACACCAAAAGAAATGGTTTTTGACGCAACGGTATTAAACTTATTTATTTCCGTAGGTTTAGCCAAACACAGGTAGCAGGCCGCATTTGATTTAGCTTCAGAAAGATACGTACAAATTTCGTTTGAATTTTATCGTCTGAGATTATCGTCATCATTAATTGATGACTAACCTCATTTCCTTGGTATTTTGAGGGAACCAGAGCCTTGATTTCGTTATCCATTCTAGTTTTTTCATCCATGACAACTTTTTTGCTCTCTTTCAAAAAACTGAACTGCACTGGATGGACAATACGTAGATGAGCAGGGTTTTGGATTCGTCCATGCGGTATCATCTCCAGCTATCAACTACAATATGCTTGAATCAACTGGCTCACTCACCATTTTTTGCTTATATCAACTTTGGTTGGATGCACCGTCGAATCCCCACTTAGATATTAATATCAATTGTTTGCCTTGTATGACATTAGTACTAGGAAGACTTACAAGAATCTTGTTCACTGTTAAATCTAGTAATGCTTGTAGTGCAATCTTAGCTGAGGAATCTGTTACAGTTACAAATGCCTTCGAGGAAAGCACTGAAACACTATTAGGCACGCCACAATTGCGGCGATAAGTCCCCCCTCTTTGAGGAGTGGCTAGAGGCGCCACGGCGTCCTCACCTTCCGCCTGACGCAGGTCCTCACCGGACACGGGAGCTTCAGGAGGTTCCTGTGTCGGATAAGGCGGGAGGAGACGCCCGGATTTCACCACTGTGTGGATTGCCCGGAGAACACGGTGGAGGTCTGCCCGGCTTGGGCAGAGCATCGCCGTGTCCTCGAGGAGGCGATCGGCGGCAGAGATCTCTCGCGTCCGGCCCTGATTCAGGTCATGGTACGGAGTGAGAGGGCATGGGCAGCCATCACCTCCTTCTGCGAAGCAGTAATGCTCGCGAAGAAGGAGGCGGGACGGTTGAGGGAAAGATAAATTTCGCGCCCTCTCGCCCCTAGCCGCCGCAGGAGACGCCCTGGGCGTCGGGAATCCCGGGCGGATTTCCGGCCACCGTAGGCGCGGGCTTGCGGACGGTGAGCAATGGGTAGCTCACCGTCCGGTAAGAACCAGGCCCGGGTCGACGGCGCGTTGTATTCCACGCGTGCCTCAAAGAGATGTCAGCACAAGTGTAGGGGTCCACTAGGGTCGATGCCTACAACACACACGCCCTGGCAACACAGGCAACGGAAGGAACACAACAAGGGTGAGTTTTAGTCAGTAAGAGTCTGATACAATTATCAAATAACTTCTTCCGCCCTGAGCGGAGCGGGAGCCCAGGGCGGAAGAAGTTGTTTGATAATTTCCCACCCAAAAAAAAATGCTACGACTAACACTGTTACTTGCCTTTTTCCCTAAATTGACAATAAAAAATATTTATTTATTTACAAAAATTAAACTGACAAACTTTATTTTTATTTTTTTGTTTAATAGTTTTCAGTATTTCATGCAGGCGGCAGTCAAGAGTTTGTGTTATTTTAATATAAAGCAGGTTTTTTTTATAAACGTTAACCGACTTTTGTTGCTAATTATTTTATGTATCGTTTTAACTAGTTAATTCATTAGGTACATAATAAGTATTTAGTCATGAGGTGATTGACTCAATCAGCTCATTAGCTAATGAGAACTTGATCATTAGAGGAGATTACATCCATAATTACCATATCATTTGAATTTTGTAAAACGAACTTTTGTGAATTCTTAGACTGCATGGCATGGCCAATAGCATAAACAATAAATTAAATGAGACTTGGCATACTCATATTTAAAGCATTTAAGCATTCAATTGAATCATCAACACTATTATTTAAAATTTTGAGGATTTCTTATTAAAAAATCGCAAATGGTGCCGCAATACGAAATACAAAAAAAATACAAATAAATAGCACTATATGTGTGTAAGGATATAATGGCCAAACTTATGATAACGTGCCGAAAACACATATTAGCGCTATTGAGGTAAACAACAAATGTATTACAAACCCTCAAATTATTGCGCAAAATTTTAATGATTATTTCACAGACCTACGAGTAGTTCAATCCAATGTAAATTGTCAAACTTATAATAACACGAATGTTTTAAAATCCCACAAATCTATGTTCATGGAACCAGTAGTCCCAAAAGAAATGATAACTATAATAAAGAACCTCAAAAACACAAACAGTACAGGTTATGATGACATCAAGACCAGTGTGATCAAATCAGTAGGACCTATTATCGCACCAGTGTTATGTGATATAATAAATGCTTGTATACACAATGGAGTTTTCCCAGAAACTTTAAAAATATCGATATCAAGCCATTACACAAAAATGATGATAAAACAAAAATGTGCAATTATAGACCTATAGCGTTAATTCCAATATTTTCAAAAATTCTTGAGAAAGTAATTTATATTAGACTCAACAAATATTTTGAAAAAAAACAAAATTTTTTGTAAGGAACAAATGGGATTCAGGCAAAATAAAACTATTACTATGGCAGTGTACGATTTCCTTAAAAAGATACACCACAACATGGACAACAGAAAGCCGGTTGTAGCAATGTACATGGACATGACGCGCGCTTTTGATTATGTCGACCACAAAATACTATTAAAAAAGCTCTATAGCTACGGCATTAGAGGTAATGTGCTGGACCTCATACAATCGTATTTAGAAGGTAGAAAACAGTGTACTCAGATTAGCCAAGTCAAAAACTGAAACAATATACTCCTCAAGTACGAGAACGATTTTGTATGGTGTTCCACAGGGGACTGTGTTAGGTCCATTATTTTTTATCTGCTATATAAATGACTTCCCCAATGTAACTAGTCATCAGATGTGCTTATTTGCAGACGATAGTACTATTGTTTTCGACAAGGGTAACTTTAAAGATATTAAATTAGATATAAACACTGACCTGGTGTCAATCATAGAATGGTTAAATGCCAACAACCTTAAAATTAATTTAACAAAAACTAAAGTAATGGACTTTAAACTTCGACAAAGAAAACCAACACAATACCAAATCGGGTACAAAGGAGACGCAGTACTAGAAACGAGCACTACAAAGTTTTTAGGATTGCACATTGACAATGATATGACATGGAAAACTCAAATTGATAGTGTTTGTTTGAAACTTTACCGGTTTTCTTATGCCCTTTATTATGTTAGGTAAAGTTGCAAACAAAACTGCCCTCCTAACGGCATACCACGGGTATGTAGCCTCCACATTAAGGTATGGACTCATATTTTGGGGTAATGCTACAAATATATCCACCGTACTTTTGGCACAAAAAAGATGCATCCGAGCCATCTGCAAATTAAGAACAACAGATACATGTAAGCCACACTTTAGGGATTTAAATATTCTGACAGTACCGTCGCTGTATATCTATGAGGTTTTGATGTTTGTAAAAACCAATATACACTTGTTTAATCATGTAGACAGTCAACGTCGCTCAGATAAGTTAGAGACAATAATCACCAGAACTGCTTTTGCTTATAAAAGTGTCTATGCAATGGCACCAAAATTGTATAACAAATTACCTTGTCATATTAGAAATAGTAAGAATTTTAATTAATTCAAAAGTAATCTTTTTAAGCTACTAAATGACAGGGTATATTATTCGGTCAAGGAGTATCTGGATGACAAATTTTGATCAATTTATGTATTTTTTTAATGTTAATTTTGCGTTTCATGTTTTTGCAATCTTTTGGCATTGTGTATCTTTATCTTTTCCTATTTTCACGACATTTTCCCTTTATTATTATGACAACTTTATATTTTAACATCCTTGTGTAACTTTGAGATTGTTCATATTAATCTAATTTTATATGCCTATCGGCGGGACATGGTTTGTACAATAGATTTATATTGAAAAACACCTGTAATCACCTATGTTTCACAAAATAAATAAATGAAATGAAATGAGATAGCCTCATTTTTCATGGCAGCGCCATACAAATTTTTCTTAAAAAAATTATAACTCTTTCATTTGTACACTCAATTGCCTCATACGAAATTTTATAGTAAGTATAGTTATTTATGATCAGCAGAATCCATTTCTTGCCAAAAAAAGGACCCTTCAAAATTCAAGTCTCTATGTCTATGAAAGGCGGTTTTCAGCCCACCGTGCGACGCTTGGATCAAAATATTACCTACAACTTTTAATAACTTAAAGGGCCAATACATATTATTTATTTTTTTTTACTTTTAGAAAGGTTCTAGGTTGTTGGGAGTTTAAAAAAAAAAACCTTTAAGTATTCCCGTTTTTTTACCCGACTGCCGAGGAAGGGTTATTAAACTTTATATATTACTAGTAGACAACCGAAAATGCGGCCGAATTTTATCAATTGTTGAACTTCGATATTTAATAAAAATCTTTACCCGTAGATTATTATGACCTTAACCGCTGAGCTTGTATTAACATGTGCTTATCAAAACGCATCGTAAGCGCCCAAACAAGATAGATGATGTACCCCGTTGAGTTCTTCTGGCGGGTTGGGTAACCTGCAGGTTTCTAGTGATCAATCTATTACTATACTCTATGTACCTAGTGATGCCTGCGCATCAGGTCAAGGTCATCATACTTTTGTAATATCATTGACAACTTGTCCAGTTGACAGGATTTCCAATTTCGAATCGATCAGACCTGTCGAAGTTGTAAATATCTCTTCATCAACTAGAAAAGAGGTTATGATCGTCAAACGGCTGAGCGTCAACTTTCTTGCCCTCAAATAAGACAAATTTCAACAAAAAAAAAGTCAATATCGGTTCATCCGTTCAGGAGCTATGACGCCAGACGGATACAGATACACACATATAACACCCCTTATTTCGTTTGGCGTTAAAAAGGATGTCCGATTAAGATACCTAATGATATCTACTGAATATTGTCCCTTTTGCCGACGGGTACGGAGGAGCATATTCGTTATAGATCGGTCGAGAGTCGGGGCGGAAGCGACGCATCCAATTTTGCGTGAACAATGGTGCCGATACCCTTGTTCACAAACTTAACTAAATTTAAGTTCAGTGCATCTTTTTCTTTCTATTTCATTAAGAAAAGGACAGAAGATAAATTTTAGTTTAGTCCTGTCAAATTAATCAGCGCTTGACGTAAATTGACGTAATTTTAGTAGGCAAGTTTTTAATCACGTCTAAACTTGTATGGAGTAGTGACAGGCGCTGATTAATTTGACAGGACTAAACTAAAATTTATCTTCTGTCCTTTTCTTAATGAAATAGAAAGAAAAAGATACACTGAACTTAAATTTACTTTAGTTTGTGAACAAGGGAATCGGCGCCATTATCTCTGTTGTTGCAGCATCCCCGTCTCTTAAGTCTATCTCTACGAAATACTGCCTAAAATATAATTAATATTTTGACAAGCAGTTTTAATTAGAACTTTTATTCCGAAGAATTTAAAGTGATTGATTCGTCGACATAAAATTAAAGTTGTTCGAAGTTTACGAATTTAAAACTATGTTATGAAACAGAGCGTTGGTAACAGAAAAATAAATGAGTTTGTAAACAAAATACGATAAATTAATTAAGTAAGGGGAAAGTTGAAACAGACCAATAAAACACGGTATAAAAATCCAATAAGGATCATAATTTATTAAAAAAATGATATATTACACTTTACAATTGACCAAACTCGTGTTAATGTGGCGGGTAACCCAAAATATTCGATCATTTAAAATTTCGAGTATCACAGTTCTATTTTATGTAATGATGCTATTTTTCCGATAAAGAACATCCAAAATAAACTACACTTCAGTACAAGTGTCCACAAAATCGTGTAACACTGACGAACCGTGATGTAAGCGTATAGTTATTATGTTATGTTATGATAATAACACCATTCATGACGTTAATAAAACATTTAAAATTCCACTGGAGTCAATAATGCTAAAACTTTATATAAATGTCTTCATTAAATTCTTCAGGTCCATAAAATGTATTAGCATTCCTGGATACATTATTCTAATAATAATATTTAATATCTATCTCTGTTAGGTTCATCCAGCCACATTAACAGTAGTGACCGATGCATAAAAGCATCCTAGACATACATTCCATTGGTAATAACTAATATATAACATTCTAATAATATGTACAACTTTATTTACAACAAGAAACTTACGATTTTACTGCCACTTTGAATAAGACACATTGTGATAATAAAACCAAATTTTATATTGCTTCTTATACATCGCTATGTGTAAGACACGAAAAACAAAATGACAGGAAAATGGTTAGTTTTGGCCGACACAAATTCACGTTCCTTGGTCAACTTTGTTACAAATCAGCAAGACATGGCTGTAATGCATGAGTTTACATAGAATGCTTTTGGAAAATTAATGAAAATATGATATGAATGTTAAAATGTTTTTACTATGATAATTATTACAGGACACTTCTTATAAGATTCATACAGATTAGGTATTCTGTTTCTTACAAACAAAATGATTCGCATATATTATGCGATAACTATCGTTCAACAGTGAGCCACACTATCGAACCTGTGAGATCATTAACATCGCATCTCTTGTTATTACTGTACACTGACAACATGACTACTTACCAGGCGGAATCGCAATACAAAATCATCAAATATGATAATTATATGGTAGAGTAACAATAACAATCAGAATATCAACGTACACTGGCTTGGTACCATTAAATTAAACACAGAAACTAATATCATAACAGCACATGCTTGTGTCCATTGTCTTTAATCCACGTTTCGTGATTCCATCGAATAAGTTCCCGACTTTGAACAGCAAATGTGGCCAGTCAATAAAATCACAAGAACTCACACTTTACTAGCTGTGGTTGTTAGCGTTACTGTACATCACTGAGTTGTTAACTCTCTTCATACTAATTGAGGCACTGCTTCCGTTTTTTTCTAGTCCCGCTAAAAAGTCTTCCAAAAGCTTGGCAAGGGTCTTACGCTTGAACCGTAACGATTCGTTTATAACTTCGCGTATCACTTCCTTTTTAACGTCCACACCACCTTGTAACAGTTTTAAACTTTCGAACAATGTCGTGTAATCTGTAAACAAAAAAATAATTTAGTATTTTTTTTTAAGGTTATCGCAACAAAAATTGATGGCAGTTTCATTTAGGTTGTTTGAATTTGGTGCACGTATACCAACGATAAAACTGATAACGGTATCAAAAATGAAACGACGCGGAATCATTGTTATTTGTTTATTCAGGAAATACATTTTTATCTACGTTTTGCAATCGCAAAAACGTATTATCATAGTAGGCAAAGCCTTTTAAAAAGGATATTGAAACCACACCTACGAACTCTTTTTGTTAAAACTGCGCATCTTGGGAACACCAAAACACAACACAATGGTGCTCTTGCTTGTAATTTTATATCGTTGTATCTAAAATTGCCAAATAAACACTTTCGGCGATGCTGTTATCTAAGGCGGAAGTCACCACTATCCATTTGTACCCCCCCTTACAGATCGCCAATATGGCACATCAATTATTTACATTTGTCAACAGCGACACCAATGTACCAACGTAATAATAATACTACTATTTTTATCTTGGTGTTCGTACTGGTCGGTTATTAGCTATAGTAGGTACGCGTCAAATTTAATGGCGGCTCTGCAGTACGCTACTCGCTGCGCAGTACCCCCCACCCCTCACTCCCACTGACGCCTGAATTCGTTACTGTGTAGCGACTCGCCTCATATTCTGAGCCGCCATAAAATTCAAATCGGATTGTACACACGGCTACATATCATACATTTCCAGTATAAGCTGGCCCATCAATGTATGAAATGAAATGAAATTGTTTATTCTGTAAATAGGACATGAGAATCACTTTTACACGTCATATTAAAAAATAAGCTAGATGGAGTCGACATTTCCTATCTGACTACCCCTGAGAAGAAATGGCGAAACAAACTCAAGGGTCAAAGTCTCTTTTAAAGTCCAGACATAATCTTGGTCAGATATGGAAATCCTATATGATGCAAGATCAACCTATACTGGAAATGTATAGCTTGATATGTAGCCGTGTGTACTAGCCTATAAGTAACAATTAAATAAAGGTCGTCTTTACCTTTGCCGGGTCGTCGGACCGCACGAAAGACCTGCGACCGTACATCTAGATTGTGTTTTCTTATGTCTGCAAGCTCTTTGCGCGTCAGCAGTGGCGGCATCGTCAACTGCGTTAGTTGTTTGTCGTTCTGTAATAGATTTGTATATTTGATTTGTAGATTTGTATATTAGTAGTGGCCTAGTCTAGAGAGGCCTTCATCAATATTAGACACATCAAGGTTTCATCACAAATTGGTTCATAACCTGTACTTCATACACATTATGGGAATATCTTCATTCAAAATTCTACATTTATATCTGTAATTTTTATGGTGTATATAACAGAGATAGACTACTCTTTATTATGTACACCATAAAAAATACTGATATAAATGTAGAAATTTTACATAGGGTGACACGATGAGCGGTCTTATCGCTAAAAGCGATTAGGGGAAAGGAGACAAAATACTGCAGGTAGTCTGTGGTGTACCATTTACATATATAAATAAATACATACATACATACATACATACATAATAAATATTAAAATTATGTATATAATATATTCAATAATAAATCATAAAACCAGTGTTAAGAACCAAAAACAGGTGCAAAGAACAAATAAAATAAAAAATATGGAGAAAGGTATTGTTTTTTACGTATGATATATTTTTTTTTTAATTATGTCGCTTTTCGTGTCTGTTTGTGTGACCGCGTTATTCTTCTAAACTACGCAACGGATTTTGTTGCGGTTTTCATTTAGAAAATTGATTCCGGAAGGTTTTATGTGTATAACACATTAATAATGAACTAACATTTAACAAAGAAATGTCAAGGTTTTTTCAAGTCGCATGCTAAGCAGAGGCGGGTCGCTAATTCCCAATATTTTAACATCATAATAATTATCAGCCAATCATTTTGAATTGATTGACTAGTGCAGAAAGTTGGCGTTATGATTTTTGCCACAAGGATTTGCGATCTCAGCGTGTGGTAGTCATTATCCCAAAGGAGAAAGTTCTACTGTGGAATTTAAGCAAAAATATCGGAGTGGCATCTTGTCTCCGAGACGACTGCTATTACTAACAGTTGTATTTCCACTGCCTCGTTGGTCTAGTGGCTGCAAGCGCTACTGCTGAGTATGAGGTCCTGGGTTTGAATCCCGGGTCGGGCAAAGTGTTATTGAATTTTTCTATCCGGAATTTCTCAATATTAGCCGGGTGTCTGGATTTGTGCCCGGTTGATGGCAATAGGCTCGCCCCCTATTACATGGGACTGGCGAAATGTGGGTGTACTACAGGCACACCTCTGCCTAACCCTTAGGGGAAACAAGGCGAGATGTTATGTATGTATGTTATGTATTTTTTATCCATAAAAAACTCGTCCTTCCGGAATGCTGCGCCGTCACTAAAATCAGGAGCCGTTGATTTTTTTTCTGGCAGTAAAAGAAGTAAAGGACATGTCCAGTTTCTGCCCTCTGGTTACGTGTAATGTCCAGGATTGCGGGTTTTACAGTACGATTTAAAAATTAAGATTTAAATGACTATAGATTTATTAATCCTTTTAAGCTTGCGTAACAATATTCTTAAATAAACAATACTTAATAATAGCTTCCGATGTTTTTGACGTTCCATTTTATCCCGTAAATGACTTTAAACTGTGTGAACAATACCTATTAGTCGTTTATTTTAGATCAAAGGAATATATTAAAGTATATTTGGGACGCACAATAATTACAAAAAGGAAAAAAAACGGCCAAGTGCGAGTCGGACACGCGCACGAAGGGTTCCGTACCATTATCAACAAAAACGGCAAAAAAAATCATGTCTGTTTTTTAGTATTTGTTGTTATAGTGGCAACAGAAATACATCATCTGTGAAAATTTCAACTATCTAACTATCACGGTTCTTGAGATACAGCCTGGTGACAGACGGACAGCGGTGTCTTAGTAATAGGGTCCCGTTTTACCCTTTGGGTGCGGAACACTAAAAAGGAGCATTTAAAACTAACAAAATTTACATATTTGTTCGATTGAACAAAATTCAAAGAAAATAAATAATAACGACTTGTGCGACGCCAAAAAGGGTGCTATCTCAGCATAATGCTGCGATATTTAAAAACTAAATACAGCAGCGCTAGTATTCTGATAGGGCTCGAATTACGTGTAAAACACTGCATCAGAAGGTACTAAAACATTTGTTTACCTCATAAACGTGTTTTTTTTAATAACCTCTTCCAAGGAATGACGTAATTATGTTTTATGTTTCATGTTGGCATTGACAACAACTTCTGTTTTGCTTACTTTAATTCTAATTCAGTAGGAACAAATAGTTAGAGATGAATAAAAATGTGTAGGTTTTGAGTAATGAAACCAAAATATAGAACCAAAGCTGTCATTTCAAGTAAATATAAAATCCGAACTAATATTATAAATGTGTTTTTTTGTTACGCTTTTACGCTAAAACGGCTGAACAGATTTGGATGAAATTTGGCACATGGGTAGACCATGACCTGGATTAGGACATAGGATACATTTTTATATCGATATTCCCATGGGATCGAGACTTATGCGGGTGAAACCGCGGGGCGCAGTTAGTAAACAATAAATGCTCCGTGTTACAATAAAAAAATGTGAACCAAAAATCTGCTAAATCTGGTCAAAATGTTTCACTGATCTCACATAGGCGTTCCACTAGTTAGTACCTGTGTTCACTCACAGATGTTGTAAAACAAACACTAAAATCTTAGGAGTACAAATCATATATTGATCAGTTCTGGTAAGTTCCCAACTCCTAACGCTTATTAATTGACAAACTAGAAAATAGTGGTTATAAAAATATATAACAATCTTTATTGTACATTAATTTTTGACTACCTAGGCAATCGTTCACTGACCCACTGGACATGTCCTTTTCGTTAGTACAGTTGAGGCTATCTCAATAGTATGCAGCCCATCTATTTCAAATGGTCTCCTGGACCGTGGTAAAGGAGAAAGCGCCAAGGTAGCTCTAAGCCTAAGATAATTTGAATTTCGCGAGCTACTGTTAGGGTAAAAAAAAAAAGCCTGCAATATCTTTTGTTTTTTGCAAGACACCGTCTGGTTGTATGTTGATCAAAATATGATTCGCGACCGTAACAAATGTGTATTTACAGAATTAAAATCATCAATACGACTTTCTAAATTCAAATTTCCAATTGAATGACTATTTCATGAAATAATGGCCGTGGAGGCCAATTATAACTTTTCTTGTAAATTAACTTGACTTGCATAGGTTTACCTTTCGTTTCCTCTTCCTTGAGCGCGCATTCGAGTTATTCTCAGCGGCCACGCCCTGCAAGATGGCGTTGATCTGCAGCTCCTGCGTGTCGTGCGCGGGCGGCGCAGGCGCGGGCGGCGGGCTGGCGGGCGCGCCCGGCGGCGACGGCGAGCGCGCCATCTTGCTGCCCATCGTCGTATATGCGTCTGAAATAACAGTCAATTTTCAATATGTCCATGCTTTGGTATTTTTTCATCTAGTCGTTGACCTACACGATTACTGACAAATGCGTGCACTGACAGGTTCATTTAAATTTTGGTGTGGTTCTTCCCTAAAAAGCCCATTTCAGACACTAATCTACAAGGTTCTCACATATTGGCGTCGATTCCCTTGTTCACAAACTAAAGTAAATTTAAGTTCAGTGCATCTTTTTCTTTCTATTTCATTAAGAAAAGGACAGGAGATACATTTTAGTTAAGTCCTGTCAAATTAGTCAGCGCTTGACGTAAATTGACGTAATTTTAGTAGGCAAGTTTTTAATCACGTCTAAACTTGTATAGAGTAGTGACAGGCGCTGATTAATTTGACAGGACTAAACTAAAATTTATCTTCTGTCCTTTTCTTAATGAAATAGAAAGAAAAAGATGCACTGAACTTAAATTTAGTTTAGTTTGTGAACAAGGGAATCGGCGCCTATGTCTGGACTTTAAAAGAGGCTGACCTCGGGGTTTGTTTCAACCACCGACCTTATCTAATTTTAAAATACTATTGACGTGTAAAAGTGCTTGTATAAACCTACTCACAGAAAAAATATATATTTATATATTTAAATGCATGAGATTTTTTTGCCACACGTGTTGTTTTTAAATCTAAAGTGAAGTTGACGATATTTGACCACAAAAAAACTTCGAATCTTTTTTATTCCGATTTTATCTTGTTTAGATTAGATATCGATACCCATCAAGTCTGCAGTTTCGCTAGCTAATTTAATTTGACCTTGTGGAATACAAGACCTTGTATTCCTATACAAGGTCAAATTAAAGTACTGTAAGGAATCCTCATCAAACCTAGAGGCTTTTCTGATCCCAACACACATTTAACAGAGATTAAAACAGTTTTTATGAACTGTTAAATATTTCAGCAGCATGTTAAATGACTATGTAATAAAGACTGACCTCCATTGAGGAAAGGTTTAACGACAGGCGGTAGGTTGGGAGGCGCGACGGCTGGCGGCGATGCAGGCGGCGATGCTGGAACAACAACCGGGCCGCCCGTGTCCACATTTGGAGGTTCCTGTAATACAATATTATTTAGAAGATAATACAGGCATGTTTGTTACAGTAATTAAATTTGGTCAAATGAGTCCTAAAAAACTTTAACCTGAACTGATTTAGTTTACACTATCATCAAATACTTTTGAAACAGACAGTGAATATTGTTTTAGAAAACAAATGAAGTACGCATAGTACCTCAGGAGGCCTCCCCGACGGCAGTTCCGAGGGAGGCGGTGCGTGCGGCTCGACGGGTCTCCTGGCCACAGGCTCGCGGGGCGCGGGCGGCGCGGGCGCGGGGGCGGGCGCGGGCGCGGGCGCGGGCGGCGGCTCGGGCGGCTCGGGCGGGCGGCGCGCGCGCACGTGCGGCGCCAGCGGCCCGGCGCGGCGCTTGGGCGGCAGCACGCGCGGCCCGTCCGCGCCGCGCTTGCCGCCCGCGCCGCCGCCGCTGCCGCGCACTGCGCCCACCGGGTCCATGTCGGCCTCGTCCACCATCATGCGCTGGAATCATACAATAAACACTGTTACTAAACGTTCAATGTAATTGTCGCAGCATTATCTTTTATCATAACCTGAGATATTCTCATACAAGCCGTGTCGTGCCGTGTGTCCGATGGGATTTCCCATCGACAAATTAAGAATTCTCTTCGCCTAATTAACCCCTGTAGGGGACAATTTTTTCTTAGTGTGAGCACTAAGATAAATCTTGCACAAAGTAGCTGCGTGGCTTTTCTTTAATAAAAGCCTATAGCTCTATAATAGCCTAAGTTACTCCTTATGACATCAGCTATCTGCCAGTGAAAGTCCCGTCAAAATCGATCCGGCCGTTTCAGTGATTAGCCAGAACAAAGAGATAGAATTTTTTTTTTATTAGTTAAGCACCATAATTATATACTCTCATACGCATTTAGTAAAACGCTGTTATTTTAAAATGACAAACAGACACTATAGTTTTATTTATTTATTTGTACAAATAAGAAAATCTTGAGCCAGACCAGACCTTGAGTCAGATTCTAGACCCAGCGATTAAGCCTGTACTTTGTCTGTCAGCGAATTTAAGATTTTTATAAAGTAAGATATCTCATGCAGACACTCCCGTGTCTATATAAGTCAAAACCGTTTATAACGACTTCGAAGGGACCATCGGAATATGGTTGTTATAGCCGACAGTCGTTATAACCAAGAACTATGTTAAGTCAACAGAAATGCTGGGAACTCAAAATTTCGTCGTAATAACCGGTACATCGTTTTAAGCGATGTCGTTATAAACGGATTTGACTGTAGTTTATTTCATTGTACCCAACACTCTTCATATTGAAAGCATACATCCTAACTAATATTATAAATGCAAATGCGAAAGTGTGTTTGTTTGTTACGCTTTCACGCTAAAACGGCTGAACGGATTTGGATGAAATTTGACACATGGGTAGACCATGACGTGGATCAGGCATAAGATACTTTTATCCCAATATTCCCACGGGATCGAGACTTGTACGAGAGGAACTGCAGGGCGCAGCTAGTAGTTCATATAAATTGTTGTTGCATTAGTAAATAATTATACCGAGGGCACAACTGCTGACTAATGCTGCTGCTATTATGTGTAACAGAGCAACAATGTGCAGCTATATAGGTAATTAACGATACCTTGCCACAGGGCAAGGCTGTAAGTCGCATAAGATCCCATGATCCCCGGTGCAAGTGAGGGAGGGGAACACCGGGGTAGATTTTAGTCAGTAAGAGTCTGACAGACCCCTCTGACATCCATGACGATTCTCCACTCGGAACAAAAAAAAGCCATAGCTGCTTTGTTGCAACAAAATTGCATTCAAAGTGCTGTTCACATTACCTTATCTATCTTGAAGGGGTTCCCAAACATGTGTTGTCGTACAGGCTGCGACTCAATCTCTCGTAGTTGCGGCGTCATTCGCTTGAGGTACTCTTGATAGTTGCCCATCTGAGCGACCGGCATCGAATGAACGCTATCCTCGTCGACCAGGCGAGTATGCGCCAGAGATGGTTGTAAGAAGTTCGCACGCATTCGTACGACCTTGAAAGTAATTATTGTGAATGATTAGTTATTGAATTCAGACAAATTGAAGACAATTTTTGGTGGAATCTATCCAACAGGGTGGATAGCGCAGTGCATCTCGGTTTTTACTGCCAAAAAATTATTAATTTTGCTCTTGTTGAAATAAAGTTGAAAATAAATAACCTGTTCTCCATGCCAATGCCGTCTATGATGCTATTTTATTTATTTATGTATTTATTTCTTATTATTTTTATTCTCTCTCGGACAAGTGGAAGTAGGTATAGTAAGTAGCATTGTATAAATATACCAATTCCATCGAAAGTCTACATTATGACATGTGATTAACGCATTACCTATACAAAAGTATTTCCCCCAGTCACTTATTCAACCCACTATGATGTTTGAGAAACAACTTATACCAAGTTGTCTTTCTCTCTCAATGTGTAATGAATTATGTAAACAATGGCTCACACGCTCCGCCTTATTAGAATACAATGTGGTTATGGTATGTAAAAATAATAATTCTGTATGTAAAGTAGATTTTAATTTTGGAAACTTGCCAGACGGTTGCAACAAAAATAAAAATTCTTTGTTTATATAATTTAGGTGCATTTGTAAAACCATAGTATAAGATAATAAATGTACCACGCCCAAACACCACCCGCGTCGTATTATAAAGAAATAAAGAACGAATACTGACACACTACAAAAAAAAAAGTAATAATGTGCAAATGTTTAATGTGCAAATGAGATCATCACCATATGGTGCTACGCTTAAGGATTGTATCAAGTCTCTCACACATTAAGCTCTGTAGTGAATACAAATTAACGTCAAAAAATAATTGTTGAACACCAATTGGTTGATAATTTAGCGTTTTAGCCATTTAACTAGTAAGACCGACCAAGGGAACAATGGATGCATTGTAAGAAAGATGATAATTATGACGCTAGGTTATACTAGAGATGTAAGGATTAAGAAGACACGCTATGTTAGGCCGAGGCTACTTAAGACCGAGACGCGACCTGCGACACATGAGCGATTAAAACAAATAAATGAATGCTCACGTATATGGCTACACTGTACATCAAATATTACTAGCGATCTTTGATTTCTTTAAGCGAACGGAACAACATTACTGTAATCACGGCATCGGCTACATCAACATATCAGCGAAATTAGCCGCATAAATCGCTCATGCTAATTCGTTGTGTAGCATGTGTACTGTAGCCACGTCATCGCCGAATATACCGATTTACGCTTATAATGTAGCCATACCATATTTATCTCGTTTCGCTCTTTCAGTCGCATGGCAAATCGCTGCCTACTGTAGCCTCAGCCTAATGGAGGATATTTATTTACCCTCCTGCCTTTTTCTTCGTCCTTTATGATAGTTCAAAAAGCCCGTAACCCTTACCTGATCAAGTAAATCTCTCCTTTGTATGTCAAAAGGATTCCTATACGTATGCGTTTGCGTCTTATGTCTGCCGCGCGAGAGTCCGACGACAAAACCACCAAATTCGTTCAACTGATCGCGAAGTGCTGAGAACTTATCTTGAAGACATGGATGTGTCGTCAAGTCCTTCCGAAGCGGTGACCGAGACATTACTCGAACGCTTTCGGCAACCTGAAATGTATTGATACTAGTTAACATTTTATTAGCTATAAGTAAGCTAGTTATTAGGGCACATGTGGACTGATAGGAATTTGTTGAACGTATTCAACGTCTACGGCAACCAACACTAGACACGAAGAAACCTAAATAATTAAAAATCCCCAAATGGCTCTATTGTCTGCATTAATCGAAGACTAATTGGCTAGAAATTGTTCACTCATGCCTACATACGTTTAAGATCGGAAAATTAATGCAAATTAAGACATAGATAAATACGTAACTGACAAATAACTTTTTAAAGTATTAAAACATACCTTCTGCGTGTTATTGCTGGAGGACTTGTTGATGACGTCAGCGCAGAGTTTTTCAAATTCTACCTTAGCTTGATTTTTCAGTCTTTTCAAATAGTTCAACACGGAGAAGCTTAGCGAGTTGTCTTGAGAATCGGGAATCAAACTCTGTAGAAGTTGTGCGGATGCTCCCATTTTCGTCAACGCTCTACGAAGAGGCTGTAAAAAGGCAATAATTTAGTTCAAACAGATACACACGAAATTATTATTTTACCAACTACTGCCCGCGACTTTGGCCGCGTGAACTTCCTTCTTTCAACTTTAAACATATCACATGGCAATCGCCAATAGTGTAACTTTCTATTATTGAAAGATTTTTGTCTCATTTTGATTTTTGGATCATTACTTCGAGAAATTACCACTTTATAATAAATAGTATAGATCCAATAAGATTTTTATTATATTATAATCAAGATTTATTTTTCGAAAACTACATATCGCAAAAAACCATAATCAAAATTTTACAGTTTACTATCTAATGCAGAATATTAACTTGTAAACTCTAAATTTCCTCTAAGGACCCATAAAATGTCTTGACGTTATTTTATCACCATCATTTTATGTACAACGGTATTTATTTATAATTTATTGTACACCATATAAATAAATATATATATATATATATATACACTACAAAATATACAATGGGCGACCTTATCGCTTATTGCAATCTCTTCCAGGCAACAATTGAATAGACAACAATTGATTTTATGTACATAAAATGGGGTACAAGGTTAAGCCGTGGTCCCAAGGCCTGTCGAGCCCTGTTGCGGCCTGGAGCGCGGCCACCCCCGTCGAGCCCTGTCGTGGCCAATGCCGAGCATTCCCACCACGAGCATTCTCACGGCCTGTCGGCCTGGCCTGACGCGATCTGGCCTGTGAAAAAAGCGGGCCGTGGGACCGCAGCATTATTTTGGCGCGTGTTGTGTTGTTTTGCCAATACATTTCCTGAGACGCAATTTCACATTTTTTTACCAGCAACGCCCCGCCAATTTGGCGCCAAAATATCCTTTGTAGCACTTTAACAAATTTAGCAACTTACCGCCACATAATAAGAAGGCATTCTGTCGAGATAGTGCTGAAACGCGAGCTTCCACTCAGGAGTGGGCTTGCACCGATGAACTTTGAACAAATCATCTAGCAGCGGCAACAACATCGGATAGTTGTACGGCAATACGAACAAGTTGACGCATGTCAGATTCGTTGACGCCTTCAAGTAGCCGAATGGGTGGTGTATCTCAGAGGTCTTACAACCACTGTTGGCAACGAACACCTGGAAATGAGTAATGAAAAATTAGTACCCAAACATCATTAAAATAGTTATCATCAATTTCAAGGTCGGAAATTATCCCTCAGGAACGTGCTACCGAGATCAAAAGTGTCCTATGTCCTAACCCAAGTCATGATCTACTCATGTGCCAAATTTCATTCAAATCTGTTCAGCCGTTTTAGCGTTTAAGCGTAACAAACACTTTTGCATTTATAATATTAGTTAGGTTCGTAAATACAAGTAAAGTAAAACTTTTCCAGAATTTGAATAATAATTATAATAATAATAATCATTTATTTGTTTTCACTACAAATGAGGTCCATTGTGTTAGAAACAATCTTACTTAGCCTATCATCATTTTCCTGCCCTTGTCCCATGTTATTTGGGGTCGGCGCAACACGTTATCTTCTTCCATCCTGTCCATACCATCCTGTCAGCCGTCATGCTATCATTCACTTCCTTCTCTTTCATATCATTCCTCACACACTCCATCCATATTTTCTTTGGCCTTCCTCTCCCTCTCCACCCATCAACATTGTCACATGCATTTCATCCCTCCTCATCACATTCCCATACCAAGCCAAACGATTTCCTTTCAACTTTTCTGTCACTGTACTAAGCCTATGTTAGTACTTAATATTAAAACAGATCTTGTTCGATCGGCTAACGCCCACACAAGCGGACTAACTGCCCGGGCGGCTATCGACTATGCACTACTTCAGTTCAAAATACAAAATATTCAGCAAACTATGCTGTTTTTACGGCCACTACACCTCCACGCCCTCAACGAATGACACTAATATGGCCATTGAAATTATAGTGATTATATAAATCCATTGAATCAGAATCATTATGTAGTAAACTTGCCAACACTTTACTGAAATAAGCAAAAAAAGTATCTATTCTCCCCTAAGTAAACTTCTACGACGTCAGGAGGACTAATCCGTAGGGCGCACAGTGGAACGAATGTATGGGAGCGGTTGGACGTAGACATGTCCGAAAAATAAGAGTAAAATTATGACAAACTAATGATGCCATCTTATTCGATTACTTAATGCCTTCATAAATTGTGGTGATGAATTTCTTCATAACTCCCATATTTCGGGAGTAATTTGAGAAAATGTGAAATTTTACTATGAAAATGAGTGTATCGAGCTCTCTCCCTCCTGATTCCGGGCTTGTTTCAAGTAGCGGTCTCTAATATCGTAATGCTATTACTAAGAGCTATATTTAATACTAAGACACATAGTGCGCCAAATGTGCACTTTCTGGGATAAAAGGAAATGAAAATTTAAAAAAAAAAAACGTTTTTTCCCCATTTGTATTTACTTTAAACCGCAGACAGACTTATTAAGAGGTCTATAAATATATTATATATATACAGAAATATATATTAACAAAAATATTCACAAGAACTGATGAGAGTATGACTTTTAAGTAAGTTGATAATAAATTACCTAGTTTCATTAAAAGTACAATAAATAATTAAGATGTAAGCTCTAATTTACTAAGTTACACATTTTAAAACAATAACATCATTTAATTATCTTCGTCATCATCATCATCATCAATTAATTCAAATTCAGAATCGATGTCCGCTAAATCATTTATGTTAACAAATTCGATATCACTTTTCTCAGAATCCGTAAGCTCATAAAATTCCTTAAAAGAAGATTTTTTTACAAACTTATTTCCTTTTGGACGGATACTTGTAACAAGTGGATCAGAAGACAGTAAAAGATTGTGCATAATATCTTCATTGCATGAGATACTGCTATGCTTTCGAGAATGCCCCTCTCTATATTTTCTAAAATCTTTATTTCTAGCCTCAGATGCCTCTTCGGATAGAAAACCAATGGGCACAATTGACATGTTCTGAACTATGTCTGGCCCATGCATTAAAATTTTATGAAGTGAAGAAGGCATATAATACCATGGGTATAACTCCACGTAAAGCTTAGCAGTATCAAAGCAGAACTCTCGGAATTTAGTTACGTTGATCTTCTCTCCTGATGAAATACACTGCAAGATCACACAGATTTTTCTTAAAAGCATAGCATCTATTCCGGTCAGTTCAGCAGATTTAGTGTAGTTTTCAAAAAATCTCCTTGCCGAGTTGCCATTGTTGGTGGATCCACTGCCTTGTTTCACAACATCGAGAAGTAAGCCCGTTTCTCTTCTTACAGCCTCTTGAACTCTTTTCTTCCTGTCATCAACTTGCCTTTTTGCTATATCACCCCTTACTTGCCATGATTTTATGTCTAATTTGTAGGAAATGTGTAATAAGCATTCCATTGAGCGAATCCAAGCGTGAAGGGTGCTTAAGCTATATTTATACATGTCCTCGTTTGCGTGTTTATCTTTGATTTCTTTAGGACAAGCC
Source organism: Atethmia centrago (assembly GCA_905333075.3). Taxonomy (NCBI): domain Eukaryota; kingdom Metazoa; phylum Arthropoda; class Insecta; order Lepidoptera; family Noctuidae; genus Atethmia; species Atethmia centrago. The sequence continues at coordinate 22,845,703 of HG995367.1, forward strand.
TTGCATATGTCACACACTGAAGCTGCTGTATTGGATATAATGGAATGAATTTTACCATCAATCATTGTCAACAGCAGTTGGTGTTTGACACTAATTCCATCAGTGATGGTGGATGGAGTTAAGGCTTCAATCTCTGCTTCGATTTCAGCCATCTCTCTCTGCACATTTTCTTTGGTTTCCTTTATAAACTTAAACAATATTGGCCGGCAAAATGAAGTGGAAGATGGTCGCTCGTTTTCCCAAATTGTTACACCTTTTGAGACGAGCCGCAGTGGTACAAGACTAATCATAAAATTACTAGCAAGATCGATTTGCTCATCTTCACTCGTCCTTTGATGATAAATGCTTTGGCTAGATGATCCGTCAAAACCCCATTTGCTGGTCAATACGAGCTGTTGATTGGGATCAACAGGGGTTTCTAACGACCTAATAAGTCTTCTTGAGGTTAAATCCATCAAGGCTTGTAATTTGATTTTTGCAGAGCTCTCTGTAACTGTGAGATCTTCTTTGGCCGGATAGCACTTAATTTTTTCTTTAACCAACATGTAGTAACTCGGGTATTGAAGAGCTCCTTCTTGAGTGTTGAAATCCCGAAGAGTGTTATAGCGCCATTTCGATAAGTTCATCGATACATAAAGAGCCAATGCCTTCAAAGGGGATATTTCCCGTACCTGAATTGATTTACCTTCAATGAAGGCTTTGATTTTTGAGGCCTCTTCTGGATTCTCCGTCAAGTATTTCATAACATAAGCTGTATCGCTTTGTCCTGCCTTTTGAAGCGCCCTTTCGGCCGAAAACATAATTTCAGCGCTGCTACTGCTGCATGAAAGACTATCTTCAGTGCGTCTTCTTTTTTGCCGGTTACTAAGGTCCTCAAAAGATTTACGAGGACTAGGATGTGTACAAGTTGAAGCATCAGATTTAGCAGGAGAAATTATGGGCTCGATGACGTCACTTATATTTTCTGTAGAAGGTTCCATATTTTCATTCTGTAATTCCGGCCATTGAATTGCAGCCTGTAGCCAAATCTCATGTTTCTTCCGAAACTTATCTGTGCTTCTTCGAGACTGTGTCCATTTTGCATAAATGCGGTAGCAAAATCGACGACACCAGTCTTTTAAACTTGTTTCAGCACTTTCACATAACTGAACACAACTGTTATCTTTTAAAACACTGAACAAATAGTTAAAGTCGCGTAAATCTTTATGTGCGCGTGCGCATAAAGCAACGTGAATATCAAGATTTGTATTAAAATTTGGAAAATACATTGCGAGATTAGCTTGGATACAACGAGGTGTAAATCAACACTGATTTTAAAGTTACTAATAGTGACCTATTTATATAAAATCCAGGTATCCCAGGTATCCTTTGTTAAATATTGCAAGGTAATTAGTTATTGTGATAATTAGTAAATGATGCATGCTAAATTAGTGTATTAAGAGCCATTTAGTAATTAAATAATAGCAATGTTCTTATCAGTAATCATTAGTGCATCAGTTTTATATGTAAACCTTAAGTCCCTAATTATATATCCTAATTAGCTTATATCTTCTCTAATTGGCTGCTCAGAAATGTTATTGTAATAAGGTAAACCTTTAGAAAAACGGTTTTAATCAACAAAATAAACAAAAAATAAAAAAATTGTGTTATAAAATAAACATCACTCTTTATCCCAGAAAGTGCACATTTGGCGCACTATGTGTCTTAGTATTAAATATAGCTCTTAGTATTAGCATTATGATATTAGAGACCGCTACTTGAAACAAGCCCGGAATCAGGAGGGAGAGAGCTCGATACACTCATTTTCATAGTAAAATTTCACATTTTCTCAAATTACTCCCGAAATATGGGAGTTATGAAGAAATTCATCACCACAAGTTATGAAGGCATTAAGTAATCGAATAAGATGGCATCATTAGTTTGGCATAATTTTACTCTTTTTTTTCGGACATGTCTACGTCCAACCGCTCCCATACATTCGTTCCACTGTGGGGCGACCCGACATTAGCCATACAAAAACCAACAATAATGCTAAAATATACAGATGCATATACACAAGGGCTATCTTGAATGAATTATTAAACACTTATTACAAGTAATTGCTCACATTATCTAGTGAGTGGAGTGCAATATGATAGTATGTTTACATTACACAAGGTAACCTACATAATAAATTAATTAAAACTGGAATCAATTGCTAATATCTTTAGTAACTCTTTGTTTTCGAAAATTGCTTGTTTAGAGGTTATTGTCTTCCATAATCAACCTATAATGATTCCAATGCTAGGACACAGGCCTCCTCTCTGTGAGAGGAGGCCTGTTTCACTTTTTGTCAGTTTTGTCACTATGCTTCTTTAAAACTTGTAATTTAAAGAAGCTGAAAATTATCTTTATTTTAAAAAATAAGTTTCCTTTTAATTTCAAGACAGGTATGTACGATTCCTGCATTAATTGTGTACCACATATGCATACAAATACTTTAGCATAAACCGGACAATTAGTGCGAGTTGAACTCGCGTGGTGAGGGTTCCATATAATGAATATTTTATCTACCATGTGTTTTTTATCCCAAGAACAAACTTAACGTTGTAGTTGAAAAACGTGTTCCCTCATACATTCTGACTGCAAAATATTGTAAGTTTGTATGCAAAATATTGATAAGTCACACAGAAGTGTTCGCAAAACCATTTTTTTAATATGTACTCAAAAGTGACCCTTATATTAAAAATTCATTTATTTACGATACACGTCCGTGTTTGGGTCACAGAAATTCATATGTGTACCAAATTTTAACTCCAAAATCGGTCCAGTAGATTCGGAGCAAAGCGGCTGTGACAGACGGACAAACAGATAGACACACGAGTGATCCTATATGAGCTCCGTTTTTTTTTCTTTAAAGGCTTCTGCATACTGAGGCGATATAGCGCCCGCGATATCACCTCAGTATGCAGAAGCCGTTAAGGTACGGGAACCCCAAAAAGGTATAATATGCCTATAATTTATTTTTGACGAGAATTTCTCTTACCTGCCAGCAGACGGTAGGCTGTTTCCTAGCCAGTATGAACTGTGTCAGTGGACTAGGCTCCAACTCATACTTGTCAAAGGGCAGATTGTCAATCACCATTGGTTCCTGACTCGAACATGTGAACTTCACCACTGGGTGAGCAGAGCGAGGTGGCTGAAAAATACAAAAAAGTTTTTTGAAATTAAATAATTTACGAACATAAGTAGCACACAGCTACTTAATACAAATCTTAAATTTACTGACAGACAACGCACAAAGTTCTGTAAGTATTAAAAAGAAACACGGAATTATTGAAAACAAGGATTTTTTTTTTAAATTCGTCCCATTAAATTAGGGAATGAAAGTCTGTATGGCATTTCATCGTTTTTTCGATCGATCGGCTAGTTTGGTACACAGTTTACGTAACTCGGCAAACATTCTACCTCTAAGTATTTGCTAACTTCATAGCGTATGTCGAAGGGGATTCATAGGTAGCTCATAAAGAACACGATTTCTTTACAAAAACAAAACAGACGTTTATAAGCCTCCAAATAACAAGGAAAAAGGCAGTGGTAGACAAACCATGATAACTTGAGATTCTTCATTAATCGTATAATGAATTAGCTTCGTGGCCGCGAATTGGTTGGATGTTGAAGACACAACATAACATCGCGCCAAATTTCGCCAGTATGTTTAAGGCGCAGATATATGATTTTAGTGACTTTCAAATCTGTTATTACGCCTTCATATATTGTACCTGCACTATAGGATGGAGTTATGCAAAAAAATGTATGTTAAACTAGAATGCAGCATACACTTCAATTCTATCTGTGAATATTTAAGTATTGTAGTAAAATACTTTATGAAATAAATTCAGGAAATAACGTCTACCCAAAGCATATAAACCGATATCACTTCCAAACCACTTAAAATATTTTACACAGAACAGACTATCTTATTAGTTAATCTATAATTCTACCTGTGACTTTTTTTCATATTTTCGTTACTAAAAATAAATATTCCCTATAAAACCCAACGGCGGCGCGGCGTGAGCGCGACGGCGACGCGTATTTGTATGACCAAGGTTAGCATATTCAGCTTGTAATTATCCCACTGTTGGGACTCAGGCCACTTCCCTTCGAGTGGGAGTGCGCTGTAATCTACCACGCGGGCCCAGTGGGGGTTGGTAGATGTCACATGTCTTCGAACTTTTGGCTCTAGACATGCCGGTTTCCTCTCGATGTTTTCCTTCACCGTTTTGAGAGCAGTGGTAATTAAATTATTCACACAAAGTAAAGCGCCTGCCTGGGTTCGAACTCAAGACTTACAACTCGTAAGTCCCCCGGGGCCGTTACCATTGGGCCACCACTGCTATAGTCATCAACTGAGCACAAAAACCCGACACGGTTCATGGTGTATACTTGGTGCAATATTGACTTCCAAACTCTAGACAAATTCATGTCAAGGTCATATCCCCCGAAGGCGTCAAAAAAGAAAATGTATATACAGTGAGCTTGTCACTGTATATACATTTTCTTTTCGGCACTTTAACTTTTCAAACAAACAATGAATGCAATCATTTTAGCGAATCGTGAAGACCGAATGTGAACCGTACACAGTTTTATTACATAGTCTGCGGCCTATCGTGATGTTAGGTTTATTGTTTAATAAGAAAATCGACCTGTTGGTCATGGGAACTGCGACAGTTGCGACCAACTGACGCCGTAATTTAAACATTAAATATTCACTCCCAGAACTAAAGGAGTTTTGAATTACAATATTATTTTCTCGGAAATGTTTAATTTGAAGCGTTATCATGATCGTCGCTCCTACGCCCGATTTGATTGTAAAGATTGTGGATGAATAGGACCCATTCATCCATAATCTTTACAATCTAATCCGCGATATTTCGAGTAAATCGAATTTAAGAGGCTGACAACACCTAAACCGCGGTCATTGTCAGATTGCATAGAAAAGAAAGAGAAGCGCGATGACACAACGCTTGTAATTTATTGCAAAATATGAAGCAATTCTCTATTTAGTCAAAATTGAGTTGAGTAATCGAAAATAAAAAACAACCAAGTTCTGCATTCAAATAAGACGTTCTTGTTATTAATTAAATACGTAACGTATGTTGATATTTAATGCAGATATTTTGGATTAGAACTCAAGGTAAGAGGTTAGTTTAACGTTAGTTTGTATCGAGATTTTTTTTTTCAAAACGTGTTTCGGTAACAACCAAGTTCTGGGAAATATGTTCAAAATTAACATATATTTTTTTCTTAAGTAAAGCCTATTTTGGTCAATTGGGTCTTGTCAGCGCCTTAATAAAGCATAGTTTAGACAGAAGCAAAATCATGTGGTAATTTTAGCCTCAACTTTGGACACCAAATTTACAACAACAACAATAGATACGAAATAAAGAATAGGCTATTAGGAACCATCCTAATAGCCTCTATTGACTAAAAAACAGCTATAAAAAATGGACATGAAGTAAGACAAGTTGCAAAGCACAAAATATCTACATAACATCGCGCCTTGTTTCCCCGAAGAGTTGGGCAGAGGTGTACCTGTAGTACACCCCCATTTGGCAAAATATCTACAAGTAGACAATATAATACAATACTTAATAATTTATTGCATTCCAAAATGTCTACATAGGTGCTAACTTAAAATTTATTGAGATCATTTTGGACCCGGACGGGCATTGTTAAATAGTAGGAGAAAGGAAGCTTTAAAAACTTAACTTTTCGGTCTTTTTAACTATGTTATTATTTTTACAAAAATACATACCAATGTTTGCGCGTTTGGGTCCGATCGGAAGGACTCCGGTATAGGCCAGAAGCCGACGGCGAAGCCTTTCTGCGCGACCGTCCGCGGCACGTAGATCAGGCGGCGGCAGGAGTGCCAAGCTTGCGGGGCGCTCGGGCCGCTCGGACCGCTCTGGGTTTGATATTGGCCGCTGTTCCAACGCTGTAAAACGAGAAATGTATTGAGTTCTAGCTTTTAAGGAGTATGTAAACATCGTAGCAGGTGACGTTCTTTGTTCCTGCCTACTCCCTTGGGAAAAAAAGCTAAAGTTTATGTATGTGTATGTGTGTTCACGAGAGCAGTGGTGGCCCAGTGGTAACGACCGCGACCTAAGAGTTTTAGGTTCGAACAAAATAAATTATTTCATCACCACTGCTCTCAAAACCCGCACTGGGGCCACGTGTGGGTTTTGAGAGTGGTGATGAAATAATTTCGCGGGTGCCAACCCACGTGGTGGATTACGGCCCACTCATTCTCACCGAGAGGAGGCTTGAGTCCCAGCAGTGGAAACATTATAGGCTGATTATGTGCAAGGGTAACTCCGTACCTAATTTTTTTTTTTTCAATGGTTTCGTTTTACCCTTTAATGGCATGATTAATATGTATACCCCATGCTAAATAACAGATTTCTAGTACTGCGAGTCTCTGAGCTAAGCCGGGGACCGATAGACAGAAGGACATAGCGAATCTATAAGGGTTCCTTGTTGACTACGGACCCATAAAAACGATATTACTTTCAAACTTCTTAACATATTTTCATAATTTTTATGGCAGACTACTTCCTTAATATATAAAAACGTATAACGTGCCGGTGGGTAAGAGGTAAAGTGTAAACCGCATAAATACAACAGTCTAAAAGATAGACAGCAGTAACTAAGTAGGTACCGCTGATAACAAAATACTGCCGTAACGAATCTTATAGCCAAAAATGCTACTTTCTAAGTGAATGACGACTGTTCTCGGTTCCAAGAATGACTATTAAAAGAAGAAACAAATAAATAAGTCCCAAATTAATCAATCGCGTCTGCCTACAAGGATTGCGTACACCTCTTTGTCTTAGTTCTATCTATAGCCCGGGCCCGACTTTGGAAGGATTCAACCTTTGTGAAGATCAGAGTTCCAAAAGTGACAACGACGTCACTCTGCTGTTTTATTATGAGGTAGAAAATAATAAAAAACGTTCCAAACTGTTGTGTTTATAAAGGAAACCTTTTAAAAGGACAAACCTCTGTACTATTATTTATTTTAAGACTACCTGTTTCTGTATCTAAAAATAGAAACAACCAGAAAAGGAAAAAAATCCGGACAAGTGTCGGTTAAACTCGCGTAGTGAGGGTTCCGTACAATGAATATGTTATCTACCATGTTTTTTATCCCAAGAACAAACTTAATATCAGTTGAAAAACATGTTCACCCATGCATTTCAAGTTTGTACGCACAATATTGAGAGATTTATCATGTTATTTTAACACTATATACTTCTTATAGGTTTTCCTATAATCTGTCAAGAACTATTTTCTGTTTTTTTTTTCAAAATTTTAGGGTCACTAGTTTCGGAGATAATGGTCAATTTTCATCTATTTTCTTAAATAACTTTAAAAATATTTATATTAAAATCATAAAAAAATATTCGATAACTTTACAATAAGTAATTCATTTACTTTATTACTTTTTTCTTTATATACTTTTAATTTATGAGTCGGTTTCGAAATCATAACGATATTACGTTAATAGATTAGGTGTTTAGGGCTTTGCACCGAACATGTGCGTCACGAAGCACTTGCTTATCTCTAACGTAGTACCGTAGGCGTGACTAAGAGAAGTCTCATACACATAATAGATAACGTTTAAAGTGAAGTAAGTAAAGAATTTTATTAAGTCTATTGTTAATTGTCACTTCAGATACGTAGGTATGAATGTGTGGATTATATTTATATGAACAGTATTTAGTGATTCCACAAGCTCATTTGGTATTATTAATCTTAAATTTTAGGTAGCCTACCACATTTCTACGTATGTCCCTTGATATTATAATTCCAAGTTCCAATTAGCATGTTCATTTTAGGGTCCCGTAGCCAAAGGGCAAAATGAAGTGAAATTACGAAAAATATAATTAGAAGAGGCACTACCCATACTTTTAACCGAGGGATGAAAAAGAAACTCAAAATACACATCGTGTGGCGTATTGTTGGATTCCATAATTAAAAAGATTATGATCTTTTTAAGTAATCTTGAGATATGGGATATTTTCAATCACAATCGCAGAAATAACTATGTTTTTTCATACTTTTTTCGAGAAATACTACGAAATACAAACTTTTCTCCCGGTCTGGGCGGAGCGGGAGGGTACCCACCCGTATTCCTTCCGTTACCTGTGTTGCCAGGGGCCTCGGTGACCCTTTCGTACCTTCCCGCGACCCCGGCAGGCATCGGCCCTAGTGGACCCCTACACTTGTGCTGACGACATCTCTTGGAGACGCGCGTGGAATACAACGAAATACAAACTTAAATACTCTGCTAAGTATTCATCCCACTTACACATCTCTTCATTGTACGTGGTTCGACAAGCACTTGGCCGGTTTTTTTTTTATGTTTCGTAAGAAACAGTGATGCCTACGTACGGTACCTTCATCATCTGCCTAAGGCATTTCCCAACTCTGTTAGGGTCGGCTTCAAGTCTAACTGGGTAATAAGATACCCCTTGGTAAGGACTTTCGGGCTTCTGACTACCCGTAACGACTGCCAAAGATCAACGAATAACAGCCGGGACCAACTGCTTAACGTGTTTTCCGAGGCACGGGTAACAGCAATCTCAGAGAAAGAACTTTTTACTTACGGCACTTTACAGTGAGAGAAAGCGCAACAAATGGATTAAAGTTCTCCAAGATAATACATTTTTAGTGAAGAACGAAAGTAATTAACACTTTGTATATGATGAGATCAACTGCAATGGGCTGTTACAATATACGTATCCTTCTTTTGCAAATGTCAAGTTTGTTTGATATCTAATCACGCCTAAACGGAATAAAGCCAATTAAAGCACGTAAAGTAGAAAACGAAGCTAATGTTGTTACCACGATTATTAGCTGATATTCTGCTAGAATTCGAGCCGAAGAGATTCCAGGAAGCACCGCTTTTTTTTTGGGTGGGAAATTAGCAAATAACTTCTCCCTCTCTGGGCGGAGCTGAGGGTGTGTCAGACTCTTACTGACTAAAACCCACTCGTGTTCCTTCCGTTGCCTGTGTTGCCAGGGGTCTCGGTAATCCTTTCGGACTTTCCCGCGATCCCGGCAGAAGAAGCACCCCTAGGAATAAAACACAAAAAACAAAAAATCGGGGTTTGGCTGTGTCGTGGACACGGCCGTATGTTTTACGTTAATACGTGTACGTAACGGGTACTATTTTATTTGTAACGATTTCCTTGATCCTTTTTTTTTTTAATTTAATTAGTCATCGAGTGGTGTAATTTAATTTTGTATGTAGATGATATTGTATGTAGCTAGAGCTACATCCCCGATTTTGTTATCTAATCTAACTGCCTCCCACTATGGAAGCAAATTTAAAGACGTATTCACATCAAAACAACTTACTCCATTTCTCTCCCCATCGCCATCCATTTCTTTATCCGCCTCATGGTTGGCATCGTCCGTTTCGCCTTCCTTAGTATTAGCCCCTTCTATTGGCGGCGGGTCAGGGCCAATCTTCTCAAAGTTGATCACCACACCACTCTGCACTTTCTGAACCAAACTGTCGATGCACTGCATCAGCATGCGGTGGGAGGTGATGCAGTATGAACGACCTGAAAGTTGAACAGAATACATTGTTTATTCAGGCGGGAAATTATCGAGCTTTTCGTTCCTGGACATGTTTCCTTACGATGTATTTCCTTCACCTTTTTTAAGAGAAAAATTATGAGGTATTATTTAGTAATATTGATTGAATTTTGTGCATCAAGTCACTCGACATGAAAATGAAAGAACTCTACATAATAACTCTACTCAACATAATAGTGCTTTGGAGTGGACAGTAATTTCCATAGAACATGTTACAAACAAGGTCTGGAAAGGTAGTTTACATTCGAAGTGTCAGATTTATATTAAAATCAAACTTCAGACACGGAGAAAAACACTGATTAATTGGAGCAGTGGCTAAACGCATTGCTCCCTGCGAAGAGATGCAAGCTCACAAAACAAAGTTTAAAAGCCCCAAAAGTATTTATTTCAGTCAAGAGCTTATGGGTGCAGTCAGGATGCCAGTCTGATCGCTACGTTTTGAGGGCCGATTCGATGATATTGAAAAGGGAGGTAACTTGATATTTGGTTGGGTAGAATAGAATAGAATACTCTTTATTATGTACACCATAAAAGTTAGTTAGTTATACATATGTTGAAAAAAAAAATCAATCCCAATCTATTGTCAATCCCAAAAAAAATTATAAACTTTACTTCACCAGGACACATGCAACTAAAAACCCGGGAAACAGGACACGTGTTACTACGTCATAAACAGCACTAATGATATAACTCCATTCAAATTAAAATTAACAGGAAAATCATACAATCTACTTTTGTAGGTAATAAAATTCAATCCATAGTGGAGTGGAATTTATTGTGACGTGTATTTTTAATGACAAATTAAAGTTTATTGCATAAACCAAGTTAATTTATAGAAAAAACAACCGATATCGAAAGTTGAGCTTTGGTTGGTTCATTTATTTTCACCGACTTCCGAAACTAGGTTACATATTTTGCACTTATAGTGTTTTTGCGGAAGTCGGTTGTTATTTTTTTGTGGATTACCACGTCATTAATTTACATAGCAAGTAATTATAACATCATCAAAATAGACGAAGTAGATCAAATACGTATTAATGAAGCCAACTCAAAAACCACTCATCAGAACTAGACCCGACCACCCCTAAAGTTGACTTTCCAAATCGGTCGACGTGGTTAAGAATTATCGCACTTTTTTTCCTGTTTTCGTTGAATTCGGTTAAAAATTATACAGGGTGACATTGAAAACATGCGACAAATCGAAATGGGAGATTGTACTCATCATTATGAACAACTTTTACTAAGGGACCAAAGCTACAATCCCAAAAAAAAAACTGCTGTCCCCTACATTTATGTTCGCAATACCTCATCAAAATGTAGGAAAAGCAGATTTTTTTTTTTGGATTACAGCTTTGGTCCCTTAGTAAAAGTTGTTAATAATGATGTATACAATGTCCCATTTCAGTTTGTCGCAAGTTTTCAATTTCAACCTGTATTGCCAGCTTATATTAAGTTCTCAGACCGTTGAATTAAGCCTGCTGTTAGCTCAACAGCATAAAATAATATTTATTCTTCTTGTATATACTTCTACCTTGACTCTTAAATGAACAGCACAAAAACTAGTCAGACCGGTTTTCTAAAGGGCTTACTATCCCCTGTTAATATGAAATTTCTACATCCGTTTAAGTCTCCCTATATTTTTAGCTTATCTGTAAAAGAATCAACTCGAATATTTTAAAGCTCGTACTAATATTGACATATGAAAGGTATCTATAAAGTTGTTTGTTTACGAAATGTTCTTGAATGGGCACTTTTTAAGATAAAAATATAGATAAAGGTTACATAGTTAGAAGCAATATACTACAAAAAATAGTTCGTTTTATAATGGTAACTTACCGCCAGTAACTTCACACATTGCGTCAATAGGCGAAGAATCGGAAGGGACTAGGCCAGTGTCCCTTTCGACGGCTGGCGTCCCTGCAAGCCTCAGCACCAACGAAAATAGTCTTTGGTCCCATCGGAACGGCTCGCGGGTCAACTCGGAGCCAGGTATCGGGCAGTTCATTGGCAGATTGAACTGGAAGAAGCATAGTTGTTGTTGATAAGTGTTAATGATAAATGATTTTAATTCTGTAAGTGGGTTTGTACACACGGCTACATAATCTAGTTATACTTTTCCAGTATAAGCTGATCTCTCATTGTACGGAAATCCTATACAATGCGAGATCAGCTTATACTGGAAGTTATAGCTTGATATGTAGCAGTGTGTACAAACGCTTTTACACGTCAACAATAAATTAAATATGTTAAAGAACTAGATGAGTTCGGTGCTTCCTATCCGACTATCTACTCGTGAGAAGAAAGACCGAAACATTTTTAGAGTCCAGACTTAATCTTGGTCAGATCAAGTGAGGACCATGTAGATTAGTGTCTGAAATGGTCTTTTGAGTGGTGGGTGTGAATGGTTTTTTCTCTTAATAAGGCACTGTTTCCATGATATAAAATCGGTATTGGTAAGGTACGGACCTTACCTTCCTCAAAGAGGACATAAAGGCGCGCATATGTTAGCGGTTGTCGCTGTACCTATACAGGGTGAAATTGAAAACATGCGACAAATTGAGATAGGAGACTCTATTTATCATTATGAACAACTTTTACTATGAGACCAAACCCGAAATCGCGAAAAAAATATCAGCTGTTCCCTACATTTATGTTCGCATTACACATCAAAATGTATGGAACAGCAGATTTTTTTTCGCGAAAACAGCTTTGGTCCCTTAGTAAAAGTTGTTCATAATGACGAGTACAATCTCCCATTTCTGTTTGTCGCATGTTTTCAATTTCAATCTGTATAGCTCATCGTCCGTGCGCGTTCTGAAATCGCGCATTCACAGTTAAATTTGAATGACGTAAAACCATTAGTAAGTCATTGCAACGTAACTCTTAACTCATCGTCATAAAGTATAAATCAGAATCATTGCCGTGAAATTGATAAAACTCTCGACAATTGCAATGACTTACTAATGGTTTTACGTCGATCGTGAACGCGTTAACTTAGATGTCACCCTGAGTCATCTAATATTATCTCTAAATCTAGAAACCAGTGATAAGTCACGCATCAATTTAATTTCGTTTTTTTTTTTTTTGTGATTTACATATTTCTTAACTATATAGGTAAGCAGGTACTTACTAACACAAGTCCGTCTGTCTGTCTGTCAGTCTGGCAAGACCCTTTTTTTCAGGCACGCGTGAAAGTATCAAGTTGAAATTAACATCAAATACGTAGTTTTACAGTCCCTTGGAGCTCTAAAAAAAGCTTCTACGTTAGCGCAATAAAACCGACCAAGTGCGTTCCGGACCACGCACAATGAAGGGTTCCCTAGTTGGGATTACTTGGGACGAATTTATTCCAAAAGCAAACTTAACATTGTAGTTGAAAAACCTGTTCTCCCATCATCGATATGCCACGGTCAATTGTAAATTTAAGTTGGTCGACTATAACTTGTAAAGCCTTCTTAGCCGTGATAGCTTTCCTTTTAATTTTGTTATATGTACTACTGCCATGAATTTTTTCACATCTCCATAAACAACCGTTTAGCTACCAGGAGGACGGGAGACACTTGACTTTAACAAAAATTAGCACTTTAATGCTTAGGTAATATTACGCAAGCCGATCCTTGAATCAAAAAGTGGTGTTCATAGACCCACAATATTATTGAACGGTCTATCCAACGATATCCCACACAATGGCACGAGAAAAAAATATCATCCCCACATTACGTGCAAGGGAGGTACCCTAAAAAAAATTGTTTTCCAAGATTTTTCGATTTTTCAGCACTTTATTGGCATAATTAATATGTATACCTATGCCAAATTACAGCTTTCTAGTACTAAGCGTCTCTGAGCTACAGCGGGATCAGACAGACAGACAGACGGACATGGCGAAACTATAAGGGTTCCTTGTTTACTGTGGAACCCAAAAAAATACGGTCATTTATGCGAAATATACATTTCCAGTTGGAGAATTGACCGTGTCGTATATCGATGTATGGGAAAACATGTTTTTCAACTACAATGTTAAGTTTGTTTTTCGGATAAATTTATCCCAGCTACGGATCCCTTCATTGTGCGTGATCCGACACGCACTTGGCCGGTTTTTTTTTCATTGTTTAACCTACATGAAAATTACATTTTTAAATATTTGAATATAAAAATATAAAATAAATTATTACAGCCAATGTCCATTGCAAATTAACTAGATGATAAGTTTGAATAGCTAATAACATTAACTTTTCCAAAAATGTACTAGGTATTCTATTGACACAATATTCAAATTAAACACTTGTTGGTGAAGTTTGAATAAAGCATGCGCGACCTCTAAATCTAAGATGAGATGCGAGTTGGAGCTATGCATACACATAGTAACTAACAAAAAAGTTTATAGGTATGACGAGACGACTCTTCGATTTTTCCTAAAATATTTTTTTTTTTATTAATAATAATATTTTTTATATTAACTTTTATTTTTATTTTAATAAGTATAATTATACTATTTTTTTACATTCGTAGTAGCTATTCTGCTTTCATATTTAATTATTTAAAAATATTTTTTTTATTATTTTTTTCCTTTATTCTTTAACAGGAAAAGTACAAGCGATTGCCGAATAGAATGACGAAGATGTGCTCACATGGTACAACCGAAAGCCTTTGTATCACACCTCTACCGAGAGGCTGGTAGACCGTCATTGAAGGCCCATTTTTATGACTCCTGTATTTAGATTAATTTCTGTTACTATTATTCAGTCACTTGAACGTCAAATCGCCTCATCGAGATCATAAATCCCTAGTAATTAACTACTTGACTACTGGAAGCTATCAATCTGCCTAGCCTTTTCCCATCTATGTTGGGGTCGGCTACTAGTCTAACCGGATGCAGACATTGGTGCCGATTCCCTTGTTCACAAACTAAACTAAATTTAAGTTCACTCATCTTTTTCTTTCTATATCGTTAAGAAAAGGACAGAAGATCAATTTAGTTTAGCCCTGTCAAATTAATCAGCGCTTGACGTAAATTGACGTAATTTTAGTAGGCAAGTTTTTAATCACGTCTAAATCGTTTCGTCGTTTCGTCTTATTTAAGTTTGACGTTAAATAAAGTGGTGATTCTCAGCCTAGTTTGATTCATGACTTGATTTTGATTTCGCCACTGGCCACGAACCCGATTGTCCCCTAAAAGAGTGATCGCAAGAAATGATGCTGCTACCCGACTTATCTCAAAAAGTAAGTAAGTACTAGGAAAGCGAATGATGCAGCATCTATGCAGCCATGAAAGCTGACTGCAAAGCAGCAATCTAATTCCGAAAGTCGACACCACGCGATTATCAATAGGTATACAATCATAAAATCTAAATCAAAATGCTTTTAGCGATAAGACCGCCCATTGTGTCATCCTATGTATTTTTTTACATTTAATCTGTAATTCGTATGGTGTACCAACATAATAAATAGATTTTTTTTACCCGCAACGGGGAGCCTCTTGGCCTTCATCTCACCAGTTGCTAAGTGATGATAAGGTCGAAGATGGAAGCGACCTACACCCGGAATCCTCAACCACAGAGAAACTGGCTAACTTACCTCTTTCTGCCGAAACAACAAATGCTGTTAAAAATGTTGAGATGGCGACAGATTTAGATAAGATGGTGGTAGCTAGCCAGGCGGACTTAGAACAAGCCCTACCACCAACCAAATCAAACAGAAAATTTTGCCCCCGCTGGGAATTGAACCCGGGACCTCTGGGTCTGAAACGGATGGTCTTACCACTAGACCACAGAAGCGATTAACCCTATTCTATAAAATCATAACAAAGTAAGTATGGTGTGGCCCAGAGTCCCCGGAGCATAACCAAAATGTATGTGCATAATTTATTATAGATATATAAGATGTCAGTAAGTAGGTTACAGCAAAAATAGATTGACTGCCACTGAGTCAATATAATTAGATATTAACACAATTATTATATTATCAACCTATATGGATAAGTAATATGGAGGAAAACAAAGTGTATTTTTATCCCGAATTAAACAGTTGACGCGGTCGGAACCGTGGATCTAACTAATCAGATAATGACTGGTGTATTTTTTTTTTGTATATTGCCAAATTGCCAACGACTTCCCGGAACTAAAATAATGTCCCACTTTTTAGTTGTACCCCACACAAATTCATGTAAAACTACTTATTATGTGAAGATAGCAGCATCATCAACATAATTATAGGTACTGACTGGATTAAAAACCTAATATTGATTGTAACTGAAAAATTACACAAGCAAAGTTAATGAAATAGGGACCGCCACATATTTGCCAAATGACAAAATAATCATGTAATTCTGCCCATTAATCACGGAGAAATCCGTGTACAAACATAATTTTCCTGCCTTTACCATAATCAGCTTTTGATGTTCCCACTACTGGGACAGAGGCCTCCTCTCGGTGAGAGGGAGTGGACAATTAACCACCACGCGAGCCTAGTTCGGGTACGGTTGTCGCAACCCAGTGCTGGGCACGCCACGATTGCGGCGATAAGTCCCCTCTTTGAGGAGTGGCTGGAGAGGCGCCACGGCGTCCTCACCTTCCGCCTGACGCAGGTCCTCACCGGACACGGCAGCTTCGGGAGGTTCCTGTGTCGGATAAGGCGGGAGGAAACGTCCGGGTGTCACCACTGTGTGGATCGCCCGGAGGACACGGTGGAGCATACGGTGGAGGTCTGCCCGGCTTGGGCAGAGCACCGCCGTGTCCTCGTGGAGGCGATTGGCGGCAGAGACCTCTCGCGTCCGGCCCTGGTTCAGGCCATGGTACGGAGCGAGAGGGCATGGGCAGCCGTCACCTCCTTCTGCGAAGCAGTAATGCTCGCGAAGGAGGAGGCGGGACGGTTGAGGGAAAGGCAAGTTTCGCGCCCTCTCGCCCCTAGCCGCCGCAGGAGACGCCCAGGGCGTCGGGAATCCCGGGCGGATTTCCGGCCACCGTAGGCGCGGGCTTGCGGACGGTGAGCAATGGGTAGCTCACCGTCCGGTAAGGACCAGGCCCGGGTCGACGGCGCGTTGTATTCCACGCGCGCCTCACAGAGATGTCGTCAGCACATAATATAGTAGGGGTCCACTAGGGCCGATACCTGCCGGGGTCGCGGGAAGGTACTTATGGGTCACCGAGGCCCCCGCAACACAGGCAACAGGAAGGAATACGGGTGGGTTTTAGTCAGTAAGAGTCTGACACACCCTCCCGCTCCGCCCAGAGCGGGAGAAGTTATTTGATGATTTCGCACCCTCAAAAAAAAAAATGTCACACGTCTTCGAATTTTTCGGTTCTAGGACATACCGATTTCTTCACGATGTATTCCTTCGCCGTTTTGATGAAATAATTTACACAAAGTAAATGGCTGCACCAACGACCCACAACGGCTCTTTCCTGCCCTTATCCCAATTTATTTGGGGACGGCGCAACATGTCTTTTTTCCGTACTTCTATTAGTCGTCATCACGGTAGGCACGTAACCGTAAACCCTAGGCACGCCACTGG
Source organism: Atethmia centrago (assembly GCA_905333075.3). Lineage (NCBI taxonomy): Eukaryota > Metazoa > Arthropoda > Insecta > Lepidoptera > Noctuidae > Atethmia > Atethmia centrago. The sequence goes on from HG995367.1 coordinate 22,862,861, forward strand.
ATAGAAAGGGGGTTACCCCTTTCTATCCAGTGGCGTGCCTAGGGTTTCAAAATAACGCAAGCCCAATAAAATTTTAACCGATTTCAAAAAAAGAAAGTTCAGTTTTCGACTGAGTATGTAGGTACCTACGTATCTACGTATGTATCATCGCAATTTTCTCATAAACTACTGGTTAGGTACAATAAATTCTCTATCGAGCATTTTAGTAAGGCATGGCAGGTACCGCCACTGTTTCTATCCATATCATAGACAAAAAAAACCGGGTGCGGGCAGGGGAACGCCGTCAGGAACCAAGTTCCTACTCACGTATGATTTAAAACAAAAACTTTTGACACTTGTAACTTGAGCCCTTGAAACTGACTTTTCCCAAGTTACTTTTAGCTTGCAGACTGTTTTCCCCAATTCACACGTTCTCTCTTTCTGTCTGTGAGAGAGAGAGAATGTCGCAAGGAGGGGCGCGGGCATAATGCTTTTTCCTTACGTGACGATTTCTACCAGACAACTCCTACCGTAAGCCGCGTTAAAGAAAATCCAACATAAATATTTTCCCCAAATGCATAACCTCCTTTTTTTAACGTTGGTTAAAAATATTCTTTATAACCATTACTCGTTCTATTCCATTTTAATATTGAAAAAGGAAGTCAATGCTGCAATGTGTTAACTAGGCACAGTATACATGAGAATCATAAATAATTAGTGCAATTACTGTTTTAAAACTCCAATTCACCGCAGCTTAAGCCATGCTTAGATAAGATAGGTAATTTGAAAAGCACATTAGTTTTGACTTTGTAGATAAGCAGTGCAAGAATTCAGTGCTAAAATTGACACCGAAATAACATATTATGTTAAACAGTCTTTAGTTAAATTGTACATAATGTACTAGACTAGTTTTTATTTTTCAGTCATTAACATCCCACGCATAGTACCTAATAATGAGCAACTCTGCTCTATGCTACCTTATCATCTTGTGCTTAAGAATATATCTTGCCAGCTGTTGAATCTTGCAGTTCTTGAGGTACTCAAAGTTTTAGGATTCCATATGTCTGAATGAAGATACGGAATCCTTGTAGGATCACTTGTGTATATGTCCATCTGTCGACGCCAATTTGCTCTAAGGGACTGATTAAGTTGAAATTTGGTAAACACATATCAATTTCTGTGACCCTAACATAGACATGTTAAGTAAATAAATTAATTTTGAATATGTGGGTCACTTTTGCGAGACAAATACGAAAATGTAATAGTTCTATACTTATAGTTTATAGGACTTCTTATACCTATACCTGCATTCATAGTAAATAAAATTCTGATTCTGAATACCTTTAGGAAGACAATGGTCTTAAATTCACATGATAAATCACCCAATATTGTACGTACAAACTCACATTTGCAATCGGAATGTATGGGAGAACATGTGTTTCAACTACAATGTTATATTTGTTCTTGTGGTAAATTCATTCCAACTACGGAACATTCATTGTATGTGGTCCGACATATCTACACTTGGCCGGTTTTTTAATCATTTTGTTACAGAATTATTTCAAATATTAAGTTTAAGAGTTTAGAAACTAAACAGACTGGAAACCGATCTCAACATATTTCAAGAAAGACTAGGCAGATGATGATGAGAAACAAAATGAGTTCACTACAGGACCCTTGCTAAGGCTACTCCCAAGCAAACATGAAATGACAAAACTTCATTTATAGATAAACAAAGCATAAATTAACTCTCTATAAAGTTTAGTCTAGACTTATAAACCTGTTAACAAAAATGTGTGGGATATTGTCATGGGTTTACAAAAATAATATTTCAAGAAGCTTCAATAATAGAGTAGAACACAAAATACAACAATCATAAAAACTATGCGACATAGTGCTATGCTTACATATTTCTAATATGTGCATGTTTACGTCTGAATAACAAAATGACAAAAATTAATAAAATGTCTAGTGACTCACCTCTTCCTGAATGCCAGCATTGCTTGAAAGTTTCCCTCCATCAGTAATGACAACAATAACAGACGGTTCGAGATAGAATGGACATCTTCCTTGGCCATATGTGTCAATACCAGTCTGCATGCGATTTATGTTTAGAACATCAAAGGCATGCTTCAAGGCTGCCCCCATTGTTGTCAAGCCCAGACATTGCAAATTCTTTAACTCATTTATAAATGTTGCAAGATTCTCTTTCCAACCAGCCTGAAAATTAACACTTGGAGTAAGAATCCATTATTTGTACAAATAGTTCAGGAAATATGTCATAATAGATAACAGTGACTAGGGACACCATTAATATTTAACCACAAACTGAACTTGGAAACCAAAAATAATCATAAAGCGTAGCAATGCATGTTATCATTCAATATATAATTAAATCAGAACAATAGAAATTCAGACTTATAAGAAATGAATTAGTTGTGTTGTATGATTCAGTTTGAATTTCCCCCCAGATTCGCCATTTCGTTGTGTGCGCGCTCGGCCAATGAGAGTGTGCGATGAGCGCGCAGTAGCGAGCGCTATCGCGGAGGCAGCGACGGCGGCGGTTCGTCCTGTTTACGTCGTGCTGTCTATTTCAGTAAATTTCGCACTTTCAAAATATGTAAATGTTCTGGATTGCAGATTACGGTGCTTGACATTTAGACACTATCGAAGACGAACCGGCTTAAACACTCACACCTATGCACAATCCACAAATCTTCGCCAACGAGTTCTTTATATACTAACCTTGATGTTCGCGGGTGGTTCTTCGAAAGTTAGAAGCATATACCTGTCGCCTCTGCTTTCGGGGGAACGTTGACGAACCTATGAAATAAAATAAATCAGTCCAACACACTAATACGCGATAAACAAATCGATCACAAAAACGAGGCGGTTGACGAGTCGATGACACTGCACGTACCTTTACGAACGTTTCCACAGCGCCCTTGGCTACATCGAGCAACGTTGGGCGTCCGCCCAAATAAGCTCTTTGATTCATAGAGGCTGAAGTATCTATTAAGAAAACTATAATAGTCATCGTGAAAATTGCCTAAATGTCCTTCGAAATACATTAAAATATGCGCACGCTATTATGAACTTAGAACAAAAATGGCCGCTACATCGTACGCAGACTCGCTGAGAGGCGACCGTCCGACAGCCGCTTCGACGAGCAGCTGAACAAGCTACGCCACGACGAAGACTCCAAAAGTACCACGTGACCTAATCACACGTTCGGAATTTGTCGGCTATGTCCGTTGACTGGCTACGAATGTTGCCATACTAGGATTAAATTTCCCCTTACATTTGTACAATAAATATTTAATAGAATGATGATTGTGTAATAATGTAATAAAGGTAGTAATGTATTAAAAGTAGTAAACAACGATCTTTTAAGCATAAATGAAGCGTAATACGTAATGTTAACATCCACTATGTTAACATTACGTTATATGCGATTGGGAGTATTGGGGTTTCACGTGTGCGAGAAACTGAAAAATATTCATAAAATCGCCAAAGTGCGAATCGTATTATCACTAAGGAGATCCTTACCTTGAAAGGAAATATATTTTTTAATTTTCAACATTAAAATTTTATTTCTTGTTAATTAAAATTGTTTGAATAGTATTTTTCGAGAAATGTGTAGTTTGTTTTTCCTGTAATATTTACCTAAATCTTTATGAAGTCTAATTTATTATTCCAGGTTTTCTGCTTGATAAACTTCGAAGAAAAGGATAAGGGACTGGTATTTTACAGACGTTTTTATCATCAGTAAAAAACTATCTGGTATAAACAGAAATAAAATACGAGTACATTAATTTTAATGAGTTCATTAAAACTACCAGTTGATCACTAATACATCACATCATTATCTGCCTAGCCTTTTCCCAACTATATTGGGGTCGGCTTCCAGTCTAACCAGATACAGCTGATTAGCTGAATATCAGTAGTTACCACTGATAATAGTCCTTTTTATTCTAAGCCCCACTTAAAATTTTCAAAATGCCACTATCGGCGTTGAAATTAGAACAAAATAATTTTTCAATACAAACAAATATGTTTAGGTGGTCAAGCATTTATATAACTATTTCAAATTTCAAGGCGAAAGCTGATAGCGTAATTATTTTCTGAAATGTGACGTTTGGATGGACGAATGGACGAAGTTGTACCATTACCCGGTGTAGAAAGTAGATAGATATTAAGACACCCGGGTTTGACCTTACCTACGGAAGCCTCCTTCTTTTTGAGTCGATGATACATAAAGGCTAATTATGTTTCAGGCGACTAACAACTTAAAGAGCGACAAACTATTTGCTATTTAAAAAATAACTTGGCAGCGATTAAATATTATTAGGCATGTATTTAACGCGGCGACAAAGTAATCTGAATTTGGGATTAAAAATAATTAAAGGTGGTAGCATATATAGTAGGTTGGCAGCTACAGCGAAAGATTATTGAATCATTTGGGTTAGGTTAGGCTAGAACAGTGAGCATTAACGCGCGAAGGCGAGCGAGCGAAACGAGCGTGTCGCGGCAACGACCGCCGAGTGCTGATCCCCTCTATTGTTGGTGACTCTCAGTTACCAAAACTAAATCTCGATGCCAGTTTAATTAAAACAAAGCTAACACCTGATTATTAAGCTGCTACTTTTTACTTAAAATTATCCTTCGCTGTAGCTGGCTACCTACTATATTTGCTACCGCCTTTAATTATTTTTAATCCCATATTCAGATTAATTTGTCGCCGCGTTAAATACATGCCCATACATAAATAGCTACGTAGCTAATCCTAAACATGAATTTATTAGATATTGCTAGAAGTATCACATTTTTGTTGCCGTTCAAATTTTGACGGCTGATCAACAACGATATAATATATACCAGGAATAAGGACCGGGTATGTTACACGGTATGTAATGGAAAAAGCAATTCCTAACTTTCCTCCCCTATTTGGAGCAAAGAAACTTTTGTAGCAACACTACCTTTTAATAAGTGGGAGTAATAAGTACTGAAACGACTAATTTGCATAAACAACGCTGGAGATAATTGACTAAAAACTATCATTACAAAGTTTATTAATAATTTAAAATTTCATCACATACTTTGAAATCACAAAACACACGATAACAACACTAAATAACACGCAATAAATGTTTAGCCTACAACGTATACATTACGCGGCAAATTTAAATACAGAACGAGTAGTGCAAGGCAATAGGTGACGACAGTGGTATAAGTAAACAATTTAGTCTTTCTTCTTTTCGAGTCGATGGCAAAGGATGGATAGTTTGATGAATTGGGCCCTGTAGGTGACCACGCCAATTGCGGCATCAGTGGCGTTTTTTAGGACCACAGGTGTATGGAAACTTTGGACACTCCAACATAATATGGGACATGGTTTGGTCAGGAGCACCGCATAATTTAGTTAGTTGGTTGAATGATTAATTCTATTTATCTTCTATATTATGTATACTAATATTTTAAAGAGGAAAGATTTTCTTGTTTGTTTGTACCGAATAAGCTCCGAAACTACTGGACCGATTTTAACCAGTTTTTTTTCACCAATAGAAAGCTAAATTATCAGGAAGTAATATAGGCCATATTTTGAGATCCCTACGAAAATGACTATAACAAAACCCAAGGTATCAATCATTTGCATATAAAAGTCACTATTTAGCGTGCGCCGCGAAAACTATTAAGGCGCTGACAAGACCCAATTGACCAAAATAGGCTTCTCTTAAGAAAGAAAATTGCCAAATCTGTATAGTTTGTGGTAGCGGAAAAAATATATGTTTATTTTGAACATATTTCCCAGAACTTGGTTGTCACCAAAACACGTTTTGAAAAAAAATCTCGATACAAACTTACGTTAAACTAACCTCTTACCTTGAGTTCTAATCCAAAATATCTGTATTAAATATCAACATAAATTACGTATTTAATTAATAACAAGTACGTCTTATTCTAATGCAGAATTTGGTTGTTTTTTATTTTCGATTACTTAATTCAATTCTGAGTAAATAGATAATTACTTCATATTTTGCAATAAATTACAAGCGTTTTGTCGTCGCGCTTCTCTTTCTTTTCTATGCAATCTGACAGTGACCGCAGTTTAGGTGTTGTCAGCGTCTTAATAATACATAAAAATAATGATAATAATCTTTATCGTCATAAATTAAGGAAACATTTTTACAAATTCCCTAGCTCCTGTGCTAGTGTACACTGTATTACAGGAGCTGAGTGTCATCCCCTAATTTATAATAAAGTACTATATGTTTATAATACCTACTCATCATTACCCACAAAAAAGTCCGCGGGGTAGGTATATGTCTAACTATTATAGATAAGTCACAATAACCGTTTATGTTCAAATTAGTCAATCAAAACAAGGGTAAAATCGAAAGATGATGCGCGATGATCTCTGGAACTGCCAGTCAGATTTGAATGATTCTTTTTGCTTTTTATAGCCCAATTCTCGAGAAAGGTGAAAGGCTATTTAATATCTCGCTACAACCCTTGGGAGCCGAGCAAAAAGAAAAAAAGTCACAATCAACACTAAGAGAAAACGAAGTAATAGCGCGGGCGGGCGATGGGATGCGACGCGGTGGGTCGGGGGCCGAAATTACACGCGGACGAAGTCGCGGGCTGAAGGTAGTAGTTTATAAAAACTGTCTCGGAATAATTCAGACATTAACTATTACTATTATTTTTGTACTTAAATAATTCTTTGAAAAAAAATATGTGACCCAGTTTAAACGCATAGGTACCTAAGCATTAATTTACCAAATAAACGTCGCTGGTCCATCTGTTTTTCCAGATCCTATTTTACCATGGTTTACTCAAAAATAATTTTATTATCACATGGGCCCCATGTGATAATAAAATCATTTATGAGAAAAGCCACACAAAGGCATGGCAAATTGAGGGAACAATATTTCTTTTCAATTGTTATGGCCTTGTCAGTGGTCTACTCGTAAATGAAATTAGGTACTGCATAACTGAAGGGTTATTATTAACTTAGATTAGGTACAAGATAAGACATAATTATATCCCTGCAACCACTACTTCCCCTAACATTCTACCTAGTCTTTTCCCAACTGTTCGTCGGCTACCAGTCTAACAGCATGCAGCTGAATACCAATATTTTACGCGGAGCGACTACCTGTCTGACCTCCACAACCCAGTTACTGGGTAATGCGATACTAAACTATACTTGGCGCGCTCTCTGTTGTACAGAGAGACATCGAGCGGTGTGCGAGAGAAGCGCGCGAAGTTTTTTTATTCCTTCCGTTGCCTGTGTTGCGGGGGCCTCGGTGACCCATTAGTACCTTCCCGGCCGGACCCATCACGTCTGCGGAGTTTTGCTAGATAATATATTTTGACCCTGTATGTTCAACTTTATTGATTTGGTGATGGCGCCTGCAATATGAAGCGTTTGCGTCAGAGTAGCCCGCGAAATTCAAATTTTCATATTTTTTTCTGAAAATTTTAATTTTGCGGGCTACCTTAAATACATCTACCTTTTTTTCATCAAATAACTTCTCCCGCTCTGGGCGGAGCGGGAGGGTGTGTCAGACTCTTACTGACTAAAACCCACCCGTATTCCTTCCTGTTGCCTGTGTTGCGGGGGCCTCGGTGACCCATAAGTACCTTCCCGCGACCCCGGCAGGCATCGGCCCTAGTGGACCCCTACTTTGTGCTGATGACATCTCTTTGAGGCGCGCGTGGAATACGACGCGCCGTCGACCCGGGCCTGGTCCTTACCGGACGGTGAGCTACCCATTGCTCACTATCCGCAAGCCCGCGCCTACGGTGGCCGGAAATCCGCCCGGGATTCCCGACGCCCTGGGCGTCTCCTGCGGCGGCTAGGGGCGAGAGGGCGCGAAACTTGCCTTTCCCTCAACCGTCCCGCCTCCTCCTTAGCGAGCATTACTGCTTCGCAGAAGGAGGTGACGGCTGCCCATGCCCTCTCGCTCCGTACCATGGCCTGAACCAGGGCCGGACGCGAGAGGTCTCTGCCGCCGATCGCCTCCACGAGGACACGGCGGTGCTCTGCCCAAGCCGGGCAGACCTCCACCGTATGCTCCACCGTGTCCTCCGGGCGACCCACACAGTGGTGACACCCGGACGTTTCCTCCCGCCTTATCTGACACAGGAACCTCCCGAAGCTGCCGTGTCCGGTGAGGACCTGCGTCAGGCGGAAGGTGAGGACGCCGTGGCGCCTCTCGAGCCACTCCTCAAAGAGGGGACTTATCGCCGAAATCGTGGCGTGCCCAGCACTGGGTTGCGACAACCGTACTTTCCATGACGCCATGAGATCCCGCCGGAGCTCCGTCCGCTGAGCCGCGATTTCTCGCGGCAACGGACTTACGCCCCGGCGTTTCGCCTCCTCGCGCCACTCCCATACGTGCGCGAGGACTTTTGCCTCCAGATCCCATGGCGGCAATCCGGCAAGGAGGCTCGCTGCCTCACAGGAGACCGTGCGGTATCCTCGGACCATCCGGATGGCCATGACCCTTTGGGCCGCGCTCAACCGGCGGGCTGGCCGCAGCGCCAGAGAGCGCGCCCATACAGGAGCCCCGTAGAGGGCCATGGACCGCACGACCCCCGCGTAGAGCCTCCGGCAGAAGGCGTTTGGACCCCCTAGATTGAGCAGGAGCCGCTTCGATGCGGCGCCCGCCCGCTCAAGTTTGGGAGCCAAACGTCGGAAATGCTCCACGAAGTTCCACCGGCTGTCGAGGACGAGTCCCAGGTACTTCATCGTCGACTCGACGCCGATAGAAACCCCTCCTACCGTTATTTGGGACCCCAACGGTGGCGCATTCCGAGGACCATGAAAACACATGGCCTCGGACTTGTGCAGGGCCACCTCGAGTCCCAATTGCCGGATCCTTTCGACGATTGTCGCAACCCCGCGTGCCGCTAATTCGGCCGCCGCCTGGTGCGACCTCCCCTGCGCCAGGACCAACGTGTCGTCAGCGTAGCACACTACGCTGACGCCGCTAGGGAGGTCGGCGCGCAGCACCCAGTCGTATCCGATGTCCCACAGATGCGGCCCCAGGACCGATCCCTGTGGGACACCGCACGACATCTCTTGCCGGTTCCACACTCCCTGGTGACCGGGGTAGATGACGGCCCTGTCCGTCAAATAGGCCTCGACCACACGACAGAGGTAGGTCGGCATCCGGTGATACCGGAGTGCCTCCCTGATGCAACTCCAGGGCAGGGTATTGAAGGCATTGGCGATGTCTAGAGACACCGCCAAGACGACCCCACCCTGGGCAACAGCATTCCCCGTCGTCAGGGCTCGCACACGCATGATGGCGTCCACCGTAGAGCGCCCTCTGCGGAAACCAAACTGGCTCTCCGCCAAATCCGGCCCCACCCGCACCAGCTGGCCGACGAGGCGGTCTGCAATGACTCTTTCAAAGAGCTTGCCCACCTCGTCGAGCAGCACGATGGGCCGATAAGCGGACGGAGAGTCCGCAGGGCGCCCTGCCTTCTTTATGAGGACCAGTTTCCCCGTCTTCCAGCGAAGCGGGAACTGGCCCCTCTCCATGCATGCGCTTAGGAGCCCCCTAAGTCGAGGCCCGAGAGCCTCCAAGGCCAGGACCCAGGCCTTCCCAGGTAAGCCGTCGGGTCCTGGGGCGGTATTTTTGGCATTAAGCCTGCGTACCGCCGCTCTCATTTCTCCCTCGGTCACCTCCGGAGCATCGTCGTCGTCGTCGGCGGTGTGGTCCGCATCAGGCACCGCAGTAGGCGGAGCCATAGGTGGGGAGGAGTGTTCCCCTCGCGAAGGGAACAGAGCGCTCACCATGTCCTCCACAAGCTGGGGCCGGAGACTCTGCGTTAGCGGGGGAGCCCATGGGCGGAGTTTATCCCGCACCACCTTGTGCGGGCGTCCCCACGGGTCCCTGTCCAGAGTCCCCAGCGAGATCTCAGCATACCTGCTGGAATAATAATGTATTTTTTAAGAAGGCAACACACAAAGAACATTGTGTGTGTGTGTGTGTGTGTGTGTCTGTGGCATCGTAGCTCTCGAATGCATGGATCGATTTTGATTTTGTTTTTTTTGTTTAAAAGGCGGTGACTTAATCGAGAGTGTTCTTAGCTATGGTTCAAGAAAATCACTTCAGTCGTTTGAAGATTATCAGCTCTTTTCTAGTTGATATTTAACTCGCTCACCAACTTATAGCGCAGGTATCGTGTTTGGGTACAGGTCTCAATAAATAGGTTATAGCTAGATGGTGATCAGGGTCTGATGATGGAGAAGAAAAGTTAAATGAGGGTAAACTAGTAAGTACCTTCACTTTGGGAAAAATAACTACAGAGGCGCAGATTTCGGGTAGATACGTACCGATGGCAGCGTGTCGTCGTCTATTCGGGGGACGGCTAAAGAAAACGTCAAACAGACGAGGCTAGTACCTAGCAATAATGAATGTATGCTATTGTAGAAATAATAGCCGCTGTTAACTTCCTATTTTCATTAGCCGTCCCCCGACTAGACGACGCTGGGCACAAAATATTACTTACCTTAATTTATATTAAACTGAAAGAGGCCAATACGTATTATTTTGTTACGTTTTAGATGTTTTTGTTAGTGTCGGGGGTTTTTTAAATTTTAATTATTATTTGTTGTTATAGCGGCAATAGAAAAACATAATATGTGAAAATTTCAACTGTCTACTTAAAACGTTCATGAGATACAGGCCACTGACAGACAGACGGACAGCGGAGGCTTAGTTTTTTTTTAGTGCAGATAAATGAAAATAATAAACGAAGAATATTGTTCACCTTAAATTTAATAAAGCGCATAGATAAATAATGATACTGTGAATTATAAAATTAGTTTTTGCAGTTGAATCACCAATAATTTATTTAAATATGGGTGATTTTATAAGTCGGCGTTTTTAATATTTGTTGAAATACATTATATACCTACAGAAGTTTCAAATTCCTGACTTTTTTAGTTGTTGTGATAGAGGTCGTACAAAAATGTTCGAAACTTTTACTGACAAATTTTGCGGCCCCTATTTCATCAATTTTGAAGATAAAAATATTATATATAGTAGCTGCCCTCCGCAGTTGCACCTGCATAAGTCTCGATCCCGTCGTAGAAATATCAGAATAAAAAGTATTCTATGTCCTAATCCTGGTCATGATCCACACCACGGTCAGGCGTGCGTAAAGCGTAACAAACAAAGAAGCAAACAAACTCACTTTCACATTTATAATATTAGTTAGGATTTGTTTAACTAATATATTTGTACTCTGCTCGATGAGTTCTAGACAATGACACCCCACATGCCAGGGTAAGAAAAATAAATGACAAATTAAAAGTTTATTGTATTAATAAAAATTAAATAAAGTTAAAAACTCAGTCGCGGGAAGGTACTAAAGGAAGATTCTGACACCCTCCCGCTCCGCCCAGAGCGGGAGAAGCTATTTGAAGATTTCCCACCCCAAAAAAAAAAGGGGGACCCTTGAGTTTTTAACTTTATTTAATTTTTATTATTTGGTGTTACAACGGCAATAGAAATAACTAATTTGTGATAATTCCAACTGTCTACCTATTACAGCATGAGATACAGCCCGCTGACAGACAGACGGACGGACGGACTGACAGCGGCGGCTTAGTAATAGGGTTCCGTTTGACACCCATCGTGTGCGGGACCCTAAAAACTAAGGCGGAGACCTTCTGGGTACAGATTTTCCGGTTTTACTTATTGTACATACAACATAAACTAAGCAAAAAAAACTACTTTAATGTTTGTAGGTGCTTTGGTAATTAATTCAAAGTCTGCCTGCTGTAAACTATGTTCATAATTGGGTACTTTGAATCGCTCGGATTGCTCTGAGCAGGGTATTCTAGTTCCGTGGCTCGGCGACATTAAAATGGACACGCTCTACCGATTCTGAAACATTTCTCCGACATTCGTTTCGACGTTGAACGGTTCACCGACAGAACGATTCACTTTTTATTTTTTCACCGATAGAACGTTTCAACGGCGAACGATTCGCCGACAGAACCTTTCATGTGCGTCACTTTCGACGAGAATAATAGAGGGGATCTGGCACTCGGCGGTCGCTGCCGCGACACGCTCGCTTCGCTCGCTCGCCTTCGCGCGTTAATGGTCACTGTTCTAACCTAACCTTTTTTTTTTTTTTGTTCCCGGGGTGGAAAATCATCATGGATGTTCCCGTCCCACACTTGCACCGGGGATCATGGGATCTAATGCGACTTCCACGATCCCCGGCTAGTGCCGGCCCGCCTCTGCGGGCCACCTCAAGTCTGGGGGGGGGTGAGGTGTTTAACCCCCCCCCCCCCCGCGACGTCTGAAAGGGGCGTGCGTGGAACACTACGCGCCGCCACCTCGGGTCCAGTGTGATGGGGGGCGGCGGACGTCCCCAAGTCCGCCGTCCCTGGACCCATTTAGGGGGGCCGGGAGAGGGCGTTGTCTGCCCTCTGCCGACGCCCGGTGCGCCTGCTGCGGGCCGGGTGAGCGGAAGAGATCTCCCGCTCCCGTTCCGCAGCCTCCTTCTGCGACACGACTGTTTCGCAGAAGGGTTCTAACCTAACTTAACCCAACATTATCTTTCGCTGTATGAAAGGTTTTGTCGGCGAATCGTTCGCCGTTGAAACGTTCTATCGGTAAAAAAATGAAAAGTGAATCGTTCTGTCGGTGAACCGTTCAACGCCGAAACGAATGTCGGACAAATGTTTCATAATGCGCCCTGATTCTGAAAAATTTCTCCGACATTCGTTTCGCCGTTGAAGGGTTCACCGACAGAACGATTCACTTTTCATTTTTTCACCGATAGAACGTTTCAACGGCGAACGATTCGCCGACATACCGCTACCGTAATAAATTCAAATTCTTTATTGCGAACTAAGTGTACAGAATTTTTAAGATGTTAAAATCAAATCTTAGAACCTAGTTGCCTGTTACATCAATTTAATTTAAATTGCAATTTAAATTGTTATAAAAAAAAGAAAAAATAGAAAAATGTACTATACTTACTCAATATAACCGTTACTTATACAGTTTTACAATAATTATCTATTACCATACGACTTGATACTGAGCTGCAAATTGCAAAAAATGTAAGTAAACATACATGCTACGTAAAGGAAAGTTTTAATTTCGAGAGCTGCCCTAGGGCATTTGGAAAAACGAAAATTTTACTAGCCTAAGGTGATTTAGTAACAGTCACATGTACTCGTAAATTGTTCTGAATTCAAAATCGAGACTTTATCTATATTTTATAATCGTCATTAAACCAGCCAAGTGAGTATTTAATTTATCCTAAACAACGAATGTAGAATGAGTGATGTACCAGTGGCGAAATCACCATTTGTCACGTTTCCTACCGGCTTCCCTTCAGAGGTTCGCAACATTTACACATTACTTCTACCGCTATTGAAAAATGCCACTGTCAATAGTGTCTACTATTGCCAAAAAATATAGTTAAACTACGGGTTTTTTCGGATTCACCATAACATTCAAACAAAAAGTACGCCTATTTTTAGCATTTAAATACAACAACAAAAAATCATATAAAATAACTCGGCGCCAAAAGATCCCGTCATGACGTCACTTTAAGTCACGTGGCACCACTTGATATCCAGGACGTGAACAAGCCGTTCAACGGTTTACGATAGAGACAGATAAAGAAAAAATGCATCAGCGAGAACGAGATGAAGGAATATTGCACATTTTATTTAGTTTTCACCTGTTTTGTATTCGATTCTTCATATTCCTATAATCATTTTAGAATGATAATAATATAGTTGAGCTTATTTCTGTACAACATTAAAAGTTTTGTTTGTGTAATGATAGCGTCTTTATGGTTCTGCTACTTGACGACAGATGGTGTTAAACCTAACTTTAATTTTTACTATATTGCTCAATAAAGTCTAGTAAGAAATATTTTTTTAAACCCGCTTCGCTTCGGCTTTCCTCTTACAAAAACCGACACCTCGACCCTGGAATTCACAGTCGCCAGCACAACAAAGTTACCACAAATTGTAAAGTTCTCTCATTCAATTTTGAACTTAATTATCAAGATTCTTAGGTTTAAATCATTAAAAATCATTTGGAGAAATTTGACGGTTTGTGGTAACTTGATGTGCTGGCGCTGTACCTAACCAATGTAACTTTTATATAGACAAGCAAACCTACCGTCTATCATTATATATATTATTTATTTATTTATTCATTTGCATAATGTACACTCAGTTACAGGCTAGGCTAAAACATATGAGTACATGACCCTGTTAGGGCGCAGCAAGTATTACATTTAACTCATACCTAGGTTAATTATTAGTAGTTAACATTACATTGCATACTAGACATTTAACGCACCCAAAACATTGGGGGCATGCAACGGTAAAGATACAACATTTAAAATTTTTTTCGTTGAAGAACGTTAAAACTTTGACCTTCAATATCACCGTAACCTATGGTCAAGACCAAATAACCGTGCGTGTCAGACTACTCACGGTTCCGTAGTTGGGATGAATATTATTTTACGCACACACAGTGTATTGTTTTATCGTTTATTTTGCGAAAAAACCGGACAAGTGCGAGTTGAACTCGCGTGTTGAGAGTTCCGTACAGTGAATATGTTATTTACCATTTTTATCCCAATATAATTTATCCCAAGAACAAGCTTAACATTGTAGTTAAAAACATGTTCTAACATACGTTCTAACTGCAAATGTATTTTTCACTTCAGTAGCTCAAACATGTAGGTTTTGCTGCTTGAAACCAGTGAGCAAAGTGCGATTTTGCTCACTGAGTGAGACCAAGTAACTTTATATTTTTTTTTTCAGAAAGCCGCGAATATCTTGTTCAGCCTTGGGTTAATCATACAATTCGAAACATTCACACTCTATCTCTTTCCCGCCATTAGAAAGAGAGAGAGACAAAGACCAGCCCTTTCGAAGGTCCGATTTTGAATTCGGCCTAAAAGACAAACACGTTCGGAATTTCATACGAACTAAAGAAATTTTGTATTGTAAAAAGTAATTTTTTAAATGTTTAACTTATCGTTGTATACGAAAATAAGTATTTACAGGTTTAATATCTGTAAATACTTATTTCTAGTTTCAATAATGTTACGTAATATATTTTGAATAATAAAATATCATGGGTGCTATTTCCGAACACGTCTTGATTTAAATAAAATAGCGGGAATAAAATTTCGTGGCTGGCGTAAAGAGTTGAATAAGTTAAAATATATTAAAATAATCGTAAAATATGAGTGAAACTAGCGACGAGAACAGTATTTTAACACCGGAAGACAACAAGTTATTAATGCAGAATTAAATTTCCTACCTGAGAAGTCTCGCGAGAAATATCTGAAAGCATACCATGTCTTCAATGAATGGAGACTTACAAAGGGCGCAAGCAGTTTTTCGGAGACGGTGTTGCTATCATATTTTTAGATTTATCACAGACAAGGCGATCATCTACAATGTGGAGTATTTACTCAATGTTGAAAGCTACTTTAAAAACAAAACATAACGTGCATATTGAAACATACGCAAAACTCGTATCTTTTCTAAAAAGAATGTCAGTTGGGCATAAGGCTAAAAAGTCCAAAATGTTCACGGCCCTTAACATAGAAAAATTTCTTAATGAAGCTCCGGAGTGCAATTTTCTTGTCGCTAAAGTAAGTGGTACCTATGAATCTACGTTGCTAGTTATTAAAATTTGTGTGTAGACTATAAAGGTACTTACTGCCTACTACTAATTTTTGGAGACGCAATGAATCCTAGTCTGGCTTAGCAATACTGTTAAAATATTTATTACGATATGTAAAAAATGCTGTAAATGTTAAATTATGCATATTACTTATGTAATATTTTAATTACAGGTTGTACTGATCATAGGAATTAGTGGAGCGTGTCGCAATAACGAGCTATTACAGCTAACATATGTAAGGGTTCCTTTTTTCGTCTATGAAAAACTATGAAAAACAAAGTTATTTCTGCGGTTATAGCCGCAGAAATAACAATGGCAAACAAATGGCAGCAGTAAGTGCAATTTTTGACAAAATGAGTTAAATATTGATCCCGAATCACCGCAATGAGCTCTACCAGGGCCTCAAGTCTGCTATTACAATAGTGTCAGAATGGTCAATCATTGATTTTATAATTGTTGATTTTGACAAGTTTGGTAATCTACTAATATAATGGCGTCATTAATGAAAATCGGGACAGGCCATTCTGACACTATTGTAATAGCAGACTTGAGGCCCTGATGTGCTGACAGCTGTTTTAATAGCTCATCGGGAGCCAGTAAATTTCGTTAAGGATAAAGGCAGTAAGTCCAATAAATGAAAAATCTTTCATAGCATAACAACAGTAAGTATAGTTACCCCGGGTTTACAAGTGAAGCTCTATCATTTAGGTTTTACGCAGTAACTGTGTATACTGTCGATATAATAGTAAACCATGTTTTTTTTATTTTGTCTTAATCACTTAGGATATCAGCAGTAACTAAAAATACTGTGGAAATAATAAGTAGAGTTTGTTTTTTATTTTGCCATAATCACGTCGGATATCAGCAGTAACTCATCATACTGTGGTTACATTATGCAAGGTCTACTTCTCATTCGGTCTTGATCACTCACACTGTAAGCAGTAATAACTTATATTGTGACTAAAATATTATTGAATTTAAGAGTTCAATTTACTTCAAGTATCAGCTTTTTAACTCGACATACCATTGCCACTGGTACGAGTATAATGCAAAAAACAAAATGTAATAATGATACCACGAATTGAGCAATTTATGGGCGCAATATTTTGTCCATTTTTTTGCCTTCAACGAAAGCTTTATCTTTTTTAGACCTTCCTAAAGGTACACTTTAGGAAGGTCTAAAAAATATAACGTGTCTTTTGCAGCCGTCTGGAACAAGAGTATAACTGAAAGAAATTAGGAAGATATATTATCTCGTCACTAAATTAATTTCTTTTACATAAACGTGATGCTGATCATAATTATTATTATCGTCGGATTTTATTATTATTATCGGATGGATAATTGTTGTGTTGACAAAATAAAAACTGGGCTATTTTGAGTTATCTGGTGTATATTATTAACAGCAATGAAATAAACGTAAAAACAATCACCTTGAAGTATTTTGAATCTGGTCATAGGTACTTTTATGTCCGCAGATATCTTTCACAATCAGGTGGAATATGCTTTACAAAAAAAAAAGGTCTATGATTTTAACGACTTCGTTGATGCAGTGCAGCAAGCGAACTCAAGAAAAACCTTTGTAAAAATAATGAAAGTCGATAATTTTTAGAATTTTACCGACCTATCTTCGCAACATAAAATGAGGAAAGTACAACCTAGAGTGTACCTAGATATTATGGTTTTAGTCGCAAATCGAGACGAGTTCATGCTGCAATACAAAACTAACCATGCTGACGAACAAAGACAAAGTTTAAACTTTTTACAGTTAAAGTACCTAATCAAGAAAATTTCCTGAATTCAGTTCAAAATTGACACCCAGAGGAATTCCAGAATATACGAAGACTGAGATTTTAAAGAAACTGTTAGAATTAATGCCATATAACAGGAAGGGGTTTTGGTTAAATAATTTACCGGTTTCAGATAAAGTCAGTGATATAGATTAAGTTTTCTAGACAGTTTTATGTATTTTGTTATGTCATGACACCCCAAAAAAAGGTCTTGTTATTTTATTTCTTACATTATGTTTGTTTTTTTTAGTTGAAAGGCTGATTTTTTTTGTTTGTTACTTTGAAATATGGCAAACTTGCCAATTTTATATATTTTTTAAGTTTAGTGTATTTTGTTTATCGTTCTAATGTTATCTTTATGTAATCATTCTATTCCATCCATACAGGAGTAGAATGGAGCCCAATAAAAAAATATAATTATTTTATAAGACTTTGAAAGTAAGAAATATTGGTTTAAAATTGTAGGTATAATAGTTTATATTCTTAATATTTTATTGTTCCCAGATGATTTTACCAAGTCCAAAGTGAAACTTCTTGTTATTTATAATATTTAAGTAAAGAAATATTAATTAACAGAAACGTTTTTTATCTAACACTTTGTTTTTATTCCTAAGCTATAACCTAAACATAGTATGAGCTGCTTCTAATAACAGCAGTAACTTACTACTAATAACAGCAGTAACTTACTACTTACTGCTATTATTCTAAGCAATCGATATTTCAGTTGCTGCAACTAGCACTAGATATAAAAGGATTTTCGTCATTTAAAACGGATGGTATTTAAAAGTACTTCAATTTATTCCCATTTCATTTACCTAATTTTGCCTGTGTTCCACCAAATATACTGAATGTGCACCAAAATATGATAATTAAAATATGTCATAACGAGCATCTATTTAACAACTGTTGCAAATTTGTAAAAATAGTAATACACCTAATTTTAAAAACAAGCATTTATTTTTTTAGTTTTACTTCAGATAATGCACTGCAAAATGTATTTGAATCAAACACCAATTAATGTCCAATGTAGCTTTATTAATAAAAAAATGAACACATTATAAAATGTAATGCTTACTAAAAATGTTTTTTTTTAATACTAATCAGTACGAACCATAATAATTCAAAATGTTAAACAAAGTCTTTACTCCTACAATGTTCACATTATCAGTCCACTCAATCTCTGCAGTACTTCTTTAAATTATTGCACCAATAAAGCGCACTTTGCCTTTGTAGGACGCCCACGTTTTCGTTTTTGCCCGATAGCTATGTTTTTGATCTCTACTGGAGGTGTTATGTATTTCAGCCTGATTTCAAGTCCAGTAACATGTTTACATTTATAATTTTTTAAAAACTCGGGGCAGTTACATTGACCATTTACCCAGTCACTATTTTGGGAAGGCAAGACAACTGTCCAGTGAGTAAAGGCAAATTTCTGAAATTCATCGAATGTCTCCCAACTTGCCCGTTTGGAACATTATTGGTTGCTGAACCTTCGACTAGATAAGATTTTTGTATCGCTGTTGTTGATATGGTTTTCACTTTTTTGTTCAATTTCGCCCATTGGTATGCTGATGTCCAATCAGATAGTTCTATCAAAGGTGTGCTTGAAAACGAGTCCACTTTATAATTTTCGGACCACTGCTTGACCATGTCAAGAGTAACAGCACGAAACCGGGACAGTGGAATTCGTTCTCTAAGGGTGTGGCTATCTTTTATGCTCCTATTGAAAGCCTCGAGTGCATTATTCGTAGATGGAGATCCGTCCGAAGCGCCTAGGTACCAATTCGGGTTTTGTATTACCCATTCTTCCTTGAAGTATGTAATAAAAGCCTTTTGACTTTTATATTTGTTCAAAAAAGCTGCTAAAGCGGTGTTGAACACGCCCGGTACTATGACAGAATGTAAAATGTCGATGCCTTGTAGAAGATCTTTCTGCAGTCGTTTGTCTACTAGTTTAACTACTTGTTTCTTAATATTCTTTTTAGCGTGAGCCCAGCACATTCTGACTGTAGTCTCAACTCCAAATACTTCCGTAAACGCATTTTGAATACTCTTGACTGCATCACAAATTAAAACCTTCGGCTGCATTACATGCGAATACAGAGTGTAAGCGCTATATTTAAGCTGTTCAAATAACATTTTAAAATCTTCCTTGCGTTCTGAGCTAGAAATGGCCAAACAAAAAGCATAAAATTTTTTGGTTTTATCAGTAGTTCCCACCACTAACACGGGGAATCCTTGCCACACAATCTTATACGTAGCGTCTGCGTGTATGTTGGTTGCCACTGTTGTCAATTTTAGCAAAGACTTTGTACTGACACCAAAACGAAAAACGGGAGACTCACACTCATATACGTAGTAGAAGATAACATACGGTTCATTTTCATCTTCAGGTATCGCAGAATGATCAATTAGCCATTTCTCCAGTTCCCCCAGACTGATAACAGAAGGTCCGTAAACTGCGCGGCGGCGATCGGACAAGTAGTTGTTCAGTTGCTTTATCGTAGGTACTGTGATACCCGGTGTCTGACTTAAACGGTGTAATATAGCCTTCGGTTTTACATGCAATGAGAATAACTTGTTTATTTCTTCTTTTGTATCTTGACAAATACCATATTTTCTTTGACTACTAATACTCTCGTGATCATGATCAGCGTCTAAGCGATAAATAATAACAGCATCAGAAGTGGCTTCAAAAAGTAAATATAGTTGTGATGCACACTGAGGGCCACAAGCTTTGACTTGGTTACAGCGGTAGTATTTTTTTATACCTTCTTCTGTTCTGCAAGTCTTCCTCAATGACCATACTTTCTCATCATATACTGCTTTTTCTGCTTCTTGAACATTTTCGTATCTTGATACCAATACCCAGGTTTTACCTACACTCCTCTTCTTTTTAATAGACGGTTCTTCCGTTTCAGATTCACTTTCCGAACAATACACGGGAATATCATCTTGATTTTCTATATCAAGTGGTAATTGTTCTGGTTCCATACTAAAATACTCGATATATTCAACAACAACAAAAACTAACTATTTGTTTAATACTATTCCTTAATTAAAACAAAAGATCCCACATTTAAAACAATAAATCAGAATCTCTTCGCCGCGCACAGGATAATAGTAAATTAACAAACACTAGAAGCATGCCGGCAACGTCGCACGTGTATCTAACGTCTCGCTTTCTCCTATGATCCTGCAATATCTCTATCTCACTCAACGAACCGCCCCGCCTGCCATCGCCACGCCGCCGCGCGCCGTCTCCGTCGCACAACAGAGAGCAATAGGCAGGCATCGCGTCGCAAGCGCGCCAAAACCATTTTCAGTAAAATAAATATAAGTCTTAGAAGTTAGAAGTAATGTTTTACGAAATGCATTATTTGTTCTTCAATTATAATTATTTCAGTAACATAAAAGTTGTACAAAACCGTTTTAAATGGGTATACGGTACTAGGATGCATACTAAAAATTTTGTGTAACATTCAGGAATATTTGGTGCACGATCAGTATTTTTCGGGGAAGAATAAAACAGTTATTGTTACAATAGAATATTTGCAGCGCACTACAATAAAAAAGTGTTATATCTTGGTGTTAATTTGGAATTTGTTTGATGTAACATATTTTGTTGGCCGAGTAGTTTAATTATATTAAAACAATTAAACGGGTTTAAGATCAATATTTTAGAAATGCATACATAGATGTACCTTAAGATTTTTGGTGAACACAAAAATATTATCCATTTAAAACTATTAGGTATATTATGTATACAATTTTATTGAGCGAAGAAAATAAAAGCGCTTTATTTGGGCTACACGTTTCAATCATCACAAATAATATAACTTATAAAAAGAAGTCAGGAAAAACAAAATTGTACTAAAAACTTTGCGCGTCAATTACTCAAAACTATGCAAAACCTACTTACTGCTCTTATCGCTAGCGCGGCAGCGCACATGTAACGCAGTGGTAACACCCATAAACCTTATGCCTCGCGCATAGAACTCAAATTAACACAAAAGTATTAACAAACGCGCGCGCCCTTAAAATCGTCACAACTCCAAAAGTTATTATTGTTTTTTATAATTTCGAAATCAGTCGGAGGCATAACTTTCCTGAACATGTACCTACAAGTAGATTATTTATAAAATATTCATAAATAAGACTAGATGTTGGGTACATTATGGACCCCATAAATATGACCATTTTAGAGCCCTTTTCTTTATTTTTTTAAAGAAATATTTGTTTATTCAATTTTACTTGTTTGTGCATTGTAGCCCTCGTCAATACAAACATTTTGACACCTCAAATAACTATATTGACATAGAAATAACGGAAATATCGGCATTTCGCACTTTTCTTGAAAAGAGGGCCTATACCGGAGCGATCGAAAAAAACATTTCCAATGTTAAAAACAAAAACAAAGGTTGTTAACAATGAAATGGTTCCTTATCCGTATCTTTTTGTGGCTACTGGTGACAGAAAATGTAGATTAGTTGGTCGATTATTACTCGTAACTTGTAGAGCCTCCTTAGCTTTCACGCCCGCCTCGTCACCATAGAGGCGGTCTGGCCGGTACTCGACTGCTGGCTCGGGAGGAGGCACGGCTCCTTGTTGTTTCGGGTGACGCAGGTGCTCTCGGGGCATGGTTGCTTCGGGAACTACCGGTGTCGCATAAACAGGGAGCCGGACGCCCGGTGTTACCACTGCGTCGACTGCCGGGAGGACACGGCGCGGCATACGCTGGCAGAGTGTGCCACTTGGGAGGAGCCGTGCCCTCGTCTTAGGAGTAGGCAGTGACCTGTCGCTGCTAGCCGTCGACTCCATGGTCGGCAGCGAGGAGTCCTGGGACGCGGTGGTATCCTTCTGCGAAACAGTCATGTCACCGAAGGAGGCTGCGGAAAGGGAGCGGGAGATCTCTTCCAATCACCCTGACCACAGCAGGCGCACCGGGCGTCGGCGGAGGGTGGACAACGCCCTCTTCTAGCCCCCCTAAATGGGTCGAGGGGCTACGGACTCGGGGACATCCGTCACCCCCCACATAGCAGGACCCGACGTGGCGGTGCATAGTGCTCCGCGCGCGCCATTATTGGACGTCGTGGGGGAGATTTACACCTCAGTCCCCCCGCGAGCCTGAGGTGGCCCGCAATGGCGGGCCGGCACCAGACGAGGATCGCGGAAGTCGCGTCGTCGTAGGGGAACACCGGGGTGATTTTTAGTCAGTAAGTGTCTGACAGACCCCCAGGGCGGGGGACATCCATGAGGATTTTCCACCCACGAACAAAAAATAAAAAACTAAATGGTTTATTAAGGAGATGTGAAAAAAATCATGGCAGTAGTTAATACTCGTATAATGAAATCAAAAGGAAAACTATCACAGCTAAGTAGGGTTTACAAGTTAACGAGTAATAGTTGATCAACTTAAAGCCGTTGGAGAATTGATGTCGATGTATGGGACAACATGTTTTTCAACCACAGTGGTGCCGATTCCCTTGTTCACAAACTAAACTAAGTTTAAGTTCAGTGCATTCTTTTCTTTCTATTTCATTAAGAAAAGGAAAAAGATCAATTTTAGCTTAGTCCTGTCAAATTAATCAGCGCTTGACGTAAATTGACGTAATTTTAGTAGGCAAGTTTTTAATCACGTCTAAACTTGTATGGAGTAGTGGCGGTGATTAATTTGACAGGACTAAAGTAAAATTTATCTTCTGTCCTCTTCTTAATGAAATAGAAAGAAAAAGATGCACTGAATCGGCGCTAATGTTAAGTTTGTTTTTAGGATAAATTCATCCCAAGATTTCCCAACTACGGAACCCTTCATTATGCGTGGTCCGACACACACTTGGCCGGTTTTTTTGTATGGCATCTCGTAGTTGACCTTGAGAGGTCTTGACTACTTAACCGGTCTATCCTATGGCTGCCTTAAGCGGACTCAAAGCCTCCAGCTACGGGCGAATATCTTACACTTATATCTTACTTACTAAGCGACTGCTCGCTAAGGGCACCGCCTGTGGGGTGCGAACCTCGGTTTAGGGTGTCGCTGGGGGGAGGACAGCAAGTTGGAAAAGATGGATCATAAATGGATATTGGCGCCGATTCCCTTGTTCACAAACTAAACTAAATTTAAGTTCAGTGCATCCTTTTCTTTTTATTTCATTAAGAAAAGGACAGAAGATCAATTTTAGTTTAGTCCTGTCAAATTAATCAGCGCTTGACGTAATTTTAGTAGGCAAGTTTTTAATCACGTCTAAACTTGTATGGAGTAGTGACAGGCGCTGATTAATTTGACAGGACTAAACTAAAATTTATCTTCTGTCCTCTTCGTAATGAAATAGAAAGAAAAAGATGCACTGAACTTAAATTTAGTTTAGTTTGTGAACAAGGGAATCGGCGCCATTAGGTAATTATTATCAGGGGAGTGATAGTTTTCCTTATAACTTCGTTATTTATGTATTATACTCTTAACGTACGTTTAGCTGGTGGAGGGGGGGGGGGGGGGGTTATTACCACTTTAAAGCTTAATATTTTCCAAACGCATCCCAAAATCGGAAAATATTCAATGAAAGGCCAATCCAACAGCATCTCGCACAATGGAATGGTCGAGTTAAAACAAAACATGGAAAAGTGGGGTTTTTAAGGAACGAAAATAAAAATAAAAAGCTGTCAGTCGTAGGACTGCGCGTCAGAAGTGAAGACATCTGTATAATATGTATCTGAGCGTAACGGTCACGCGAGTTCATGCTTTTTCCCCATCCCAAAAGTGCCCAACGTGCCTAAAGAAGTTTTCGCTTAAAAAACATTCAATATTTTTTAATTCACTACTTGCTAATCGTGTACTATGTGTAATGAGTTATATCACAAACAGACAGACGGACTTGGCAAAACTATAAAGTGTTCCTTGTTATACTACGGAACCCTAAAAACCCGTCTCGTATTTTAGTCGATTAATTTAATGTTTAACACAACCCTATTTATCAATCTGTGACTTGACAGCTATGCTTATTGCTTGTGTGTGACTGAAGTAGGATTTGCGAGCGAATGTCAAAATAGTGCTCTGTTGCTGTTCATTTTGTTTAGCTCAGTGCTCTTAGAAAATATTATTATTTCTGTTCGTTAGTGCCTATGACAATACAGTCTGAAATTACTTAGTATTGATTACTAAGTCGCCTAAATTTTTATCTTTTTCCTACAAAAACTCAATCATGGATGAAGTCTTGGACAAACTGAGTAAAACCAAGTTCGATGGATTGTACAAAAATATGGGTAGGGATATGGACAACCAAGAGGAGAGACGAAGGGAAACGCTTCAATTTCAAAAAACGTAAGTTTTGATAATTTTTATGAACTGTGTGTAATTTTTTATTTAACCTTACACAAAACCTACCTACTTTAATTTAATTTTCATTAACCCAAAACCTTTCACGGAATCACACTAATAAAAAAACAAAACAGATAGACAATTGTTTTAATAAAAATGAATAAAATGATAATATTTCTACCAACTTGACTTCTTATGTTCCCTTTAATGTACACCACACAATACAAAAAGGACCAACATATTTAAGAGAGACTACGAATATTATATATGTGTTATTGTTGTACCTCAATACATCTCACGCCTTTGTTGGTGATTTCTGACCGTGTGTTTACACCCATATACAAACAGCCCGATTCAAACTTTATCAAGGCTCGGAACATGAGGCGATTCGCTACTCAGTAGCGGATTCAGATGTCAGTAGGGGTGAGGGTACTACGCAGCGACTAGCCCACTTCAGAGCCACCATCAAGTTTAAATCGAGCTGTACAAGTTGTGATAATTCTTCTCAACAAGTATTTTAAGACTTGTCAAAAACTTGTTGTGTATTTAAAAAAACATAGTATCATACATGTTGTTGACATTTTTTCTGATGTTTTGTTAACTATTTTGTTCACCTTTTTGACAAGTTTTCTCCAAGTTTCGTATACAACTAGTCTTTACAAGTTGTTTTAGGTGTAAATGATAAACAAAAACAGCAGACACAACATATAGTCTTTCTTTCTTTCTTTCTTTCTTTATTTTGCAAAAAAGTGAACAATAACACTAGTAACTATAATACGCTAAGAGTATACAAGTTTAATCAATCAACTCAGCTTATCGCAGTCCAGTGAGTGAGTGACCAGAGGGGACAGGGTCCAGTGGTGCAGCCTGTCCATTGCTGGACATTGGGGGCCTATGTCCAGCAGTGGACAGGCTGCGCCACAAGACCCTGTACTCCATCTTCACCATCCAGTCTGTCCCTGCCACCTTTTTGGAGCCACACCATGTTTTATACCTTGGCATAAACATGGACACACGGGTTACAGAGCCACTCTTTCGGATAAACACTCTACTAATTCAAGTTAGAACTGGTTTTGTAATAATATAATCTAAGGGCTGTATTATAGAACCTTACTCAAGACTCAAGCATTACTTAAAACTTGTTTCAACTAGTGTACTATGTTGATAGTTTCATTCTCTGTTGTAATTTCAGCAACCGTTCAGTTCTTACGGATACATTTCGGGGAGTCCTGGGATTAGTGGAGGCTGTTGAAGAAAGCAACATCTTTAAAGAGGAAAGGGTAAGATAAATTAATGATGATGCTGATTAATCTTATGGCTACTAAGTTAATGGACCGTCAAAGTATGGAATAATCCATTTATTACGTACAATTCTTGCTTGATTTGTAGCTGTGACTTTTGTAGCTGTTACTTAGATGTATAATAATCATCTGTCCATTGCTTTAGTGATCACACATCCCCCTGCTGACCATTGGTTCCTTGGATTGGTCTCTGGGTCAATCAAGCAAAGTTTGTTTTACTGCCATTCATCATGCATAGTCATTTATTATAACAAATATATTCCTGCCCTTGCAAGTTATTATTCTAATATAAGTATCTACCTTTATTTGCTACCTATATTTGCCAGACTTTTTTCAGCTTCCCTTTATAAATATGGCAGTTACTAGTGTCTATTTTATCATCATCAACTTCTCATTTAAAAATTTCAACTATTTGCCATTCTGAGGAACATGCAGGGTGAATTCATAAACCGAGATCTCTATGGCAGCTATGTCAACCGATTTGTAGGTAGAAAGGATATGCATTTGTCTTTGACCTGAATTCGACCCGAAATACCATAAATTTAACGTAATATAATATCATAGAAAGACATATTACTTAAATAATATACAGGGTGGACTTTTGGGACGGGGCAGAAAGGGTGTAGGTAACTTAATCGTTGTAGCTACAGGAAAACGGTCTTAGGAGACTGTCTTTAACTTTTGATACATTTTGATCTGTTTTCACAAAAACTTTTTTTAATGCCAATCGATCTTGTTTCTTATAAGAATCAAAAAGCTCTAACGGACCAACTGAGGTTTTAGTACTAGAAAAGTCAGAAATCACAAAAACTTTTTTGCTATTTCTGACCTTTGTAGGTCAGAAATAGCAAAAAAGGTTTTGCTATTTCTGACCTTTGTAGCGGACAGGCTTTTTTAACGTTTCCCATACAAGTCTGAAAGGGGGGAAAAGTTTATTCAAAAGCAACGAAAGTGCCTATCTAAAATTTGTTCTCAAAGAAATTAAAATTATAACGCGTATTCATTCAAGTTTAATTTTTTTGTTTATTTTCGGCTAGTCTATCCACACAAAAAGAAAGTTTGGATTTCTTTCCTACCAAAAGTATGGAATAAGTTTGTTGTGATGTCTGACTTTTCTAGTACTCAAACCTCAGTTGGTCCGATAGAGTTTTTTGGTTCTTATAACAAACAGGATCGATTGGCATCAAAAAAAGTTTTTGTGAAAACTGCCCATTCTCATAATGACTTTTTTTTTTCAAAGTCTGTGAATGCAGATCAATGTTTCAAAAACTTAAGGACAGTCTCCTAAGACCGTTTTCCTGTAGCTACAACGATTCAGGTACATACCCTTACTGACCCGTCTCAAAAATCCACCCTGTATGTCAAAGAATTTGGATTCATAAAATAAGTGAGCGATATTGATAAACTTGTAAACTTACAACTGAAAACTTGTAAGATTAGGTAAATTGTACGAATTGTATTTCTACAAATCTACAACTCTTACAATTATGTAGGGCGTCGTGATATGCTTTGTGTTTCCCTTTTAAAAATGCGAAAGAATTGTAAATTGTAACTCATACAATTTTATTTAAAATTTCTGCGTTACTCATTTAAAAAATGTAAACTTGTAAAGTTTTGTGGTACCTACTTATAAGACCCAGTCCTTGGTACTTAAATCAAATAAATTTATAATTAAGATTCAATAAAATTACTTTGAATTATGTTTTTTTGTTATTGTCATACAAAACGTGGATTTTCATTAACTAGTAAGTTTACGAAATTGTGAACATTTACTTTAATATATCACAAACAGAAGATTTCATAACAAAGAAATATTATGACCCAGCACCATATTAGCGTAACACAGTTTGAATCACAATCCGAGAGTTTTGAAGCATATTGCTAATCCATTGCTTCATAGGTTTCAAAAATTCGTCTGCTCAACAACGTAAATAACGCAATGGACGTGGGTGAACTGTCAAAATGAAACCAATTGTGATCAATTGTAATTTTATGTGTTACGCAATTGCCCCTTTACTGACTTTAAACTGAAAAAATAATTTTCTTTCAAAATTCATGTTTTTGGTTAAAATACATTTGGAAAACTCGGTATGAACTCATAGTATTAAATATTCCTGTCTCTAACAGTTGCCTTAGCTGTTGTAATGAAACCTGTTCAAAAACTCGCCCAGTTTATTAACCTTTTGACCGCCACAGTCCTGTATAGATGACAAACCAAAATGTGCCCAGCACGCTACGGTCACGACTACATAACGGATTTTAAGGAAAAATTCGTAGCTTGGCGCCGAGGGCACGTTTTTGCTTTTTTGACGTGGCGGTCAAAGGGTTAAAAACTGTTTATGTTATTTCAGGTTACTTATAGGCCACAAATTTATGTTGCTGGTTTCAATAGATGTGCATATAAGGAAGTTCTCATGCAGTCAGAATGGATGGTAGAAAAACCAGATGATTTCCATGACAATTGGTATGTGCTACCCTGCCCTAAAGGTATTAGAACGCTAGTGGTAGCCAGTCGGGTAAGCTGTTTTGTATTTATCATGTTATTTCATGCATCTATATAGTCTATTTTAGGGAGAAGGATGGATCCCTCTCGAAGAGAGGAGGCCTGTGTCCCAGCAGTGGGAACATTATAGGCTGATTATGTTATGTAGGGAGAAGGATGAATGTTTAAAGGATTAACAAAACCCATAGAAGACCACTCTTGTGTCTGTGCTTGTGTTGCGTCTGTCTGCGACAGAGATTTTTGTTATGAACTAACTATGTAAAGTAGTAATTTGAAATTTGGCATAATGTTATTGCTTAACGAAGTGCGTAAATTGCCAATCAACGGTTTTTAAAATTATTGCTTGGTGTTTCTTTTATGTTCTTTTCTGTCTTTCCAGAGTTTACCTTTTACAAACATTCAAACGATTTCACTTCTTTGTACTCAATAAAATCTAAACTAATATTACTAAGAGCTTGTTGGCCTCTTCCAGAGATACTGAGTAGACATTTGTAATTCCAGGGAAAAACCAAACTGTTTTCCCGGGATGGTACCCTTGTAAGGACAATTCAGTCTGCGTTACCAGGTGGCAGCCAGGTTTCCCCTGGCCGTAACAGTCGTTGCTGCATTCTGGACGGTTTCTTAATACCTACTACAAATACCTTCTATATTTTGGATCTACTGGCATGGAACAACCACTTAATGGCTGATGGAGAGGTAAGAAACATTAATTTTCAGTAGGGGAATAAATGTTGTTATTCCAAGTGATAAGTATGCTTAAATGTTAAAGCAGTTTTGTTAATTTCTGTAACACGATGCAAGAAAATCTGCCACAGCAAGACAGATACACTTTACAAATAATAATAATTATGATTATCTAGTGCTAATCGCGCCGAGTCGCCGAGTCGAGTACGCCCCAAATCAAACCATAATATAAGGCGAATCTGTGACCCGGCTGTAGTCTGCCCTCACTTCGTAATTCCTATACAAAAACTGAGCTAGTTTTATGGTGGCACTAATTAATGTTTTTTCTATAATTTCAGACTGAATTCCGACATTATTGGATGCTATCACAGATAGAAGAAATACCAGATTTGGGGAAACGCTCAAAAGATAATCATTTAAAATTTAAAATTATACCTAAAGTATCATGTGATCCAGATAGCTTTAGAGAGTAAGTCATTTTCTGTTTAAGGGCACGTCGCTTCGTGAGATAAAATACTATAACGGTCCGTTTCCTAAATACATTTTCTTGTAGATGCAGCGGTTAATGGCCCATCTCAAATTACCACCATGTGTTAACACATCACTGAGGGGCTCCTGGCTAAGTAATAACAGCCGCCCGGGTCGATCGATCAGGTTAAGCTACGCTTTCTGCGATCGGTACGTGAATGGGTGAACATCTGTACATACTGAGATCCCTCAGAGCCCCGGGAAGCACGTTAAGCAGTAGGTCCTGGCTGTCATTCGTGGATCTTTGACAGTGGTAACGTGTCGTCACCGTCAGAAGCCAGAAAGTCTGACAACCAGTCTTAACTCTTACCAAGGGGTACCATATTAACCAGCAACTGGGTTTTGGAGATCAGATGGGTAGTCGACTCCATATAAAATACTGGTATTCAGCTGCATCCGGTTAGACTGGTAGCTGACCGCAACATAGTTGGGAAAGGGCTAGGCATGATGATGATAAACAGATCTCTGTATAATTATTTAGTTTAGGATAGAAAGGAATTATCGCTGTTTTGTTACCTATTAGAAAGTAGCTTATTATAATAATAGGGTCTTATACCCATTTTTGAAAACTGTGTTATAA
Organism: Atethmia centrago; assembly: GCA_905333075.3. Classification (NCBI taxonomy): domain Eukaryota; kingdom Metazoa; phylum Arthropoda; class Insecta; order Lepidoptera; family Noctuidae; genus Atethmia; species Atethmia centrago. The sequence continues at coordinate 22,893,245 of HG995367.1, forward strand.
AAAATTCTATAGTGCTTAATATGCCCAAAAAAAAAAAAATACAAAATTTTTATTAAATCGATAAGTGCCATAAAAATGCATTTAAATTTTACATTTTCATTCGCGCGTAGTTTGACGAAAACGCTGGACGCAGTGGACGCCATGTTGCTCTGTGGTCATGACGTCACTCGGCTATGTAAACAAATGCGCTGATCTATTATCTAACTATCAGTTGACAGTTGACACGTTTTAGTTTACATAGCGGTATGACGTAATAACATGGCGGCTACTATTTCATGGTTTTTTAACAGATTAGAAAAACGGAAAACATTAAACTGAATTTTAAAATTTATTTTGTTATTTTATGAACTAAAAGTAACATTTTCCGACTAAAGTTGCCTAAACTATCTCAATAATATATTTAAAGATTTTTTCTTGTATATAGTAAAATACCCTATTATAATAATTACATAACATAACATCACGCCTCTGTACCCCGAAGGGTTAGGCAGAGGTGTACCTATAGTAACACCCACATTTCGCCAGTTATGTTTAAGTCCAATGTAATAGGGGGCGAACCTATTACCATCAACCGGGCACAAATCCCGACTCCGGGCTGCTACTAAGAAATTCCAGATAGAAAAACCCAATAACACTTTTGCCCGACCCGGGAATCGAACCCAGGACTTCATGCTCAGCAGTAGCGCTTGCGACCACTAGACCAACGAGGCTGTCATAATAATTATAATTCTTCAATTATTACAGTTTCATGATGACAATCCCACATTATCCAAATTACTCCCCCAAACTGGATGGCCTATTGTTTTACCACAAGAAGGCCCACTATGTTTCTGGATTAACCCCATTGGTGGGCTGGCTATATCCTTACATGGTGCCTGAAGTGTTTGGACCAAGTAAGTAAAAAAAAAATTGTAAGCAGGGATTTATTTATATGTAGAAAAAAAAATCATTGTAACCTTGCCTATACAAAAAAAAAACAACCCTAACATAACTTTAGATTAAAAAAATGCTGATCACTACATATATTATGAAACAGTCCCCCCCAGCCGCGTCTGTCTGTCTGAACGCGATAGACTCAAAAACTACTTAACAGATTTTTATACGGTTTTCACCAATGGACGGTTTAATTCATGAAGGTTTTGTGTAAGTTGGCTGAAATATGACGATGATTGTTAAAGATGTCGGAAAAAATCAACTTGTGCGTGCGCGTTACTGTAGTACCGTGAGATAATTTCTGACTTCCACGGCGAAGCCGCGGGCAAAAACTAGTAATAATTTATTTTCTTTTCTAGACGTGAAAATAAATCCAGCTTACATGATGGATCGACCAGCAAACTATGTGAACCAAGCAGATTTTATTTCGAAGTTTCCAAAAAAGAAAGAGAGAATACGACGCAGCCACCGAATGGATACTACACCTTCAGCGCCGGATGCAAATGATCTTGTAAGTATAAAATAAAACCGGCTAAATCCGACTCGGACCACGCACAATGTAGGGTACCGTAGTTGGGATGAATTTATACCAAGAACAAACTTAACATTGTAGTTGAAAAGCATGTCCCCTCTATACAATCCACTACAGATATAAGTTTGTACGCACAATATTGAGAGATTGACCAAGTTAGTTAGTAAGACCATAGACTTCTTATAGGTTTTCCTGTAATCTATAAGCAAAGAACTATTTTCTGTATAAAAAACAATAGGGTCAGTAGTTTCGGAGATCAAGTGGGGGAGTGGTAAATTGTCATCTATTTTCTTAAATAACTTTAAAACTATTTATTTCAAAATTATAAAAAAAATATACATTTGAGACTCGTAACCCACTCATACCCTTTCATTTACTAAATCAGACGGTACAGTTTGCAAAACTTCTTTTTTAATTTTCTAATTTTCCCTCCAAAAGTGACCATCATAATAATTTATTAATTTACGTTACACATGTCCGTGTTTGGGTCACAGAAATTCATATGTGTAACAAATTACGCTAATCGGTCCAGTAGATACGGAGCAAATCGGCTGTGACAGACGGAGAGACACAGACAGACGAGTGATGCTATAAGGGTTCCGTTTTTTCCTTTTGAGATATGGAACCCTAAAACCCATTAAAACCAATACATTCTATCAGCTTTATCAATTTGGTTTCTTATTCGTTTAAATATAGCCCAAAAAAATAAGATATTTTCTGCGAAAAAAAAATCTAGTGAAGAATTATTACCGTTTATTCGCAGTAAACACGACGCGAAGAAGGAACAAATACTAAAAAGAACAAGTTGGGGGAAAATATGCGTCACATCCACGCAAAAGGGCCATCGCTCAGCATAATGCTGCGACCCTATGCGAGACAGAGCCTCAGCACTGGTTTTCAGCGACAGCCGGCGTTGAAGTGATACAGTATTTCTAATGCTCAGGCATTAGAAATACTGTATCACTTCAACGGTAGTAAAGATTTATTTAATTTGCAGATTGCCTTTAACTTAATTGCCTATGGGAAATAAAACGCGTTTACCTCAGTCAACAACTTAAACTTTAAAACATCCCAAAAAGTTATTCCGTCGTTACAATTCGCCCTAAGGTGACAGAGACAGTATGAAACTAAGGGCGAATTTCACAAATTAAACTGAACGCGTTCAGCACATCTAAACCTCGTTCAAAAGCTGTCAGTGGTGCCAATTCTCTTGTTCACAAACTAAACTAAATTTAAGTTCTGTGCATCTTTTTCTTTCTATTTCATTGAGAAGAGGACAGAAGATAAATTTTAGTTTAGTCCTGTCAAATTATTCAGCGCTTGACGTAAATTGACGTAATTTTAGTAGGCAAGTTTTTAATCACGTCTACTTGTATTGAGTAGTGACAGGCGCTGATTAATTTGACAGGACTAAACTAAAATATATCTTCTGTCTTCTTCTTAATGAAATAGAAAGAAAAAGATGCACTGAACTTAAATTTAGTTTGTGAACAAGGGAATCGGCACCATTGTCAAGTTGCAGACTGTTGACACTGACAGCTCTTGAACGCGGCTTACACGAGCTGATCGCGTTTAGTTTCATTAGTGAAATCCGCACGTAATAGCGGCTTAAATGACTTGTTAGGGTTCCTTACCTCAAGAGGAAAAACGGAACCCTTATAGAATCACTCGTATTTTTTTCTCTCACTAGGATTTTTTTCGCAGAAAAAATCTTATTTTCCTAGGCTATATTTAAACGAATAAGCAACCAAATTGATAAAGCTGATAGAGTTTTTGTGGGTTTTTAGGGTTCCGTACCTCAAAGGGAAAAAACGGAACCCTTATAGGATCACTCGTGTGTCTGTCTGTCACAGCCGAATTGCTCCGTATCTACTGGACCGATTATGTTGAAATTTGGTACACATATGAATATCTGTGACCCGAACACGGACGTGTATCATATATCAATGAATTTTAAATATGAGGGTTACTTTTGGGAGGCAAATAAAAACATAAAAAAAAAATGATTTGCAAACCGTATCGTGTGACAAATCAATTGAAAGGGCGTGTTGTTTTTTGAGGATCGCAGATATTTTTTTTTTAATTTTAAAATGAATGGCTTTAAAGTTATTACTTAAATAACTTAAAAGCCATTCATTTTACTTAAAATTATGAAAATTTGCCATTTCCTTAACTTTAAAACTATTGAGCCTACATCTACATTTTTGAAAAAAAAAACTGTTATATGTTTATAGAAAACCTGTGTAAATAAGCTATGGAAATAAGAAGTCTATGGTAAATAACATGGATAATCTCTCAATATTGTGCGTACAAACTTACATTTGTAGTTGGAATGTATGGGACAACATGTTTTTTAACTGCAATGTTAAGTTTGTTCTTGGGATAAATTTATCTCAACTACGGAACCCTTCATTTTGTGTGGCTCAACACACTTCGCCGATTTTGTTTCCTCCTGGACATTTCAGGTTGAACCCTACGTCCAGACGAGACTCACTTTCGCAGTTGTGTTGATTTTAGTCATTTAAATGACGTTTGTTTACAGTTAGTTGTGGAGGCTCTGACAGAATCCGGGGCATTTGACCTGGAAGAGGCAGATAGAGGAAATGAAGCGAGCGCTGTAAACATGGAATAAGCGAAACTTAGGATTTGTGTACAAATTATTATTTATAATGTACTGTCGAACAAGCTATTTGTTATACAGGCAGCTAACTTGCAACTACTTTTTAACAATGTTGTGAGCGTGCTGAGAAGTCAATTCTTTTAACATCACTCTCTTAAGTCGCACATAAGCTAAAAATGTAGTAAATCAATCAACTCAGCCTATAACAGGCCACTGCTGGACATAGGCCTGTCCCAGGCAGCGCCACAACACCCTATCCTCCGCCTTCCGGATCCAGTCTGTCCCAGCCACTTTTTTAAGGTTGTCGGTCCATGGGGGTCGTCCCACACTACGCTTGCCGATACGCGGTCTCCAGTTCAGGACTCGTCTCGGTCCTTCGACAAACATGGCCAGCCCACTGCCACTTCAGCCTGCTTACTCTGCAGGCTATCTTGGTAACTCCGGTTCTCTTCCGGCTAACTTCTGTTCCGATCAAAGAAACTCCGAGCAAAAATGTAGTACGCACACACAACAGAAATTAATATTACCTAGCAGTGCATGTCAAAGATAAATAATTTTGTCTGTATACCAAATAGCTTGTTCGACTTTACTGGTTTTGAACCAGAATAAATGTTCTTTAGATTTCTCCTAAAGGAGTCCCTGTGTCTTTTAAGTAGCCATTTAGAGCTACTTTCTAGTCGGTAAGTATATGTCGTTCCATATCAATAAGTAAGTCTTACCCCTGCACGGCGCGATTTAACGTAAACTACCAAGCGGTTGTCGAAACAATTTCAGGGACACGGTGCATTTTCACAGCAACTGCGATTTCGAAATACGGTTGCATTCGATTTTGTAGATTTTAAGAGCTTTTCCTGGGATAAAAAGTATTATGCTATGTGTCCAGTGTTTACTTGACCTGTGCCCCAAAATTCATCCAAATACGTTCTGAGAGGAAATTCTCGTATTTTTAAGGTTTGGATTATACTCTCAGCCTGATTGTGCTTATAATGCCTCAACTTCAACTCTTCATTAATGGCTTTTGTGGAAGAGACATCACAATTTTTAGGTTGTTATGTTCAACAAGGAACCCGTAGTTTCGCCATGTCCGTCTGTCTGTCAGCCTGTCTGCCCGCGGCTTAGCTCAGAGACTTTTAGTACTAGAAAACTGTAATTTGGCATGGGTATCCATATTAATCACGCCGATAAAGTCTAAAATAAAATCTTGAAAAAAAATCTTTGTAGGGTTGTACCTCTCTTACACGTAAACTGGTGGGGGTGGGGTGTCGTTGGATAGGCCGTACAAATTTGTAAAATTGCGGGTCTGTGAAAACTATTTTTTGATTCAGGGATCCGTTTGCGTAATATTAAGCTTTAAAGTGCTAATTTTTGTTAAGAGTGAAGTTCCTCACCCGTGCCAGCTAAATGGTTGTTTTTGGATATGTGAAAAATATCATTGCAGTAGTATATATAACGAAGTTAAAAGGAAAACTATCACAGCTAAGTAGGTTTTACAAGTTAACGAGTAATAGTCGACCAACTTCCATTTGAAGTTGGAGAATTGACTGTGACGTATCGATATACGTCACGGTCAATTACATACCCATACATCGATGTATGGGAGAACATGTTATTCAACTACAATGTTGGGTTTGTTTTTGGCATAAATTCATCCCAATTACGGAACCCTTCATTGTGCGTGGTCCGACACGCACTTGCCCGGTTTTTTGTTTTACTTCCTGTTCACTTTGTAACTGAACAAAAAACATAGTTTACGAAAAAGATAAATTGCTAGTATTTTTTCAAAGTCAAAACCAAAGACAAAAGAGTTTTATGGTATTATAAATCTGCTAGTTTGTCTGACTGTTTAGTAAATTTCAAATTCAATGTGGCGGACCACGCACAATGAAGGGCATTGTGCGTGGTCCGACACGCACTTGGCCGGCTTTCCAATATAACGTAGGTCAGTGAATGTTTATTTTTTTTGACATTGATTGTCGCTGAAATGAAATTGTAACTATTCGTGAGTAATTAACGAATAAACACTCGTCCATTTTTTAAAATTTGTAATAACGATTAGTGATGATAAAATCATGACTGCAGCGGGCTTAGGAAAGTCTTGTACCGTGTTTTAGCTTAGTTCCTAATTTGGCTTAAGCTAAAGAAGTATTATTCGGAATTAGGGTAATACTGGCTCAAGTTTCGGCGAGGTAGTTACTTGAATATGAAATAGTAGGAAAATATTATTTGACAACTGTAGAATACTCATAGCATACTACAATATATTAAATGTGTTGTATTATACGGCAAAGTTCGTGAGAACTGCGGTTATATTACGCAGGAAGGAGATGATACTAGACTTTTAGATGCTAAATATGTACAATCGCCAGCACATCAAGCTACCACAAACTGTCAAAGTTCTCCAAATGATTTTAAACCTTAAAATGTTGATGGTTAAGTTCAAAATCGAATGAGAAAATTTTATAGCTTGTTTTAACTTGACGTGCTGGAAACTGTACGTCTTACTTGCACGTTCTATGACCAAGACTGCCAAAAGTCTTGGCGTTTAGTATAGTCCCTTTTAATACACTTAGGCTGCGCCACGTTTGCCGTGTAGAATTGTGTGAAAGCTTGCACACGAGTCGGTAAATTCCACCCGGTTTGCCAATATTCGCTGCCGGAACCCTTAAATTTGAACCGAGGATGAAAATGGGCTCATTGTGTTACTGATTCTTATTGATGGCATTCTCAGTCCTTTCGCTGTTTGAACCGTCTAGTTGTCTACATAATCAAAAGTTACTTGAGTGTCGATTGTTATCGACTTGTTCTTAATTGGTCAAGGACAGCTAATGAGACACAATTGATTTTCTATTGTTTGATTCCGAATCTGTGTCGCGCGGGGTTTTAACATAATATGACTGAAACTCGTTCGACAATGCCGGATTCCCTGTTCCAGCCGCCTGTAGCAAAAAGTAAAAAAAAAATTGAGTAGTAATCTTCATAGGTTTAATTAGCATTGGAGACTAGTTAACTATTTAAAATTGTCTACTGATTTCAAAGGACCAGTTTGGCATTACTCGGCAAGACCAAAATATATTTTAAGACTGGTTGTGAGTCTGAATTACGATCCGTTTCGGATTAATCTATTGACCGCTACGTCAAAAAAACAAAAACGTGCCCTCGGCGCCAAGCTACGAGTTATTCCTTAAAGTCTGTCATGTAGTCGTGACCGTGGCGTGCTGGGCACATTTTGGTCTGTCATCTATACATGACTGTGGCGGTTAAAAGGTTAAGGATCAGGGGAAATCGAGCTAAGCTGTGAGAGTCTTTGGATATTTCTAAATATTTGATGTATGATGTAATGATGTATGATCTATTCGATGCACCATCGATAGTCACATAACATAGGTATATTTTGTGTCATAAAATGTATCTCATTAAGGAATACTTGTTAGTATTATGTATTTGTGTTCAATGTTCAGAACTGAATGTATATCTTTTCAATGCAATAAATTTTTGATTTGATTTATGATTTTGATTTTATACATATTCAATCAACTCAGCCTATCTCAATCCACTGCCTACAGCTGCCTAATGCCTCTCCCTCTGCTCTGCGCCACAGCACCCTGTCCTCCTCCTGCCGCATCCAGTCTATCCCCGCCTCCGTTTTATCCTTTTGACCGCTACAGTTATGTATAGATCATCATCTGCCTAGCCTTTTCCCAACTATGTTGGGGTCGGCTTCCAGTCTTACCGGATACAGCTGAATACCAGTATTTTACATGGGGCGACTGCCTATCTGACCTCCACAACCCAGTTACTGGGTAACACGATACCCCTTGGTAAGACTGGTTGTCAGACTTTCGAGCTTCTGACGACCCGTAACGACTGTCAAAGATCTAGGAATGACAGCCGGGACCAACGGCTTAACGTGCTTTCCGAGGCACTGAGGGGTCTTGATATGTAAAGATGGTCATTGGGATGTGCCCAGCTCGCCACGGTCACTACGGACTAGATGACATATTTTAAGGAATAATTCGTAGCTTGGCGCCGAAAGCACGTTTTTGCTTTTTTGACGTGGCGGTCAATAGGTTAAGGTTGTCGGTCCATCTAGCTGGGGGGCGACACTACGCTTAGCGATACGCGGTCTCCACTCCAGGAATAGTAATCAATAGCTATTTGGTTACCAACATATCGGGGCGAGCGAGCGAGGTTCGTGATGCTGATAACTCTTGAGAACAGCTTGTAGATATGGCTGAGAAGTGAGATGGGCCTATAATTCTTAATGCCCTGTGCATTGATTACCGCTTTACGCGTCGCGAGACTAAGCGGTCGTGTGTTTCGTATTGATCATAATGAATTAAACTATTACGACAATTAAATAAAATTATTTGCACCGTCAGTATAAAAGTTAAGTGTGTCGCGAGTGACTTGTAGGTTTTCATTGACTTTATTGTGCAAGATGAACTAAATAATATTATAAACAATAAATAAAGTGTTACTGGTAGAATGTCTAACCCAGGATCGAGCCCGTTTGTACGTAGCCAATTACTACCTACAGCGAAGTCCGCCACAGACGCCTACTGAACCATTACCCCGGAGCAACCCAAATCCACTAGCACCCGCGGAGAATGAATTGCCGCTTGAAGCCATCAGTACGTCGGAGATCCAGAAATGGTTAGGATCTATAGATTCCATTCTGAACGAAGTTTGCACTATTTTCGGTGATGGGAAAATGAACTCGGACCAAAAGCTTCGTGTCTCCACTCTTTGCCGGAAGGTCTCCAGTCGGACTTCTCAGATGGCCGTCTTATACCAATCGTTGAAGTCGAAAACGATCCAGGCCCATACCACAATCCAGCACCTACAGGAACACCAGAACATTATCAACTCTCTCCAGCAGTTCAAAGAGGTCGCAGAGACTAAATTGAATTCCTCGGACAATACTTCTTATGTTAGCATGGTGAAGAAAGGTTCCGATAACTTTGTCCGTCCTGCAAATATGAGATCAGTAGCCACCTATCCCAGCGATAAGACCCAAAAAAGTGACGATACCAAGACTCTTGTTCAAAAGATAATGTCCCCCGAACAACTTAAGCTTCATGTCCGTGGCCTGAAAAAGTGAAAAATGGGGGCGTTCTGATTAGCACCGAAAATTACGGCGATATTGAAAAACTAAACAATTCGGAAAAACTAGTATCATCGGGTCTTACAATAGAAGAACCTTCTAAACGCCGCCCTAGGGTCGCTGTCATTGGCGTCCCCGTTGCCCTTACTGAGAAGGAGGTGTTTGATTGTATTTACGAGCAAAACCTTTCAGACTAGTTGCCGAATATTACTCGGGAGTCCTTCCTTGAGAGCATCAAATTAAGCCACAAATCGGGTATGAAAGATCTTCCTACCTGTAACTACATTTTGGAACTACCCGCCAGCGTAAGGAAAGTTATGATAAACCAAAGCCGGATTTTTATTAACTGAACATCATGCCCTGTGAGAGATTTCACGACAGTCACCAGGTGCTTCAATTGCCAGCAGTTCGGACACGCAGACAAGTTTTGCCGTGAAACTAGTTCCACTTGTAACCACTGTGGAGAGACTGGAAATACCTTCAAGGAATGCAGCAGCAAATCTTCTCCCGCTCAATGTGCGACCTTCAAACGCTTCAAGCGGAAATGTGACCATCCTACTGGCGATGTAAGTTGCCCGGCGCGCAAATACGCAGAAATCAACTACATTAACTCAATAGATTATGAAGGCGCCTAAGAGCCCCAAAGAATATTTTTATTAGTAAGCACTTAAACAGGTACGTATCTTATCATCTATTTATATTTACACTTAGTTTGTAATCATCATGACAAATCAGCTAATTTGTGATCTGGATAGTTTTTCTGTGTCTGAATCTAAAATCTGTAATGTTGAGGACTGTAAACACCTTCCTTCTGGAGGCAAAACGTTAACTGTACTCACACAGAACATTCGAAGCATTAATCGAAACATGAACGGATTTGAAGTGTTATTACAGAATCTTGACATAAGCTGTGATATTATCATCCTAACAGAATGTTGGTTGTCAAAACAGACAGTAAACTTACCCGCTCTTGACGGTTATTATTCTTACAAAACAGACAGAAACATTAACCAAAACGATAGTTTAGTAGTTTATATCAAAAATAATTTAACAACAATCAAAGAAGAACCGTTATCCCAAGATAGTAATTGCTTGATAATTAAAATTATTCCCGATACAGTAGTCATGGCTATTTATAGGCCTCCTTCTCAAAATTTGGACAGATTTTTGGACTCACTTGACACTAACTTAAAAAACATAACATCTTTTTAAAACTTTTGGCCTTATTAACATTAACATTGCTTCCGGGAAAACCGATACCCATGTACATAATAATTTGAATATTTGCTCATTTCATGGACTTTTACCAGCTCACTATCACCCCACGCATCAGAGCGGCTCATGCCTAGACCATTATTCTAAAATCAAAAAATCCATCCAAAACATTAGTTACTAATTCTTCACTTACCCATCATTAAGCTGTTTTACTAACATTACAAATAAGTTCACCTGGGAAAAACTGCATACGTAGCTACACAAAACTCAATATGACAAACCTTGAAAATGACTTACGCGGTATTAATTTTGACCCTGTTTGTACCTCAAGCGATGCAAATATGATATTTCTTTAAAGTATTTCGTAGATTCGCTACAATGCGCAACACTTCCACTAAGACAATCCCTAGAAAGTACAGTTGTATTAAACCCTGGATCACACCCGGTCTCGTACGTTGGTTAAGACATAAGAGACAAACTTCACTTAAAATTGAAACTTGCACCTGAAAACGAAATACTTTCTGTTTCATATAAAAGGTATCGAAACTTCTGTAATAATCTTTTGAAAAAACTTAAAAATCAGTATGATAAACACGAATTACAGAAGGCGGGAAAAAATAGTAAACTTGTCTGGAAATTTATAAAAACAAATACATTTAGATCGAAAAATCCCGAACCTCCACTAGATTTACTATCAACAGAGATAAACCCATCCGAAGCAATGAATAATGTAAACAACTTATTTGCTAACGTTGGTAAAAACTTGGCTGAAAAATCTTTAAATTCTAGTAATTCTTCCCCTCAAAACCCGACTCCGACATCCCCTAAAATAAAATCTTTTGTTTTATTAGATACCGACGTTAACGAAGTAGTGAGAATAATAAACGGGTTAAAATATGTTTGTGCTACTGGGTGGGATGACATACCTAATAATATACTTATAAGATTTAAATACCTACTTGCCCCTCCGCTAACACACATTTTTCAGCTATGTTTATCTAAAGGTATATTCCCTAAATTGCTTAAAAAAGCAATTTAGGGAAGTGGTCACACCTGTATTCAAGTCTGGAGACAAATACTGTGTGAATAACTACAGATCCATTTCAGTTTTAACAGGACCCTCAAATTTTTTTAGAAAAAATCATTAACAGTAGATTGATAAAATATCTGGAAGATAACAGACTACTTGCAGACAGTTAATTTGGATTTAGGCCCAAAAGATCAACTAGCCAAGCAGTACACAAATTAACTAAATTATATTACTACTAATCTGGATAATGGTATGCACGCAATTGGGATTTTTCTAGACCTTGCCAAGGCCTTCGACACTATTTCTTGTACTTTACTTTTGCACAAGCTTGAAACACTTGGGATAAGAGGAGCACAACTTCTACTATTTTTATTTTTCGGATTATCTCAGCGATCATCATCAATGTGTAAAAATAGGTCAGTATACAAGTTCTGAACTTAAAAATAATTGTTTTGGAATTCCACAAGGCAGCATTTTGGGCCCCACTTTATTTTTAATCTATATAAATGAACTGTGCAGCCTGCCACTCCGAAATGGTATCATAATATCTTATGCGGATCACTGCTTTATTGTTCTCAGCTAAATCAAGAGATGAGGTCTATGAACATGCTCAGAACGGATTCAACATTGTGTCTGATTGGCTCCATAATAATTTCCTAACATTAAATCTAGATAAAACAAAACACATTTTATTTACAATGAGAAATACTAACATACCGCTTACTAATCTAATCATTTACGCACATAATTACAGCACGTGCGCTGACACTGCATGTTCTTGCCCCACTTTAGCTAAAGCTGACCATTTGAAATATTTAGGTGTCACTATTGACCCCAATCTAAATTTCCGAAAACATATCGATTTACTATGTGCTAGAGTGCGCAAATTAATATATGTTTTTAAGAATTTACGGAACATAGCCGACTATAAGTTAATTAAACAGGTTTATTTAGCTTTGTGTCAATCCATTCTTACCTAGTGCATAACTTCTTGGGGTGGTGCTGCTAAAACAATTTTACTCCCGCTAGAGCGCGCACAAGGAGCAATTCTAAATGTTGCTACCTTTCGCCCCTTTAGATTTCCTACGCACCAGCTTTACATAGCATGTAATGTGCTAACAGTGCGGCAATTATTTATTCTGAGCATAGTACTACACCAGCACACAGCACTTCCTTTTGACCCAGTACCTTTCGACAAGAGAAGGAATGACTTGGTTTGCATAAAGCCTCAAACTAAACATGCGTATGCAAATCGATTTTATGTATTTTTAGGACCTTTTCTATATAATAGACTCAACAAGGTACTAAGCCTCTATAGTGTAAGCTATAAAAAATGTAATACGATGTTATCAGAATATTTAGCGATACTCAATTACACAGACACAGAAAAACTTCTAGAAGTTTTGTCATGATGATAATTTATTCATATACTTTTGTATATTTATATAGGCTGGATTTAGGTATTAATGTAACAATATGCTTTTTCTCATAGTTGTTAATAGATTATTTTTATATCAGTTTTACATAAAATCCTAATGTCCCTATAGAAGTGAAATGTAAAGTGAGCCTGAAACACAGGTTTGAATAAACCTAGTACGGGCGGGTCGCTACCTAACATTATAATTCCAAACCATCATTACTTGTACCTGTAATTAAAAATAGTTTAGTTTTAGTTTATTATTAGGCACTATTATTGTATAGAATATTTACTACTGTTGTACAAATGTACACTTTTTGTAAACGTTTTTATTAAATAAATTATTATTATTATTATAAAAAAATATTATTATTAAATTATTATTGTCGCCCTTTTCAACCGACTTCAAAAGAAGGAGGAGATTCTCTGTTCGTTGGAATCTTTTTCTTTAATGTAGGTATGTTTCCCCGATTGCTCGTAGACGGCTGGACTGATTTGGAAAATTCTCTTCAAATACAACAACTAAAAAGTGAAAAATAAAAATTTTACAAAAAAAAAACCGATTTCCAAAAAAAAAACACTAGGTACAATGTGAAAAATAACTTTAATTTCGGAAGTCGGTGGCAAAAACGGAAATACAAAACCGAAAACCCGGTCGGGTTTTCGGTTTTGTACTTCCGAAATTAAAGTTATTTGTCACTCCGTAGTGCTTTTTTTTCAACCAGCTTCTGAAGGGCCTTGATAACTGGTTTTCCACTGGCTTTAGGGAGTTCGGCCGTCATCACTCCGTCCCTAGTTATTTTTCTCGTAAAATAGTTTAAATTAGACATTTTTCTGTAACTGTAAAACTGTTTTTATTTCCTTCATAATGTTTTATTAAATCTAAAAGTGCCAGCCCTGGTGGGAAAAAGTGAACTCGAGAGTTTATGTAAGTGTCATTTTCCCCACCGAAATCAATTATTATTAGTGAGACACAGTGGACGTCAAAATTGTGAACATTCAACACTTTGTCTCACTTGTGGGGTAAAGTGGAAAAATGCAGAAATTGATTGGCCTTTTCAATAGGGTATTTTACTATATACGAGAAAAAAATCTATAAATATATTATTGAGATAGTTTAGGCAAAAAGGAGTTGGAAAATGTTACTTTTAGATCATAAAACAACAAAATAAATTTTAAAATTCAATTCAACGTTTTGGGTTTTTCTAATCTGTTAAAACACCATGAAATAGTAGCCGCCATGTTATTACGTCATACCGCTATGTAAACTAAAACGGGTCAACTGTCAACTGATAGATAATAGATCAGCGCATTTGTTTAAATAGCCAAGTGACGTCATGACTACAGAGCAACATGGCGTCCACTGCGTCCAGCGTTTTCGTCAAACTACGCGCGAAATTTGAAAATGTAAAATTTAAATGCATTTTTATGGCACTTATCGATTGAATAAAAATTTTGTGATTTTTTTTGGGGCACATTAGCACTATAGAATTGAATTAAGACACTTTTCAAAAATGGGTGTAAGAACCTATTTGACAAAAAACAAATGATAGGATTTGCACTAAGCAAATAAACTATATACTTATTCAACGATAAAATCGACACCAGCAGGCTTAGCATGACGCTTCTGTTTTTACGAAGAATAGACACAGCTCTTTCTATACAATCTGTCATTAATTGTCTTTCGTTTCTAACGATCTTTGTCTAGGTCCTTTTTTATGTAGACGGATTTCTTCGGTGCGATGTCAAAAACGGAGAAACGAAATGTCACTTTGTATAGAAAGAGCCGTGTCTATTCTGCATAGAAAAAGAAAGCGTCCTGCAGAAAATAGGAGAATTATATCTCCACCCCCTTTTCTGGAATTCATTAGCTTTTGCTAATTAATTTATACGACATTCGAGTGTTTATAGGCTATATTATGTGACAAGAGGTAAGGAAGAGTAATAAAATCTTGACGATTGTTTACAAACCGTAAATCGAGATAGAATAGAATGTATGAATCTATCACACATTCTTTATGGATATCTCGATTTACGGTTAAATGAATGGATGCCTAGGTTGGTACTGAATGTTGGTAAACAGATCGTCGTTAAATATAGCAATAATGTTTATTATGACTGTCTCGGTCTAGTGGTCGAAAGCGCTACTGCTGACCATGAGGTCCTGGGTTCAATTCCCATGTCGGGCAAAGTGTAATTGAGTTTTACCATCAGAAAACTCAAAGCAGAGATGTCACTCCAACTTCTCCTAATAATGAAGAATCGAGCAAAGTTACTAAACTTGATCTGCAACAGGCGCCTTATAAGCATAAAATATGCATCATCAGTAGTGAAAATAGCAGTAGAATATGTAAAATAATTAATAGCACTAGTTTACTAAATAGTCATGAAATCTGTCACTATCGTAAGCCGAATTGTAATTTAGAACAAATACTAGACAACATAGATGGAAAAGTCCAAAACTTTTCTAAATCAGATTTCTGTATAATCTTTATAGGTGAAGAAGATTTCAAAAGAACACAAAACTACATAGAACTTGTTGTACTCATTCGTAAAAAGATATTACCCTTGGATCATACTAATTTTATAATATGCCTACCACTTTTTAAATATATGAATAATGTTAATATTAGAGTTGCCGCGAATACTCGCTATTATTCGGTATTCGGCATTACTCGTCATTTTTTTGATATTCGTCGAATACCGAATAATAGCTAGTATTATTCGGCATTCGGCGAATAGTCGTCGAAAATAAACTTTTAACGAACAAAAGAACTAATGAGTAAAAAATAATCATTTTTTAAATTATTTTACTTAATAAAACAATACACAATATCAATTATTATCTGTAATATGTGCCTGTGCCTATCATATTCATGAATTTAAATTAGTAAGGCTTTTTAATTAATATTTAAAATCCAACAGAGGCAGATTGTGGTGCAAAAAAACAATTTTTTCTGCACGTTCTGGAGCAAGTCGGTTTCGTTTTTCCTCGTAAATTAAACCTGCCTCGGAAAATAGTCTTTCTGAATAAACAGAGCTTGCTGGTGTGATTAAGTATCGTTTAGCAAGCTTACTTAAAATAGGAAATCTATTCTTATTGGTACTCAAAGCCCACCATTCATATGGGTTTATTTTTCTGTCAGCCTTTGCTAATGCGATGTAGTTGGCGATTTCTTCAGCAGTGGCATTCTTGGGTTGCTCTTCAGTAGGTTGCTCTATAGGTGATTCTTCAAAACATGCCCAAAATAGTTTATGAGTTTCCGAATCATGCTCATTTACATTGTCTAAACGAGACCTTTTGGATGCCGTTTCTGGATCCGAATCATCATTTTCGTCATCTAAAGAAAGCCTAAGACCTTCTCTGAGCGCAGCTCTACGGATCCGTTCAACTTGGGTAGCGTCAAAGTAAAAGTTCTTGTAGCGGGGGTCTAAAAATGTCGACAGGTAATATGTCTTCGTAAAGCATAGATCATCCAAGTTAAAACGGGCTTCCATATTTTCTATCAACGCCTTTCTAAAATCATCAACGTGTGCAGTTTGTTGAATCAGCGCATCTTTCATTAGGTATCTGATTAATGAAACAGTGCTAGGTATCACATCTGATATGGGTGCATATGTGGAAGTCGTGATTTTTGTTATCTCTTCGAAAGGTTTTAAGAGCTTTAACAGATGTTCTATAACCTCCCACTGATCACTGGTCAAATTTTCAAAATTCACGCTCCTTGATTCTGAAATATACACCGAAATTGCTCTTTTTTGTTCAGATAGACGCTCCAGTAAGTAATATGTTGAGTTCCAGCGAGTTTGAATATCTTGAATCAGTTTATGGTTAGGAAGTCCGAGCTCAGATTGAATACTTTCAAGTTTTGTATATCCTGAATGATTAAAATGTGTCACTATGCGGCGGGCACTAGTAAGAATTTCTTTTATTGGAGAACTGTTATCTAATGCATTATTTATCACCAGCTGGAGAGTATGTATGAAGCAACGCTGTGAAGGAAGTAGAGTTTCCTTAACTCCTTTAACCATATTCGCCCCATTATCGTGAACAATCGCTTGAATTTTAGTGATGGGTATGTCCCATTTCGTTACACACTGTAACAGTTCTCTTTTGATATTTTCTGATGTGTGTGATTCAGGAAAATGCGCCATGTTTAGAACGGCATGATTCAGTTTAAAGTTTTCTGATATCCAGTGTCCGGTGAAACTCAGAAATGCAGCATTATTTACAGAAGAAGTCCAAAGATCGCTAGTGAATGCTATAGCTTCAGCCTTTTCTAACTCGTTTTTTAGTTTGCTAACCACTCTCTCATACATGTCTGGAATTATTTTCTCGGTAAAATATGTCCTGCCAGGAATGGTGTATTGCGGCAAAGCATTATTAAGAAGACGTTTAAAGCCTACATGATGATCGACGATGGAAAGTGGCTCGTTGTCAACAGCGATCATTTCACCAATCAAGTAGTGATATCTTTTTGCTCGGCTATCGTTGATGTCCCAAAGCTTTTTTTTTTCAAGTAGTTGTTGCAGTGACTGTTGCACCAAAGGCTGACTGGGCAACTGGGTGGATGAGGAGGTACTTGAAGATGCTCCTGCGGGAGCATTATGTTGAGCATGACTACTTGAGCTTCCATACATTTTACAATACTCATCTGCGAACAAAGAAAAGAACCTTTAATCAGGAACTTAGGTAGCGGCAATTATTTAAATAATGTGCTACAAAACTCACAATAGTACAATTATATACTTCATAAATGAAAATAACTTTTGAAACAAATATTATATTAAATAACGTTCTTATTTTATTATTACTTAGTAACGGTAAAATAAATAATATAGGTAAAAAAAACTAACCTGGGTGTTTGAATTTCAAATGATTCTGCAAAGCCGTTGTTCCTGCTTTTTTTGCTGCTCTACTTATTTTTACACCACACAAAACACATTTTGCACTGTTCTCTTCCTCTTCAAAATGTAGCCAAACATGAGATTTTTTTCCTGGGTTTGGCATGATTGTTCTTTTTTATTAAGTAACACTTTAACTAATTAAGTATTCATCAAGTCTTTAATTCAATAGCAATTTTTAAATAAGTATAGAAATAAAAAATAAAAAAACGTCAACCGATGTCGAAAATCAATTAACAAATGCGTGCCGCCTATCCTAAACACAAGCGTATTGATTGAGCGGGAAATCCCCTACAATAATAATCGCTGGGTTATACAAAACGGGGTATTCCCCGTAACGTAAACTAAACTTAGAACGTAAAGAAAGACTTGTACAAGAAAAGGGTTGCCAGCATTTAAAAATGGAAAATTAAATTTACTACATATATGTAGGTATGTATAACATGAAACAGATTTCTTTAACTTTGTTTTCTTTTCTCACAACCTTAGAAGAAATTAGAAATATTTTTAATGTGTTTAATGTTTTTTTTTTATGTAGAATAGTAATGTCGAGTTATTCGACTATTCGCCAAAGTGAATGGCGATTAATCGGTATTCGATTATTCGCTATAAACACTATTCGCGGCAACTCTAGTTAATATTATGTTCAACAGCCGAGTTGAGACCTGTATATGGATGTAGAAACATGTAATTATGCATACGTATTAGATTCTAACCATAATTTACTATACACTTATGATACATACAGCTCAAATTACGGGACACTTAATAACAAAGGTTTACGAATTATTATGTTAGATTTAATAAACATGATCTTATACTGTAGCAGTATGACAGCCACTCCTTCTAATAGCTCAGAAGTTGATTGTTCCCAAAATACACAAAAAGAAACAGGTATAGTCACAAAATAATTCACAGTTTTTTCTATAAGTTCTTAAATATACTTCACCAAAATATAGCGGGACTGATGAACAAATCAGATACACTAACAGTCAAAATAGAAGAGCTTCATAACACAGGAAATAATATTGATGTAATTTGTATAACAGAACATTTTATCGAGACAGGTTATGAACATTTGTTGCATAAACCTAATTTTGTACCAGCAGCATTTTTTTCTAGAAAAGCCAAGCGTGGGGTACGTGCATTCTTGTTAGAGCAGGACTTCAATTTAGAGAAATACCTTTTTTTTTTTTTTTTTTGAGGGTGGGATATCATCAAATAACTTCTCCCGCTCTGGCCGGAGCGGGCGGGTGTGTAAGACTTTTACTGACTAAAACCCACCCGTATTCCTTCCTGTTGCCTGTGTTGCCAGGGGACTCGGTGACCCATAAGTACCTTCCCGCGACCCCGGCAGGCATCGGCCCTAGTGTACCCCTACATTTGTGCTGACATCTCTTTGAGGCGCGCGTGGAATACGACGTGCCGTCGACCCGGGCCTGGTCCTTACCGGACGGTGAGCTACCCATTGCTCACCGTCCGCAAGCCCGCGCCTACGGTGGCTGGAAATCCGCCCGAGATTCCCGACGCCCAGGGCGTCTCCTGCGGCGGCTAGGGGCGAGAGGGCGCGAAACGTGCCTTTCCCTCAACCGTCCCGCCTCCTCCTTCGCGAGCATTACTGCTTCGCAGAAGGAGGTGACGGCTGCCCATGCCCTCTCGCTCCGTACCATGGCCTGAACCAGGGCCGGACGCGAGAGGTCTCTGACGCCGATCGCCTCCACGAGGACACGGCGGTGCTCTGCCCAAGCCGGGCAGACCTCCACCGTATGCTCCACCGTGTCCTCCGGGTGATCCACACAGTGGTGACACCCGGACGTTTCCTCCCGCCTTATCCGACACAGGAACCTCCCGAAGCTGCCGTGTCCGGTGAGGACCTGCGTCAGGCGGAAGGTGAGGACGCCGTGGCGTCTCTCCAGCCACTCCTCAAAGAGGGGACTTATCGCCGCAATCGTGGCGTGCCCAGCACTGGGTTGCGACAACCGTACTTTCCATGACGCCATGAGATCCCGCCGGAGCTCCGTCCGTTGTGCCGCGATTTCTCGCGGCAACGGACTTACGCCCCGGCGTTTCGCCTCCTCGCGAGAGAAATACCTGACGTAGCAAAACAGTCGGTGTCAGGTTTTGTCGAATCCTGTGCCATAGAACTAATCTATCAAAAGATTATTATTATTTGTATATATCGCATACCTAAACACAATTACAATATATTTTATGAAAAATTAGAAAATATATTAAGAAAATGTTGTTCACTTTCTAATAAAAAAATAATAATCGTAACTGGTGACTTTAACATTGACATCTTAAAAAGAAATAAAATTACATTAGAGTTTGAACAATTTCTAACTCAATTTAACCTTAATTTAGCTCTTTACAAGCCTACTAGATTAAGCAGCAACTCCTGTTTAGATAACTTTGCACACACCTACAGAAAAGACTGTAAAGCACAAATAATAGACCTAATTCTGTCAGATCATACATCTCAAATACTAAGTGTACCCAAATCATGTAAACTGAAATATTGGAAAACTCAGAAGCAAGACATAACACCCGAAAATTTAAAGAAGTTTAAAAAATATTTGAGCAGTATGTCTTTCACGCAAGTGTATAGCACAAATGATGTGATTGAGTCGTTTGACTTATTTGTAGAAGATTTTTTGATCCTACATAAATTATGCTTTCAACATAAACTGTAATGATAAAAACGAATACTAGAACCTGGAAAATGGATATCTCGTGGTATAAAGATCTGTAGTAGGAAGCAAAGAAAATTACTCTGGTCGTATAGATTTAAACCTGACTGTAAAAATAAACTTGATTTTAAGAATTATACTAAGATTTACAAAAATAATATACAACTAACACAAAAAGCTCAAAATAACCTTTTCATAAACATTTCTCAAAATAAGTCAAAAGCTGCATGGCAAGTAATTAACAAGTCTAAATATCGCCTACCACAACAACTAATACCATCCCTAAAGAAAGATAATTTCACAATCACACATCCCAAGGAGATTGCAAATGAATTTAATAACTTTTTTGTAGATGTGATTGAAAATAATATACATAGTAACGTTACTCCGGCTAGTCAAAATATTTTTAACAACTTAACTTCACAATCATTATATATGCAACCAGTTTTACCCATTGACCTAATCAAATTAATTAATAATCTTAAAAATACAAATACTGTAGGCTATGATGGAATATGCACACAAGTCGTAAAATATACCAAAGAAGTTATAGCACCACCTCTAACGCACATTATTAATTTATGCATAACAAATGGTGTTTTTCCTAATAGTCTGAAAAAAGTAATTATTAATCCCTTATTTAAAAGAGATGATAAATCAGATGATGAAAATTATAGACCCATAGCAAAAATTCCTATTTTTTCAAAAAAAATCGAAAAAGTTATTTACAATTGTGCAGGCCAAGTGAACAAATAATAAAGTGTATAGTGATAACACGAACTGATATAAGGTTTACGTTATCATTGTTTTATAGTTTTAATTATACTTTACTAAGTAATTCTTAGTATTAGATTGCCTATTTGATTATGTTTTATATCTTGTTTTATAAAATATTAGTTGTAGAGACTAAAAATATAAGATTATAGTATGTTACCGTCCGGGTGTCACCACTGTGTGGATCGCCCAGAGGACACGGTGGAGCATACGGTGGAGGTCTGCCCGGCTTGGGCAGAGCACCGCCGTGTCCTCGTGGAGGCGATCGGCGGCAGAGACCTCTCGCGTCCGGCCCTGGTTCAGGCCATGGTACGGAGCGAGAGGGCATGGGCAGCCGTCACCTCCTTCTGCGAAGCAGTAATTCTCGCGAAGGAGGAGGCGGGACGGTTGAGGGAAAGGCACGTTTCGCGCCCTCTCGCCCCTAGCCGCCGCAGGAGACGCCCAGGGCGTCGGGAATCCCGGGCGGATTTCCGGCCACCGTAGGCGCGGGCTTGCGGACGGTGAGCAATGGGTAGCTCACCGTCCGGTAAGGACCAGGCCCGGGTCGACGGCGCGTCGTATTCCACGCGCGCCTCAAAGAGATGTCGTCAGCACAAAGTAGGGGTCCACTAGGGCCGATGCCTGCCGGGGTCGCGGGAAGGTACTTATGGGTCACCGAGGCCCCCGCAACACAGGCAACAGGAAGGAATACGGGTGGGTTTTAGTCAGTAAGAGTCTGACACACCCTCCCGCTCCGCCCAGAGCGGGAGAAGTTATTTGATGATTTCCCACCCTCAAAAAAAAAAAAAAAGTATGTTACCGTAAGAAAATATAAGGGAAAACGAGAAAATTGTCATATGGCTCTCGTTACGGTAAAGTTTTGTTATACTTAAACTTAATTGTTGGCTCTCTATAAAGTTTCGTCATACTTAAGCTTACTGCGCCGACATCCACTTCGCGCTCATTGGCTAAAAGTCCTGCCATCTGATTGGCTGACCAATCACAGGGCCTACGTTTTTCTGTATAAATTCCGTAGCCGTTTTGGGTGTCGACCCTAAACCCGGATCCCTAAAGTTAATATAAAATTTATTAACTGGTTCGATCAGAATCAGAATCAGAATTTTATTTGCTATGAATAAGGTATGTACAGGTATAAGATGTTGTCCTTAAATTAATGAGATCGGCTACAATCTACCTTACGGCGTGCAAATTATTACATAAATTAAAATACTAATACAAACAAAACAATGTCAACAAAACAAAACAGAAATTAAAGCGAAGTCAATTAATAGTATTGTAGTCAATTACATAAGTCTTACATGGTCAAATTATTAGGTAATATTTAAACTTTGTTAGCTTTGTCGTTAACTTTCTTGTACATGCTGTGGTCTCCTATAAGTGAAGGAGTACACATACTTAACATCTTTATTTAAGGCTCGTGCAGACTGGCGCAATAACTTTGCGCGACAAGCACCGCGACGCACAGCATTCATAGAAATTGTGCTACTAGTGTCGCGTCGCGCTGTCGTATCGCGCCTGTCTGCGGGAGCTTTTATGTGTCATGTATTGTGTTTTTCTTTTGTTGAAGATCCTAAATCAATAAATAAATAAATAAATAAAGGTATTTACGCATACTTACTTACGTTTTATTTTAAAAGAAAGAAAATAGGTATATTTAGGTAAAGGAATGTTAAAGTTTACTTAAGCAGATATTAAATCGAAAATAACATTTGAAATAGGTAAGAAAACAATATTTCATCCCCTGTAATTTCTTTCTGATTTACTACCACCTTTGGATAATGTAAAGAATTGAACCGTAAAAACGCGATAAATCGGTATTTGATATCACGGCGTCCCATAAAAATCTGGAAGATTCGGCACATTTTTAATAGATGACGGTAAGTAACTGCTGAGGAGCTCGTGGCTAAGTAATAACAGACACACGGGTCGATCCATCAGGTTAAGCTACGCTTGCCGGGGTTGGCCCGTGGATGGGTGACCATTTTTACTTACAAGACTCTTCCGTGCCTCGGAAAGCACGTTAATCCGTTGGTGAAATGACAGCTGGGTCATTTATGGATTTCTGATAGTCGTTAGGGTTCGTCAGAGGCCCGAAAGTCTGACAACTAGTTTTACCAAGGGGTATCGTATTCGTTTTACTGGGTTGTGGAGGTCAGATAGGCAGTCGCTCCATGTAAAATGTATTCACCTGCATCCGGTTGAAAGCCGACCCAAACATAGTTGGGAGAAGGCTAGGCAGATTAAGTAAGAAAAGACTGCTATCCTAGCAATGCCTTTTTTTTTGGGTGGTAAATTATCAAGTAACTTTTCCCGCTCTGGGCGGAGCGGGAGGGTGTGTCAGACTCTTACTGACTAAAACCCACCCGTGTTTCTTCCATTGCCTGTGTGTTGCCAGAGGCCACGGTATCCCTTTCGGACTTTCTCGCGACCCCTGCAGGCAGCGGCCCAAGAGGACCCCTTCAGTTCCTAGCAATGCCTGCCTTTCGTTTTATGGAGAATCTAAGAGACACCATTTACCTACCTACCAATACCTACAGAGGAGATTTCCTCTGTAGGTGATGTGTATCTTGGGATTCCAAGGTAGGTACCTACCTAATTAGCTGATGTTTAGGACTTAGATTAAGGTAGCCGCGATCACCGCATTCGAGCGAATGAATGTTGATTATAACGGCGCACTTTGTTTTCACATCATCAGATTAAGGTAGCAGCGATCACCCCACTCGAGCGAATCGAATGAATGATGATTATAATGGCGCACTTTGTTCTCACATCAACAGATTAAGGTAGCAGCGATCACCCCATTCGAGCGAATGAATGATGATTATAATGGCGCACTTTGTTCTCACATCAACAGATTAAGGTAGCAGCGATCACCCCACTCGAGCGAATTGAATGAATGATGATTATAATGGCGCACTTTTTCTTACATCAACTGTTAGTCCTACCTATACCTTACTAGTTCATTACCATGATCAGTGAATCTACTGTTGGTCTCGGCTCATTAAACAATTAGTTGACCAATTTTCACTTCAAAAGATAATTTTATCGAAGGGGTTTTCACCTCTTTATCAGGATTAAATGCACTCTAAGTGACTTACATCAATAAAGTGCTGTACAAATTTCTATAGGTAGAGGTGCCTTTCGGTAGGGGGAGTCCGGGAGGGTTTACCAGGGGGAGGCAATAGCCACTGCTTATAAAATCTTTCTGGAATAGGCATTGTGCTGTTGCCGTATTTCTTAAGCTGCAGTCCCACGGCCCGTTGCCAGACATTGCCATGCCTTTCAAGGCCTGTCGTGGCCCGTACCGAGCATTCCTACGGCGTGTGTCGGCCTGGTGCGGATTATTGCCCGCTTTTCCAACATGTCAAGTGATACGGAGCGCATGGCCGCGTGCGCAGCCGCTGTGGTTTTTCAGTGGTCAACGTTTGTTAAACAAAGCAAAAAGAAAGCTTGCCGCGCCTTTGTACTTACCTACTCCCGAGCGACGGATCGGACGGGCGACGACAGGCCTCCGGAGGCCTGATCGGATACGGCGGTTCCCACGGCGGCCTGGCTTGGCGCGATCTGGCTTGTGAGAAAGCGGGCTGTGGGACCGCAGCTTTACACGTACTACGTATCTCTTGTATTGATCACGCGACAGCATGACATACAATGGCATTGAAGTGAGTAGTGACAAGTGTGACAACACTTTTTTGCGTCCAGTAAGCGGTTTCCACTGAAAATCAGTGCTGTGCTGTGGGTCCCCCATAGCACAGCATCATGCTGAGTGGAAGCCTTCTTGTCAGTCATGACGTGCTGCTGCCGACTATTTGTGTTTTGTAATTATATGTCGATCTATTTTGTTTTATTTTCCTGTTTACCTACTCTAGATCTGTTGCATGCACGTGTTTCTGTGACAAATTAACTTATTTTTCTTTCTTTCTTTCTTTTTATCAATTTTAGATAGGTATTTGATTAGTGAATTGATTCGAACAAGGCTTCTATACCTATAAACTCTTAAGTGTATTTACCCTAGTAATACGCAGTTATGACATAGCATTTACCTAATTCCTTCGATTAAAAAAAAAATGAATAAAGGCTTGTGTAGACTAGCGCGACAGGCAGTGATATGCCTGTCGCGCCCGATGATTTCGACAACATGGAACTTCGATACGTGTTAATTTCGGCAATACTTTAGTTCGAAATACCTTAAAGTCCGACACTTGTGTACTCCGCTTGTGTACAAAGCGTTTCTTCGACATGAATTAACTAGGAAACGATTCGACTTCGACGATATCCTTCTTCGACAACAATGCTAGTCCGACATGAGTCAATTTCGACACACTCTACTCCGGCATGCTGTACTTCGAGAATATCTTAAATCGGCGATTAACTTACATTTGAGACACGATTCACACGATGCTACTTAACGAAATTGTTTGGTATACTCGTATACGGGATAAATAAATGGTATGAGCATGTGATGCAGAGGAATGAGGATCATGTCGTGAAGAAAGTTTTGAGTATGCAAATGGATTACTATAAGAGTAGGGGAAGACCGAAGAAAAAGTCGATGAACTGTGTGAAAGAGGTGTTTCGAACTAAAGTATTGTCGAAATGAAATTCCATATTGTCGAAATCAAATCATGTCGTATTACAGTACAGTTTGTCGAAATTCAGTTTGGTAGTCGTGGAAGACATTAGTCAAGCCTTGGGTGGAGACTTTATCCAGGGTAATCACTCCCGCAGTGTTCATCAATGACTTATAGTTTTTTTTTTCATTTCAGATACATACCCATAATACCGTTAATTTTTTTTTTTTAATGACAGTACAAGAAATAGAAGTACCTTATTTAGATGTGTGTTTATATTGAGCCTGTTAAGCCCCACGCGATACCGATTCGGTGTGAAATAATAGAAAATCAATTGTGTCTCATTAGCTGTCCTTGACCGATTAATAAGATATTTAGACTGAAGTTAATTTGCCAAAAAATACTTATATTTGCGGAATATTAAGCTTTAAAGTGCTAATTGTTGTTAGAGTCAAGTGTCCCCCTAGCTAAATGGTTATTTTTGGATATTTGAAATAAATCATGGCAGTAGTATGTACAACGAAGTTAAAAGGAAATCTATCACAGCTAAGTAGGCTTTACAAGTTAACGAGTAAGGGCCTTATCATACTAGCGGATTGCGAGCGTCCTCAAAGCGGAGCGGGCGCGCAACGAACAGGCGGCGCATGCGCAGCGAATTCGTTGCAGACGCGCAACGAGATCGTCGCGAATAGTAGAGTCGTCGACGCTTTCGTTTTCGTCTCCGACGTCTTCGAATTAACAAAACCAACAGCAGTGTCTCCTCATCGGAATCCATTTTGTTACTGAGTGTATTGTATGTCGTTAAATTGCTACAAACACGCGACGAAAACGTTGCGAATTTGCCACGCGGCCGCGACGTGTTCGCGACGCATTCGTTGCGCGCCCGCCCCGCCCCGCAGCCGCTCGCAAACCACTAGTGTGATAAGGCCCTAATAGTCGACCAACTTACATTTGGAGTTGGAGAATTGACGGTGACCGATGTATGGAAAACATGTTTTTCAACTACAATGTTAAGTTTGTTTTTGGGATAAATTCAATTTCCAAGTACGGAACCATTCATTGTGCGTGGTCCGACACGCACTTGGCTGGGTTTTTCTTATAATCATTACATTTTCAAGCCCGGATTTGGAAGACTTGACCACTGAAGTAAGTGGTCAAGTCTTCCAAGAACGCCATGGGATCTGAAGGCAAAAGTCCTCGCGCACGTATGAGAGTGGCGCGAGGAGGCGAAACGCTGGGGCGTAACTCCGCTGCCGCGAGAAACCGCGACACAGCGGACAGAGCTCCGGCGGGATCTCATGGCGACATGGAGAGTGCTATTGTCGCAACCCAGTGCTGGGCACGCCACAATTGCGGCGATAAGTTCCCTCTTTGAGGAGTGGCTAGAGAGGCGCCACGGCATCCTCACCTTCCTCCTGACGCAGGTCCTCACCGTACACGGCAGCTTCGGGAGGTTCCTGTGTCGGATAAGGCGAGAGGAAACGCCCGGGTGTCACCACTGTGTGGATCGCCCGGAGGACACGGTGGAGCATACGGTGGAGGTCTGCCCGGCTTGGGCAGAGCACCGCCGTGTCCTCGTGGAGGCGATCAGTGGCAGAGATCTCTCGCGTCCGGCCCTGGTTCAGACCATGGTATGGAGCGAGAGGGCATGGGCAGC
Organism: Atethmia centrago; assembly: GCA_905333075.3. Taxonomy (NCBI): domain Eukaryota; kingdom Metazoa; phylum Arthropoda; class Insecta; order Lepidoptera; family Noctuidae; genus Atethmia; species Atethmia centrago. The sequence goes on from HG995367.1 coordinate 22,920,693, forward strand.
CGTCACCTCCTTCTGCGAAGCAGTAATGCTCGCTAAGGAGGAGGCGGGACGGTTGAGGGAAAGGCAATTTTTTTGCCCTCTCGCCTCTAGCCGCCGCAGGAGACGCCCTGGGCGTCGGGAATCCCGGGCGGATTTCCGTCCACCGTAGGCGCGGGTTTGCGGACGGTGAGCAATGGGTAGCGCACAGTCCGGTAAGGACCAGGCCCGGGTCGACGGCGCGTTGTGTTCCACGCGCGCCTCAAAGAAATGTTGGCAATAGAAGGAACACGGTTGGGTTTTAGCCAGTAAGAGTTTGACACACCCTCCCCCTCCGCCCAGAGCGGGAAAAGTTATTTGATAATTTCCCACCCAAAAACAAAAAAAAATGTCTTACAAGAACGTCGGTGGGAGAAATTAGCCCAAATCTCAGTTCAGGTAAATTTATTAATAACTGAGGAACTATTAAAGTTTTTATTATTAAACCTTTTTTTTTAATATAGCTAAATATTGCAGCTTAAAATATAATTACTTGAAAATTAGAATATATTCATGTAAAAAAAAGCATTTGAGTGGAGGGCGGGTATACTCTGCCGTACTTCCTCTACTTTTCAAACACCACAGGAATAAATACCTATAACCTATCCTTTAAGTGCCGAGTGTTGAGTGCCATGCTATAATGAAGAACTGATCTACGGATTTATGCCTTCAGCCTCAGCCACAAGTTATGGCAATTTTACTAGCCGCGTTTGGCAACCATCCAGGATTGTGTCCCGTAGGTACCTGACCGATGGCCATCGGCTTTCAAAAGAAATGACTGACGATGTTATTTCATAAGTAAGAATAAATGCAACCTCACTCAGTTGGAACCTTTTTCCTGGCCGATCGTGTTTCTGCGTAGTCATTTGATATTCGCCTTTATTTTTGCGGCAGTTTCGTGGCTTGGATACTAACAATTTTGCTTGGATGAATATGTAGGAAGGATTTTCCTCTAAATACGAGTAGGTTTGACGTGCTAAATAGAAGATTGAGTAAATTTTTTCAATTATTGTTTTTCCTTGTTTAGTCTTTGGGTAATCTACGTACTTAGATAGGTACCTAATCATTTACTTAGTGCACACAAAAAATGATAACTAACTATGTACATGAATATACAGGGTGGCAGGGAACTGAACAGACAGGTGTGCATCTGAGAACTGAACAGACAGGTGTGCTTCTGAGGTGTTTGTTGCGCCACTTCTTCCCAGCGATAGCACTCGGAACTTTGGAAGTGGTGAAGGGAGGGCTGTTTGGGGGAATGTTTTTTGTAATTTTGACGTTCGAAAAGTGCTGATTCTCAGCCTAGTTTGAATAAATGACTTTTGATTTTGATTCAGTACATGATTCTGGACCCCCTTTTTTTTTTTTTTTGAGGGTGGTAAATCATCAAATAACTTCTCCCGCTCTGGGCGGAGAGGGAGGGTGTGTCAGACTCTTACTGACTAAAACCCACCCGTATTCCTTCCTGTTGTCTGTGTTGCGGGGGCCTCGGTGACCCATAAATACCTTCCCGCGACCCCGGCAGGCATCGGCCCTAGTGGCCCCTATCTATGTGCTGACGACATCTCTTTGAGGCGCGCGTCGATTAAGACTAACTGTCGACCCGGGCCTGTTCCTTACCGGACGGTGAGCTACCCATTGCTCACCGTCCGCAAGCCCGCGCCTACGGTGGCCGGAAATCCGCCCGGGATTCCCGACGCCCTGGGCGTCTCCTGCGGCGGCTAGGAGCGAGAGGGCGCGAAACTTGCCTTTCCCTCAACCGTCCCGCCTCCTCCTTCGCGAGCATTACTGCTTCGCAGAAGGAGGTAACGGCTGCCCATGCCCTCTCGCTCCGTACCATGGCCTGAACCAGGGCCGGACGCGAGAGATCTCTGCCGCCGATCGCCCCCACGAGGATACGGCGGTGCTCTGCCCAAGCCGGGCAGACCTCCACCGTATGCTCCATCGTGTCCTCCGGGCGATCCACACAGTGGTGACACCCGGACGTTTCCTCCCGCCTTATCCGACACAGGAACCTCCCGAAACTGCCGTGTCCGGTGAGGACCTGCGTCAGGCGGAAGGTGAGGACGCCGTGGCTTCTGGACCCCCTGCGATGAAATTTTTCGAAGGTTAATATTAAAATAAATATACCTGTTCCAAACATTTTGAATGAATGAATGATTTTTTTTTTGTTTTAGCCGTGTAAATATTTGGTTTTTACATAAGCATGCAGTAGGTACCTACACATTTAATAATTATTACCAATAACATAAAAATACTAATAATAATGTCATAATTTAAGTTTAGATTACAAATATTACAATGCAATTAATAAAATTCAAATTAAATGCAATTCTATCCATTTAAAATAATAATTAAAATGAAAAAATAGCGATCAATAATAATGATGTCAAGTGAATAAAAAATAGCAAGAGTAATGAAAATGTTTCAATATAATTTAAGTAATGCCAATAATAATATGTGGATGTCATAATAATTATAATACATAAGTTTTACATTTTATATTCAAAATATTCATTGATGGAATAAAAACATCTCTCACACAACCAACTGGAAACAGGAATGCTACAGATTTAGAATTTAATAGAAAGCTATATGCTTTCTATTAAATTCTAAATCTGTAGCATTCCTAAATTCTTCGGCTAAGTGGTTATATATTTTCACCGTCATGGTATAACAATTTTTGTTGCATACTTTTAGTCCATTACGCGGGACTACTAGTGGCTTTTGTACTATTTTTCGCTTTGACATGGATAGCCTTTTCATCCTTTTCAAAAAGCGAGTAATTGTTTCTTACAAATTTGCAGGTTTCAAATACATATAAAGACGGGAGGGTAAGCAGCTTTTGTTTAATAAATACAGGTTTACAGGAGTCTGTCCACTTAAGATAGAAAATTGACCTTACACACTTTTTTTGGGCTATGAATGCCCTCTGGGCATCTGTTGAATTAAGGCTCCTACATACGGGCGCGACTTGTCGCGCGACGCGTCGCGGCACAAAGGCACCGCTTGTAGCGCTACACGCGGTGTCTTTGTGTCGCGTCGCGTCGCGCGACAAGTCACGCCAGTATGTAGGAGCCTTTACCCCATACTGTTACTCCATACCTTAAAACAGAACAAACATGGCTATGGTATACCAATAGGGCTGTTTGAATGTCTGTTAAATTTTTGATCCTCCTAAGTGCAAATACGATTTTATTTATTTTCTTACATATATTATCTACTTTCTGACATATATTATTTTGACCGCGTAGGTATAGCACATTTTGTAGAATTATAAATTCTACAATTATTTTTTGTGGTATTTGATCTGCTTTCTTTAGAGTACATTCAACCTCTTTTGCGGATCCCTACTGGCACACATGTGTCTAACGTTCGAATTTTAGTATAAAAATTCTGATTTTTTTGACAAGATGGTTGAGTGTCATTCGATATTTTTTTTCTGATTGGAGATCAGCGTACTTTTTTATTAAAGTAATTTTCAATTTTGTTTAAGAAAACCTCTAAATCAGTTGCATAGTTTTTATATAGCACTTCTATTGATATCATCATTGATTTTTTTCGGTACGTATTGCATATTTGTTAACCTGTATATTGTACTGTATATTGTAATTTTGGCTATCTACCAATCATGATTTTATTTTTAGAACATTCGTCCTGCTCGGCAGTGCTGAGAGGTTCGTTATCGTTAGTTGCAGGCGTTGTTTTGCCACAGGTCCCACGTCGCAGTGGTATGTATATTTTGTTTTGAAAGTCCCGGCTTGGTATTTTTTTTTTTTAACCACATCATTTTATTTAGGGAAACCCCATAGAGTTGAACATTGGGCGGCCCTTCATCTTCCGATCAGGCCAACTCCAAAAAGATCATCTGGCAACGCGTAGCTTCGCATCGAAAGTACCTCACGCCACCACGCAGAGGGCCTCAACGTGTGGTTTCGCCCCTGAGCATTGTTGCGTGGTCCATCACGACGTGCCATCTACGCATCTTGCCGAGTCACCAACCGGAGCTTCTACAGATAATTTCACCTCCTTTTTTTTTTCCTTTCATTTTTTATCAAACCGGCGTCTTCAACGCACCTGGGGAGGTTGATTATAGTCAATCGTTTTGGGTCGTTGATAGACCTAATATTTCATAGCTGATCTCCATTTTTTTCCCTAAATACTGTATTTTTTACACTGCTTTTGAAAATTATATGTATATTGCCACGTACAGCGCATGTTTCTTTCACACCACACTACAATTTGCAGGAAACAGCTGTTAATGTATAATTGCAGCTGTCGGTAATAACCGACGAAAAATTTTAATGCATAGGGGTCCAAAATCATGTACTGAATCCATGGTAACAGCACAGTATACGTATATAATAGGTTGGGGAAAAAGTTTCTTCGCATTTTTTAAGAAAATTCAAAACATTTTTAATATAGTTTATTTACATCTAAAGTATGTAGGTACCATTTTGTTCGATAACTTTTTGCCATCTTGTAGGTAGGGACATGATCCCATTGCTATAGAAATTTTGGGACTTCTGATCAAAATACCGCGACAAGTGGTTTTGGCAGTCCTCTCGTGATGTTAACCTGACACTGCTTAAAGAATTCTGAAGAGACCGAAACAGGTGGAAATCTGAAGGTACAAGGTCAGGACTATACGGCGGCGGATGCATTAACACCTTCCAGCCAAACTCTCTTAATTTTTGCTGAGTGGCTAAAGATGTGTGAGGTCTTTTTTTTTTTTTTGAGGGTGGGAAATCATCAAATAACTTCTCCCGCTCTGGGCGGAGCGGGAGGGTGTGTCAGACTCTTACTGACTAAAACCCACCCGTATTCCTTCCTGTTGCCTATGTTGCGGGGGCCTCGGTGACCCATAAGTACCTTCCCGCGACCCCGGCAGGCATCGGCCCTAGTGGACCTCTACTATATTATGTGCTGACGACATCTCTTTGAGGCGCGCGTGGAATACAACGCGCCGTCGACCCGGGCCTGGTCCTTACCGGACGGTGAGCTACCCATTGCTCACCGTCCGCAAGCCCGCGCCTACGGTGGCCGGAAATCCGCCCGGGATTCCCGACGCCCTGGGCGTCTCCTGCGGCGGCTAGGGGCGAGAGGCGAAACTTGCCTTTCCCTCAACCGTCCCGCCTCCTCCTTCGCGAGCATTACTGCTTCGCAGAAGGAGGTAACGGCTGCCCATGCCCTCTCGCTCCGTACCATGGCCTGAACCAGGGCCGGACGCGAGAGGTCTCTGACGCCGATCGCCTCCACGAGGACACGGCGGTGCTCTGCCCAAGCCGGGCAGACCTCCACCGTATGCTCCACCGTGTCCTCCGGGCGATCCACACAGTGGTGACACCCGGACGTTTCCTCCCGCCTTATCCGACACAGGAACCTCCCGAAGCTGCCGTGTCCGGTGAGGACCTGCGTCAGGCGGAGGGTGAGGACGCCGTGGCGCCTCTCCAGCCACTCCTCAAAGAGGGGACTTATCGCCGCAATCGTGCCAGTGCCCAGCACTGGGTTGCGACAACCGTACTTTCCATGACGCCATGAGATCCCGCCGGAGCTCCGTCCGCTGTGCCGCGATTTCTCGCGGTGTGAGGTCTAGCGTTATCATGATGAAAAACCACACCCCTTCTGTTGATTAATTCCGGCCGCTTTCTCTCAACTTCATGCTTTAATCTCATCAGTTGTTTGCAGTAGAGTTCAGAATGGATGGTCCTGCCTGGTGGTAACAGCTCATAATGAATAATGCCCTTCCAATCCCACCACACACACAGCAACACCTTGTTGCGAGTTAAACCGGGTTTCGCCACAGTCTGTGAAGCCTGACCGGCCTTTGACCACGATATTTTTCGCACGTTCTTGTCGTACGTGATCCACTTTTCATCACCAGTTATTTAGCTTCTTCAAAAATGGTTCGGTTTCATTACGTCGTAATAAAGAATCACAAATGAGTACGTGCTCGTTCGAGCTCGTGAGGTACCCAAATATCGAGCTTTTTTGTGTACCCAGTTTTTTACAAATGCGCCAAAACTGTTTTGTGGTCAATTCCCAGTTCTTCAGCTACGTTGTAACTACTGATATGCCGATCGTGCTCCACTTTTTCAAAAATGGCAACCATTTTATCCGTACCAGAGCGACGTGCATCTTTGACATCAAAATTTCAGGATTGAAGACGATTAAACCAAATTTGTGCTACTCTCACAGACACTGCTCTAGGTCCATAAATATCACAAATTTTATTCGCGGCTTGCGTTGCATTTTTACCTTTTTTGTAGTCAAATTTTAAAATGTATCGATTTTCTTCATTAGATTCACTCATCTTGACGGTACGAAAAACAATTCAAAATCACACATTTTCCTAATTTCATTTGGAATTATGTTCTTTAAAATTTAAACTTTCAATTATACCAAAACCAGCCAGATACAAATAATATACCCAAAGAGATTTTATTACAAGTTCATACTATAATGCGAAAAGACTTTCCCCGACCTAAATAGTCTGTGGTAACAGGTTGCGCGTCGATATAAAATGGTTCTGTATAAGGTGTACCGAAAATAAAGGGTGTGGTGCAGACCATCAAACTGAGCAACTTTTTCCCGGGGACTAAGATCGTAATCGTGAAAAAAAAAATCAGTCATCCCATACAAAACTTCAATACTTACTCGACCAAATGTATGGGACGACTGATTTTTTTTTCCTACCTACCTATAGAAAATAAAAGGTGCCAATAAGTATAAAAAAAAAAGAAATCCGCCATGACTATGACAAAGGTACACACGGCTACATATCAAGCTATACATTTCCAGTATAAGCTGATCTCGCATTGTATAGGATTTCAGTACAATGAGAGGCCAGCTTATACTGAAAAGTATAGCTTGGTATGTTGCCGTGTGTACCTGCTAACCATCCAAATAAAGAACAAACAAAGTGCGGTGAATGGTTGCACCAAATATGAATCCAGCTCACCATAATAATGTCAGGCTAATATTACCTACCTAACGCTGATATTCCGCTGGATCCCTGCAGTGACGTCGAGCAGACGAGATAAATTCGCGAATTATTGGTGCTATGATAAAATATGATTTTGTTTCTGTAAGTAGGATTGGACAAAAACTTTTACACGTCAATCATATTTAAAAAAATATAAAATATTTTTTTTTATGTAAGTGTATTCTTTTATTGTTTATTTAAATGAGTGAATAGTTTTTCTTTCTTGTTTTTTTTATGTATTTTGTTTTCTCTTCTACTCTTACACACGGTGTCTACATCTCTTTGTCTACTGTCCTATCGCAGGTATGCTGGAAGAGATTTCTTTAGAAATAAGCATCACCTTTGTACGTATTTTTCTGTTCCTTTCTTCTTGTCTGTTTATATGTGTGTCCATAAACTGTTAAATAAATAAATAAATAAATAAAAACTAGATGAGCTTGGCGTTTCCTATCTGACTACTCTGAGAAGAAAGGCCGAAACAAACTCAGAGCTCATAGTCTCTTTTAAAGTCCAGACATAATCTTGGTCAGATCATGTGAAGACCAAGTAGATTGGTAACTGAAATGGTTTTTTGGTGAAAGAACCACACAGATTGAGTGGACCCGGATTGAGTCTAGTCTGTGCACGCATTTGACAGTAGGTAATCGTGCAGCTCAACCCAGAACTTAAGGAGCTCAACAATTATACCAAAGAAAGGACAATTTGGTAGGCCGCATGAGAAAAAAAACAATGATCCACATAGTCCTCATATTCACAATAATATAAATATTAGATAAGTATAATACTTTACAAAGTAAATATTCGTGTCATTGTACGTGTATATCTAAAATGGTATATAAAATTTTAGGTTACTCCTTATAAAACCAGCAATCTGCCAGTGAAAGTCCCGTTAAAATTGGTCCATCCGTTTCGAAGATTAGTTGGAACAAACAGACAGACAAAATAAAAAAAAGAAATGTTTTTTGTTCTAAGTCTCGTAATACACCGCCGCGAAACCATAGCAGCGATTCGAGTAGTGGAACGTGACGCGAGCCACTTGAATTGAACTACTGCGGTTTCGCTGCTATGGTTTCGCGGCGGTGTGTTACCGGCCATAAACGTGCGATAAAGCACTTCGTTCCTATCAATCATTAAGTAGGTATATAAAGGTGTCTTTTAAAAATCCAAATAGGTTACTTAAAACAAGCACCTTCATGATTTATTTAAAAATAAGCCATATTATTAGACATATTATAATATATTATATTACATGCCTATATTTTACGCGTTGTTTTTGCGGTTTGTCTCAGGTGTTTGTGGATTTGTTCGCAAGAAATAAATTCGTGTTACTATAACATAGTATAAAGAGAAGTACAAATTCTATATACCTACCTACGTAATAGCGCGCATGACGCGTACGTACCAAGTTCCCTTTGAAGAAATGAGAACGTATGTATGAGAAATTGAGAATATACCACCCACGTATGTATTTATGGTTCAATTAATAACTGGCTAATTGAACCAAAATGAGAACTGAAATGAGAATAATAAAATTACCTGTGCTTTATTACAGATTTAGGTAGGTTATAGCCGGCATGGGAGCCGTCACCTCCTTTTGTGAAGCAGTAATGCTCGCGAAGGAGGAGGCGGGTGAGGGAGAGGCAAACTTCGCGCCCTCACGCCCCTAGTCGCTTTAGGAGACACCCTGGGCGTCGGGAATCCCAGGCCGATTCCCGGCCACCGTAGGTGCGGGCTTGCGGTCGGGGAGCAATGGGTAGCTCGCCGTCCGATAAGGACCAGGCCCGGATCGAAGGCGCGATGTGTTCCCTGCGCGTCTAAAAGAAATGTCAGCACACCTGAAGGGGTCCGCTAGGGCCGATGCCTGCCGGGGTCGCAGGAATGTCCGAAAGAGATACCGTGGCCTCTGGCAACATACGGGCAACGGAAGGAACACGGGTGGGTTTAGTAGTCAGTACGTGACACGCCCTCCCGCTCTGCCCAGAGCGGGAGAAGTTATTTGATAATTTCCCATCTGAAATAAAAACAAAAAAAAGTATGTTATAGCCTTTAGAAATGAAATGAAATTGTTTATTCTGTAAATAGGATATCAGAATCACTTTTACACGTCATATTTAAAAATAATTAAAAAATAAGCAAGATGAAGTCGACATTTCCTATCTGACTACCCCTGAGAAGAAATGGCGAAACAAACTCAAGGGTCAAAGTCTCTTTTAAAGTCCAGACATAATCTTGGTCAAATCATGTGAGGACCATGTAGATCTATGTCTGAAATGGTCTTTTGAAGAAAGAACCACACAAATTTGAGTGGACCTGTCCAGTCAGTGTAAGCATTTGTCAGTAATCGTGTAGCTCAACTCAAAACTTAAGGAGCTCAACGACTCGACGAACAATACCAAGGAAAGGACAATTGGGTTGGCCGCATAAAGAACTCAAAATGCCAGACCATCATTAAAACTAAGAGAAAAAAAAAACAACAAGAAATAAATAAAAATAACCCACATAGTGCTCACATTCACAATAATTAAAGTAATATAATACTTTTCAAGGTACATAAATATTCACTTAATTTTGCTTATAATATTCATCAATGTCAATATGTACATATTGTTGTATATAATGATGATTTTGCATAATTTAAATATCAAATTTTATGGTTTTAGCACAAAGCTTATCAGAGCGAGCAGCTCAATCCCAAGCTTTTTTGTCTTCTAAATAATCTGAAATTTTATAGTACCCTTTTTACAAAGTTTGGTTTTAATACAGCTTTTAAATCGTTTAATGGGTAAATTTCGAATAGCAATAGGAAGTTTGTTGTAAAAGCGTATACATTGAGCCATGAACGAGTTGCCTACTCTGTGGAGGCGAGTGTGAAGTACAGCAAGATTATGTTTATTCCTGGTATTTAAACTGTGGATATCGGACATTTTCTTAAAATTTGATATATTTTTGTGTACATACGTACATAAGATTATCAAATATATATTGAGAGGCTACAGTCAGAATATCTATTTCTTTGAATTTTTCTCGAAGGGAATCTCTTGGACCTAGGTTGTAAATGGCTCGAATAGCCCTTTTTTGTAAAACAAAGACGGTATTAATGTCCGCACAGGTTCCCCAGAGAAGAATCCCATATGACATAAGACTATGAAAATAACTAAAATAAACAATTCTGGCCGTATCTACATCGGTTATCTGTCGAATTTTTTTAACAGCATAGGCGGCCGAACTTAGCCTTCCTGACAATTTTTCTATGTGTGGGCGCCATTGTAATTTAGCGTCAATAGTTATTCCAAGAAAAACTGTCGACTCAACAGGGTCCAACTCTATTCCATTAAGTTGAACATTGGTAGTTAGCTGCCTGACATTTGGCGTTGAAAATTTAATAAGTTTAGTCTTTTTGTCGTTCAGGAGAAGATTATTTACATTAAACCAATGGACAAATTTAGAGAGTGCATCGTTAACATGTTCAAAGTTGACCAGCAGTCGTTTGATTTTAAAAATGAGGGAAGTGTCATCTGCGAACAATACAATCTTGTGATTATCCCTTATGTGATAAGGTAAGTCATTTATATAGATTAGAAACAAGAATGGACCTAGAATTGAACCCTGCGGAACGCCCATAGTGACCGCAGATCCTGCAGATCTCTTGCCATTTATATCAACCCTCTGAATTCTATTATTAAGATAGGAAGTCAGAAGGTCGAGAGCCCTGTCCCTCATACCATAGTGGTGCAGTTTCCTGATGAGAGTATTATGATGGACGCAATCGAAGGCCTTAGACAAGTCTCAGAAAATGCCAAGAGCATCCTGCGACTCCTCCCAAGCCTCGAAAATGCTCTTCAGCAATTCCACGCTCGCGTCTGTAGTTGAACGACCCTTCGTAAAACCAAACTGTTTCAGATGAAATAAATTACATGAATTGAAATGTCCTAACATTTGTTTAATTTTAAAACATTATTATTTTTTCAAAGATTTTGCTCAATGTAGGTAATATCGAAATAGGCCGAAAATTCGTGGGATCAGTTGTGCTGCCAGATTTGAACAGTGGAATCACTTTGCTAAGTTTCATCAGATCAGGAAATATACCAGATGCAATACAAGAGTTAAAAACAATTGCTAAAAAGGGTAAAATAACATCAATTATTGAAGACATTGTATGTACTGATAATCCCCAAAGATCAGTAGTTTTTTTTTACATCAAGTTCTTTAAAAGATTCCAAAATGTCTTTAGGGCTAACAACTGTGAATTTAAAGTGTTTATCACATTCTGGTACACATTCTTTTAGTATTGAGTAAGCAGAAGTGGAGGAAGACGATGACAGAGTTTTGGTTGTTAAAAAGGGAATATTAGTGAAGAAGTTTTCAAACTCTGTTGCCACCTCCACATCTGCCCTAATATCTGCATCATCGATTTTTAGATGGAAGTCACGATTCCGTACTGTCGTTCTTCCCGTTTCAGAATTAATAATATTCCAAGTTGTTTTAATTTTATTTCCAGAAGATTTATTTTATTTTTAATGTGTATGGCTTTTGCTGAGGAACAGGCTCTTTTAAAAGTTTTAGAAATTTTTTTAACAAATTCTTTAAAAGTTTCATCATGGTTATATGTTTTTTCATAATACAGTTCATATAACCTCAACCTACTTTTGTAAATACCTGGTGTTGCCCAGTCACTAAATATAACGCGATCATGAACAGGTAATGTTTTTGAGGTGAATACCTTCCTAAATTCTCAATTGATGAGGTTAAATAGTAAAGTATATGCTTGGTCCGGGTCAGTGTGATAAGGCAAACCCGGTAGTTTTTCCATTAAATTATTTTTAAATTGTTCTAAGCGACTTTTGTTAACAGGAACAAAACTCATAAGTTTTCTTTGAACTCTGATTATTTTCTGAGGGAAAGTGACCAACTGGCCACAGTGATCAGAGTCCAACTCATTTACAATTGAATGGCTAGAAGGTCTTAAATTTGTAAAAATATTGTCAATACAGGTAGCGCTAGTGGCAGTTATTCTAGTTGGCTCAAAGAATGTATTGTACAAATTATAGGATTTTAATAAAGTTATAAATTTATTTACTGCAGCAGATTTTTCCAATATATTAATGTTGAAATCTCTACAGACAACAAGTGTTTTATTACTGTTACAAGTCTTTAATAATATTTCTTCCAATAGAACAGATACAACCATACTACTGAACAATATCTTAGTTTGGTACTTTTTCTTATTAACTTTGAATCTTGGCTAATTGTGGCCTCGAACCATCATAGTCAACCTGCTACGGAGGCGTTTCCTTTGTTTTAATAAGGCATAGTCGTCCCTAAATAAACACATAACACACACAGAACATCACGCCTTGTTTCCCCGAAGGGTTGGGCAGAGGTGTACCTGTAGTGCACCCATATTTCGCCAGTTATGATTTTAAGTCCCGTGTAATAGGGGGCGAGCCTAGCCAGTAGCGCTTGCGACCACTAGACCAACGAGGCAGTTAAGAGACCCTAAATAAAATGTATAAGTATTTTATTTATTAATATAAGTAGGTACACCTCAACACAGAGTTTAATAACTAAACTTTCTTCATATTGAACAGCACCGTAATTGCGTAACACATTACCAATCACAATCCGAATGGTTTTGAAGGATGTTACTAATCCATTGCTTCATATGTTCGAAAAATTTGTCTGCTCAACAACGTATATAACGCAACGAATGTTGTGGAACTGTCAAAATGAAACCCATTGCTACTGCTACGTGAAATTCTATAGATTATAATGCTTGTTTTTCTCTTTTCAGTTATGTGTTTTAACGGTCGAGTTTTTTGTTTTTTTTAAATAATTTGTTTCATTTCAAGCTTTTTAGTTTTATTAATATATATTGTTTTTTAGTTTAATTAAATCATTACTAGCTATTATTTGATATCAAAATTGTTGTAATTTGTTTTAAAAGAGCCTTCCCCTCCCTTATTATGTATTTGCTGATGGAATATATATAAACAGTAAATAGCGGGAGTGGCCCCACAATAAAGACGAATCTGATGACACCTCTTATGTTAAAATCCATGAAGTCGTTTAGGCTTTTTTTTTTTGGGTGGGAAATCATCAAATAACTTCTCCCGCTCTAGGCGGAGCGGCTCTTACTGACTAAAACCCACGCGTATTCCTTTAGTACCTTCCCGCGACCCCGGCAGGCATCGGCCCTAGTGGACCCCTACACTTGTGCTGACGACATCTCTTTGAGGCGCGCGTGGAATACAAGTACCTAATACAACGTGCCGAAGCCGTTTAGGCTACGAATATTATTAATTACTAATGGTCGCCCACTGGTCAAAATTCGACCCTCTGTACTTACTAATTCCGTGGGTACACTAATTCCATGCTATTAAAAAGTAGTTACTTGTTGTCACTTCCTGCCTTCATATTTCCGTCCCCTTTCCCGAAATCACTACCACGGAAAGCCAGAGGAAAGTCATACATTAAAAAAAAATTAAAGGTTGTACAAACTATGTCATAGTTATATCAGCATCACTGCATAGGTACTAAGTAAGTAGGTACCAGCATATTTGCAGATGCGGGTAGTTTCTGAACCTATATTTTAATAATAAACGTATTATAAATGCTCCCAGTGCAATGTGAGTGCTATATCCATTAATAACACGTGTTTACCTCCTACCTTGGTAGGTTATATTTTTCAACTATAAATTAATTATATGAAATATTTTCTCCTCATTAACAGCATGATTCAGTTAACAGCTCTGCGGGCAGCCAATCAAGAGCATGAAAACAATGAGTTGCATTACTTAGTTATGAAGTATTTATTAGCCACAAGTAGGTCAATGTTATTCTGAGAGCACGTAAACAGTAAACACCTATAAAGTAGTTATACCAAATCAAATCGTTTTATTGTACTGCATACTTTATACAGACATATGTTAGGTAAATTACAGATCCATTATGTCCTGCCTAGTAGGCATGCAGTATAAATAATTTTGGTATCACATAAAAAGCAAATCTATAAAATAAGAATTAGGTGTAGTAGACCAGGTACTAATTATTAAGAAAATCTTGGATCGTGTAAGCTTTGTCAATTAAAAAGCTTTAAAGCTAAGTTTTTTTAAGCTTTGTCCATAACATTTTGTTGTATATTGTAACGTGTTTTATTTATACAAGATTTTGTTTTTGCAATTTGAAAATAAAGCAATTTTTTTTTTCAACTTTTCACGCCTAACATCTTGCCGCACTAAACAGGTTAACAATTTAAGTAGAGTATGTACAGGATGATCCACGCATGATGGAGGCTCTTCTCTTCAGTGTGATCCTTAAGAAAATTAGGTCCTAAGTATTCCCATTTCCATAATTATTCAGGATACTACGCTTTAACTATAGGTAACAAAATAGTAGGTCTACATTTTGATGCAAGTGTGGAAAGTTTGAAGCACGAAGGCCATTTGCTGAGATTTAAAAAAATAGGCATGTCTCTGACTTACTAGCCAGAGACATGCCTATTTTATTTAATCTCCACGCCACGCCACGGGTCACTATAAGTTACTCCTTATAGTAATCCGTGGCGTGCCTTCCATCCAGCTCTAGAGCGAGAGTGGAAAGTAAAAGGCACGCGTGTACAAAACAATGCATTGTGAGCCTCAAAGCTGTGCTATAGGAGCCAGTTTTCGAGTGTGTTGAAAAACAATTTTCCAGAATTCCTGCAAATATTTACTTAAACCTTATCAATTTCGACATTACAAGCAAGCCCGATAGTAGAGCTTCATATCAATCAGATAACCCGTTTTTATGCTTGAACAAACAAACGAAACTGTCCTCTATATGATATTAGTTTGCGTATGATTGATTATGACCTAATACCTAGCTTTGTTGGCTTGTAAAAAGCAGTTTCATAGTATCGAGAAAAGAGTTGGAATTGATAATGAAATGTGAGAAAAGAAAGGTTAAAGATAAAGTAGGTACCTAGGTAGAGTGCTTGGATCCTTTGGCACCTGAATGACATTAACAGGGGGTTGTTGGTAAACATTTGTGATTTTTTTACAGAAATTATATTGACAAAACAAGATGTCGGTGTTAGTTTAAATTTGGGCCGCGCGCCGGAGAAACCCTGTAGCGTTGTTAGTCATTTGTTTTTAATACGAAATGTTACTAGCCAATAGATAATGAAATATGTTAAAAGAAAGGTTAAAGATAAAGTAGGTACCTAGGTAGAGTGCTTGGATCCTTTGGCACCTGAATGATATTAACAGGGTGTTGTTGGTGAACATTTGCGATTTTTTTACAGAAATTGTATTGATCAAGATGTCGGTGTTAGTTTAAACTTTGGCCGCGCGCCGGAGAAACCCTGTAGCGTTGTTAGTCATTTGTTTATTAATACGAAATGATACTAGCCAATTCGCTACTACACAGCAAAATTGTAAAAAAATATAGGGTTTAGAGACAAAAAAAAAAACTGACCGGGAGCACTCTTTACCCCACCGATTTGTGAAATAAAAATATGCTCAAACTCAAACTCAAACTCAAATATTTATTTCAAATTAAACCATTTACAGGCACTTTTGAATTATTGTCACGGAGTCGGTCAGTTAGAAATATGAAGCTAGTTGCTGATTCCAAAGCGTAGTAGGTACCTATGGAGAAGAACGGGCAGGAAACATGGGCACTCTTTTAAATTATATTGTTACATAAAGATATTGTGGCTTATATAATGTTGAATTTATAACTAAATGTAAGGACGATTGTGATGTGTTGCATTTGGGTAGTTCCCGCAACATACGTTGGAAGATGACTTTATTAACTTATTAAATCTTGCAAAAACCATGTATTTACCGACTCATCAAGACCCGCGGCAGCGGGTCACACATAATTAGAAAAAAAAAACCCATAAAAGTAAAAATAAACAAGCTCCGCGGGTATTTACCCTACCCATATCTTCTTACCCAATAAAGCGATATGTGAAATGGAATCTGCTGCGTTCCTTGTATAGAATTGTAGACAGACAATATTCATTTTTAATTTTCGTATAATTGATAACGGACAAAATGAAAATGTTTGGAGTCGGTTGGTACTATTTATTGTTTACGTATCTACTCGCTCGCTTTTACTTTGAAATTGATTACCTATGAAATATTGTCCTTTTTAGATCTCAGTACTTAGAAGACCCAAAATAAGTGAGAGTTTTGTCTTTTTTACACTTTTAATGTTTTAGTGGTATTATTATTTTTATTTTAAACCTACCTAAGTACTACGGTATTGCAAAAATGAAAAAAAAAAACGAATTTACTATTACCAATTTTGCTTTAGGGCCGCTCTTAACCATTGCTTGGATTGTTGGACTTATACAGAATTGAACGAAAAGCTGATTCTTAGTGTGTTTTCAATGGGTACAATCGAAAAGTTTACTATGATAAGAGAGATTCGGTATTCAGTTACCTAAACCTACTTTTGGTAAGAGCGGTGATTGGTGAACAAGAGTAGGAGTACCTACCTCAAGGCGTATATCTAACAGGAAAGTACACCGAAAATATTTTTTTTTATCTAACTTAACAGAATATTTATTACTTTGTTTAAATGAGAACATCGGTAGGCTTTACGCAACGGTATCATAACACTAAATTCAGTCATGTAGTCAAGGTAGGTAACAAGCAACAAGGGTCAAAGAACTTCACGCTCTCGTTATGATATAGCACTGAACATTATTCATGGGCCTTTTCGCGTTATTACCATAATAAAAACTGCGAAAATAAAAAGAGTAATTTGACACAAACGTCTTGTGGCGGATCTCGCACTTAGCTACGCTATATACGAGCTATAAAACTCTCTTTTGTTTCACGCCACATTTCAGAGTAGTTTACTACAGGGTACTTTGGGACCGTTTACACGTCGCTGTCGTGAGCTGTCATACTGTAAAAATCTCACCATAAATACTTCGGTCAAGTGAGCTGTTATACTGTAAAAATCTCACCATAAAAACTTCGGTCAAGTGAGCTGTCATTCTGTAAAAATCTCACCATAAAAACTTAGGTAAAGTGAGCTGTCATTCTGTAAAAATCTCACCATAAATACTTCGGTGAAGTGAGTTGTCATTCTGTAAAAATCTCACCATAAAAACTTCGGCCAAGTGAGCTGTCATTCTGTAAAAATCTCACCATAAAAACTTCGGTGAAGTGAGCTGTCATTCTGTAAAAATCTCACCATAAAAACTTCGGTCAAGTGAGCTGTCATTCTGTAAAAATCTCACCATGAAAACTTCGGTCAAGTGAGCTGTCATTCTGTAAAAATCTCACCTTAAAAACTTTGGTTAAGTGAGCTGTCATTCTGTAAAAATCTCACCATAAAAACTTCGGTGAAGTAAGCTGTCATTCCACCTCATGCTATGATCACTATGGACAGCTGACTTGGCCTACGTTTTCAAGGTGAGATTTTAGATAGGCCGTTTCATTTCAAGCTCAATTCACCTAATTTTACATGGTGAGATTTTTACAGAATCGACTGGCTGTATGGGGGGCTTGTGGCTAAGTAATAACAGCCGCACGGGTCGATCGATCAGGTTAAGCTACGCTTGCCGCGGTTGGTCCGTGGATGGGTGACCATCTTTACATACCAAGACCCTTCCGTGCCTCGGAAAGCACGATAAGCCGTTGCTAGCCAATAAGCAGAGCGCGCATATCGTGTGCGCATATCATTAAGCGAGCTCTGCTTATTCATATCAAGCGCTTCGCGCCTCCGATTGATAACATAACGATTGTCGATGATTTTTTAAGTTTTCAGGTATTAACCCTAGCTTTTCTATTCACTCATAACTAGATTTTTAAATTTTATTGTATTCTTTTTGATGTAAACTTTCTTCGATTGTCGTTTTTTTTTACGATTTCAAGCAGATTTACAGTCGTTATGAGGCGGAATCTTTTTCATTTTAAAGGGTTTGTAAAATAATTTTGGAGGGGATTGTGGCTAAGTACGCCGCACGGGTCGATCGATCTGGTTAAGCTACGCTTGCCGCGGTTGGTCCGTGGATGTTTGACCATCTTTACATACCACCCCCCCGTGCCTCGGAAAGCACGTTAAGCCGTTGGTCCCGGCTGTCATTTGTAGATCTTTGACGGTCGTTACGGGAAGAAGCTCGAAAGTCTGACAACCAGTCTTACCAAGGGGTATCGTGTTACCCAGTAACTGGGTTGTGGAGGTCAGATAGGCAGTCGCTCCATGTAAAATACTGGTATTCAGCTGTATCCGGTAAGAATGGAAGGCGACCCCAACATAGTTGGGAAAAGGCGAGGCAGATGATGATGACTGGCTGTATGTATGATATTTCACGGTAAAACAGTTGGAATCACACTTCACCATCCATCTTTCAAAACGGATAAAAACAAATGCAGTATGAAACTGCCAGTGCCATGTGATTCCAAAATTATACTGTAAAATATCGTACGAAGATTATTTTAGAGTTATCTATTTACTATGCCACTTTATATTTTTTTCTGATCCTTAAAGTTAAGTATTATTATTTTAGTAGATAAGTGATAAAATGTTATTTAACATATAATCTGCTGACGGTACTTTTAAGCTAAAATGACTTTTAGAGTTTATAGAGATAACAATAAATTGGGGTCCTCCGGGACGGGGGCCTCGGGAATCAAGGTACTCAGGGAATAAACCAGTGTGAACGGCACCTTACACTTTTTAGCCCAAGCCGTAGCAAATTATTTACCAGTCAGTTATGTGATGCCGGGGCCGACTGCCCATTGCAAGGTTCGCCAGATGTACGTAATATCTAAGTGCTTATTACCTCTCGTGGACTCTACCATTTTAAGACGACCTTTTTGGGTTTTTAAAGGAGGCCAGCAAAACACAACTAATCATAAATATTTTCATAATTATATGAACCAGGTCATACATTTTCCATAGAAAAACCGCATCGACGTCAAACTCCACGAACCCTAGACGTGACTTCGTGCCTATTATTTATATAGGTAGATATTGGCGTCGATTCCCTTGTACACAAACTAAAGTAAATTTAAGTTCAGTGCATCTTTTTCTTTCTATTTCATTAAGAAAAGGACAGAAGATACATTTTAGTTTAGTCCTGTCAAATTAGTCAGCGCTTGACGTAAATTGACGTAATTTTAGTAGGCAAGTTTTTAATCACGTCTAAACTTGTATAGAGTAGTGACAGGCGCTGATTAATTTGACAGGACTAAACTAAAATTTATCTTCTGTCCTTTTCTTAATGAAATAGAAAGAAAAAGATGCACTGAAATTAAATTTAGTTTAGTTTGTGAACAAGGGAATCGGCGCCATTGCTCACGTTTTTTTACGGCAACGCTGTTACGTATCACGATTTCACGAACTGTATTCGCGTGGGCTGCTCTTGTAGTCAATTATAGCAATGACGTTTACTCGGCTTTGAATGAGTTGTGAGTGCATTACGTCATCTATAAATACAAGTAATAAATATCACTGTAGGTACTGCATAGGCGATATTCATTTATTATTGCGTGCGTAATCGTCTAACACCCGGTTTCTGATTTGAGAAAAGTAGCAAATCTCAACTGATTACGAGTCTCAAAATACAATAAGTATGCGCTTAAGTTTTTTGCGTTTCACAAATTAATATCGAATTTCGTTAAACCGTAATCAACTAAGCATTTACTTAAGTATTCTTGATCAAAGCTAACACGTTCCAATTTACATTAAAAAGCCGGTACTTTTCAAAAACCCATAATATTAAATCAATTTATTCTTATAAATTTAAAACAGATTTAAAAAGCAAGTTAATTTTAAGTAATGGCTTAATTTTAATTAATTTCAACAAATTTATCTCATTAGAGTTGCTAATGCATATTGTAGCATTCTACGAGTAATATTTGATTTGAATTGTGTTTGTATGAACCGAATCGTGAATTTAAAACTGTAAGTAAATAAACACAAGTTCTACTGGAATTCTGTTAGTACAATTAATTTGACAGGACTAAATTAAAATTTATCTTCTGTCCTTTTCTTAATGAAATAAGGCTCCTACATACTGGCGCGACTTGTCGCGCGACGCGTCGCGACACAAAGGCACCGCTTGTTGCGCTACACGCGGTGCCTTTGTGTCGCGACGCGTCGCGCGACAAGTCGCGCCAGTATGTAGGAGCCTATAGAAAGAAAAAGATGCACTGAACTTAAATTTAGTTTAGTTTGTGAACAAGGGAATCGGCACCAATGTCGAAGATTTGACTACTTGCAAATGGTACAGTTGTAATTAGGTTTCGTTGGTAGTCGCAAGCGTGACAGCTAAGCATAGCGTTGGATTAACACATAAAATGACAATTGATCGCAATGGGTTTCATTTTGACAGTTCACCCACGTCGATTGCGTTATTTACGTTGCCGAGCAGACGAATTTTTCAAACCTATGAAGCAGTGGATTAGCAATATCCATCAAAACTCTGGGACTGTGTTTCAAAGTGTGTTACGCAATTAGGGTGCTGGTGTCATCCTAGGGTCGGGAGAAGAGCTTTTGGGTTTTTCTATAAGTAGGGAAATTCCCAGTTGAAGCTCGGAGTTCGGACTTTTGTCCGGTTAATCGTTAAAGGATTCCCAATGGGTAGAGAGTTTAATTACGTTTGTAGTAAAATCTGTACTAAAATTTTTAAAAACCTGCCTCTCACCTGTAATTTGAGAAACAGTGTACGGCCACAAAATTTTTATACATTTTTACTGTTACAACAATTAATGAACGGTGTCATTCTACCGCTGCAATAATTTACGTAATTCTGTATATGTGATTTTGTGTTGTGACGTATGTACATGTGTGTGAGGGTGTGTGTGTCAAATACAACTGTCGGGTTTTACTATGTACTTACTTCTACCTACCCCTTATGGAAATAGAGGCGAGATGGTATATTATGTGAGTTAGAGTTAGCTGCTAGCATACTTATCTTTTGTTGAATATATTTCTACAAAACGTACTTGTTATTTCCAATTTAACTTTCAGAGCTTGCACGAAACGATATGCAGCTTTTCATTCATAAAGCTGGAAACGAAGGAATTTTTGTATGCATATTAAAATGGCCGGTTTATAGGTTTATTTTATGCCCATGTACTTACATACTCGTGGCTTTCAAAATTTACTGCGATTCAGGGGCGTAGCTATCGCTGTATCAGCCGTATCAATGATACGGGGCCCCCAAGCTACTGGGGCCCCAGGTGTGTAAGCAAAAATTCGTACAATGTTATCCAAAACCTCAAAGTCTTATAGATCAGGAGCCCGCAATTAATGAATACCTAATGAAAATATTAAAATTAACGTAATTTGTTTATGACTTACTAAGCTAAAGCACGCTTCAAGATAAAGCACGGTCCAATTCTCAAGCTCTTACATTCATTTAGTAAAATCTCACAGAAAATCTAACCTACGTGTCAGGATCAGGATGCTCCAATTTTGGAACTCCCTTCGCTCGTTCTTGCACTGTTTTAGTAAAATTCTAATGAAATCTTCACCAATCCCAGTTCAGAATAGCTCGCCTCGCTTGCTTTTATTAAGGTTACAATGATAACTTAAGTTATATTCTAATATTCTAATTTTTAATTGATTTAATTATTTTACATTTTTAATTGACTCATTTATGTATTTTCTAATTTATAAATTTTGAAATATTAGTTGAATGTTATTTTTATTTATTTCGGTGCAATGATTTTATGTAAATATATTGTAATTTGTAATACTTATCTCTAATCTTTTTTATTCATTATGTGTTTGTGTTTAGTTTCTATGGGTGTAATTTATGGACCTGAAATAAATGGATTTATTATTTATTATTATTAAGGTCTCGACTCACGATGCTATTTTATTAATATATATATTTTATATAAAATAAAATATTATACCCTCCTTTTGAAATTCGCAACATATTTTGATACAGGGCCACTTTTCTACTAACTACGTCACTGTGAATTTCAGTATTTTTGGTTTCTATCGGCTATCGGCACTCGGAGTAAAGCTAAACCACCATATTTACATTTATACACTACATTTAGCATTTTATTGATTGCAGTTTGTGATTGTATTAAGAATGGCTTTATAAAGATGCTGCTGACCATACATATTATTTTCGCCTTTGCCGACTCCCATGAGGGAAGAAACGACAATCTCACGGAACTTCACTCTAGACTAGGAGGAACCTATTCACAGAATTCCTTACAATTCCTGATTTGTCCTGAACTTAAACAAAGCTCTACCGAAGTCCTTAAAACGAACAACTTGATTTATGTTTCAATCTCAGTAAATTGAATTCGACACCAGTTTTTTGCACCCACTGTCGAGCAAATTCTCTAGCAAAGTAACTGGCTTATATTGTAGACGTACTTATACTCATCAGGTTTTGAAATTCACTAACTTTAAAGAACTGCTGTATGAAAAGTATTTCATTTTGAATTAAACTTTGCACAACGAAATAGAAAAAGTATCCGTTATTCTAAGTAGTTAATTTCTATAATTTTGATTGATAATAAATACTTATCAAAACAAATGTAAAAAATGTGTGGAATACAACACGCCGTCGACCCGAGCCTGGTTAACGTCTTTTCGCTCGGTGGTAATTGCAATGTTTCTAAAGCGACAAAAACATATTTGATTTCAAACGCTTATAACTACGAGAATTTTAATTCCAGCGTTGAGCATATAAAAGATAAGTCATATTTGTACTAATTTTGTGGCAGGATATCATTTCCCAATAACGTCACATCGCGAGATCAGTCGCATGCGCGCGATCGCCTAATTTTAACTATGTGTCGAAATGCCTAGAAGGGTGATTCTGGTTCCATTGGCAAGAGTTGACAATCACTACTTAATTTGAAACACCAAAATATTGGCCGAAATAAGGTTAACAATGCAGTGTTGATGAAGTTGAAAATAGCAAACTAATTTTGGATATCGCCTCATATACGCCGCAAAACTGGCCAGAAATAAAAAAAAAACAATCGAAGTAATCTTGCATCATAAGGATTGCCATAAGTTTCATAAGTAATGACGAGAAAAAGCAATAGCTACGGCAGTATCAGACCCCCAAAAGAAAATCTGTAGCAAGTAGCAAAAAAGTTTAATATCGGCCGTAAATCTGCACAGAAAAATATACACTGGGTGAAAGGTTACTTCATAAGAAATGCAATGACCCTACTAAGTCCAGTGTCAAGCAAATACAATGGATGTCGGCAGTATCGGAAACCGCAAGATTTATTTTTACAAACCCTCATCATCATCTGCCTAGCTTTTTCCCAACTATGGTCGGCTTCCAGTCTTACCGGATACAGCTGAATACCAGTATTATACATGGAGTGACTGCCTATCTGACCTCCACAACCCAGTTACTGGGTAACACGATACCCCTTGGTAAGACTGGTTGTCAGACTTTCGAGCTTCTGACGACTCGTAACGACTGTCAAAGATCTACAAATGACAGCCGGGACCAACGGCTTAACGTGCTTTCCGAGGCACGGAGGGGTAAAGATGGTCACCCATCCACGGACCAACCGCGGCAAGCGTAGCTTAACCTGATCGATCGACCCGTGCGGCTGTTATTACTTAGCCACAAGCCCCTCCAAAATTATCTTACAAACCCTATAAAATGAAAAAGATTTCGCCTCGTATCGACTGTAAATCTGCTTGAAATCGTAAAAAAAACGACAATCGAAGAAAGTTTACATCAAAAAGAATACAATAAAATTAAAAAAAATCTGGTTATGAGCGAATAGAAAAGCTAGGGTTAATACCTCAAAACTTAAAAAATCATCGACAATCGTTATGTTATCAATCGGAGGCGCGACGCACTTGATATGAATAAGCAGAGTGCGCTTAATGATATGCGCGCTCTGCTTATTCGCTAGCTCTTAAGACCAGCAGGCGAAGCGAGCCCATCTTCAACATGAATGAGCCACTCGAGTGCTCTCATTCATGACAACTAGCGAAGCGAGCTCTGTTACAAGAAAAGTGCGAGCACTGTTTTGTGCCGAGCGAGCGAAGCGAGTCCAATTATGCTACGACTGAGCAGAGCGCGCTTATTTAAGCAATGAGTTCAAGCGAAGCCAAAACTGCTTAAAAGAACCCAAGTTTTATCGCCAGATGTAGTTAAAACCTTATGTATGTTTGTACAATAGAGTTAACAACTATGTAACGGTCCCATTATTAGTTATTATTCGCATTTTGTGGCATAAATCACAACAATATCTACAATATGACGAGTTTAGAGGCATCTATTAAGCGTGTCCCAGTATTCGTTACAATAGTACTTAAAATTACGAGTTTTGGGTCGAGTAGCGATTTTCAGGTACCAATACAGGTTACATTCGAAAAAAAATACTTTTCTGATAAAAGTGTTCCAAATTTCAAGTTATATCGTTAGCAAAATAACTTAACTAATTCATCAAACAATCAGACTTACCTTATAACCAACCCCACTGAAGTTTCATAAATCAAAACTCAAAACTACGTGCTGAGTTCTTAAACTCGTATAGCAACTGAACTTGCAAAAAAAAAATGTAGGACACACATTTCAAGTAAAATATTTCAGTCTATTACAGTTAAAACTCAGTGTTGTTATTTTAACTGTGCAATATGTTACCAAAAATATGTTGCCATAAAAATCGGGTAGTTTAATTAATGTTTGGAAGAAAACGATATTAAAGTTTTTAGATAATTTGACGACTTTTGGGTCACTGACGACCCGCATTATTTACCTTAAACTGGTGTAGAAAGACTCATTGTGTCATAGTGATATTTTGTTGTATTGGATCATACCTGGGAACCTTCTGGTAACGGAGATGTTGAAGGTTCCAACTCTTTTTACTTTTTTTTCACGAAATCAAGATTTCAATGTTGTCTTAACTCTAAATACCCCACGACCCGTTTACCGTTGCTTGCACCCGTAAACAATGTTTTGCATGCGTTACAATGAGCCCTTCCGGACCTGGTTTTTCACACCAAAAATAAAAGTCTTTCGCAATTGTTTTTGTAAAAAGTTACTTAGTCTGGAACAGCAGTGTTCTGATAACATTACAGATGTGCAGTGACATATCTGGGGTAATGTGGTATGAGCCGATGGTGTTTTCCCATGGGAAGGCGCAGTATCGATGGGCTATTGTTTCATACCATACTTTGCCCGAAGGGATAACTTCGTTACAAATTTATCAACAGGAACTTTTATCTCTTATGTGCCAATATTCTTATTCCTAGAGATACATAATGTTATGTGGTATGGACACCAGTTACTGAGATTACTACATTAATACAAGAGCAAGTGGCACCGTGAAACTCAACCCCTGATCCCGAAATTAAATGAACCATCGGAATCTGTGATTCCTCCAATATTTACTTTTGTGGCTTTTTATACTAAGTACAGCTCGACTCGAACTTGATGGCAGCTCTGAAGTACGCTACTCGCTGCGCAATACCGCACCCCTCACCTCCCTGAAACGTGAATTTGATACTGCCCAGCGACTCACCTTATGTTCCGAGCCTCCATAAAGTTTGAATCGGGCTGTAGGAGATAAACGCATGGTTTGACTAGACTACCACGTCACCCTGTAGTCTACAAATCTTTTGCAATAAGTGACGCATCTGGGCTAATGAAGACTAAAACCGGCGACGATGGTGGAAGGCCTGTCACCCGAGGGATGCTCTGCCTCGATCGACTGTCGTTTTATAGCATGACCGATGGGATAACTTTACGCTAGATACTTTTATGACGTATTGTTATGTTCTGTATTGCCAACGTTATAAAATTTAGTATACTAGAACTATTACTTTTGTAGTTTTAAAAATGTCTATGTCCGAATCTCACTCGTCATCTGCCCAGCCTTTTCCCAACTATGTTGGGGTCAGATTCCGGTCAAACTAATGCAGCATAATATCAGTTTTACGTGGAGCGACAGCCTATCGGACCTCCGCAATTCTGGGTAACACGACCCGTTGGTCAGACTTTCGGGCTTCTGATCACCCGTAGGTGACGACTGTCAAAGATGAAAGAATGACACCGGGACCAATTGCTTAACGTGCTTTCGTATCATGTATCGTGTTCTGTAGCCGATGGATGGTATCGTCTGCTCCCCTGGGATGCACTGTCTCGATTGGCTATTGTTTCATAATTCACTACGCGCCCGATGGGATAACTTCGCGCCAGACAATTTTATCGCCAGCGAAACTTTATGTGTGAACAATTCAATTCTATCACAGCTCTATTGGTTTACGTTAGGAACTTACGTGTGTGTGCCTCAGTGTGATTTTAAAGAACGTATTGAATTAGGTAATTCATTTGAAAATAAAAATGTAGGTTTGCTTCAAAATTCTTTTTTTTTATAAATGTTTTGGTAGCAGAAATTTTTTTAGCTCTTCTCTTATTTAGGTAGATTAAAATAAGAGAAGAGCCTAAAGGCTCCTACATACTGGCGCGACATGTCGCGCGACGCGTCGCGACTCAATGGCACCGCTTGTAGCGCTACACGCGGTGTCTTTGTGTCGCGTCGCGTCGCGCGACAACTCGGGCCTTTAGAATTTATTCAGAGTTGACACTGAAGGTATATAGCTAAGGTAGGTACTACGCTCCATCCGGTTAGCAAGCCGACCCCAAAATTGTTGGGAAAAGGTAGGTACTGACATGAAATGTACATATTCGAAAACAAAAGCAAAAACCGGCCAAGTGCGTGTCGGACCACGCACAATGAAGGGTTCCGTAGTTGGGAAGTTGGGATGAATTTATCCCAAAAACAAACTTTACTTTGTAGTTGAAAAACGTGTTCTCCCAGACATCGATATATGCCACGGTCAATTCTCCAACAGCAAATTTAAGTTGGTCGACTATTACTCGTTAACTTGTAAAGCCTACTTAGCTGTGATAGTTTTTACCCGACTGCTTCAGGAGGGTAATGTTTTTCGAGAGTATGTATGTATGTATGTATGTATGTATGTATGTATGTATGTATGTATGTATGGATGTATGTATGTATGTATGTATGTATGTATGTATGTATGTATGTATGTATGTATGTATGTATGTATGTATGTATGTATGTATGTATGTATGTATGTATGTATGTATGTATGTATATATGTATGTATGTATGTCTATTTCTTTGGCACGCTCTGTAACCTAAACGGCTTGATGGATTTTAACATAAGAGGTGTCGTTAGATTCATCTTCATTGTGGGAGTGACATAGGCTATATAATTTTTATATATTGCATCTGCAAATACAAAAAAGGGAGAAAAACGTATTTTTTTAAATAAATTACAACAATATTGATATCAAATAAAAGCTAGTAATGAGTCAATTCCATGTACATATATAATAATAAAACTCAAAAGCTTGAAATAAAACAAATTATTTAAAAAACAAAAAACCCGACTGCAAAAACACATAACTAACTGAAAAGTGAAAAACAAGCATTATAAGCTAAAGAAATTTGTATCGCAGGCGGGGGACAAACCAATAACCTGAAATATGTGTAACTTTTGTTTGTCTCCGCCTGTGATACCAAAATTCTATAGCTTATAATGCTTGTTTTTCTCTTTTCAGTTAGTTATGTGTTTTTGCAGTCGGGTTTTTTGTTTTTTAAATAATTTGTTTTATTATTTTAATTTCATTATATGTACTACTGCCTTTATTTTTTTCACATCTCTCTCTAGCTGGCAGGGAGGGGGGGGGGGGGGGTAACAAAATTTAGTACTTTAAAGCTTAATATTACGCAAGCGGATCCTAGACGAGAAAAAATATCATCCCCATATTACATGCAAGGGAGGTAGGTACCCTTAAAAAACTTTGGAAGATTTTATTGTAACACTTTGTCGGCGTAATTAATACGTACACCTATGCGTCTCTGAGCTACAGCGGGGTCAGACAGACAGACGGACATGGCGAAACTATAAGGGTTCCCTGTTTAATACGGAACCCTAAAAACACCCCAGCATCAGAATCTGTGTGAAAGTAACGGATAGCGTAATTTTTCCATGAGGAGCGGCTCGAGCTCATTTCTCAGGATCCAACTTATCATGCTTTCACAAACTTGCAGGAAGCTCCATTTGCATTAAGTTATTTCTTGTCGCGGTGAAATGTGGTGTCACGCGAATACGCGATAAATTCACTTGAGATGATAGATGACGGGTGAGAAATTAAATTACCTACTTACTTTTTATTTATTACACGACTGCCCAAAAGGAGTGTAATGTGTTTAGGGTTCATGTATGTATGTATCTATGTGAGTTGCTTTGTGCCACCATAACTTTTAAATGCCTGAACAGATTTAGATGTATAGGGTCCCGAGTGACATGCTCGTAGGCTATAAATATTTTTGAAAAATATTGAAATGTCTTTGCTGTCAGGGCCACCGTAGGCGCGGGCTTGTGGACGGTGAGTAATGGGTAGCTCACCGTCCGGTAAGGACCAGGCCTGGGTTGACGGCGCGTTGTATTCCACGCGCGCCTCAAAGAGATGTCGGGCCAACTAGGGCCGATGCCTGCCGGGGTCGCGGGAAAGTATTAGGTAAGGTAGGGTTACCGAGACCCTGGCAACACAGGCAACGGAAGGAATACGGGTGGGTTTTAGTCAGTAAGAGTCTGACACACCCTCCCGCTCCGACCAGAGCGGGAGAAGTTATTTGATGATTTCCCAACCAAAAAAAAAGGGACCTGTTCTGTGGAACACTTTGACGGAGTAGCACTACGGCCGCTACCCGTCTACGTCCGTTTAAGGTCCTATTAGTATTCATAAAGGTGCATTTTTTCTCGGATCAATCGCGTTACAGCCATTTTACCTAAGTACACTCAACGTTAGAAGTGCCTGTGATGAGAAAAGAATCACACAGATTAAATTAACATTTTGTGAAGCATGGTACTAGGCGAGCAGACTTATCAGGAGATACTTTTTGTCGCCCACACACACGCTATAATGTTGACAATATTGTATGTATTTTATTGCGGCTTTAGTCAGACTGTTCGCCGTAATTATATTACACAGGGTGGAATTTTGTAATGCCACCTGGAGGGAAAGTACTCTTAATACTGCAGATAGAAAATTTTACTCAAAGGAAACATTCCTTTATTTTTGAATAGAAAGCAAACTGCATTCAAAGATTTTCGAAAATTCTCTTCTCCCACACCCGGGAATCGAACCGGCTAAAATCTGAAAAAATTATACCCTGTACTTTTATTGCATCGATCGTTAGGGTCAATTATAAGGATGAAATCTCTCTAACAAACATGATAAATTAAATGAAAGGAAAACCAGGAAATCTGAAGTTACAAATTCAATGAGTCAAGTTAAAGCTCTTTAACTAACATCCATCTTTTTTAATGCAGACTCCTTTGCGACATACTCGTAGCTGCGTGTATGAGGTAATTTAAATATGGAATGTTAGATTAAAATTTGAAAATTAGATTGTCATAGTTGTTATTCACATTTGATTGTTTTTACAACTCATTTCACATTTTGTCTCACGGTGAAAATGGCTTATCAAGAACAGTTTGATTTAATGGAAGCTTATTTTTTAAATAACAAAAACGTGAATCTAGCTCTGCGGTGGTATGGAGAGAGATATCAAGACCGACAGGCACCAACTCGGTTCGTATTGAAAATAATGGTAGAAAATTTAAAGAATACGGGTGGTTTCAAGAAGAGACGGCAAACTATTCAGCAAAACTATTTCGATTTTGAACTAGATGTTTTAACATACTTTGAATCATTTCCAAAGGCTTCAAGTAGAGATGCTGCCGATGAATTAGGAACAACCCACACTCGCGTACTTAAAGTGCTGAAAAAGTATAAGTATAAATGCTATCGTGAAGGTCGGTTGGTGCAAAAATTGCATATTGGGGATCGTGACAGACGATTACAATTTTGTGAAAACATGCTTGGAGAAATTGACCGAAACCCTAATTTTTTGAGTAACATTGTATGGTCTGACGAAACCAACTTCAGCAATAATGGCATGTACAATCGCCGCAATAACCATTATTGGTCTCGAGTGAATCCTGTTCGTGTTCATGAAACTAACAATCAAGTAAGATTTTCTTTCAACGTTTGGTGCGGAATTATGAGAAATAATGTAGTGTTAGTCCACGTGTACGAAGGTCATTTAAATACTGTCAAGTATATTGAAATACTGGATCTCTTAAGAAACGAGTTAAATGGTTTCCCCGAGGAAGAGCGAAACCAAATAATTCTACAGCAAGATGGTGCTCCAGCACATAACAGCAGAATCACTACTGCCTACATTAATAACCATTTTAATACCTGGATTGGTACAAACGGCACAATCAGATGGCCTGCGAGATCGCCAGATCTCACCCCATTAGATTTTTTTTTGTGGGGATATGTAAAAAAATCAAATTTACATGAAATCTTATGCGAATGACAACGAGTTGAGAGTTGAAGTTCAGAATACGATTTATAATATTCACCACAACACTTTATTAAAGGTTACTAGAAATGAATTCGTTAAAAGAATAAATTTGTGTATCCAAGAGAATGGAGCCCATTTCGAGCATAGTTGCTCGAAATGGGCTCCATTCTCTTGGTTTATTTAGTTATTCTTAGTTATTCTAGTTTATTTAGTTATTCTTATTAGTTAGTTTACCATTTTTTGTAAATAATTAAATTAATTTAAGATTTCCTGGTTTTCCTTTCATTTAATTTATGTTTGTTAGAGAGATTTCATCCTTATAATTGACCCTAACGATCGATGCAATAAAAGTACAGGGTATATTTTTTTCAGATTTTAGCCGGTTCGATTCCCGGGTGTGGGAGAAGAGAATTTTCGAAAATCTTTGTATGCAGTTTGCTTTCTATTCAGAAATAAAGTAATGTTTCCCTTGAGTAAAACTTTCTATCTGCAGTATTAAGAGTACTTTCCCTCCAGGTGGCATTACAAAATTCCACCCTGTATATAAGTGATATTATTTTCAAATAATAGGTACTTTGCGTTTTGACTGTACTGGACTGACGGACGTAGAGTGACTAATTGTAAAATATGAAAGTCAACGGCCGTAATGCGATCGATCTCAAAAAAATACATTTTCCAAATACCTACAATATGGCCATAAACGGACGTTACGCGTAGCGTCCGTAGTGCGACTCCATCAACATTTTTTAATCTAAGAGGGGTCCGGGGCCGCTTGCAATTATAATTGTATCTATCTGTTTAGTCAGCGAGTTAATGAAAATGACCGTTTGCTTTGTTTATACAGATTAACTTATAGAGGCATGAGGAACAGGGTGTAAAGTTTACTGATCCTCCATGGAAAAGGTAGGATCCTCCGACGAGACGGGTGTCGTGTCTGGTGGGCAACTGCCCGACTGTTGATGTCGGGATGTTGTATATATGCTAGTTGCGCGGTAAACTCTGCTTGCGAGATACAGGATTTTGCGTGACGTCAGTGTGTTGCGTAGTTCGCATGTGGCGATGTAGATGCCGCCACAAACTAATACAACTTGTTTATACTTTTTAGTTCGTTTTTGGCAGGGCAGTCGGGTTTTTAATTTTTTGAATTATTTAATTATGCTTTTTCTGTTTACATACATAAATATCACGCCTGTATTCCCCGAAGGGTTGGGCAGAGGTGTTGCTAGGTACTTATGGTGCACCCACATTTTGCAAGCTATGTCGAAGTCCCATGTACTCGTAATAGGGGGCGAGCCTATTGCCATCAACCGGACACAAATCCAGACTCTTTTTCTACTGCTCCTGAAACTAAAGTGATTTGAGAAAGGGTTCGCTTCTAATTCTTGAAGTTTCGTTTGGTGTCAGACAGAGAACCGCGGGGCAATTGCGTAACACACATAAAATGACAGTTGATCGTAATCGGTTTCATTTTGACAGTTCACCCTCGTCCTTTGCTTTATTTACGTTACTAAGCAGACGAATTGCAAACCTATGAAGCAATGGATTAGCAATAAGCTTAAAAACTCTCGGATTGTGATTCAAACTGTGTTACCCAATTAGGATGCAGGAAATCACTCCGCTTTTGTACACCTATGTCCAATAGAGATTAACTTCCTAACATAAGCCTGCTAATGATAGGAAGTTAATAAGTTACTACGCTTGCCACGGTTGGTCCGTGGATGAGTGACCATCTTTACATACCAAGACCCCTCGGAGCCTCGGAAAGCATTGGTCCTGGCTGTCATTTGTAGATCTTGACAGTCGTTACGGTTCGTCAGAAGATCGAAAGACTGACAACCAGTCTTACCAAGGGGTATCGTGTTACCCAGTTAATGGGTTGTGGAGGTCAGATAGACAGTCGCTCCATGTAAAATACTGGTATTCAGCTGTATCCGGTAAGATTGGAAGCCGACCCCAACATAGTTGGGAAAAGGCTAGGCAGATGATGATGATAAGCCTGCTATTGACAAACTTCAACTTGATTCGTCTGTACAGTATGATTTATGATATTGGCAATTTTTCCTATTCATCGTTATTCAGATGAGAAATTAATGAAAAAAAAATATACATACATAATATCATGCCTTATTTCCCCGAAGGGTTGGGCAGAGGTGTACCTGTAGTACATTTCGCCAGTTATGTTTTAAGTTCCATGTAATAGGGGGCGAGCCTATTGCCAACAACCGGGCACAAATGCAGAATCCAGGCTGTTACTGAGAAATTCCAGAAAGAAAAACCCAATAACACTTTGCCCGACCCGGGAATCGAACCCAGGACCTCATGCTCAGCAGTAGCGCTTGCGACCACTAGACCAACGAGGCAGACCCAAAGAAAATATATGAATTGTTATAAAAATTATAAATGACTATATGCGCCCCGCGACTTCACCCGCATAAGTTTAGACCCCGTGGGTATATCGGGATAAAAAGTATTCTGTGTTATTCCGGGTTATAAACTGTCTGTGTGCCAAATTTCATCCAAATCCGTTCAGTACTTTTTGCGTGAAAGAGTAACACACATCCATCCATCCATCCATCCTTAAAAACTTTTGCATTTATAGTAGTAATATTAGTAGGATTTCCCTGCCCTTATCCGAATTTATTTGTGGTCGGCGCAGCATGTGTTTTTCTTCCATACTTCTTTATTAGTCGTCATCTCGGTAGTCACCCCATTTCTAGCCATATTACCTTTCACACAGTCCATCCATCGATTCTTAGGGCTTCCCCTACTCTTACAGCCACATTAACACTCAAAACTCTGCTCACGACAATGTCCTCATTCCTCGACATCACGTGCATAGGCACGTTGAAAGCACGTGCACGTGAAAAGCTGTGTGGAAATCGGGTGTAAGACTATAACACCCGATTTCCACATAACTTTTCAGTCACTGTTGCCACTTTCAAACTTTTTTTCGTTTTCCTATTAGCTAACAGTTAACATTGTAGCGATAATGAGGAGGCCTTTTTTCGATAGCTGCCAAATTCCTTTTATAAAAAAGCGGCCATGTGCGTGTCGGACCACGCACAATGAAGAGTTCCATACTTGGGATGCATTTATTCCAAGAACAAACTTAACATTGTAGTTGAAAAACATGTTCTCCCATACATTCCAGCTGCATATGTAAGTTTGTACAATATTGAGAGATTTACCATGTTATTTTAAGATCAATCATAGACTTACTTATAGATTTTCCTGTAATCTATAAGTACCTATAGAACATTTTTTTTGCATTTTTTTTTAAATGTAGGCTTTGTAGTTTCGGAGATAAGGGACGGTCAATTTACATCTATTTTCTTAAATAACTTTAAAGATCATTTATTTTAAAATCATAAAAAAAATGGGACTGACACAGTATACCTTTCACTTAATATGTCACACGGCAGTTTGTAAAACATTTATTTAAATTTACTGATTTGTCCCCCAAAAGTGACCCCCACATTCAAAATTAATTAATTTACATTACACGTCCGTGTTTGGGTCATAGAAATTCATTTGTATACCAAATTTCAACTTAACTATTAGGCCCGTATTATAGAACGTCACTCAATACTCAAGCACTACTTAAAACTAGATTCAAGCCATTTGATTGGTTAAAACTAGTTTTAAGTAATGCTTGAGAATTGAGTGACGTTCTGTAATACGGAACTTAGATTCGGAGCAAATTGGCTGTGAAAGACAGAAAGACAGACACAAGTGATTCTATAAGGGTTCCGTGTTTCATTCGGACGTACGGATCCCTAAAAAAACGTCAATACGGTTTGTGGCGTTTAAAAGGTTGCTACTTAAGCTAAAAGCTATTTATCGCTTATAAACCCAATACACTCTGACAATCCCCCGATTTAAGCTGATTGCTTTCTTTCAACTCAATTATTTGAAGTGAATTCGACAGAAATGAATTTTAAACTGACTGAATTTTTCTAATGTGATTAGAATTCATCCATACCTTACATAATTGTATACATACAGAAACTCACGTCTCCTCTCCTTAGAGGCAGAAACTACAGAACGCTACCTGCTAAAATCCTTACATACTCCATATATCTATTAGCTTTAAAATCAAGTTTTTGACACTCAATTTCATTTATTAGATTAGCTGTTTAAAAAAACCGGTCAAGTGCGAGTCAGACTCGCACACGAATGGTTCCGTACCGTATTAAGATCGAGCAAAAAAACTCGTTTCTTGTGTGGCCATGGATTGTGTATTGTATTATTTATTACAATATAATACAATACACAATCTGTGAAAATTTCATCTGTCTACCTATTACGCTTCATGAGATACAGTCCGCTGACAGGCTGACGGACGGACGGACGGACGGACAGCGGAGGCTTAGTAATAGGGTTCCTTTTGGCACCCTTCGGGTACGGAACCTTAAAAATGAATTTGGTTGCTTAGTTAGATTGATGGAATGTTAATTATTTCTTTCGGTACGAAGAGAGGGTAGGTATATGAATATTATGGGCCTCGTTAAAATAGATTGAAACTGAGATTCAGCAGAGATAAACGACTCAATAAAACTCTTATGGCGGTCTTTATTGTTTGCGGAGTTAAATAGTACTAACAAAAGTCTGTCTCTGACACGGTCTAATACTCAACCATTGGATTAAGTAAACAATCTTTTTATCAAAAAAAGAAACTACAATGGAAAAAAAGCTTTAATTTGGAAGGTCGATGTGAAAAACTAAAATACAGATCCAAAGACAGACAGAATTTTTTTGTAAAAAAGTTTCTTATTTTTCGTTTTTTAGTTATTGGTACAGACGGCTACATATCAAGCTATACATTTCCTGTATAAGCAGATCTCGCATTGTATAGGATTTCCGTCCAGTCAACTTATGCTGGAAATGTATAGCTTGACATATAGCCGTGTGTACACCTGCTATGTACACAACAGTGACAGGAAGTATTATAACATCATCAAGATACACAAAGAGGATTCAATTCGTATTATCGAAGCTAACTCAAAAACTACCCCAGCACAGTTAATAAAATTTATATGGGACCACCGCGCAAGCTTCCTCTACCAAGCGAAAAAATATTTTTCAAAATCGGTTCACAATTGACGAAAATATCGATGAACATATTACCTCCTCCTTCTTTGAAGTACTTGTTTACTCCGAACCGGGTGCGGCGGTCGCGTTTCTGTGTCTCGCAGTGCCTGTTCGCGACTCCGCCTGTGCGTACCCATATTGCTCGATATGCTCCCACAACCCAGGCGATCAATCTGCGGATCGCGCGCCTGTGCTTCGCGGTGCCTGTTCTCGGCTCCGCCAGTTCGTACCCATATTGCTCGATATGCTCCCACAATGATCACGCGCCTGTGCCTCGCGGTGCCTGTTCGCGGCTCCGCCAGTTCGTACCCATATTGCTCGATATGCTCCCACAACCCAGGCGATCAATCTGCGGATCGCGCGCCTGTGCCTCACGGTGCCTGTTCGCTGCTCCATCAGTGCGCACCCATACTGCTCGATATGCTCCCACAACCCAGGCGATCAATCTGCTGAAAGCCCTGATTGCTCAGAAGCCGGATGTTGATATATTTATGTAAATCTATGTTTAATATTTGTTGGCTTGCTACATGCTTCGGTGTTTACTGTAAATGCAGCAGGCAAGTGTTATATAAATAAATAAATAAGTCGGTTAAAGGCTCGTGCAGACTGGCGCGATATCGCGGGCACGACGGGCAACGCGACACCATGAAGTTTTCCTAAAAATTGTACTACTAGTGTCACGTCGCGCTGTCACGTGGCGCCTGTCTGAGGGAGCCTTCAAAAGAAATGAGCTAAAAGGATGATGAAGATCGATCAGGGTTCCCGAAAAGATGAAAACTTTTAAAAATTCTGACGACATCTTAAGATAGGCACCTACTACCACTAACAAAGATAGGTTTTTCGCAAATTCCTAAAATAAAATGTATTTCTCATAAAGCCTAAAGCTTCAATAATTGAAAGGTACTTGTAGCATCTTTGCGTAGAAGGAGTAGGTAGGTACAACAAAATCTAGGCACTCATTGAATTGAAAACTCTTCCATCGGTTGTTGAATATCGGCAAAAAAAATGTAGGAACGTGTTTCCATATTTTTCATATCAGCCCGTAATTATTCATAACAGAGCCTCTCCTACAGCGAAAAATCCCGAGGGATCTTGCTATAATTACTACGTAGCGGCCGGATTCGTGATGCCACTATAATATTATTATATAATACATATACAGAGTAGATGATACGGCTCCTTTTTCCATCCTACACATAAACGTGTAAGAATTTTGTTACTGATTATCGGTATTTTTGTAGATTTTGAAGTAGGAGTTGATTGGTAGAGATCGTCACGTAAGGATAAAGCGTTACGCGACATTTTCTATCTCTCTTGCTATTATATACGAGTGTGTGTGTACGTGCGAGTATCGAGATTCGAGTAGACGAGCAAATTCGTTCCTGACGGGTGTCCCCCGACCGCACACGTTTTATGTAAGTTTAATATTTATTTAATACACATAAACCTTCCGGAATAAGTTTTCTAAAAAATGGTGATACCGCATCAAAATCCGTTGCGTAGTTTAGAAAAACAACGCGCTCACAGACAGACACGAAAAGTGAATTTAATTTATAATAATATGTATAGATATACAAGGCGGATTTTTAAGATAGGGCATTTATAACAAGGACAGCTACCTGAGCTACCTTAACAGTTATCGCTACAAGAAAACGGTCTTAGGACGGTCCATAACTTTTTGAGACATTTTGATCTGCATTCACGTGTGTGAATACTTTTCAACGGTTAATGTACCTGCCCGGGCAGTAAGGGCTGGTACATTAACCGTTGCAACTATAGCGTCTAAATATCCACCCTGTATATAGATATGCATGCAGTGCTAAAGGGGCGGTTTCTTTAAGGTTTAAGTCAAGCAATACGGTATTTTTAAATCCGGGAGCAATAAAACTAAGCATTCAATTCTACCCTGAGCAAGGACGGGCTGGCTTAGTGAGGAGCATGTCTAATCTGGCAATTCAAACGAAAGCCCCGCGAATTCACTCGTGCAACTTTATGCAAACTTTTTATACTCCACTCATAAACTTATAAGTTATAACACAGTGAAGAACTTTTTTTTTGTCCGCTAGACACGTGCCAATGGTGTATTGTGCGTGGACCGAATTTGTAAGCAGGTGGAGAAGCGTTCCTAACAAGTGGCTTTATGTGAGATCATATTTCAGCAACTTCTTATAGGGGAAACCGGCCAAGTGCGTGTCGGAGCACGCGCAATGAAAAACAAATAATAATTACCTTATTACCATGCTAATTACTTAATATTACCTTATTAGCAAAGGGATCCCTGAATCGAAAAAAAACCGGCCAATTGCGTGTCAGACCACGCACAATGAAGGGTTCCGTAAATACTTGGGAATTAATTTATCCCAAAAACAAACTTAACATTGTAGTTGTAAAACATGTTCTCCCATACATCGATCAATTCGCTAACCGCAAATTTAAGTTGGTCGACTATTGCTCGTTAACTTGTGAAGCCTATTTAGCCGTGATAGTTTTTCTTTTAATTTCATTATATGTACTACTGCCATATTTTTTTCATATCTCCATAAATAACCATTTAGCTGGCAGGGGTAGGTACACACACTTCTTTTTTTTTTGTGTGGGATATCATCAAATAACTTCTCCCGCTCTGGCCAGAGCGGGAGGGTGTGTCAGACTCTTACTGACTAAAACCCACCCGTATTCCTTCCGTTGCCTGTGTTGCCAGGGGCCTCCATAACCCTTTTGTACCTTCCCGCGACCCCGGCTGGCATCGCCAGCCGGGGTCGCGGTAACGTAAACGCGGTAACGCGGTAAGTTACACGTAGGTCTACACTTGTGCTGACGACATCTCTTTGAGGCGCGCGTGGAATACAACGCGCCGTCAACCCGGGCCTGGTCCTTACCGGACGGTGAGCTACTCATTGCACATTGTCCGCAAGCCGGCGCCTACGGTGGCCGGAAATCCGCCCGGGAAGGGGGACACACACTTGACTCTAACAAAAATTTGCACTTTAAAGCTTAATATTACGCAAACGGATCCTTAAACCGAAAGATTATGTTCACAGATCCGCAATATTTTTTAACGCCCTATCCAACAATAGCCCAAATTATGGGATAGACGAGAAACAAATATATCATCCCCACATTACGTGCAAGGGAGAAAAAAATCAAGATTTTATTCTAGCAATTTGTCGGCGTGATTAATATGTATACCTATGCTAAATTACAGCTGTCTAGTACTAAGTATCTCTGAGCTACAGCGGGGACAGACAGACAGACAGGCAGACAGACAGACGGACATGGCGATACTATAAGAGGAACCCTAAACATGGTTTTCATAGACCCGCAATATGTTTGAACGGCCTATATGCCACACCCCCACTTTACGTGCAAGGGCCGTACCCAAAAAAATATTTATCCAACGTTTTATTTTACCACTTTGTCGCCGTGATTAATATGTATAGGTACGCATGCCAAATACAGCTTTCTGGTACTAAGCCTCTCTAGGAGTCTCTGAGCTAAGTCGGGGACAGACAGACAGACGGACATGGCAAAACTATAAGGGTTTCTTGTTGACTATGGATCCCTAAAAAGCTGAATGAGCGCTCTTTTGTATCAACAAATGAACGTTATGTTCTCAACGATCTCGTTTTCGTACATGAAGGAAATAATTTGCCTTGATATTTATTATAAAAACGCTCTGTTAAGTAGGTAGACATATTATATAGGCAACACTCCTACGCAATATCATAACAACGGCGTCGTAAAAGCTATTTTAACGAACGTCTTCGCATCGGGACGGTTGTTTCAGCAAGTGAACGACTTTCAAGCAATAAAGCACAAAGAGACGTTTACGCTGGTTTTATTGAAGTTTTTTCTACGCCACATTGAAGCGACGCGCCGAGGTGCTGCGTCCCGCTGGATGGATCAAGCTGTCAGCGCTAACATTGCGTGAATCGGCACGTTTTGAATAACGCGTCATTCGATAGAACATCCTGAAGGTAGATCCGCAGTGCGCCTCGCGAAATTCAAAGTTTCTTACGTTTTTGAGAAGAACTTTTCCTTAAGAGATTTCTTCTTGTGGAACAAATCTAAGAGAGATGTATTAATGATTATGATTATGTAAATACATATTTGATATTCTCGAATCATATTTTGATCAAGATACAACCTAGAAATTGCAAAGTACGTAAGAACATTTTTAATTCGCAGGCTATCACTGCTAATTCACCTTAATCCTTCAGTTTCAAATTTTTGACGTAATAGGGATGGCTTTATGCATAATTCTCGAGCGACGATCATTAAAGCTGTCGGATGGCAAACACGCTCGGTAATGAACCCCACGATCTGCGCTGTTGTCTCTCTCAGCGCTAATTGCTGCAAACTTATTAAGGTCGAGACGCTGCAACAGTTGAAAAATGCACTTAAAAACACAAAGAGATAGTTTGCATAAGCGCTTTGAGGAAACATTGCTCGGATGTTTGTTCCATCCAACTAGCAAAGGTTTTCAGATTCAAATTATAGGTCGACGACAATCCACTACCCGTTGATACTTTTAGAGGAAATAAAATC
The DNA here is from genome assembly GCA_905333075.3 of Atethmia centrago. Taxonomy (NCBI): domain Eukaryota; kingdom Metazoa; phylum Arthropoda; class Insecta; order Lepidoptera; family Noctuidae; genus Atethmia; species Atethmia centrago. The sequence goes on from HG995367.1 coordinate 22,960,701, forward strand.
GTGTTAGACGTTTAAATTGAGTGGAATCGAGGTCGAGTTAAGCCTACGAGCACGTGATCGGAATATCGGGAGCGATTCGTATGCGAACCCGTAGACCTCTTGTCGTTCAGGTGTTCGCCAATATACCGGGACTTTTTTGTATGCATTGAGTAGTACGGAGTCGTACCTAGATTGTTTATTGCGAATCGTGTGTGTAAATTTCGTTTTACACGGAAAGTTTTGTAATTTAGTAAGTTCGCCAGAAAGAAACCTTTGGTTGGGTTTCTTTCAACAGTTTCAAATGCTTTCCAGGAATGTTTACGCCGTATTATTCGTCTTGATGAGTTTTTTCGGAACCTTGACGACAGTCAAATCACGTGAAAATATGGCTGAGATGGGCTTGTATTGTTGTAAGAAATTAGCGAGTTTCTCTCCCGGCTGTGTTGGCGGAACGTGTTGATTACTTTTTAATGAATGTTTGATAGGAAAACGGCAATTATAGGGCCTCTTTATCGAAAGAAGTACTCGTATTATACCTTCAACAGGGTTTTGTACGTAACTAATGGAAAAAACTCGTTTGAAGGATACAATTTTCTGCTTTTAGTGTAACAGTACATACATGGATAATGTATCGTTTAAGATTTAAAATATATCTGTCTAACATTGTTTGAACTTATTCCTATTTATTTGATCACTATCATTCTGGTACATTATAGTTAATTCTACGATTTTAGCTGCCGGAACCTAGGAGAAATCATGAATTATTATTTTTTTTTTTTGCGTTTTTAGGGTTCTGTAGTAAACAAGGAATCCTTATAATTTCGCCGTGTCCGTCTACAGTGGGGACAGACAGACGTCTGTCTGTCTGTCCCCACTCAGAGAATCTTAGTACTAGAAAGCTGTAATTGTATATATTGTATTCATATTTCGTGTACATACACGTTTCATGTAATCACGCCGACACAGTGGTACCATAAAATCTAGAAAAAAAAAATATTAGTGTGTACACTAAAAATTTTTTTTTCTAGATTTAAAAATCGAAAAATCGAAATAGATTGAAAAAAATATATTATCCCCACATTACGTGCAAGGTGGGTGCCTTGCTCGTAGTGTGGGGATAGTATATTTTTTTTCCCGTCTATCCCATGATGTGGCGTATCGTTCGAGATTCAAGGATCCGTTTGCGTAATATTAAGCTTTAAAGTGCTAATTTTTGTTAGAGTCAAGTGTAAACCGGCCAGCTAAATGGTTGTTTATGGAGATGTGAAAAAATTCATGGCTGTAGTACATTATACTATAATTAAATGAAAAGGAAAACTATCACAGCTAAGTAGACTTTACAAGTTAACGAGTAATAGTCGACCAACTTAAATTTGCAGTTGGAGAATTGACCGTTACATACATATATCGAAGTATGGGACAGCATGTTTTTCAACTACAATGTGATGTTTGTTTTTGGGATAAATTCATCCCAATTTCGGAACCCTTCATTGTGCGTGGTCCGACACGCACTTGGCCGGTTTTTTGTTTTACTTCCTGTTCACTTTGTAACTGAACAAAAAACATAGTTTTCGAAAAAGATAAATTGCTAGTATTTTTTCAAAGTCAAAACCAAAGACAAAAGAGTTTTATGGTATTATAAATCTGCTAGTTTGTCTGACTGTTTAGTAAATGTGTACCTATAGTTTAAGTCGATAGGTAAATATTACTGTTTTTTTTTATATAAGTAACTAAAGGATTTTTCTAATACAGCAGCATTGCATTATAGTATACAAATACAATACAAATATTTTATTGGAACAAAAACATGTTACAATTACTGTGTACGTTAATACTGCGTTAGTTTAGCAACTGTGTCGCAGTTATTAGCGCCCACCCCAGGAGCGAAAGACAAATGAGTTCCATAACAACAATATTGGTAATACTTATAGGCAGAAACTAGACATAAACATTTAATAATAATAAAACTAGAACTAGACATTTATTAATAATAGTTGTAGCAGTATAAGTGGGTGAGTGAGTGTGTGTTTGAGTGAGTGTGTGTGTGTCAGGGAGTTCGTGGAGGTGCGTGCGTCTGTGTGTGTGTGTGTGGGAAGGGTGCGTGATTGTGATTGGGAGGGTTTTGATGTTAATACGCTGACAACACCTAAACCGCGGTCACTGTCAGACTGCATAGAAAAGAAAGAGAAGCGCGATGACACAACGCTTGTAATTATTGCAAAATATGACGCAATTATTTTACTCAAAATTGAGTTGGTAATCGAAAATAAAAAACAACCGAGTTCTGCATTCAAATAAGACGTTCTTGTTATTAATTAAATACGTAACGTGTGTTGATACTTTATACAGATATTATGGATTGGAACTCAAGGTAAGAGATTAATTTAACGTGAGTTTGTATCGAGATTTTTTTCAAAACGTGTTTTGGTAACAACCAAGTTCTGGGAAATATGTTCATAATTAACATATATTTTTTCCGCTACCACAAACTATACAGATTTAGCAATTTTTTCCTTAAGACACGCCGATTTTGGTCATTTGCCTCTTGTCAGCGCCTTAACGTACTAAGTTAGTATAAGCAACGGCATTGTAGTATAATCTATGATCGGAACCAAAGATTACTCGTATACTGTCCAGCGGGGCAACTGCGTAACACACATAAAATGACAATTGATCACAATGGTTTTCATTTTGACAGTTCATCCACGTCCATTGCGTTATTCACGTTGTTGAGCAGACATGAAGCAATGGATTAGCAATATCCTTCAAGACTCTCGTATTCTGATTCGAACTGTGCTACCTACGCAATTAGGGTACAGGCTTCTTTGCCAATATTTTTTTTTTTGCCACCAAAGTATCAATGAAAGGTATTTATATTTTTTTGCAAAATACGAAGCCTAAGCAACAGAGATACGATAAGGATAAAGTGCAAGTATTTCTCAAAGTCGGAGCGCCTTGTTTAGTGGTATAGACAGCTAAGGCCCGGACTCTACCAAAGCGGAGTTGTGCGGAGAAGTCCAAAGCGGGGACGAGAAGAGATGCTTTTCAGCTTGGGTGTATCTGAATAACGAAATTCTATTGGTTGTTTAAAAAACATCTCTCCGCTTGTCTCATCTCCGCTTTGGTGGACTCCGGGCCTAAGTATGTGTGTAAAAAGCCGCCCTGATCCACCGTCACTACCTCTCTGACTGTTAACATTCGAACAGAAATTTAAGCCCCATTTGAACCAAAGATGTAAATCGATAGATTTGCCCTTACCCTACTTAGTCACGCAATAATGTTCCATACTACGAACAGTGAGCTCACACATGATTAATTTAATGAAATAACTTTTTCCGACAACCATGTCAATTCATTGCATCATTGCGTGTCAAAACGCGACTGACGCGGTTAGGTGAATGTCACAATTTAAATCGTTGCTTTTGAACACACTTCTAAATTCCTTTCAGGAATCATTTGAGGATTCTGCAAGACATTTTAAAGTGGATAAGATGCATGTTAGCTGTTATAATATGTTGATAGGTGAGATTATAAGGTTAGAGTTAAGAGATAGTGTTATTTCGGGAAAATCTTTACAAAAATAATAGTTTCCATTGAAATTTCGGAACTAATGACTAGGTACCAAATTCAAGACGACTAAGAACGAAGTTTTAATTAGCTTTGCTCGCTTCGTTATTTTAAAAAGTAGGTATTCTCTCCCCCGGTGAGATCAGATAGAATAAACCATATTCATTTTCACTATTTTCTATATCTATACATAATATAAAAACCGGCCAATTGCATGTCGGACCACGCACAATAAAGGGGTCGGTAGTTTGGATTACTTAGGATGAATTTATCCCCAAAATAAACTTATCTACAATAGTTGAAAAACATGCTCTCCCATACTTCGATATACGTCACGGTCAATTCTCCAACTGCAAATTTAGATTGGTGGACTATTACTCGTTAACGTCTTGTAAAGCCCACTTAGCTATGATAGTTTTCCATTTAATTTCATTATATATACTACTGCCATGAATTTTTTCACATCTTCTTAAACAATCATTTAGCTTTCAGCTGACGGGGGGAGACACGACGACATTTGACTCTAACAAAAATTAGCACTTTAAAGCTCAATATTACGCAAACGGATCCTTGAATCGAAATCAGAGACCCGTAATATTTTTGACTCGTTTTATTTTTGGGATAGACGAGAAAATGAAAATCATTCCCACATTACGTGCAAGGGATAGGTATCCCATGCCCATGTAATGTGGGAAAAATATTTAAAAAACAAAATATCTTCAAAACAAAAAAAACAAAAACCCGACTGCAAAAACACGTAACTGAAAAGAGAAAAACAAGCATTTATAATCTATAGAATTTTGGTATCGCAGGCGGGGAGAAACCAATAACCTGAAACTTATGTTTGTCCCCGCCTGCGATACCAAAATTCTATAGATTATAATGCTTGTTTTTCTCTTTTCAGTTACGTGTTTTTGCAGTCGGGTTTTTTGTTTTTTAAATAATTTATTTTATTTAGAGAATTTATTCCGGAAGGTTTATTATTTATAAGTCATTTTACCTATACATCATCATCTGCCTAGCCTTTACCCAACTATGTTGGGGTTGGTCCAGTCTAACCGGATGCAGTTGAATATCAGTATTTTACATGGAGCGACTGCCTATCTGACCTCCACAACCCATTTACTGGGTAACACGATACCCTTTGGTAAGACTGGTTGTCAGACTTTCGGGCTACTGACGACCCGTAACGACTGTCAAAGATCTACAAATGACAGCCGGGACCAACGGCTTAACGTGCTTTCCGAGGCACGGAGGGGTCTTGGTATGTAAAGATGGTCACCCATCCACGGACCAACCGCGGCAAGCGTAGCTTAACCTGATGAATCGACCCGTGCGGCTGTTATTACTTGGCCACAAGCCAAGGCCATTTTACCTATACGAAACTTACATATAATAAAGAAATCTCGATGTTTTGTCAAGTCGGAAAAACCCTGCCAAGCATTACTTTAGTTTAATCCTTCCTAATTATCTCTGAGTAAATCTTGCGCTAAACACAACTTCCACAAATCTAACGAAACAGCGAATCATAAGACTGAGTCTGTGTTGTGCAGATTGCTTCTGTTATCTTGCATAAGAAATCAGATGATTAAAGAATTCTGTTCGATGAATAGGTACAGATCCTATTTAGAGATTGCTTTGAAATCTTGCAGGGTGAAAATATAGTCAGCAACAAAGTACAAACAACTTCCGAGCGACAAAATAGTTCAATCAATCAATCTGCCTAGCCTTTTCGTAATTATTTTGGGGATCATTCATTCTAACCGGATGTTACTGATTACCAGTATTTTACATGGAGCGACTGTCTATCTGACCTCTACAACCCAGTAAAGTACTGGGTAACACGATACACCTAGGTAAGACTGGTTGCCAGACTTTTGGGCTTCTGACTACTCGTAACGACTGTCAAAGAATTACGAATGACAACCGGGACCAACGATTTCACGTGCTTTCCGAGGCATGGAGGCGTCACGATATGTAATCACCAATCCACGAACCGACCGTGGCAAGCGTAGCTTAACCTTCGATCAACCCTTGCGGATGTTATTATTTAAGCCACGATCACGGCAAAATAATTTCTACTTTAAAACTACTTTAAATTAAGTACAATCTTCCTTGAAAAATAATAGAACCGCGGTTGTTATTGGTCCTTTGCAGTCGGCGATTTTAAGCCTTTTCCCACTTTATTTTTCTTTCTTTGTAAGAATTCGGTGCATTTGTAAATGCCTGGTTTTAAACCCACACGGCATTTTATCTTCCCAAATATTCTTCAGAATCACAAGTCATAAAAGTCATATATCCTAAACCCCGAGGTCGCCGCCCAAAAATAGGATATTTATTGACTTAGACCAAGTCAATACCGGCGCAAATTGTATTCGATATAAAGCTGTGCTTAGACTGGCAATTTTTTCATCAAGTATTGCCTAGAACAGTTGCCGATGATGAAGGTAGGAATGTAATCTAATATTAATACAATTTATTACAATTATTACTTCTTAATTAGTGTAAAATAATATCTGTCGTATCATGCTGAGATAGAAGCTTCCTACAGGACGTTATGTTTTTATTTTACTTTTGTATTTTACACTTCTATGAGTGTATTTATTTAAATGTGTGGTCTACCTGTCTTAATAAATACTTTTTTCTGTCTGTAGCTGTTGGTGATCTTCATTTGTTATATGCAGTGGTCCTCAAAGTAGGCGGCGCCTGTATCTTGGGAACCTGAGTCCTATCTAGTTTATTGTATAAGTCGCTTCTTATTACGAGTATTAGCCTATGACAGACAACTGCAAGACATAGGCGACTACAATCGCACGCCATTTAACGCCATCAGGGCTAGTCTCAGACAAAAGCTAAAAACCACCTTGCGAAGACCGCCACTCCACCTAGCTTGAGGACTTAAAGTTTACCAATTGCAACTCCATTGTGGTAGTATCTCTAGCGACAGTTGCTACAACCTTGGCATTGCAGTAAATCGGTGTTGCCGTGACGTCATAGTTGCCCACAATTAGTTGCCCGTGTGCTTTCAGATGTTATGTACCGCGACAAGTTTAGTTGGATCCCGCCACTCTAGGGACCGAAGTATGGCGGCTATCATATTTGTACGTTGACTAGTCCTGGTAATTTGATTATGTTGGTAGCTTGTTTTAGATAGTTGGTGCGTTGTTTTATTTCTGTTGGGTTTATCTAACGAAGCTGTGTGATTTTGTGGGTAAAATGATTTGCTGTTGGTGTTTATGATATTTAATTGTTACTAACACAACTTGTAGAGTTGCACATATATTAATACAGGTATACCTTTATATATGAGAGGAAGAACGAATTAAGTATGTATGTAGGTTTAGGCCCGTTTACGGCCTCGAGTTCTACGCAGTCGCTGTCGCAAGAAGCGTGTCGCTTGAGCATGTAGCTCGTGGCTATGGGGTCACATACACACATAGAATTTTCTAAAATTCTAGACCCTAAGAACCCCAAACTATAGTATAGTATACTCGGGGTCATTCTAGACAGTAAGTAAAACTGGAGTAGTCACTTAGACAACAAAATAAACAGGGCTTGCATCACCTTTTGGCAGTGCAAGAAAATGATAGGTAAGAAGTGGGGCCTATCCCCCAAAATTATACTATGGCTGTACACGGCGGTAATCCGCCCCATGATCTCCTACGGGGCCGTGGCCTGGTGGCCCCGCACCCAGCTAGTCACAGCCTCCAATAAACTACAACGCATGCAAAGACTTGCCTGCATGGCGACCACGGGCTGCATGAGGACAACTCCAACTGCAGCAATCGAAGCCATGCTGGGACTGCCGCCGCTCCACCTGTTCATACAGCAGGAAGCGACGATGGCGGCAGTACGCCTAAATGCACTGAATCTCTGGGGCAAGAGAGACACACTACACACTGCGCTGCTTGAGGGACTCAATAAAGAGTTCCCCATCACGAAAGCAATAAATGACCAGGTACCCAAACAATTTATATTTGATAAGAAATACAAGATCCAACTCCACGAGGATCGCCGATGCGAGGGGTTGTGCCCCGCAGAGCTGCGCATCTTCACAGATGGATCCAAAACAGCTAGTGGCACAGGTGCTGGAATCTTCTCGGAGGACTTCAACATACGCATAGCCATACCATTGGGGGTCCATAACACAGTGTTCCAGGTCGACTGCTTAGGTATTTCTCTGGCCACCACAGCCATCATGGCCAGGGAAGTTAAGGACCATTCAGTCCGCATACTCTCAGACAGCATGGCTGTCCTGCAAGCGCTAAACAGTCACACAGTTGACTCTGGGCTAATATACGAGTGCCACCAGCGCCTCAACCAGGTGGGTAGTCTCAACAACATAACCATTCAATGGATTAAAGGACACAGCGGTTCGCTAGGCAACGATACAGCCGATGAACTTGCCAGAAGGGGGTCGAGCATGGCACCAGTGGGACCTGAACCCATCGTGCCACTTCCCTTCGGGTACCTACGCACTCTGGTAAGGAAACGCACCAGAGATAAACATCTCAAACTATGGTCGGACCAAGGTGAGTGCAGGCAGGCCAAGGAAGCTCTCCCTACAATTGATGGTCGCCTCACGAAACGGGTTCTCCGACTAACTAAACTACAGCTGCGCACTGTTACAGCAGCTATAACAGGCCACGGGTCATTTAACAAACACCTTTTTATCATAGGAGTCACAGACAGTCCGCTGTGCAGGGCCTGCATGAAGGACGACGAGACAGCAGCTCATGTGCTACTAAACTGCCTGGTCGTCGCCACATACAGGGCAAAGTACTTCGGTAACCCAGGTACCCTCTGTGAGATGGTCAGTAACACCAAGGCGTTGCTGGCCTTCCTTGAGGAGCTGGGGTGGATCGAATAATCGATTTCCCACCCGTACGCAAAATACGCGCATTGACGTGGAGTCGCGGACACCGGCCCGTTTTACCTATTACCTATTACCTATTACCCCAAACTATAGAATCAGTTTTGCTATCGAAATCCAACCCTACACAAAGGCAGCGCTCCACCGCATCAACCCTAAAATGCAACACAGACATAAATGACACAGACGCTCCTTCTGAACATCTTCAGCCTAATACAGGTTTTGATTGCGAGGTTGGCAAGCAAATTTGACGGTATGCAACTCCGGGCCCGCGGAGGCCCGCCTGCTTTGCAAGTCAATTCCACTTCACATTGCATCCCAACATTCAAAATTTTTGTTTTGGAATAAAACCTGAGTCAAACTGTGGAGAACTTTTCAACCTTTTGTTTAAACAGAATGTACTTCAATGACATAAAGCCCGGATTTCGTCTGGATGATTTTATTTTTATTATCCAGTCTCCCTGTCTGTCTGCTTGTCTCTTTGGTGAGTTTTTCCGCTTCACTGTGGAACTAATTTTAATGAAAGCTTGGAAAGATAGCTTTGTGCTTGCAGTGACAACACAGCTAGTTTTGTAACGAAAAACCATCAATGATGGTTTTTTTTTACGAAAATACACTGTATTACACAGCTAGATTACGGCTCCCGCAGACAGACGTGACACGACAGCGCGATGCGATTCTAGTAGAACAATTTCTATAAAAAACTCATGAAAATTGTTCTACCAAAAACGCGTCGCACCATCGCGTCGCGCCTGTCAGTGGGGGCTTTGAACAAAAAAGCTGTGTAATGTGTGTACAGAGTGTAATATAAAATTATGAACAAGTTATAAAGCATATCCAGAGTTTTGTACAAGATAAAGTAAGTATTACATATTCCATACTGGGTGCACCCATATCTCATGCCAGTCAGCTGTTAGCTGTCTCAATGTGGAAGCGATGCAAATGGAGAAATACTTTACATAATACAAATAAATGCATCAAATCACGTGAAAGAGCACTATTATTGATATAACAGGTGTAAAATGCCGGTTTACAAAGCCGAGGGTCACTTGTTCTTCCTGTTACCTTCTGGTTACAGAGATTTTGAAGGTCGAAGTTCCAACTGTTTTTTTGACCAAGCAAGTTTTGTAATGTTATAACTAAACTTTCAATATCCCGTACTGTTGCATGCAATACTCAATACTCAATATCTTTATTGCTTTACCATAATGTGTACTTAGGTGGTAACTATATAATTGAGATCATTATGGACCCTGTAGGGCACCCATAAGCACAATGTTTTGCGTGCTTTACATTGCGTGCTACCTCAAACAGAGATTTTCACATTTGTACAATACATACAAATAAATAAAATTAAAGAAATACAATACAAATAAACAATCAAATTAATTAATACAATAAACTAAATCAAATTAATACAAATAATTAATTTTTACTAAATGTATATGAAAGTATACGGTACCTATAACCATTTTTTTATGTCTGTCTTTCTGCTTGTTCCGGCTAATTGCCGAAAAGGCTGGGCCGACGGGACTTTCACTGGCAAGATAGCTGATGTCATAAGGAGTAACTTAGTCCACTTTTATTTTAGAAAAAGTCACAAGTCAAAGTCATTTTTTTATTTCAAATAGATACCTATAGCCTGCACCTTTGAACTTCAAAATTTACAAAAAAAAATTAATTGATTCTAGTTGCCCCTACCAAAAGGTAGTTTCGTATGGAGAATGGGAAAAAACTCCACCGTTACTCTTTTAAAATGGTTTTATAAAATTTTGTATAGGTACATTATATAATTATATGTGAAGACGATGCACCTAGAATAAAATTACTATACCATATTAGGTAAAAAAAGAATTAAAAATGAAGCAATGACAGATATATTAATTATGTGATAGATACACGATGCTCACATATTTACAAACATTGTAAGTATTGTAAACATTTTTAGGAAAACGTATACTGTTTTCCTAAAAATAATAAATAAAGTAAAAGGTCAGTGTGTGAGTTAAAGTAATCACAGAATGTAAATTCAACATTAATTTATTATTTGCATCAAATAATAAATTGTACAATTAAAATATCAACCACTTTGATATTGTCTAGACTCTAGATTGTCCTATGGAGTTTCCAAGCATTCTTATCTTGGATATAATATTCTAATTTGTAATTCTATGCTTGTTTACAAAGTGTACTTTTAATATGAGTTTTAAATTTTCTTTCTCATAGTTACAATATATCACAAGGTATTTTGTTGTAACATTTGACACAGTACCCCACAAAAGATTATGTACTTTAGATAATCTGAAAAAGTATTGATCTATTTTATCTTTATTTCTAGTATTAAAATTATGTCTATCACTTATTTTATTAAAAAGATGTCGATTTTTTCTTACATACATAATATTTTCATAAATGAATTGGCAAGGTACCGTCATAATATTAATCTTCTTAAATTGTTCAAGAGATTCACGGTGACGTAGATTATAAATGGCTCTGACAGCTCTCTTTTGCAAAATAAAGATGGATTCATTGTCAGCAGCCCGACCCCACAGTAAAATGCCATAGGACATAATGCTGTGGAAGTAGCTAAAATAGACCAAACGCGCGGTTTCTACATCTGTCAACTGTCTTATCTTTCTAACAGCATAAGCGGCCGAGTTTAGCCGCCCCGCAAGAGATGTTATATGTGGTCCCCATTGTACTTTCTCATCTAAAGTGATTCCTAGAAAAACTGTTAGATTAATAAATTCCAGTTTTTCTCCATTCAATATGTCTAAAAGTCTGCGTTCTTCCAACAATCTTCTTCTACTCTGTCCTTCTCATACTTCTGACTTTGTTCATTCTTCCTTTCATATTCAGTTCATTCTTCTTTGGAATGCGCTTCCTCTTGATATCAGGACGGCCACCAGTCGGTATGCATTTAAGCGGAAATTGCAGAGTTATTTTCAAAACAAATAGCGTAGAGTCATCTCAATTATGTATCTCTTTTCCTTGAATTTGTATGTATATATATATGTATAATGTAGGTATATATTGTAGTAAATATGTATGTATTTGTATTTTATGATTGTAACCTATTTATGTATTTCTGTACTTATTCTATTTATAATCTATTATGCTATCTTTAATATTTTTCGTTATTTTTATTTCCTCTCAGAGCACCTGCCATCTTATCTCTTCACCACCCTTGGTTGACTGGTAGAGAATGCCTAAGGCATTAAGTCCGCCTTTGTACTTAATTAAGTTTAAATAAATAAACACATTAGCTATTTCTAACATTAGGAAATTTAAATCTAATGGATTCGTTTTTTTGTTCATTTAGTACCAACTTATTTACCGTAAACCACGCGTACGTAATTCACGTGGGTGAAACCGCGGGTAGCAGCTAGTCAATAATAAAAGTCGTTTCCTAGCAATGATTGTTGTACAATGTCACTTATATAATATGACGGTGACGGCTTTGTGATGGGATCTGTTTACACCCTAACATCAAGTAGGTACCGAATCAAGTACTTCATTTCTCTTTTACCACACCGATTGAGATTTTATTTGATACAACTGTTTTATTATCAATCAATCTGCCTAGCCTTTCCCTAACCATGTTGGGGTCGACCTTCTGTTTAACTGGATGCAGCTTAATACCAGTATTTTACATAAAGCGACTGCCTTTCTGATCTCCACAACCCAGTTGCTGGGTAACACGTTTCCCTTATTAAGATTGTTTGTCAGACTTTTGGACTTCTGACTACCCGTAATGACTGTCAAAGATCTACGAATGACAGCTGAACCAACGGGTTAACATGCTTTACGAGGCACGGAGGGGTCTTGATATGTAATGGATGGTCACCCATCCATGAACCGACCGCGGCAAGCGTAGCTTAACCTTCGATCGACCCGTGTGGCTGTCATTATTTAGCCACGAGCCAACATACAACTGTTTTATTATGACATCATTAATTATTCTTAATTTTATAAAGGTCAAATAGACAGCTGTATTTCAGCGGTTTATTAACTATGCATAGCATAGCTTACAGACTAAGCGTACATTTTTAAAGAAAGTACACTCTTGAAGTTGAAGTTTTTGCTCATTCATTCTAAAGACAACTTTACAGTACCAACCTAGTGTTTTATGTTATTTTTATTAAGTAATTTCTGAAAGAAGTTATTGTTTACCAGTGTTTTTATTCCTAAAATGAATAAAATATTAGTAGTAGTTATGTTGTAGCGAAATAAGGGTGTACCTACTACAGGTACACCTCTGCCCAACCCTTCGGGGAAACAAGGCGTGAAGTTAAGTTAATAGTTATGCAAAAAGTAGGCAGCGTACTTGTGTAACCTTAGTTGGTCAAGGACAGCTAATGATACACAATTGATTTTCTATTGTTTGACTCCGAATCGGTGTTGCGCGGACTTTAGGTTAAATACGAGTACTCGCTTTAGGTAGTTAATATCAGCTCAATGTAGGTATTTTCTAGATATCCTAATCCTAACTATCCTAACTAATATTATAAATGCGAAAGTGAGTTTATTTGTTTGCTTGTGTACATGTTTGTTACTTATTAACGCTAAAACGGCTGAATGGATTTGGATAAAATTTGCCACACGGGTAGACCATAACTTAGATTAGGACATAGAATACTTTTATCCCGATATTCCGACGGGATCAAGACTTAAGCGGGTGAAAACGCGGGGCGCAGCAAGTCGCCCATAAAATCTAAATCGTTGCTTAGCTCTGACGTGATTATTCAATCGATCATGTGGCGTTACTTATTCCAAGTGTGTCAAATACATTTGGTTCTGCTTAAGCTGATATCAGACGCTTCACTCGAGTGACTGTTTATTTTCGTTTCATTCCACGTTCGCACGTCATCGACCAAATTACTGGAATGGACGTTCATCTGCTCATTTTAATTTTTTGATCATTTGGTAGGGAAGTGAAAGATGCTGAGTGCCGAAATGCATTGTTGGGTCGGTTCACTACTGACTTCATTTTCAACTTTTGATTGATTTTGCGTTCAGACACTGAAGTGTCTGAGTTGCGTCGAGTGAAAAATGCCAAATAAAATAAACAAAAATTGAATCTGATATCTGCTATACGTAATTCTGAAGGCTCGGCAAAATAAATCGGCCGACGTAGTTTGTATGTTTACTACTTTTTTTCGATGTGAAATCCAGGCTCATATAGCAGACATTACCTAGGGCAATATGAGGTACTTATTACTGAATAAATACGACCTACCTATTGAGCGTATATGTATTATCGGCCAAACTTCCGCATGCTCACCTCTACGGCGATAATCGCATAGCATGGCTCACGACTCGATTGGCCGATGCATGCGTTTTGACCAATAGGGTGGACGAAGCGTATTTTAGTCGTGTTCGTATTAATATAATGATGTATAGAATATCTATCTCTATGAATTATTATTGTTGACAAGAACTAATTTCGTACTCATAACTTATTTTTGGTTTAGAAAAAGTATTATTGTTATTGCTATTTCAAGTTAGCATCAACTTATAATAATTTGGAATTAGGACTATCAAACAACAAATATCTATTCTATCCATTTTAATATTTTCCTCTCATCGACACATGGCTATGCTCTGTTGGGTCTATATATTAAGTTATTTATTATCACTTTCACTACCTCCCCAATATTCACGATGTCCTATGTCATGCTGCCATACAAACCGAAACGAACGTACTAGACGCGTTGTCCACCACAGCGCATACAGGTATAAAATGTTTATATTGTAATTTTTTGTGTTTTATCGGCGTGAGACGATTTTATACTTGTACTATTGAAAAGTCAATAACTACATTTCAATGTATTTAAAATTGTGAATATGTCAAAAAAGAAGCAAGCTACGTATTTTTTTTTAGAAATTGACAACGGACTACGCCAGGTATTTGAACCAATACTCCAGTCCATACAACGTTATCAGAGCTTTTAGTTTATTGCTCTTGCAACGTTCATTTGGTTATTTGGTGGGAACGTCTGAAAATCCGGTAAAACAATAGGACAACTTAATTGAAGGGTCACAAAATACGTTCGAAAAAATGTCAAAATATTTAACAGGTGTATTATAAGACAGGTATATTATTTTATTACCTTAAGATTATATCAAATACTTTGCAGTTGCTCCTTGTATTGGGTTTAATACTTTTAATAGTTGTAATACTCGTTTTATCCATTTATTTATCACACCTTTGATTTGATCGTAAATACCGATAACGAAATTTCCGAGGCATGCCATGCAGGATGTGCTTACCGTTGGGTGGTTCACAAACGGCTTGACAGAGGACAGGTACAAATCTGCAGCACGTTAAGACTGATTAACAATGATTCCTACTCCCGCGCCACTTTGAAGCTTGTCAAGTAATTAAAGTAAACTATAAAAGAAAAAGAAAGCAAAGAAAGAAAATACATTTATTTGCGGTAAACATGACGCAAGGAAGGAACACAAATACAAAAAAGAAACAATTTGGGGGAGAATATGCGTCACGTCCACGCAAAACGGCCAACGCTCAGCATAATGCTGCGACCCTATGCGAGACAGAGCCCCAGCACTGGTTTTCAGCGATAGCCGGCGTTGACGTTAAGACGTCGACCGGTGCAGCATACAGTGAGGTTGTAATTTGAATAACATAAATACAAATATTTAAAATGGCAACATTTCGTACCGACGAGAACGACGTACGCGCCGCCGGCCTAAATTAATCTGTGCGCGCAGCTGTCAGAAAACTATTTGTTTGACGTTTTGACATGCAGGTGTTACATAATTGCTACATAATTCTAATTTTCTAACATTGATGGCGCATTATGTAAAACTGGATAAGTGTGCTGTGGGTATGACTGAAAAACATAAGATAAGGAGAATGCTCATGGATGTATGGGATTCCGTACCATGCTGCATCAAAATGAAACATTATACATATATATACAGATGTGTGTGAGCGGGTAACGTATCTAAGGATAATACGTAGGTATATCATGGGCTTCTACCGTGATCACACTACCACACCAATACAAAAAAAAAACATTATCATATGTGTGACCAGTCAAGACTGAAGAAAGTGCTTGTTGTTGAATCTAGAGAGCGTCTTGAACAATACCTTTAGTAATTTTAAAATACTCTTCATGACAGACACTATTGCTCATGCTCATGTTGTCGTCGTGAATGGACTAAGTAAGTGATAGAAAAAATAAAACAAACAGGTCCATTTGGGTTTTAATAGCGATACATAGTCAAAGATATTTATTTAAAATACTTATACTAAATTCATTCATCATATTCCTGAAAAAAATCATCTAAAACCGTTGCCGGCGCAGTTACATCATTATACCGTGCCCAGCTCAAATACCACACTACCGTCATTACATGAGCAAAGCAGCCCACTGTTCGCTACCGACGAGGTAACTGCAGCTACTATGGTTTCTAATGTGTTGTCCACAGCATCATCTCTTTTAATCAATAAATACGTGTGATGTGATGAGTACGAATGTTGACATGTCTCGATTTAATCCTACCTCATAAGAGGTAATTATTAAGCCCTAAAATCAAAGGTACATCATCATCGATAGTATTATTCACCTCAACTGAATAAATACGTCCGACGACGGATGTGTTCCCCATAATAAGATCTAGCCTGTTTGAGTTGGTCCCAAGAGCAAAACGTTTTAAATCAGTTATTGTTAGTTGTGGAAATCCATCTATAACCCTTTAGAACTTTCACGTGACCCCGGCAGGCATCGGCCCTAGTGGACCCTACACTTGTGCTGGCATTTCTTTGAGGCACGCGTGGAATACAACGCGCCGTCGAACAGGGCCTGGTCCTTATTGGACGGCGAGCTACCCATTGCTAACCGTCCGCAAGCCCACGCCTACGGTGTCCGGAAATCCGCCCGGGATTCCCGACGCCCAGGGCATCTCCTGCGGCGGCTAGGGAGGAGAGGACGCGAAATTTGCCTTTCCCTCAACCATCCCGCCTCCTCCTTCGCGAGTATTACTGTTTCGCAGAAGGAGGTGACGGCTGCCCATGCCCTCTCGCTCTTTACCATGGCCTGAACCAGGGCTGGAAGAGAGAGATCTCTGCCGCCGATCGCCTCCACGAGGACTTGGCGGTACTCTGCCGGGCAGAACTCCACCGTATGCTCCACCGTGTCCTCCGGGCGATCCACACAGTGGTGACACCCAGGCGTTTCCTCCCGCCTTATCCGACACAGGAACCTCCCGAAGCTGCCGTGTCCGACAGGCGGAAGGTCAGGACGCCGTGGCGCCTCTCTAGCCACTCCTCAAAGAGGGGACTTATCGCCGTAATTGTGGCGTGCCCAGCACTGAGATGCGACAATCGCACTCTCCATGTTGCCATGAGATCCCGCCGGAGCTCTATCCGCTGTGCCACGATTTCTCGCGGCAGCGGAGTTACCTACGCCCCGGCATTTCGCATCCTCGCGCCACTCCTATACGTGCGCGGGGACTTTTGCCTCCAGATCCCATGGCGGCAATCCGGCAAGGAGGCTCGTCGCCTCACCGGAGACCGTGCGGTATCCCCGGACCAGCCAGATGGCCATAATCCTTTGAAGTAGAGACTCTGTTACAAAAACCATATCCCTGGAGTTCATTAATTACATCCCTAAATCTTCTATCAAGGATGAAAACATCACCTCTTCGGAAAAATGATCTTAAACAAGATTCCTCATTACGAATGTCAAGTTTCCTCATAGTGGTCGCCTTGTATGGCCTGAGACAATCCACAATATGAACATCATAAAACACTATCATAAATGGTTTAACCAAATTATTCAGTTTTTGCAACCTGTATGTTTGTTTTTGAAATAAGTTATTAGAACTACTTTGGATAAATACATACGTACCGTTACATATGACTATTGCTAGTTTAGAATTAGGTGGCAAGTCAGGATTACCAAATAATCCTTCTGGTATTATTCTATTTCTAGAAGCAACATCTTCAACAGTCGTATGATTAAATCCTAAGTACAACGGAACAAGCTCAAACACACTGGCCTTATTCATTAAGCGTTCTAAGGTGACACGAGATTTATTAGAGTAGCATTCCTACCATCGTTGTTCATTACTATCACCAGTTCTCAGCTTAACTAAGTAAATGCAGTTGTGGTATTTGGCACTTGTCTGCTAGACTTGGAATACCGTTTAACAAATCATAAAACTGATCTGAGTTCATACCAAGCCAAAAGTGACACAAATATGTAGTAAGTTCGTTCGCTCTAACGGCCATAATCCAAGTGGTGTCGACAGATTTGTGCTGCCGGTGGCACATAGAATTTATAAATAAGTAATAAAAGATCCTTTATAAATGAGGGTACCAGTAAACGTTCTGTTTCAAACAATTAACAAATATATGTACAGTGATTGGACGTGCTAGCAGCACGCTTATACACAGAAGACATAATTGGATTTGACCTAACTTGAGCAGTCTGTAAGTTTTCCACAACAAAACTTCTTAGGAATATTGAGATCCCCACTTAATCGAGCATCAGGCAAAATAGCGTCTGACAGACCAGGGCGATTTCAGTCATGCTGATCACGACATTGTACTTCTCTTTTAGCTGATGGAGGTCGGCTACAAGACAAGCAAGCAGCACATAATGTTTCCAATCTTTGTTTTTTTTGTGGCTGGGAATTCATCAAATAACTTCTCCCGCTCTGGGCGGAGCGGAAGGGTGTGTCAGACTCTTACTGACTAAAACCCACCCGTATTCCTTCCTGTTGCCTGTGTTGCGGGGGCCTCGGTGACCCATAAGTACCTTCCCGCGACCCCGGCAGGCATCGGCCCTAGTGGACCTTTGTGCTGACGACATCTCTTTGAGACGCGCGAGGAATACAACGCGCCGTCGACCCGGGCCTGGTCCTTACCGGACGGTGAGCTACCCATTGCTCACCGTCCGCAAGCCCGCATCTTTCCAATCTTGAGATCTAAATAAGTAACGTGTAGTAAATAAATATATATATGTACAAACCTACATTAAACGTGTAATTCAAAATATTTCACAATGGGTTACAGATTTGATAAAAGTATGTAAATAATGTAATGTAACTGTTTTGAGTACATGATAATGATCAGGCAGTAATTATGTCAAAATAGGTGTATTTAATATCTACTTTTTTTCTCCAGAATTAGCTTAACTACTGACAGGTTATATGAGTTCATATAATGATTATTTTTTTATTTGACTGTATAAACCGAGCAACCGGCAGCAAGTTCGTCATGCTCCCTTAGATGTCATTGCCTGCGGTAGCGTCGGGGGTCGGGTTGCCTCTTTTTCTGCAATATGGCGAGGGGGGTGATGGCTGATCTTTGCGTTATGCTCGTGAACGGGTGCTGCTTGTGGTGACTGGTCGTCTTGCTGACCATGGTTTTATTATTGTTAGATAGATAGATAGATAGAATACTCTTTATTATGTACACCATAAAAATTACAGCTATAAATGTAGAAATTTTACATAGGGTGACACAATGGGCGGTCTTATCGCTAAAAGCGATCTTTTAAAGACAACCTTTATTGTTATTAGTAATTAACTGTTTATTTATTTTACTTCGATGGTGCTAGTTTATCATTTCTCACTTCGAGTTACTGCTATAGCTTATGTAAGCGGGCACGCCCTTTATGCCTGGAGGCTTTTATTTCGGGATTAAGTTCTGTTTACGTTTTCATGTTGTAATTTTTATTTCTGCTTGAGTACAGTTTTCATTGTTTTGTTGGCGTATGCTAGCTAACATATGACAAGTAATTTAATTTAATATTTTGTGTTTCGCAGTGTTAATTACTTTGCATAGGATTTGTTTAGAATCAAGTTTATATAACTAAACAGACAGGTATGCTGCTGGGGAGTTTGGTGCTTCACTTCTTCTTTCCAGCTAAAGAACTAGGAAGTGGTGAAGGGCACGCGTTTTTGGGGAACTGTCTTATGTCATTTTGACGAAAAGTGCTGATTCTCAGCCTAGTTTGAATAAATGACTTTTGATTTTGACTGATTTTGATTTTGATACTATTCTATGACCCCAAAGCAGGCAAAGACAAGCTTCCTTCACTGATTGTGTTTGCTCGATCTTGGAGCAGTGTCAAACACTCCGTACAAAGCACACATTCTGAAGACACAACATACATACATAACGGGTGACGCCTAAGTAATGTCATAATGTGAATGAGCCATAGTATTTGCAGATGGCGCCAAATGTCACTGTGCTTTGAAATTTATGTTGTAGACATATAGATAATTAGTTGTCAACAAGCCATGGAACGATAAACACCTCAAGAACGTGGAATTATTGTTAATGCTTATTTAACAAATGTTCAATCAGTAATTGTTGTAACGCAGCGTGAATTTCGACGTCGTTTTCCTCGTCGTCATGTTCTATGTGCTCAAACAATTAAGCGTTTGTCTGAGAGCCTCGTGCAAACTGGGTCCATTACAGATCTAGCAAGAAGTGGCCGGCCTCGTAGTGCTCGTTCGACCGAGAATATCGCTGCTATTAGCGATGATGTCAGAGATAATCCATAATCATCCACGAGACGACGATGCAGACAGTTAGGCATCAGCAGACGTTCGTTGCAACGAAGTTTGGTGAAAGATTTGAAAATGTTCTTGTACAAAGTGCAAACTGTTTACGAATTGCTGCCTGCTGCTAGATACTGTAGCAAGATACTGCCATACTCTGTTAAACTTGTTGCAAGAAGAGGATGATTCCGTATCAGAAATCATAATGAGTGACGAAGCCCATTTCCACTTAAGTGGTTATGTTAAGAAACAAAATTTGCGTTTTTGGGCACAGAGAATCCACACGAAATGCATGAAGAGCATAATATAAAAAAAAAAAAACTAAATTTCAAAAATACGGACACCCGATACTAAATACCTACGTGCGCCGAACGCCGGATAACTTTATACGGACGCCGGCCGGATAACAAAATGCGGACGTATGATAACTAAATTATACGGACGCCAAATACTAATATAGGTATGGAGTCTTTATACACTATTTTAGTTTTTGGCTAGTCTAATACACACACACAGACACACATAACATCACGCCTTGTTTCCCCGAAGGGATGGGCAGAGGTGTACCTGTAGTACACCCACATTTGGCCAGTTATGTTTAAGTCCCATGTAATAGGGGGCGAGCCTATTGCCATCAACCGGGCACAAATCCAGAATCCGGGCTGCTACTGAGAAATTCCAGATAGAAAAACCCAATAACACTTTGCCCGACCCGGGAATCGAACCTAGGACAGGTTCGATTCCAGGGTCTCATGCTCAGCAGTAGCGCTTGCCACCACTAGACCGACGAGGCAATCCATATTTACACATTACTTACAAGCACTTTTACACATACCTAGTTAAAATATGTGTTACTTAGGAACCTTCCCAAGTGCTTGTGCACAGCATTAAACAGTATACTTACTGTTTTGAGCAGAAAAAAGATTTTATTTCATGCGATTCTTCTGCGAGATTTGGCATTGTCTGACAAGTAAAGCTATGAATAATATCACAACCATTTCATTCTAAATTGTTTGAGTCCAGGTGCGCAGCTTAGAAATTGATTTGTATGAACAGTAGTATGGTAGCCTTTCAAAACAGATACAAATACAAATAAAAGCTGGCGACGTCGCATTTACGCGCACGAAGGCACTGGACTTCAAAATGTCAACGCAATAGATACTCGTAGATCGAGATCGATATATGGAGGAAGCCAAGAGTACAGTATGCTTGGGCACAACTGCAAGAAGAATATTGCGGAAAATAATGTTATAGGAAAGTGAAATACCTCACTGAGTAAGAAATCAAAAACTAAGCAATATTCGCAGCGGGTGACAAGAAATATCAGCGGGGTGTGGGGACGCCGAAAGGTGCATGACGTCAAAATTGCTGCTGGATGTATATATACATACATACATACAAACATACATGCATAGATACATACATAGATATATACAAAATGTAACAAAAACCCTGTTGTTCCTTTTAGGAACATATACATACATTTACCTACAAGCACAACATTGACGGAATTATAATAAAAAATAATTAAGCATTGGCTAGTCGAGAGGTCAAAATCAAATAACTATTCAAATTGACACATTAAAAAAAAATTTTTAGAGTATCTGATTTTACAAGTACATCTTTATTTCACTAAATAGCCTACGAGTTCGGCGGCTTTCTTTGATGCGATAAAATATGCCGCCAAACACTGCCGCGGCGCACCCCGTCAACCTGCGAATCACTTCCTTAGTCTCCCGCGCAGCTTACTTTCGAACGGATGTTATTGTTGACCTACGTAGTGAGTGACTTGTGTTTTGTTTACGTAAACGTTGACCATGTCTTATCCTAGCGTAGAATATTTAATTATGTTGATGTGTCTTCGGAAATGTGACTGCAATTATGCAGAAACACGCAGACTACGAACAACGGTTTGAGAGTCTACCATTACCGTTGGCGATGGCATTCCAACGTTTGCACACACGTACGTACAATACCGGCAATGTGACGGGCGAGACCAATATTGAGCTGACGCAGGCAGACCGAGGACTCGAGACAGAAGTCTTGGACTTGTTTGAGCATGATCTAACGCGAAGTACCCGCTCAGTGGGACACGAACTCGGAGTAAACCATATGTGCGTTAGGAGAGTACTCAAAGCAGATGGCCAGCAGCCATTTCACTATCGTCGCATCCAATCACTACTTCCCTCCGACTATGAGCCAAGAAGTGTAGAGGTACAAGGTGGTCATATCGAACAGCAACTCCGTGGCTGTCAAGTAGACATCGTAATAAATTAATGTATATAGTAAATAGGTACCTACATCAGGTTTTATGCGACAGACGTGGCGAATATTTTTTTTTTAACGTAGTGAATTGTTAAATGTAGTTTTAACAATTATCAATAATGTGCATAAAAATACTGTGTAAACCAACATTTCAAAGATTAATTCGTTAAAGTGATACTGATAAACAACAGCTGACAATGTCACGAACTTGTGTAGAAAAATAGGTAGATATGCGGCGGCGGTGTACCGGTGCGGCGGCACCGATCTAAGAGTGGGGGACCGTTCTATCTACTTCTGGTTCCGCATCATCGCTTCATGCAGAATTGCAGAGGTAACAAATCAATTAAACATTACAAATATTAATAATTAAATAGGTATTTATTTTAATTGTTTTTGTTGAACAGTTTTTTATAAATGACTTGCTTTATCGCTCAGTAAACCGATTCTTAAAACGTAGGTAGAAGGAACAACAGGGTTTTTGTTACATATTGTATATAGATACATACATTTTACCTCTGAGTTTGTTTCGGCCTTTCTTCTCAGAGTAGTCAGGTAGGAAACGCCGACCTCATCTAGCTTTATTTTAAAAATATGATTGACGTGTAAAACCTACTTACAGAAAATAAATCATTTATCATTTATCATGGATACATATATAGATACATACATAGATACATAGATAGATATATGGATACATGTATAGATACATACATAAATTCATAGATACATAGATACATACATAGATGCATACATGGATACGTACATATATATTTACATATGTGTAGAGTATGTACTCTCGAAAAACATCTGGGGCAGTCGGGTAACAAGTTCTACTTCTCAACAATAATTAATCAATCTCAACTCTCAAAAACACAGACGGACGTATTCGCTAGCGCAAACAAAGCTACTACGTCAGAACTCAGATCAAATGTCAGAAATGTGCCAGCCGGGATTTAAAGATGTGATTGATAATAAGAAAATCGATTTTGTGTCAATTAGAAATAATAAATCGATTTGGTGTACCGATTTTACTTAATTGTTACTGTTATCCAAAAAAAAAAAAAGAAAGCAAAGCTATAAATATAATTTGTGAATTGTTTTTCAAACAAACGTTATAGTTATTTAATATACAAAAGACACGTTAAGAAATTACTGGTTAGTCGATTCATCAAACATCGATTCATTCTACATCTCTATGATCGGCTATAAACGACCATATATGAAAAAATGATAACCTTTTAAATAAAAAATCTATTCTAATCTAGTTATTATTCATTAATGTAGAATCGGCAATGCATAATTCTCTTACGTGATTTTTAAAAGACGTGATCATGATACTTTCAAAATTCAAGGTTTTATTAATCATATCGTGTGAAACGGAACGTCATTTATAGTAAAACATTATCCGTACTTTTTAACATAAAATTAAATTCCTTATTCAAAAATCATATTCCCGACGCGTAATGACGTAAAAAAATATAAAATTATTTACTATAACATTTTTATCCTGATGCATGAGATTTTTTGCTATCACTTTTGTTCATTGTACTTTCAATAGGCAATACAGCTTAATTTCTGAAATGCTCTAGAACTCTACTATAGAATAGAAATCGCTTGTCTACATTTCTCTGTAGAAAGGGTCTCTGTCAACAGTCTACACGGAAACGTCATTTTTTGTTTACTCTTCCGTCTACAAAACGCTTTCCTACGGTTCTCGTGCTAAGCCTGCAGGAATATTGCCCCGGGACCCAACGGCTTACCTGGGAAAGCCTGGGTCCTGGCCTTGGAAGCTCTCGGGCCTCGACTAAGGGGGCTCCTAAGCGCATGTTTGGAGAGAGGCCAGTTCCCGCTTCGTTGGAAGACGGGGAAACTGATCCTCATAAAGAAGCCAGGTCACCCTGCGGACTCTCAATCTGCTTATCGGCTCATCGTGTTGCTCGACGAGGTGGGCAAGCTCTTTGAGAGAGTCATTGCAGACCGCCTCGTCGGCCAGCTTGTACTGGTAGGGCCGGATTTGGTGGAGAGCCAGTTTGGTTCCTGCAGGGGGCGCTCTACGGTGGACGCCATTATGCGCGTGCAGTCCCTCCTTATGACGGGGAATGCTGTTGCTCAGGGTGGGGTCGTCTTGGCGGTGTCTCTAGACAACGCCAATGCCTTCAATACCCTGCCCTGGAGTTGCATCAGGGAGGCACTCCAGTACCGCCGGATGCCGAACTACCTCTGTCGTGTGGTCGAGGCCTATCTGATGGACAGGGCCGTCATCTGCCCCGGTCACCAGAGTGTGTGGAACTGGCAAGGGATTTCGTGCGGTTCCCCACAGAGATCGGTCCTGGGGCGGCGTCTGTGGGACATCGGATACGACTGGGTGCTGCGCGCCGGCCTTCGTAGCGGCGTCAGCGTAGTGTGCTACTCTAACGACACGTTGGTCCTGGCGCAAGGGAGGTCGCACCAGGCGGCGGCCGAGGTAGTGGCACGCGGGGTTGCGACTGTGGCGGCATCTACATCGCCACATGCGAACTAAGCAGCACACTGACCTCACACAAAATCCTGCATCGCGCAAGCAGAGTTTACCGCGCAACTAGCATATATACAACATCCCGACATCAACATCAACATCAGACACGACACCCGTCTGGTCGAAGGATCCTCCCTTTTCTATGGAGGATGAGTGAACTTTACACCCTGTTCCTCATGCCTCTATACTGGTGACCCCGAGTATGAACGTCAGCGCAGCCTTCGTGCAACTACTTCAGCGTGACGTCATCATCAACACTTCCTCAAGCTCTCGAGCGGCGAGTCACACAGCCAGCCAGCACCCACGGCTGAAACGGGTATCCTGACCACCAGCATGCAGCGACTGCGCATACCTGGTCATCACCCTAAGCCTCATTAGCAACTTTGGCACAGCACACTGCACTTTCGACCGGTCAACAAGCAGAGCTCTTCAACGCTCTCCTGGTCGACGCCAGCAGTCAGCCCTCAACCCGGCGCCGTACCACATCCGACTCACTGGAGCATAACGCAGTGCCACCCCGACTCACTGGGGCATCACCGCAGACAGTTCCGACCCACCGCGAACTATGCGACAACCGGTTCCGACCCACTGGAACCACATCTGGCACTGGCAAGCATCGCAAGATACACGACTCAACCCACTATCGACCTCCGGTCTCCGGAGGGGAGTGATGTGGCGGCATCTACATCACCACATGCGAACTAAGCAGCACACTGATGTCACGCAATATCCTGCATCGCGCAAGCAGAGTTTACCGCGCAACTAGCCTATATACAACATCCCGACATCAACCGTCGGGCAGTTGCCCGCCAGACACGACACCCGTCTGGTCGGAGGATCCTCCCTTTTCTATGGAGGATGAGTGAACTTTACACCCTGTTCCTCATGCCTCTATACGACAATCGTCGAAAGGATCTGGCAATTGGGACTCGAGGTGGCCCTGCACAAGTCCGAGGCCATGTGTTTTCATGGTCCTCGGACCGCGCCACCGCCGGGGTCCCAAATAACGGTAGGAGGGGTTTACATCGGCGTAGAGTCGACGATGAAGTACTGGGATTCGTCCTCGACAGCCGGTGTAACTTCGTGGAGCATTTCCGACGTTTGGCTCCCAAACTGGAGCGGGCAGGGTTGCCTTAGAGCGACTCCTGCCCAACCTGGGGGGTCCAAACGCCTCCGGCCAGAGGCTCTACGCGGGGGTCGTGCGGTCCATGGCCCTTTACGGGGCTCCTGTGTGGGCGCGTTCCTGGCGCTGCGGCCAGCCCGCCGGTTGAGCGCGGCCCAAAGGGTCATGGCCTTCCGGCGGGTCCGGTGATACCGCATGGTCTCCTGTGAGGCAGCGAGCCTCAACTCCGCTGCCGCGAGAAATCGCGGCACGGCGGACGGAGCTCCGGCGGGATCTCATGGTGACATGGAGAGTACGGTTGTCGCACACACCACCTTTGCGGCGATAAGTCCCCTCTTTGAGGAGTAGCTACAGAGACGCCACGGCGTCCTCACCTTCCACCTGAGGCAGGTCCTCACCGGACACGGCAGCTTCGGGAGGTTCCTGTGTCGAATAAGGAGGGAGGAAACGCCCGGGGGACACGGTGGAGCATACGGTGGAGGTCTGCCCGGCTTGGGCAGAGCACCGCCGTGACCGCGAGGAGGCGATCGGTGGCAGAGATCTCTCGCGTCCGGCCCTGGTTCAGGCCATGGTACAGAGCGAGAGGGCATGGGCAGCCGTCACCTCCTTCTGCGAAGCAGTAATGCTCGCGAAGGAGGAGGCGGGACGGTTGAGGGAAGGCAAATTTTGCGCCCTCTCGCCCCTAGCCGCCGCAGGAGACGCCCTGGGCGTCGGGCGGATTTCCGGCCACCGCAGGCGTGGGCTTGCGGACGGTGAGCAATGGGTAGCTCACCGTCCATTAAGGATCAGGTGCAGGTCGACGGCGCGTTGTATTCCAAGCGCGCCTCAAAGATATGTCGTCAGCACAAGTGTAGGGGTCTACTAGGGCCGATGCCTGCCGGGGTCGCGGGAAGGTACTAAAGGGTTACCGAGGCCCCTGGCAACACAGACAACAGAAAGGAATACGGGTGGGTTTTGGTCAGTAAGAGTCTGACACACCCTCCCGTTCCGCCCAGAGTGAGAGAAGTTATTTGATGATTTCCCACCCAAAAAAAAAAGGGGTCACAGTTAGGCAGGCAATCAGTCCGATAGAAAAAAAAAGGTCGTTAAATGAAATGACTGTAGGAATGAAGCGGCAACAATTATCGAGATGCAAATTGGCACTGGCTAATGTTTGTTGTCATTTTTTGTTACACACTCTGAACTCACACAAATGCATATTGTCTCTAATTGGGCGAAACCAGGAAGTGGTGTGGCCTGTCACTAGTTGCGCTGCCACAGATTTTTTTTTTAAGTGAGCATGCTTAAGTTTCGCCGACATTTTACTTCCGAGTTATCGTGATGACGCGGTGTCCACGATCATGTTGTCACGGTACAAATTATAAAAGCGCATATTAACTAATTAAAGTGATACATACAAAATAACAAAACAAAAAAAAAAAAAATAGACACCACTTACGAACGGTGAAAAACAACATAGCTTCGTAGTTCGGAAGCGCCGTAAAAGTTGACACACCTTTAAAATCCCTGAAAACTCTTATCTGAAATCTTGTTAACATTTTCTCATACTGATATTAAACAATTTACTAAGGCTGTTTAGCTCTGTTTCACGTTGGCGTCAGGTATCTCCGTGAATTTCCCCATTATAAGTTCAGTTTGTTCAGAAACTTCAAGATTGTATGCAATTTACTTAGACACAGAGTGTTGGCTAAATATTTAATCTGCGTGCCTTCATCGCTTCAGGCGACTGTTTCGTAACAGCTTAAAGTGCTGACAATTTAGGACTTTTGATGCGTTTTGTTAGCATGAATCTAAACGGCATTTTAATTTAATATTATTATTTTTTTCAGACCCTATTTTCCGATCCTGAAGAGCCTTTGGAAAATTGGCTCTGAAAACCTAAATAAATTGATAATATCGCTGCTATAGGCCGCCATATGATCGTGTGGCTCTTAACTATCTCCTTCCCACATCATAAACTTCTCCCTTTACACCGGTGTTTGCCTTCCCTGTGGCGTAAAGCCCTTGTTCGGCCCCTGCCTAAGACCTAATCCCTCTCTTCCTAGTCACCTTTGCCCAATTTCTATCCTACCTTTTATTTGAAGTGCTCGAGGCCAGTGTTCACAGACGATTCCCCCACTTTATTCACCACAACTCCCTCATCAGTCCATTTCAATCCGGTTTCAGGCCCGGGCACAGTACCGTTTCAGCTGTCCTTAAAGTGACTCATGATATAAGGCGGGGAATGAAAGACACTAAAGTTACAGTCTTAGTGTTAATTGACTTCTCCAATGCTTTGGATACCGTCAGTTACGAAGTATTTTTATCCATACTTTCCTTTCCTTTTTTCTCGGGAGGTATTGCAATGGTTTTCCTGTTATCTTCAGGGGCGTGGGCAGTCTGTTCTTGCTGGTGGAGGTCAGGGCTGTAAATAAAAAAGTCACCGGAACGTTGCTGTTACTCTATCGGTTGAAAAACCTTCAGCCATCACACATAAAGGCAATGCTTATATAGTCCCTAATCTTTTGCATAATAGACAATGGTGATGTGTGTTAATAGTAACACACATCACCAGTCACCAGTTCATTGCAGAGATCTGCATTCAGGTCATATGACCTGAATGCAGGTCTCCCCAATTAGCTTGACTAACTTCTAAATAATTGGATTCAATTCGTTTTCAATCTTCGTAAGTATGACCATGTGTCTGTGCATCTATTGCTTTTAAAATGGTTACCCTTACGTCAACGCAGGGAGTTGAGGACTCTGTCTATGTCGCATTATATACTCGACAAACCCAATTCTCCGTCTTACCTGACTTCCTATGCTCCTCAATACTTATGCTCTGCCCATAATAAAAATCTTCCACCAAAATTGTCGCCTACGATGTCCTTCTCATCGCTCTGGTTTTATTCACTCTTCTTTCTTTATCCAGTCGGTATTTCTTTGGAATGCGGTCCCTCTGAACATCAGTATGGCAACCAGTCAGTTATCTTCCAAGGTGAAGGCATTCGTAAGAAGTTGGCAGAATCATCCCAGCACTGATTTGCTGGATTCGTTTTCTCCTCTACCTATCGATATTTCTCTTGACAAAGTTTATTCTGTTTTGTATCTATGTGTTAGTATTTATTCTTTTTCGAGTTATCAATCCCTTTTGTTGCACCTGCCATGTTTTGTCTCTGCATCACTCTAAGGTTGATTGATAGAAAATGTCTCAGGCATTAAGTCCGCCTTTGTACAATATTTTTTATTTGTGCATAAAGTTTTAATAAATATATAAATGATATTAATTTACCCCAATAGTAGCGCACTACCATACGTAACAGACAAAATATAAGTATCTAATAATGAATGTGGTATAGTTGTTACGATTTAGCATGGCAATAGCGGTCATTGACCCCACTTACATTTTCGAGCATTTTTTATTTAAAAAACTGAAATAAAGTCCGTAAACGATCTGAATCTATATATGTATATCGTGATCTTCAACATGTTCCAATTCCTTGTCTGGGTTCCTACGGAGAGATACTAGCAAGAGCAATGGCAGTAACCGCTAATGCCCTGCTAAAACGCGACAACTATAGCTTTATTATTGTACTGAGAAATGCTAATTAGGTAGAAGACATCTTACGTATCTCATACTCGACCATCCCTTATGCAAATGCGGTATTATTGAGAAACAAAAGGAATACTTAAATATTCCACCAATCCCAATATTTACTAACATAGGTATGCCATGCATGAACAACCATGTCTCATCAACAATCTGATATATTGTTAATCTTTTACGAGATTGTTCATTCATTAGAAAACGTAGTAGATATTATAAAGTCTATAGCCAGTGGCAAGCTGTCACAAGTTACTGCAGTGACGTGTCTGCACGATATCTTCGGATTCTCTATCGATGCCCATCATGCTATATGCATGGCGACATTGAGGACATATTGATTCATTTGTTTTAGAACATAATTATTATGTAAAAAACCGGCCAAGTGCGTGTCGGACCACGCACAATGACGGGTTCCGTAGTTGGGTATCTGGGATGAATTTATCCCAAAAACAAACTTAACATTGTAGTTGAAAAACATGTACTCCCACGGCCAATTCTCCAACTGCAAATTTAAGTTGGTCGATTATTACTCTTTATCTTTTAAAGCCCACTTAGCTGTGACAGTTTTCCTTTTAATTTCATTATATTTACTAATGCTACTACTTTAAACAACCATTAACCTGCCAGGAGCGGGGGAAGGGGGGACTCGACTCTAACAAAAATTTGCACTTTAATGCTTAATATTACGTAAGTCGATCCTTAAATCGAAAAGGGGTGGTCACAGACCCGCAATATTTTTGAACGGCCTATCCAACGATACCCCACACTATGGGATAGACGAGAAATAAAAATAGACTCCCCACATTACGTGCAAGGGAGGTACCCTATCAAAAAATGTTTTTCATGATTTTATTAATATTTATACCTATGCTAAATTACAAATTTCTAGTACTAAGCGTCAGTGAGCTACAGTGGGGTCAGACAGATGGACAGACAGACATACAGACGGACATAGCGAAACTATAAGGGTTCCTTGTTTACTACAGACCCCTAATAAGAGCAAAAGACAGGCAAGTAAAGAAAATATTGACAGAACAGAACAGAAAGAACTCAGGGTGTCGCATGTCGAAGTAAAAAATTAGGCACAAATTCCATTTTGGCGATGACTTAAATTGGTATCATTAATAGTTGAATATACCTTGACAAGTAAGTAAGTAACACGGACTGGTGTGCGTAACTCCACGCCCAAGCGCGCGTATGGAATAATATGTACGTAATAATAAGTAATACGTATTTGACAGTGTTGAAATATAAAACGGTAGTTCAATAAATTACCTATAATCATGTGCCAATATTCTGTAGAAAAATCCATCCAATATTTTATCACGATCTTAAAAAGATATAAGAAGCTGAAGATCGTAAAATCTTTACATTGTAAAATCGTTGACGGGTGCAATTCCGTTACGAGGCGATAACTGGTGCTACCTGTCTTGTTCACATGATTTATCTATTGCAATGGGGACACATAACAAGCGCTTTTGTTATATAGGACAGAAGCATGGGACCAACAACTCTTCTATGTATGGGACCCACAGAAATATAAAAAAACAGGAGAAGTGGCAAGGGGGCGTGTCTGTGTCCGCACGACATGATCAAAATGCTCATGTCATAGGTGGATGGTCGTTTCCGCGAACTAGTGCGCTTCGACCGTGATCGTGACAACATATATACGAATGCCGTGTTGTTCAGTGGTTTCTTGTAAATACCGAAGCCAAAACAAAAAATTTGTAAATCATGAAATCACTTACCATATGTAAGTTCAAGTATTTTACTATATTTGTCTTTAAAATCATGAAAAACAACAAATCATAAAATATTTCTTGCATACACTACGTTATAGTTGTTTTCAAATATCACAGCGACTGTACTTTTAGTGCAGTATACATTGCTCCTTAACCACCACCTAAGTATGTCACTAAGTGGACTGGACAAGCAATGTAAAAATCACAAAACGATGCGACGAGCTAATGATGTGCTTGTGCAGATCCACTAACGTAGGCTATCGACAACAATGTCGCTTGCCTAGTGAATAATATTGCTATTATAGTTTATTCATCATTTTGTCAACCATTTAACCCAATTGGACGACCCATGTGAAATAATGTTTTCTACTAATTTTGATTTCTTCATAATGCTTAATTTACTGGTTTACTTTAAAAATAGTATTTTTTTTAACTACATTATTGTTTATATTAGTAGTTTGATATTAGTATCTGTATATCTTTTAGTATTTATTTTATTTTCAGGACCTAACAACATTTTTAATACAATAATAAATGGAAGAATCGATAACTTTCCGATTTAGTCAATCACTAGCGTATATGTAAAATAAATGGCTTTTGCACAGCACAACGATAGCTGCGATGTTTTCGTGAGAGTAAATTGTATGGTGCATGGGAAATGCACGCTGTTTTTGATGGAATAAGGTTTATAATTGATTGTGTAGTACGATCTCATTTATGCATTGCGAGTGTGTACGCGACTTCGTATCTATTGCTCTAACTGAACTGCATGTGTAGTTGTGGCGAGTGGTAGGGACAAACTGGAGACACCGGGTTCCGATACATTTTCGACTACCGGGCATATCTCCTTCTTTCATATATCTATGATGGGACCTATAAAGCTTCGCTTAGATTTTATCGCTACAAACATAGTTGTCAGGGACTCTTTCCAGGAATGTCGACAAAGCATTTATGGACCAATTTTAAAGCGGAGATAAGAACTGGGTTTTGGTAGTTCGTGCCAAGCTTAGTCTGCCTCTTTTTCGCCGGATATTGAATCATAGATAGTCATGTTATGGATCATTCATTATTGAGGGGTAAATACCACCTACTCTAGGTATCTATAAACAAAGTTCTACAGGCATAATTTTCATAATGATACTATTCCTTTAATCCAACCTGCCTGACCAAACGATTATCGTAATTTACTAGTTTCACACACATTATAACAGATGACCGTAATTAAATTATGCAAAACACGTACTTTGGCCGGCCATTACATCGTACTAGAGCGGTAAATTGAGAAGACTTTGTTTGAGAATCCACAGAAGTATTTTTAAAAGATCGCCTTTCCCTTGAAATTGGCTCATTTGTTACTCAGACAATCTGCTTAGCCAGAACCCCGCTGTTGCGAGACTGGGTTAAGGATATTCTATTTTCATGTAAAGGGCTCTGCGTGGGACCACAGGCTCCACAACAAGGGAGGTTGGAATAATAGACGACCTTATCACCCCTGAATATATTGCAAGCGAAACAAAAATTTAAACGAGCCAGTTTTAAATTGAATTTTATTCTCTTTTTAGGAAAACGTATTAGGTATGTATATTTATGGTTAATGGTTGAGTTTTTTTGCTAATGTGTCAGTTTTGAGCATTGACCTTGATATAGTGCAATGAAGATTTTAACTTGCTTTGACCTTTGAAAGTCATAAATATGTAGGTAGTTCTATTATAGCGCGTGTATGCTAGTAATTAAAGAAGACAGGTGACAGGTTATATTGTGTTTGTAAGTGCTATTGGAGCTGTCAGCCCACAATCAACTGTCAGGAATGACGAACACTGAAGTTATTACTTTTAGGAACCAGAAGTAGAGATAAATAAAAAAAAACAATAATCACGCTGATTTTAATAATTTTCTTAACATTTAATGAATTTGAAATAAACACATCAAAATCACATTAGCAAACAACCGTTAATTTTATAACACATGTACAAATTCAAAATAACGACAAATAGCAAATAGTGAAGATCGCCTGACAACCTCGCCGTTCGAAAGCAGACCGAAAAAATGACCGATCTACTCGCAGAACGGTCCTTTTATAGTGTGGTTGTCAAATGATGACACTGAATACTATCTGTCATGGTGTCGATCCTAATACGGCCTCTCCTGATCGTGCGCCGTCCTCGGCTGCACCAGGAACTCCTTCCTTGGAAGCACTGGCAGGTACGGCGAGAGTTTGATCACCGTATTCGTCTGAATTGGTCCCGTCTGTACCTGGAGCACCAGAAGGACCAGCAGGAGCACCTGTAACCTCACCAGCATTGTCAGGGTAGTCGTCATTACAATCTGTGTGAGAAACAAGTGGTTACGGTGTATACGTGACAACATACACCGTAGCCTATTCTGTTATTCATCACGCATACAGAAATCCACTTTCACACCCAAAATTAAAGCACTTCGCTTTCAAAAGTATGCATACATCTTCACACATCATATCTCACTCATACTACAAGAACAAGTCCACACATTTATGTTTCTATAGGACTCCAGTTACACATAGGTACACTATGTGTCTACAGAATTAGTGTTCAGATACACATACATAATGTGTCTGCAGGACCAATGTCCAATACACATACATAATGTGTCTGCAGGACCAATGTCCAATACACATACATAATGTGTCTGCAGGATCAATGTCCAATACACATACATAATGTGTCTGCAGGACCAATGTCCAATACACATACATAATGTGTCTGCAGGACCAATGTCCAATACACATACATAATGTGTCTGCAGGATCAATGTCCAATACACATACATAATGTGTCTGCAGGACCAATGTCCAATATACATACATAATGTGTCTGCAGGACCAATGTCCAATACACATACATAATGTGTCTGCCGGACCAATGTCCAATACACATACATAATGTGTCAGCAGGACCAATGTCCAATACACATACATAGTGTGTCTGCAGGACCAATGTCCAATACACATACATAGTGTGTCTGCAGGACCAATATCCAATACACATACATAATGTGTCTGCAGGACCAATGTCCAATACACATACATAATGTGTCTGCAGGACCAATGTCCAATACACATACATAATGTGTCTGCAGGACCAATGTCCAATACAAATACATAGTGTGTCTGCAGGACCAATGTCCAATACACATACATAATGTGTCTGCAGGACCAATGTCCAATACACTTACATAATGTGTCTGCAGGACCAATGTCCAATACACATACATAATGTGTCTGCAGGACCAATGTCCAATACACATACATAATGTGTCTGCAGGACCAATGTCCAATACACATACATAATGTGTCTGCAGGACCAATGTCCAATACACATACATAGTGTGTCTGCAGGACCAATGTCCAATACACATACATAATGTGTCTGCAGGACCAATGTCCAATACACATACATAATGTGTCTGCAGGACCAATGTCCAAAACACATACATAATGTGTCTGCAGAACTATTGTTCAATACACATACATAATATGTGTCTGCAGAACTATTGTCCAATACACGTATAAAATACGTGTCTGCAGGACGTAAACGTCCAATACACATACATAATGTGTCTGCGGGGCTCACGTTGTGTGCTGGAGCACAACATAACCGTTCGGCCTTTCCACTTGAGTGTCGTAACCAGTAACCCACTCGGGATAAGCTTTTCACCGCCAGCCAGATACACACCAGGTATGCGTTATTATATAGCTGTAACATAAACAACAGTTAGACATTTTACTTACTCTCAAAGAAAGTAGTACAACTCTCGGGACACCACTCGCCTTTCCAGGGTACCATATACTGAGCTGCGGCCTGAGTTGTCTTACCTCTAGCTCTACTTAACAATTTCAGCTCGTAACGATCACTTGGTAACGTTTTAGTTATGCGGTATGTGGCCCTCATGCCAGGGTAAAGCTTCCCAGTGGACTGAGAATATTTTATTACGAACACCTGATCGTTAACCTGGAAAATCCATGGCTGGTGTCTTTGACGATTTACCCGAACGTTTTGTCTATCTTGATTCTTGTGAAAAGATTATTTAGCAGACGTCCTGCTGAGTTCCCTCATTGATTCACGATTTGGACTGGAGTGCACGACGGCAACGTCATGCATCAGCACACGAATTACAGGAGTGGTCGCGTTAGTACCAATTAACAGATACAGAGCTGAGTACTGCGTGATTTTTTGCTTGGTAACATTTAAAACTGAATTGTGAACTGAATAGTGAACTGAATTTTACATAAACTATCAGACCAAGTGGACTTTTTATTACTACTCTCGACAAGAATCATATTAAGGATGGTCCTTACATAACGCTCGACTTGCCCGTTGGACTGATGCATTTCGGGCGTCATGCAATGGATTTCACAACCCATTTCAGATATACAGCTGGTAAAAGCTGACGCTTCAAGCATGCGACCACGGTCACATACTATCAGCTTGGGTATTTCAAATAAAGATATAGCACTATTGAAAACTCGTTTCAATTCGCTTGCATCTTGTCTGTACATGGGATAGAGCAAACAAAATTTGGTAAAAGAATCGACCAAAACAAGTACAAATTTATATCCGTTTGACTCGAGTAAAGGACCTAATGCATCAACATGAACCGTGTTGAAAGGCATGTCTAGGGGCTCTTGGAACACGTCTCTTGGAAATGCAAATTAGGCAATCGGAAGTATACTTTCTAACAAATTGTTTCAGTCCAGGGAACCAGACATGTTTTAGAATAAGGTCATAAGTTTAATCAGTCCCCATGTGCTCGTGCTCGTTGTGAAAAACACGTAATAAACTGAGCCGGTGCCCTTTAGGGATATAACATAGCAAGCGTGACTCCTCACCAATAGGTGAATAGCGATAATAGAGCACATCGTTCTGACACACGTATCGACTTGAGTCCAAGAGACTATCCCTCAATATTTGGATGAGATTGACAGTCCTGGAATCAGCCGACCGGGCTATTTGTGCCCAATTCAATGGTCTATCAAAGTTATTGACTTGCAACGTTGGTGGATTTCTACTTAAATAATCCACGTGACCCATCCTCACGCCCTTTCGATATTCAAAGTCGAAACCCTGTAGATAAATCCACCAGCGTGCAATCCGAGGAAGGAGATCCTTCTTACGGTCGGTAGCCTTCAAAGCATTGCAATCGGTTACGATCTTAAAAGTTATCCCGATCAAAGAATGACGAAAGTGTTGCAGTGCTTTGACGACCGCCAACGTTTACAGTTCATACGAATGGTATTTTGCCTCCGCGCCCTGAGTGACTTTACTAAAATAAGCTATCACGCGAGTGATGTACCGATGAGTACAGCACCGTATCCTGCACTGCTGGCGTCAGTGTGCTTTGTCGGAAGATTCGACTCAAAAATCGCAAGTTTAGACTCGCTAGTTAATCGTTTTATAAGATCTTATCGGACTTTATCTTGATCAGGTCCCCACTCAAATTTTACGTCTTTCTTTGTGAGACGCGAGATATACGCAGAGTTTGTCGCGTAACCTTCAATATAACGCCGAAAGTAACCCGCAAGGCCTAAAAACTGGCGTACTTATCTAACGTTACTAGGTATAGGTGAGTTAACTAATGCCTTGATTTTGTGGGGACACGGCCTAACCTGTCCGTGACTAATAACGCGACCTAGGTACTCTACTTTGGCGGTAAGAAAGAAATACTTGCGCACGTTAATTGAGAACCCGGCTTTAGTCGAAGTCCTTAAGACATCGCTTAACCCTTTTACAATACGAAATCTCAATAATGCTCGACGCGCGTACTCGGCGTATGACGAAAACTTGTCGGACGTTGTGTTTATAACCTCATGAAGTGTTTGGGCATAATTAATCATTTACGGACACAACGGCTTAAATTCCTTAACGAAATTGGAACATGAGCGATCATTTGTTTATTTTTTAAGACAATTAGCAACACACGACACCCATTCTAAATTGGTCCAATGATTCACTAACCTGGCTCGTTCCACCTCATCACACCACACCTCAAAGTTATGGATAGCAGGGTCAAAGTTGGACACGTAATAATTTTGTGGCTTGGTTCGGATAGCAACGAGCGCATCCGCCAGTACTTTTGCTGCACCTGACGCACTATTATCCAGTTCCTGCCGTTGAGGTGTGTTGTCATGATTTGATGGCACTGGTGTACGTGAAACACTCGCGGTACCTACTTTCCTCAATACCATTTAATCGCGTCATAATCGTACTCAACGCCTGTTTTACAGAACTATCACGACTACGAGATCGGGGGCAACGCGACTGGGAATCACGGTGGTGTCGACGCGATTTCTTTTGTCCTTTACGTACTCTATTAGGTGTAGTTTCGTTGGATGTACTCATACTACGCGAACGAGATGGTCGAGGCATTATAAAATTTTTAAATTAACGGTTGTTTTTATTTTTCTACGGCTTTTGAATTTAAATGGGCACAGGCCTATCCCACTTCTGATTTTAGGAACCAGAAGTAGAGATAAATAAAAAAAAAACAATAATCACGCTGATTTTAATAATTTTCTTAACATTTAATGAATTTGAAATAAACACATCAAAATCACATTAGCAAACAACCGTTAATTTTATAACACATGTACAAATTCAAAATAACGACAAATAGCAAATAGTGAAGATCGCCTGACAACCTCGCCGTTCGAAAGCAGACCGAAAAAATGACCGATCTACTCGCAGAACGGTCCTTTTATAGTGTGGTTGTCAAATGATGACACTGAATACTATCTGTCATGGTGTCGATCCTAATATTACATTATAACAATTTGAAGTTATAAACAATAAAAGATGATAGGAATGCTTTCGGAAAAATAAAACGCTACGAGCAGAAAAAGTAACGACAATGAGTTAAAAAAACCGGATATGTGCGAGTAGGACTCGCGCCCGGAGGGTTCCGTCTTAAAGCTTTGTCGTGCGGTGTAGTGATAAAGCCTATAAATTTCCAATTCCGGAAGGACGATCTTAACACAGTCGTTGAAAAACATGTTCTCTCATACATTTTAATTGCAAATGTAAGTTTGTACGTACAATATTGAGAGATACCTTATTATTTTAAGGCCATAGATTTGTTATAGATTTTCTTGTAATCTTTATGTAATGAACTATCTTCTGTTTTTTTCAAAATTTTAGGCTTAGTGGTTTCGGAGATATGGCGGGGGAGGGGGGAGGGGTTGGAGGGGGAGGGGGGAGGGGGTTGGAAATGGAAACGTGATGATACTTAAAATAATTTTCCATTAAACCTACCTACTATACAAAATCTATTTCTGGGTAATGTTCTTAGCTCTAGAGTTTGATTAACGAGCTGAGCTGGCAACGTTATGTCACTGATATACTAAGACAAATAGTTTTCACCGAAAAAATACGAGCCTCCGAAAAGTTGTTAGAAATACCTACGTGACAGAGGACGGATACATTGCGCATACGTTTGATAGATAACATAAGTTGGAAACGAATTTCTAAAAGTACCTTTGAATATAACCTACATACTTATACAGCGTGTATCAGAAATGACTACATTGGGTCGAGTAGGTATTGAAGTTTTGTATGGGGCAGTTAATTATTTTTTCACGATTACGATGTTGGTTCCATGGAGGAAGTTGCTCAGTTTGACCACACCCTTAAATATGACGACACATTTCTGATACACGCTGTATATATATTTTTTTTACTGTACACTTTACCAAGTCTATACTCTTCTTAATTAACTAAGTATACACATTAAATAAAAATAAAAATAAATTTATCTACATATGTTTTGTATAACGAGTTTTTAATAAAGTGGGTAGGTACTTATTCCCTTGAGTTATGTTTCCGAAAGTCTTTGCGAAGGGCTCTTTCCTGGTGAACTTTAATGGCTCGAATAATGTCATGTTTGGGTGTAATAAGTAACAAAGTGATACACTACAATGTTGAGCAGTTTCTTCTCACATTTATAGGGGAAAAGTAAAACTAGAAGGACTAGAAAAGCAGAAACGATGTAAAGGTGGGTATGTAGAAACTTCCTTCATCGTTAAGATATATTTATTTGCTCAAACATGTGTACACATAAAAGAATAAAAACGTGCATGCAGGATAACACAAAAAATATAGGTTCAAACATGTTTGCCACATATTATGGCGTGAAAATATGAATAATTATGATTGTTAATAATCTAGTCAAGTTAATATCATTAATGTATATTAATGATATTAACTTGACTTTAGCAAACAACAATAAATTATAAATGTCAACAGTAAATAAAAATAATTCATAAAATCTATGTCAAAATAAATGGTTCTGTCAGAAATCCCTTCATGTTATAAAATGTTTTGTCAGTTAGAAATGACTGTAGTTGTTTCTTCAATTGTACGTTATTAATTCATAATTCATAACTAATTCATACTTAATTCATAATTCATTTATTCACTTTTAAATAGAGTAAGTACAATCAGTGGTTTAACATGTTACATTATTTGGGCTTATTTTCTATTTAGCCTTGTTAGGGCATGTGAAGTTTTTTAGAAAAGAATAATATTATTAATAAAAAATGAAATAATGTTAGATAAAAAACGATGGGTACCTAATGTACCAATGGGTGGGATGGGTATCAAAGTACCTAATGTCAAATATATAGTACCTGGCTAAATACAGTGTCCAGTACCAGTAAAAATATTTTTTTTTACGTTAAACAATGTCACATTTATACAATAAAAATAAAAATAATAACCATAATTAATTAAAATTGAATTATTCCTGTAACCATTCATTTATTGAGTAAGTCATATTTTTAAGAAGTAGCTCTTTAAGCTTTTTCTTGAATTTTGGCAGAGGGAGATCTTGGATGGCTGTTGGTAACCTATTATAAATTTTAACACACATAGCCGCGCATTTTTTTTTAAACACCGCAGTCCTTGGTGCAAATTCTAGCACTAGTCGCTGACCATGTCTTGATTTACGAGGATAGGTATTGTCACGTGTATATATATCACGAGCTTTCACAAATAGGTTAGGATTCGATTTTACAAACCCACAAATTTCAAAAATGTACATAGTCGGTAGGGGTAATATTTTGAGTTTATTGAAGTGAGGTTTACAAGACTCATATGGAGGAATGCCAACAATTGCTCTTATGCAACGTTTTTGGGATAGAAACGCCCGCTGGTAGTCTGTTGAGTTTCCCCACACTATTAACCCGTAACGTAACACAGAAGCCACATAACCATGATATGCCAACAATACCGTACGTTGTGTTGATGTAGTTCTCAATCTATTTAAAACATAAACGAAACTATTAACTTTCTTACAGACGCCATCAACATGTGCTTTCCAATCTAGGTACTTGTCCATGGTGAATCCTAGAAATCGCACATTGGTAGATTCATTGATTTTTGTACCATCATATGAAATATGCCTTGGAACGATCTTTGATCCACGGGTTTGGAATTGCATAAAAGTCGTCTAGCTGATATTCACCTGTAAATTATTCCTTACTAACCACCCTATGACTAGGTCAATAGTGTTATTTATATCAATTCAAGATTATTATTAATTATATTGTCGTATGTTAATACTATAGAGATGTCATCAGCAAATAATATACATTTATTAGTAATAATGTCAGGTAAATCATTAATATATATAAGAAAAAGAAGGGGTCCGAGAATACTTCCTTGTGGGACGCCGTAACTGTTGACAATATACTCAGACCTCTCTTGTTTTACTACTGCATTTTGCTCACAAGTTATTTCGATACATTGTTCACGATTATCCAAGTATGTTTCTAACCATAATAACGCTGGGCCTCTGATACCATAGTTATCTAACTTTTTTATAAGCAGTTCATGAGAAACAAAGTCAAATGCTTTTGACATGTCAAAAAATATTACCATTGTCTGCTTTTTCTTATCAACATTTACTAGGATACTGTGCACTAAATCAAATGTGGCAAGTGTCGTTGATTTTCCATTTTGAAAGCCATATTGTTCCTTTTTAATTAATTTGTATTTATCCAAATACGAAGATAATCATTATGCATAGCCTTTTCAAATATTTTAGAGATAATAGGGATTAAGGTTATGGGTCTATAGTTGCTCATTTCTGTTTTATCTCCTTTTTTATGCAATGGCTTGACTACTGACTTCTTTAACCGGCTAGGAAAACTTCCTTGTTCGAAGGATAAATTTACTAGGTATCCTAGCAAGCTCCCTCCAACTTCTTGGTAACATTATAAATAATGGGGGCTATGCAAAAAACACTTTTGCGTATAAGTGCAGTCTTACTACTATGCAGACGGAGCTGACTTTGATCACGTCTGTTTCTGGGAAATTTATCTGCCATTCACGAAAATGAGTTACTATTATTTCTAACAAACATGACTGATTCCAGAATATAAAGAGATGCCAATGTCAATATTTTGGGGTGCGTGCAGAAAACCTCCTCGTGTGTCTGATTGCTGCTGGTTCCCTGCGAATACGTTCGGGGGAAAGAGCAGTCGTCGGGCCGGTGCATCCTGGGCACGGCCAATAGTCTCTCCATGTTTCGGAGAGGGTATTGACCGTGGCGAATTTCTGCGTGGCGGGGAGCTTCATGCTCCATCGTCTGTCGCCCACTCCCCTCTCTGCTTACAGAGGGCAGGTCGAGTGGGCGAAGAGTGGTGGTGCTTGCTGTGCACTTACCCTGCCAGCGAGCAAGCAGCGGGAGAATGATTCTTCTGCCTGCAACCGTCGAAATCGTAATCCGTAAAGAGACCACAGTCATGTTTTGTGGCTTGGAACGGGACGAGGATCTTGGCTTGATCGCCCGGATCGCGAGGAAGATAACCTCTATAAAAAATCCTCTAATATTAAGTTTTGGTGCGCGGCGAGGATATGAATGGCTGAGGAGTAGTGTCATCTGCAACTTCCTAGTTGTAGGTGGCGCATCAGTCGTTAGCGCACCCCCAGCCAGGGTACCAGTGGACCCCCTGGTTGGGTTATAAATGTACACTTGCCTAGGGACAGGGGGTGAACCTAGGTGTACTTTTTAGATCCCCCATACTCGTGGGAACAGGTATGGAAAATTCAAACAAAAACAAAAAAAGGGGAAGTCAAGGGGAGGAGAGCGATGCGGGGTCGGAGTCCGACCTTGCATCAGGCGGAGAGAGCTCGGGGAGCTCGCAAAGAAAAGGGGTGTTGGAGAGGAGCCGAGAGTTCAGGCGAACCTCCAAGCGGCCCAACTCGGGGTCTACCTCCGACGATGGAGTCGGGCGGAGGAGGAAGATCCACTCCAGCCGGCGGGGTGGAGTCCGAGGTAGTAAAGGGGTGGACAGAGGTCCCACTACCAAGGAAGCGGGCAAGCCGGGCCGGGCTGGCCCGGTCGAGCTGACCAG
Source organism: Atethmia centrago (assembly GCA_905333075.3). NCBI lineage: Eukaryota > Metazoa > Arthropoda > Insecta > Lepidoptera > Noctuidae > Atethmia > Atethmia centrago. Next base: position 23,003,281 of record HG995367.1, read on the forward strand.
CCCGGCCGGGCTGGCTGGCCCGACCCAGTTGGCCCGGCGACCCGAGAGGCTCGCCAAGGAGGGGCCCCTCTCTAAGGTTTCTGGAGGCGGGGCGGAAGCCGCTGGTGGTTCCGGGTCGGAACGTGCAGCCGGGTTTGTGGAGGTAGTGGCCGCTGCGATCAAGGCGGTATCGGTTAAGAGGCTCAGGTCCTCTAAGGATCAGGCCATAGCCGCGGCCACGGCCTCTATTGTGGCGGCAGCGGAGGCCCTTCACGTCTCGCCTCCGCCAGATGGTATGTTTGAGATGCGGGCGGAGGTCGCCAGCTTGACAGCCGCCATGGAGCTTCTCCGAAAGGAGAACGAGAAGCTCCGGGCGGACCTGGCTGGGCTTCAAGGAGCCGGCCCCCGGGCGGAGCCTCAAGGGGGGCAGCAGCAGGGACAGGGACGGCCCGTGCCTGTAGAGGACCGGATTCTGGCCTTGGTGAGGCAGGAAATGGCTATCCTGCAAAGTCGGTTCTCCGCCCTGGAGGCCATCGTCCTGCGCCCCCCGTTGGCGGCAAGCCAGCCGCCCTCTGGCCAGCGGAAACCGGCCTCGTTTGCAGCCACCGCAGGTGCCACGGCCAAACGGGGCTCGTCAGGGCAGCCAAAGGGCGCGGCGAAAGCGCAGGTGGCGAATGCTCCAGCCCCAGCGGCGAGAGCTCCAGCCCCAGCGGCGAGGGCTCCGGTAGCGAGACGGCCGCCCCCGCCTCCTAAATCTCTTCCGGCTGATGCCGAATGGCAAGTAGCCGGAGAGAAGAGGAAGGCGGCTAAGGCGAAAAGGGCGTCCAAAAAGAGGGAGATGCGGCAGCGGCGCAAGGAGCGAACCGCCGCTGCTAGGCTCCGCGCCCCGAATTCCGCAGCTGTAGTGATCACACTACAGCCGGATGCGGAGAAGAAGGGCGTGTCCTATAGGACGGTAATGGCGAAGGTGGGTGAGGCGGTGCGCCTGGAGGAGCTCGGCGCAGCAAAAGGCCTCAAAATGAAGGTGACGGCGACTGGGGCCCGAATGGTGGAGGTCCCCGGTAGGGCCAGTGGCCCGGCCGCTGACGCCCTGGCCGAAAGGCTTAGGGCGTCACTAAATGCGGACGAGGTCCGAGTGTCCAGGCCCACCAAATGCGCTAGCATGCGCATCACGGGCCTGGACGACTCCGCGACCGAAGAGAAGGTGGTCGCCGCAGTGGTTAGGACCGGGGGGTGCTCTGCCGAGCAGGTGAAGGCAGGCATCATCCGTCCTGACTCCACGGGGCTGCAAACCGTTATGGTGAGCTGCCCCGTGTCGGCGGCCAGAAAAGTTACCAGGGAGGGCCAACGGCTATTGGTGGGCTGGGTTTCCGCGCAGGTGAAACTGTTGGAACCCAGACCTCTGAGGTGCTTCCGCTGCCAGGTGGGCAACCACGTGCAAGCGAATTGCACCTCGGAGGTGGACCGCAGCGGTCTTTGCTACCGCTGCCGTCTGCCCGGGGACAAGGCCGGCTCGTGCAATGCCACGCCGCACTGTGCCGTATGTGCGGCGGCTGGCAAGCCGGCCGAGCACCGGATGGGGGGCAAGGCCTGCGCCCCACCCACCAAAGCCAACGCCGTCACCGCCGCAGCCGCTACCACTGCCACCGCCGCTGCCGCCTCCAACACCGCCGTCGTCGCCGTCGCCACCGTGGCCGCTGCGGCAGGCCCCTCTCAGGGGGCTGGGAAGGAGGCCCAGGAGGGGGCTGACATGGAGTGCTATTAATGGCCCCATTACGCCTCCTCCAGGCGAACATCAACCACTGCGCCGCCGCTCAGGATCTGTTGCTCCAGAGCATGGCGCAGTGGTCGATTAACATCGCCGTGGTCGCTGAGCCGTACTTTGTCCCGCCCAGGGATGACTGGGTGGGGGACCTGAGCGGCTCAGTGACCCTAATTTCGTCGGCCGCTGCCGGTACCCCGTCCCTCGAGGCCGTCAGGAGGGGACGGGGCTGCGTAGCAGCACGGTTCGGGGAGATTGTCGTGGTAGGGGTCTACTTCTCTCCGAACCGAACTCTTGCCGAGTTCCACAACTCCCTTGCGGAGTTGAGAGACGTCGTCGTCGGGTTTGGTTCCCTCCCCGTGTTCGTCCTCGGGGACTTCAATGCCAAGAATTTGGCTTGGGGTACCCGGTTAACGGACACACGGGGCAGGATGGTGGAGGACTGGGCTCTGGAGACAGGCCTGGTCGTCCTAAACCGGGGTTCTGTCCCCACGTGTGTGCGGATGCGGGGTGAATCAGTGGTGGATATCTCGTTCGCCAGCCCCACTCTGTCGCCGCGTGTAGTTGACTGGCGCGTCATGGAGGGGGTGGAGACCTATTCCGATCACCGGTATATCCGGTTCGACGTCTCCGCCCAGACCTCAGACGCGTCGGTCCGACGGGCCCCGAGTGGTCCGCGGTGGGCGCTGAAGCAGCTGGACCGGGAGCTCCTCCTGGAAGCCTCGATCGTGCAGGCCTGGGTGTCACCACCGGACAGGCCTGCTGACATCAACGACGAGGCGGAGTGGTTCCGGGAGGCCATGTCCGACATATGTGACGTGGCAATGCCCCGGGTCCAGCCTGGACGTGCCTCGCGCCAGGTGTACTGGTGGTCGCAGGAGCTGACGGCTCTGCGCACTGCGTGCGTGGCTGCGCGACCCGTTCAGGCGGAGCTGTACGAGGGGTACAGAGCGGCGAAGACCGCCCTCCAAGCGGAGATCCTGCGGGCCAGGGGTTTGGCCCGCGAGGAGTCGCTGGGGACTCTGGACAGGGAGCCGTGGGGACGCCCGTACAAGGTGGTGCGGGATAAACTCCGCCCATGGGCTCCCCCGCTAACGCAGAGTCTCTGGCCCCAGCTTGTGGAGGACGTGGTGAGCGCTCTGTTCCCTTCGCGAGGGGAACACTCCTCCCCACCTATGGCTCCGCCTACTGCGGTGCCTGATGCGGACCACACCGCCGACGACGACGACGATGCTCCGGAGGTGACCGAGGGAGAAATGAGAGCGGCGGTACGCAGGCTTAATGCCAAAAATACCGCCCCAGGACCCGACGGCTTACCTGGTAAGGCCTGGGTCCTGGCCTTGGAGGCTCTCGAGCCTCGACTTAGGGGACTCCTGAGCGCATGCATGGAGAGGGGCCAGTTCCCGCTTCGCTGGAAGACGGGGAAACTGGTCCTCATAAAGAAGGCAGGGCGCCCTGCGGACTCTCCGTCCGCTTATCGGCCCATCGTGCTGCTCAACGAGGTGGGCAAGCTCTTTGAAAGAGTCATTGCAGACCGCCTCGTCGGCCAGCTGGTGCGGGTGGGGCCGGATTTGGCGGAGAGCCAGTTTGGTTTCCGCAGAGGGCGCTCTACGGTGGACGCCATCATGCGTGTGCGAGCCCTGACGACGGGGAATGCTGTTGCCCAGGGTGGGGTCGTCTTGGCGGTGTCTCTAGACATCGCCAATGCCTTCAATACCCTGCCCTGGAGTTGCATCAGGGAGGCACTCCGGTATCACCGGATGCCGACCTACCTCTGTCGTGTGATCGAAGCCTATTTGACGGACAGGGCCGTCATCTACCCCGGTCACCAGGGAGTGTGGAACCGGCAAGAGATGTCGTGCGGTGTCCCACAGGGATCGGTCCTGGGGCCGCATCTGTGGGACATCGGATACGTCTGGGTGCTGCGCGCCGACCTCCCTAGCGGCGTCAGCGTAGTGTGCTACGCTGACGACACGTTGGTCCTGGCGCAGGGGAGGTCGCACCAGGCGGCGGCCGAATTAGCGGCACGCGGGGTTGCGACAATCGTCGAAAGGATCCGGCAATTGGGACTCGAGGTGGCCCTGCACAAGTCCGAGGCCATGTGTTTTCATGGTCCTCGGAACGCGCCACCGTTGGGGTCCCAAATAACGGTAGGAGGGGTTTCTATCGGCGTCGAGTCGACGATGAAGTACCTGGGACTCGTCCTCGACAGCCGGTGGAACTTCGTGGAGCATTTCCGACGTTTGGCTCCCAAACTGGAGCGGGCGGGCGCTGCATTGAAGCGGCTCCTGCCCAATCTAGGGGGTCCAAACGCCACCGGCCGGAGGCTCTACGCGGGGGTCGTGCGGTCCATGGCCCTCTACGGGGCTCCTGTATGGGCGCGCTCTCTGGCGCTGCGGCCAGCTCGCCGGTTGAGCGCGGCCCAAAGGGTCATGGCCATCCGGATGGTCCGAGGATACCGCACGGTCTCCTGTGAGGCAGCGAGCCTCCTTGCCGGATTGCCGCCATGGGATCTGGAGGCAAAAGTCCTCGCGCACGTATGGGAGTGGCGCGAGGAGGCAAAACGCCGGGGCGTAAGTCCGCTGCCGCGAGAAATCGCGGCACAGCGGACGGAGCTCCGGCGGGATCTCATGGCGTCATGGAGAGTACGGTTGTCGCAACCCAGTGCTGGGCACGCCACGATTGCGGCGATAAGTCCCCTCTTTGAGGAGTGGCTGGAGAGGCGCCACGGCGTCCTCACCTTCCGCCTGACGCAGGTCCTCACCGGACACGGCAGCATCGGGAGGTTTCTGTGTCAGATAAGGCGGGAGGAAACGTCCGGGTGTCACCACTGTGTGGATCGCCCGGAGGACACGGTGGAGCATTCGGTGGAGGTCTGCCCGGCTTGGGCAGAGCACCGCCGTGTCCTCGTGGAGGCGATCGGCGGCAGAGACCTCTCGCGTCCGGCCCTGGTTCAGGCCATGGTACGGATCGAGAGGGCATGGGCAGCCGTCACCTCCTTCTGCGAAGCAGTAATGCTCGCGAAGGAGGAGGCGAGACGGTTGAGGGAAAGGCATGTTTCGCGCCCTCTCGCCCCTAGCCGCCGCAGGAGACGCCCAGGGCGTCGGGAATCCCAGGCGGATTTCCGGCCACCGTAGGCGCGGGCTTGCGGACGGTGAGCAATGGGTAGCTCACCGTCCGGTAAGGACCAGGCCCGGGTCGACGGCGCGTCGTATTCCACGCGCGCCTCAAAGAGATGTCGTCGGCACAAAGTAGGGGTCCACTAGGGCCGATGCCTGCCGGGGTTGCGGGAAGGTACTTATGGGTCACCGAGGCCCCCGCAACACAGGCAACAGGAAGGAATACGGGTGGGTTTTAGTCAGTAAGAGTCTGACACACCCCCCCGCTCCGCCCAGAGCGGGAGAAGTTATTTGATGATTTCCCACCCTCAAAAAAAAAAATGACAATATTTTATAGCGTGTGAAATAGGGGCTACAATTATCGGTAGTTTTCAACTTAAACATGGCTCTGATGCATCTCTTTTGTGCTTTAAATGCAATTTCTGTGTAAGTTGAGTTGCCCCAAAATATTACACCGTCTTAGAACAGATTCAGTTAGACCGTAGTAATCAGTTAGTAACGCATCTATGTTAACAGTGCATGATAGAATGTACAAGGCGTACGCACTACTGCTTATTCTTTTAGTCAGGGCCTCTACATGCACCTTCTAATTTAAATTGCGATCTATTGTAAGTCCTAGAAACTTCGTTCTTCGTTGTATTAAGTGTTTCAATAGTCAATGTCATTGTAGGTATGTTATGTCAAGATTGGACAAAGCCAATGCGCGCTGGCTAAAATCCATTGCAGTCTTATTTAAATTTATTTTTAAATGTTTGTTGTCTAACCATTATATAGTTTATTTTAATTTATTATTTATGACCTCATTATAAAAATCCTTTTGATTACTTAGTATAGTTATTGTACTGTCATCCGCGAATAGTGTCATAGGATGTTTAATTGCCATTAGAAAGTCATTAATGTAAAGTGTAAAATGCGTATAAGTCCCAGTACACTTCCTTGTGGAACTCCGTAGAAAACATTATGTTCCTGCGATATAATGATTTTTTTTCTTTTGGTGCTTATATTAATTCTGCTTATTTCCGTTATTTGTTTTCTATCGTGTAAGTGCAATTTTATTTTTAATTAAGCAACAAGCTTTTTTAGTAAAATATTATGTTGCACATAATTAAAAGCTTGGGTCATGTCACAAATTATGGCACACACTGGAGTATTATTATCCATATTTATTGTAACAGTATGTAAAACGTCATAAATAGCCATGTTTATTGTCAGTAAAAAGTATTGTCTTACTCCAAAATAGATGTTTGAAGTCCGTTTCATAATAGGTTAATAATTGAATTTGTAAGTACTAACATTTCTATCACTATTTGGTAAGCAAGCAAGGTAAATGTACCCTTTATGCAAACATAAAGGGTACATTTACCTTGCTTGTTATGTTTTCTAACGTTTACTTAATAACCTATTGACCAAAAAATAAAAGCATACTTTGAAGAATTTTTATTTCATTATATGAGACGCGATAAAACCCATCTGCGCTTGAGCAGTAGGTAATAACATTAAAATCCTCTAGGTAACCGTTGTTTGAGTCCAGACGCTATTTCCACAGTGGCTGTACCCTACATATAATATTTTTATGACTGATTCTCAAAGAAAATTCTAGAACTAAAGTACCATAACTAATGTTATTGAATCTCTAAAGCAGAGTGGCTGAAATGCATAGAAAATCTTTATGGACTGAAAGTAATGGCATTAGACATAAACCGATGCATTTCCAAAATTATAGAAAGTAATATTGATATTTTCCTAGTTTTGTATAGAAAATAGAAATAAAACTGTATTGCATGTCTATTTTTTTTTCTAACTTGATTGAGACATTTTCAGGGTTATTTTTGTATGCAATTTTACACACGTTCAAAATTGCAAGTCGGATTTTGACTTGTCTTCGTCACACTAAGATCTCATGAGTGAAGGTGTCTTGTTGATTCCGAAACATAAACCTGAGTAAAACCGCAAAATAATGGCTGCTGTTTACGGATCGTCCTTTAATCACATGAGGTTGGAAAAGGGGAGAAAAAAATCACGATTAGTCACTATGAGGGCCGGATAGGCTAATGTGACAAGTGACAATCACTTGAACTTTGTCGTGCGACGAAAAAAATAATGTAATGTGTGACAGGTAAAATATTTTGCAAACTTACAACCTACATGTCAGACTTTTTTTTTTGGGTGGGAAGTCATCGAATAACTTCTCCCACTCTGGGCGGAGCGGGAGGGTGTGTCAGACTCTTACTGACTAAAACCCACCCATGTTCCGTCTGTTGCCTGTGTTGCCAGGGGCCTCGGTAACCCTTTCTTACTTTCCCGCGACCCCAGCAGGCATCGGCCCTAGTGGACCCCTACAATCGTGCTGACATCTCTTTGAGGTGCACGTGGCACACAACGCGCCGTCGACCCAGGCCTGGTCCTTATCGGACGGCGAGCGACCCATTGCTCACCGTCCGTAAGTCCGCGAAATCAGTGGCCGGAAATCTGCCTGGCATTTCCGACGCCCAGGGCGTCCACTGCGGGGGCTAGGGGCGAGAGGGCGCGATATTTGCCTTTCCCTCAACCGTCCCACCTCCTCCTTCGCGAGCATTACTGTTTCGCAGAAGGAGGTGACGGCTGCCCATGCCCTCTCGCTACGTACTATGGCTTGGACCAGGGCCGGACGCGAGAGATCTTCGCCGCCGATCACCTCCACGAGGACACGGCGGTGCTCTGCTCAAGCCAGGCAGACCTCCACCGATGTTGTCAGCCTGGAAACCTTTTATATTATCATAGTGCTTAAAGCTTCAAATGCAGTAAATACCTACTAAATTCTCAATTATATTAATACTAACTGTTCGTCGTCTGTGATCCAGGATGAAAAGTAGCCTATGACCTTCTTCATGTCATGGTCTACCGATGTGCCAAATTTCATTCAAAACCGTTCAGTCGTTTTAGTGTGAAAGCGAAATAAACAACCAAACTCATTTCCGCATTTATAATATTAGTTAAGATTTATGATTTTTCAGAATCTCATTTTATGAAAGTTTTTTATTAAACCTTCTAATAATATCTGTTCTTTTCAGTAACAAAAAATACACGTGATGCTGGAAGGGGGAGGGGTGGTCTCGAGAAGAACAAGAAAAACTCAATGTTTTGCGATAATACAAGACCTTTTGACCTAGGACCTAGAACTTTAGAAGCGTTAGAAGTCCGAAGCCGTACAACGATTTAATATCAGGTCAATGTGTAGACGTAGCAGTCAATGAGGAGACGTTATTATGTGCATTTGTTTTTATATGCATTTAGGTATACGAAGTGACAAATAGTTTACTAAATGTTACTTATTGGACTGTGATATAGTCGTAATTGATATAAGGCACTATTCAAATAATAATAGCAAAGGGGCCAGAACAACATTTTATCGTCTAAAAAATCAACAGTGGAAACTAAAGCTACGCAAAATGCTACTTGTCGGGACAAAGTAGCAAGTTGTGTTATAAGTCTCAAGTCACACACCTACGGAAAAATTGCAACAGAAATTTGGCGTTCTTACGCCTACAATGCGAAAATATTTCGGTGTGATATGTTTATTTATTTATTTATGAGGCTCTTCAATAGCGAGTACACTATTATCTACTTTACAATTTGTACATTGCAAACTTAAGTCTAAGCCCATTAGAGCATGCTCTACATTATGCTCAGATAATAACACAGTTAATCCATTAAAACAGTTAATAGATGTATTACTAAGGAGGAGGGAATGGGTTTAATTTGGCTTAAAACCTCACGTGATTAAAGGATGGCACCTTACCCAAAAGATGTAAGATTTGAGAGCAGTTTACCTACCATCATAAGTAATGAGAGCAAGCAAGCAAAATGTAGTGAGTGCCTTATATAATATCGATATATTTTTACGCCCATAGCGACACTATACTACAGTATTGACAGTATCCGCACTCTCAGGTTCTTGTATTCGAGTAAGCAGAGTTAATTAATGAACTGTCAGTAGCTCGCTACACCGATATGGCGTTCGTGCGTACGGAGTTGATTCCCTTCACTATTTCCACCTTAGATTCTTATTAGTGTTCAGTGTGTGTTGCCAGCTATAAGACGATGATATTGGTTTATTTATTACAAGCTTTTATTTAGTTTCACCCGTCCCGTTTTAAATTTTACCAACATTCCGGTTTCCGATTAAGCTGAAATTTTGCTAGCATTTTTAAATCTTATGACAATGTCATATTATTATGACACGGAGCTGATCTGATGATGGAGCCAGAAGGTGGCCATGGAAACTCTGTATTAAAACGACGCAACCCCATTGAGTTTCAGCTCGTTTGATTCGTCTTGACGAGAACGAGTTTTTTTTCCTTAATTTTGTATTGCAGTGCGAGTCGGACCACGCACAACGAAGGGTTCCGTAGTTGGGATGAATTTATACCAAAAACCAACTTAACATTTTAGTTGAAAAACATGTTAAGTCGGTCGACTATTACACGTTACCTTGTAAAGCCTACTTAGTTGTGATAGTTTTCCTTTTAACTTCGTTATATATAGGTACTACTGCCGTGATTTTTTTCACATATTCAAAAACAACCATTTAGCTAGCAGGGAGTACAAATTTTTGTTAGTCAAATGTGCCCCACTTGAATCTAAAAAATTAGCATCGAAAATATTTATTTGTAGAACAAGAGAGTAAAGTTGGTTTTTGCTGCGAGTGTTGCTTTTGGATCCCGAATAAGCGAAGGAATCTATGATTGAATCACAAGCATAGCCATTTGCGCTCACGATTCAAAGTCGCGAGATGCAAATAACTTTGGTCTCGTGTAACACATGCAACTTTTCACCTCAGCAGCGAGAACATATTACCTAAAGGAAAAAAAATACAACATGGTAAAATTGAACCACATGTATATTTGTAAAACAAACAATATCAAGAAATTAAAAGCCTAATTGGTCAAGGACAGCTAATGAGACACAATTGATTTTCTATTGTTTGACTCCGAATTGGTGTCGCGCGGGGCTTTATAGGTTAAAGTAAAATATAATTCGATTAATAAGAAATAAAACATAATTATTTTTTTGTGTATCCGAACGGTAAATTGTTTGTTTCTTTTTTGGACCTAGGTATGAATTTGCAAATCGAAATTCGAATCGACTTGTTTCTATCTCTCGCTTTTTCGTATCGAAGAGAAAGTAACGGAATAAAGTGAAGTTCAAATTTTTCCAATTTTGTGAGTAGACCCAGCATTGTTCTCGGCATTTTATTTTCGAATTAAAAAGTACTTTGGCTCACGCTCGCAGCAAAATCGAACTTTGCTCACTGTCTTTAAACACCAAAACCTGCTTGTTTCATGTGCTGAAGTGAAAATGGATTTACAGAACCGCAATATTTTTGAATGACCTATCCAACGATGCCCGACAATATGAGATAGACGAGATAAAAAAATATCATACTTTATGTGCAAGGGAGGTACACTACAATTTTTTTTTATTTTATTCTACACTTGGTCGACATGATTAATATGTATACCCATGCCAAATTACAGCTTTCTAGTACTAAGAGTCTCTGAGATAAGCCGCGGCAGACAGACATACAGACATGGCGAAATTGTAAGGGTTAGGCCAAAAAGGCATATCTCAGCATAATGCTGTGATTTTAAAAAACACAGTTACATTGCATAGTAAAACATGACATAATTACAACATAACATCACGCCTTATTTCCCCGAAGGTTTGGGCAGAGGGGTGCCTATAGTAGGTAAACCCACATTTCGCCAGTTATTTTTATGTCCCATGTAATAGGGGGCGAGCCTATTGCCATCAATCGGGCACAAATAGTAAATTGAATATTAAAGTCACGTAGTAAGTCAGGAATGTGTATATGAAGATGAATTTGGACCATAGTAGGTATGTAATCTGCATAATTATCCTGTTAGTCATGCTAAAATAGGACGAGACACCAACAAAATTACACCAGGATATTTTTAAAGTTATATTTACTCATAAGGAAAATGAACAAAGAATATCAAAACAAACATTTTGTTGCTGCAGACAATTTAAAATAAACACAGTGTCATTCAACAATCGTGGGGAGCGCTGGCCTGACAGGTACGTGAAGCTTTTGAAAATATTCACGAGTGCTTTTTTCCCAGCAAAAGCTGCGGTGTGCGATAAAACGGGCAATAATTGAATATTGTCCGTATAGGTAAACATTCCGAATGGCCGTTAATTAACGGAGATAGGTTCCGACATGGACGACTGCTGCCCTCTATTATTTCATTAGCTCACTTTTATTCCTCTTCAGTAGCTGAGGAAGCGGTATCTGCGAAAGAAAACGATCGACGATAATTGGCTCAAAAAAAAGTTGATTGGAAATGTCAATTGGCTTCCTAGGCTTCCTCAAGCTTGTGAGCTTTACGCCGCAAAGTAGATATTTTTTGTCGGTTATTTCAACAAAATTTTAAGTCGGTTTTAGGGTAGCGAAAGTACTTATAAGTAATTTCAGTTACTACCCAATTCGATAACCTTTTTGGAGATCTTGCGTAACAAAACGGTTCAAAAACTTGAAAAACCTTCAAAAATTCAGTCCGTAAAAATGTAAAATACGATCATAATCATAAACACACATCACTATGAAAGCGTAGTCACATTTGTTCGCAATTGTACAAATGAGAGAAACGAAAGAATGAAAAAAGGAATATGTAGTGTTGTGTTTATGAATAGGAACAGGGAACCGAGTAGAAAATAACGGTACAGTCGGCGACGACAATCACAGCCCGCTGACAGTTGGCGATACCACGTGTGTGCCGCGACCCGACACTAATACAATATATTGAACACGTCAAGCTAGAAAATAATATAGAATATCGTGAAAGAATAATTCTGTGTAATGTAATAAGACAAGCTCACGACAGCTTATATAATATTACCTATATTATTTGAAATAAGAACTGGAGAGAGTGTTGTACCGGTTGTACGAAATGATTTCAATCTGCTTCAATTTCAGCTGCTTTAATGTTGATCGCGTCTGTTTTTTTTTTTAAATTTAACAGTTATTTATTAAGATAAGAACTTACCTATTGAAAAGTATATGTGGGTATATTGAAATTATAATCAAGATGATTTAATTACTAAGTCAAGGACAGCTAATTAGAAACAATTGGTTTTCTATTGTTTGGCTCCGAATAGGATACGATTCACAGAGATTATTCTTTCATTTTAGTGACGTCTTTTTATAGTTAGGTATGTAACCGAGGCTGGTGCAAATTGTGAAAATAGAGTGTACGCAAAAATAGAGAAATGTGTCAGTATTTTTTAAATGTTTACTTAGGCATATCCATTCTAAATAATTTGTTTTGTTATTTCATTGAATTGGTGCAGTAGACCAATGCCTAATGTCTGTAGGTAGCCGCTGGTTCATTCTAATGGAAAACTGTGAGTGGACCGAACGATATGAACTGTCAGCTGTTCCATAAAACATACGTGTTAACATAAGTACACACATAAACTCAGGCCTTTTTCCCATGGGGGTCGGCAGAAACTACAGGAGGGTAACCATCACCTCTTATAGCAGTATTATTATAATATTACTTCACAGTGGGAAAGCGATGGAGCTATAAAGGCCTTATAGCTCCATCTCTTTCTCACGCTAAAGTAATATTGAAATAATACTGCTATAAGAGGTGATGGTTACCCCCCAGAACGCCACCTGCTACGATCCTTACATACTCCTTTTGTTTAGTTTACGTTCACATGCCAATAGGTAAAAATAAATTAAACCTATTATAGGTACCATCCGAAATCAATATCTATTCAATTTGCAAAATTAAAATCAATTACAGAATAGCAATTCATTGGATTTTATTAAGGCGCATAAAATCTCGTCAAAATAGATTAAAAAACTTGGCAATTTTTGATGCTATTGTCATTCAAGTTACTTTAGCCACTTGATGGAAAATAAACGACTCAGACAATATTATTCTATTAAAAAATAATTTAAGGTTATTGGGTACTTGAATCCTCCTAATTGTGTATTCCTAACGTTTAAAGTCCTTTCACGGATTCGTGGTCACGAATAAACTCGAGCCACTTTCATTTCAATGTGCAACGTCGCGTAAACATCAAAAAGCATCATGATGCCAATCTAGTTCTGTGTTTATGTGGAGTTGTACTAAAGCTTGTGTTTTACCCGACTGCCCCAGAACGAGGGTAATGTTTTTAAGAGTATGTATGTAAAAAAGTTTTTGCAATTTCTGACTTTTCTAGTACTCAAACCTCTGTACAGTTTTTTGTTCCCTGTAAGAAACAGGATCGATTGACACTAAAAAAAGGTTTTTGTGAAAACTGCCCATTTTGTTTCAGACTATACATTTTTTTTTTAATCTATGAATGCTGATCTAAATATCTCAAAAGTTAAGGACGGTCTCCTGATCGTTTTCCTGTAGCTACAACGGTTAAGGTAGCTGCCCTTACTACCCCGTCTCAAAAATCCTCCCTGTACATTATATATATTAATAAAACTAAAAAGATTGATTTAAAACGAACTATTTAAAAAACAAAAAACCGGACAGGTAAAACACAACTGAAAAGAGAGAAACAAGCACTATACATCTATAGAATTTTGGTATCGCAGGCGGGGATAAACCTATAATCTGAAATATGGTGTAACTTTTGTTTGTCCCCCGCTTGCGATACCAAATTTCTATAGATATTATAATACTTGTATGCTTGCAGTCGGGTTTTTTGTTTTTTATTAAACAATATGTTTTTACACCGAACTTTTGGCAGAGCTCACCATTGAAACTGAACGCTATCTATTCTATTTTATTTTTACCCGACTGCCCCAGGAGGGTAATGTTTTTCGAGAGTATGTATGTATGTATGTATGTCTATTTCTTTGACACGCTCTGTATCCTAAACGGCTTAATGGATTTTAACATATATTATAGGTGTTTTTTTTTAATAAATTGCAACAATATTGGTATCAAATAAAAGCTAGTAATGAGTAATTTTCAAATATATGTATATGTTAATAAAACTATAAAGTTTGTAATAAAATAAATTATTATAAAAAACAAAAAACCCGACTGCAAAAACACACAAAAATTCTATAGATTATAATGCTTGTTTTTCCCTTTTCAGTTAAATGTTTTTGTAGTCGGGTTTTTTGGTTTTTTAAATAATTTATTTTATTATCTATGGCAATGGTGCCGATGTCGACAATTCTGCCAATGTCAGACGAGTTAGGAGGAAACGTGCAAAAAAAATTGAGCGAGCCTTACAGCAGTCGCATAATTATGATGTGTAACATCTGACATCTCACTTTGTCTTACTTACTAATTCCATGCTATTAAAAAGTACTTACTTATTCCATGCTCAAGCCGTCACTTTAAATCCCATTTCATGAAATCTCTCTCTCAGAAAGCGAGAGGAAACATCTAAACCACGTTCCAGAACTGTCAGTGTCATTATTGTTGTGGGAAATTGACGTTGACAGCTCTTGAACGCAGGTTAGATGTGCTAATCGCGTTCAGTTTCATTGGTGTAATTGGCACTTAGTTAAATAACTCGTGAACTCAATGTGATTCCGTCGTAGTGAGCAGGGAGCCGTGCGTTTTATTCGTCGGGTGGTGATAACAAACACACATTTCGCTTTTTAAAGCTCTAAACAATCGGACTCGACTGAAAGGGTCAAGGGGCGTAAGAAGTGATAAAGAAAATATATGAGCGCCGTGCCGAGAGCTGAAAACCAGCGAATAGGAGTGTTTTTAGGGATCCGTACCCAAAGGGTGCCAACGCGACCCTATTACAACGTGACTCCAACTTAAATCTCTCTACTAATAAAAAGAGTACGCACTAAAAATAATAGTTGACTGATATAATTAGTAACAACAAAAACAATCCTAATTCAACAAAAAACGTGTTTGTAATACTAACAAGGGACCTTTTCGATTGCACTGTTAGTACGGCTTCGCTGTCCGTCCGTCTGTCATAGGGCTGTATCTTTTGAACCGTAACAGGTAGACCCTTGAAATTTTCACAAAGTGTGTACTACTATGGCCGCTATATCAAAAAATAAAATTAAAATAAAGTTAGAAATTAAAATGGATACAAACAAGAAACGCGTTTTTTAACAAAAGTATAAAAATAATCTAGTGTTAAATATTGAACGGTGGTATGGAACCCTTTGTGTCAAATCAAAAGTCATTTATTCAAACTAGGCTGAGGATCAGCACTTTTCGAACGTCAAAATTACATAAGACAGTCCCCCAAAACGCCCACCCTTCGCCACTTCCTAGTGCTTTAGCTGGGAAGAAGAAGTGGCCAACAAGCTCCCCAGCAGCACAGCTGCCTGTTCAGTTAGAGAAAATAATGGATTCTATACAATAGTATGCAAAACAATTTACACCACGTGAAACACAAAACATTAAATTATTAGCCATATGTCAGCTAGCACACCACTATACCAAAAAAAAAAAGAAAAGAAAAAGACCGAAAACTATTCTCAAGCAGAGATAAAAAACGTAAACAGAACTTAAAACCTAAATAAAAGCCTTCAAGTATAAAGGGTGTGCCCGCTTACATATATCTACAGCGTGTGCGAGTCCGACTCGCACTTGGTCACTTTTTTTCACTCAATGCAATAAAGTCGTTTACCAACGGCCCGGCCGTACTAACAGTGCAATCAAAAAGGTCGGTTGTTAGTATTACAAACACGTTTTTTGTTAAAATAGGATTGTTTTTGTTGTTACTGATTATGTTAGTCAACTATTATTTTTATTTCGTAATCTAGTTTTACTGGTATAGACATTTAACTTATAGAAGTTTATTTTGTTATATCAAGAGTCACGTTCAGCGTTGGACGTTTAAGGCTCTTACAGACTGGGGCGATATCGCGGGCGCGACAGGCATATTGCTGCCTGCCGCGCCCGCGATATCTCCTCAGTATGTAGGAGCCTTTATTGGGCGATAGGATAATAATTATAATAAATCTGCCAGGTTCAAGACTACATTTGATGAATTTATTTAAAATTACTATACTCGAGTTTAAAGCAGTAGGTATTTACTGGAGTGAATTTATAATATGTCCCCTAACTCCATCCCACAAGTTTGCAGTAGTGGCTTCGTACAGAAAAAACCCTTTTAACCCTGACTGATTATTCGGGTTTGACGGTCAAGTTTAAAAGGTACAGTTACTTCCCTTATTTATTGTTTGGGTCCTTTAGTTAGAAGATTACTAGTTCAAGGTTCCTGAGGATTGAATATTATAGATACGAGGAACGTTTAAACCATGTAGGGTTTAAACAATTCGTCGTGTGAAATCTAAAGTCCCTTTTCGTTGTTCTAAACTACGCAACGAATATTGATGCGGTTTACACCATAATTTATTCCGGCTGTTATTTTCTAATCAAACCAGGGCCAAATTAAATTAGTGATGGGTATTGATATCTAAAAATGATAAAATAAAAAGATATTATGAGTTTTTTCGGGGTCAAAGACCGCTTGTATTGATGTTACTTGAAGTATTACTTGAGAAAGTCTGTATTTTTTGTTTTATCGTGTTTTGTATATCAAAACTCATCACGTCTGTGCAGTTTAGGGCCCTCGCGCACGGCGACTTTTTGTAGCGATGCTGTCGCATGTTTCATGAACGCGCAACAGCATCGCTACTTACTAATGCGTGTTAGTCGCAATTGCAACGCGCTACAGAAGCGAAGCCAACGCGCTACTAACGCGCTACAGCAACGACAAGACAACGTGACTAATGTTGCCTCAACGGAGTCCATCTTGCAACTGTAGCGATCGCAGGTATTTTTGTGCCGTTACTGAATCGCGTTTGCATCGCGACAGAAGCGCGACAGTATCGCGTTTGCATCGCGACTGAAACTGGGCCCGTGGGCGAGGGCACTAGGCTAGCGACCGCTTCGTGACTGTATCGATGCGGACGCGCGACAGCATTGCTACTGCATCGCTTCAAAAAGTCGCCGTGGGCGAGGGGCCTTACATGGGATCCTGTCGTTTTGCCGAAAAGATTTTGCCAAAATTTCACTGCCCAAACAAATTTTAGCAAACTTTTTTTTACTAATGCAATGTTTGGAATGATTTTTGTACGCACATTTTTATTTGGTCAAATTTTTACTTGGCAGAATATTATCAAGGATAATATAATTTAGGCATTTGGTCTCTAATCAAATGATTTATTACAGAAAACAATCTTTAGATAATAAACGTTAGAGAAGTTTATGTGCTTGAATTTGTCTGAAACAAGTCAAATTTATGTTTATTTATGGAACTAGTTAGAGTAGGTTATTATTTAAAAAAATGGTTAGGTTAGGTTAAAACTGAGACCTCATACGCACGAGCCGAGCGAGCGAAGCGGGCGGTGCCGCGGCAGCGGTCGGCGAGTGCCAGAAACGAATAGATTATATAGAAAAAAATATGGAAAAAAATAGATTATTTTTAGCAAGCTATCGAGAACCAAACTACTTAGTTAGACGAGGTAGAAATTTTATTTTGTGTAAAATGAGTTATTCCAACTGAAATATTTGACTACATAAAAATTGGTAAAAGTTTAGTATTGGTAAACAAGTTATTGTTTAAACGTTCACTTGCTAATGCAAGTGAACGTTTAAACAATAACTTGGTTTGCGTGGCAATTATTTGTGAAGAGATTCTTTGCTAAGTAATAATTTGCAAATGAAATTATGCGGAATATTGTTTGGGAAGTGATAATTTGGTAATTTCCTTTCGATGAAACAAGGGAGACCCGGCCTTACACAAAAAAAAAAAAAAGTGTTATTTCAAGTGGCTACACTAACTGCGGTTGATGTCCCCAAAAATCTCATCAAATTAATTTATTCTTTGATGTATCATGTTTAGATACCCCTCAGGTCTGCGGAGTTGCGCTAGCTAATTCAATTTGACCCTCTAAAGTATAGAAATCCCAATGATTTGTCAAGTTGTTATAACCGTGCGTGTTCGTGCTAGTATTATTATAATTACAATACTTATCACATTTGCATAGCTGGTATATTATATAAAGGGGGGTTCCCTTTATACAAGGTGTTGTTTTGGACCTGCAAAACATTTTAGGAGGTAATTATGTTAGTGATTCTCGACCCGAATCAACAAAAAAAAATTAAAAAAATAAGAAAAAATTAAAAAAAATTAAAAAAAAGAAAAAGAAAAGATAAAATTAAAAAATCTAAAATAAAAAGTATTATTGATTATTGACTTGGTATCGTATTGATTATTTACGAGTTTCATAACAACCTCCTGAAATGTTTTGCAGGTTCAAAACAACAGCTTGTATAATATACCAGTCCTATTAATGGCAGCCAAGTAAAACCACCTCGCTCTATATTCTAGAAATCAAAAGGCTCAGGTATCTTTTTAAGGGAACCACATAGTCAGCCGATGATGTTCCTAGTGATGGGACACAGGCCTCCTCGTTCTGTGAGAGGGAGTGGGCCATAATCCACCACGCAGGCCTAGTGCGGGTTGGTGGATGTCACATGTCTTTGAATTTTTGATTCAGATTTCCGACCACCGTAGGCGTGGGCTTGCGGACGGTGAGCAATAGGTAGCTCGCCATCCGGTAAAGACCAAGCCCGGGTCACGCGCGCCTGAAAGAGATGTCGTCAGTACAAGTGTAGGGTCCACTAGGGCCGATGCCTGCCGGGGTCGTGGGAAAGTCCGGAAGGGATACCGAGGCCCCTGGCAACACAGTCAACGGAAGGAATACGGGTGGGTTTTAGTCAGTAAGAGTCTGACACACCCTCTCGCTCCGCCCAGAGCGGGAGAAGTTATTTGATCATTTCCCACCCAAAAAAAAAAATGGACTAGTGCGGGTTGGTGGCATGTCTTAGAATTTTTGGTTCTAGGATATGCCGGTTTCCTAACGATCAAATCAAATCAAACCAAAAGTCATTTATTCAAACTGGGCTGAAAATCAGCACTTTTCGAACATCAAAGTTACATAAGACAGTCCCCCAAAAATGCCCGCCCTTCACCACTTCCTAGTGCTTTAGCTGGGAAGAAGAAGTGGTGGAACAAACTCCCCAGCAGCACGTCTGTCTGTTTAGTTATATAAACTTGATTCTATACAAATCGTATGCAAAGTAATTAACATTACATAACGCTATGAAAATAACTAAAATAAACTAATCGAGCTGTATCAACGTCAGTGTATTGTCTTACTTTTCTGACGGCGTAGGCGGCCGAACTGAGCCTGCCCGCTAGGCTTGATATATGAGGGCCCCACTGAAGTTTGGCATCTACTGTTATACCAAGAAAAACTGCCGAGTCTACAGTTTCAAGCACCCCATTATCTAAGACGATGTTGGGACATAGATTCTTAACATTTGGCAAGGCAAACTTTATACTCGTACATTTCGTTTTCTTGGCATTGAGAACTAGGTTATTCGTCGTAAACCAATCCGTAACCATTGAGAGTGCACTGTTTACGTCATCAAAATCTTGTCTATTCCTGTTTACTTTAAAAAGAAGTGAGGTGTCATCTGCAAACAATACAACGTCACAGATACCCTTTAAATAAAATGGTTAGTCATTAATATACACTAAGAATAAGAATGGATCCAGTATTGAGCCTTGAGGTACACCTAACTGAACTGGTAACCCGGAAGATTTTACACAATTTACATCTACACATTGGAACCTATTATGTAAATAAGAATTTATTACTTTGAGAGCTTCATTTTGGATATAATGACATAATGACACAGTTTACGCAAAAGCGTGTCATGGTCCACGCAATCAAAGGCTTTGGAGAGATCACAGAAAACTCCAATAGCATTTTGCGAGTTCTCCCATGCGTCAAATATGTGTTTCAGCAGTGCAACACCCGCATCTGTAGTCGAACAACCTTTTGTAAAGCCATATTGTTCATTATGAAGGAGGCTGTTTAAATTAAAATGTCTTAGCAATTACTTGAGTATTAACTTATCAAATATTTTGCTAAATGCAGGTAAGATAGAAATAGGTCTGAAATTGCCAACGTCATTTTTATTACCTGATTTAAATAAAGGTATGACTTTACTACTCTTCATGAGGTCAGGAAAAGAGCCCAAATCAACACATTTATTAAAGTAACAGCTAGATAGGGGGCTACGATTTCTATTATATTGCTTAATAGTTTAATGGAGGTACCCCAGATATCACCAGTGTTTTTAGACTTTAGTGTGTTAAAAAGATTAACTACATCACGAGGTGTTACATGTTCGAAGCTAAATAAGCGAATACATTTAGGCACACTACTATGCAAAAGGTTTTCAGCTTTAGACGGGGACGAATTCAAGGAGTGAGTCGTAGTTATAGGTATGTTGGCAAAAAACTCATTGAATGCTTCAGCTAAGTCAGCTGCTTTATTAACTAATTTGTTGTCGACCATAATCTCAAGTTGTTTTTCTTGTTTAACCGACTTACCCGTTTCATTGTTAATAATTTTCCAAGTGGTTTTTACTTTATTATTGGATTTTTTAATTGTATCGCTTAATTATTTAGATTTAGCAAAAACACAAATCTTTTTAAATAGTTTTGAATAATTTTTGACATACTCTAAGAAAGGAGTGTCAAACCTGAATTTTTTCAAACCATATACCTCGTATAGTCGCGCTCTACTTTTATAAATACCTGGAGTAGCCCATTGGTTAAAGCCAGCGGAGGTGCCATTCATGTTAATGGTTTTGGTCTTGAAAGTAGATTGGTACTCTTTTTGCACAACATCAATAAGGGCTCCATAGATATCATTAGGATTCACGTATTCTACTATAGATGGTGTAATTCTATGAGCTATATTATTTTTAAACTTTTCGCACCGACTAGCTGTATAAGGCCTGCATTCTATTTTATGCGGCTTTTTATGTAATGGCATAGGGAAGCTAGCTAATAAACCACAGTGGTCAGACGTTTAGTTACTTAACACTAATTTATTTTTGGCATCACAATCACTAAAAATATTATCAATACAAGTCGACGAGGACGCCGTGATCCTAGTAGGTTCAAAAAACAAGTTAATTAAATTATAAGACCTAAACAGATTGAGAAGCCTAATACTTAATGGAGTAACATCTAAAATATTAATATTAAAATCTCCACATACAATTATACTTTTGTTACTACTTTTTAACCTATTGAGTGAATCCTCCATTACCGATTCGAAAAGAATAAAATCTCCAGAGGGGGGGGGGGGGTCGATAAACGCAAATTATAACGTATCGCTCGAGTTCACACAAGCCAACTCAATAGTGCGCTCGATAGAAAGATTAACTAAGTCTAAACGTTGTTTACACTTCAACTTGTTTGCAACAAGAACTAAAGATCCACCGCGAATAGCACTTTTTCTTGTAAAAGCACTTTGTACAGTAAAATTATCACTATTCATAAACAATACTTCATGTTCTTTCAACCAGTGTTTAGTCAAACATAACACCTGAACATCATAGTTCTCCATAAATAAACGTAACTCTAGCTCTTTGCCGGACAGGCCCTGCATATTTTGATGTACAAAATTCAACATATGCGGCTGACCCGTTGTCGCACCTAATAGTTTAAATTACAAGGCGTATCAAAAGTAGTGTTAGTATCACTACTAACAGTAATCGATGGTACACTACAGGTACCCGGGTCACTGTGTATATTGTATGCTAAAAGATTAGCAATATGTCTTCTACAACTAGGTGGCAAATACATTGTATAATTTGTCAGTTTGTAATCAGTAATAAATTGATTACAATCAAAATATAAAATAGCGTCACTGTGACGACAGGTCCTATTATAAATTAACATATTTAAATTATAAATGTGCCTATTTTGCTCAATAGACAAATATTGAGAATAAGGCAAGGCACAGAAAATAAATTTACAACTATTGGTCTCATTGAGATGTAACATCAAATGGACACATTCAATTATGTCCTTTTTTCTTACAGCTAAACTATCCCCATATAATAAAATAACAGTAGAACTGGGGTTTATTTTTGTCAATTTTATTTTAGTAATTAATTGGCTAAGACTGGCACCGGGTAAACAATTATTAATTACATACTGTTCTGAACACTGATTAAATATACTACCAAAACCTTGACCAAATTTGTCTGAAAATAAATATGTGGTATTAATTAAATTATTTATACTATTATTGACATCATTAATACAGCTACCTACTGGCTGAGCCACTGAGGGTGTGGGTGTAATAAGTTGAGGCTGGGGTGCTTGGGAGCAGGTACAGCTAAAAGAGAGGTTATTTGTCAGAGACTCATACCTCTCTGCATTGTACTTGACCAGGTCTTTTTTTTTTATGGGAATCATCAATTAACTTCTCCCGCTCTGGGCGGAGCGGGAGGGTGTGTCAGACTCTTACTGACTAAAACCCACCCGTATTCCTTCCTGTTGCCTGTGTTGCGGGGGCCTCGGTGACCCATAAGTACCTTCCCGCGACCCCGGCAGGACTAGACCAGGTCTGCCAACTCATTGGCCTCCTGCAAGCGCTTACTCAGGTTTTGTTGTGAAGCCTCATATTTACTAAAGACGTCCTTTAGAGCATATTCCCTTACAAACAATTCATCCTGAAGCTGCTGAGTGTCAGTATCATACATAGTATTACATAACTGTAATTCACTATTACACATCTTTAATTCTTGAATTAAATTAGGTTTTTTTGCCTAAGTTTTGTATTTAATTTATTTACTTTCTGGTTGGTTTTGGTTGGTTTTAAAGATTTTTGAATTTTTCTAATTAACCTATTAATTTTAATATACTTTTTTATATTTTACTTCACCGTTTTGAGAGCAATAATTTACACAAGGTAAAGTGCCTGCTTGGTTTCGCACCTACGACCTACAATTCGTAAGGACTGCCTCGTTGGTCTAGTGATCGCAAGCGCTACTGCTGAGCATGAGGTCCTGGGTTCGATTCTCGGGTCGGGCAAAGTTTTATTGGGTTTTTCTATCTGGATTTTTTTTAGCATCCCCGAGTCTGGATTTGTGCCCGGTTGATGGCAATAGGCTCGCCTCCTATTACATGGGACTTAAACATAACTGGCGAAATGTGGGTGTACTATAGATACACCTCTGCCCAACCCTTCGGGGAAACAAGGCGTGATGTTACGAAGGCGGCACTGAAAATTTCGGGAATCAAGGAAGTGACACAACATTACTATTTAAAAATGTATTTATTGCTTTTCGAAGTATTCTCCGCGAAATTTGACACATTTTTCCATACGATGGAACCAATCATTGAAGCAACCATTCCATTCGGAAGTTGGGGTCTCCAAAATGGCCGTTTTGTAGGCGTCCACAGCTTCTTCA
Organism: Atethmia centrago; assembly: GCA_905333075.3. Classification (NCBI taxonomy): domain Eukaryota; kingdom Metazoa; phylum Arthropoda; class Insecta; order Lepidoptera; family Noctuidae; genus Atethmia; species Atethmia centrago. The sequence continues at coordinate 23,026,437 of HG995367.1, forward strand.
GGTGATGAAAATATCTGTCCACGCAATTTATTCTTTATTTTAGGGAAAGTATAGAAATCATTAGGGCTTAGGTCGGGGCTGTACAGCGGATGGTCTAATAATTCTATGTTTTCTTGCTCTAAAAGCTCTTTTGTTCTGTGCGCGGTGTGAGAACTTGCATTGTCGTGATGGAGGATGATGCGGCGGTTGCAGTTCTCTTTACGGAGTTCAGAAACGACCTGTGGCAAACAAATGCTAGCATACCATTCTGCATTAACCGTTCTTTGTCCCTCAAGAGGAATAGTCGTAACATGGCCGGTTTTGGAGACAAACGGGGCCACCATTTTTTTTTTGCAACACTCCGTGAACGAATAATTTTTGTTGGTGTTCGAAAATGAGTTAAAAACTCATTTTCGAACACCCAAACTCGTGACTGGTTTTTTATTTCGGGTTCGTACGCGTATATCCAGGATTCGTCACCTGATACGATGTTGTATACAGCATTTGAGGATCCTGCGTGGAATCTTTCGAGAGTTTTGACGCACCAAGTAACGCGAGCCACTTTTTGCTCTTCACAGAGCGAATCAAAATCAAATCAAATCAAATCATTTATTCCTTTGCAAACATGGGTAAAAAAAGATATTTCATATTTATAAACAAGTTCTCCACATTTTACCGTCTAATGGGCATGCAAATAGTGTGTTTAACATACTAATTAAAAACATAACACAATTAAAAAAAAATAACAAATTGTCAAACACAAATAAGAAAATAAATAAAATGTCAAACGGAGTAGAAGTATGTCAAACAGAGTAATAATACATATGTCAATCAGCAAGTGAATCATCATTAAGAAAGCTGTCAACAGTGTAATAGCATTTATTAAGTAAAATTTCATTTAGCGCCCTTTTAAATTGTAATATAGTCGTTTTTTTATATTATTCGGTAATTTATTATAAATGCGAGGGGCAATACCAAAAAAAACTTTTACTACTATTTTTTAAACTTTTTAACTTTTTTCGAATGCGGTATCCATCGGGAAAACAACTTTTTTACACCTAATTGCTCATGCAAGATTATTTGTATTTGACTCATGCCAATGTCTAAAGTTGCCTGAATTTCGCACATGTCGATCTTCCTCAATCAGCTTACGCACAGCATCAACGTTTTCTTGGGTGACTGCAGTTTTTGGACGACCTTGACGGGGATCATCACTGAGCTTGACACTTCCACGTTGAAATTCAGCAAACCAGCGATAAATTGTGGTTTTGGATGGGGCTTCATCACCAAATGCAGAAATCATCCGGTCAACACACTGTTTTTGTGTTAAACCACTTCGAAAGTCATCGCTCTTGAATTTTCTCGAGTCAATCCCATTTTCTCAACGACTAAACAAGTTTGACAAAACCTTGTGACAAGACCGAGAATCTTTTTTTAAATAAATAAATGGTATTCGATTTTTAAAACCAAGGAGTTTGCAATTAAAAAGATTTTAATATGACAGGAACAGTGGAAATATTCCATTCTCGATACTTTTAGTGCAGCCCTCGTATGTTATGTTAAGATGTGATATAAATGGGTTCAACGCGTTCATTAATTTATTTACATAATTCTTACAATATTTATTTCCACAAGCAAAAATAATTTCTGACCTCCATTATTTTGTTTAACTAAACCATTAAAACTCCTCAAAAGAACATTATAGTATTTGTTTCCTAATGGACCTAAAGGTACTTAAACAATTAGTGAAGACGGAAAATCTGCAAACTACGTTAAAATGTACGTAGAAATTTTCATAAAGCGTTGTACTATTGTGTCTTTTTAAGAAACCACAATTAAAGTCCTATATTAAGATGGGTGTACTACAGGCACACCTCTGCCCAACCCTTCGGGGAAACAAGGCATGATGTTATGTTATGTTAAGATGTGATATAAATGGGTTCAACGCGATTATTAATTAATTTACTTAATTCTTATAATATTTATTTCCACAAGCAAAAACAAAGTCTAACCTCCATTATTCTGTTTAACTAAACCATTAAAACTCCTCAAAAGAACATTATTGTATTTGTTTCCTAATCGACCCTAAAGGCACTTAAACAATTAGTGAAAACGGAAAATCAGCAAACTACGTTAAAATATACGGCGACATTTTTATAAAGCGTTGTAATATTTTCAAACGTTATGTACAGTCACGGACTTTAATTGATGAGCCACTTGCCACTGTTCGTATTTTATCCGTGTAATGCAAATCAGGTTTAGTCGGTTACACTCGTACATCCAGACACGGAAAGTGACACGTCTTCGTAATAAAGTAAAAGAAAATTATATTTAAGGTGAATGCGAAAAGGTAACCCGCGAAATTAAATTTTTCGACAAATATTAACCATATAACTATAATAACAGAATTATAATCATTAGAATCATTAATACATCTTTCTAAGTTAGATTTATTCCATAAGATCAAATCTAATATGAAAAAGTTCTGTTCAAAATGAAAAAAACGTAAGAAAATTGGTATTTCGCGGGCTCTGCGGATCCACCTTAATATCTTTGTCATTGAGTGTTTGACAGGTTTGTCATTTGGGTTAGTGACTACCCAAAGACAACCAATTGCTGGTCTAGCAACCGTAACCTAGCGACAACAGTTTTATAGTAGCGATAGTAACGTCAGCGTACGGATAAATTATGATTGGTCATTTCGACATCGGAAAAACCCGGACACACGATTTTATCCGAACGCGTAGCGTCAAGATTACGTTCATTACAATTATGGGCTCCCACACAAAACTGCGAATTCGCATCGCATCGCAAAAATCTGCGAGCTCGTTGTCATTTTATTATGAAAAAATGACATCGAGCTCGCAGATTTTTCTTTCTTCGCAGAGAACGATCCGTTCTCGGATTCACAACAAAACGTTCCACGTAACGCTGCGCTGCTATAAATCCATCAACTTCGTATTCGCGGAGCATTTTTCTTCTCTGAGATTAGCTTAATGCAGCGAGGCGATGGTTATTCTGGCGACGATCGCTTATATTTCCTTCTTCGGCGTATCGTCTTACCCACAAAGCAACAGTGTTTCGCCGTCAAGAGCAGATGTTTCGAATTTTCACGAATGCTCAGACCCTGCTGATGCATTGTTACAATTCTATGGCAAATTTCTTCAGAAATTGCAGCTCGCATTATCTGGCGTAAATAATTATCGCCTCTGACATCGACATTTCAACTGTCACTGTCTTCGGATAGGTTTTCAGAAATAACGAGTATTTAATGATCTCTAATTCAAAGGAGGTCAGTATCAAATAGATTGGATAAACGTTGGCAACATTGTATTTATTTTACATTGACAACTTATTAGTCAACCTTCAATATCTATGGATAAGAATACTTCCGATTATTAGTAATTTGTTATCTTGGTTACGAGCATGCGGTTTGAGTTCGTGTTTAATCGTGGAATCTCGTGTATGTATAAAACTGCAAAATTGAAAAGTTTGAAAGTGGCTCATCAATTAAAGTCCGTGACTATACACTTCAGTACTCAAGTGTTTTAAGGGTATCCTATTGACTCGCATTTGTACGGAATTGTCGTACGATTGTCAATAACGGCCCACACAGCGCTGTTGACGACAGTATTACGTCGCAATGAAAATATTAAACGTGATTTCAGAACAGTCGTCACGTTTTTCCGGCTCTAATTGTATTTCCGTCGTTATTATTTTGATTGAAGTTTTTTGTTATTATTTTAATAAGATGGTTTAATTGAGACCGGATACAAGTTTGCCCATCATCCAGTAGTGGACTGTACATGGACCATATTATGAATATGAATACCAGTCAACTCCTACCGCAAGCCGCGTTAAACAACTTCGTACCTAAAATTTGAATATGACCGTTCTGGTAAACTTTTACTAAGAACGCCTGAACTTAATTATGTTTTAAACACATCATTTAAAAAATAACAACGTCACGACTGTAATCCCTGAAGGGTTAGGCAGAGCTGTACCTATAGTCCCACATTTCGCCAGTTATGTTGGTATGGGCGAGCCTATTACCATCAACTGGGCACAAGACCAGAGACTCCGGGCTGCTACTGAGAAATTCCAAATGGAAAAAACCCAATAACACGCCCGACCTGGAAATCGAAGCCTTCTAAAAACTTATACTAGATGACTCTTTATTAAAAACGCGTCTGTGCGGTTCGTTAACTTACTCACAAACGTTGTTAATATATTTCGTTGTGCCTGTTATTTAATACATAAACAATATACTGTGAAAGAAACTTCGTTCCAACCGGTGACCCGTGACACCTCTCAACTTTTTTTATAGCCTTTGTATATTTTATGGAACACGCTTACTGATTGGCGTGATTCATTCGCGGAAGTGCATAATTTAAAATGTATATTAACGTTAAGCTTATAATTAAATTTTAAACTAAATCACTGTTACTGCTGCTTCGTTCACGTCTATATACTAGCTGCGCCCCACGGTTTCACCCGCATAAGTCCCGATCCAGTAGGAATATTGTGATAAAAAGTATCCTTTGTCTTAACCTAGGTCATGATCTACCTATGTGCCAAATTTCATCCAAATCCGTTCAGCCGTTTTACCGTGGATGCGTAACAGACAAACATGCAAAAAAATCAAATCTTTTCTCTTTATAACCTTAGTTTAGACGTAGCCATCAAGGTTATATTGGTAATAGATGAAGAAAACTACTACCTCATTTTCAAACTCAGTTTATAAAAAAAAATAAGTTTACCAATTTAAATAAGTGTTATGGATAAGTTGTGGGGTATTTTTTTTATGTAGTATTTATTATAAGTTCTCTATCAAAGTATGTTTTACCTAACACTATTAGTTTCATCGCTATTAAAAAGAAAAGTTGAATTGGCTAATAAAGAGGTTAACTGGGATAGGAGAAGTCCCAGGCAACCTCGTTATTAGCCAATTAAACTTTTCTTTTTACTAGCGATCAAACTGACCAGTATCTAGTATGAAAACATTGTTATACTAGACACAGTCCTATAAAATGAGACCATTACGATTGTTCTACTCCCCTTAGTAGCAGCTGACTCGAGTTCTAAAACTTACATTATGGGTTTAAGGGTTGGGTAATCGCCGTTGACCTTGGTCATACAAATGTGCGTCGCGCTCACGCCGCGCGCCGCTCGGCCTTTCGGTTTCAAAGAGAAAATTTATTGTTAGTTACGAAATTATGAATATTTAAAAAAAAATCACTGATGGAATATAATAAAAAAGTCTGATCATACAAAAAAAAATATGAATATATCTTAAGTAGCTTTAAAGTAATATCGTTTTTTATGCTTTCGCTAGACATGTTCCTGAATTTATTTTGAATACAATACTTAAATATTCACATATATAATTGATGTTCTAGTTTAACATACATTTTTTCCATAATTTATTTGCGTTTTATGAAGGCGTAATAACTGATTTAAAAGTCCCTAAAATCATATATCTGCGCCTTAATCCGTGTAGAGCATTACGGTACAAAATTCACATCTATTGTGCACAGACTTACAGAAACTACTTGCACCTGTCCCACCTCCGGGTGGAGCTAGCAACTAAAGCAGCGAGTGCTGCTACGAGCAATTACTCGCTTGTATGCGTTTGTACCAAGCATGTGCCTCTTAGCTAGTGATCTGCCCGCCATGCGAGCGTCGCTGAGCGAGTACTCTCTTTCAAATCAAATAAAAACTATTTATTTGCTAGAATATGGTACATAAGGTGTTACAGTAAATTTGTTTCAGCATATCCTGCCATTACCTACATGGCGTGCAAATGTATTCACAATCAGCGATACCAATTAATCTAACTTACAAATACAGATTCTATTGATTTATCTTCTAAATAGTCCTTAATCGTATAATATCATTTCAATAGTAGTTTGAAAAGTATTTTTTTAAACATTGTCAGCGGTAAATCTTGAAAGGAAGACTTTGGAAGTTCTTGTTGCTGCGACAAACGAGTACTCACAGGCGGTGTGAACAGTCAGCGATCAACGGTTAACATATGTTTTTCTTTTACTTATACGAGATCTACGCTCAAAAAACCTACAAAAGATTTGTACGTTTCTTGAGCAAGAAACTTACAAAAGTCGTTTTCTCGTCTACGGCGGCGCACGGTGGATCGAAAATCGGCTGTAGAAGACATAGGATCTCGATTTCTTAAATGTGGAAATGACTTCTGCTGATCATTACTGTTCTATAAAATGTCATATGAAGTAATTGTGTGCACAAATGGAAGAGTTATAATTTTCATAAGAAAAAAATGTATGGAGCTGACGTGAAAAATGAGGATATCCCTGGAATCGCAAGGTTGGCCGTTATATCCTTGCACACTGTTATAGTACTATTTATTTGTGAATTTTTGACATACTTAATATCGCGGCATCACTTGCGATTTTTTTTTTTTAAATCTTCAAAATTAAAAAAAAAAACAGTATATGATACATTTTGATGCTTAAATATGGCTATACCAATATTTTTTATGCTTAGACCAAAACATTCTAAGAAATCACAAAGTCGTATTACCTACTTATTTGAAATGACATGGTAATTATGAATCACGTAATACGTAATCTTGTCTAATGCCTCAAGTCCACATTAGCTAATGATTAATAAAACTTAATACCTATATACCTAGTTAAAAGGATACGTACCAAAATAATTTGGGGTACTCGCTTATTTAGCAATTAGTGCAGGATTAACTTAATGAACGTAATTAGATAAATGTGATACCATCATTAGTCAATAACAATAAATAGTCAAACATTGGATTCACAACTTCAGTTCATTTAGAGCATTTCTAATACTAACATCTATCCTACCGTGTCTTTTTACTCAGTGATCGTGAATAATGGAAAGCAATAATACAAATTTGGATTTGTTTGTTATTCTGAGCAATCAGGATGCTTCGTCTTTCGATCATGAAATATTGTTCAACACACTTGTTATTCAACTGGGCTCTAGCCTTTCAGATGAAGACAGTGTTACTGTGAAAGAATTTTGTCGAAGATTTACACGGGCAGTTCAAAAGAGATGGTTACGATCCCACAGGAAAAGTGAAGTTTTTAGACGTGATTACAGTAATTGGCTTGAGGCAAATATTGACTAGCCAAACTGCGTGCAAACCAATTTGCTCATTCAAGAATCAACAAGTGAAAATATTTCTACTGAACCTGTACCTGAACCTGTACCATCAACTTCAACAATGAAATCAACTTCAACGATGACAAAAAGATCTCGAAAGCCGTTTGAAGATCTACGTAAGAAGCAGAAGAAGAGACGATCTGATGAACATATAGGCGATGACCCTAATGAAGTAGCTTATTCAGCTGCAGCACTTTTGAAAGGAGATGGTCGTGAGGATATTGCATCTGTTATTGAACATATGCTCCAAAATCCAGAAGCAGCAGCAAAAATCAAGGAAATGTTGAACAAACCACCTCCTTCAACAATATTTTCACCAGAAAAAGCACTGGGTTTGCTACTTTCATTAAAACTATCGAAATGGCAATATATCACATTAAGGGAAACGACTATTCGAGAAGGTTCAAAGGAGATATATCCGTCTTACTATAAAGTGCAAAAAGCTAAGCTACAGTGCTACCCTCCGAAGACATTTTGTGACTGTAACGGATTCATCTGCTAAGATTGCACTACAAGCGTTACTAGATTTAACAGTGAACAGAATTTTTGAAACTATTCGTAGTCCTGATGCGATACAAGATAAACAATTGATATTAATATCAAAGTGGGGATTTGACGGTGCATCTAACCAAAGTAGATATAAGCAAAACATAGAGAGTGGTCAAGATGATTCCAGCATATTTATGACCTCTTTGGTTCCATTAAAGTTGACAGCTGACGGTGATACCGTATGGGTGAATCCAAAACCCTGCTCACCTAGATATTGCCGTCCAGTCTAGTTTAGTTTTGTGAAAGAAACCAAAGACGTTGTCATAAATGAAAAAACTGCAATGGATAACGAAATTGTAGCTCTCGTTCCCTCAAAATGTCAAGGACATGAAATTAGTGATGACGATGATTGACGGCAAAATTTGTACATATCTGTCTGAAGCTAAGTCAAATGCGGCCTGCTACCTGTGTTTGGCTAAGCCTACAGAAATGAATAAGTTAGATGTCATTGCGTCAAAAACCATTTCTTCTGGTGTGTATGAGTTCGGATTATCATCACTTCATGCCCGCATTAATGTGATGGAATGTCTTCTACACATAGCGTATCGTCTCGACTTCAAAAAGTGGTCTGCAAGAGGAGAAGGTCATCAAGAGTTATTGCATTCACGAAAAAAACTCATTCAAGATCGATTCAAAGATGATCTCAACCTTTTGATTGACATCGTTAAGCAAGGATCAGGCACAACTAACGACGGGAACACAGCAAGGCGGTTTTTTAAATTTCCTGATAAAACTGCAGCGATCACTGGATTAGATGAAGACCTAATACGCAGATTTGCTGTGATTCTGCAAGCTATCACATCTGGAGAGATTGTATACGTGCCGAAATTTAAAGAATACGCTAGAACAACCGCTGAAAAATACGTGGAACTGTACGATTGGTACTACATGTCATCAACCGTCCACAAATTGTTGATTCACGGAGGGGTCATAATTGCAGAAAATGGTATTGTACCAATTGGAAGTCTTTCGGAAGAAGCTTCAGAGGCCCGTAACAAAGACTTTAGGAGGTTCAGAGAACACCATTCGAGGAAAAAGAGTAGACAAGCATCAAACGAGGATATCCTCAATATGCTTATCGTCTCTTCTGATCCTCTAATTTCTTCCACAAGACCAAAATTACACCCAAAGGTTGACTGGTAGAAAATGCCTACGGCATTAAGTCCGCCTCTGTACATTTGGAGGGACAGGCGTATAAAATAGCCGTGTATCCTTGCGGGTCGAGGACGACAGAAAAATTATTATCTGGAATGCATAATAATTCAATTTGCCTTTTTTTTTGAGCAAACTTTCAAAGAGGAATTGGTGACGGTCAGGTGGCGTTTGTAGCCTAACTCCAGCAAATAATGCAAAGCGGTACCTGTGCTTCTCCTGGCGAAAGTCTTGAAGAATCCTTCTGGGCAGGTGGCCACCTTGCTTGCCCGTACACTGGTCACTTGAAAGTCTATATTTTGGATTTAATCGGACGCGGGTTATTATTTTTAATTTTGAAAACGTAGCACAGTATATCCCCAAGGATTACGGGATAACGTAATAAAGTTTTGCGGTTTTGCGGGCGCGATGAACTGAGATTGAAAAAACGTGGTTTGCGGTGAGACGAAATGCTTCCGTTCGGCGCCGGTGCACTATGACGTCTGACAGCCATCATTAGCTGTCACTAGCCGCGGCTGCAATATAAGCCTAAGACAGACTACAGACACCTTATAAACCGTCCACAATCAAAAAAATGTAAGGGGCAATAACTTGCCACACCATACTCCCCGCCTTGAAAGGTCCCGAGCTTTCAAAGATGATAATCTATACGCTGAAAAGCTGGTGCGGTTGGGAGGACGAGATGATGTTTATATATCTGGCAGTCTGAAAGCATCAAGAGAATCCCAAGCAGCAGTTCAAAACACCATTACTAGGAAACGGCGTTCGAAATTAATTATCAGATTCCAAAGAATGAAATTGCAGTTTGATTAAATTAAGACAAAGTTGAATTACCAAGCTAAATAATAACTATGTAATGGCATACCATTGAGAAAATATACTATTGTAAATTATAAACTAAATTAAACTACGAAATAATATAGTTCTATTGGGTTGGCAAAGGATATAACTTGGTGACAGGACGTTTATATGTACCTGACGCGGTTTTTACTGAAGCTACTCGAATTACACCATCCGATCCCGGAAAAACTTCCACTATGATGCCCAATGGCCAAGTCAATGGTGGTACGTTATCTTGACCCAAGAGAACGACAGTACCGATCTCTATAGGGCGATCGGGAGTGCACCATTTCTGGTGAACTTGCAACGTGTGCAAGTACTCAACTCGCCATTTGTTCCAGTAGGATAACACAAGCTGATCCAAAAGCCCTTTGCGGTTTGTTAAATTTATGTTTTCTTCTGTCAATTCAGAAGAAGGCAAATGCTTAAGTGGACTGGACATTAGAAAATGCGCAGGCGTGAGCACGTCCGGATGCGGGTCTGATGAGAGAACACTAAGCGGTCGAGAATTTAAAAGGCACTCGATTTGTACCAGTACGGTAGAGAGTTCCTCGTAAGTGAGAAGCTGCTTTCCTATGACTCTATACAAGTGAGTTTTAACACTCTTAATGTTCGACTCCCAAATACCTCCGAACTGCGGAGCTCGCGGCGGTATTCTTGTCCACTCAATGCGAGATTTTAGAAGCTCATTTTTAATATCTGTTTGAACAGACGAGTTCAATAAGAAAGAATAAATATCATCAAGTTGCGCCTTAGCGCCAACAAAATTGGTACCATTGTCTGAGTACATGACAGACACTGGACCGCGGCGAGAAATAAATATTTTAAATGCGGATAAGAAAGCCTCGGATGTGAGGTCCGATACGAGTTCGATATGTATGGTTTTAGTTACCATACATATGAACAAACATACATAAAGTTTTTGCGAACGTTGACCTCTACGGCGAATAGGTGTGTAAGCAAGCGGCCCGGCGAAATCTACCCCAGTGTGCACAAAGGCTTTAGTATCACGGACACGGTATCCAGGAAGTTCAGCCATTTTGGGTGTTAGATGCGTAGGATTTAGACGGAAACAAGTGTTGCATTTCCGACAGCGGGAACGTATGACTGTTCGTCCATCTAATATCCAAAACCGCTGCCTTATAATAGACATCAATAATCCGGGGCTCGTGTGGCAGTACGTATTGTGATAGTAATCAATAATTAGATCAACTACGCGGTCACGTTTAGGTAAAAGCGCGGGATGCTTGGCTTCGTATGGTAAGTCAGATTTAGACAATCTGCCCCCAATACGAATCTGCCCCCAATACGTAAGATTCCGTAGCTATCAATAAAGACAGACAAACAGCGCAACTTCTTAGATGGAAGTTCGCCTGCTTTAATTAAATTTAAATCGTTAGAAAAATGCGTATTTTGAACTATTCGAATAATGAAATTTTCGGCGGTTTGTATATTTTTAACAGAGCTATGACTAAGTAGTCTGTTCGTAAATTTAAGAATGTACATAAATACACGTAACAATCTATTCCATGAACAAACACGGTCAGCTATTGTATCTAAAATACGCGGTTCAGTATTTGATGTTTCTACAAGAAAAACCTTTGATTTAAACTCTGGCAATGTTTCACATTCAGTAGGAGAGAATTTTAAAGGCCACTCGCTAATGGGTCGATGGAGCCAAGTAGGACCGTTCCACCATAACGAGTGTTCAATTAAATCAGATGGCAGCATGCCGCGGGAGAGACAATCGCTAGGATTCTCCTTTCCGGACACGTGACTAAAACTAGCGGCAGGTAGGTTTTCCTGTATTTTAGCAATGCGATTACTGACAAAAATAGACCATCTATGGGGAGATGAGTGGATCCACGAAAGAGCTATGGTGGAGTCCGAGAAAGCGTAGACACCTGCAATAGGTACACGAGCGGAAAGTTTATCTTTGACCACGCGAACAAGCTTAGACAGAAGTAAAGCGGCGACAAGTTCTAATCGAGCTAGCGTTGTTATTTTAGCGGGGGAAACTTTGGACTTTGCACATAAAAGCCGAACGCTGATATTGCCTTTAGAGTCAGTTATGTGTAAATAAATACAACAACCATAACCACTAAAGCTGGCGTCGCAAAAAGCTACGATATTCACTACAGCTTCTCTAAAGACGCCAATGTGGCGAGGAACCTTTAGAGAAGAGAGTGAGGGGAAATCGCGCAAAAAAACGGAAAACCGATTGGTGATGGAGTCCGGAGGAACCTCATCCCAACCTATTTTAGCTAACCAAAGTTCCTTAATTAGGATTTTCGCGTACAACACGACGGGTGCTACGAGGCCAAGTACGTCGAACAAGCGGGCAACTAGCGATAGAATCGCACGCTTAGTGCATTTATCATCTACAGCGACTGTTGTCAAAGAAAAATAATCATCAGCGGGTTCCCAGGTTAATCCAAGGATTTTGAAATTATGGTTATCATTATCCATGCCAGAAAAATTAACTGGTAAGCGGTGAGACTCTGGGAGAATCTCCAACAAAGCGGGTGAGTTAGTAGCCCATTTGACCAGGTCAAAAGATCCTAACTTAAATAACTCAATTAAATCGCGGGATAATTGTATAGCAATCTGTTCATCAGGAACAGAATAGACATAATCGTCCATAAAAAAACTGAGTTTCTACTAATTTAGAAGCCTCAGGATAGCGGTCGCCATGCTCACACGCTAAATTGCGTATTGTGCGCATCGCTAAATAAGGACTAGGCTTTAATCCAAAGGGAACGCGGTTAAAGTGAAAAGTACGTATAGGTTCATTTTTGTTGAATCGATATAAAATTCGTAAATATTTGCGGTGGTGCTCATTTACACCGATCCGTAGGAACATTTGTTTTATATCCGCTGTCATTGCGACAGGGAGGGTACGAAAATCGAGTAATAATAAAAACAAGTCGGCCTGTAAATTAGGTCCGACATGCAGAATGTCATTGAGTGACAACCCCGTGTGTTTTGGCACTAGCGTCTAAAACCACTCGAATGCTGTCTTTGTCCGGTCTAATAACGGCGTGATGCGGTATGTAGTAACCCTCTTCTGTTAATTCAGAGTCGGGTACCTCCGATAAATACCCCTGAGTTATATAATCGGTGATAGTTTTATTGTAATCCTCGCGTAGGGTTGGCACGCACGTGAATTTACGCTCGAGCGCAAGTAGCCGCCGATGAGCGACACCGCGTGAATTGCCTAATTCGGAGGGATTGCGCGCGAAAGGTAAATCGACAAAATATCTACCGTCTTTAAATAAAACTGAAGAATTAAAATTATGTTCACACTCTAATTCGTCCGGACTAATAAAACGCTGAGATGGAATTTCCTCTAGCTCAAAAAACTTCTGCAAACCTGACTCGACGTCAATGCTAGCAAGCGCGGTAAACGAAGATGTCATGTGTGTTACGTCACTACTATGACAATCAATATCACCCATCAGTACATATCCGAAACTAGTCAGTATAGCTGGGGGTGCGCGGGTGCCTGAGTCAACCCTATCACCTAAATAAATAAAAGGGAACAGCTGTGCTCCAAGCACAACATCGATTCCACCAGGTACATTCCAGGTTGAGTCAGCAAGCGGTAAATTATTTAAATATGACATATCGTCATTTAATCTGATAAAACTAGCGGGAAGTCTATCTGTAATGCAATCAACAACTAATGCGTGTATATAATACTTATTGTGAGGATTAATCCGAGATTCTATATTGAGATAAATAAAGCCGTGTACAGGTCGTGAGGTCATACCAACACCTTGTAAAGACGAATTGCGTAATTTAATTATGGGTAAGTTCAAACGTTTACAACAGTCCACAGTAATTAAATTATTTTGCGATCCATTGTCTATTAAACATCTGACAACAAGCTTATCTCGGCCGCTGCTATCATATACGTATATCTGCGCGGTAGCTAACAAAATAGTTGTCTCTGTCGGTAAACATATTTTAGCGGCGGCACTAAGCGAGACAGACGTAGCGGCAGGCTCGCTCGGCGTTGAATCACTTTTTACTTCGGAGAAATGTAACAATGAATGATGTGTTTTCTTACAAGTTTTACAAACACTCCGTGATTTACATTTAACCAAAGAGTGGGATAGACTTAACCAATTTACACAGCCATGTTTCCTTTTAATAAATTCGAAACGAGCTTGCGGAGAATTCATATTTTTAAATTGTGGACAATCAAACAGTCGATGATCGACGTTATCGCCGTCACACAGCGGGCAGCGGTTATTCGAAGCTGGTTCGCTACAAGATACAAACGCTTTAGCGGTACTTTGAGTATTACTTCGATTGTTAGCTAAACTAGACTTAGCACGCGATTCCGTCTGTGAATTATTAACGTGTGAGCGCTGGAGTACCTTAACATAGTCTTGCATAAATATTATAAACTCCATATAGGAAGGCAATACCTTGCCACTCACACGGCTTTCAAATTGTTGAACAGTTTGTGAGTCAACCTTTCTTAAACCACAGTGTAATATCACAAAATCTAATAAGTCTGAAATGTCTAACTGCTTCAATGCAGCGACAGACGCTGAATATCGTTCTACAAATGCATTCAGACTAGCAGCATTGCCGGCGCATCCTTTAATGTCCAGTATATTATTGAGATAATGAATACCTAAACTACGTTTATCTTGATACCTTTTGACAAGACTGTTCCACATAACACTGTATGTATCTCCTGTGAGAACAATGCCTGCAGTTAGTTTTAAGGCATCATGAGTTAATTTACTTATTAAATACTGCACACGCTGCGAATCCGTCAGATCAGTATTTAAATGAACATTAGTACGGAACATTTCATAAAACATGGGCCAATTTTCAGTTCTACCGTCGAACGATGGTAACTCGATTGGTGGTAACTTTATGCTTCTACCTCCCTTCTGATCTGATGTTAATGTTTTGCCACTTGAAAGAATGAGATTACGTTTGTATTTAATAGTTGAATATAAGTCTTCAATAGAACTTAGACTCCCATAGTCGGGTGGGGTTTCATCAATTTCAAACTGCAACTCATTGATCTGGTCAATTATTGTTTCAAACTTGCTGTAAGATTCACCAATAGATTCAGACTGCGCTAGGAATAACTCGTTCGAGCGTGAATCATAATTAGATATACTTTTGGAAGAATTATACAAGCGATTAACTCGCTTAAAAATTACTTCTTTTTTAGCAATAAGCTGAGCTAATTTAGTTTCTTGTTTTTGAGTTGCCATTATAAGGCACTATCTAATATTAATTGCTGTAAATTATCGTAAGTACTTGCAATGACTTGTACTTATTTAACTGATACCTATCCAGGCTCGAATGGACCATAAGTATGTAGGGACAGGCGTATAAAATAGCCGTGTATCCTTGCGGGTCGAGGACGACAGAAAAATTATTATCTGGAATGCATAATAATTCAATTTGCCTTTTTTTTTTAGCAAACTTTCAAAGAGGAATTGGTGACGGTCAGGTGGCGTTTGTAGCCTAACTCCAGCAAATAATGCAAAGCGGTACCTGTGCTTCTCCTGGCGAAAGTCTTGAAGAATCCTTCTGGGCAGGTGGCCACCTTGCTTGCCCGTACACTGGTCACTTGAAAGTCTATATTTTGGATTTAATCGGACGCGGGTTATTATTTTTAATTTTGTAAACGTAGCACAGTATATCCCCAAGGATTACGGGATAACGTAATAAAGTTTTGCGGTTTTGCGGGCGCGATGAACTGAGATTGAAAAAACGTGGTTTGCGGTGAGACGAAATGCTTCCGTTCGGCGCCGGTGCACTATGACGTCTGACAGCCATCATTAGCTGTCACTAGCCGCGGCTGCAATATAAGCCTAAGACAGACTACAGACACCTTATAAACCGTCCACAATCAAAAAAATGTAAGGGGCAATAACTTGCCACACCAACATTTGTGTGCTTAAAGTATTAAATAAATAAATAAATAATAAAATTAAATGCCCACAAGAGACAGACATACTTTAAGGAAACAGTAGAACTACTGAAACTTCAGGATCAGGAAGCTCCGACAGAGTTCTTAGAAGTTATATCTATTGTAGAGCCTGATTCTGAAGTGGATTCTTATGGTGACGAAGTATAAAATAAGTTAACTTTTATTGTTTATGTTAGGTTAGGTTAAGTTAATATTTTTTTTTAATAATTCGCTTTTATTTTTAATCATAAAATAGTTTACCATTTATTGTTATTGACTAATGATCACGTTTATCTAATTACCCTCATTATGGTACGTATCCTTTTAACAGGTATATAGGTATTAAGTTTTATTAATCATTAGCTAATGTGGACTTGAGGCATTAGACAAGATTACGTATTACGTGATTCATAATTACCATGTCATTTCAAATAAGTAGGTAATACGACTTTGTGATTTCTTAGAATGTTTTGGTCTAAGCATAAAAAATATTGGTATAGCCATATTTAAGCATCAAAATGTATCATATACTGTTTTTTTTTTTTAATTTTGAAGATTTAAAAAAAAAAAATCGCAAGTGATGCCGCGATATTAAGTATGTCAAAAATTCACAAATAAATAGTACTATAACAGTGTGCAAGGATATAACGGCCAACCTTGCGATTCCAGGGATATCCTCATTTTTCATGTCAGCTCCATACATTTTTTTCTTATGAAAATTATAACTCTTCCATTTGTGCACACAATTACTTCATATGACATTTTATAGAACAGTAATGATCAGCAGAAGTCATTTCCAGCAAAAAAAATAACATTTAAGAAATCGAGATCCTATGTCTTCTACAGCCGATTTTCGATCCACTGTCCAGCGGGGGACACGCGCCTTGATAGGCTACTTATACAGAGTCATGTTGAAAGTAGGTAGTTTCGTTTGTCAATAGCGTGGCTTTGCGTGGTTTCAATGTAAGCAATGATGGGCCAAAGTGTAAAGCAGTTTAACAGTAACAGTATATTGAAAGAAGCTCAGCACTCATAAAAATGTGGTAAGTGTACGCCCAAAAGACTAATACTCCAAAATAAATTTTTATGAACGTATAGTTTTTGGTGTTGGCAAGACTGGCAAAAGGCCGCCAATACTACGCAAGGGCAACCATGGAAATCAAATAGAATGATCTTGCTATTCAATCACCAAACTCGTTTTATGTAGTGAAACTTGCACCGAAAGAGTCCCTTCATGTACTTATAGTGCGTTCATTATAATTTGACGCGTGACGCGGTCGGTAGCACTGAATTTTGCTCGTTTTAATAGAGTTCAAAATGGCGACTGATAAACAAAACTACTAATCACATGACTGCAAAATTCAGTGTTACCAATTGCGTCAAGCGTCAAGATATAGTGAACGTACTATAGCTGAAATCAAAAGAGCTTATTATTCGTAGCAAAAGAGACATTTGCAAAGACAGTCGATCACCACCGGTGACAGCTAGTTATAATTAAACAAAGGATCTTGTATTTCTCTTGACCCGGAAAAACAAGCACTGGAGAGAAAAAAGCTTATGTAATTTAACTGATGAACGGATGGATGTCTTGTCCATTGTGCATGATGAAATCATCACTGTCCACGGTCCTCAGACCTTAAAATAATTGCGCGTGCAGCACCGTACACGTGAAAGAAGTGAAACTTAAAAAGTATTTGAGAGATTTAGTGTGTGAGACAGAGAAAGTTATATATCTTTCTGCTCTATCATGTAACGAAATGTGCCTAAACGTGACGCGTCCTTGAAATGTCATTCTCAATAATTCTCGTCCAATTATCGAATCGCCGTCTAATAAGTTTCACTTCAAAAACCCTTAGTCGAGTTATCTTTTTTATATGCACGCGTTTCTGTGACAATGAACCATTTTTTTTTCTAAAACCACAGTATAGTCGCAGACTATACGCGTGTTCAAGGCATTCTCTGGTTTGACGTCAAAGCTGTATAAAGTGGAATTACTGAACATTTTTCTGTTATGCATGAAGTTAGTAAGTGGTGTGTCTGCTTGTAATCGCCCTCTGAGGTCCGTCACGTCCATTAGTTGACTGCACGGATAAGACCGAGCATCGCTTAGAGATAATTTTGAATAATTGTTACTGCGTGGCCCTATGCTCAAGAGATAAACAAAAAGTTTGAAACATGAAAAATAAAATGTGTTTTTTAATGTATGTTACGAAAACTTGAATGATTACCAGTTTTTCGTTTCTGTATTTTGCTTTTTTTTAAGTTATAAGTAGATAGGTACTCTATCTTTGTTTGTAATTCATGTCATTAATTTAATTTACTGTAAGTAAATAAATATCTATCTATCTATATAAAATAATTTTCTAGAAAATACAGAAAAAAATAATCGAGTGAGTAGGTGGCGAAGAAATGACTCTCGACGTGTGCAAGTACACACTTCATTATTAAATACTGTGACAGGTACGAAAAAAATACGAAAGTGGTTATTGATAGAACAGTTCCCCAACAAGGAACTGCAAATTAAATTTAATCATAGTGTAGCAACAAGAATGGCAGCCCAATCAAAACTGGTAGTATCGTGATTCACAAACGATTACGGGAAATGAACGAACGCTTATTTAATACCTACTCTAATTAATGATGATCCAACAAAAAATCAGTCGGAAATAACAAATAATTATTATAAATACAATATAAAATTAGTAATTAGCATCGACAGGCTGTTCGCCGTCGTCATTTTTTAATTTTTTTGTTATTATTTATGAACTACTTCACAATGTTTTATTAACTATGTTATAAGGTTAGATAATATTTCTTTAGTATTATTATTAAAGTGTTTGTGATTGTTTTTTCGTTCTTTTTTAGACTGAACTAATCGTGTTTTTGATAAACACACTACTTAGCTAACTACTTTACTAAAGCACCATAACAAAAAATATTACATAGCAACTTTAATAAAAAAAATGTAGATAGAAAGGGAAAGAAAATACTTTTCTAAATTTAATAATTCTATAAAAATATTTAAACTTTCATAATATAAAAACATAAGTAGATAGAGAGAGTAGGTATCCAATCCTCTAAATAACTCCATAACATTATTTAGTTCATTCAATAGAATTTTCAAAAGAAGGCTAAGTAATTACCAAACATGGTTGAGCTCAATGTTGCTAGTCATGTTCGTGAACGGGCGCCGTCAGTAGACACTGGTCATCTCTTAGCTGTCACAGCTTGTTTTAATTTAATTTAGTTTTTTTTTTTGTTAATCTTTATACTATGGACGCTTTTGACGTTTTGCAACGTTCGCACATGTCTAATTTCAAAATGAATGATGTAAACAATATTTTGTAACTTTATTATGTTGATTTAAAAGTGTCCGTGGAGTTTCTTGCCCGTTCTTCTCCATAGGTACCTACTACGCTTTGGAATGGGCAACTAGCTTCATCTTTCTGTCTGACCGAACCCCTTGACAATTCAAAATTGCCTGTAATTGGTTTATTTGAAATAAATGCTTTGAGTTTTGAGTTTGGCATGTAAATAAAATAGAGAACCCAAATCATTTAAAGATGAAACATTAAAGGGAACATAATTTGATTTTCCAAATCTCATGAAGGCTTCAAATGGAAGACCATTTTAATATTAAATGAGGGGCTGCATTTTTTAAAGTTTGATTTTAAAGAAGAATCAGTCAGTTGTAGAAGGCACATTTGCATTTTAATTGGATAACTAGAGTTGGTGGCAGGTGTACTCGTATACCTGCCACAGCATTATTATTAACCCATTGAATGCCGAAATTGGCTACACGACCAAAGTTGGTTGCCACTATTGAGGCATGAGGAACAGGGTATTAAGTTCACTCATCTTCTCCTCCGACCAGACGGGTGTCGTGTCTGGTGGGCAACTGCCCGACTGTTGATGTCGGGATGTTGTTTAGATGCTAGTTGCGCGGTACACTCTGCTTGCGCGATGCAGGATTTTGCGTAACGTCAGTGTGCTGCTTAGTTCGCATGTGGCGATGTACGAGTAGATGGCCACCACACCACCATACATTTGTCTATTTACGTATATGGCATCAGCGAAAAAAAAAAAACACCCTGGGTATACCAATTGGTGAGGCCAGTTACTGTACATTCTATTAAAACTGGCATAGAAATCCTACGTATCTACCCGTAGTCGGCGTCCTACATAGAAACCATATACGGATATATCCGTAGTCGGTATTCAATGTGGTAAGGACTAGCTAAACCGACAGACGTTGTCCTGTACCAATAATGATAATGAATACAAAAAAGGAATTTGAAGATGTTCCGGGATTTTTTTTTAAATCTAGACACGCGGCAGCGTTTCAAGTCAAGTTCAAGTAACAGAACTGGCGAGCAGCACCGTGTGTAATATTACACGAACCATTTGTAGCTACTTTTGACCCCCTCATAACTCAAAAACTATTTCACATAAACGTGTCAAATTTGGCTCATATATTGAAACATGCGAGATACATGTGTGTTCCAAATTTCATAAACTCATCTCTAACGGTTGTTTAGATATTAACGTCCAAAAATCGTCATTTTTATCACTGACTGACCTATAGATCAAAACTCTAACCCAGTTCCACAGATGACCTAGAAAGTTCAAATTTGGCATGCAGATAGTTAATTAGGTGAATACAAAGGAATAAATCAGAAACTGGTAATTTTTTATCATTTTATTGTAATTTTTCACTTAATTGATTCTATTAAGAACACTTAACTTATACTTAGTGCCTGTAACTGTAATAATGTAAGAATCAGCAATCAGCAATCAAAACTTATGACAGCTGGTCTTTATGTGGATTTTAAGGTCTTCACGTAAATATACAACGAGTTGAATACCACCCTTAATTTTTTTTAATCCAAATATTTCCGTTTTAGTACTTATAACTAAGAGTATAGTCGACTTTCGTATTTATTACATTATTAACTGGGATTTAGTATTAATTATTGTTTCAATATTTAGCGTACATCAATAGTGTAAGATCATTACTTATAAATAATTATTAAATAATATAGGCATTTCGGTACACGGCGCGCGGTGCGACGCCGGAGCAGCGGGGCCGAGCGAGTGGCAGCCGCGCTCATAAGCACGAGCGTCGTCTTGCTATCAAGCCAAGTCAGACCTTAGGCTACAATATATTATCCTAAGTTATAAGAAGAAATGATGTTTTATGTTGTTATAAATAAATTTCAGGACTGACCATTGAACTTGGCACCCATTTAGATCTCACTTCTTTTGTCGTTGAAGTCAACAACCAAGGCATATATCATAATATTGAACTTGGCTCTCATTTCACATTTATGTTTTTGATGGGTTTTTTCTTTCCGTAAGAACCAGATTCGGACTATTACGAACATATAAAAACACGATAAAACAGAAAAAAAACAGATTTTCATAACTCATACTTCCAGTAATTACACTACCAGCGATCGTTGACCCCAAAAAAATCATCAAACATTTTTTTTTGTGATGGGCTTATCGGTGCCCATCATGTCTGCGGGGTTTCCCTAGCTAATTTAATTTGACCCTGTCCAGATTACCCACTCTTCTCGTACCTGTATACCTGGCACATGTCACTATGTGTCAGGAGACGCCTTGGGCGTCGGGAATCCCGGGCGGATTTCCGGCCACCGTAGGCGCGGGCTTGCGGATAATTGCTTGGTGAGCAATGGGTAGCTCACCGTCCGGTAAGGACCAGGCCCGGGTCGACGGCGCGTTGTATTCCACGCGCGCCTCAAAGAGATGTCGTCAGCATAAGCGTAGGGGTCCACTAGGGCCGATGCCTGCCGGGGTCGCGGGAAGGTATCAAAGGGTTACAGAGGCCCCTGGCAACACAGGCAACGGAAGGAATACGGGTGGGTTTTAGTCAGTAAGAGTCTGACACACCCCCCCGCTCCGACCAGAGCGGGAGAAGTTATTCGATGATTTTCCACTAAAAAATAAAAAAGAATGTCACTATGTGTAAATAGATAGCATACCCCTACCTAGCTATTTACACATAGTATTTTTTTTATTATAAAAATACAATTAGTTCACAGTCTGAAAGAAACCGACTAAACAATCCGCAGGTAATTCAAAGCATTTTTTTAAACCATTCAGGTGTTCTCTATATGCTTACTTATCGAAAATGCTAGATGGAAAATAATATATAGGTAAAGGATGTCCCAACAAGAGCGATTTAATTTGAAAGAAAAACTTATATATTTTTTAATTATGCAAACATTTTTATTTCAACATAAAGACAAATAGTTCCGATTAAACGTGAAATATGTACAACATCAGGCAAATGGCCACCACGAAACAGGGTTATTCTTTTGTTGGAATTTTAAATAACTTTTTCGCATAAATGTGGCAGTATTTCACCAATAACGCGCCGTATTTCCCCTTTAAGATGTTCAACTCTTTCAGTCGATTCATTTGACCGAAAACTTGACGTAATTAGCGAACTGTTTTCGCAAAACTTTCACCATTTTTGTAATGTGTTTTTACAATAATTAAATGTTGTTGTTGGTTTGAATACTTCTCCATAATCATAAACTGCGTGGTCTCTACGTGACAACTGTCAAAAAATCATCGTACAACTCGTATTAACAAATGGCGGCAAATTTAAATCCGGTGCTCTTGTTGGGACACTCCTTATTATAAACTTTTATAAACTAAAGCATAAGTATACAGAGAGTGAAGGTCCACTTATCTAAATAATTATATAACATTATTTAATTTATTCAATAAAATTTTCACAAAAAGACTAAGTAAGTAGCAAACATTAATAAAATAAAAAATCCAAATCTTTTAAAGATCAAACATTAATTTGATATTCCCAATCTCTTGACGGATTCGGATGGAAGACCATTTTATTATTAAACGAGGGGCTGCAATTTTTTAAATATTATTTCATAGAACATTTGGAAGTTGGAGTTGTAGAAATTGTAAGAGTGTGGGGCTTGTGGCTAAATAATAACAGCCGCACCAGTCAATCGTTCAGGTTAAGCTACGCTTGCCGCGGTTGGTCCGTGGATGGGTGACCATCTTTATATACCAAGACCCCTCCGTGCCTCGGAAAGCACGTTAAGGCGTTGGTCCCGGCTGCCATTCGTGGATCTTTGACAGTTACGGGTCGTCAGAAGCCCAAAAGTCTGTCAACCAGTCATACCAAGGGGTATCGTGTTACCCAGTAACTTGGTTGTGGAGGTCAGATAGGCAGTCGCTCCATGTAAAATACTGGTATTCAGCTGCATCCGGACTGGAAGCCGACCCCAACGTAGTTGGGAAAAGGCTAGGCAGATGAGATCAGTTGTAGAAGTTGTAAATGGCACATTTACATTTTGATTGGATAACTAGAGCCTGAGAAAGCTACATAGATTAAATTTCACTTGCTAACATCAGCATTTTAAAACTTTCGTTATTTGCATATATTTTGCAATTATTCATAAAATATGCAGCCATCTCGTTTGACTAATAAGATTGTATAAACTAATATTTCATAAAGGTTGTTAACTGAAATACCCTTAAATGTTTATTTAAATAACAAAGATTCTTTTAAATCCTTTAAATAAATGAAGCTGCACTAAATTTCAATAATAAAATGAAAATGATTGAATGTGGGGTTCCTAAT
This sequence comes from Atethmia centrago, assembly GCA_905333075.3. Classification (NCBI taxonomy): domain Eukaryota; kingdom Metazoa; phylum Arthropoda; class Insecta; order Lepidoptera; family Noctuidae; genus Atethmia; species Atethmia centrago. The sequence goes on from HG995367.1 coordinate 23,049,722, forward strand.
TTTTAATTCTTAATTCTTCTTTTCGTATCGACGGCACTTCTCTGCTGCTTATACTGTTTTGGTCCAATTGGTGGCACAAACAGTATAAGCAACGTATATACTCATAACTATTCAGAAATCATTCATTTGGAAGCAAACCTTGTTAGACAAGTTATTAATTGTTGCGCAATATTGTTTGATATTATCCAAAGCCTTAACATTGTTACACTCGTTATACCTAAAGAGAAAACGTTTCAAATTATACCGAAACAAGTGCTTAATTAATATAAATACATCATTAATTTCTGTTTAAACAACACAAGTGCTTAGGTAGGGAGTAGACTCCTGCCGGGGTCGTGGGAAAGTCCGAAACGGATGCCGAGGCCTCTGGCAACACAGGCAACGGAAGGAACACGGGTGGGTTTTAGTCAGTAAGAGTCGGACAGACCCTCCCGCTCCGCCCAGAGCGGGAAAAGTTATTTGATAACTTCCCCCAAAAAAAAAAGAGGACATTTATGGTATCGTCAGAGGCAAATTGAATTAAAATGCTTGAATTCTTAATAAAATTGCATATACAATTAAGTATTACACAACTGACCATTTGCACTAGATACTAAATTCAAATACTAGCTATAGGTATAAATAAATACCAAATATGTATATTATAAAATAAAAAATACATGCCTACTCGATTTTGCTAATAATCCAGTAGGTAGGACAAATAATTTTCAAAACATTTTTCTATTAAAAATACAATTCATACAGCAAACGCATTAATGCTGAAACAACCTTCCACAGTTCATCCTTATTTTCTTTTTATGACTTTATTCATCGCTACACGGTGATTATAAATCCCGAAAAACAAAACACTGCGTTTCTTTGTTTGCGGTAAATATTACAGCAATGGATGGGCGGTTTTATTGTTTTGTATCAGCGAATTATACGGAATAAATTAAATGTAAAAATATTCTACGCAACGTAAGCTTGAACGGGTTATTTATTTAATTTCTCCTGCCCTGTGTGTTTGTGGTCTGTCTCTTTGGTCTAGTGATTGAGAGCGCTACTGCTGAGTATGAGGTCCTGGGTTCGATTCCCAGGTCGGGTGTTGTAAAGTTATTTCATCTGTAATATCACTTTCGCAGCCCTGAGTCTGGATTTGCGCCCGGTTGATGACAATAGGCTCGCCCCCTGTTACATGGGACTTAAACAATACTGGCGAAATGTGGGCGTTCTAAAGGTACTCTTCTGACGAGACGTCACACACGATGTTATGTAATGTTTGTCCTATAAAATGGCTTAGATCTTGCTCATATTTTTCATGTGAGAGCTTTACGTACAGAAAATATCGTTAAGCGTCACTGCGTCAACTACTTTATTGAGTTAGCTCTAGTTAACGTTATAAGATGACGCGCTACAGTTTCAGTTTATTTTTTAATATTTATTATATAAAAAAAGACGTTGACAGTGAATTTTTAAATTAACAACCATTTTTACAAACGCAATCCATATTAAATTTATTATTGTAAGTCGTTGAGATACCTGCCTGCCTGCAGAGATATGGGGTTAGTGACAGCTCGGTCCGAGTCCACTAGACCTGAATAAAAATACCAGATATTTCACTCCCAGTTACGATGATTTGTACATAAAGTCAGGCAGAAAATCGATATTTTAAAATAAATACATATATATTTTATAAATTATTACGGTTTTTTTTTTGGTTTTTTATTTGCATAAAAGATATTTTATTTTGAAAATGTGGGTACAGTGCATGGTGATATAGGGAATAGGTTCAGCCAGTAGGCATGCAAAAATTACAGAATTATAAACTAATGCACTAAACTAATCTACTAAATTTTAACAAACAGATCAGAAAACAACACACAAAAAAAATATTTTTCTAAACATTATAAACAGTCTAGTTTCAATTTTTTTCCCTCAAGAATTCTGTTACAGTATAGTATACTTTGACTGTCAAAAAGCTTCGAAGCCTTATTTTAAATAACGCCAGCGGCAATTCTTTCCAAATTTTAGGGATGTTATCATATAAGCCCAGAGCCATGCAATAAACACTTTTCCGCATTAGTGTTGTCACAGCGGACTGATGACACAGTAGGGTATTGTCGCGTCTATAACGTGCAACCACATTGGCTAGAGGTTTAAAACGATTTGGGTTCAATTCAACAAACAGATCTACTTCTAGTATGTATAAACATGGTAGTTTCAGTATTTTATACCGTTTAAAGTATGGCATGCAACTATTGGTAGTTTTAAGCTTAAAAATCGCCCGTATTCATCTATTTTGAGCCTTAAAAGCTGTTTATTTTTCAATTAAGTACCCCAACTATTATTCCATATCGTAGGTGGGATTCTGCTATACCGTAGTAAGCAAAACGAGTGCACCCATGTATATTATTGACTATAATGTATGTACAGTATATGCCAATTTACTCATTTTCTTACATAAAATATTAATGTGTGATTTCCAGTATTATATTCATTATTATTTATTTCGAGACCCAGGAATTTTGTAGTTTCAACTTCTTCTGCAACATCATTATTGTAGTGTACGTTATGTCTCATGCTAAGAATTCGTTCACTGAAATGTGTAACTTTTCTTTTCCTCAAGTTAATTTTTAAATTGTTTCCGTCTAACCAGTTTACAATTTAATTTAAAGACTCATTAATGTCACTTTCATAGGTCTCTAAACATTTACAAGGTATTGTCACGATACTATGATCCGCAAACAGTTGCTCAATGCATATAAGTAAGTAATTTATTAATGTACAATATAAATATAAAAGGCCCCAATACACTACCCTGTGGTACTCCAAATTTAACTTCACACTCTGACGATCAAAATATCTCTTCCTTCATAATTACTGTATTAATTTGGATAATTTCAGTTATTTGTATTCATTTTTTTAAGTAAGATTCAATTAGATTAAGAACATTGCCTCTAATACAATAGGCGTCAAGTTTTGTTAACAGAGCAGTATAATGTACGTAATAAAATGTCTGGTTCATATCGCAAACTATGCTACAGACAGGTCTACGTTTATCGACATTGTTAATAACATTGTACATAAAGCATATATGGCTATTTTAATTGTCCTATATAGTCTAAATACTTTCTGTTCCTCACACAATTTTTTAAATAAATTTATACAATTCTATATAGATATATTTCCCAAATATTTTTGAAATTACGGGAATAAGTGAGATGGGCTGGGATGTATAATATTTCATTAGTTCTCTATATTACTTCTTAAACAGTGGCTTTATAATTGATGTTATTAAGGCATCTTGGTAGATAACTGCACTAATACTTAGGTTAATTAGATGAGTACGTATTTCCCTTGATACTAGTTCTATATTTTTGTAGTAATACATCGTATCCCACGCTACTTGTGGGGCTTGTGGCTAAGTAATAACAGCCGCACGGGTCGACCGATCAGGTTAAGCTACGCTTGCCGCGGTTGGTCCGTCGACGGGTGACCATCTTTACATACCAAGACGCCTCCATGCCTCGGAAAGCTCGTTAAGCCGTTGGTCCTGGCTGTCATTTGTAGATCTTTGACAGTCGTTACGGGTGGTCAGAAGCTCGAAAGTCTGACAGTTACTGGGTAACACGATACCCCTTGGTAAGACTGGTACTCAATACTCAATACTCAATACTTTTATTGTATTCCACATGTAGGTTTCTTAGGTGGTAAACTTATAATTAGATCATATGGACCCTGTCGGGCACAGCAAAATAAGTGAGTTAGGAGAGAGGAAGCATTTGTAGATTATATAACATTACTTAGCAAACTAATTTATAAATAATAATGTAAGTGTTTTCTTAAAAGAAGAAACGAATAGCTTTAATTATAAAATCTAAACAGATACCTATCTACTGAGAGATGTAATAAGAATTAATGAATAGATCAAAAAGTTTTAGTCTCAAGTACTTAAGTTATGACTATCGGACTAGGGGTATCGTGTTACCCAGTAACTGGGTTGTGGAGGTCAGATAGGCAGTAGCTCCATGTAAAATACTGGCATTCAGCTGTATCCGGTAACACTGGAAGCCGACCCCAACATAGTTGGGAAAAGGCTGGGCAGATGAACCATTAACAATGTTCTTATAGCGTGAACGTGATATTTCTTGCCGAAGAGTTTCAAGTTTATCCAGGCAGATTAAAATTATTCAGGCGACGATTATCTTATAATCGGTAAGCTAATATAAATTAACATACAGGAAAACACAATGATCTACTACGCCTATTTCAATAACGATACTTATATAAGGACTACGCTACTGAATGTCGAAGTTTGAAATGTCGACGTATGTTAGTTATAAAGTACAGGATCTCGATGTACGCCAGTTCGAAAGTTCACTGGAGCGAAGTATGCAAGGCCGACGTATAAAGCATTAGAATTAAGAGTAATAGAGGGGATCTGGTTAGTGGTCACTGTTCTAACTTAACCTAACCTAACATTATCCTTCGCTATATTAAAGATACGTCGGCCTTGCATACTTCGCTCCAGTGAACTTTCGAACTGTCGTACATCGAGATCCTGTACTTTAGAACTAACATACGTCGACATTTCAAACTTCGACATTCAGTAGCGGAGCCTTATATATATAAATAGCCTAAGTTCATTAGATTATTTAAATTTTTGGACCAAAAAAAAAGGCAAGCAGTTTAAGTTTCCTTTGCTAAAAAAATGAAACACATCGGTTATCTGATAACAATAGAAAGGTTTTCTATCTTACTCTGTCACAAAACATTTACAATAGTCTAGACACTACATCATAAAAGGCGAGAAGGCGTTTTCCCATGTTAATAAATTTAAAAAAATCTTCAATATTTAAAGAGGTCGATACTTTTCATGCCGACGCGCGACGGCACCACCTCTTTTTTTGGCGTTTTGACGACGTAGTATCTGGTATTATTCGTTTCGGGCCCAGTTGACTCGGGCCGAGCTGTCACTGTCTTGAGATATGTTGCTTTCATGTTTCACGGAAATAAAAAAAACAAGTCTTATAAACAGTCAAATGTCAAAAGTAGTTTTATGAACACTGATGAACAAAAACCGGCCAAGTGCCTGTCGGATCACGCACTATGAAGGGTTCCGTAGTTGGGAAGTTGGGATGAGTTTATCCCAAAAACAAACTTAACAATGTAGTTGAAAAACATGTTCTCCCATACGTCGATATATGCCACGGTCAATTCTCCGATTGCAAATTTATATTAGGTGCTCGTTAACTCGTAAAGCCTACTTAGCTGTGATATTTTCCATTTAATTTCATTATACATATGTACTACTGCCATGAATTTTTTCACATCTCCATACACAACCGTTTAGCTGGCAGGGGGGGGGGGGGGGACACTTGACTCTAACAAAAATGAGCACTTTAATGCTTAATATTACGCAAGCACATCCTTGAATCGAAAAGTGGTGTAGACGGATCAACAATATTTTGAACGGCCTATCCAACAATACCCCACAACATGGGGTAGACGAGAAAAAAAAAAATATCATCGCCACATTACGTGCAAGGGAGGTACCTATGCCGCCATGGGATCTGGAGGCAAAAGTCCTCGCGCACGTATGGGAATGGCGCGAGGAGGCGAAACGCCGGAGCGTAAGTCCGTTGCCGCGAGAAATCGTGGCACAGCGGACGGAGCTCCGGCGGGATCTCATGGCGTCATGGAAAGTACGGTTGTCGCAACCCAGTGCTGGGCACGCCACGATTGCGGCGATAAGTCCCCTCTTTGAGGAGTGGCTGGAGAGGCGCCACGGCGTCCTCACCTTCCGCCTGACGCAGGTCCTCACCGGACACGGCAGCTTCGGGAGGTTCCTGTGTCGGATAAGGCGGGAGGAAACGTCCGCGTGTCACCACTGTGTGGATCGTCCGGAGGACACGGTGGAGCATACGGTGGAGGTCTGCCCGGCTTGGGCAGAGCACCGCCGTGTCCTCGTGGAGGCGATCGGCGGCAGAGACCTCTCGCGTCCGGACCTGGTTCAGGCCATGGTACGGAGCGAGAGGGCATGGGCAGCCGTCACCTCCTTCTGCGAAGCAGTAATGCTCGCGAAGGAGGAGGCGGGATGGTTGAGGCAAAGGCAAGTTTCGCGCCCTCTCGCCCCTAGCCGCCGCAGGAGACGCCCAGGGCGTCGGGAATCCCGGGCGGATTTCCGGCCACCGTATGCGCGGGCTTGCGGACGGTGAGCAATGGGTAGCTCACCGTCCGGTAAGGACCAGGCCCGGGTCGACGGCGCGTCGTATTCCACGCGCGCCTCAAAGAGATGTCGTCAGCACAAAGTAGGGGTCCACTAGGGCCGATGCCTGCCGGGGTCGCGGGAAGGTACTTATGGGTCACCGAGGCCCCTGCAACACAGGCAACAGGAAGGAATACGGGTGGGTTTTAGTCAGTAAGAGTCTGACACACCCTCCCGCTCCGCCCAGAGCGGGAGAAGTTATTTGATGATTTCCCACCCTCAAAAAAAAAAAGGGAGGTACCTAAAATAAACTTTATTATTTTAGCACTATGTCGGTGTGATTAGTATGTATACCTATGCCAAATTACAGCGTTCTAGTACTAAGCGTCTCTGAGCTACAGCGGGGACAGACAAATAGACAGACAGACGTACATGGCGAAATATACTGTTTACTACGGAACTCTAAAAAAGGCACTCGGAGTGTGCAATAACGTCGCCTGTGACGCGTGAGTGCGGATCACTCGTCTTTTACTTCATCCCTCGCTCCGCTCATGTGTGTCACGCGAGTTGTACATTGCTCACTCCATTCCATTCATTGCCTGCGAGTCGTTCACGCGAAACGCATTTAGCATTTTTATGAATCGGATGATTTTGATGCGCAGAATATGAGTGAGGAAAATGTACCGTTCAATATTTGTCCTCGTCAACAAGATGGAGCACAGATTTACGGAAGCCATTCTTAATGCTGGACTTTTTGACATAAACACACAAAGACCGCGTTTTCAAGTTTCTGTTATGCAATAAGCTCGTGAAAGTGCAAAGTTTGTAAATAACTGAGTAGATAAATAAAGTTATTCGTCAGGATGTCGTTAAAAGCTTTAACAAAGAAATTATAACTTTAGCAGAAGAATTTAATAGGTCAAGTTAGCCTTGCCTAACTTTACCGCAAATTATCTTGAAAATGTATTTGACACTTTAGATGCTTTAGATACGTAATGACTCTTTTTAATGGAACTGGTCGTTAGATATTACACTAATGTTGGAAGTGCGAAATAGGTAGGTATTTCGCACTTCCAACATTAGTTGGAACTGCTTGACTAACACAATGGTTGAGATGATTTAAGTGTGTCAACGAGCACATGAAAAGTTCTCTCTTTTTTAGGGTTTCGTAGTAAACAAGGAACCCTTTAAGTTTCGCCATGTCCGTCTGTCTGTCCCCGCTGTAGCTCAGAGATGCTTAGTACTAGGAAACTGTAATTTGGCATAGGTATACATATTAATCACGCCGACAAAGTGCTAAAATAAAATCTTGAAAAACTATTTTTTAGGGTACCTCCCTTCCACGTAATGTGGGGATGATATTTAATTTTCTCGTCTATCCCATGGGGTGCGGTATCGTTGGATGGGCCGTTCCAAAATATGCGGAAAAATATTCGATTCAAGGATCCGTTTGCATAATATTAAGCATTAAAGTGCTAATTTTTGTTAGAGTCAAGTGTCCCCCCCTGCCAGCTAAATGGTTGTTTAAGAAGACATGAAAAATTGATGGCAGTAGTACATATAACGAAATTAAAAGAGAATCTAACACAGCTAAGTGGGCTTTACAAGTTAACGAGTAATAATCGACCAACTTACATTTGTAGTTGAAGAATTGACCGTGGCATATATCGATGTATGGGAGAACATGTTTTTCAACTACAATGTTATTTTGTTTTTGGGATAAATTCATCCTAACTTCCCAACTATGAAACCCTTCATTCTGCGTGGTCCGAGACGTACTTGGCCAGTTTTTTACCATTTTGTTTTACCATTTGTCGGCGTGATTAATATGTATACCTATGCCAAATTACAGCTTTCTAGTATTAAGAGTCTCTTAGCTAAGCCGCGGACAGACAGACAGACGGACATGATGAAACTATAAGGGTTCCTTGTCAACTACGGAACTCTCAAAATCGAGTTTGTTAATAACCTGTGCAGATTCTTCAAGACAGTTTACTTTGAAAGATGGACACAGTACCGAATGTAACTCATGGGCAGTTACCTAAAGTAACACAAACTAAACATCGCGAACATCAAGTTTATTATACGTCTGTGACAAGCATGTTTGGTGACTCATGACCTTTCAGCTGCAGTGGGTCAATGCTCAGCACTGTAGTTCATGATACGTATGCCCCAGTTACCGAGTGCCTGCACATATTTGTACACAACCTAGCTTTTACTGCTCTATTCTGTTCTGAAAGATACAATGTTATTAAGGTGGATCGGCAGTGGTAGCCCGCGAAATTCAAATGTTAAAATACACCTCTGTAAATTAGATTTGTTTCATGAGAACTTTCCATAAGAGATTTGTTAGTATGGAACAAATTTAACTAAGAGTGATGTATTAATGATTCTAATTCCCTAAACACATATTTGTTATGATCGCGAATTATGTTTTCATCAAGATACAACCTAAAACTGACCTTTTTTTTTGGGTGGGAAATCAGCAAATAACTTCTCCCAATCTGGGCGGAGCGGGAGGGTGTGTCAGACTCTTACTGACTAAAACCCACCCGTATTCCTTCCGTTGCCTGTGTTGCCAGGGGCCTCGGTAACCCTTTAGTACCTTCCCGCGACCCCGGCAGGCATCGGCCCTAGTGGACCCCTACACTTGTGCTGACGACAACTCTTTAAGGCGCGCGTGGAATACATCGCGCCGTCGACCCGGGCCTGGTCCTTACCGGTGAGCTGCCTATTGCTCACCGTCCGCAAGCCCGCGCCTACGGTGGCCGGAAATCCGCCCGTGATTCTCGACGCCCAGGGCGTCTCCTGTGGTGGCTAGGGGCGAGAGGGCGCGAAATTTGCCTTTCCCTCAACCGCCCCGTCTCCTCCTTCGCTAGCATTACTGCTTCGCAGAAGGAGGTGACGGCTGCCTATGCCCTCTCGCTCCGTACCATGGCCTGAACCAGGGCCGGACGCGAGAGATCTCTGCCGCCGATCGCCTCCACGAGGACACGGCGGTGCTCTGCCCAAGCCGAGCAGACCTCCACCATATGAACCTAAAACTGACCTGCAAATTGCAAAACACAGCGTTTTTAATCGATTCTTCTATAAAATATTGGTGTTTAGTGGGAATAGCAGCTTATTGACCAGGGTTTAGTGAACGCAGGTATCTACTTAATGACGGTACTTGTGGATGCTTAAACTAGCATTAGGTACTTCTGTGTACTGATTTCTTTCCAATGTTAAGGCGTGCTATTGAGTTTTTCAATCTGGAATTTCGTAGAGCAGTCGGGAGACTGGATTTGTGCCTGATTGATGGCAATAAGCTCGCTTCCTGTTACATGGGACTTAAATATAACTGGCCGAATGTGAGTGTACTATAGGTACACCTCTGCCTAACCCTTTGGGGAATGCAGGCGTGATGTTATGTTATAAAAATAGTATTATATTACTTTAATTATTGTGAATGTGAGCACTATGGGTCATTTTTATTTATTTCTTTTTGTTATTTTTTTCTCTCAGTTTTAATGATAGTCTGGCATTTAGAGTACTTTATGCGGCCTACCCAAATGTCCTTTCCTTGGTATTGTTCGTCGAGTCGTTGAGCTCCTTAAGTTCTGAGTCCAGCTACATGATTACTGACAAATGCTTGCACTGACTGGACAGGTCCACTCAAATTTGTGTGGTTCTTTCCTCAAAAAACCATTTCAGATATGGATCTACATGGTCCTCACATGATCTGACCAAGATTATGTCTGGACTTTAAAAGAGAGTTTGACCCTTGAGTTTGTTTCGCCATTTCTACTCACGGGTAGTCAGATAGGAAATGTCGACTTCATCTTGCTTATTTTTTAATTATTTTTAAATATGACGTGTAAAAGTGATTCTGATATCCTATTTACAGAATAAACAATTTCATTTCATGACATTTCATTACATAAGGCACGACCCTATGACCAGAATGCGAATGAATTTCCAAACAAGCTGCTACAGAGAACTTATTATTCTCCTGCCCTCATCCCAATCTGTTCTTCCATAATTCTCTATTACTTGTCATCTCATTAGTCCAGTCACTTCCTTTCTAGCCATATCATGTGCTCAGAACTACTTTACAGAAAACCCCTACCGAACACTGTCCTTAAATAAATCCTTTTTGAGAGGCTGATCAAACTGATTGATAGCCTGCTGTCAAATCTCTTATGATCAGTTGTTATTGGCTAAAGGCACAACAACACCCAATAAAATCACTTGACAGGAGATTAAATTGAATAGACTTTCAGAAATCGAAATAAAACTTCGAACGTTTTGCTCGTCACTACCGTTTCCGTCTACGAGACCAAGCGACAACTAACTTCCGTTTATACGCTAACCAAATAGAATTTGACTTAAAACGTTTTCACGCTTCAAAGCGTTTGACGGATTTTATTGAATATTGAATGGCATGTTGCCTCTTTAGTACCTAGAGTGCCCGGGGGTAAATATGACACTGATCTTTAGAAAAGAGACTGTCACATCAGCCGGTCCATGCTGTACAAATCTCACCGTGAAATCTTAGGTGAGAATAGTGTCAGCTAAGTTTTCACGGTGAGATTTTGGCAGAATGGTCCGGGTGTTCCTATAAGTCACTACAAAACCGAACTTTAAAAAAACTTTAAATGATAATTATAAATGATAAATGATTTTATTTCTGTAAGTAGGTTTTTACAAACACTTTTACACGTCAAAAACACATTTTTTAAACTAGATGAGGAGAGAAAAATAAGCTAGATGGAGTCGACATTTCCTATCTGACTACTCTGAGAAGAAAGGCCGAAACAAACTCAGAGGTCACAGTCACTTTTAAAGTCCAGACATAATCTTGGTCAGATCATGTGAAGACCATGTCGATTGGTGTCTGAAATGGTCTTTTGATGAAAGAACCACACAGATTGAGTGGACCTGTCCAGTCAGTGCACGCATTTGTCAGTCGTTGTGCAGCTCAACTCATAACTAAAGGAGCTCAACGATTCAACGAACAATACCAAAGAAAGGACATTTGGCTAGACCGCAAAAAAATACTCAAAACTGCCAGACCATGTTAAAAACTAACTGAGAATAAAACAAAATTAAACAATGATCCACATAGTCTTCACATTTACAATAATTAAAACAATATAATACTACACAGAGTAAATATTCATGTCATTGCATAAATAAAATTCATCAATGTCAATGTGTATATTCGGACATAATCTTGGTCAGATCATTTGAGGACCATGTAGGTTTTTTTTTTTTTTTTTATTTGTGATGGGTTTGCTCTTGACCTTAGTCTATGTCAGAGGTGACAGAAACAAAGTCGACGATGGAGCAAGCTTACCCAGAAGAAGCCTGTTCACTCTCACTTTGAAGAGATTAGGGTTGTATGCGTTCGGAAACACAGACGCAGGCAGAGAGTTCCATTCCTTTGCTGTGCGCATTATAAAAGAAGTTTGGAAACGCTTAGTGCGAGCTGGTGGGATAGCCACCAGGAAGGGATGGTAACCTGAAGTGCGCCTAGATGACCGATAATAGAAGGGGGCCGGTGGAATGAGGTCGTGGAGTTCTTGGGCACACTCTCCGAAGTACAATCTATAGAAGACCGACAAGCAGGCAACCTTGCGACGATGGGCCAAACTGTGAAGCTTGGCATCCACCAGATTTACGTCGCCAATGAGCCTCTTAGCTCTGCGTTCCACCGAGTCAAGCGCGGCAAGTTGGTATTTAGCCGAGCCATCCCAAAGGTGGCTACAATACTCCATGCAGGATCGGACCTGCGCTTTATAAAGGGTCAAAAGCTGTCCAGGCGTAAAGTATCGCTTCACCTTATTTAGGATGCCCAGTTTCTTGGCCACAGTTTGGGCTTTGTACTCGATGGTGGCGCCGAAGTTGAGGTTAGATGTCAACTCCGTGCCTAGGAGCTCGAGCCGATCAGTTACAGGAACCGATGTACCCCGAAAAGTAGGAGTCAGGTCGAAACGACTCCTTTTTGTGGTAAAAAGACACGCCTGTGTTTTGGTGGCATTAAAAGTGACCAGATTATCATCACCCCACTGGGAGACAAGGCTTAACGTCAACTCTGTCCGCTCTACCAAGGCCTCTCTCAATGAACGAACTGCGGCCCCGTTGGTTTTTGCGCTGGACAAGTATCTCTCTGAAACAGTACTGTCGTCCGCGTACCCAACAATACCAGTCTGTAGTAGGTCATTGATGTGCAGCAGGAAAAGAGTTGCAGAGAGAACAGACCCCTGAGGAACTCCGGCATCAATAGCCATAAGGTCAGAGGAGCAGCAACGACTACTCTGATCGACCGTTCACTAAGGAAGTCTGATATCCAGCTACAAAAACCAGCTGGGATGCCATAAGCAGGAAGCTTGCTGAGCAGACCAGCGTGCCAGACCCTGTCGAAAGCCTTCGAGATATCAAGCGATACAGCAAGTGCTTCGCCATGTTTCTCGATGGCTTCGCCCCAGCAGTGCGTGACATACACAAGAAGATCACCAGTTGACCGTCCCCGGCGAAAGCCATATTGACGGTCACTGAGGAGATCATTGTCTTCGAGGTAGGTCAACAACTTACTGTTCAGTACCCTTTCCATAACTTTGCACAGAATGGAGGTAATGGCGATCGGACGGTAATGGGCAGGGTCTGCACGGTCGCCCTTTTTCGGCACTGGTTGTACATTTGCAAGCTTCCAGGATTTTGGTACCGTTCCTTTCTTAAGAGAGAGGCGGAACAAACGTGTCAACACAGGAGACAGTTCAGGCGCACACTGCCTCAACACTCTCGCCAGAATGCCGTCAGACCCGCTGGCCTTGTTCACGTCTAGACTGCACAATACTTTTCGGACCTCTCTAATGTGAACTGCGATCTCCGGCATCGAGGAGTCACAATGAGGTACTGTAGGTGGTTGCTTGGAGCCAGCGTGCAGACGTGAATTGCAAAGAGAGATGCAAATAAATTTGCTTTCTCACTTGCGGAGTGGGCCAGCGACCCATCAGGTTGGTGTCCGAAATGGTCTTTTGAGGAAAGACCACACAGATTTGAGTGGACCTGTCCAGTCAGTGCACGCATTTGTCAGTTATCATGCAGCTCATCTCAAAACTTAAGGAGCTCAATGATTTGACGAACAATACCAAAGAAAAGACATTTGGGTAGGCCGCATAAAGTACTCAAACTGCCAGACCATCAATAAAACTAAGAGAAAAAAAAAAAAAAAAAAAACCAACAATGACCCACATAGTCCTCACATTCCTAATAATTAAAATAATGTAATACTTTACAAAGTAAATATTCATGTCATTGTTTATATAGAATGTTATTTAAAATAAGAAAATATAAATAGCTAGCAAAATAAAAAGAGTAAAAAAACAACATTCACTGTAAGTTTATTGGAGCAGCTCAATCCCAAGCCTTTTTGTCCTCAATATAATCTTTAACAGTATAAAAGGCTTTTAGGCACAGTTTCTGTTTTATAAAACATTTGAATTTATTAAGGCTTAGTTCTTGAATGTGGCTAGGAAGTTTATTATAAAAACGTATACATTGGCATCTAAACGAGCTGCCTATTTTTTTGAGCCTGGTTGTAGGAACAACAAATTTGTGTTTGTTCCTAGTATTTACATTATGGATATCACTGTATTTTTTAAACAAATTAATATTTTTATGTGCGTACAAAAGATTTTCATAAATATACTGAGAAGCTACAGTCATTATATTAATCTCTTTAAATTTTTCTCTGAGGGAGTATCTGGGACTTAATTTATAAATTGAACGGATTGCCCTTTTTTGTAAAACAAAAATTGTCTGAAACGATTTGTATTGGTTTCACTTCAATTTTTAATTTAGATTTTAGTTTCCATAGAATTTAGACATTGCTATAGAATGCTGAAAGAGAAATAACCGACAAATGGGGCATTATATATAACAAATTTTTCTTCAGTCCGTCGTCACATTTGCTACTTTGCAAACTGTTAATAGAAAATCTTACATTGTATTAACATTTCTGTAACTCTGCCTAACGCTTCAGGTCCAAGTCCCTAGACGGTCGGCTTGACAGGATTGTGATTTTTTCGTGCTTGTCAAGCACTTTTGACTGTCTAGGGAGCCCATTAGGACTTTGCGACCGAATTAGGTCGTATAGAGATCGCTATCTATGTCCAGGCTGCAGGCTCAGGTATGAAGTTGTCTCGTGTGAATATCCGATTTGTTAATCAAAACTGCAATTAGGTCACTGTAAATGTATCGGAATCAAACAGCGTTATCCAGCTAATAATATTCTTATTATAATGCTTCATTTACATGTAATCCCATTCGAGTTTAATTGATACCTTTTTCATCATGATTGCACATAAATCTCACATCACCAGTAGGTACCTACTCAGACCCGGAAAATTACCATATGTTACCTATTAAAAATTATACGTTATAAGTAGGTCCTTAATTAATATTTTTCGTTGGTTCATCGAAGGTTTCCCTGACCTCAAATAAAAGCCTTCATCATCATCCTCATTTCAGCCGAAAGACGTCCACTGCTGGACATAGGCCTCCTCCAAGCACCGCCACTTCGACCGGGTTTGTGCTTCCCGCATCCAGCGACGAGACGTTGCGTTGGATGGCCTCCTACAAGGTGGACCGATGTCCTTATGAAGGCCGCAGGAAAGCCTACCTATATTTTTTGGGCGGGAATCGAAAGTAATTAAACAAACTTGCTTAGAAATTCAAACTCTCAGCCTTTGCGCGGACTAAAGCTGTGCGCAGATTGAATCAAAGCTGTCTCTTAGAAAGACTCCATTTAAACTAAATAAAGGCGCAAATACTTGCAACAAATCAGTCCTAGATAACAAAATGTATGTACTGAACTACCATAGGCACATCCTACTATAATATTATAAACGCGAAGGTTTGTGAGTATGTATGTATGGATGTTTGTTATGTGCTTTCATGCTAAAACGGCTGAACGGATTAGGGTGAAATTTAGCTCACAGATAGTTTTTAATCTGGATTAACACATAGAATACTTTTTATCCCGATATTCTCTAGGGATCGAGACTTATGCGGGTGAAACCGCGGGGCGCAGCTAGTATTTTAATATAACTCGATCAATGTGCCTAGCCTTTTCCCAACTATGTTGGGGTCGGCTTCCAGTCTAACCGGATGCGGTTGAATACCTTAACGTGCTTTCCGAGGCATGGAAAGACTCGGTATGTGAAGATGGTCTCCCATCCACAGACCAACCCCGGCAAGCGTAGCTTAACCCGATAGATTGACTCTTGCGGCTGTTATTACATAGCCACGACTTCCTCTTATATTCTTCTATTTTAATATAACTGGTAATATTTGACGAAACACGACAAATGCTGTTAACTATGAAAAACCTTGTAAAATTGTATATATTACTAGTACGTCAGACACGCTGCCATCGATACGTACCTTGCCGAAATCTGCGCCCCTATAGGTATTTTTCCCAAAGTGAAGGTACCCTCATTCATTTTTCCTTCTCCATCATCAGACCCTGATCACCATCTAGCTATAACCTATTTATTGAGACCAGTACAATGAGCCCAAACACGATACCTGCGCTGTAAGTTGGTGAGCGAGTTTAATATCAACTAGAAAAGAGCTGATAATCTTCAAACGACTGAACTGATTTTCTTGAACCATAGCTAAGAACACTCGATTAAGTCACCTTTCAAACATACAAAACAAAATCAAAATCGGTCCATGCATTCAGGAGCTACGATGCCACAGACCCACACACACACACAGACACAGACAGAGAGACACGTCAAACTTATAACACCCCGTCGTTTTTGCGTCGTGGTTTAAAAAGGCCCCTGAAAAAAACTATTTTGTCTCTAGTGTGAGCAGCGTCTTAGTCATCAGAATGAATAATAAACATTTGTCATCGTTTCGCTGGCTGCATGAGTTGCCAGTTTTTAACAGGATACACGTAGTGTGGTCATAATTCATCGTGCAACTACAGTCCCTCTGACACGGATTTAGTTATTTGAAAATCGAGTTAGTTTTCGCATTATATTTTCTGGTCACATTTATTTCCGTTAGAAAGTGGGCCAAGGTAAACATATCTTCTTCTTATTTCTGTCACAGAATGATTGATTGACCAAAAGCCACGCAAATTAAGTTCCTGGCAGACTAATCTGGATTCTCAGCAACACAAAGTCCATTGAAAGAATGAAAGAAAGAAAGAATAACGTTTATTTCGTCATAGTTCATGAACTACAAAATACAAATAACAAAATAAATGTGAAAATAATGTTTTTACAACAATACTGTGTGCCTCACGGCTGCGCCAAAAAGTTTCATTTCTGCATGATGCTGGTTTTCTAATGAACCTGTTCAGACGATGCGTTGCGGCAAAGATTTCGCCCTTTCTTCTGCCGCAAAAGCAACTGAGTGGTGGCGCTCCGGCGTCGCAACGCGAACACCCCTCCCCGCCTCGCCTCGCGGGTTGCAAGTCCGGTGTCCGTGCGGTGCAACGCTGGAGCCCGGAATGCGCAGTGTGGCATATCATGGATATCTGTATGTAGGACGCCGCAGCGCCACCGTTCCGACGGCGCGCCGCCGCCGCAACGCATCGTGTGCATCAGCCCTTAGAGACAAGTGACGGGGAGTACAAACAGTTTCAACATGGGTACTTAATACATATTTTTTTATACTTATAAATAAATAAACTAACAAAAAAATATAATAAAAACAAACGGAAACAACAATAAAATTGCTAAACGCAATACGATCACCAAGCGGAATTTGAATAGGTACGCTTTTTTTTTTTTTTGAGGGTGGGAAATCATCAAATAACTTCTCCCGCTCTGGGCGGAGCGGGAGGGTGTGTCAGACTCTTACTGACTAAAACCCACCCGTATTCCTTCCTGTTGCCTGTGTTGCGGGGGCCTCGGTGACCCATAAGTACCTTCCCGCGACCCCGGCAGGCATCGGCCCTAGTGGACCCCTACTTTTGTGCTGACGACATCTCTTTGAGGCGCGCTTGGAATACGACGCGCCGTCGACCCAGGCCTGGTCCTTAACGGACGGTGAGCTACCCATTGCTCACCGTCCGCAAGCCCGCGCCTACGGTGGCTGGAAATCCGCCCGTGATTCCCGACGCCCAGGGCGTCTCCTGCGGCGGCTAGGGGCGAGAGGGCGCGAAACGTGCCTTTCCCTCAACCGCGAGCATTACTGCTTCGCAGAAGGAGGTGACGGCTGCCCATGCCCTCTCGCTCCGTACCATGGCCTGAACCAGGGCCGGACGCGAGAGGTCTCTGCCGCCGATCGCCTCCACGAGGACACGGCGGTGCTCTGCCCAAGCCGGGCAGGCCTCCACCGTATGCTCCACCGTGTCCTCCGGGCGATCCACACAGTGGTGACACCCGGACGTTTCCTCCCGAATAGGTACGCTTCACAAACGTATCCGGATCCTGCTAGTTTTTGAGAAGCTTTCGATCAAACTTTAGTCTGACCGTATTTCGTTTTTGTTTTCGGTTTTCGGCCAAAATATCCATTTTCGACAATTTTCGTTTTCGGAAATAAATTATGTCAATTAAATAGACAAAATCGACAATTACATAATAACTGTGAAAAGGCACATTTCATTTTCGGCTACACCTTATCAAACTCATTGGAAAAACATTTTCACCATAGAATTTCGTAGTTATCTCATGTAATAGCGAAAATATCGTAAACCTCATTGATCGCTTTCCATCAGCGAGATCGTGATCGAGAGCACCCATTCCGTAAACATTCCGTAAAAAAAGAATCATCGAAGTGACCTCGGGAAATAATTAGGGTCTTCATAGTTTTATCGAAAACAGAGAAACGAGATAAAAATATACGTTTCTACAGCCACAGTTCCTTTTAATCAAACTTGACTAAAACAAAACAGTGCCGAAGAATAGACGAAGATGGAATATTAAGACCCTCTCCAGAACTTTGACGTATTATATGTACTTACGACCGCAAAATACTTAGGATAGGGCTAAACCTTCGACCATCGATCCCAAATATTGTGTAAGTAGCGTTTAACGTTGAACTAACATCCAGAACTTGTGTGGTAAATACATTATTAGGTGTTAATGGTAGGGGTAGATAGATGAGTTTAACTACATGTCAGGCATTTAAAAGTGGGAGGACGCTTACACAATTTTTTTGAGTCGATAGAAGTTATGTAAGATACACGATGTAAGCGATCGACATGCCAACGTCACCATGAATTCAGAACATATTTTTAAACCCCAGCTCAGGACTAGAAAGATAGAAGTTTCCTCATTTATTAAAAATAAATCTACTGCTTCATACAAAAGTACACGGTCAAAATGATTGGAACAGTTTTTTTTTTATAACTGTGAATTGAATTCATGGTAACAGTTTTCGCGTCGATGTCCCTTACACCCTGTTTAAATGGAAAAATAAGTGAACCCACGTGTACATCGAACAACAATGGATGACAAATATTAGGGCGTTTTTAACTGACAATGACGTGTCTGATTAATAACTCCTTATCTTGATGGCCGGCAGTATAATACAATTTTATCAATAACTAGGCTGCACCCCGCGGTTTCACACGCGTAAATATCGATCCCGTAGGAATATCGGGCTAAAAAGTAGGTATTATTTGTCCTAATCATGGTCATGGTCTACCCATGTGAAAAATTTCATCCAAATCCGTTCAGCCATTTTAGCGTGACCACGGGAAATAGGGATTTATTTTTATATATACGAGTATAGATAACATTTACCGTTTGCAATTAAGTTTTCATAAGTTACATTAAGTTTTTATAACTTATGAACAAACATCCACACAAACTTCCATCTTCTGTTTAACCCCTTTAGAAGATGAATTTTCAAAAATACTTCCTCAGTGCTCACCTTCGTGATATAAAATATATTTTTTTTTTTATAAAAATCATGTATTTCAGGTCCTTGACCTTGACCCATGTTAAATACAAACACAATATACATTTTTGTCAATTTTATAAGTTTCACTCTTTGTGCAATTAAATACGAGTAAGTGATAAAAAGTTGAGTGATTAATATATAAATAAAGTTATTTAAATGACGTTAAAATATGAGTAGCAGTTAAATGTCAGATCAAATCATTTAATGTCAAAAGCACAAAGCAACTATAAGGAACTTTTGTACGTAATTTCAGGCTTCTAGACTCAGCGGCTTAGGCTCTGCGTTATCTGATAGTGAGTGAATGAATTTAATATTTTTACAACTACTTTTCTAGTCATGACTAGGCAGAGTTTTATTCTAAGGTAACATGTCTGTACCAGCCTGAAGAGGTAGGCTTTCCAGACGTTAGGCGTCGATTTGCCTGCATTTCTCCCTCTTTCTTACTGTTTTTAAAACAATAAAGTTAGTTCCATTTACTTGGCACAGTTCGTCTTATAAAACTAAAGAGTTGGTTCTCGCCCGTTTAAATAGAAATAACTTACTCTGTCTATTGTAACGGCGCTAATGAAAAACTTTGTGGCAAATGTATAAAGGATTTTTTCTATAACGCAGAGTGGTTTGATTAAGCCAGTTTTGTACACAATGGTGTCGATTCTTTTGTTCACAAACTAAACTAAATTTAAGTTCAGTTCATGTTTTTCTTTCTATTTCATTAAGAAAAGGACAGAAGATACATTTTAGTTTAGTCCTGTCAAATTAATCAGCGCCTGTCACTACTCCATACAAGTTTAGACGTGATTAAATACTTGCCTACTAAAATTACGTCAATTTACGACAAGCGCTGATTAATTTGATAGGACTAAACTAAAATTTGTCTTCTGTCCTTTCCTTAATGAAATAGAAAGAAACAAATTCACTGAACTTAAATTTAGTTTAGTTTGTGAACAAAGAATCGGCACCATTAGCTGAAAAGTTGATGCTTTTAACGTGACTATCAAATAATCAAAATAACGAGCCCTTTCCAAAAGTTTTAGGTACCATAGCTAAGTAAAATTTAATTGCAATTGAAAAATATTTTAACATTCTTTTCCAAGTTTTATATTGTCGTACAACAATTCTTATGTTTAAGGTTCGGGTAATCGACGTTGACCTTGGCCATACAAATACGCGTCACGCTCATGCCGCGCCGCCGCCGCCGTTCGGTCTCATAGGGAATCTTATTTTTAGTAACGAAAACATGAATATTTGAAAAAAAAACTCACAAATAGAATTATAGATAATAAAATAGTCTGTTAAAACGAAAAATAAAAACCATGAAAAGATCTTAAGTAGTTTCAAATTAATATATTGTTTTTTATGCTTCGGGTAGACATTACTTCCTGAATTTATTTCATAAAGTATTTTACTGCAATACTTAAATATTCATACATAGAATTGATGTGTGTGCATTCTAGTTTAACATATATTTTTTGCATAACTTGCTTGCATTATATAAAGGTGTAATAACAGATTTAAAAGTCACTCAAATCATATATCTGAGCCTTAAACAACTTTGACACTAACTACATATATCCCCAAATATCTCAGCAACCGACATTTCATACCGTATCTGCACAGTTCTCGTAGCGCGTAGCCCGTAGCCCGTAGCCACTCGTAGCAGTCGTAGCTCAGTCAGCGCGTGCGGTCCGTGGAAGTCGGCCGTCGCCGCGCCGCTGTCCCGCGACTTCGACGTCTACGCAACTTCACACAGAACATTTACGATTGATCGCTTTCCACAACTCCATTAAGTGTTTACCGTTCCTTGGAAATCATTATCACACGTGCTTAAGGCAAGTACGAATTTTAGAGTTTCGAAAGTAGTTTAGTTAAGTATTTAATTAGTATTTTTTTTAAAGGTGATTAGTTCTGAAGTCCTTTCTTTATATGAGATCTATGCAGATTTTTTTTATAGAAAATAAATTATGCGGGTTCTTATGAAAAATAGAGGTCAACATGTCGTGGCTGTTAGTGACCTCTGAACGGAAGGGAAATACTTAATT
Source organism: Atethmia centrago (assembly GCA_905333075.3). NCBI lineage: Eukaryota > Metazoa > Arthropoda > Insecta > Lepidoptera > Noctuidae > Atethmia > Atethmia centrago. The sequence continues at coordinate 23,070,860 of HG995367.1, forward strand.
CTCGAAAGCGAAAATATTTTTTGTTGTTCTCCGGATCCCATAAATGTCTAATACGTTTTTAGAAGGTTCGTAGTTATATTCATATTATAGAATGAGACACAGGAAAACCCCTACTTATTACAGTTTATTCCATTATATAAAATGTATATAAACATGACGGGCGAAATGTGGGTGTACTATATACTTTTTTGTGAGTCATTCAATTACTAGACTAGACATTAACGGATGTACCTACTTAAATACACATAGACTACTATGTAACTATGTAATTTTACAAATAACATGAGTTTAGTGTTGTTATGTAAAAAGTGTAAAAGGATTAAACCTAAGTATATATAGGTACACCTCTGTCTATCCTCTCAGGGAGAACTTTGTGGAATATAACATCACGCATGTTGCGTGATGTTATATTCCACAAATTTGTAAAATAATATTCGACAAAATTGTAAATAAATTAATCAGTAACTGCTATACATAAATAATCTATAACATTAAAACTATTTATCACATTGTATTCAAAACCATATTATTATTTCCCATAATTTTGCATACATCGTCACTTTGTGGTGACACATTAAACTGTTGAAAACAACAAACAATACACCAGAATTAAATTAATGGTGACTGGCATATAATTCCGTTGACACTAAGCGTTGACAACCCACCTAAAACAAATGAATTTCGCAGTAGTCTTCACAATTACTTAATGCTTCGTTTTACTAATAAAGCGGTAAACGATCACACAATAACGGCCATCCAAATACAGAGCGTTTTTCGACTCCATAATGATAAATACACATTTTCATGACGGCCGTTAATATATGACGGAACCGCTTTCCTAGGAAACCCAAGCTTTACAGAACCACTGAAAACATATTCCGATCTCCTTAATTTTTATTCGAGCCTCAAAAAATATGTAAAAATATTGTGTGGAGTACCCATAAAAACTGAGACACAGCTGCGCTGAGAATCGGATGATCTAAAAAGTAGCCCCATGTTTTATATAAGGGTTACAGAGTTACATAGTAGCGTAAAGTTTTGGCTTTATATTCAGATCATGTTTGAATTGACTAGACTTCAGCTTTTGTTAAAAACACTGGACGTGATCTCATTTAGGCGTGAATGATTAGTTAGGGATCAATCGTCTCCGCATTTCGGTTTTTGGTGAATAGGGTTTTTCGGTGTCGAAATTACTCGTTTCATTTGCCTGTAACTTTCTGCTGCTGAGCTCTTAATAGACCAACACAATTCAATCTTAATTAGGGATTCATCCACACACAGACACTTCACATTTTTTATACACAGATCCCCCCGATCTGTGCTCAATATTCAGTTTTCTAACGTTGCCGTTAGAAAACTGAATATTACCTCGGAGCGATAAAGAAATTTAATCCAATTTATTTATTCAGTAACAATTCACATTGCGTGCAAATATGATCCAGCATGAAACATAAGTATTAGATTTATGCAATTCAATTGAAATTAGAAAATGTTGTTCGTTTACTTTCATACATCTGGTCATATACACACACCGGTTGCAATTACTACGCACCTGACCTTACTGAAGTACATCACCAATGATGATTAGAAAATATTATTTAGATAAAAAAATTGTTGATTTTTTTCCCGGTGTGTGTGTATGACCAGATGTATGAAAGTAAACGAACCAATAGGAGTATGTAAGGAGCGTAGCACCGCTACCGCGCAACGCTACCGCGTTCTATACTTTCTGCCTACCCTCATGGGAAGAAGGTGTGAGAGAATTAAATACCATGCGAATGTGAATTATAAATTATAAAACCATATGTAAAATAACGTGAAGTGATCAGAATGGCGATCGCAGTATGTTGTCACTAACGCACACAAGAACTTAATTATTTTCTCTTCTTCGCCATTAACCTTCTGTCGCGCGGCCACTAATGGCGCCCTCGTGAAAGATTGGGCTGCGTATTTTTAGCCGAACACATGGCTCATTCAATTATTTTAATTATACACAAACAAACAACACTACGCCACTGTTCTTCTTCTACGAAACTTTAGGGACACACCACACTTGCTCATTATTTTGATTAGGCTATTATGCAATGCCTGCCAGGGTCGCGGGAAGGTACGAAAGGGTTACCTGGCAACACAGGCAATGAAAGGAACACGGGTGGGTTTTAGTCAGTAAGAGTCTGACACACCCTCCCGCTCCGCCCAGAGCGGGAGAAGTTATTCGATAATTTCCCATCCAAAAAAAAAAGGCTATTATGCAAAAACTATCAAAATCAGCTTATTCTGCCCAGCTAAAGTACTAGGAAGTGGTGAAGGCCGGGCGTTTTGCGGGACTGTCTTTTGTGATGCTGATTCCCAGCCTAATTTGAATAAATGACTTTAGATTTTAATTTCACACATAAAGTCACGTCTTCTTCCCATAGGCAGAAACTATAGAAAGCCACTTGCTACGCTCCTTACAAACTCCTTTCGCGGCGCCTACGGTCATACATCTGGTCATACACGCACGTCGGTTGCGAGTACGTACTACGTAACTCACCTTTTTTGGCAAGCGCAGGAGTCAGGGCTTCACTTTGTTTGTACATTTTTTATGGCAATAAAGAATTTTATATTATAAAATAAGACCTTTCTCAAACATATAACTAATTAGGTCATTATACGTCCTCCTAGGGCGTCCCCCTCCCGGCGTATTTTGATTTAGTTCGTTGAAAAGAAAACAAAAATGTATATGCAAATTACGCTGAATATTAAGAATCAGCAGATTTGTGCTGGTCAAACGGACCCCCAAAAGGCGAAGTGAAGCTGGGAAAAAAAATTCACCGTGAATACGGACTTCTAAAAGAGAGATGGGTACAGAATTCTGAAGCAAAGCTCAGAATTGAGTTCGATACTGAAGTATTAAATCAGGCTGATCAAGAAACAGACTGAATTCTAAAACTAGAAATGCTGTTAAATAAATACCCATGTAACGTGGAATTAGGTGCTCTTTCCGGCATCCAGACCAGACTTATCTAACTTTGAACGTTAGTTTAAATTCCTAATAACTAATAATAATAAATGTACGGTGTATATAAAAAAAGTATTTTTATTATTATCAATATTTTACACAGAGTTAATAAAGTAATGCTATAAATGCGAAAATAAGTTAGTTTGTTTCGTTTTCACGCTAAAACGACTGAACGGATTTGGATGAAATTTGGCACACAGATAGACTTTGACCTGGCTAAGGATATAGGCTACTTTACATTCTGGATCGCAAACGAAATCGCGGGCAACAGCTAGTAATATATATCTAGATGCGTTTGATTTGTACACTACAATAATATTAGGAAAAGGTTATTACTTACGTAGTAACCTTGGTCTAATGGTCATGTTCAAAGTAGAAGACTGTTCCTTAATTAGCATTATATGTATAAGGAAAACTGAAAAAACAATAGTGATTTCTGCAGTAGGACTAACATAACAATAACAATATTGTTATGGCTTTTGTAATCGAAACGACGTAAACAACTATCGTTAAACACGAGGCAGCGCGCTTTACTTCCTTTTATTTTTCTTGAATATTCGACTTACTAAACCTACTGTGGATATTCAAAGGAATTTTCCCCTCCTACGTACCAATAAAAAAGGAAAATAATTAAGTTCAAGCACGAACACTACAGAAAAGTGGATATTTCTTTTTAAACCCGTTAATTTTATAGATGTCCTGAACCATAAGTCACAAATCAGATTAAAATAATGAGAAAGTAAAAGTATCGAGTTTACGTGACTTTTTACTTTCCTCCATTAGAGCCGCTGGAGGGATTTACTTTTTTTTGTTAGGCGTGAATTTTATAGAAATGATTAATATCATTTTCTAAGTAGTTAAATTCCATTCGAACAGTCGTTTTTTATTTAAAATAATTTATTTTGCGAACGCGGCTTCCTAACTTGTTTTGCGTTTTTTTGATTGAAAGTGAAAAATTGGTGTTTTGGTGGCCTTAATTGCCTGTTTTGGCTATTGAAGTTTAGTTCTAATAAAATCCTGTCTAAACGGTAATAATAATTAACGTTATTACACAGGACAGATAATCATATGAGCATCAAAAGCCTGCTAGAATAATTGATTGAATCATCAACGTATTCAACCGTCAAAAGGGAAATGCCACTGCCACATTCCCTTAACCGTTGTCTACAGAGAAAATCTAAATCACTCGAAAAAATCGTCATCATCATTATTACAGCCGAAAGACGTCCACTGCTGGACATAGGCCTTCCCCAAGTATCGCCACTTCGACTGTTTCTGTAGTTCTCACATCCAGCGGATTCCTGTTGCCTTCACAAGGCCATCGGTCCACCTTGTGGGAGCCCTTCCATTGCTACGTCTTCCGGTATGCGGTCGCGACTCCAGAACCTTTTGACCCCATCGGCCATCTGTTCTGCGAGCAATGTGCCCTGCCCACTGCCACTTAAGACGCTGACAACACCTAAACCGCGGTCACTGTCAAATTCCATAGAAAAGAAAGAGAAGCGCGATGACACAACGCTTGTAATTTATTGCAAAATATGAAGTATTTATCTATTTACTCAAAACTGAGTTGAGTAATCGAAAATAAAAAACAACCAAGTTCTGCATTCAAATAAGACGTTCTTGTTATTAGTTAAATACGTAACGTATGTTGATATTTGATACAGATATTTTGGATTAGAACTCAAAGTAAGAGGTTAGTTTAACGTTAGTTTGTATCGAGATTTTGTTTTCAAAACGTGTTTTGGTAACAACCAAGTTCTGGGAAATATGTTCAAAATTAATATATATTTTTTCCGTTACCACAAACTATACAGATTTGACAATTTTTTTTCTTAAGCGAAGCGTATTTTGTTCAATTGGGTCTTGTCAGCGCCTTAAGTTCGGCAATTCTTTGGGCTATGTCGGTTACCTTGGTTCTCCTGCGGCTCTTTTCGTTTTTGATTCGATCACGTAGAAACTGCAACCATAGCCCTCTCCAATGCCCTTTGAGTGACTTTTAGCCTTCCAATAAGGCCCACTATGAGCGACCACGTTTCAGTGCCACAGGTCATCACTGGCAACATGCATTGTTCAAAGACTTCCGTCTTGAGACACTGTGGTATGTGAAACGAGAAGATATAAATAAAACGTACCTAAAAATATTTAATTGGCACATAAACTGATGCAAGGGTCTGTAGTTCAAATACTATGTTAAATGGTAGCTGTGAACTCGTTCCTATCACAATTAAACTGAGATTAACTGCAGAGGTTGACACCAATTTAAACTGTTGTTAGCCTCTGTGTAACCTGGCCTGTGGTGCACTTAACTAATGCACCGATGCAATGAGCACTACGAATTGCTGGTATTCTTTATGAGTAATTGATTGGGCTAGGCTCTGTGTGTTTAGCCAGTAACAGTTCAGTGAATAATAAAGCAATTACCTGCGGGTTTTAGCTGCATGTTTGTGTATTGGAAATAAATTCTTGTTTTTTTTTTTATAAAGATATTTGTAGCATTGGAGCATTCAGATACAGTCACGGTCTGAAAATGCTTTCCACCTTAAGGTTTATAATTGCTTGGACACATCTGTGTCACAAGGTCGATGATATAATATGTGATTTGATTAGATAAAGAGCATGGATTTTTTTATTTACGCATCGTTTATGATAGATATAAGAAACCTTTCTTTGTAAAAAAAAAAACGATAGAATATTAACTGGCATATACGGACATTAACAAAGCGAGGTCGAACTTATTACTAAAAACCGGCCAAGTGCATGTCGGACCACGCACAATAAAGGGTTCCGTAGTGGGGAAGTTGGGATAAATTTATCCCAAGAACAAACTCAACATTGTAGTTGAAAACATGTTCTCCCATACATCGATATAATTATGCCACGGTCAATTCTCCAATTGCAAATTTAAGTTTGTCGACTATTACTCGTTAACTTGTAAAGCCCACTTAGCTGTAATAGTTTTCCTTTTAATTTCATTATATGTACTACTGCCATGGATTTTTCATATCTCCATAAACAACCATTTAGCTGGCAGGGGACGACGACAATAGACTCTAACAAAAATTTGCACTTTAATGCTTAATATTACGCAAGCGGATCCTTGAATTGAAAAATAGTTCTGCAATGTTTTTAAACGACCTATCCAACGATACCCCACACCATGGGATATATTTTTTTTTTTGGGAAAAAATATATTTTTCAAGATGTTATTGTACATATCACTTTGTGATTAATATGTATACCTTAATAATAATTAATGTATATGGCTTTCTAGTACTAAGCGTCTCTGAGCTATAGTGGGGACAGACAGACAGACAGACAGACGGACATGGCGAAACTATAAGGATTCCTTATTTACTACGGACCCTAAAAATGTAAAATAAGAAGAAATAATCAAATATATTTGATATCATCCCATTGCCATGCACAATGTGATCTAAGAGCTACAGGGTTTTTTTTTTCGTTCTGACAATCGTAGCGATGAACCATTATGCCCCACAGATTTCACAATCGGGTTCATATCTGCTGACCGAGCAGGCCATTGAATGAGACGAATGTCACGGTGCAAGTTAAACCACGTCATAGTAGACCGGGCCGTGTGTATCGGTGCATTATCCTGAACGTAATCAATTAGTGAGCAGTGGTGGCCCAGTGGTAACGGCCGCGACTTACGAGTTCTAGGTCGTAGGTTCGAAGTTTCGAACCCAGACAGGCGCTTTACTTTGTGTAAATTATTTCATCACCACTGATCTCAAAACGGTGAAGGAAAACATCGTGAGGAAAACCGGCATGTCCTAGAACCAAACATTCGAAGACATGTGACATCTACCAACCCGCAAAGGCCCGCGTGGTGGATTATGGCCCACTCCCTCTCACAGAGAGGAGGCCTGTGTCCCAGCAGTAGGAACATTATAGGCTGATTATGTAATCAATTTGTGGGAATTCTGCTGCAGGATACACAACGCACACAGTAGGCAGCATCACCTCTTCCAAAAGCGACACATAATTATTCGCAGGAGCCCTACTGTTAGGCGACCAAATTCATTTTGAGACACGATATGAGCTTCATGTCTCAAGACGAAAGTCTTTGACCAGTGCGTGTTGCCAGTGATGACCTATGGCACTGAAACGTGGTCGCTTACAATGGGCCTTATAAAAAAGCTAAAAGTCACTCAAAGGGCAATGGAGAGGGCTATGCTTGGAGTTTCCCTACGTGATCGAATCAGAAATGAAGAGATCCGTAGGCGAACCAAGGTCACCGACATAGCCCGAAGAATTGCCAAACTTAAGTGGCAGTGGGCAGGGCACATTGCTCGCAGAACAGATGGCCGCTGGGGCCGAAAGGTTCTGGAATGGCGACCGCGTACCGGAAGATGTAGCGTTGGAAGGCCTCCTACAAGGTGGACCGATGAGCTTGTGAAGGCCGCAGGAATCCGCTGGATGCGGGAAGCACAAAATCGGTCGAAGTGGCGGTGCTTGGGGGAGGCCTATGTCCAGCAGTGGACGTCTTTCGGCTGAAATAATGATGATGATGAGCTTCATCATCATCATATGACTCGATTTAAAAGTTTTTGTCGGTAAATATAACAATCGACTAATCAAAATCAAGACATTGTCGCGCAAAATTAAGTCGGGCAGTATTGTGGTGAGGTTTGAGTTCCACTTTAGTAGCATGATATCTGTTGTGTAGCTCCGCTCGGTGCAAAGCTCGTCGAACCGCGCGAGGACTCACATTATACAAAGCACCAAATTTACTAGTTGGTGTGAAACCGTGCTCTTCGTAATGTCGAACTATATCAGTTAGCAGCGGTTAGTATCGGCCGTCGTTGTCCTGAATTGCTTCTATGATTCGGTTGTTAAATCAGTTGTTTTTTTTTGTACAAAATCTTTTATTTTATACTTTTTAGTTGTGGTACGTAGGTACCACAACTAAACACAAAACCCACACTAATTCGTATACCAAAATTTGCTATTAAACAACAGTGACTGGATGTTTTAACATCATCAATATACACCGAATGGATTAAATACGTATTATTGAAGCCAACTCAAAAACTACTCAATCAAAGTTAATAAAATTTATGTGGGACCACCGCGCAAGCTTCCTCTACCAAATAAAAGACTTATAAAAATCGGTTTATAAACAAATAAGTTATGATCGAACGGATATAATATATATATAAATTAAGAACCTCCTCCTTTTCTTGAAGTCGGTTAACAATCATTTATAGCCAGAGTGCATCTCATGACAATTACAATAAGCCCAAACACGGCTAGGATACATTGTTTTTTACGGAGTTCCGGTGCCTACCTTCCGGCTTCATCATCAGATCAGTTTGATGGTACCGTTTTGATCAGAACCATTTATTTAAAGGACATGACCAGTTCCTGCCTTCGAATTCGGGAACATGTGCAGGATTACAGCTTTTACACTAAGATTTTAAAATAAATATCTAATTTATCATGGTTATATTATTTCGATTAAAGCCCAGGTTAAAATATCTGAAAAAACAAATTTTATTTGCATCAGCTTTTCTCATTAATGCACTTTCTGATTTTGACGTTCCATTGTATCCATAATCATCCAGTAACCGTAATAACCTACACCTATTATAGGAATAATAAACTAAGACCGAGTTATTTTCGATCAAGTGAATTTTAATGACAAGGAATATGTATGTTTTGTTAATAGTTATTTTATTTAATGACACGCCTACAGGTTAGATTAGGTTTTTATTGACGCGTGTATGTAATTCTAAGACCGAACTCCCTAACTTTTTAAATAATCGCTGCTTATAAAGGAGTGTTATTTCTTTGACAAAGCATCTGATATTATTAGTGGCGGACACCTGTGTAGGGTTCAATGGGGGTCCATCTTTTTCATAAAATCGATAATTCAATGGATTCGAGTAAAAGCGTGAAAAATCAAATAGATTTTCGAATTTATATTTTATTTTACCGGTTTGAACTGTGTTTAATTAATATTAAGTATAGCTTTATTATAGTTGTATCAAAGTGAATATTTATTTTGAATTAAACAGTCGACATTTTGTTATTTTTGTTGTAAGAGTGAGGGATTTTTGCCCTTACACTGCCCTAATGTCATTCCATACGTAGGATAATCGAGTGAAAATATGGTTCTTCGGTTGAGTTCTTAGCTAGTAAAAGTAACTGATTTCGATTTTAGTGTGATACGTTCGAGAAAAAATCAATTATCAATTTATCGTTCTCAGATTGCCATTCACATCCCTATTTACATATTCGGTCTTGGCGTCACGTCAGGTTTCATTGCAGTTCCCGACCCACGTTGTGTTTATGCGTTCGTTGTTTACGGTGCGATTATTGTGTTCTATTTTTATCAACTATTGCTATTCTTTACGGACATCTTCAAAACCTGGTTACCATTGCTATTCTCAAAGGATTCATCTGTTTGCCCTACGATTCGGTTAAATGGATATTATGATGAGATGCCTAAACTGTGGCATATCCTTAAGGCGGGTTCAAAGGCATATTATGTCAACGTTAACCTTGCCCCTGTAAGCGAGACTTGCCCGATGGTTGAGCAATCAGGTATACCACCTATACCACATTGAAATACTATTTAGCAACAAGACAGCTAAAAAGTTTGACACGGCCGTCGCGGCGGTTCGATTACATGTGAGCCATCAAAACTTAACAAAGCAGCGTTTATTTGGTGGATGGCATAAGCCAGGCTTATGAATAGTCAATCTATTATGATTATTGCTACACATCGCTGGATAGGACACTGAATATAAGTCAAGTGTGTAATATACATTCAACTCTGAATTTTCATAGAATTTCATAATACAGGTTTTTTTAAACAGTTAGGTACATAAACAAAATAAAAATATATTTTATTTTTCAGCTACCATTAGATGCATTTGTTTATCACCCATGTTTCAACTTATTGAATACCGAACAGGCTGGCAATGACGGATTGCTAAGTCATATAATGGTAGGTTGTGGGTGTGGTCTCTCAGTCAGAGGACTACGCTTCTATATGATTCCTGCAGACAGCCCGTTACTACCCATTATTTCCCATGATAATTATCAGGTAAGATATTTGATCATCTAATTGCAGGTATTTATTATTTTTATGGTTAGTTGAAGAAAATATAACTTTTTATGTTCTGCTGTTCATGATGTGAACTTATCTTGGTGCAGTAATTCCATGTGATTGGTAACAACCACAGTACTATGCTGTATTTGTCACATTCAGTCTATAATGATCAACATTATAATAGCATTTAAAATCAATATTAATAAGTATTTGTATTTTTAGGATGCGGTAACCATCTATGCGTGTCGGGCCTGTTGGACTCGAGCAAATCGTCAGTTAATTCAGGATTCATCAAGGGGCTTACAAGATAATGTGGCGCCAGCCATGCAGGCTGGGCACCAAGACTATGTGCTCGCAACAGCATAATTTTTAGAAAATATATTGGTTTTCATTAAAGAGCATTTAATGTTTTTTTGATATTTTTATGAATTTATTGTAATTAGTTATAAGTTCCCCGGACTTCAAACCCGAGACCACTTGTTAATGATAGACCATCTAATTGTACTTTGTTTTGTCTGTCTTTCCTACCTTTTTTATTCATGAATATTAAAAACAATTTATTCATTCAAATAATAGTTTTATTATTCAGTGTAATCCTCATCCCTTCACAAATAATATAAGCCTTAACGACCCGCATACTCGTTTCCCCCCTTCATGGTATAAAAAAAAAAAACCTAGCGCGTCGATGGCGTGTTGAATAGTAGAAAATAATTCTTAAACTCGATAACCACAATGCCTAGCGCCATCTCTTATCGAAAAACAGAGTTATTTAATGAAAACTTATCTTTATTTTTCTCAGTTTCCTGACCTTTTAGACTCGTTAAACTTTTTTATTTGTAAACTATAGAATACAACAATTCCAAAAATAAAACAATATTTGCTGCACATTGATGTTAACAACTAGGCAGGTGCTCACAGTCCCACTGGTCATGTCATTTGCTTCGTAATAGTCGCTTAGCTATATTAATCGAGATGTCTTGTCGCCACCCGTGAAATACGTATCATTGAGGAGTTCCGGTTGTCATCTGTGGTCTTCTTCACCAGTTCCACATTACCAAATTATACTTTCTGAATGCAAATGATTGATTTGTGAATGAAAATATAAAAATCGCTATATGCATGCCTATAATATTTGAGGAGTACCCTCAATTCCTCATGGATCCCATCATCAGAACTGGATTTTGATAAAAATGGGACCAATCTGAAAGTATATCCTTTCACGTAAAAAAATAAATTTTCCAAATCGGTTTATAAACGACGTAGTTCTGAGGTAACAAACATAAAAAAAATACAACCGAATTGTATTCCTTTTTATGAAGTCGGTTAAATAGTCATTAAATACTCTTTTTGTTTGAATAGATGCTTCAGAATTATTAAAAAGTACCTAGATATAGCATTTAAGACTACTTCAAACAATGTGATAAAGGATCTAATTTGAAAACTGATAAACATTTTTAGACCGCGTCTGTACATAGATACCTATTAACTTTGAACGAAAATAGTTGATGGTTGGTTGATCATGAACTATCTCTGTAAAATACTCTGAAAGGACTTTGTTCTCGTTTTATTTTAAAATTTTATTCGATTCAAAGTCACTTGAATTGAATACAATTTTACGTTAGATATAGAGATCAAAACTAGTCAGATATTCCCAACACCGTAGAAAACACATAAAAATTCAAGAGATCTTTAATTTTATTTCGGATAGAAAACATACCTACATCATAGGTTTTTTTTGGGTGAGAAATCATCAAATAACTTCTCCCGCTCTGGGCGGAGCGGAAGGGTGTGTCAGACTCTTACTGATTAAAACCCACCCGTATTCCTTACGTTGCCTGTGTAGCCAGGGGCCTCGGTGACCTTTTAGTACCTTCCCGCGACCCCGGTAGGCATCGGCCCTAGTGGACCCCTACATTTGTGCAGACGACATCTCTTTGAGGCGCGCGTGGAATAAAACGCGCCGTCGACCTGGGCCTGGTCCTTACCGGACGGTGAGCTACCCATTGCTCAACGTCCGCAAGCCCACGCCTACGGTGGCGGGAAATCCGCCCGGGATTCCTGACGCCCAGGGCATCTCCTGCGGCGGCTAGGGGCGAGAGGTCGCGAAATTTGCCTTTCCTTCAACCGTCCTGCCTCCTCCTTCGCGAGCATTACTACTTCGCAGAAGGAGGTGACGGCTGCCCATGCCCTCTCGCTCCGTACCATGGCCTGAACCAGGGCCGGACGCGAGAGATCTCTGCCGCCGATCGCCTCCACGAGGACACGGCGGTGCTCTGCCCAAGCCGGGCAGACCTCCACCTTATGTTCCACCGTGTCCTCCGGGCGATCCACACTGTGGTGACACCCGGGCGTTTCCTCCCGCCTTATCCGAGACATCATAGGTACCTAACAATATTATCATACAGAGATGTAATCATCATACAATAACGAAAATTACAAATCTTTATTAGATATCTAAGTGATTCTGGATAACTGATTTCTGGTTTCTGAGATGTTTGTGAGGAATTACTCAGTAGCAGCCCGAGGTCTGGATTCGTGCCCCGTTGATTTAAACATAACTAGCGAAACGTGAGTGTATTCTAGGTGCACTTCTGCCGTACCCTTCGTAGAGTATAGGCGAGATGTTATGTTATATAATGATTTATGTGTAGTTTCTGAGATGTGATCGATTTACAATCCCCCATGTTCCTAAACGTATAGGAGAAAGAAAATACGTTTATTTGCGGTAAACATAACGCAAAGAGAGAACACAAATACAAAATAACAAGTGCGGGAAAATATGCATCACATCCACGCAAAACGGCCATCGCTCAGCATAATGCTGCGACCCTATGCGAGACAGAGCCCCAGCACTGGTTTTAAGCGACGGCCGTCTAAATATGTGAACGGTTTCTCATTCGATTACGTTCATGGTATATTGTTGCTCAATCGAGCTCGTCGAATGCCGTTTGACACCAAACATCGGACGAACGCCTTACTCCCGATAGGCCTATAGATATTAGGTGAGCTGGTTGGTGCTAGTGGTTGACCACTTTTTTCAACCCTAGTACTAAGTTCATAAGGGTGAAAAGTGGTCAACCGCCACTGTCCGCGATGGTTAATACATTATTTATGCTAGTGGTCGCAACCGCTACTTACTGCTAAGCACGAGGTCCGGGGTTCGATTCCCGGTCACAGTGTTATTGGACTTTTCCACCAGAAATTTCTCAGTAGCAGCCCGGAGTCTGGATTTGTACCCGGTTGATGACAATAGGCTCACCCCCTAATACATGGGTGATGTTATGTATGTTTTATGTGTAGTTTCTGAGACTTGAGCGATTTACACTTCCGCATGTTCCCAAACGTATAAGTATATGAGACCACTTTTTGCAACCCTAATACTGAGTGCATAAAGGTGAAAAGTGGTCAATCACCACTGTCCACAATGGTACATACATGACTTATGCAGATTATTGTAAAAAAACATATTGTTTTCATTTACTCGTACTAGCCGTAAAAGATTATCACTTCAGTGGTGTGCCAGTTCTAGCAAATTGTCACGGTAAACCATGATTAACTAGGTAGGTATTTAATTAAACCTTAGCTTCTCGTCTCAAAACTCTTATTGTTCTTTCACCTATTTCGGTCAACTAATAACGGCAGTTAACATTATTTTTATTGTAATTTCAGAAACCGGGCGTTATTGTACCTATTATGAATTAGTATCATTATACCAGAAACCATCAACCATCATTATACCATTATACCATCGACCATCATTCACAGCCCTCAACATCTCAACTTTGGTGGTTCAAGACTTTCCTCAAAACGATTCGCTGCTAACTGCTATATCCTAACTATGTATAATATTATAAATGCGAAAGTGAGTTTATTTGTTTGTTACGCTTTCACGCTCAAACGGCTATACAGATTTTGATGAAATTTGGCACATGGGTAGACCATGAGCTGGGTTAGGACGTAAGATACTTTTTATCCCGATATGCCTATGGGATCAAGGCTTATGCAATTGAAACCGCGGGGTGCAGCTAGTTGAAGTACTCTAAATCTGTTCCGTTTTATTTCTAGTTAAGTTTCTCAAGTCTACACTTAAATGACAAATAGTGTTGCGGCAATAAGAGGCTTAGCGAAGCGCAGCGAGGCTTGGAGACGAAGTGGAAGGTCGACTATATTCCTGACATACCTACGACTATGGCCATAGTTAAGTATAATATGTTTTATGTATGTATGGATCTATGCCTTGTATATGTAAATGGTACACCACACACTACCTGCAGTATTGTCTCTCCATCCGAAGGTTGTCTTTAAAAGATCCCTTTTAGCGATAAGACCGTCCAATGTCACCCCTTGTAAAATTTCTGCATTTGTATCTGTAAGTTATAATTGTGTTAATTAATTTATTAATTAATAAAAAAAATATTATATAGAAATAAATAATAAATTTATTTTTATATACGTTATGAAGTGGATATATAATAATTATGTACAGATAATTATTATATATCCACTTCATAACGTATATAAAAATACGCTTAACATAGCCGAGAGTCACTTATATCTACTCCAGGTCATTGTGATCATATTTTTGTACTGGACCATACCCGAGAACCTTCTGGTTACGGAGTTATTGAAGGTCAAAGTTTAAAGTGAAACTTTTATTCCATCGCCCCAAATCTGCTCGTCCATCTATCGCATGTCGCATTACAGCCGGCCGCGGAGTAGGGGTAGAGGGAAAGGCGTTTGGCAGAGCAGCAAAGGCCGATATGGCGGCGCCCATGGCTCGCATCAGCTTCACTAAAGTTTCACTTGCATCGTGGTTTCATAAAACCAAACAATTTAAAAAAAATCACGAAAAAACGCTTTTAATGTTATAATTTAAAATCAAAAGTCATTTATTCAAACTTGGCTGAGGATCAGCACTTTTCGAACGTCAAAATTACATAAGACAGTCCCCCAAAACGCCCAACCTTCGAAACCCAACCTTCAAAATATTTAACTTTACAGACCCCCAAAACGCCTGTACCATTGCATGCACATATGCTTAAGCAACTTGATTTGCGTGCGTTAGGTACATTGCGCGCTGCCGTAAAAAGCGATTTTTCACACCAGAAATAAAATTCGTTTTACAGCATTAATTTTGATCAATGTAGTTTTATGTACAGAATGCGTTGATATAACTATGTGACAAGTCTTTTTATAACCTGTATGTATAATAACAGCCGCACGGGTCGATCGATCAGGTTAAGCTACGCTTGCCGCGGTTAGTCCATGGATGGGTGACCATCTTTACATACCAAGAACCCTCCATGTCTCGGAAAGTAGGTTAAGCCGCTGGTTCCCGCCGTCATTTGTAGATCTTTGACAGTTGTTACGGTCGTCAGAAGCCCGAATGTCTGACAACCAGACTTACCAAGGGGTATCGTGTTACCCAGTAACTGGCTGGGTAACACATCTATCTATCTATCTATGTATATAAAAATCAATTGCTGTTCGTTTGTCTTGTTAAAACTCGAGAACAGCTGGGCCGATTTAGTTGATTTTGGTTTTGAAATGTTTGTCGTAGTCCAGGGTAGGTTTAAAATGAGAAATAATAGGGTAAGTAGGGTAGGTAGCGTAGGTAAGGTAGGTAGGGTAAGGAAGATACCTGCTACCCGTGCGAAGCAGGGCCGGGTAAAGCTAGTGTACACCATAAAAATTACTGTAAATGTAGGAATTTTACATAGGGTGAACTATGTTGAGAAAAAACTAAGCAGCTTATGATGACCATACGTCATAATCTTTCTATAATAACATAACATCACGCTTCCATAATCCCCGAAGGGTTAGGCAGAGGTTTACCTACAGTACATCCACATTTCGCCAGTTATGTTTTAAGTCCCATGTAATAAAGAAAGGGGCAGAATGAAAAAAATCAAATCAAAAGTCATTTATTCAAACTAGGCTGAAAATCAGCACTTTTCGAACGTCAAAGTTACATAAGACAGTCCCCCAAAAATGCCCGCCCGTCACCAGTTCCTAGTGCTTTAGCTGGGAAGAAGAAGTGGTGGAACAAACTCCCC
This sequence comes from Atethmia centrago, assembly GCA_905333075.3. Taxonomy (NCBI): domain Eukaryota; kingdom Metazoa; phylum Arthropoda; class Insecta; order Lepidoptera; family Noctuidae; genus Atethmia; species Atethmia centrago. The sequence goes on from HG995367.1 coordinate 23,086,998, forward strand.
AGCAGCACGTCTGTCTGTTTAGTTATATAAACTTGATTCTATACAAATCGTATGCAAAGTAATTAACATTACGAAACACAAAACATTGGATTAAATTACACACTTGCCATACGTTAGCTAGCACGCGCCAGTATACCAACAAAACAATGAACAAACTGTACTCAAGCAGATAAAAATTTCAACATAAAAAAAACGTAAATAGAACTTAATTTCTAAATAAAAGCCTCCAGGCATAAAGGGCGTGCCCGCTTACATAAGGCAATTGCTGTAGCTCGAAGTGAGAAATGATAAACTAGTAACCCCATCGAAGTAAAATAAGTAAACAATTACTAATAACAATTAAAACCATGATCAGCAAGACGACCAGTCACCACAAGCAGCACCCGTTCACGAGCATAACGCAAAGATCAGCCATCACCCCCCTCGCCATATTGCAGAAATCTAGACTCCAGGCTGAATCAATTCAGCCTATCGCAATCCACTGCTTGTCATAGGAGTCCAGGGTTACCGAGGCCCCTGGCAACATAAGCAACGGAACGAACCCGGGTGGGTTTTAGTCAGTAAGAGTCTGACACACCCTCCCGCTCCACCCAGAGCGGGCGAAGTTATTTGATAATTTCCCACCCAAAAAAAAAAGGCTGCGCCACAACTCCCTGTCCTCCGCCTTCCGCATCCAGTCTGACTCAGCAACCTTCTTAAGATCGTCGGTCCATCTAGCTAGGCGTCCCACACTATGCTTGCCGATACGCGGTCTCCACACCAGGACTCGTCTGCTCACTGTGAGCAATGGGTAGCTCACCGTCCGGTAAGGACCAAGCCCGGGTCGGCGCACTATGGGAAAGCCCCATACAAAGCAGTCTCAAAACCGTTTCACGTGAAGTCGTTGTTATGAAATAAAAATAATAAATTAATATAGTCGAATAAATAAGCTTTCTATTCGCATTTTTTTTTTGTTAATCATAATGTATTAGAAATAGGCATCAAAGCTAACTCTTGTTCAATAACGTAATTTTGACGCAATATGTTACTGCAATTCAACGAAAAATACTTCAGTATTACTTGGGAGACTCCTTTTCCGTTACTTTAATTATAAAACCGTATGCTACTGTAGATGAAGTACTGAAGTCTTGTGTATCTACGTGCGCTGATTTCACGAAATCTGATTTTGTACTGATACTGGCAGGCTCTAATGACAGAAATCCGATGTTAGTTCAGACGTACTTACACTACACCCTGTGCCAATTAAAGTCCACGAATGTACTAGTCGGTAAGATTTATAATAATGACTACATAAACACGAATTCGATAAACAACTCAGTAAAACTTGTGTGTAATAACTGTGAAAATTCAATGTTCATTTCTTTGGATGTCAATCATTATGTCAGACAACCGAAAAATGTAAACAAATTGCAAGCATGTCGACTAATTCATAGAGAAATTTTGCATAAAAATTACAAAATTAATTACCAAAATTATATGGCAAAAATGGCAGAATATGAAAAACAAAGTAGAGTAAAATATTTTACAAATGCTTCTACCCAAACCGATTCTAATGACTCATCGATTGATAGCAGTATCCTCATACAAACTAAATCTGTAAGTTCCGCGGCACAAACTGATGAAGTCACACAACAGACACAACAGTCAGATTTTTTTCGTGAGTGATACATATACTGCTAGGGCATCACGTAAAAGTAAAAATAAACATTCAGTCTCATCACATCTTCCATCTAAATTGTGTATATGTCATCAGAATGTGTGTGGAATTAGCAATAAGATAAATGAATTATCCATTTATCTTGAAACGCTTGAAAGAAGGGCAGACTATGTATGCTTAAGTGAACATTTCTTGAACGATAAAAATGTAAATTTATTAAATATAGAAAATTACAATCTTGTATCTTATAATACTAGAAATAAAAATAAAAGGGGAGGAACCTTAATCTTAGCATACATGGACAGAAAAGTTGAAGTTGTAGATGTAATAAATAAAATGTATAGAAAAGAGAGCATTCAAATTTGCTGTATAAAGGATATTAATTCCGGTCTCTATCTTTGTTGTTGTTATCGTAATCCTAATGTTAAAAATTTTGATAATTTTATGAAAAGCTTGGAAAAACTGCTGAAGAATTTATTTAATAGGAAGTGTGTAATTTGTGGAGATTTTAATATTGACATGCTCACAGAGAGCAAAAGACGAAATGAGTTCATGAGCCTGTTGACATGCTATAACTTTAGGTATCTCATTAATACTCATACTTTTATGCGCAATAACTCTTGTTCATGCATTGATAACATCTTAACTAACTTGCCTGATGACTGTACAGAGGGATGTGTAGTAGACCACAATGGCTTGGCAGATGGACACGGGGCTCTACTGGGTAATTTCGCTTTGGAAAATGTTATTGATAACTTTGACAATAACAATCATATTACTATAAATAGGAGAGTTTTTAATTATAAGAATGGTGTAAATTTTGGACAACGAATACTTGAACATAACTGGAGTGCTATGGGAATCAACACATTTTTGAAGACTTTTGGCAAGATATTTCAGTACAGTTTTGGAAAACGTGAACAAAAAATTAAATTAAGACGTCATTTTCAATTAAAGTGGGTCACAAGAGGTGTGAAAACATCGAGTAAAATGAAACGTATATTATGCTCTTGTGGAAATAAACTTGACGCTAGTGTCCTTCACTACAAAAATAATTATGTTAGAATTTTTAGAAGGGTAATTTCCAATGCTAAAAAACTTACAGTCAGTGAAAAAATTAATCAATCAAAAAATTCAAGTAAAGAAATTTGGAAAATTATAAATAAGAGTACAAATAGGGTTAAAGCAATACGGGCGGAAATTCGACTTAAAACAAATAACCGAATAATAGATAACCCAGAGGAAGTAGCTGACATTCTAGTAAAGCAATTCGCTCATAAGTACATAATGCCTGGTAATGATAGTCAGGATGCTGTCCTTTTTCTTCAACAAAGCTCGGAAAGAGTGGAAAACGATATGGATATCTCGCTTACTACTCCGAATGAAATTTCAAAAATCGTGAATAGTATGCAAAGTAAGAAATCTTGTGGCTATGACGAAATTCCGATATCAGTAATAAAAGACAATTTAGCAATTTTATCTGAGCCACTCTCGAATTTTTATAATAAGTGCATTGGAGAAGGCATTTTCCCGGAACAACTAAAAATTGCTAAGATAACCCCAATTCATAAAAAGGGCACAAAAACTGATGCGACAAACTATAGGCCTATTTCTTTGTTGCCCACTTTAGCAAAAATTTTCGAAAAAGTTTTAAAAGACCGCTTAAGTAGACATCTTAATTTGAATAAAGTAATTAATTTAAGATAATTTGGATATCAGAAGAATGTTGGTACGGGAGATGCTATTTATATGTTACTAAATGGTGTGGTTAATCAAATAAATTGTAAAATAAGAGTAGCTGGTATTTACTTGGATTTAAGTGCGGCTTTTGACACTATTGACCATAAACTTCTCATCACAAAAATGGACCACTATGGCGTAAGAGGTAGAGCCTTACAACTCTTCACTTCTTACCTTAAAAATAGAAAAATGTTTGTCGAACTTGATTCTACAAAACCAAACGGATATAAAAGCAACTACAGGTCTTCTATGTTAAGCATTACTGCCGGTGTGCCTCAAGGGTCAATTTTGGGCCCTCTATTATACATATTGTTCACTAATGACCTAATCAATTTCGCACATAAACTTTTACCGGACATACAACTTGTAGTTTTTGCGGATGACACAAACGCTATAGTTGCTGCTAATGATATCCAAGACCTTACTGTTAAGGTGAACGCAGCTCTAGAGGCCTTTCATTCTTGGTTCAATGCGAATATGCTTATAATAAACACAACTAAAACCAAAATTATGTTATTTAAAACTACTGCTCGTAACAAAGACAGTATGGACATTGAACTAGACAAAATTAAAATTGAGCTTATCAAGGAGGTCAAGTTTTTAGGAATTTATATTGACGAATTGTTGAATTGGAAGAAAGAATTAGCAGCACTGGATTCATCTATATCATCGGCTTGCTATGCCTTAAGAACTCTTAGAGATGAAGTTAGCATAAAACATTTAAAAATGGTATACTATGCGCTGATCGAGTCTAAACTGAGGTATAGCATACAGTTTTGGGGAAACAGCTACCATTATAACTGGCATAGGGCATTCATTCTCCAAAAAAGAGCGATCCGAACCATTGTCCGCATTTCTCAACGAGACACCTGTCGGCCATATTTTAAAGAACTTGGCATTCTCACAGTACCTAGCCTTTATGTAGTAGTATTGTTAAACACTTTTAAAAAATATGTATACGACTACGAAACAGACGAGAACAGGCTGGTAAGGGAAAAATCACGTAGAAAAGACTTTGGAAACAAAATCGTACCGACTTTTGGAATAGTTAAGCATAGTCCGCAGTATCAGGCAGTTCAAATATTTAATAAATTACCGCTGGAGTTAAAAAGCATTCTGTATACAGGCTCATTTAAGGCAAGGCTCAAGGCTTTCCTGTTGGAAAGATGTCTCTACTCATTAGATGAGTTGTAATAGTCGTATTGTTCTTGAAACTGACATGTAATATTTTTTTATGGTGTTTTATTGTGTACCGTGTTCATATGACTTTTTTTTTTTTTGATTATTCTTTTTCGATTATATTGCAATTCATTTATTGACATAATGGTTTAATAATTTATGTTTGCATGGTATTTTACATTTTATTTATATAATTCCTCAGTAATTTTCTAATTTTAATTTAATTGCATGTTTTCGTATGTATTTGTATATCTAATTGTATTAATGTTTGATGTTGGATTATATTCGAACGCAATGTAAATTGTTACTGAATAAATAAATTGAAATTGAAATTGAACGCCACATTACTCGAAAGTTTTTTATATAAATGTACAAGTATTATACATTTTTAGAATGCTTATAATCTCCTTATAATGTTTCATAATTAATATTATATATATTGCATTGATAAAATAAAATTAACCGATATAGTTTAAGATAATATGTTTTTAGGGTATTTTTTTTGACTAGACATTTACCCTTTACCGCTGCTTGCCGCTGTCGAGATATTTATTGTATTAAGATCTTTATACTTTAGTTTATGCAAGGAGAAAAAAAAAATGCACATACTTGCACTTTTTCTGACACGGTGCCAAAACATATCGCGAGATAAAAATTATTTTTTTTTTCAAGTTCTTTTTATTTCTCATAAAGTCATTTGTTATCTATTAAGGTCCAATTGATAAATAGTTCATTAGAGTGATAATTATTATTAATAGTTCTTGGTGGTTTTGATACAGTTTTGACCACCTTACTTGATAAAATATGGTCACTTATCTATTAGGGTCAAAATAAAAACAGGTTGGTTATGGGAAGAGTGCAAATGATTAGTATCTTATCTTTTTGCACATAGCACTATTTCATAGACCTATAAAAGGATTGTGAGCCCTGAAACATTCACAGTTGTTGGTCAAACATTCAGTTGCCCTAAAAAGCAGTTAATACCATATTTTCAACTATTTGCAAAGTTGACTAATTTGAATAATGGGTGAATTTGTTTGTAGTGAACGAGTGTTGTGCAATTTGTTTATAAGTGGGTATAATATAAAAGACTACTTCCAAGAAAATTTCAATTTGTCACCAGAGGATATGGCTACTGTGGTCTCCTCCATTCAAAGAAACTTGGTATCTAAATGTAACGAACGCTGGAGAAATGCATCTCGGATGAAAGACCGCTTTGAAAGTAAGAACGTCAGCTGGTTAGATGGTCAATTTCGTGTTCCACTAGAGTGTCGGGTCACGGTTAATGAACCTAATATGCCTGGAAGTAGTGGCGGCAGACCCTCAAAACCATACGAAGAATCTTCAGAAAAAACAAAAAAACGAAAAGACATGGAATTAATACAAGAGTACGGATTGGACTGTGTGCTCAATGCATATGCTCAGGAGTTACGGTCTATGGGTGAGACGAAGGAGGCCGCAATCGTTAATATTATACGACCTGCTTCAAAAAACGATAAGAAAAAAATTGTTATATACATAACTGAGAACCCTGAAGATGTTACACCTTTTTCAAAGGAAGAAGCACTACGGACATTTACTGACTTAGACCTTAACAAAGAACAGTATGGGAAACTTCGACTTTGTTCGGCGGACAAAAACTGCTCAGTGCTTCCTTCTTATCCAACTTTAGTCGAAGCGAAGAAGAAGTGTTACCCACCAGGTTCGAGCATAAGCATTACTAACATAAGTGCAAAAGTCAATCTGCAGGACTTGTTGGATCATACTGTGGCACGTATATTACTAATTGGTTCAGTTTACAAAAACGGTTTAAGAAAGTTGAAACTATTCTGTAAATGGGGTTGTGACGGGTCATCAGGGCAGAGTGAGTACAAGCAAGTTTTGCCCGAAGAAAGCGATTTTATATCAGATGCAAACCTTTTTATTGCTTCACTTGTACCCATACATTACACTCTTAGATGAGACAACTAATACTGTTGTTTGGAAGAATGAAACTTACTCATCTGTAAGATATTGCAGACCTATATTGTTAGAATTTGCCAAAAAAACTCCTAAAAAAACCGCGTCTGTTATCAACAATCAAATACAAAATCTGTCTCCTTCCCTGATAAATAAGAATAACGAGGTAATCGAAATTACTCATGACCTATTTTTAACCATGATTGATGGTAAAGTGGCACAAGTTTTAACTGAAACTCGTTCGAGCGCTTCTTGTACAGTTTGTGGTGCTACTCCTCGGCAAATGAATAACTTAGAAGCAGTTAGGACACGAGATGTGAACGAAAGTTCATTTCAATACGGACTGTCAACACTACATGCTTGGATTAGGAGTATGAAGATACACGGCGCGGCATACGCTGGCAGAGTGTGCCGCTTGGGAGGAGCCACGCCGTGCCCTCATCTCAGGAGTGGGCAGTGACCTGTCGCTGCCGGCCGTGGTCGAGGCGATGGTCGGCAGCGAGGAGTCCTGGGACGCGGTGGTATCCTTCTGCGAAACAGTCGTGTCGCAGAAGGAGGCTGCGGAACGGGAGCGGGAGATCTCTTCCGCTCACCCGGCCCGCAGCAGGCGCACCGGGCGTCGGCAGAGGGCAGACAACGCCCTCTTCCGGCCCCCCTAAATGGGTCTAGGGACGGCGGACTTGGGGACGTCCGCCGCCCCCCATCACAGTGGACCCGAGGTGGCGGCGCGTAGTGTTCCACGCGCGCCCCTTTCAGACGTCGCGGGGGGGTTTTAAACACCTCACCCCCCCCCAGACTTGAGGTGGCCCGCAGAGGCGGGCCGGCACTAGCCGGGGATCGTGGAAGTCGCATTAGATCCCATGATCCCCGGTGCAAGTGTGGGAGGGGAACACCGGGGTGGTTTTTAGTCAGTAAGAGTCTGACAGACCCCTCCGCCTACCCCAGGGCGGAGGACATCCATGAGGATTTTCCACCCCGGGAACAAAAAAAAAAAAAAAAAAAGGAGTATGAAGATGATCTTACATATTTCTTATAACTTGTCTTTTGAAAAGTGGTCAGCTACTACACCGGAAAATAAAAAAAACAAAGACGAAAATAAAAAATTGGTACAAAAGCGGAAATGGGACTGCATGTCGATAAACCTCGACAAGGCACTGGAAATAGTAATGACGGAACACAGCTCGGAGATTTTTGCAGAATTACTCTTGCTCTGCAGACATTACAGGTGTAGACGTAGAACTTATAAAACGAATGTACATAATGCTACAAACTATGTCATCTGGAATGGCTATTAATGCAAAAAAGTTTGGTGAATACGCATATAGTACAGCCCAACTGTACGTAAATATTTATAATTGGTATTATATGCCTTCCTCCGTGCATAAAATGCTTATTCACGGAGAAAAAATCATAGAGTACTATGCTATTTTACCTATTGGACAATTGTCCGAAGACGCGCAAGAATCCCGAAATAAGGATTACAAAAAGTTTAGACTTCATCATTCTAGAAAGTGTTCAAGAGCGGCTACCAATGAAGACGTGTTCCATACCTTATTGTACACTTCTGATCCATATATATCAAGTTTGAGAAATACCTCAGAAACAATATCGAAAGAACTTTTAAATGAAGCCAAGGCCCTGCTTGCTATCAACGAAAATCTGTAGGAACTTCCTGAATTTTGTATTTTATTTTTCTCGTTTGTTTTAATTATTCCATTAGAAGTAAATTTACACCTATTTTAAGTAAATTTAAAATTAAGCCCAGTTTTGTTTTTTTTTCTTATAAAATGCATGTATTTTTTTAAGTTTTATTTTTACATTAATTAATAAACAGAATTTTCAAAATTAAAATTATTTACACTAAACTTTATACATCCAAGAATATGTGTGCAAAATTACAAGCTCTATTTAGTTTTGAAACAACTGAGTTTTGAGACGAAACATACGCGATTTTCCCATAGTGCGACGGCGCGTTGTATTCCACGCGCGCCTCAAAGAGATGTCGTCAGCACAATGTAGGGGTCCACTAGGGCCGATGCCTGCCGGGGTCGCGGGAAGGTACTAAAGGGTCACCGAAGCCCCTGGCAACACAAGCAACGGAAGGAATACGGGTGGGTTTTTTGTCAGTAAGAGTCCGACACATCCTCCCGCTCCGCCCAGAGCGAGAGAAGTTATTTGATAATTTCCCACCCAAAAAAAAAAAGGACTCGTCTGCTCCAGGCTGCTACTGATAAATTCATGAAATCATTGCAATCGTAACTTTAGTATCAACACGAAACCCATAGTAACAACGCTTTTGATTAATCGAGAACAGCTTAGATTTTGACCTTAATAAAAACTCGGCGTTAATTTAAAATTAATTAACTCTATATCAAATTAAAATTAAATTCATAAGAACAGTTAATTTTCCTTCACTCTATTATTTACATCTAGCTTCTGCCCGTGACTTCATCTGCGTGATGTTCAGATTTTTTATTTTTTTTGTTGTATGAAATTATCACTAACAAAAGACTTAGACGGATTAAACAGCGGGTCCCAAACTAGGCACAGCCTGTATCTTGGTGACCCAAACACTACACAAAGTTAACATTTAATGGGTTCTCCTAGTGCAAGATTCTTATGTTCATTAAAAAATTTAGAAAAATTACAATAATGTGAGTACAAAGAAAATAAATAAGATTGATTATATATACAAAAACAGTTAAGGTGAGTAAGTGTGAGTTAGCGTATGTATTCTATCAAAGAGTGTGAATTAGGTTCAGAGAGAAATGAAAAATGTGTGAAAAATTGATGGTACAAAATTCACCAGTAGGTATTTGATATCGTAAAATGTATATTGTGTTTTTTCTTCCATACATTGATAACAGTCGTTAAGCTATGAATGAATCCAGGTTATAAACTATCTGTGTACCAAATTTCATCCAAAGCTGTTTTTGCGTAATTGAGTAACAAACATCCAAAGAACTTTATGCGACATCAATATTATTAATTGCCTTTGCAGTACCTACGTGTTTGTGAATATAACGTGTTGTTATTAGAACAGTTAATCGCACAACACTACCATTTAGCGTCGTTAACATTTCGAGAGTAATCAGTGACGTCAGAATGACAGCCTGTTTTATTAGACGTAACACACTGTATTCAGTATGTTCGCGGCCATTCATTTATGAAAACTGGTGATTAATTTTTGCATCAGTAGTTTCATTACTGTAAACTAGAGTCTATACGAGTGGGGGAGACCAAAGAATCGATGGATGGACTGTGTGAAAGATGATATGGCTAGAAAGGGAGTGACCCGGAAGAAAAAGACATCTTGCGCCGACCACAAATAAATTAGGATAAGGATGAATTGGGATGAGAATGATGATGAATCCAGTCTGGATTCATCATCATTCTCATCCCAATTGCGTTGCGTTGCGACTCTAAACAAGAGCAGGTCAAACTTTAGACTCTAAATTTTAAAGTAAACACGATATTGATTGAAGTTTAGAAATCCAGCGTTATGATTGTTATTAACATCGTTAATTTTTTATACAGAATTGAAAATAGTTGCTTTTAAAGGATTTCGCAGACTGGGGCGATATCGCGGGCGCGACCGGCATGTTGCTGCCTGTCATGCCCGCGATATCGCGTTAGTCTGCACGAGCCTTGAATGTTAGTTTTCTCTTTTTATAACTAGCATTAGCCTATTAAAGAACAATGTATGTATGTCCACTTTCATTTAAGAATGATCAGTAACATACCTAATGTATTTCTGTAAAAAAATGTTAGATATAATACCTACAGAAGGAATAGATAGGTACTGCCCGAAATCGGGCCAGGACAAAATTCCAATACTTATTTCTTTTTAGGTTTGCGAACGACTTGTACCAAATTATTGTTTTCGTAAATGGATCTTAATTAAGAACAATTTATTGTATTCGCCGTAATTGCCTTGCGTATTTGAAAATAAGCGATAAAATTACCCTTTTATTATGAAAGGTTTTTGTCGCATAAGCCAAGTAAGGTCGTTCTATATCTCGCCTCCTTGTCTATTAAAATACCTATTGTGGTTAGACAAAGTTAATGTCAGCGAAGGTCGTAAAATAAAAACGAACACATGCTCTTGCATAAACTTATCCATGATTTATCTACGTAGAAAATTCAATATCTCTGAAACCTTTCCAAAACAGACACAATGCAAGAGATTTTGACGTCTTATAAATCGATGAACGCCGGCTATATGCACGAAAAAGTGTCACGTTCCGCCGGAGCCAAGCGTGCAAGCGACAGCGTGGAACTAGCGATAGAAAGGCACGATCGGCCTAAGCGTGCGGCTTGTGACGCATCTCTCTCGCGTTATCACGTAAAATTATCGTCTGTAGACCGACTTTACAGACGATAATTTTACCAACCAAAAAACCAATTTTTTTCGTTACTGGCGGCACGGCAAGGCAAGAGATCCTTCGGCATCACTACATGCAAGCCCATACTGACGGCAACGATGCCGCGGTATCCTTAGGCCCTTGATAGGCACAGCATAGACCCGACCATAAGTGTCTGGATCTCAAATATGCTTAAACTGAGAGCGGTACAAGTCACCGTGAACGACACTACCAGGGCCATAGTGGCGAAGGGCTGCGTCTACGGTGGCCGGAAATCCGCCCGGGATTCCCGACGCCCTGGGCGTCTCCTGCGGCGGCTAGAGGCGAGAGGGCGCGAAACTTGCCTTTCCCTCAACCGTCCCGCCTCCTCCTTTGCGAGCATTACTGCTTCGCAGAAGGAGGTGACGGCTGCCCATGCCCTCTCGCTCCGTACCATGGCCTGAACCAGGGCCGGACGCGAGAGGTCTCTGCCGCCAATCGCCTCCACGAGGACACGGCGGTGCTCTGCCCAAGCCGGGCAGACCTCCACCGTATGCTCCACCGTGTCCTCCAGGCGATCCACACAGTGGTGACACCCGGACGTTTCCTCCCGCCTTATCCGACACAGGAACCTCCCGAAGCTGCCGTGTCCGGTGAGGACCTGCGTCACGCGGAAGGTGAGGACGCCGTGGCGCCTCTCCAGCCACTCCTCAAAGAGGGGACTTATCGCCGCAATCGTGGCGTGCCCAGCACTGGGTTGCGACAACCGTACTTTCCATGACGCCATGAGCGTAGCACACTACGCTGACGCCGCTATCCTTAGGCATGCTGCGACGTCCTTTTTAAATTTTATTGAATTTTCTATTTTATTGTCATACTATTAAGTTGGTGCCGTGCTGTGCCGTGCCGCCAGTGGGCGCAGGCCGTTATTGTGATATTGGGTGCCCCGACATTCCACATTTCCCACGCTTTTCTGAAAAATGTTTGGTGGTAAAAAAATTGAGGACAACTCTCATTCCTTAATGACAATTGACCTTACTGAAGATTCTATTTCAAAACATAATAATAGTAGTAATAAAGTAAGTCAAAATAAAATAAAAAATATGCAAAAGTAAATAAAATCATAAATAAATGCAATCAATTTAGGAAACAACAAAAACACAGTTCCAACAATATTAAACTAAGGAAAGAACGTGGTTTTCTTATAAATAAATTAAATAACTATCAAATTAAGAACGACAATATAATAGAATAGAATAGAATACTCTTTATTATGTACACCATAAAAATTACAGATACAAATGTTGAATTTTACAAGGGGACAAAGACAGTAAGAACATTTATGAGATTGACAACGCTTACAGTCTGACATTCAGGTACTTAAGCGTGCATACATTCACTCTATACTAAGTATGTAAGGTCTGAAAAACAAATTCAGGAGCACCTCCTTGCTGCAAATGAGTTAGTGGACAAGTGCAACTGTAATGCAGACAAAGTGGACCCGCTGACTCTCACCAGCCCTCAATCTTCAATGCAAAGGGAATCTAATCTTGGCACTCTCCCACCACTGTACCAGTCAGGAAGTGCTCAGGTCTCTATTGCCAATCAAGATACACCAGATAGATAGTTTTGGAAAAGGGTTAGGAAAATTACCTAGCAACCACCTGAGTCACTCTTCTCAAAACTATTGTATGCCTCAGACATCCTACAAACAAATAATGTATTCCATAATTAGGAATAAATATGATTCTAATGCCATTATTGCTGTTTATAGGTAATAGTTTTAATGTTAAAAAAGATGATATCACTGATAGTGTCACCAAACTAATGAAGATAAATTGTAAGAAAATAATTTTGAGTGCTTTCCCATACTTTGAGCACTTGTCAAACAGACAAAACAACTACATTCACATATTAAATAATAACATGCATTTCTTCTGTTAGTCACCATAGTGACAAGTTTATATTTTTTGACACCAACATTTTTGTTGATAAGCTAAGGTCGACTAGGGATACTGTGTATATGCCCATTAGTTTTAGACGTCAAATAGCTAGGTTATTAGCTTTTAATATTAACTCAGACATAAACAGTACGTCGAAGTCATATTTAATTAGCACCACAATTAGTAATACCAATGTATTAGATAGATTTTAAATTTTCCATATAAACAGAAATTTCCAATTATCTTTTTTTAAATAAGACACTTCGAAAATGTTTTCTACTAACATTTTAGATCTATGTATCCTGCTTATGTGTATGAAGTTTAATTAAAATCGGTTCAGTCATTTGGAAAAAAAGGACTTGAAAATTAGTATGAAATGCCGTACAGCGTACACACTCTTAAGCCGTTGGTCCCGGCTGTCATTCGTGGATCTTTGACAGTCATTACGGGTCGTCAGAAGCCCGAAAGTCTGACAACCAGTCTTACCAAGGGGTTATCGTATTACCCAGTTGTGGATATCTGATAGGCAGTCGCTCCATGTAAAATACTGGTATTCAGCTGTATCCGGTTGGGCTGGAAGCCGACCCCAACATAGTAGATAAAAGGCTTTTTTTTTTGTGGGTTGGAAATCATCAAGTAACTTCTCCCGCTCTGGGCGGAGCGGGAGGGTGTGTCAGACTCTTACTGACTAAAACCCACCCGTATTCCTTCCTGTTGCCTGTGTTGCGGGGGCCTCGGTGACCCATAAGTACCTTCCCGCGACCCCAGCAGGAGATAAAAGGCTTGGCAGATTGATTGAGGTTGCTCCAACATTCCGCGTTTCCCACGCTTTTCTGAAAAATGTTTGTGGTCAAAAGGTTGAGGGTCACTGCACATATTTATTTATTTAAGTAATTCTGATCCTCGTTTTCAAAAGGGCCGCGCAACTAGGGCCCGATTGACATAAATCTCTAGCGACCTCGACGCTGTTTTCTTTAGTCCTTCGCCAAGTATCGGCAAACTGAAATAAATTGAGACGCCGCCGTTGTTTATTTACAGTAAATTATAAAAGCCAAATTGAAATGTTTATATTTTTAGTAAATCAATACTGGACTTCAGTTAACGAAAGATTTACTTAAGAAAATGTTTATAAAGATTCGTATAATTTTAGATTCGAAGTAATTTTTTTGAAGATCCTTTCGATGTCTTCGATGTAATTTACGATAAAAATCTTGATTGAATTTGTTTCAGAGACAATTTTTGTCATAACGGGCTTCAATGTTCTATAAATTAAATGTTGCGAATAGGTAAATATTTACCTAGATTGTATAACGAATAACTCTTGAATAAACGGGGCGTGCGTGCTGCCAAAACGTCACGAGATATCCTAAAGTGAGTGGCACATTAACATATCTTGCGTCATTTTTCCACGAGGGGGCGTAAGAATCACTTCGGTATAAAGTATAAGTAAACGTAATTTTATTATCAGCTGCCTCTTTTTATAATATTTCGAAAGCTCAAAGAAAAATGACTAAGCGGTTTCGTTTGAGTAAATATGGGTTAAAGAGGTGATTAGCCATTTCCGTGTTTTTTAACGAAGTAATGTTTAGTTTGCCTGATGTAATGTAACCCAATTTCATGAATCACGAGTAAGTACACCTTTTGATTATATAAAGTTAGTAAGGTTTTAAGGCCACAAAAGAAAATGAATCATTTTATAAAATATTTTATAAAATGATTCCCAGGTACACGAACTTAAAACTGAAAAGCTTACCAGATCTGAAGGCAGGTAGTTACATAAAACAGGAACAATTGTATGAAAGGCGATCCGTTTACGTAGGCCACTACAAAAGCGCCAGCTGACGATCAACTCATTTGCATCGACTGTCAAAACTCCCAGACCGGATCCTGCTTTGCAAATCCCAAATATGTATAAATAGGAGGGGTTGCGATGTAGTGTTAAGATTCTACATAATATAAGTGTATAATAAATGCTAAAAAATAAGTAAAATAATATTTTTAAAGACAAGCTTTTAGTGATCTAAAAAGTGCTAAATAAAACTTACGAAAACAAGAACTGAAAGCTTGAGGCTTTATCTTTAAGTGTAAGAAGATCGTTCACGCCTCAAGCTTTATAGAATGCTTCAATTTCTATAGAAATTGTTCGATATAAGTAATCAATCACCATAACTAGCCGTGTCTTTTATTACACCCCATAGGAAATCAAACAAACTGACATACATGTAAATGCATAATAAAGTGTTGCCATTATAATTTATACATATTCATAAATTAGAAAACAAGAATTTGCTGCATTAAGGCTTCTTTATTCATATTGTACCAAATAATAAATGATAAATGACTTTTATTTCTGTAAGTAGGTTTGTACAAACACTTTTACATGTCAATCATATTTTTAAAATAAAGCTAGATGAGGTCGGCGTTTCCTATCTGACTACTCTGAGAAGAAAGGCCGAAACAAACTCAGAGGTCTCACAGTCTCTCACAGTCTCTTTTAAAGTCCAGACATAATCTTGGTCAGATCATGTGAGGCCCATGTAGATTGGTGTCTGAAATGGTCCTTTTGAGGAAAGAACCACACAGATTGAGTGGACCTGTCCAGTCAGTGCACGCATTTGTCAGTAATCGTGCAGCTCAACTCAGAACTTAAGGAGCTTAACGATGCGACGAACAATACCAAATAAGAAAGAACATTTGGGTAGGCCGCATAAATTACTCAAATAAGTTGTGATCCTAGACTAGAATGAATAAAAAAAAAGAAAAAAGCAGAACGTACAAAATAATCACTTGCATATCATTACGAAAAACTTCTACTAACGAAAGAGTTGAAATTTAAGCAGTAAAAAATCGCAATCAAAATTTCAGAAAACAACACTTAGAAATTCTATTTAACAAATGAAGGTTCCCAGACAGACTGACCGTTGTTCAGATATCATTTTGTTAGCAAGCAATGTTACATTTGCATAATTAGGGATTGTATTATCGCCATGATTTGGGATAAAAGAGGTCCTACTTAAGATTCTACACGTTTGTAAGAGTCAACTAGGGAATAAGGGAGAAGGGTCGTTGTAAACGATTGCCTGCCTGTTCCCACTTATTTTTATTGGCATATTGTACCTTACATTCTTTGATCATAATCAGCATATACTGTTCCCACTGCTGGGACACAGGCCTCTCTGTAAAAGGGATTGGGTCGTAATCCACCACGCGGACCCAGTGCGGGTTGGTAGATAAATAAATAAATAAATAAATAATAAATAAATTGTTTATTTATCCGAATAACAGACACAGACACAGTTCAAAAAGGTGACAAAAAAATACAATACAATAAGCATATAATTTAGTTTTGTACACAGAAGATTTAAGTCTAAAAAAAAGAAAAAATAAGTCTATGCATACAAAATAATAATGAACACTGTCTCTTAAACTAGGAGACCTGTATCTTAAGAGACAGTGATCGGCCATAATTGAAATTTAATACAAGTTTACAAGAGTGAAAGTGTGTCGATTACTATTCTAAATGTAGGTACCTATATTAATATGTTTAATCAAATATGTGTGAGTGTTGAGGTGTGTGTAACATGAGTGTGTGTGTGGGAAGGGAGTGTAAGTGTGTGCCGATGTATGTGTGTATGTGTATTTGAGTATTTGTGCGGTTTGTGTTTTATAAGTCAAGCGATGTATGATAGCAAAGATTCTGTTTTCATATAGTCCTGCAGTATGAGCCAGTCCGATGTTTTTGATTTTACGTTAAATTTATTTAGGTCTATTACGTCTAGTTCTTTTTGAATTTTTTTAAAGACTTGATGGCTTAAGACATAGAATTGGCGTCGTGCAAATGAGGTTTTGTACTGTACACCTGGGGGAACATATGTACGCTTGCTTGGATCAGACGGAGGCAAACAGGCATGTATCCTCAGGACAGATCGGAGAACAAAGAGCTGCCGGACCGTCAGTACTTTGCAATCAGCGTAAAGCTGCG
This sequence comes from Atethmia centrago, assembly GCA_905333075.3. Lineage (NCBI taxonomy): Eukaryota > Metazoa > Arthropoda > Insecta > Lepidoptera > Noctuidae > Atethmia > Atethmia centrago. Next base: position 23,103,801 of record HG995367.1, read on the forward strand.
TTGTAGGGTATCTGTAGGGTTTCCTCAACATAACTTTAAGTACAGCCCTTTGTGACCTTTCCGCTCGCAGAAGATAAGTCTTTGCTGCTCCACCCCATACAGTTATACAGTAGCCAATAATCGATTGGCATAGTGTGAAGTATACCATTTTGAGAATGTCAGTACTGGCGGATTCTCGGAGAGATTTGAAAATGTGAATAAGACGAAGTGTTCGAGTAGTCAGTGTATCGAGTTGTTTGTCCCATTTTAGTCCATCGTCTATGTGCACACCCAAGTATTTAACACTAACAGCTCTAGAAATGGAGGGGCATGAACACGATATTAGCGGATTCTGGCATGAGTGAGCCGTTATCGTAAAAGTACTTGTAGGTTTGGTGTTGCACCGGATTGCAAAGGGTAAGTAATAGGTTTTATTTAGATTTAATGTTAGCAGATTTATGTCAAGCCAGTTCATTATTGAAGACAGTGCAAATTCCGCCTTCCGTTTCACATCTTCCCACGAGATCCCATCAACCAGAATCGCTGTGTCATCAGCATATGCATAGATCCTACAAGCTGGTAATGACATTCTACAGAGGTCATCTATGTATATTTGAAAAAGTGTGGGGCCTAAAATGCTACCCTGGGGGACACCGTACAGCACAACCTCTTCGTTACTGTAGCTGGAGCCAATCTTTACCTGCTGGGTGCGATTCCTCAAGTAGTCTTTGAAAATTTCCAGAGCTATGCCACGTACACCCAGATACTCCAGCTTGGAGATTAGTTTGGGAACAGAAACTGTGTCGAAGGCTTTTGACAGGTCCAAGAATATACCAAGGCACTTTGTTCTGCTGTCCAGGGATTTAGCAATAGATTGCGTTAGATCCAATACTGCGTCTTCAGTGGAGACACCAGACCGGAAGCCGTACTGGTTATCCGCTATAATATTGTATTTATCGAGAAAGCTTCTAAGATTTTGGTTAAGAATCTTCTCAAGGATCTTAGAGAGAGATGACAGTACTGATATAGGCCTATAATTATCGACACAGCCTCTGTCCCCGCCCTTAAAGATTGGATGGACTATGGCCCTCTTCAGAGAATCTGGAAAAACTCCCTTGTCAATGCAAAGATTGCAGATATATGTTAGCGGCGTTACCAAAATATGACGACATGACTTAAGGAGCGAGGAAGATATACCATCCCAGCCCACAGCGCAGTCATGGCGCATCCGTAGTATAATACTGTCTATGTCGCATTCGTCAACTTTTTGTATAACGAGTGAATTGACAGGCGGCCTCAGTGTCTTATCATTACCAGGATGAATGGTATCGAAGGCTGAAGGGGCTTTATTTGGGTCGTTAATTATTTTTGCAGCCATGTTTTTACCTATATTGCTGAAGAAAGAACAGACATTGTTGAGGGAAGATGCAGGACTCTCGCATATTTTGAGCAGTTCATCAGGACTAGAGCATATTTTACTAGTATTGGTTATTTCCTTAATGGTTTTCCACAATGCTTTAGGGTTATTCTTAGATTTTTCAAGTTCAGTCTTTTCATAAGCTCTCTTTAATTTTCGAAGTAGCATATTGCAGAAATTTCGATAACGCGTATAAGTTACATGTAGTATTAAATTGTCTGGTGACTTCTTAGTTTTTACGTGCAGTTTATCTCGGTGTTTTATACATTTTAGAAGCCCTGGAGTTATCCACGGTTTAAGCGCTCTTTGTTTTCTCGGTATGTTGATATGCTTTGTATATTTGGTAATTGCAGTTGATATCTTTGTAATCAGTGTAGTCATAGCAGTATTTGCGTCTTTAATTTTGTAAATATCTGAGAAGTCTGTGTTTTCTAACTCTGTCTTAATTGCTTCGTAATTTAATCGAGATATCGTGCAACTTTTGTTCCGTGTCGGGTTTGAATTTGAGATCGAAAGAATAATCGGTTTATGGTCAGTAATATGCGACTCCAATACCAACGTGGTGGCCGTTACCTTTGTTTTTAATAAAATGTGGTCGAGGCAGTTTTCCATTCTAGTTGGAAGGAGGTGGGTTGGTAGCAGTCCATGGGACGCATTTAGGATTAGGTATTCTAGTGCACGGTCATTCCTACTGTCCAATTTTATGTCAATATTCAGATCTCCCACAGTTGATATACTAGGTGAGTGCGATATTTCATCATAAATATTATTTAAACTAGTCAAAAAGCTATCGAATTGATCCTTGGTATTATTCGATGGAGATCGATATATTGCTACTACCGAGAGCTGGTTATCAATTTGACATACAAGACTATTTGCATAGTTTATATTTGGTTCCCATACCTTGACGTTTATCCCAATTTTGGTGTAGATTATAACCCCATCATTTTGGTTTGTAATATTTTTTGTTGAGTGCGATTGGTATCCGTCTAGAACTGGAAGGTTAACCACTTTACTCAGCCAACACTCAGTGAGAACAATTAGATCAAAATCAATATTAATCAAACACATCAATGCCAGGAGGCTATCAAAATTTTTATTAACGCTACGAATATTTACGTGCAATAATGTTATACTACTGTCAGCCCTATTTACATATTTAATACATTCATGCGGGTCACAAGAGAAAGAGTTTTCAAGATTAAGGTTATCTAGGTCCTGATTTATATCATTTATGTTAGCCATTTATGTTTTTTTAATAACGAGCAATAAAAAGAATCGTTGAGGGTAATATGTTCTTGATATTTGACAATAACATCGCTTTTCTGTTAAATATAATGTAGTGGCGGGGGAAAGTATGTTTGTGTGTTTTATATTCATTGTAGGTGTGTAAGTAGGGTTTTAATCTGTGTGTGTTGTGTTTATTAGTGCATAATTTGTAACAAAGTGTGAAGTTTATAGTCGAAGTTAAGAGGGTAATTAAAAAGTGAAATAGATGTATTAAATAGCCCATGGTTTCCAAGTTATGTTTGGGCGTAGGTTCAACTAGTCACTTGCTGGTGAGTTGCTGAAGACATTTTTCTGAATTTATCAACAGTTGTTTATCGCCCGTTTGCTTGCGAAGGAAGATATTTCCATTGCTTACCCAACAGAAAGAATAGGCATTTTTCTTCGCAAATTCCCGCGCTAAGTAAAATAGCTTTTTAGAGGAAGAAGTCAGCTGCTCAGCAACATATATCGCCTGCCGTTTCCCCGGTATACCAATCAGCTCAGTGTTCAGTTTGTTCTCTTTGGACTCCTTGTTGTTGTAAGAACGGATGGCAGACAACACGTTGTGTTTTGTTTGCACTGTTGTAAATTCTGCAATGATTGGGCGTGTGGTGGGGGCCGCCGTACCCTTAGTACTTTTTCCAGGGAGGCGATATATATCACGAACTTCGGTTTCGGATATAGACATTCCAGCTAGTTGGCCTATGTTGCGGACCGTTTTTATTAGGCCGGCCGTAGTCTCACCGTCAGTTTGTGGAACATTTCTAATTTCTATTCCCGACGACCTAGACTTATGTTGGAGATCCAGAATCTTCCTCTCAAGACCCTCTATATAGCCACGCTGTTCCTGCCGTTCTTTCTTAAGCTCTTCAACCTCTTTCTTTAATCCTTCAAATTGTTGGTTCATGAAAGACATTGATCGCTCAATCTCTGCATTGGTTTTGCAGATTTCGGCGTTAGACGCCTGAATCTTTATGTTTTGGGCCTTAATCTCACTTATGTCAGTTACTAATTTTGACATGAAAGTAGTTTGATCTTCTAGCATCTTAGTGATACGCGTGTCTTGGTCTCTTTTCCAATTAGCAAGTAAGTCCTCCACATCCTGCTGACCTCGAGGCGAGTGTTCGTGTCTAGGTCGTTTATTCCTACTGGTAACATAGTCGCTTATCTCAATCGCCGAGTTGATGTCCGGTTCAGACTGAGTCTGAGCCAGAGGAATATTTGAAGTTTGCGGAGGAGTGCGCTGGAGACTAGCCATCCTTAATAATTATAAAGAATTATTACCTCAATTTATCTATTAATTAGTCCGCCGCTTTACTCGCAGTTGTTGTTATGATATAATATAATATCAACGACGCACTTTGCAGTTCCACGGTTGCGGGCAGCCGACGTAGCCGATACAAGTTTCGTAGAGGGCTCGTAGCACGTCGTAGCACAGGCCAGTGACGTCGCGTCGTCGCGTAGCACACGTAGGACACGTTGCCGCGTTGGTAGCACAGAACAATTTCGCGCGCCACTGATACTTGCTTGGTGGCGTAGTGGGAGAGCGCCCGGGTCGTCCACACACCTCACCGCTGCGTCGCGAGTTCAAATCCTGGCGAATCGCAGCCACTTCAAAAAAAAAAAATTGGAATCACTAGAAATGTTTATATCCCTTTCTAGGACCGCCCAGTAGGAGGCAACAACAGGCAAGAACTCAACGTGTGTGACACGGAATTGCAAATTACGACAATTGACCAATCACAAAATTTTGAATCACAAAAAATATGGAGAACCGACACACGTCCACTCGCTCAAGTGTCAAGCGACCGAATCGATTCGATTCGGATCGAAATTACACACAATAAATAGCCTACCTGGGTTCGAACCTATGACCTACAACTCGTAAGCGTATCGCGGCCGTTTCCACTTGGCCACTACTGTTCACTTCTTTGATACGTGATTCTATTGATGCTTTATCTTGTGATCGGTTCGTGTTTTATTTTGTACACAGACATGTTAGTATAACTATAAAAATCTACATTTTAGCGAACACTTTATTAATTTATTACTAGCTGTGCCACGATGTTTCATTCTCATAAGTCTTGATCCCGTGGGAAAATCGGGTTAAAAAGTATTCTTTCTCTTAACCCAGATCATGGTCTATCTATGTGCTAAATTTTGGCCTAATCCGTTTAGCCGTTTTAGCGTGAAAGCGTAACGAACAAACAAATAAACAAACTCACATTCACATTTATAATATTATTTAGGCGTTAGTTCAAGATTTCATATTTTTTTTATGCTTAGATGTAGAAACAAATATTATAAAATTCAAAATCTTATTTTTATTAAGGCGAGGAGTGTTGTGGGACATCCGGCTGGAACAAAGTTTCTTTTCACTGTACTTATATTATGTTTTAAATAACAAGCTTAATTAAATAAATTCACAACGTTTGAAAGGAACTGAATGAAAAAAATATATATGAAGGAATGGTAATAAAGGTGTGTTTATTAATAACTAGCTGTTGCCCACGACTTCGTCTGCGCTCCAGGATGAAAAGTAGCCGATGTCCTTCTCCAGGTCATAGTCTACTCATGTGTCAAATTTTATCCAAATCCGTTCAGCCGATTTAGCGTGAAAGCGTAACAAACTCACTTTCACGTTCATAATATTAGTTAGGATTTTAAACACACACATACTACAGAAAAAGTGTCGTGACAGCCAAAATGTTACACTTTTTTCGGTATAGCTCTCAGTCGCTAAGTGTGCAGAGTACAACGTCCGCTTACGAACTTCGTCCCAAAAATAGAGCCAATAAATAAGAATGAATCTACACGCGAAAAGTGGAAAACACCGAGACCATTCCGATCGTAAATATTGACAAGCGTTCGGAAAAAATAATTACGGTCTCAACAAATGATTTGTCCTTTCTACAGTGCCTTAACCCCATTTGTCGGTCGATGTACACGTAACAGAGTTTATACATCGCCTGCCATTAGTTAATGGACTTTGATTGCACCCATGACAGTGAGAAAACATGACACGTCTAGTAATTAACCCTCTACGCCCGCTATGACGCCTTTCCATTATTGAAAAGAGGCTTTAAATCATCATTATGAAGATCGTAGATAGAATCTTCGTTTGTTTTGGTAAAGAGCCGTAAAAAGGTGATACGTGTTTGGGTTGTAATGTGACCTTTTAAGTCATGTTTGTGTAAAACAGACATTTGATTGTAATCTATTACAGTGACCTCCTGTCTAATATCAGGTTGAATAGTAACATACATAAATTCACGCCTTGTTCCCCCGAAGGGTTGGGCAGAGGTGTACCTATAGTACACCCACATTTCACCAGTTATGTTTAAGTCCCATGTAATAGGGGGCGAGCCTATTGCCATCAACCGGACATAAATCCAGACTCCGGGCTGCTACTGAGAAATTCGAGATAGAAAAACCCGATTACACTTTGTCCGACTCGGGAATCGGACCCTGGACCTCATGCTTAGCAGTAGCGCTTGCGACCACTAGAAAAGGAGGAAAGTCCGAAAGGGATACAGTTGCCTCTGGCAACGCACGGGCAACGGAAGGAACACGGGTGGGTTTTAGTCAGTAAGAGTCTGACACACCCTCCCGCTTCGCCCAGAGCGGGAGAAGTTATTTGATAATTTCACAGCCAAAAAAAACAAAAAAAAAGATTAAATAGTGTCGCATATAGAAAGGAGTCAGTTTACTTTTTAATTGCATACATTGTATAATGTTAAGTGGAAGAGCGGAGTCACCTAACAACATCTTGCCTAAAAGGTGATCTCCAAATCACGTATGTTAAAGCTTTATGTAGGTAATTTTTTTTATTTTTTTTTTATTTACTCTGTCGGGCAACTAGTTTCATCTTTATGACTGACCGACTCCTTGACTGTTCGAAAGTACCTGTATTTGGCATAATTGAAATAAATGTTTTCAGTTTGAATTTGTGAACAACGAGCCTAAAACCACAGAACATTTATACGAGAAGACAAGGATATTTGAGTGTTACCAACATTGACTTTCACACGTATAAAAATGAATTCACTTTTCATTTTCCATGAAAGAGTAGCCTTTTTTAGCGTTTGTCTTATTTGCAGCCAGCAGTACAAATAAGAAAAAGGTAAATTTTCACACCGCATACAACAAAAACATAACAAGGGCGAAAAACGTGGGTATGTGGCTCATATGTATTTTCACATTTTTGCTTCCATTTACGGAGGAAAGAAGATCATGAAGGGGTACTGACGGCAAAAACGTGTGTTACAATCGATGATAATAAAAATAAACTTTTATTTTTGAAACTTATGTAAATAACAATATAATGATAGGAAGTACTTACCTTTAAGCAAAAATTTGCTTGTATTAGGTACTTCCGCTCTTCCGGTTTACATTAACAATACCTACATAAGTGAGAAATTTAAACAATAAATTCAATTAAAAATCAATACCAAAATAAAAATTAAAATTAGTCAGAATCAAAATTAAAGTCAAGGTTTGAAGAACAGAATAAAACTATAATAGAATTTTTGTATGACTGAAGTAAGATAGAAAACTTCTAAATCCACGGTCAAACCTATACAATGAAATAAAAATAAAAATATGTCTTCCATCAGCCCCATTTTTTTCTTTGTTTTTAATTCTCGCGAAAATATTCTCGCTTTGTCGTCTACGTAGGTAAATATTTGTCGCAGCCGTTTCGCGCCCTCATGAATTATTAACTGTAATGCATAAGCATAGCTTCGCAATATTTATTTAAGATGCTTCGGTTTTACTTAGATAACTGATAAAATTCGTGTAACAACATCGCCTTTAGCTGTGCTGCTTACAAAAAGTATATAAAGAGTGTTGAAGACAAAAACTAGTTAACTTGTCTCAGTCAGCTTCTTTCAAAGCAACTAACACCGAAAACTAATTAGTAACAGCGACGAATAAAACCACACGTGCTTTTAATCGGCAAATTCAATAGACAAACGAAAGTTGTGTAATTACTGGTCTTTGAACCGAGACAGGAAAATTGCCTTATATCTCCCAGAGGGCTATATCAGCAACTACAATAAACTATGTGATATTGAAAATTTAGTAAAATATACTACACAGACACGACACATGTGAGTTCACCGCGCTGTCCTTCGAACCGCAAGGTGACGCCAGATAACGCTATAATTTGAAAATGGAATTTACTTGTCCCCGCAGAGCGACCGCAGGGTCGAACTTTGAACATAGCTAACGTCATGAACAATGTTGCCTATCTTTTTTAATCAAAAATCAAAATCATAAATATTTAATTTCACATAAACCATTTGTTATTTTTTGGGTGGGAAATTATCAAATAACTTCTCCCGCTCTGGGCGGAGCGGAAGGGTGTGTCAGACTCTTACTGACTAAAACCCACCCGGGTCCCTTTCGTTGCCTGTGTTGCCAGTGGCCTTGGTAACCCTTTTGTACCTTCGTGCGACCCCGGTTCACATAAACCTACATGGGCATTTATGAAACGTCAGAAGCTAGGTGCACAGTTCCAATTGGTAGTTTCCAATGGAGAAGAGGTGGCAAGAAACTCCACGGTTACTCTTTTAAAAATAATTGCCTTTTACAATATTTTCAAATCACAGTGTTATTAGGTATGGGAGGACAGTGTAGGCCTGTCAAGAAGTAGGTAGTTAACAAAAAATAAATGGTCTACAAATCTAGTTTATTAAGCCCACAACGTTCTCACATTCAATACTGCAGATTTTTTTAATCTATGCCTGTCTTTAAATTTTCTATCGCAAAGAGAAACAGCAACTTACTGATACATTAGCTGCGGTTGTTTTGCTGTGTCTGTGTTTATCTTTATTCCGGAAGTTAATGTTAAATGTGGTGAGTCACTACTAAGTGCCGGACGAAGCAGAAAGTCTCAGGTCAAAGATTACAAAAATGTAACAGTGGATTAACTTTGTTTTAGCTATGCTACTCTTTTTTATACTAATCTTGGAACAACTGTTGTACCCACATCTTCCGATAGGCTATATATGACTGATTAGGTACTTTAATCGCCCTTTTAAATACGAATCAAGTCAATATTCCTAGTCCTAAGGTCCATACAGGACTATATTTTCATCCCATTGACAGCGAACAAGATTGGACAAGTCATACGTGTAAATAGAGCTTACACTAAGACCGAATTCGGGTCAGCGTCAGATAACGGTCGGAAGAAGAGAAAATGTGGACCGTTCATGAAACTCAACGATCATGAGTATCAAATCCAGTAATTTGGAAAGGATTCTGTGATAAGAAAGGAATATATAAGGCTTATGATTGCTGTAGACGTCTTTAAGGATGCTTATGTTCAGCTTGTAGCAGACTGGGGACCTACTAGTTACCAAATCTTATAGCAGTATTATTGTAGAGATGGAGCTATACAGGATGCATAGCTTCATCTCTTTCCCACACTGGAGTAAGATTAAAATAATCCTTTAACGCCTTCACTGTTAAAAAGTTATCAGATCTAATGTAGAGCCAAGCCCCTAACTCTACAAACCTTAAATCTCAAATATCAAATATCATTCAAATATCATTTTGGAAAATGTATGACTTTGGCCGTTGTATTGAATTATTGCATGACCCGATATTAAAGACCATTGACTTAATTTCTTACCATAAGCCCACTGTGGTGCTAGGCCCACTGATATGATAACAATGCCAGCTCGACACACACGGTCAGTTAAATACATCAATTGTTAATTGATCAGTTATAACGGATGTAAGCTAAAACGATTTCCCTATACAGTCCCAACCGTCATCATTCTAGTTTTCTAGACTGTCGACGGTTTGTACTGACTAGTTATTGTATTAAAAGAGTCTTCGAGAGTGACGATACTATAGTACATCTGTACTCGGCGTACCTAACTTTCTAGCTAATCTTATTACCAGAGAAAGAGCTTTTGTCGTGCATTTTGAACCGACGAGGCACAACAAACAGAAACTAGAAAAAACTCGCCAAGTGCGGGTCGGATCACTCACAATGAAACGTTCTGTAGTTGGGATGTTATTTATCCCAAAAACAAAGTTAACATTGTACTTAGTTAAAAAACGTGTTCTCCCATACATCGATTTACGTCACAGTCAATTCTCCAACTGCAAATGTAAGTTGGTCGACTACTACTCGTTAACTTGTAAAACCTACTTAGCTGTGATAGCTTCGCTTTTAATTTATATATGCTAATGCCATGATTTTGTCACATATCCAAAAATAACCATTTAGCTGGCAGGGAACGACAACGACACTTGACTGTAACAAATAATAACTAATAGCACTTTAAAGCTGAATTGAAAAAAGGTTTTCCTGTGAAAATCATTTTTTCGATTCAGGGATCCGTTTGCCCCGCAATATTTTTGAACGGCCTGTCCAACGATACCCCACACCATGGGATAAATGAGGAAAACAAATATCATCACCACTTTACACGCAAGGGAGGCCCCAATTTTTTTTTGTCTGCTTGATTAATATATACACCCATGCCAAATTACAACTTTCTAGTACTAAAAGTCTCTCAGCTAAGCCTGGGACAGACAGATAGACAGACAGACAGAAAGACGGACATGGCGAAACTATAAGGGTCCCTTGTTGACCACGGAACTCTAAAAAGGGGTCTCGTCATTGCTGTGGGTAATTTTATTTTGGCATCGATCGATCGTCACATGTTTGTCTTTATTTTGACCATTAATTACTTTTGATCTCAAATTGAGCTACAAGCCGAAGCCACGACAACTTTAAATAAGAAATTGGTTGTATATTGGCTGAGTCCTCTACGTCGCCAGGGAAATCTGGCATCTAACCTATTTAGGTTATAAAACCGGCCAAGTGCGTGTCGGACCACGCACAATGATGAGTTCCGTAGTTAGGAAGGTGAACCCATCCCGGGTTCATCCCAAAAACAAACTTAACATTGTAGTTGGAAAACATGTTCTCCAATACATCGATATATGCCACGGTCAATTCTCCAACTGCAAATTTAAGTTGGTCGACTATAACTAGTTAACTTGTAAAGCCCACTTAGCTGTGATAGTTTTCCTTTTAATTTCATTATTATATGTACTACTGCCATGATTTTTTTTTCCTCTCCATAAACAACCATTTAGCTAGCAGGGGGGGGAGACACTTGACTCTAACAAAAATTTGCACTTTAATGCTTAATACGCAAGCGGATCCTTGAATCTAAAAGTGGCAAGATTTTATTTTAGCACTTTGTCGGCGTGATTAATATGTATACCTATGTCAAATTACAGCTTTCTAGTATTAAGCGCCTCAGAGCTACAGCGAGGACAGACAGACGGACATGGCGAAACTATAAGGGTGCCTTGTTTACTATGGAACCCTAAAAACGAGATATTGGTAACTCTATGAAATAAGGTGGAGTTGTCAAAGAAATATTTCATGCTACGGAGATAGATACTTTTATTTATGTCTCAGTTTTTCTGGTATAATGGTATGGTACATTACATCCTAACTATAATCCTAACTAATATAATAAAACGGCTGAACGGATTTGGATGAAATTTGGCACATGGGTAGACAGTGACCTGGATTAGGACACTTTTAATCCCGATATTCCCACGGGAAGGCTCGTGCAGACTGAAGCGATATCGCAGGCGCGACAGGCAGCGCGACACTTTCCATGAAGTTTCCATCAATTTTGCTAGTGGTGTCGCATCGCGCCTTTCTGAGGGAGGGAATCTTTACGCGGGTGAGCTAGTCAAACAAACATACAAACTCACTTTTGAATTTATAATATTAAATGCAAAAGTGAGTTTGTTTGTTTGTTACGCTTTCACGCTTTTTTTTTTTGCGTGGAAATTTATCTAATAACTTCTCCCGCTCTGGGTGGAGCAAGTGGGTGTGTCAGACTCTTACTGACTAGAACCCACCCGTATTCCTGCCGTTGCCTGTGTTGTCAAGGGCCTCGGTAACCCTTTTGAACTTCCACACGACCCCGGCAGGCATCGGCCCTAGTGGACCCCTACACTTGTGCTGACATCTTTTTGAGGCGCGCGTGGAACACAATGCTCTTTCGACCCGGGCCTGGTCCTTATCGGACGGCGAGCTACCCATTGCTCACCGTCCGCAACGCTTTCACGCTTAAACGGCTAAACGGATTTGAATAAAATTTGACACATGGGTAGACCATGACCTGAAGGCTGGACATAGTTTTCTTTCTGGACCGCAGACGAAGTTGCGGGCAACAGCTAGTATATAATAATGTTAATTTCATTGGTTAATATTTTCCACGGAACGACACAAATATAAATCCTACTGGAATAATAACAAAATATTCAAGCAATCTGGATCTGATTAAATAATTATTGTTAACCCTTACTTAATCGCGCCAAAATACTTACATTATCAGTCCCACGAGGTCTGATAGATCCCGATTTTTGATTACTAATAAAACACTGAATTCTAGAAAAATCTGTTTTTATTTTACCAAAATAATAATAACACAAAAAACTTAAATATTAAAAGGCGGTAGACGTAAAAATCTCAGAAATATGAATGCTTAAACACCGACCGGGGTCTGTTAGACCCCGTGCGAGTAATTAAGGATTTAAGGAGACGGAACAATGAACTCTTCCATTACCGAAACACCGTTAGCGATACAATCAAAGGAAACGTATTAACTATTTGGTAGAGATATCCACCGGCAGCATAATATTTTACTGACACTTCAGTAGTCATGTGGTTACAAAGAGCAAAGGGATGAAAACGTTTTGTTACTATATGTACCTATAAGCATGATCACTTGATATTGGGATCTACTTATACTGCCTTGCCATTGGTCCAGTGGCTGCAAACGCTACTGGTGAGTATGAGGTTCTAGGTTCGTATCTCAGGTGGGACAAAGTGTGATTGAGTGTTTCCGTATGAAATTTTTCAGTAGCAGCTCGGAATCTGGATATCTACCCTGTTGATGGCAATAGGCGCGCCCCCTATTACATAACTGGCGAAATGTGAGTGTACTACAGGTGACACCTCTGCCTAACCCATCGGGGATTACCGGCGTGGTGTCATGTGTATGTATGTATCTGTGTGTTATTTTATTATTCTTATGTATGTCTTTAACTGGTCGTAATTCAAACGCCTATACGTTCTGTTTCAAACCAAACAGAAGAAATAATGAAGAGACAAAAAGCCATAAAAACAAACTGCCCAAGATGTTAATTCACCAAGTGCAGTGTTAATGCTCAAAACAGACCTTTCCATTCGCACACGATTCATCATAGTTCCAAAGAGTTATTCATTTCTTTGGCAAAGAGGTCAGAGGCAGTAGTGGCGGAATTTTCTTTACACTCCAATGCTCACCGTTTCCGATTCACGTTACCTAAAAGTTGTTAAATTGCACTCCACAGCTGGTACGTATTAAAGGTGAGGGCACTGTTAAAGAATCACGTACCTGTACACCCTCAGGCTGAGCTGAATTTTAATTGAAAATTCCTGTTGTTATGGTAATATGCCTACCGGTGAATTGCCCTCCGAAATCTACGAAAAATTGGCCAGTTACACAAAAACATAATAAAATAGCTTTGTAGGTGGATTTGTTTTAAGCGGCTTTTCCTCATAAGACTTCGAGTTTTGATACCTACATCATGTGGGAATGTGTAGTTTAAAAGTAATCAATCATTTATTACATGTCATTTGGTTTAATTAGAATTTAACTTTTTTCATTTTAATAATATTTTATATAAATTCTTTTATATTTTGTGAATGTGAGAAAGTTGTTGGCTTGATAGACTGTAGATTTGTAGAACATTGTTTTTTTGTAAATTACCTGGTACTTGTTGACATGCCTACACTGTCCCATACCTATTAACACTGAAAACATTATAAAAGTCAATATTATTTTTAGAAGCGTAACTGTGGTGTTTCTTATCGGCTCTTCTCCATAAGGAACGACCAATTGAAACCTAGCTTCTGACTTTTCATAAATGGTTTATGTGAAATAAAATATTTTGAATTTGATCTTGATTTTGTACAACGATTAACAATAACTTTTTGGATCTTCCCTTCTTATTTCTTGTTTACACCTTTAAGTCAATTTTAATACTGGCAAAAAAAACACATAGGTATATCGGTCTACCAAACACTGCTATTTGTAGGGAACGCTAAATTTAATAGCAACAAAAACTAAAAGACAAAGAAAAGTAGCACCCAACTTGCACTCGCCAAAGCAAGGGACCGCTTTGCCGACGAATGAAGTTGGAAAATACTAAACGAGATTTGTAGTCACCGAGTCTGGGGACATGTTCTGATACGAGAACTTTTGATTGGTAACTTTCTAGCACAGTTATGTAGTATTTATTCTAGAAACCTATTCTCCTTCTCTCGTATTGGCTTGAACTATTTGTGATAAGTCACGCCGTAGTAAAAAAAAATGCAAGGTGAGTTGGGCTGACTACCCAAGACCCTTGAATGCTTTTTAAGTGAGAAATTATGAAACTTATTGGGACTACATGCTAGTATCTGTCGGGTGTTGTTAAAACATGGTTGGACGGACCAGGATGACGTATCCTGGAATTTAGGTTTATCAATGGTGAATCCGACGAAATGTGGTTTTACAACAGTCCATTGCATATATACAGGAGGGAATGTAGCCTGGCTGGCATGATGTAAATTATTCTGTACATAACCTACATTTTATGGTCTTGAAACAAAGTCTGAGCTCTAAAAGATTCCAGTCCACGTTCCCAACACGTCAGTGACCAAGACGGCCACATTTAGTGGGTCCGTCAAGCGGCGTACTTTAAACTAGATTAATGATCGGTCGTACCACGTTAAGCTGTCGGCCTCAGCCAACATTAGAGGCGTTTGCCGTCAAAGCGTGTCGGACCCGTAATGCCCGCTGATTACTTGGTCACGAGTAAGTGGGGAATTTTGGGATTACATTTAGTGAGAGCCGTCAAAGCTCCTGGCTGCGCTGTGTCCTTGAGTAAGTCTTTTGTCTTTTGGTTCTATTCATATTACTTATATTACAGGATTAAATTTTAAAATATGAAATAAATTGTAGCCTCCATAAATGCTTCGCTTATGATGAAGAAGCATCGTGGTTAAACGAAGAGATTTTTTTTATAAAAAGTTGAAACTAGAGTTAATTTTATATTTAAAACATAAACTCACGCCCTCTTCCCATAGGGTAGGCAGAAACTATAGAACGCCACCTGCTACGCTCTTTACATACCCCTTTTGCTTCGTTTATGTTCATACATCTGGTCATACACGCACGCTGGTTTTTTTTTTTTTTTTGAGGGTGGGAAATCATCAAATAACTTCTCCCGCTCTGGCGAGTACTACACACCTGACCTTTTTGAAGAACATTATTAATGAGGTCACTATATGTCTTTCTGGGGCGTCCCCTCCCCTCCACAATTTTTTTATTTTTTATTTACAAAATGTTTCCGTTTGACCTGCCATGTCAGGTCTCAGAATGGCATTGTAGTTTCGCGTTTGGGCTTAAATTATCATAAATAGCTAAACTTTTTAGCGCTGCAGCAGTTTGATAAAAAGGGAACGTGTCATAACTGCTTAAACTGTCAGTTAGGCCAGCCGTGCTTGAAAGATGAAAATACGCAAATTTAAATAAACACCTAGATTATCCATAAAACTGTTTTCATCTCCAAGTTAGTAGCCACTAGCTAGGTTGTGTGAACAAAGACAAAAGCTTTATTCTTTATTGTGTCATCTTTTATGTCGTCAAATCCGTGCTACGACCGTCGTATGTCTAGGAGAATAAAGTCTAAAATAAATCGATCCGCTGTCGACAGGAGATTGGATTACACACTTTTTCTGTTTACCCTCCGATATTTTTATATCTAACATTTTTATGTGGTGCAAAATTTTGCAGTCTGTGCGGAATGGAGCTCCCAAAGACAATTTGCAGCGTCTGTGACATTTGTTACATTTTTGCTTTGCAAATGCCAGACTGATGACTGTGATATTTTAAACGGATTTTAAGGACTATTTTCAAGTAAGAAAGTTTAACTACCTGTATATTTAAAATATCTTACTTGAAGATAGTTAAGTATGATCGCAGATAATATTGATTAATGTAAGTGAAACATTTTTGTTTCACTTTTCTTGTTTTTTTTTTTACTAATAAAAATAAGGATTAGTTTACTTATTTGACGTGTTTTTTTTTAATCTAATATCTTTTTTATAAGCAAGTTATTCGGAATTCGGAGCAAAGCCATCGGTGAATTTCCATAAACAGTTTGGGATAGCAGATTATGCAAAGGAAAATATTGTGAGAAAATAACAATAATATTCCGACTCTTACTGCCGGTTTCCTATCTCTAACATCTTTGGCCAAGTATTGCCCGTTCTTACAACTTTCCCAAAGAAGGATCTTGAAGTTTAGATCTTATCTTAAAGAATATTTCATTAAAATTATTGTTATTTTTATTGTTACGTTTTAGTATAAAATTCTCTTTTTTTACCACCAAGCCGGGGTTTATTTATACTTTAAATGACGTGAGGTAATCGAAAATGAGATCTAAAAATAAATCATTCATCATCATCATCATCATCATCATCATTCTCCTGCCCTTATCCCAATTTATTTGGGTTCGGCGAAACATTTCTTTTGCATACTTCTCTATTTGTTGTGATTTTCCTATATTATATTGTAGTCTGTGGTTGTGATCTAAAAATAAATGGCGTAGATAAAATATTAAAAAACCATTTTTCCACCAAATATAACAGATAATACTTCAGAAATACTTACAGTTTTGTTTTTGTCCGTGCAAAACGACAATTATGGCGGATAAAATATGAAATTTAGCGAAAAATTATTTTGGAGCAGCGCCAATTTGATCTGCATTCTAGATAAAACTATTGGGGCTATTTTATTTATTAGCTCTTCAGATATTAGGTAAACGTAATTAAAATAATATTTTTAACTTTAGAGTTTTTATATCTCACCTATAAAATTTGGCGCTGGCCAAAACGTGTTGCTATTCTAAAAGTGTTTCAGCAATTTGTAGCTAAATCGTTTGACTAATTATACCGATTCGTGGTATTGAATACTGATACATTTCTCTTTGATCCTTTTTCTTCGACTGAACTAGTATCTAAGCTACGACCTTGGGCAAAATTTGTTGGAGATACTAAGTTTCATACTTATTGGATTTTATAAAATTCCCATATAAAAGTAAGTAAAGTTAGTAAAGGTTAACTTGCCTGTATCTATAAAAATTGGAAATTTGGAACACTTCACAAAGATTGAAAAACTTCCGCATGAGTTTTATCTTTTTTGGACCCGAAACGTTTTTATGAAATCACCACTTTTTCGCCTGTGTTGAACAAATAAAGTAAAAGATGAGCATTCATACAGCAATCTAAGTTGAGCGTAACTTATTTGAAATGTTGTTACAGAAACGTTATTTCGAATGTTTATAAGCGGTGTTGCAATTTTAAAAGGGGATAAAAACGTTTTAGGTAATCCTTAATAATCTGTTTCGAGTTTTTGTGAGAGTTTTAGTATGTGAAACGATTTTAAATAAAGATAACTTTTTTCGTCACCATGATTTACGCAATATCCTGTTACTTTTACATAATTTTATCTTTGGTCATATAATTAAGATAGTAGCCACCCACTATCTAAAAAACCGGGCAATTGCGTGTCTGACCACGCACTATGAACAAGGGTTCTGTAGTTGGCATGAATTTATCCCAAAAACAAACATTATAGTTGAAAAACATGTTCTTCCGTACATCGATATACGTCACGATCAATTTTCCAACTACAAATGTAAGTTTATAATCGCAAAAAAAATACTGATAAAACTACAAATTAACGATTTTCGGAGACCTTGCTTCTTGCCAAATTTCTAGGTAGACGAGAAGTACCCTATAAGTTTTGATTTATTTGCGAGTATAAAAATATGTCGCATAAATAGCCGTATTTTTTTATTGCGTTGACTTAGAAGCTTGTTTTTTAGAGCTCTAAGGGATTGTACACTTCAACATTTGATATTAATTTCAATTTGATACCTCTACGCGTTCCTGAGAAAAAGGGTCTTGACAGACAGTCAGACGGACAACGAAGTGATCCTATAAGTGTTCCGTCTTTACCTTTTGAGGTACGGAACCCTAAAAAGAAACAATAAATTTCACAAATACATTACCTAGATAAAAATAAAGCGGAACATAAAACTAGACGCCATCAAATCATATGGTTTATCGTCCAATACCGACCGAATCCGCCCACGATCAGAAATTATCTATGCGAGGTCGGTTGAGCATGCAATCACTGACAGCCGATAGAAAATACGCACCTATATTAACAAATAGATCCATTATTAGCAGGACGAAGCTCATTTCACATTGATAACAGGTCGACATAAGCGCAAACTAACGGACGGATGGCCGTTATTCGAGATATTAAGCATCCGTGGGCGCGATAAGTATCGCGCTGCGAACGGTACTACGAAGCGTCGTTGATGCACAAAATAAAACCGGCCAAGTGCGTGTCGGACCACGCACAATTAAAAAGATTTCGTAGTTGGGATAAATTTATCTCAAGAACAAACTTAACATTGTAGTTGAAAAACATGTTTTCCCAGACATTCTAACTACAAATGTAAGTTGGTCGACTATTAATCGTTAACTTGTAAAGTCTACTTAGCTGTCATAGTGTTCCTTTTAACTTCGTTATTTATACTACTGCCGTGATTTTTTTCACATATCCGAAAACAACCATTTAGCTGGCAGGGGACGACGACACATGACTCTAACAATTTGCTCTTTAGTATTATGTTATTGTTGAATATTACGCAAACGGATCCCTGACTCGACAAATGATTTCCACACACCTGCAATATTTTTAACGCCCTATCCAAAGATACCCCGCGACATGGGATAGACGAGAAAAAAAATATCATCCCCACTTTACGCAAGGGAGGTACCAAAAAATATTTATTTCAAGATTTTAATTTACCGCTTTGTCGGCGTGATTCATCTGTAAAAATAATCAGCCTATAATGTTCCCGCTGCTCCACAGGCCTCCTCTTGGTGAGAGGGAGTGGGCCGTAATCCACCAAGCGGGCCTAGTGCGGGTTGGTAGGTGTCACATGTCTTCGATTTTTTGGTTCTAGGACATGCCGGTTTCCTCATAATGTTTTCCTTCTTGGGAGCAGTGGTGATGAAATAATTTACACATAGTAAAGTGCCTGCTTGGGTTCGAACCCACGACCTACAAACTCGTAAGTCGCGGCAGTTATTCATTTACGTATTCATTTGTATACCCATGCCAAATTACAGCTTTCTAGTACTGAGAGTCTCTAAGCTAAGCCGGGACAGACAGACAGACGGTTATGGCGAAACTATAAAAGTTCCTTATTGATTACGGAACCCTAAAAAGGTACAGAAAGCTCCTTACGAAGAACGAAGAAAACAGGTGCGCGCACGCACACATAGATGCGCGTATGGAGATCTCAAACGAATGCTAGTCGTGTTGCGAATGCCCTTGCACTCGCTGTACTATTGGCAAAACTTAAGCATGCTCACTTTAGAAAATATTTCTGCGGCAAGCGCAGCTAGTGACAAACCACACCCCTTCCTGGTTTCGTCCAATTAGAGACAATATGAATTTGTGTGAGTATAGGGCGTGTAACAAAAAATATAAATATGTGTGGTATGTTGGTTACTCACTGCACGAGCCGGTATTATTCGCGTGAGCCGAGGGCGAGCGAGCGCGATAAGGGAGTCGAGTGTGTGCGCGTTTCATACGACGGTTTTCAACTTGAGAGGAAAAAAAGAGACTGGTATTGTTATTAGTTTCGTACGCCGCTAGGTATTTCTCTCTAGATTTTGCAGGCAACAGGCTGTCACTAGCGTTTCGTGCCTAGATTAGTATTTCCGGGGGGTTAAATTTACGCGTTGCTCTTCGCTCTTCTTTCCTAATTGAAGTCAACATTTTTCATAATAATTAACCACACAATGAAAACGTTAACAAGTATTTCTGGAAAATACCGCGCTTGTTTTGTTTATCCCGCGCGCCGCAGGTGTAAATAAAGGCGCTGGAAAAACCGCTAAACAGCCTATATAAAAAATATAATAAACAAAATAATGTTTTGAATAAGCAAATTAAGGTTAATATGTAGTGAAAAATATATAATTTTATGAAATGATGATAATTTTGATGATTGATTTATCTGATGTAACGAATTTTTTTTTCTCAAAAATATTCATTGTTTTTGGACAAAAACTGCGTATATTGAAAAAAGAAATGTAAAGTAAAAATACTTCTGTATAATAAGCTGAATTTCTGAGTCACTTTACAAGTAAGTGTGTTGAAGAAATATTTCGTAATTTTTTGCGACCGTATTTTATGGCCGTTCTATAAAGCCGATCTATTGTTTAACCAGATGTTCTGACGTTCCCACTGAATAACAATGGTGCTTAGATAATGAACTTATTTTTATTGCAGTTGCATAAGTTGCGACAGCAATAATAAAAAAATCTGATAACATTGTATAAACTGCGGCAAGTAATGGTTCAAATACTACTGTAAGTAATTTTGCTATTTTAATCAAAACAGCAATAAAAGAAAGAGATAGCAAATGACAATTTCTAACAAAACTACGTAACTTGCTTCGTTTTAGGGTTCCGTAGTCAACAAGGAACTCTTATAGTTTCGCCATGACCGTCTGTCTGTCTGTCTGTCCCCGGCTTAGCTCACAGACTCTTACTAGAAAGCTGTAATTTGGCAAAGTGGTAAACAAAAATGCTAAATAAAGTTTTTTTAGGGTACGCGTATAGCAATACCAATAATACATTTTCTAAACCAAACGGAAGATATTAGTACGAAATTACTTCTTGTCAACAATAACAATTCATAAAGCGCTCTCGCTGGCCGTGCCCATTAAAAAAATGTCTTACAAACAAGTGAGCATAGCACGCGCCTAGTGTGACTGTCACACACACTATAGGTACATAATTACATTAATACAAACACGGCTAAAATACGCTTCATGCATCCCATTGGCCAAAACGCTTGCATCGGGCGATCGAGTCGTGAGCCGTGCTATACGATTATCGCCTTAGAGGTGAGCATGCGGAACATTGGCCGATAGTACCTACGTGAAGCTTGTCAATTTGTGCGTCGGTGTGCTTCGAGCCGATCTTCTGTACCTACTTATCTCCTTGGTGGCTGATACCTTCGTCCGATAAAGACGCCCTGACGTTAACGTTACTCGTTTTCTAAGACGGTTCATTGATAAGCCGACGCGTCCGTTAAATCGAATAAGGTTATGGATGGGAAAATGTAGCGTAAAAGTGGGCTGATACGGTCAGGTAAATAAATCGGGAAGTTAAAGCGTTGAAAGTAAAAACCGATATCTTGGGATCAAGAAATTCTTGGATTTTCCATAAATTTATAAGCTTATCAAAATGTTTAATTAAAGTCAACTAAAATATTAACTAAGCTGTGAATAAGTATCATAAGACAAACACTAATTTCGTTCGTTTTAATAAGGTATACTTAAAATTGAAGGTAAAGTTGAGCCACTTACTTGCGAACTTGCACAAAGTTTGGAGTGTTTTAATTTTAATTGATGACTACTATCAGCTTGGAAACTAACAGAGAATACCAAGTATATTAGAGAACATATAAGATAGAAGTTATTAAAGGAGTCATTGAGGTAAGTATTATTTAATGTAGTTTTCAAATGGCGAGTGAAAAGGTATTAACTAGCCCTGGAATATTATTTTGGTAAACGAAACTAACATTAGGTAGAGTAGCTCATCATTAATATGAAATTATGCACACACATGCACAAACAGACACACCCCACACTCACATACAATCAAATAATTTACAGTCAAATACATAGATCAGTCAGTTAGGCTTTTATCATAAAACTTTTCTCTATTTCTGTACCATAATTCGCGCTCGCTGTAGCAAATAAAGCGTCGAAAGCGTACACGCGTGGCAAAGCACACAATAGCGATGGAAGCGTAGCGTATGCTAAAGACAAACATACAATTCATAGAGAAAATCATATGCACGCTCTGAGTTTATCGACGATAGCATGATAACAGCGTGGTTATATAAGGCTTCCGTGAATTTATACGAGTGACAATGAAACTGAAATATTAAAATAGCTCTAATGATTGATGTAGGTACAGTACTGACTTGACAGATCCAATCAGGTCAATCTGTGTGGTTGTTTCATCAAAAGACCATTTCAGACACTAATCGACATGGTCTTCACATGATCTGACCAAGATTATGTCTGGACTTTAAAAGAGACTGTGACCTCTGAGTTTGTTTCGGCCTTTCTTCTCAGAGTAGTCAGATAGGAAACGCCGACCTCATCTAGTTTTAAAAAATATGATTGACGTGTAAAAGTGTTTGTCCGAACCTACTTACAGAAATAAAATAATTTATCATTTATCAGTCAGGGAAATTCATTGTTAAACAAATTGACACCCTACGTCAATTTGCCGTGATATAGTCATTTTCATCACACCTTATAACACTGTCAAAGTAGGTATGATAGTTATGATTTGAATATACGGACAATGTTGGTGGTTACTTCGATCAACAATTAATTTCCCTGGCATGACATGGATTTTAGTTAAATAAAGTTATGTAGGTATTTAATGAGTGTGTACTTATAAATATGAGTGTGATTAGGTAAATTAGATATTATTGAATTTTCACCAATATTGTTTGTTAATGTAAAAGTGAGACTGCATGTCTGATAGACTGCTACGTTTCACGGCTGAAAGGCTGCATTGATGAATTACAGACGTACTCGTAAATTGACATTTGCAAAAAGAAAAGATATGATACCTTTTTCTTTTGCTCTGCTGTGGGTGCCTTCTTATCACAATCACGGACTGCAGCTGCCGATTATATTATGTTCTGTGTTATAAGCATAAATCTATTTTGTTTTATTATTTATTTGAATTATCATGGCTTTTTATATGCACGTGTTTCTGTGACAAATACATCTATTTTTCTTTATTTCTTTCTTTTAATCCTGAAAATCAGAAACGGAATTTGATTAGGAAATAGTCAATTAATTTTGATTCGTTTTGTGTTC
The DNA here is from genome assembly GCA_905333075.3 of Atethmia centrago. Lineage (NCBI taxonomy): Eukaryota > Metazoa > Arthropoda > Insecta > Lepidoptera > Noctuidae > Atethmia > Atethmia centrago. The sequence continues at coordinate 23,126,548 of HG995367.1, forward strand.
AGTTCAGATGTTTCTTCACTAGGAGTGAATGATGCCGAATGAAAGGAAAAACAAATTATTAAAAAAACAAAAAACACATATACCTAACTGAAAAGAGAAAAACAAGCATTATAATCTATAGAATTTTGGTATCGTAGGCGGGACAAACAAAAGTTACAACATATGTATATTTTCAGGTGGTTAGTCCCCGCAGTTCAGTTAGGTATAATTTAAAGCACAGTGTACCGTTGGCCACACAACATAGTATCAGACAGTGCTGCCCCATTGCTTCTTATGGCAGTCATAAAAGACGGCTAAGCGATATCAGGAAGCTAGCCAGTGGCGACCACCTCTGCTAATAAATAGCGTAGTGCTACAATCATCCGCCTTGAAACCACGGTAATTATCGCAGATCTGACTAATTATGACGTAACTAATACTGGTCCAACTATATGAATGACTAGTTGCTTCCCGCGGCTTCGCCCGCTTAGCTTTTTCTAAAATAAAAGTAGCCTAAGTTACTCCTTATAACATCAGCTATCTGCCAGTAAAAGTCCCGTCAAAATCGGTCCAGCGATTTCGGACATTAGCTGGAACAGACAGACACAGACAAAATTAAAAAAAAAAGAAATGTTATAAGTACCGCATACACTTTCATATGCATTTAGTAAACAACTGCTATTATGTCATTACAAACAGTACACTAAAATTTTATATACTTATAAAAAAAAAAACAAAAAAAAAGTCTGACAACCGGTCTTACCAAGGGGTATTGTGTTACCCAGTAACTGGGTTGTGGAGGTCAGATAGGCAGTCGCTCCATGTAAAATACTGGTATTCAGATGTATCCGGTAAGACTGGAAGCCGACCCAAACATAGTTGGGAAAAAGGCTAGACAGATGATTATTATATAATCTGTATAGATGGAGGCTTCCGATATCTAAGATTGGTAAAAGTTATTAAATATGGAGGCCTTGGTAGAGAGTACAACTTTGTGCCCTTTGGCGTCGAGACCCTCGGTCCGTGGGGTTCCAGTGCGCATAAGTTATTTGCGGAAATCGCGAAACGTCGAGTTGATGTAACTGGTGACCGAAAAGCTGGCGGCTTTCTGCGCAACGCATCAGCATTGCAATTCAGCGAGGAAAAGCCGCCAGCATCCTCGGTACAATGCCCCGAGGGCCTTTTTTAAGCTTAACTTAGTTTTAATTTAATTTAGTTAATGTTAATAATCATCTTGTAATTTGGTTATGTAAATAAATATACTTTGAAGATATGTTATTCCTCTTTTTGTTTTCTAGTCGATGACTCTTTTTAAATCAGTTGTGCCCAGTAGTTGGCCACGTTAACAGCAGCGTCAGTGGCGTTCATTAGATCCTCGTTAGATTTTAAGATATCAGTTGATATATTACTAGTTAAGATAATTTGATAGAATGTTAGTAATGATGATCCTAATTAATATTATAAATACGAAAGTGAGTTTGTTTGTTACGCTTTCACGCTAAAACGGCTGAACAGATTTGCATAAAATTTAGCACATGGGTAGACCATGACCAGAATTAGGACATAGGATACTTTTTATTCCGATATTCCCACGGGATCGAGACTCATGCGGGTGAAACCGAGGGCTCCGCTACTATTTATATAAGATAGCATCAGTTTGGTTTCTCGCTAAGAAAAAATGGGTAAATGAGACAAGTTGGGCAGCTAGCTGTCCCATCACATAACCGTTAGTATTTTTATAAATAAGTACGTATTACTGTAGCAATAAATAATAAAAGAACTTAATTACCGAAACGCGGTAATTGACTTTCCATATGAATTGTGACGATTATTGCAAGTAATCGTATCAGTAGATATCTTATTGGCAATTCGAACAACTTCTTTAGTAAGTAAAGCATGTTCTTTTGTGACCTCTGAAATGGCAGCGAATACAAAAGTTGAAGAAAAGTAGAGCGATCTGTATACTCGTAGGGGGGCGCACAAAGAGGCGCTGTATAGTGTTTCAAATCAAACATTTATAGGAACCTCGCACCAAACGCTCATGAAACATACAACGCGGCGCGTGGTTTCAGGAACACTGAAACTGATGAATTTCTTCCATATTCGATTTAATTTCTTCTGTTATTAGCAATTATTTTAAAAATGGCTAATTGTTTTCCAGATAGGTAAGTTTTCCAGGCAATATATGTACATGGTCTCTTCAAAGCAAAATCCCCGGTACCTATATGCCTACTCAATATTTCCAACAATGCTGTGTATGAAAATTAAAATGAAATTACTGGAACCGATCGTCATTGCGTTTGTATTCAACGAAGAGAACTCGCCATCAGTTCAGTTCACCCACGGCCAAATAGGAAAGCTGAAATTAGGTAGCGTATTGTCAATTAACTATGCGGTGCATTTCAATACCGCGAGGATAGTAAATGGTCAGAGAATCTAATACTGTTTGTCAGTAGGTTTTTTCATACTGTGCTTTCACTGATGGAGACAAAATAAATGTAGGTACTCACCAATGTTACGGGGTACGTTTGTTTTGGCTTCCTTGGTGTGAAATGGTGGGTTGTTTTATTGTTATTTTTCTTTACTGTTTATTTTCGTTTGTTTAGTGTAACTTTTGTTTTAGGATAAGTCTTCAATTTTAATTTGATGGGTGCTAATGCCTGAAATAAACGATTATTATTATAAAACAAAAATATATACAACACGCCTTATTCTGATAGGGGTAAGCAGAAGTTACCGACAGCTGAAAGTCTTGTGATACGATTCTTACTTCCTATCTTTAAAAATGTCCATCTAAATTGTAACCACGCACCAAAAATAGAACAACCTTTATAGTCTTAACCTGTTAAGCCCCGTGCGACACCGATTCGGAGTCAAACAAAAGAAAATCAATTGTGTCTCATTAGCTCATTGACTAATTAAATGAAGTATTAAGTAGACCGCCTTGAAGTGGTGCTTCTGAATTCAAAATAGACTTCGATAGAATTGTTGGCATTATGTTTGTCTATGTTCGAAATCATCTTAATAAGCTCAAGCTTCCACACTAATCTACCTGGCAGTCGACGGATTAGCAAAATGTCTGCAAATAATACTGAATTCTGCTCGATGAAAGGGAAAACATATGTAAATTGTCTTTATTAACTTTTTTAGTAAAAAAAAAATGATTTTGAGTGATGGAAATCTTTATTTGGACCTTAATTTTTTTTCTGTTAAGTGGAAAAGATGACATCCGTCAAGTGGCTGCCGCCAGTGTTGGTACACATTGTGCCCATTTTATTGCATTTTCCATGACTTTCCGCAACATTTCCGGTGATAACTGTTCGCATTCCTGTCGAATATTCTCCTTATTCTGTGATTGTATGAGGCATGTTGGCATAAACCCGTAGCCAAGTAGCCCCAAAGAAAGTAGTCTGGGATGATTGAATCGGGCGATCTTGCTGGCCATGTCAAATCGCCAAAACGGGAGATTACGCGGCCACGAAACGCTTCCTTCACAATTATTCCACGCTCTTGCGGAGTATAGCGCTCCATTGCTTGTCTGTTTGTATACTGCAGCTTTCAATCTACTTTGTATTGTATAATTGCATTGCACAGGTGTGAGTACTATAATAGAGCTACCATTTACCGGTTAATATGTAATTGACTTGAATGGGCCCTGGCGGCTGAGAGTATGGATGTCATGCTCACTCAGATGTCTCGCTGATGGTGGCGCGTGTGTTGGATCATTTAGCTCCCTTCAAAATGGTTAAGCTGAATTGTGCTGATCCATGCGTCATGCTCGTGAACGGGCGCCGTCAGTTGGGACTGGTCACCTCTTAGCTTCCTCAGCTTATTTGTAATTATTTTATTTAGAAATTGTTTTTGGTTATTTTGCTACTATGGACCCGTTTTTTATTTTACATCTTCCTCCCATTTAGTTATAATTTCAACATTATTTTTGTACTAATCTTTATGTATCTATATAATTTAAAAGAGTGTCCATGGAGTTTTTGCCCGTTCTTCTCCATAGGTACCTACTACGCTTTGGAATGGGCAACTAGCTTCATATTTTTAACTGACCGACTCCTTGACAATTCAAAAGTAAATGGTTTAATTGGAATAAATGCTTTTTTGAGTTTAAGTTTGCAGCTGTCTAGTTCACAAATGTCAAATATTATTGACGTAGGATGCCATTTGCAAAAATGATAACATGTTCCGATAGGGAGATTGTTTTTCCTACACCAGTATATTATATTTGTATGTAAAGTGTAGGTAAACATAAATTCATGTGAACGTGTACTAATTTGCATGCCTTTCTAATTACAAACATGTACAGATTGTATTTCCTGATAATTCAGGTTTAAATAACCATTCATAAATTACTACGATAAATGAATTATTATACCTGGAAACGTGAACACGCGAGGTATAAATATAAGGTATAAATAATGCAGCGAAATATGACGTAATTTAATATGGTAACTACGCAAATCTAGTTCTTTACACTGAGTTATTGAAAAGAAAAATTTAAAGAAACTTTGCTTGCGATTGCAAATTAAACTTTATTCACATTATTTATAGCACTTTTTGAGCATTTTGCCTGGCTCTGCGGCCTTTTGTTTGGTTTGCTTAAATATGTAGTCGCGGTTTTTTTATTGCGAGGTTTGTGACTAATAGAGAGAGTTTTTATGCCACCCATGGGCCTCTGACTTGGCTTCATATGCCGTCGAAAAATATCTCTCAGGCATGCCGGTTTGTCCTCGCGCACGTATGTTAGTGGTGCGAGGAGGCGAAACGCCGGGGCGTAACTCCGCTGCCGCGAGAAATCGCAGCACAGCGGACGGAGCTCCGGCGGAATCTCATGGCGACATGGAGAGTGCTGGGCACGCCACAATTGCGGCGATAAGTCCCCTCTTTGAGGAGTGGCTAGAGAAGCGCCACGGCGTCCTCACCTTCCTCCTGACGCAGGTCCTCACCGGATACGGCAGCTTCGGGAGGTTCCTGTGTCGGATAAGACGAGAGGAAACGCCCGGGTGTCACGAGGACACGGACACGGAGGACACGGTGGAGCATACGGTGGAGGTCTGCCCGGCTTGGGCAGAGCACTGCCATGTCCTCGTGGAGGCGATCGGCGGCAGAGATCTCTCGCGCCCGGCCCTGGTTCAGCCCATGGTACGGAGCGAGAGGGCATGGGCAGCCGTCACCTCTTTCTGCGAAGCAATAATGTTCGCGAAGGAGGAGGCGGGACGGTTGAGGGAAAGGCAAATTTCGCGCCCTCTCGCCCCTAGCCGCCGCAGGAGACGCCCTGGGCGTCGGGAATCCCGGGCGGATTTCCGGCCACCGTAGGCGTGGGCTTGCGGACGGTGAGCAATGGGTAGCTCACCACCCGGTAAGGACCAGGCCCGGGTCGACGGCGCGTTTTATTCGTCAGCACAAGCGTAGGGGTCCACTAGGGCCGATGCCTGCCGGGGTCGCGGGAAGGTACCAAAGGGTTACCGAGGCCCTTGGCAACACAGGCAACGGAAGTAATACGGGTGGGTTTTAGTCAGTAAGAGTCTGACACACCCTCCCGCTCCGCCCAGAGCGGGAGAAGTTATTTGATGATTTTCCACCCAAAAAAAAAAGTCTGAGATGTGGCTTGGGTTCGAACTCGAGACCTATGACTTGACAGTCCGACGGTCACACCACTAGGTAGGCTATCACTGTAGAAATGAAAGCTAGTTTGCAAATTCACGATCATTATATTATGACTGTGAAATAAGTAGGTACACACACACACAGATCAAGCTATATATCACCAGTATAAGCTGACCTCTCATTGTACGGAAATCCTATAAAATGCAAGATCAGCTTATACTGGAAATGTATAGCTTGATATGTAGCCATGTATATCTACTTATTTCACAGTCAATGAAGTATAACCTTTAAAAAAAAAACTTACTTTTGCAACAAGTCTGAGGAGACACGCGGTAATTTTAGTAATTAACACTCGATACAAGGTCAAATTAAATTTAGCTAGCTCCACAGACGTGATGATTACCGTTATCTAAACATGGTAGATAAGCCTGTCATTTAAAACATCGTAGGTCGCAAACAATAGCAGTGTACAGATTTTTTGAAACTTCTAAAAGGTGCATGCATACTACGGAAAAAGTTCGAGTAATAGCCTTTTTAGGCGCTTAACGTTCACTCTTTAGCGTCTCAAACAGATTCTTTAGCGTCAGAACAGTTGGTTTTGCACGATAGTGGAGTTACACAATACGAAAGTTCTAAAATAAAACACTACGAAACAAAAATATTAAATTAAATTATTTGCCATATATTAGCAAGCACACGCCAATATACCAACAAAACAATGAAAACTACACTCACGCTTAACAATATTAACATGCTTAACTTTCACAAGTCGGAAATTTTCCAGGTTACACCTACTTTTATTATTACGTAACAGGTGACCTAACTGGCCGAATAGACGAAAGTCAATACATCTCAAAAACTTTCTGAACAGAAAATCCACGTCCACCAAAAAAAAAAACAGAGCAAAACTTCGATAAAAACTTCACGTCAATCAGTTAAGCTCTTTTGCATAAAACGGGGAAAAACTAACAAAACAACCGTATTTTATGAAATGTTGTATAATATATTGAATAGTTGCCAAACTCTTGCGTTAATATCGAATGAATCATTCACGTATGATTGTTACGGTCAGTTGAGGATATCCCGCGACTTGGATTGCGTTAAGAATAGGCTAATCCTATTATTATATAACTAATATATCGCATATATGATTTCCAAACAGAATACAAATTATATCTACGTGTATATACATATATCCTAGAGATAGGCTATCGCTGAAAACCAGTGCTGAGGTTCTGCTTCGTCCATTGCAAAATTTGCAATGGACGATATAATTTCGCCATGTCCGTCTGTCTGTCTGCCTGTCTGTCTGTCTGTCCCCGCTTTAGCTCAGAGCCGCTTAGTACTAAAAAGCTGTAATTTAGCCTATGCCAAATTACAGCGTGATCGTTGTCGTTCGTGGTAAAATAAAATATTGATATAAAAAAGATTTTAGGTTACCTTCTTTGCACGTAATGTGGGGATGATATTTTTTTTCTCGTCTATCCCATGGTGTGGGATATCGTTGATAGGCCGTTCAAAGAGTCAAGTGTCCCGTCCCCCCGGCGCCAGCTAAATAGTTATTTAAATTCAAAGGACACCTATCACAGCTAAATAAGCTTTACAAGTTAACGAGTAATAGTCAACCAACTTAAATTTGCAGTTGGAGAATTTACCGTAACGTATATCGATGTATGGGAGAACATGTTTTTCCACTACAATGTTAAGTTTGTTTTTGGGATAAATTCATCCCAACTACGGAATTCTTCACTGTGTGTGGTCGACACGCACTTGGCTAGTTTTATGTTATTTTTTGCAAATAAAGATTGTTTTTATCAGTTAGGTAGGTACTACGTTCCGAGTCTAAGCATGAGCACAGAATAAAACAACGAGCTCTTCCATCACAAGGTTTCCGTCCTAGTAAGACGTTGACAACACCGAAACCGCGGTCACTGTCAGATTGCATAGAAAAGAAAGAGAAGCGCGATGACACAACGCTTGTAATTTATTGCAAAATATGAAGCAATTATCTATTTATTCAAAATTGAGTTGAGTAATCGAAAATAAAAAAACAACCAAGTTCTGCATTCAAATAAGACGTTCTTGTTATTAATTAAATACGTAACGTACGAGTATGTTGATATTTAATACAGATATTTTAGATTAGAATTTAAGGTAAGAGGTTAGTTTAACGTTAGTTTGTATCCAGACTTTTTTTCAAAACGTGTTCTGGTAACAACCAAGTTGTAGGAAATATGTTCAAAATTAATATATATTTGTTCCGCTACCACAAACTATACAGATTTGGCAATTTGTTTTCTTAAGAAAAGCCTATTTTGGTCAATTGGGTCTTGTCAGCGCCTTAAATGAAATAAACACGACCGTGACGCAAAACAATTCCTATAGTAATTTACATTCCCTTGCGTTTGCAAATACAGTTGTCATCGTTATGCAAAAAGCTTCTAAGCACTCCAACACTGACGTTTGAGTATCCACGCAACTTTTGCGGCAGAATATAGGTATCTACGGGGCGTCATATGTCAGTCATCATTTCTTTCAACAAAATAGAACATTTTCTCGTCGAAACTGGTTAAGGTTGGCAAGGAAAGTAAATTATACCGTTTTATAATTCATGTCACGTTGTCTTGTGTTTTTAATCAAGGCGAAAGTTTAGGGGAAGCGTTAATCTACTAATGTTAGGTTAAGAAAGTTTGTAAAGTCCCGAGCTCGTATTTATTCGGATTTATTCTTTGTTTCTTTACTTTTAGATTCTTTAAGCGTAGCTTTTTAAACCCCATTACGCAATGTAAATTGTCTTTGATTCGTAGCCCTGACATCAAGCAATGGACAAGATTGTCAAAAAATGTATTGCTTGAATACGTTTGGCTACTTTATATGTGTGTATTTTATGTATTTTTTTTTGTAATGTGTGTTTTGTTTGTGCACAATAAACAATTTTTATTTTTTAGGGTTTCTTAGTAAACAAGGTACGTATAGTTTCGCCATGTCCGTCTGTCTGTCTGTCCCCACTGTAGCACAGAGACGCTTAGTACTTGAAAGCTGTCATTTGGCATTGCTGCAATTTGTAATTTGGTATACATATTAATCACGCCGACATTGTGCTAAAATAAAGTCTTAAAAAATATTTTTTTTTAGGGCACGCAATGTGCGGATGATATTTTTTTTTCTCATTTACCCCATAGTGTGGGTATCGTTGGACAGGCGGTTCAAAAATATTGCGGGTCTGTGAACACCACTTTTCGATTTAAGGATCCACTTCTGTAATAGTGCTAATTTTTGTTAAGAGTCAGGTATCTGCCCTGCCAGCTAAATGATTGTCTGAAAGGAGGAGATGTGAAAAAAATCATGGCAGTAGTGCATATAATGAAATTAAAAGGAAAACGATCACAGATACTACACACAGATACAACTTAACTTAACGGCTTTAAAAGTTAAGGAGTAATAGTGAACCAACTTAAATTTGCGGTTGGAGAATTGATCGTGACGTATATCGATGTATGGGAGAACATGTTTTTCAACTACAATGTTAAGTTTCTTTTTGGAATGAATTCATTCCAAGTAATCCCAGCTTCGGAACCCTTCATTGTGCGTGGTCCGACACGCACTTGGCCGGTTTATTTATTTCTTTGTACTTATATATACTATCGACCCGCCCCTGCTCCGCACAGTTTTTACGATTTCAAAAACATGAAGATTTCTTAATTATATCTAAGTTAAATAATAATACTATACATATAAATCTTCCGGAATAAATTCTCTAAATGATTTTAAAATCGTATCAAAATCCGTTGAGTAGCTTAGAAGGACAACGCGGTCACACAGACAGACACGAAAAGCGACGTCAATATTTATAATATGTATAGATCTACAGGGTGAAATTGAGTTCTTGGGCATCCTCTTAAGGAGTCATTGTACGGTTGAAGGAAAGGCAAATTTCGCGCCTTCTCGCCCCTAGCCGCCGCAGGAGACGCCCTGGGTGTAGGGAATCCCAGGCGGATTTCCAGCCACCGTAGGCGTGGGGTTGCGGACGGTGAGCAATGGATAGCTCACCGTCCGATAAGGACCAGGCCCGGGTCGATGGCGCGTTGTGTTCCACGCGCGCCTCAAAGAGATGTCAGCACAAGTGTAGGGGTCCACTAGGGCCGTTGCCTGCCGGGGTCGCGGGAAAGTTCGAAAGGGTTACCAAGGCCCCTGGCAACACAGGCAACGGAAGGAACACAAGTGGTTTTTAGACTGTAAGAGTCTGAGACACCCTCCCTTTCCGCCTAGAGCGGGAGAAGTTATTTGATAATTTCACACACAAAAAAAAAATGGTGTCATTGTACCTACTCATCATTATGAACAACTTTAACTACGGGTCAACCTGATATCGCAAAAAAAAAAAACAGCTGTTCCCTAAATTTTGACGAGTTATGCGAACATAAATGTATGGAAAGAACAAAAAAAAAAGTTTATTTGGACACAGTTCGTTTAGAATAGCAGATTTTTTTTCACGACTTCAGGTTTTGTCACATAGTAAAAGTTGTTCATAGTGATGAGTACAATGCCCCCTTTTTTTTGGTGGGAAATCATCAAATAACTTCTCCCGCTCTGGGCGGAGCGAGAGGGTGTGTCAGACTTTTACTGACTAAAACCCACCCGTATTCCTTCCGTTGCCTGTGTTGCCAGGAGCCTCGGTATCCCTTTCGAACTTCCACGCGACGCAGGCATTGGCCCTAGTGGACCCCTACACTTGTGCTGACGACATCTCTTTGAGTCGCGCGTGGAATACAACGCGCCGTCGACCCTGGCCTGGTCATTACCGGACGGTGAGCTACCCATTGCTCACCGTCCGCAAGCCCGCGCCTACGGTGGCCGGAAAGGCCAGGATTCCCGACGCCCGTGTCCGGTGACGACCTGCGTCAGGCGGAAGGTGAGGACGCCGTGGCGCCTCTCTAGCCACTCTTCAAAGCAGGGACTTATCGCCGCAATTGTGGCGTGCCCAGCACTGGGATGCGACAACCGCACTCTCCATGACGCCATGAGATCCCGCCGGAGCTCCATCCGCAATTTCTCGCGGCAGCGGAGTTACGCCCCGGTGCTTTGCCTCCTCGCGCCACTCCCATTAGTGCGCTACAATGCCCCCTTAAGAGGATGCCCATGAATTTAATTTCACCCAGTATAGATAGACCTACGTGTAAAAAAAAAATAATCAGTATAAATTTTTTTTTTTTTGTTGTTGTCTTGTCTGGAGGTCTTGTTAAGAGAATGAGCTAGATAGGTGCCTGGCAGCATTGTTTTGTGGTCAAATCATACCATACTGTTTTCATCAATAATCTGTTTTCCAAATTAGAAGACCGTTCTTTGTACGTACTGTTCACTGGATAAGGGATTAAAAAGGATCAAAAACACAATAAAACCAAAACAGAGGCCATTATGGCTGTTTCAACAGAGCCAGTAGTGTAAAATAGCCCTCTAATCTATACTAATAAATATATATGTATATATATATATTTATATTTATATAGAATATATATAATACTAGCTATTGTTCGCGGCTTCTCTCGCGTTAATGTAGATTTTGTCCCTCGGCAACAATCCTTTTTCTTCTGGATGAAAGGTCGTTCTTGGTCGCGGTCCGTTGACATATCATCATTTTCAGAAATTTTGCATACTTACACGTTTGTATGCAAAATTTCTGGCGCAGTTAGACGACTTCTAATGATTTTAAATTGTACTTCACGTCTATATGACTAGTCTTATTCCTTTGAAAAAAATATATTTTATACTAGACTATTGTCTTCGTAATTTGATATATAAATATTTGAAATAATATGTTTTTAATATAGTGCAATTAATTTGTAAAGTATTGTCTAACGCGGACAAAAACACGACTTTTACGCAAAAAATAACGGGCGTATTTTCATAAAACTTTCACCATCTAAAAGACAATTTAACTACTCAAATTTTAGTATACGTATTCTATTTGTTTTGTGTTTGATTAATCAAGGTGGGTTGTTTTTTCGAATAAACTTGGCGCGCGTTGAAGCGGGGGCTCTTGCGGGCGACGTGCGGCAGTGCACATAGACTAATATATTGAGGCAGTGCATCGCTGACCACTGTCACGGGTAGACGCTAACGCTCGGCGCTCTGAGCCACCATAACACGATTTTATTCGTTTTTAAGGACGCATTTGTAAAATTTATAGGTAAACTACTACATTGACACGGGTCACACACACAAGTGTACGCACGGGTAGCTACGGGAATACTCGTAGTAGTCAAGTGGACTAATTTGGATCCTTTGAGTATTTTTTTTCTTATTTCGTTATAATTCGTAGGTACGAGTACTTACAAAAAATATTTCGTATTGCTCTTTATAATTTTACTAAATAATTCTTAGATACAAATACTTCAGTGACTCCTAGGCACTGGAAGCCCTCTACTAGTAGAGAGATGTGGGCTGTGGACTATAGGCAAGTTTTATTAGTTATGATGAGACCTTACCTCCGGACTTGATGAAGTGACCTGAAGGTGTACTTCGGTGACTGGTACTGGAACTGGTCGACGAGTAGGACTAGGTGTGCCGAATTTGGGCTCATTTTGATAGCTGTGATGGGACCTTACCTCCGAACTTGATGGTGTGACCTGAAGGTGTACTTCGGTGACTGCTACTGGAACTTGTCGACCAGTAGAACTAGGTGTGCCGAGTTTGGGCTCGTTTTGATAGTTATGATGAGACCTTACCAACGGACTTGATGGAGTGACCTGAAGGTGTACTTCGGTGTCAGCTACTGGAACTCGTGGACCAGTAGAACTAGAAGTGCCTAGTTTGGGCTCGTTTTGATAGTTGTGATGAGACCTTACCTCCGGACTTGATGGTGTGACCTGAAGGTGTACTTCGGTGACTCCTACTGGAAGTCGTCGACCAGTAGAATTAGGGGTGCCGAGTTTGGGCTCGTTTTGATAGTTATGATGAGACCTTACCAACGGACTTGATGGAGTGACCTGAAGGTGTACTTCGGTGTCTGCTACTGGAACTCGTGGACCAGTAGAACTAGAAGTGCCGAGTTTGGGCTCGTTTTGATAGTTATGATGAGACCTTACCAACGGACTTGATGGAGTGACCTGAAGGTGTACTTCGGTGACTGGTACTAGAACTGGTTGACGAGTAGGACTAGGTGTGCCGAGTTCGGGCTCATTTTGATAGTTGTGATGAGACCTTACCTCCGGACTTGATGGTGTGACCTGAAGGTGTACTTCGGTGACTCCTACTGGAAGTCGTCGACCAGTAGAATTAGGGGTGCCGAGTTTGGGCTCGTTTTGATAGTTATGATGAGACCTTACCAACGGACTTGATGGTGTGACCTGAAGGTGTACTTCGGTGACTCCTACTGGAACTCGTGGACCAGTAGAACTAGAAATGCGGAGTATGAGCTCATTTTGATAGTAATAATGAGACCTTACCTTCGGTCTTGATGGAGTGACCTTAGGGTGTACTTCGGTGTCTGCTACTGGAACTCGTGGACCAGTAGAACTAGGGGTGCCGAGTTTGGGCTCGTTTTGATAGTTATGATGAGACCTTACCAACGGACTTGATGGAGTGACCTGAAGATGTACTTCGGTGTCTGCTACTGGAACTCGTGGACCTGTAGAACTAAGAGTGCCGAGTTTGGGCTCATTTTGATGGCTGTGATGAGACCTTACCTCCGGACTTGATGGTGTGACCTGAAGGTGTACTTCGGTGACTGCTACTGGAAGTAGTCGACCAGTATAACTAGGGGTGCCGAGTTTGGGCTCGTTTTGATAGTTATGATGCCTTCGGACTTGATGGAGTGACCTGAAGGTGTAATTCGGTGTCTGCTACTGGAACTCGTGGACCAGTAGAACTAGGGGTGCGGAGTTGGGGCTCATTTTGATAGTAATGATGAGATCTTACCTTCGGTCTTGATGGAGTAACCTGGAGGTGTACTTCAGTTACTGCTACTGGAACTCGTCGACCAGTAGAACCAAGTGTGCCGAGTTTGGGCTCGGTTTGTTAGTTATGATGAGACCTTACCAATGGACTTGATGGAGTGACCTGAAGATGTACTTCGGTGTCTGCTACTGGAACTCGTGGACCAGTAGAACTAGGGGTGCGGAGTTTGGGCTCATTTTGATAGTAATGATGAGACCTTACCTTCGGTCTTGATGTAGTGACCTTAGGGTGTACTTCGGTGTCTGCTACTGGAACTCGTGGACCAGTAGAACTAGGGGTGCCGAGTTTGGGCTAGTTTTGATAGCTGTGATGAGACCTTACCTCCGGACTTGATGGTGTGACCTGAAGGTGTACTTCGGTGCCTACTACTGGAACTCCTCGACAAATAGAACTAGGTGTGCCGAGTTCGGGCTCGTTTCGATAGTCATGATGAGACATTACCTTCGGGCTTAATGGAGTGACCTGAAGGTGTACTTCGGTGTCTGCTACTGGAACTCGTTGACCAGTAGAACTAGGGGTGCCGAGTTTGGGCTCGTTTTGATAGTTATGATGAGACCTTACCTCCGGACTTGATGTTTCGACCTGAAGATGTACTTCGATGACTGCTACTGGAACTCGTCGACCAGTAGAACTAGGGGTGCCGAGTTTGGGCTCGTTTTGATAGTTATGATGCCTTCGGACTTGATGGAGTGACCTGAAGGTGTACTTCGGTGTCTGCTACTGGAACTCGTGGACCAGTAGAACTAGGGGTACCGAGTTTGGGCTCGTTTTGATAGTTATGATGAGATCTTACCTCCGGACTTGATGGTGTGACCTGAAGGTGTACTTCGGTGACTGCTACTGGAACTCGTCGACCAGTAGAACTAGGGGTGCGGAGTTTGGGCTCGTTTTGATAGTTTTGACGAGACCTTACCTACGGACTTGATGGAGTGACCTGAAGTTGTACTTCAGTTACTGCTACTGGAACTCGTTGACGAATGGAACTAAGTGTGCTGAGATTGGGCTCGTTTTGATAGTTATGATGAGACCTTACCTCCGAACTTGATAGTGTGACCTGAAGGTGTACTTCGGTGACTGCTAAATTATTTTTGCATACTATTGTATACATTTTTCTTTGAACAGACAGCTGTGCTGCTGGGGATTTTGTTGCGCCACTTCTTCTTGCCAGACCAATATCTAAGACGCTACCTACCCTACCTACTCTACCTACCCACCCTACCTACCTATCCTACCTACCTACCTACCCTACCCACCTACCCTAACTACCTACCCTACCTATCTACCCTAGCTACCTACCCTACCTACCTACCCTACCTACCTATCCTACCTACCCACCCTACCTACCTACCCTACCTACCTACCTACCTACCCTACCTACCTACCTACCCTACCTACCTACCTACCTACCTACCCACCCGACCCTCCCTACCTACCTACCCTATCTACCTACCTACCCTACCTACCTACCCTACCTACCTACCTATCCTACCCACCTACCCTACATACCTACCTACCCTACCCACCTACCGTACCTACCTACCCTACCTACCTACCTACCTACCCGACCTACCCTACCTACCTACCCTACCTGCCTACACTATCTACCTACCCTACCTACCTACCTACCCTACCTACCTACCCTACCTACCTACCCTACCTACCTACCCTACCTACCTACCCCACCTACCTACCCTACCTACCTACCCTACCTACCTACCCTACCTACCTACCCTACCTACCTCCCCTACCTACCTACCCTACCTACCTACCCTACCTACCTACCCTACCTACCTACCTACCTACCCTACCTACTAACCCTACCTACCAACCCTACATACCTACTTACCTACCCTACCCTACCCTACCTACCTACCCTACATACCTACTTACCTACCCTACCCTACCCTACCTACCTACCTACCTACCAACCCTACATACCTACTTACCTACCCTACCCTACCTACCTACCTAACCGCCTAGCTAAAATCAGACGGGATAGTCCTCACCATCTGAAACGTATGGTAACCCTACGATATAGAATAGAATGGAATAGAATAGAATAGAATAGAATACTCTTTATTATGTACACCATAAAAATTACAGATACAAATGTTGAAATTTTACAAGGGGTGACACAATGGGTGGGAGGTATCTAATCCCTCTATTCCTACCGACTTCCGTCCAATTTCTATACTTCCCTTCCTATCGAAAGTGCTCGAGGCCTGTGTCCACAAACAATTCTCTAATTTTGTTCATCGTAATTTACTAATTAGCCCATTTCAATCTGGGTTCAGGCCTGGGCATAGTACTGTTTCCGCTCTACTTAAAGTGACTGGCGATATAAGGGCAGGACTGGAAGAGACCAAAGTTACTACCCTAGTGTTGGTCGACTTCTCGAATGCCTTTAATACCGTCAGTCACGACATCGTGTTAGCTATTCTTTCCTATGTTATGGTCTCTCCTGAAGCACTGGAATGGTTCTCCTCTTACCTTCAGGAACGTCAACAGGCCGTTCATGTTGGGGATTCTTCGTCATGCTGGTGTGATTTGGAGGCTGGCGTTCCTCAAGGCGGTATTCTTTCTCCTCTTCTGTTTTCTATTTTTATTAATCTTATAACTTCTGAGCTTCAGTGTGCGTATCATCTGTATGCAGATGACTTGCAGTTGTACTGTCAAGGGAGGGTTGTTTAAATACCTGACGCTATTGACAAGTTAAATAGGGACTTGACAGCCATTAAAACCTGGTCTGATAAATTTGGTGTTGCAGTAAACCTTTACAAGTGTCAGGCGATCATCATTGGGAGTCATCGTAGTATTAGTAGGGTGGATGGTTCAACCTTGCCACCAGTTCTCTTCAATGGTATGATCGTTCCATTTAGCACTAACGTGAAAGACCTAGGCTTGCACATCGATTGTACCTTGAACTGGCGTACGCAAGTCACTAGGGTGAGCCAGAGGGTTACTGGAACGCTGCGGGTTCTATACCGACGAAATTAAGGTCTGCTTGTGCAGACCTTAATTTTCCCTATTATCGATTATGGTGATGTGTGCTACTACGACCTGAATGCGGATCTCCTCGACAAACTGGACCGTCTTCTCAATAACTGCATTCGATTCATTTTCAATCTGCGTAAATATGATCATGTCTCTGCACATCGGTCGCTTCTAAAGTGGTTGCCCATACGTCAGCGCACAGAGCAAAGGGCGCTGACCACCTTGTTTTCATTTCTTGACTCGCCCTCTTCCCCTAGTTATCTCGCCCCCCCCTTTCAGTACATTTGCGCGAACCACAGTAGAAACCTACGTTCATCACACAATCGTCTTCTTCAATGTCACCGCACTGACTTCATTCACTCTTCCTTCTTCGTTCAGTCTATCTCTCTGTGGAATGCGCTCCCCCAGGAAATCAAGATGGCAACCAACCGATTATTCTTTAAAGTCAAAGTTCGCGAGCATATTCGTAAGAAGCTGGCAGTATCATCACAATGGTAATGTTTTCCCATTGTTTGTCTCATCTGTTTTAGTATATTTGTGTATTTATGTGTATTTATTAGGTCTTATATTTATGTATAATTAGGTATATATATTTAAAGTTTTTAATAGGTATATGTATGTATATCCTTATATCTAAATAAATATGTATTCCACGGTTTTCGCTATTGCACCTACCACTGTTTGTCTCTGCATCACCCAAAGGTTGACTGGTAGAAAATGCTTACGGCATTAAGTCCGCCTCTGTACATTTGTGTGCTTAAAGTATTAAATAAATAATTAAATAAATAAATGGGCGGTCTTATCGCTAAAAGCGATCTTTTACAGGCAACCGAAATTACGTGCCATTACGAGCCATGCGTCACCCTCCGCGACCCCGCAACTGTACAGTTGCGGGGTCGCGGGGGTGACGCATGGCTCCTCCCATTCGCACAAGGTCGCCGTCACCTAATGTCGCCTTAAGACGTGAAAGCGTAACAAACAAACTCACTTTTGCATTTATAATAATAAGTTAGGATTATAAAGAGGTAAAGTGAGTTTGTATGTAGGGGTAATCTTCGGAACTAGTAACCGATTCCGAAAATTCTTTCACTAATGGGAAGCTACAGTATTGCAGAGTGTCATAGGATATATTTTATGTTACTTTAAAACAAGAGATTTCACACGTACGAAGTCGCGGGCAGAAGCTATTTGTATTAAGACAAATTTTGATAATGATGCTGATTTACTCCTAACTTATATCATTAAATGTTTTGGCACGAAACTCAGCTCAAACCCACCGCGTGTAATAAGTATGTTATTATGCATGTTACGTATTTTAAGTAAGTAAATGGCAACTTGCTGACGAGAATATAAAGTGACTTGGCCGACTTATTTACGAGCTAGCGCTCTTACTGAAAATCTACGAGAAATTTAAAAAAAATATAATAGTGTTCCGTAGCGCTCTTGAAAACGAATAGTTTGGTAAACTAATAATCCAGTTCCATTTTGTTTTTCAAATTAAAATATTGGCAAACTGTTGTGAACAAAAGTTTGCCAGAATTGTTCTTTTATTAGAATATGTGATACAGTAAAAGTGCTGCATCCGTGGAGTAAAAATTAAGTGCATATTGGCAAAGAGAAATAGGTAGGTACTCAATATCTTTATTCTATATTCTTACAGGCTTTAAATATTAGCATGGAGAAAGATGCCGGATAATTAATGTCTTTGGTTCATTGTAGGAACCTAGTAGAACCCTTGGGTGCAAAACTTGTAATTAGGAAATCGAGTTTCTTTAATGAGTTTTTGTTGCAATGGATATTTTATGGACTGTAACATTAATGTTAACAAAAGAAACTCTGTTTGCCTATCAATTTCATTTATATTTATTATCTAATTTTAAC
The DNA here is from genome assembly GCA_905333075.3 of Atethmia centrago. NCBI lineage: Eukaryota > Metazoa > Arthropoda > Insecta > Lepidoptera > Noctuidae > Atethmia > Atethmia centrago. Next base: position 23,144,974 of record HG995367.1, read on the forward strand.
CTGAAAACAATATTATATTTACATAGTTCATTCATTATTCTCCTCATTAAAGCACCCCTCAACGCTATTATCAAAACGACGCACTGCTCTCCGTTTCACGTCACGACGGCGTATTATTTCAAATCCCGTAAATCCTTCACCACGCACAAAGTACCAAGGTTCGGTGCTCGTCTCGTTAACTAACAACTGGTGGAAAATTACCAGTTGAGCCGGATCGTGGCGGAGGCACGAACAACCGCCATCATTGCCCATTAACCCCATAATACGTTAAATATGCTAAGGAGCTCGCATTCGCGAATAATAGTGGCTGAAATCTTCGCAAACTTCGCGTCACTCCGCCATATGTTTGGTACTTTGCTAATTATGTAGTCTGACGTCATGAGATTCAGATGTGGTCGCGTTGAATTAAGTTTTATTTTAAGCTGCGGTTTTTACTTGCTCTGTGTTTGTTTTTATGCAAATAATATTGACTTGATTTACTACAAAAAGCACTCTGCAATGCTACTTCATCTGTGCAACAATTTTCAAATTCTACTTGTGGTTTTTCTATTTTATAACAAAAACTTTTCACTTGACCTAATTGAATAAAAAAAACATAAAAAGCTTGATACTGCATGGAGCTGACATTAAATGCTGCCGCTCGCTACGGTCACTTTATCCGATTGCCAATTGTTCAATCAATTGAACCCGTTTCCAACAGCTGCTGTAATGTGGGGCCAAAATAAAATACCTTATCGATTGACACATTTAGTGGAAGGTGACACATACGTAGTGCCTACATGCATTATGAGACGAGCTGTAATACAGATTGATGATCGTACCACTGCCTGAAATATCGCCCCATTTTGTTAAGCGCATGAAGCTCTTTGCGTGTCCAAAATCCCGGGCATGCGGGATTTAATATTGGTATCCACTTACATGGATCGTGATCAACCTTTAAAGGGCATGTATCCTCTCATGATGTGCCACAATTAAACGATAGGTACGTCTCTAACCTTTGTCTAACTTGTACATGAGTAACACCTATTTGTTATGCGTGGGTTCAATGAGCAGCGAATCTGTCTGTAATGAATCAATCCACCTAGAGGCAGGTTTCACCGTTTGCAGAGTTATCTTAGAGATGAATTGAACAGAGCTTACTAAGGCTTATTGTAGGGGCGTTTTATTACAAATCTGCTATTTAATGGATATTTCAGCTCTTGAGCGATTGTACAGAGTTAGTGCGAGAGTATTCTCATCTTATATTAAATTTAAATTCCACAAACGTAGCTTTATACCGATGATAGTGTAGATAACTCAATAAGTTCAATTGGATTAAAATGTGGAGTTATCTATCTGCCCGGTGTGCTTGGCAATATTCAAGAGGTGCTGTTATCTGACCCACTTTGTTCATCATACGAGTGTGGCGCGGCGAAAATTATTTTTTATACTTACATATTTCTACATTTTCTTTCATATCTGATAATGTTTTTATTTACTGTGTAGTTCAGTCGCTTTACCGGTTTCTTTACCGGATTTCAGTTGTAGAGTTTATTATTGACTGAAAAATATTGTTATAATTATGATTTTCTTCATATTTTTTGGTCTCTGTTTAGACTTGTAATTATAATTATACTAGCTCCGCCCTTTCACCCGCATAAGCCTCGATCCCGTAGGAATATCGAGATAAAAAGTAGCCCATGTCCTAACCTAAAGGCTCCCAGGAAGACAGGCGTGATGCGACATCGCGACGCGCCACTAGTAGCATTTCTATAAAAACTTCATGGAAAGTGTCACGCTGCGCGTCGCGCTGCCTGTCGCGCCCGCGATATCACTCCAGTCTTCAAAAACTTTATTTTTTAATGTGCCCACTTTTCTAAGCGACCCATCATATTCAACATTAATTTATTTATCTACGTTACACGTCCGTATTTGAGGTCACAAAAATTCATATTTGTATGTACCAAATTTTAACTTAATCAACCCAACAGATTTGGAGCAACTTGGCTGTGACAGACGGACAGACAGACACACGAGTGATCCTACAACGGTTCCGTTTTAATCGTTTTGAGGTACGTAACCCTAAAACGTACAAAGTCAACAAAACAAATTAGTTCCAGGGAAAGTATAAAGCGGCAGTTACTCCCCCGCCAATTTAACGGTAGAAAAAAATACTTTTGACACAGAATAGTTAAATACAAACTAACAACTTAGTAGTAACTCTGGGCTGTGCAATATTTAACTTGGAGTACAGGGCACGAACCTCATCTTTAGACATAGCTAGTAACTTTGAGAAGTGGAATAAGCTTTATTTTTCTAAGGTCTACGTAAGGTTTATACCTAGGTACACATAATACACCACAGTGTGTGCGCCATAACACTCATTTGCATGGACTAATCGCCATCTTGCCCCAAGCTAAGACCCCCTCTCTAGGGTAAAGTTATTAGTGCCCTGTCCATCTTCATTCCGCAGGCTCACTGCCCGAGACTTGGACTTGACAACCGTTTTCTAACGGTCGATTGACCATATTCCGCAATTTGAATTTGAAAAAGGAATCTGGTTTTTCTTTTTTATGTTCCAAAACGGTTTCACTAGGTATTTTAATACCTGCCACTAGGTATTTTAAGGCAAGTTTTTAGCAGAATTGAATTTTTTGATGCATGAGATCCGATTGTGATATTTGAAGCTATTGTTTTCGGTGCAATATTAACAATATGTATTTCGTATGTAAAACCGTTAAAGGTTGACAAAAATGTCCATTGATTTCCTCAATTTTTCATCCGTCTGAAATCTGTCGTTGGATCTAATGCTGTTCAATCTTGCTTGGTAGGCCATGTCTCATCTACCTTTCCAGACTCTAGGGAACATTACGCAGATGACATCAATCAGATTGACATATTTAATAAAAAAATATAAATTTTAAGATACATATTCTAAGCAAAGTAGGTTAACACAACCAGATCAATCTAGTAATAAAAGAAAACATAGATAATAATAATAATCTGCTCACTAAGTTTGCGAGTAAAAAAACTAACCTGAAAAAATTAGGTCAGCACGACATTTATATTTACAGTTATCTTGAAATTTTTTACCAGCCAGCTGTGGAATGTCTCGTTAAATTAAAACCAGATATTTAATATCGGTTTGTGGTAAACAGATAGATCAACAGTCAGACCCAAAGAGGAGGCACGCTGTTGTGACTGTTCCAAAATTACCCTAGGCTGATAACATGTTCGTTTTTCCTAATTCTGTTAATATTAGTGTTCAGGTCGGTTCCCCGTTAGATAACCATCCCGTTAGATAGTTCTGTAGGGCTCGTCTCAGACTGGTCACCCACCTAGTCTGGGACGAGCCCTACAGAACTGTGTGGAAAAGTACAGTACTTTCCCCTAACGGGGAACCCCCACCGACTGTAATGAATTCCCATGAACTGTTTCGCCTTCTCCCGACTTGGAAAGCTAGGACAAGGAGAGGGGGGATACGAGAAAAGAATGTTAATATAAAATAAGGTTGGGAATTCATAGGTAAGAACATTACGAACACGAAACCTAATTTATCTACTTTTCTTTTGAATATGAAAGTTAGAAGACATGAACGGGAGGTGAGTTGGGAAATACGAGTATATTATTTTAAGTTACGTTAGTGAATTTCTTTACAATAAACTACAGACCCGCCCGTAGTAACGTGGTGCTACTTTACCGCAGCTGACAGCGTTGTGCGTGTATGGCAAGGCCTGAACGCATAGTTGCATAGTTGCGGTTGCATATACTAAGGACACTGCTATAGATTCTAACAAGCCACGTTCCCTAAGCTCTACAGTCATGTCTTACTCAACACTAAGGCAGAGTACTGCGAAATTCAACTGCCATTGAGCGAGACACGTTCCAGTAATCACTGGGTGCGTACTTATGTAATGAACCCCTTTTAACGGCCTACTTACCCTTTACTAAGACAATACAAAATATGCACAAGCGTACTGCATCATCAGTCGGTTGCAGAATTCTTCATGATTGCGCCTGCTATATGCCGAAGTGGTTATTCCAAATCGTCAGTCCTCACTTCTTTAATCTTCCCCTTTTAGAGGATGCTTGCAATGTAATCAGCAGCCGTGCGACTGTCCTTGTCTAGCAACGGGGCGTTTCTATCTGGGCATCCAAAATCGTGACTAGCTAATAATTTGTGAGAGGCCCGAAAGCCGGATGTGGTTTAACGAGACATAATTCCTAGCGTTCCTTAGAACGAACTATCAACCCAGTTTAGGAGAACTTAGTGAAGCCTACCCCCCTCCCGGGAAGTATTCGTACATCATCTAACGAGTTGCGAGTATTCATTCGGTTCAGCCATCTATAAGCAGTATGACGGCCTTAAGTGTCATGTCTTTGGTTGTGGTTGTCTATAGTCTGTTGGTAGAGTAGTCGTCTACCGTCTCTTGGTAAATGTCACACCCAATGGAAGGCTTTCTCCGAGTCCCTAGAACCAAATGGATAGCTTAGTAGGATACCTTGATCTTGTCATAGAAAGATCAAGGTATGTTCGTTCACAAACACACTCACCAAGATTCACGCGCCTTACACACTACTTACATTATACTAGACTAAGATAACCTAGTTTAAAACTAGATTTATTTTTAAAATTTAACGTATTAAATAACACCCTTACTATCGCGATCTCTCCACAGAGACTTAGTCTCATTGTTATCGACTTAGTTCTAACTCTCCTAGCCTAGATTTATTCAACCGCTCTCTCTCGTGGTGTAAAACCCACTGTCCTGAGTTCTTCCATCAGCCTCTTAAAACCCTCCAAATACGACGCGAGCGTGGGGTTTTTTCCCATACCAAAAGAATACGAAGAACAGGTTTATTGCCTTTTTTGTACAATTTCTCAATTGTTTTAAAGGCCAGCTTGGGTTTTGCCCGAGCTCAACCCATGGTAACCAGATGTTGGCACTGGTATTGTGCTCTGCGATTAGAAGTCGGATACTTTAGAATTTGTTGAATTCGACCTGCCCGTTGTTAATTGTCTCAAGTTTGTTTCCCATTATATAGATAATTTATGTATTTCGTAATGTACCGAACCACGGGCCGGCCGCCTTAAAATAAATATTATATTAAATAGGAGTAATCGACAGACAATGACACTGTGTTCGATGCATGCTTTATGGGGGGACGTGCGGTCGTGGGATTGGCAGCACTTGGTGATGGGACCCGTTAGGTATGGCGGGCTGATACCAGTCGGGGTTGCGGCGAATGTACAAGTATCTCCCGGGCCCCCAAATCATAATAGAAGAGGGAACAGTGGGATTTTAGTCGGTAGGAGTCCAAAATAACCCTCTGTTCTCCCCCAGACGGAGGAAATCCATGAGAATATGTAAAAGAAGGGTCGATAGGGAAACATATCTTTTGAACAAATGAAAATGACTGAACTTACATGGGGGTTAAATTGATACGTATTAATGTCCTCCGTAGCGCTGGTTTCCTAGACCCATCTTCAGTGGTACACCCTCCCTGTACCTATAGTTTTATCTCGAGCTAATGTGGCAACAGCCTGCACATTGCGCAATCACATTGCGGTCCCCGATCCACCAATAGCAATAGCGTTGATTACACCATTATCATGCCGAGTTCATTAATTGTCATGGCCTACGGTTGACATTCAATTCTGTGCTAAATACGTAACTATTATGTCTTATTCAATAGGTCTTTGGAAATAAACTTGCTGGTATGAAGTTGCAAGACATCGCAGCGCTTTATTTTATGCGCAGCTTAGTAAAGTTGTCGTTACCTAGGTATTTGAGCGCATTTAATCTGATCTTGTAGGACTTTCACTGTAGTACCGGTAAAATACACCTTTCGAAGTCCATTCTGAAATGAGTTTCAAACTTTCTAGTTTGAAACTGATTTCTCTCAACTAATTAAAGGCACTTGCAGACTAGTGCAATATCGCGGGCGCGACAGGCAGCAATATGCATGTCGCACCCGCGATATCGCCCCAGTCTGCACGAGCCTTTATAAAAAATTCTGAGACAAAAGCCTTTATAGTACTTACCAATTTAACTCGACTATACGCGACGCTTCATCTTTTCCGCTCTGAATGGCCATCGTCACATGTTAGCACGCTTTTAATTCAAGTGTTTAGACCTACATCTTTCAGTACAGGGAGACCAGACAGCATCGAAAGTCTATTGTAAGGCCCTATTTTAATCAAAGCGGAGAGGTGTCCAGTAAACAATCAACCGATTATTGTATTACGTTAACGCTAAGCGGAGGGATGATAAAATAACGCAAGCCAATTGGCTGTCTCTTCGCTCTGATTGAAATCGGGCCTAAAGACTCCTTCAAACTACGTAAAAACAACGAATAACAAATTCTGAGATAAAGTCTCTCTAGTTTCTAGTACAAAGCTGCAAGCTACCAATTTAACCCCCGGCGCTTCATCTTTTCCGCGCTGAGAGCCCGTCGTCACGTATTTGCGCGTGTTTAATTCACGACTGTCCGTGTCCACGGCACGGCAGGGTTAACGAGTGTACCTGCTTCTGACGGAATTCTCTTTCTTTTATATTATTTTCTGAATAGGAGAGCCAGCTGAGTGATTAAATATGCAAAGCTGGGGCAGTTGAAGTGCTAATGAACCGTGTGATTCTTGATTTGTTTATGGATTTGCGGGGTATTTGTTGGTATATTTAAGCGGTAGTACTTGTTGAATTGAATAAATATTTTTGTTCTAGACTGCACTGTTTTAAAAACATAACTAAATGTGGAGCGGAATAATTCATTTAATTAAGTCTCACTGTATTTACATTCAATTTCAAAACTGTGTTTGTTCAATTGTATCTAGGCAGTTTTATCTAAGCAGGAAAAGATGTATATTTTACTAAAAAGTACTTATGAATTCTCTTGCCCAAAGTCCCGTATCTCCTAAACAGAGAAAAAACATCGGGGTCGTCTAATTTCGCCTGATCCGTTGCGTGGGTATGCCTGCATTAGCGTTGCGGCGAGCAACCCGAAAACCTCGGCAAATGAGCGCATGCACGGAAATTCCCAAGCCCATTTACGGGCCCACAAATCCTAGAAAAGTAAAGAAAAACTCCTTCCTTTTACATATAAGGTAAATGCTTTACTAAGTGCTCGTTTATTTGTGGCTGATCAGCAGTTTATGTGCCTTATAATCCGTAAAAAGATTTCGCGCGTTTTCTATACGAATAAATTAAATTAAAGTGTCTCATTATAATATAAAAATAACCGCTTTTTATTAAATGCATATGAAAGTATATACGGTACTTACAAAAAAAAACAATGTTTAATTTTTTGTCTGTTTGTTCCGGCTACTTTCCGAAACTGCTCGACCGATTTTGACGGGAATTTTATTGGCATGTGGATTTTTCTAATATAAAGCTTTTATTTTAGAAAAATCCACATGGGCGAAGACGCAGGCAGCAGCTAAAAAAAAACGCCAACAAAATGTCGAAAGGGTTATTCACATAAATATAGCATAATCTTTAGAAGGATGCGTGGGTAGTCGATCACTTTAGTATTGTAGGTACTGCCATTTATTGTATCTTCTCGAAGTTCACCGATGACGTCGTTGTGGGTTGACAGGACAAAATGATAGATTAAGATTGCTTTTATTCATTTTAATTTTTTGTATTTTTTTGTCTCCTGTGTTTTTTTTTTCCTCACACTCCATATTACATCTGCCATTGACAGAATTGTCGACATCGGCACAGTTGCCTTAAATAAAAATATAAAAAACCAGCCAAGTGCGTATCGGACCACGCACATTGAAGGGTTCCGTAGTTGGAATTACCTGGGATGAATTTATCCCAAAAACAAACTTAACATTGTAGTTGAAAAACATGTTCTCCCATACATTGTCAATTCTCCATCTGCAAATTTAAGTTGGTCGACTATTACTCGTTAACTTGTAAAGCCTACTTAGATGTGGTAGATTTCCTTTTAATGATTGTTCCTTTTATTGATTTTATTTTTCATTATATGATTTTTTTCACATCTCTATAAACGACTATTTAGCTGGCAGGGGGCCCCCCCCCCTGCCAGCTAAATAGTCGTTTGACTCTGACAAAAAATTGCACTTTAAAGCTTAGTATTACGCAAACGAATCCTTAAATCGAAAAATGATGTTCACAGACCCGCAATATTTTTGAACGGCTTGTCCAACGATATCCCACACCATGGGATTGACGAGAAAAAAATATCATCCCCACATTACGTGCAAGGAAGCTACCCTAATATGTATACCTACGAACATGGCGAAACTATACAGGTTCCTTGTTTACTACGGAACCCTAAAAAGATTGGCGCTAGTTTAAGGGGTCTAAAAGAAGGTAAAAAACATGACATCTGAACATCGTTCCTTTAAATTATTTCCTATCAATATTCGAAGCTTGCTACTGCAACAATAATGAAGTAGACCACAACTTTTTATTAAATTAATCTCATGGGTACGATTCAATTTCAACTACTAGATTTTATGTTTACCGTTTTCATTCGGAAAGCGTTTGAGATTTAAAAAGATTGAGTAAAATGTTTACTGCTGTGTGCACTCAAGATCTAACCTAAGCTTAAAGGCTCCCACAGACAGGCGCGACGCGACTCCACTTAGTAGAACAATTTATATGAAAACTTCATGGAAATTGTTCTACCAGAATCGTCGCACCGTCGCGTCACGCTTGTCTGCGGGAGCCTTAACGCAACGAAATATAACGTATTTTATTATTGGAGCCGCATACTTGCAACGTATAGTACGACTTAGAATTGGCAACAAAATGTAGCCAATAAATAGTTCCTGAACCGTTGTTGAGCTTTCAACTTTTTCTTTTTCAAGTACGGAGGTAGGTACCTACTTATTGACGCTTCGTTTCTCATGAGAATAAAGTCTCGTGTTTTCTATCTACGAGTAGGTAATTCTACTGCCTAAGCGAGGCAGAAGTTGGATTACACTTTTTTGTTACAACATTAAATTATCTAACCGAGGCAGTGAAGAAGTGTGATAACCAAGAAAACAGTTTAATTTCGGATATCGACAACATAATTTTTAAACCAATTTTTTTCTTATAACCACCATTTTCCCTACACATTAACACGCCACACATAAAACGATACACAAATTGGACAATGTGTTCACGTTTCCGTAACCCCATGTTGTTCAGTGTAACAGGTCTGAGCAACTTACACCATCGCCAGATATATCTGACGTCTATTCAATGTTGCCATTTTGAAAAAGAACCCATATCATCTTGCGTCTGACTGGTGGACGGGAGAAAGGCGTTCGCTTATGATGACCCTTGTCACACTATTTTTTCTGTCTGCTATTACTCAAAGTAGAAACTAAACGGTAAAATATATTTTTATTTTGTTTCAGATGTACGTGAAATGACCGTAAAATAATAAACATAATAATTATAAGCGTAGCAGATGTGAAAAATAATAGTGCCTATATTAAAAAATTATTTAACATCATTTAATTAAGTGCTAAAGTATAACGTTCCATTATAATTAATGATATAATTAAATATGTGTAATTAGCGAGGGAAAATACATGAAACGAGTCTAAAATGTATATGTATTTAATCAAGAGTGTATCAAAGTGCTAAAATCTAGAGTGTAATGTTAGATAGTAGGGTGTAGTATATTGTGTGAGTGTGTGTGAAAGAGAGGGAAGATGTTGCCGGTGCCTCAGGATCGTATGTCTGGTCGGCGCAGCAGTTCCATCGTCAGTCGGACGCTGCTCGGGCGCCGGGCCTCCGTCTACGCCACCGGTAACCACCAGGATCCTGCCAAGGTAAAAATAACAACATATTTTTAGTTTTGTTGATATAAGGATAATGTAATGCAAGTACTGTCAATGTGTCGATCACTCAATGATTGTCACATTAAAAAACTTTGAGAATACCATAACAAGTAAATGTATGTATTAAATGGCCAAAGTGGCTAAAGCTGAATCCCACCTTCAAAGTTTCCTAGCCAATATCATAACCACACGTGTGCTTATGTTATTTATGTTCCTTGATCTTTCAACAACTCAATTAAGATACAGCAAAGATATGGCAAAACCCACCAGTTAAAATTAGCCTTATCAAAATTTGCTCTTATCTTGAATTTAGCGTTCCTTATTAACTAACACTAACATGAGCGCTTATAGTTTCATTATCGTCACAATACCGCCGTTTATATGAACAATAGCAGGCACCCGCATAATTCAGAATCGTGAGGGTAGTTTGAGAAACGCGGTGTACGAGTATGTACAGTCAAGTAAGTATACAGGCACATATTAAATGATAAATGATTTTGTCTCTGTAAATAGGTTTGTACAAACACTTTTACACGTCAATCATATTTTTAAAAGCTAGATGAGGTTGGCGTTTCCATCTGACTACTCTGAGATGAAAGGCCGAAACAAACTCAAAGATCACATACTCTTTTAAAGTCCAGACATTATTTTGGTCAGATCATGTGAAGGCCATGTTGGTTGGTGTCTGAAATGGTCTTTTGATGAAAGAACCACACAGATTGAGTGACCTGTTCAGTCAGTGCACGCATTTGTAACTTAAAATATTTTTTTTTTAACTTAAAAGACATTTGTAAGAAACTTGACTACTTAGCACACTGACAACATTGTTTAAAGGTACGTGCAAGTGAGCTGTAACTCACACACTTCATGTCACTTGTTTGTTTCTCTGTACTATTCTAAGAGTATTTATTGAATCATTGGCTTCCCTTAAATAAAATACTGGTATTCAGCTGCAACACAACATAGTTGGGAAAAGGCTTGGCAGATTAGTTTTTGACTTCAGTATTCCTTACGATCACGCTATGACGGATTCGGTAACACCTGAGCGGAATTTGCGTTATAAATCGGCGGTAGGATAGGTCCTTATATCTACTACTATACCTATTACCAGTATTTAATAGCAAAAGAAGCTTTCGCAGGATGAATAAAAACCTCTCCTGCAGACTAGGATAGAGCAAGTTTGCTCAGTGAGTGTTAGTAGGAATTTCAAAACATCTTTGGTTTCCTCAGATTGTTTACTTCACCGTCAATCTATGCCAAAGATAGAAAATGTAGCATTAACTTCCCTTAACCTTCGAGTCGACATACTCGTGGTGGGTAGTGTATAATTGCCTATATTGCGCTGTACGTGTATATTTGGCTACACGACTCAATTAACTAAACGCTTATCAATCTGGATTATAGATGCGACTTAATTGCCGCGTGGGTATACATACGTACGTACTGGATTAGAATTATCTCTCTCTAAATTTATACAGATACGTCATCGTGCTCCTAATTTATATTTATACATTCACAGCTTAAAAGATCGAGAACATAATATATCAAAGAAAGTAAACATGATGTTGAGTCAATCAAGCGTACATTTCTTTATCGTGAACACAAGAATGTGGGAATAATAATGATAAAGTTCTAAAGATCTTTTTATCGGATAAGAACAGCCCGATAGCATTATAAATAAACGTATCTACCATAAATTTTCTTCGCAACTTTTTTAACACAACTTTTATAGGCGTATCAAAGAATATACCGATTTATAGGAGTTGTGTGTGAATGATAGTGCTCGCTAAATATAAATGTTTATGAAAAGCGCTACTACTCGTCAGATTTACGAGTAAAATACACTGTTTTGGAGCCGTTAGCACTCAGTTACTGTGCGTGATCTTACTCAACGATTCTAAGTCAAAATGATTGATGGAATCGATGGAAATAACCCTCTATATCGGCACTTTAGGAGCTTTTTATTAGTTGGTTGATGTAAATGAAATAACATATTTTACAGCAGTTTATTGTTTTGCCGTGCCTTAGAAAGCACGCTAAGCCGTGGGTCCCGGCTGTCATTCGTGGATCTTTGACAGTCGTTAGAAGTCGTCAGAAGCCCGAAAGTCTGACAGCCAGTCTTGCCAAGGGGAAACGTATTACCCAGTTACTGGGTTGTGGAGGTAAGATAGGCAGTCGCTCTTGAGAAAAGGCTAGGCAGACTGACTGACAGCAGGTTATTGTTTTATTAGCATTTATACATATTATACTCAAGCATATTTCGACAGAACTTTGCATAGCCTGAATGCATTAAGATTTTCCCGTCACAAATTCCATCAAACTGAATTTGCGTGAAGTTATGGCTGCGTTATGAGCGTAGCTGGTGTAGCGATGCACAAACAAACACATGAACTGTGTATTATTACCAGCTTCCGTGCGATATTTATTCGGGAGGTAGCAACGAGTACGCTTCAACGCGCGCTCCATTCTTCCATTCAACCGACGAGCAATGTCTTATTTCGCGAATATGCTAAATTAAAATGCTCACTACATACCAGGGATGTATTTTTTGTGAAATTGCAGATGTCATAAGTTTTATAGCAGGACGTTTTTAGAGCATGTCTTTTTTTTAAGATTCTGTAGCTTATCCCAGTAATACGCCCACGTGGGATAATTTCCGACCTCCATACGGGCAAAGCCGTAAGCAAAGGCTAGTGAAAGGATATTAAAAAAAAAAAAAAAAATTTTGACGCGTGGAGGTAGGTAGTTATCCCACTGGAACGTACTACTGAGATAAAAAGTATCATATGTCCTAACCCAGTTCAGGGTCTACCCATGTGCAAAATTTCATTCTAATTTATTTAGCCGTTTTAGCGTGTGTGGCGGCATCTACAGCGCCACATACGAACTACGCATCACACTGACGTCACGCAAAATTCTGCATCGCGCAAGCAGAGTTTACCGCGCAACTAGCATATATATAACATCCCGACATCAACCGTCGGGCAGTTGCCCACCAGACACGATACCCGTCTGGTCAGAGGATCCTCCCTTTTCTATGGAGGATGAGTGAACTTTACACCCTGTTCCTCATGCCTCTATACGTGAAAGCGTAACAAACAAATAAACAAACAAACTCACATTTGCACTTATATTATTAGTTAGGATTAGAATATCATTTCACAACCATGCTTCGCTGTTACAACATAGTTTGTTTATAAGTAATTGCATTCCGACCTCCACAAATAATTGAATACACTTTTTTTTTTGGGTGGGATATTATCAAATTACTTCTCCCGCTCTGGGCGGAGCGGGAGGGTGTGTCACACTCTTACTGACTAAAACCCACCCGTATTCCTTCCGTTGACAGTGTTGCCAGGGGCCTCGGTAACCCTTTCGAACTTCCACGCGACCCCGGCAGGTATCAGCCCTAGTGGACCCCTACACTTGCGCTGACATCTCTTTGAGGAGCGCGTGGAATACAACGTGCCGTCGACCCGGGCCTGGTCCTTATCGGACGGCGTGCTTCCCATTGCTCATCGTCCGCAAGCCCACGCCTTTTTTTTTTTTTGGATGGGGAGTCATCAAATAACCTCTCCCGCTCTGGGCGGAGCGGGAGGGTGTGTCAGACTCTTGCTGACTAAAACTCACCCGTATTCCTTCCTGTGGCCTCGGTGATCCTTTAGTACCTTCCCGCGACCCCGGCAGGTATCGGCCCTAGTGGACCCCTACACTTGTGCTGACGACATCTCTTTGAGGCGCGCGTGGAATACAACGGTGGGCCTGGTCCTTACCGGGCGGTGAGCTACCCATTGCTCACCGTCCACAAGCCCGCGCCTACGGTGGCCGGAAATCCGCCCGGGATTCCCGACTCCCAGGGCGTCTCCTGCGGCGACTAGGGGTGATAGGGCGCGAAATTTGCCTTTCCCTCAACCGTCCCACCTCCTCCTTCGCGAACATTACTGCTTCGCAGAAGGAGGTGACGGCTGCCCAGGCCCGTACCATGGCCTGAACCAAGGCCGGATGCGAGAGATCCCTGCTGCCGATCGCCTCCACGAGGACACTGCCGTGCTCTGCCCAAGCCGGGCAGACCTCCACCGTATGCTCCGCCGTGTCCTCCGGGCGATCCACACAGTGGTGATACCCGGAACTGCCACTATAACGGTTTAAATTTTAAAAGCTCCGCTAAAAACTGAGCTACGTATTTTCAAATGCGGTTTTATTTAACTTAAAATATTTCGCATAGCACAGGTATTCACGGTGCCAAAATATTAAAAGAAATTCTATCTATGATTTCTTGCATGTAACATTTTCTCGGCGTTTTAAATATAAAATTAAATGGTCTTAAATAGAGTTTTAGCATTCCAATTTTCTCGATAATACCTTTAGCGAAATCACGCAGAAGTGACATTGAGCTCGCAGCCACTTTGAGAAGGGTACGAGTGGTATGGAATTAAAATACCTGCTTACTTTGAATATAAACGATGTTCCTGAAAATTATGGGAGCGAGGAGGGACAATCGTTGGGAGAGGGAGGGTATTAAGAAGTAGGTTCTTGAATATGCGGTGACTGTCGCGTTTAGAAAAGTCTGAAGCGTTATGCTACGGCTACATTGTCGCTAACGCGAACTACGCTTCGCGCGTTCTCTCTGCTGTACAGCGAGACGTCGAGTGGTGTGCGAGAGAGAGCGCGTGAAGTGTAGTTCGCGTTATTGCGACGATGTAGCCGTAGTATTCGAAATAGAAAACGTGCTAGAAAACGCGTTTTGGTAGATCGTTTAGCTTCCGATACTTTTTGATGGCATTTCAGAGTTATTTTTTTGTATTTTTATAAATTTCAATGGAATCCTATAGTTCCTTTTCCAATATTATTAAAAATACAGCAATTAATTCGTTTTTGTTCGACTTGGGACTGGACTCAGCGCAGACCCTTAGCATATTTTAATTTACAAAATAATTTTTACCTTGTAAAAAAAACGGTTTTTAATTATGGTATAAAAATGCACGATGCCAAAAAATGCACCAGTCAACTCATTTGCAAGTCATGAGTGTTTTCAAAGCAAACAAGTAGAGATTTCAAACGTGAAAAATAACCTGCAGATTTCCTTTTTTTGTACGCAAAGTTGAACTTTAAAATGGAAATTTATCTGGATAGTAAAATTTTTATTTTACTATCAAAATAATGCATATAATTAGTAGTAAAATAAAGATAAATTTTCTGAATTGTTTTAAACTTATGTAATTTAATCATTTCAATAACATACGCAATTCACTAGGGCTTATCGTTCCCTGCATCGCTCAATACAGCAAATTGATTCAGATTCGAATCATAAATTCATGGCCCGCGCCCAATCGGTTCATGTTAAATTCATAGAACTAATTAAATTAAACAATACATACATTGTCAAATATCACGTTGTATAACGTTGTGTTAAAAATGACAACGCATGTGGTCACACGCATTGGCCACCCTTAATTAATCGACACCGTTACAGGGAAATTTCAACAAATACTGGAATAAATTTTATTCCCACGTGAATTTCAGCAGTGTAATTTTTCACAAAGTTCTCGTGTACTCTCGTGTGATTTTGTTAATATGTAACAAGAACATGGATGAGGTGGTTTTTATGCTGCGTAGCGGTTTTCGTAACGAGAAATTCGTAGCGCCGTAGACCTTTCGTAGCTTTAGGTTCTAGGAATGCGGACGCATTCTGTGAAATGGACATTTTGTTGAATTACAAGCTTTAATTTAACGCAACGTGCTGCCAAACTCTTTTCGCATACGTCTTTTTTATTACTTTTTTATCCACGCTAGAAAAGTACATAAGTACTACATATGTAGTTACTCCGCACCATTACTAACTTACAAAACATTTATCTCCATTATTTCCTTTTCATAGATGAGAATAGAATCCTAACGTAATTATGCAAGATTCGTCGCCGAAAAACAAAATCCCTTGTTCAATAAATCAAAGTTACAGACGCGTTATCTGAAAGATCTAAGTTTATCCTACTTGAAAGCATCTGTCTATCACACAGAGCACGGAATCGCCGCGTGTCTAGAAACGGCAGTACTTATAACATTCGTGGCGCTGAAAGTGCGTGGAATGTGCAAATTCTGTTACGGACCGCCTTCTAAACCGTCTGGGCATACGATGCCTTGCGGCGGCGGCGCGGCGCCGGAACGGTATCGCTGTGGCGTCCTACATACAAATATCCATGGTAGGTATAATACACGGTGCGTTCCGGCGTCGCACTGCACGTACACTGGAATTGCAACCAGCGAGACGAGGTGGGGAGGGGTGTACGCATTGCGACGTCGGAGCGGCACCGCTCAGTTTTTTGTGTGGTAGAAGAAAAGGCGAAATCTTTGCGGTGCGGCGTCGCTACGGCGCGGGCGTAGCAACGTTATGTCGCCGCAATGCCCGTGTGACCGCCAATGCGGCAAAATTTTTGAGGTGCGGGTGCCGCAATGCATCGTTTGAACAGGCTCTCAGGTTCTAGACGTCATTTGCATTGTAAACGGTGAAACGCTAGGTTCGTATGGAAAGTGTTGACAATGCCGCGTCTAGCAGCGGCCGCCGATGCGTCTCCGTGCTCTGTGGGTCTTCCACATAAACTATCAGTGTACAAGTAGCTGGTGTTTCAGAGGGTTACATTACTTGCCCGATACTTTATCTGTTCATTGACTGGAATAAAAGACTTTTATTGGGTTTTAGATATCCTGTAATGGTTTTAGTAGATAGGAAAAGGATTTTAGTGTGTTGTGTATTGGGATTGGGTCTGCATCGTACTGTCTTGGGTGATTCGTAAGAGCATTTCCATCTTTAATTAACTGGAAGAGCGAGATAAATACAGCGTGGCTGTTAAGCTGTTAGTTATGTTTTTTAACTGATTTCAAAAAACGAGGAGGTTTTATGTTCGTCTGTATGGTTTTTTTTTTTGTATTTGTATTCGTCAATATTTTGAAAATTCTTTTGTCATTTGGAGGAAGCTTGCGCGGTGGTCCTATATAAATTTTATTGGTAGTTTTTACTTTGCTTCAAGAATACGTAGTTTTCCCACTTAGTCTATGTGGATGATGTTATTATAACTTCTTGTCACTGTTATTTACATAGAAGGCGGTATTCGAATGTCTATGGGGCCTACCCCATTGTATATACTACCAAAGTAAAAGAAAATATTTTTCACTTTTTAGTTGTGGGACCTATCCCACAACTAAAAAGTGAAAAATATTTTTTTTTACTTTTTAAAAGGTCGGTGTCTTTGATTTTGTATTTTCGTTTTTTGCCACTAACTTCCAAAACTACAGTTATTGGTCACTGTAGTGTTTTTTTTTTATGGAAGTCGGTTGTTTTGTTTTTGTAAAAAGTTTTTTTTTAATGCATATTTACCTAAAGTCAAATTTTAGCTGTGAAAGTATGGAAGCGGCTTCTTAAAATATTTTTATTTGTAAAATTAAACACAGGATGCCAGGAACACCGGGAATGCATAGCTCGTCGGGTGTATAATAAAGAAGCGACTTCTAAAATATGTATATGTAGGGTGTAAGAGGAGAGGTGGTGTGTGTTAGTTAAAACAAAAAAAAAACACCCGAACGCATGGCAAGCACAGCGATGAATGCAATTATTGTAATTAAATAAATTAAGAGAACTATTTGTCGGGGTAGCTACTTGCGCCTACCTATAAATTGCTGTCCCACTCACAAACTCGCAAAATGCCTATCGTCGTTTTCTGTTAATATAATGGTGCTAACATATGCTGTTTTTTTCGCTATGTGGAGAGTACAGGAATTTAACAGAATTTCACTAAGCACAATAATTTTTAACTATTTGTTTCAATAGGTACCTATATCAATTATTCTAAATATATGTAGTCCCTTATCTTATATTAACGTTGTTTGCTATGGCAGTTTGGTATTTACCTACCTAGTTTTATAATATTAGGTAGGTAGATATTATGCATCAGGAAAAACACAAAATTTGTCGATTCCGTAATCGCGGTTTTTTTTTTTTACTATAGTGCATTCCATATAAGCCAACATTTGAAAGTAAGTTATATGTAGATTATAATACTAATCTGATTTAATAGTCAGAAATCTTGTTGATCCCGGAAACGCGGGATTTTTTCGATACAAAAGCGCATTCCACATTCGCTAACATCTCAACTTTAGGTTTATATGCATCCGAATATCCGATCTCTAGTAATCATTTATGTTGTTGTTTTGTTTATGGTATAAATTTACATGAACACTGAGACACAACTGCATTCTTGAGTAAGGTAGGCCGCCCGCCAGTGGTAACAAAACCTGTCTAAGCTTCATATTCTATTGGTACACCTCTGCTTAAACCTCCGGGGAATACAGGCGTGATGTTATGTTATGTTGTTCTATTGAAACTCCGTACTACGCTAAGCCAGGTCAAGCTCAAAGTGTTAACACTGACCTGCGGCCTACTGTACAAAGTGTTAACACTGACCTGCGGCCTACTGTACAAAGTGTTAACACTGACCTGCGGCCTACTGTACAAAGTGTTAACACTGACCTGCGGCCTACTGTACAAAGTGTTAACACTGACCTGCGACCTACTGTACAAAGTGTTAACACTAACCTGCGGCCTACTGTACAAAGCGTTAACACTGACCTGCGGCCTACTGTACAAAGTGTTAACACTGACCTGTGGCCTACTGTACAAAGTGTTAACACTGACCTGCGGCCTACTGTACAAAGTGTTAACACTGACCTGCGGCCTACTGTACAAAGTTTTAATACTGAATTGCGGCAGTACAGGGGTAATTAGAATGACACTATTGTTTTAAAACATTTCCTAAGCTTATGTATATAAAAAAAAAGAATTTACTGGGACTCGCGCAGGAAGATCACAAATGAAACTAAACACACTCTTAGAAATATGAAAAATATACAATAAATAACAAAAGTAAAAGTAAAATCAAAACAGAAAGTCCTGTAGGAGGCCAAAAAGCTCCTATCTCAGCGTGGTGTTGCGACATTTAAAAATAAGTGTCGCAGCGCTGGTACCAATATATAAAAAAAATATACTTATGTGTGAAATAACGTATAAAAACAAAATATCATCACCCAGTGATTCTCTTATGAATAGTACCTCCTCATTTCTTCAATATCATTGATTTGTTTATTTCATAGGAAGGGAGGAAACGGGAACAGGATAAAAATAACTTGTTAAAAACAAATAATCTACTCCTCAATTTAGCAACGATAACATCTCGGAGTTCATAACGTGTTTTCCCCAATTTATCTCGCGACATAAAGCTGCGGTAACCATAATCTGAAGTTATACAGGTTGTACATTTTTCAGCGAAAGACAGTTTTTATAAATCCTTGAAGAAAAATAAGCTCATAACCGTATAAAAAGTAATGCATTTTTTTTAATAATGGCTTTGACTGTATGAGATTATGACTTGACTTTGGTATAATTTTAATTCGGCAGCATTGTAAATCTCGGCGGGACCACGGACCACGGGTAAAATAATACGCACATTTCGTGTTCGTTTGAAATTTATATCAATTTTGTTAGTTTTAAATGCTTCTTTTTTGGCTCTTCTCTGTTATCGTACAGATAACGTCAGACTTTTATTTGAAACCGACGAAATTAAGTAGAAGGTTCTCAATTCGATTCGTATATATTTATTGTCATCGTCTTGATTCGACCCAAACTACTCTAAAATTAACCTGTTTCATTAATCCTGCATATATGTATTTAAGGTTTTCCGTGAAAAAGTTGAATCATCATTAGTCAATAAAGGTTTTCTTGCTAAATAATAATTATTCATGTGGGTAACAGATAAACATTCAGGGATGCGGAGAATTAATTTCCACCTCCATAAATTAATGATTTAAACGAAAATAGCCGTGAATATATTTCCATTCTATTATAATATCATGGTATCCGTTGTGTACTGGCGTGCATTGAGGACAGAAATAGGTTATCTCTGACTCTCAACGTGGGTGTAAGAAATGTCAATGGTTTGCATCAAATGGGTCGGCAGCTGTAGTGCATTCATGCTTATAAATATTGGGTCACCGAGGCCCCAGGCAACACAAGCAACAGGAAGGAATACGGGTGGGTTTTAGTCAGTAAGAGTCTGACACACCCTCCCGCTCCGCCCAGAGCGGGAGAATTTAATTGATGATTTCCCATCCAAAATAAAGGGGGTATTTTAATACACTTTTAGCTGAGGCTCTCTTTTTGACCAACATTGTATAAATGTTGAAAAATGAAATTGCATTCAACTGCATCCTTCTGTAGGTATGTGAGTGTGAGTGAGAGAGAGATTATCTTTGCTTACATCGACAGTTTTGTTGTTCAATTTTTAGGGTTCCCTAGTCAATAGGGAATAGG
The DNA here is from genome assembly GCA_905333075.3 of Atethmia centrago. Lineage (NCBI taxonomy): Eukaryota > Metazoa > Arthropoda > Insecta > Lepidoptera > Noctuidae > Atethmia > Atethmia centrago. The sequence continues at coordinate 23,165,118 of HG995367.1, forward strand.
AACCCCTAAACTTAGTATCGCCATGTCCGTCTGTCTGTCTGTCTGCCCGAGGCTTAGCTCAGAGACTTTTAGTACCTACCTATTAGAAAGCTGTTATTTTGCATGGGTCAATCACGATGACAAAGTGGTAAAATAAAATGTTGAAAAAAAAAATGTGTGCCACCCTTCCACGTAAAGTGGAGATGATATTTTTTTTCTCGTCTATCTCATGGTGTGGGCTATCGTTGGATAGGCCATTCAAAAATATTGGATATGTGAAAAAAATCACGGCAGTAGTATATATAACGAAGTTAAAAGGAAAACTATCACAGGTAAGTAGGCTTTACAAGTTAACGAGTAATAGTCGGAATGTATGGAAGAACATGTTTTTCAACAACAATGTTATGTTTGTACTTGGTATAAATTCATCCCAACTACGGAACCCTTCATTTTGCGTGGTCAGACATGCACTTGGCCGGGTTTTTTATTTAACAGTTTATATACACACATATAAACAGACAAGAAGAAAGGAACAGAAAAATACGTACAAAGGTGATGCTTATTTCTAAAGAAATCTCTTCCAGCATACCTGCGATAAGACAGTAGACAAAGAGATGTAGACACCGTGTGTTTATTGTTTGTAATTCCTTTGCGTGTCGTAAATAAAACATTTTTCTTTTTTCTTTTCGTGAAAATGAGAAAGAGAGACCGCCAGATCGCTGTGCAACAAGCCTAGTATCCCATACCTACATAAAAACACACGTCCCGTCACGTCACGTCATTATAAACATGAATGAAACTAGCGGAATGAGTTTATTACATAATTCAGCGTGTCCCGCAGCCTCTTGACACCGCTACCTACATTATTAAACACCCCGAATTGCCTTACACCGTTGAATAATTCATGACTATAGTAACCTTACATGATATCCCAGTTTCCGAACGTAATATTATGTATGAACTAATTAGTTAGATTTCTCCTAGTCAGCTGATTTATTATTTGTTTAGACTTTAGAGTTTAGACGCTAGCATACATACATAACATACATAATAAGCCTATAATGTTCCCACTGCTGGGACACAGGTCTCCTCTCTGTGAGCACCACGCGGGCCCAGTGCGGGTTGGTGCATGCAAAGTCAGCTTTATCTCTACATCAGTCTGACTTTTTTCGAAATCTTGGGCACTCGTGAACGAGATTATGAGCTAAGATTCGGGCAAGTATCAATGTGACGTTTTCAATTCACATCATCATCGTGAGGAAACCTGGAGTTAGAGGTAATTCATGATAAGTTTGAAATTGCCAATCCGTCTTGAGCAAGCGTGGTTATCAATCCTCAGGCCTTCGCTGTATGAGAAGAGGTCTTTTCCCAGCAGGCTTAGCATGACGCTTTCTATTTCTACGAAGAATAGACGCATCTTTTTCTATACAAAGTGACATTTAGTTTCTCCATTTTTGACATCGCACCGTAGAAATCCTTCTGCAATCTGTCATTTTGTCTTTCGTTTCTAAAGATCTTTGTCTAAGGCCTTTTTCATGTAGACTATTTCAGAAGAAAGTTTCCTATTCCAAACTATCAAAATCACACTGACAACTGACAGTTGTCTAAGGTAGAGAAGACAATTTGCATTTTTCTACTCGACGGCCACAAGGTCGTATACGGTTATCTACAAAATCAGGATTTTACAGAAGAGCGTTTTGAACGCAAAACAATGATAATTAATAATCAAGCAACAAAGCTATCTTCTCCTATTTTATCTACTCCCATTTAGTTAATAGGGCATTACCAAGGAAATGGTTAAAGACAATATTACTATAATATTTTTTTTGTTCCGAAATATGGTACTTCGACACTGAGAAAAATTGTTTTTGTTATACGTGACTTAATTTATGTAAAAATTGAGAATCAAACAGAAAAAACAATCCTATGACAAAACAAAGAATTCTGAGTCGAATTATGTAAAAGAGTTAATTTCGTAAAAAGTGCAGTTGACTATTTCTACTTTGCTGCCGTCGTACTTTCTACAAGAAACGTCATTTTTGTCTATTCTGCCATCGACAAAACGGTGCTCGTGCTAAGCTTCCTGCAGTGGCACAGTAATAGGCTGATATTATTATTATTATTTATTATTAAAATCTGTGAGTAGTTGTTCCGGTTATCGGCTTGAGGATCTGCGCCTTCAACGGCCGGAGCTACTACTCCCTCAAGACTGATAAAAATGAGCACACGGATCTGACGCAGGATGTGTTCAGACTAATCTTTCCATGATGGTGCCTTTAGAATTAGTCAGCCTAGTTAACTGATTTATTACTTCTTTTCTTCGCGCATGGGAAGTTACTGAAACAGATTTGTTTGTTGAAACTAATGATAAAGCTAACGTAACAAAATCTCGTTCTGAATATTAATTTGGCCTTCACATGAATTTGTTAGGCCTTATCTTTTGACAGCAAGGTGAATTACTTTGTGAGCTGAATATTATTATTGTTAGTGTGGGCCCAGACTGATTTTGGTCTGTTTTGTCTTAGTAAAAAAGTCAAAATCTTACATATTCTGAGCGTGTCGATGGCCAAAATAACATATCGACGGTTAAAAGGTAATTGGGCATAAGCGACATTTTAATCGAAAATGAGTTATGAATGCCATCCTACTTAATCTCTTTTTTTAAGTAGGATGGCATTCATAACTCATTTTCGACCAAAATGTCGCTTATGCCCAATTACCTTTTAACCGTCGATATACAAATTCAAAATACATACAGTGACGGCGCAGCAAGTGGAATGAGCAACTAGCTTCATATTTCTAACTGACCGACTCGACTCCTTGACAATTCAAGTGCCTGTAAATGGTTTAATTGAAATAAATGCTTTGAGTTTGGGTTTGAGTGGCGCCGTCTAGTTTTGTAACGAATTCACTGGAATGACCGAAAAGGTCAGATAAGAGTGGCACTGGCTGCTGACAGTCACTCTAGCCGAGCGTCGCATCGATGGTTACGTGGCGGCTATCTTCTGATGGCAGAAAATTATAAGAGGGGGAGCCACTGTCGTACCCTTGCCGCAAATGAGTATATGTTCTTTGTGTCGTACCATGTCCACGACGAGCTGCTATATTCCGGCACAATCCTGATGATATTGAAGCTGCTGAACCACTAATACGATGATCACATCCGATAAAGGCTATCGTGCGCCGTTATATAATTTATTTTTTTTGCCCTAAAAATCAGCAACGCTAATACTGTTTGCTGACGCATCCATTAGGTCCTCAAGTGTGCAGCTGACATGTGGCGTAAGATGGAAGGTGGGCCTTTGTCTGCGGAGAGACGCCGCATATACACCGGAGATGTGAGCCGTCGTTGAACCCCCACTTGTGGACATTGTGTCGGCTGACTTGGATACGAAGTCTATTATTTTAAGGTTTTCCAAGTCGGCTATGGCAACTTGTGCCCGCATGGGAGGCTCTCTGATAGTCCAATAAAAGAATGAGGAGGTTTAATCAGCTCTTGCCAAAGTACACATCCTGCTGTGGAGGGATTGCCATCGGCTGCACTGACGCACCCAAGAAAACTTTTGCGGCTTTTAAGCGTCTAGGACACTGGGTTGTAGTTGTGCATTGGGTGGCGTTGGTCACCCTGTAGCTTCGCCCTTTCGATGTGGCTGGCTATAGTCCTGCGAAATTCTGAAGGCGCAATGCCAACCAGTTACAGCATTCGGACCGGGGTCGATATTAAATAACCTGTAATAATTCGGCAAGTATCATTTCATCCGCTTATTTAGCACAGGCAGCGGTGAAAACTATTTAAAAAATACGGTTTTTGCTGTGTGCACAAATGCATACTGTAGATATGTAGCTCTTGAGCATTATGATTGTTTCCTAAATCTTTTTAATTTACAAATTACACAATCTTCTATCATGTCTAATAAAACGAGAAGCAATACTCTATGACAATTACCTCCCCAATAGACTTTATCGCTATAATCTCCATTCTCTATTGTGTAAAATAAATCCATCACATTTCTACATCCAAAAATAACAATAGATATTTAGCGGAAATCGCACCGCAAAAAAATGTTCCGTGACTTCGAATACGTTAGCTTTTTAGCCGCTGCGCTGAATGTCTCTGCGCTGAGTATCAATGAAAAGCCTAGAGAAACAGTAGCGCATTATTACTTGTAAAAGCCTCCCTTTTCTTCCAAAACTCTATTCTGATGCCTTGAAAATCCAGTCATTTCCTGCTGTAGCGCATTAAACAAACAAAAGAAAAGATTCCTATTACTTTACTAAACAAAGTAGCGAAACTTGCAAGTGACCGCTTTATTTTACGCGGCGAAATAGAAGAGTATTTATAGCCGCACTTCCAAAGTGGTTTGTCTCTTTATATGGGGTTTTCATATATTTTCTAAATATACACTTATTCGCAGAGTTAGGAGAAGGAATGTAGCAGAATTAGGAATCAGGTTGACTGTTATACGCGGTGTAATCGACGCGCAAACTGTTACCATACATAGGTATAGCTCATGATTCTAGAACCCCCAGTGTAGAAACGTTTAGTATGATATTAAAGAGAAAAATCTGTTCCATACAAAAGTGCAGTAAGCGACGAAAAATTTCTACGCTCTGATGAATTCATGGTAACAGTTTACGCGTCGATGTACAGTCGCCAGTACATCAGGTTATACGAAACTGTAAAAATGTGCTGGCACATACACCGATACGTCGATATACAATATTTACATATTGAAAAAACCCTGTTGTTCCTTTTAGGAACGTATACATTTACACATAAGCAGAACATTAATGAAATTATAATTTTAAAAAAATCAGCATTGGCTAGTCGAGAGGTCAAAATCAAATAACTATTAAAATCGACACATTCAAAAAAATGTTTAGAGTATCTGATTTTACAAGTACATCTCTATTTCGTGGATAACCCCGGGAATACTCCGCTGTATAAAGAATCGTAATAAACTGCAAAAAACTCACGTGCTGACCCACATAACGAAATTCTAAAAATCACATTTAGCCGATACAGAAACTACTGTAATAACCTTATTAAAAAGATTAAAAGAAAATATGAAAGAGAATTACTAGCTAACTCAGTCGCCAGCACGAAATTATTATGGAAACGCAAGAACCATTCGTTGGAAAGGCGGGTTTTGAGGTACTGGGAAATCTTTTTGGGCTGAAAAATATGTTCCAGCTTACAAAAACCCAAGCTGTTTTCTCCTGGAAATCTCTTTGTTGGAATGCTCCTTATCAAAAGATAGAACATGTCCCCAATAAACGTAATGGTCAACCATCTCCAGACGCGCGTTTCCAACCATAACAGCTGTTACTCCATGCTGTTATCAAACTTGTCTTTCATAGTGCAGAAGCCACCACTCAACCACTTTGCCAATTGAGTCTTATAAATGCTGTACATGCAAATAAAAGTGGCAGTTTTCCAAAATGTTTGGTACCTATTCTCTGGCCTTTTACCAAAAGTTCTGGTTCCCACTAGGTACATGTATCGAAAATGCCCAAAAAATGCAACGTCCCAAGTTTGGCGTTTAGGTACCTATCTCATATATTGTATTTATAATTTTCAATTCATTCTGTTTTCTGCCCGCGATCAAAACTCACAACATAACCTCACACCTGTAATCCCTGAAGGGTTAGGCAAAAGTGTACCTTAGTACACCCACATTTCGCCACTTATGTTTAAGTCCCATGTGATAGGGGGAAGCCTATTGCCTTCAACCAGGCACAAATCCAAACTCCGGGCTGCTGCTGAGAAATTCCAGATGGAAAAAGCCCGCGATCATATTTTCTGCATTCTTAAAAAAGTAATATGCTTATATCGAAAATTCTACTTAATTATGGAAACAATATTGTGGATTCATGGGTCGCCCGCAACCTTTTATAAATTGATTTTGTAACCTTTCCGCCCCAGCAGGATTTTTATACAAGAAATGTTAAATGTGAATATCGATTTATTTATAACATTCCACAGAGATCGCAAAGGTTACATTACACCATATTTAGCACTCTAAAGGTCAAATGATTTATAAGACCATCACCATTTAACATCTGGTACATGTTTCCTGGTAACCTATAATTACTTTTACCCTAATTCTTGCTTTAAAATCAGTATATCATTAGGGTGATTTAGTGATAGCAGCATTATATTATAAGTACAGTTACGAGCATAAATACATTTAGGTACGCAAGACTCAAAAGCGATTTTCTCCTAAGTATTGATAGATATTATTATGGTGTTACGAACATGGTATTCTCGAAACCACACTATATTATGATTTTAAGATGCAATGTTTCTTTCACGAGAAAACGTTTTTGAATGTTGCGTAACTGTAAAGTATTTATGCTCGTAACTGTATCTTAGTACCTACCCTTTTTTTTTTTGGGTGGGAAATCATCAAATAACTTCTCCCGCTCTGGGCGGAGCGGGAGGGTGTGTCAGACTCTTACTGACTAAAACCCACCCGTATTCCTTCCGTTGCCTGTGTTGCCAGGGGCCTCGGTAACCCTTTAGTACCTTCCCGCGACTAGTAGGTACCTACCCTGGCTTATAATTGTACTTTTTATTGCGTAATAATAAGAGGAAATAAACTTTGGGGAGATACTGTAGTACAAGTCAGTGCTCTGCATAACCCGACCCCGTTTCCCTCTTCTTCTTTGTAACAGGGGTCAGGTAATGCAGAACACTGATCGAATCTAATCAGTAAAGACCGGCCAAGTGCGTGTCGGACCACGCACAATGAAGAGTTCCGTAGTTAGGAATGTTGGGATGAATTTATCCCAAAAACTAACATAATATTGTAGTGGAAAAACATGTTCTCCCATACATCAATATTCGTCACGGTCCATTCTCCAACTGCAAATTTAAGTTGGTCGACTATTACTCGTTAACTTGTAAAGCCTACTTAGCTGTGATAGTTTTTTTACTCATCTCCATAAACAACCATTTAGCTGGCAGGCTAACAAAAATTAGCACTTTAAAGCTTAATACTCGTATTATGCAAAGGAATCCCTTAATCGAAAAACGGCCTATCCAGCGATACCCCATACCATGGGATAGAGGGGGGAGGCCTATGTCCAGCAGTGGACGTCTTTCGGCTGAAATGATGATGATGGGATAGAGAAGAAAAAATATCATCCCCACATTACGTGCAAGGGAGGCACCCTTAACTGGTTTTTTTTTCAATATTTTCTTTTACCACTTTGTCGGTGTAATTAATATGTATACCTATGCCAAAATATAGCTTTCTAGTACTAAGCGTCTCTGAGCTACAGTGGGCACAGGTAGACAGACGGACATAGCGAAACTATAAGGGTTCCTTGTGTTCTACGGAACCCTAAAAAGTATAAGACAGTGAACTATGGTAACATACAACTTGTGTCAGATGTCCTTAGGTGTCCATAAGTGGGTTTTCAACTTATTAGCTTTCCTAAAGCCAAATAAAAACAAGGAAAACACACAACTGAACAAAGCCGGTTTACTTATTAAATTCTGCACGTATATATAAGCAAAAACAGCTTATTTGTGTACGAAGCAAAAGAGATTATACAAAGTCCCAACTAATAAGATTTAGTGGCACAGTACCTACAACTAACATGAGAAACATCTTTATCTAAAAGTTCGTTGTCAGACAACGGATAACCGGCGAGAAAGATGGTTTCCGACTTAGGGTCTAGGCGAGTTTAACCTAAAATTGTCAGCGAACTAGATCTAATAAAAAGTTAGAAACTTATGGATACCGATTGTATAATTCAAAAGTAGAAATGGAGATTGGATTTGTCATGTATATTTGGATTATTAGTTACTAATAATACCTATCTTTTGAGTCATAAGCTCGAAATAACTTACAGCTGGGGTACGGGTGTAACAGAAAAGCTAGTGCTGAGGAATTGGACTATAATCACACAGATCACAATCTAACAGAACTTTTGAGTTAAAACTCGCGCACATTCTCTCGCTGGTAGGAACTTAACAATGAAAACTTACTGGAGCTTACGCGGGCGGCCGGGTATCCACTCTGGGTTTTCATGATAGCATTTACATTCTGCCGCACGCTATACACTCCCCTTCGAGTTCTAGAGATCGTCCCCACTCATGAACTCTGTCATAGGAAGCTGAACAAACCGGACGAACGTGTTTTCGTGGACGCCCTCTCTGACGTTTCAGAACTACGGGACAAGGAGGTGTACTCATGCAAGAATGTTTTTTTGTTAACTGGACAAGCTCGTCTAGTAATGGCATCGGATAGACTTAGTTACCGCACTGAGTTTCCTATAGTCAACACAAACACGCACTTTACCGTTTTTCATTGGGATAAGAAACTTCAGGAAACCCCACGTGGAACTCTGCCCGCATGGACTCTTTCTCATTCTTAGCAGGTGTCAACCTATGCGGTCGAACAGCAATGGGGAGGTGATCGCCCGTACCAATTATGTGTTCAGCGAAAGCAGTCAGGTCTTCCCCTGGCTTAATGATATCTTGATTCCCTACAATGAGTTGAGCAAGTACCTCGCGTTGACTATCATTAAGCGAACTCGTCTCGTCATCCCGTAACACCTTTACAGCATCACACGAAGATACAGGTGACCGTAACACCCTCTTAAATTGGGTATCAAACTTTTAATCACTATTTTCGGCAAAGTGCCAGCTGTTATCGCCGAAGTTGAAGATTAAATATCGTAAGAAAATCTATGCCTAACAGGCTTTTATTATTATCCGCTTCGAGGAAAATTTTTTTTTTTTTTTTTTTTATTTGTGATGGGTTTGCTCTTGACTTTAGTCTATGCCAGAGGCGACAAAAACAAAGTCGAAATTTGTTGAGTCTAGTCAAGTTGTGTTTGAGTGTCACCTGTATCTCCGTGGTCAATACATTTATTGCCCTACTAACACCATCCGCCAACCTAACATTTTGCGTTGACGGCATCAACTGATGTCGTAATCTGAAATCTACCAAAGCAGTGCCACAATGGCCGTTTAACGTATATGGATTTATATCTTACACAGGGCGATGAAACGATGAAATATCGTTTGATTTTTCGATATACTCACAACTGTTATAAGAATTATTACTAAGAGGTATTACTATTTACCTTAACAACATTATTATCATATCCAAAACATTAATCATTAGAAAAAGGTACGCAAATATTTACATTACGAACTGTATGATCGTTAACGTTCAAACAATTATTAACGTTTGAGTTCGCCGAACAATTATTTACTATATCAACATTATTAAAAAAAAAAACTGTTACTAATATCCTTTACGACTAGGATTGCCCTAATATAATATAGTATCCCGCTATATTAGAAACAAATACTATATTTAAAAAAAAATATATATAGTAAGTAGGTGAAACTACTATAGTTTCATTTCAATATGTAATGGCGAGATGACCGCCATAGGGCCAGTATTGTAACAGCCGCACGCTATGAACTTGTACATATATCTAATAGGAAAAATACCAATAAACATCTTATGTGGAGGACACTAGAAAATCATTTCGGTTTTTTTTCTTATTCGGTTCTTTATTTTGAAAAAGGTCGAAAAACATTTATCCATGTGTTACTCGAAGTTTGTGTGCTTTACGTGCAACATTCAGCAATTTTCCAATTAACTCGACTTCAACTTGAACCTGGGAAAAAAATGTGGCCGTCACGGGTCGGCTGACAGAAATGAAAGATGGTGGGAAGGGGGCGTTACGGCATAAGAGAGCGTCATGCCGTCTGCCGTCACGGCATACGAGTCGATCTTACCCCCAAGGCGCGCCAACAGATGTTTCACATCAAAACTCATCTGACGTAGGTTATAAAGTATCAAAACTGAAATATAATAATTTCCCATCCTTAATGGTAATGGTACAAACAACAGACACGACAAGAATCTTAATACCCACGTACAATCACGGGCATAATCAATACCACCACTTGCATCGCATAGTTTATAATGTACGTCTCCTGTGGGCGCTAAAAGCCTCACGTCACCCTTTACGTCGCTTATCGATATGGGGCAGACACATTGTGTTGTGATGTGCCACCGTTCACTATGCAGCCACTAATACCACTGCGGGAATCACTTACGTCAGGAGATACATCGTCTTTTGTAAGCGTATCTCGGTTTATGACGTATTTAGAATATAGGTACTCCTGTATCACGAGAGTTTCTATTTTTTCCATAAATGTGTAGGCTAGCTTTCTTTTTTCGTGTGGTTAGTGACTATTTAATGTCAAAGTTTTTATGCCGCCTATGGGCTTCTGACTTGGCTTCAATTGGCGTCGAGCAATATCTCAGTCATGCCGGTTTCCTCACGATTTTTTCCTTCACCGTTTACACAAAACGCACATGCATGTATCCGAAAAGCCAGGGGTCGAACTCGAGGCCTATGACTTGGCAGTCCGACGGTCACACCACTATGCTATCACTGCTTGTTTAGGCTAGCTGTCATAGGCAAATTGGCTAAAAACCAAGGTCAAACAGCGAATAAGGAAAATATGTCGTATATACCGACTATCGTAAATAGTAGATACCTACTGGTGATTTAATTTTGTAGGTTTTGTACCTACTTTCCGAATAAGGATTCATATCCGGTACGACTCTAATAATCCTTTCATATCCTAAGGGCACATCTTCCCTACCATTACCGCGCCCCCCGGTCTACTCCCTGATATGCAATGGTCTCTGTAGTCCCATGAAACATGAGGCTTCAGGGGCTAGCGCTAATCTTTGGGTTCATTCCAGTAATCGTGTCTGCTCAAACTACGCTGGGATCGGTGCAGTTCATTCGTGCACTGACTGGACAGGTCCACTCAAATCTGTGTGGTTCTTTCCTCAAAAGACCATTTCAGACACCAACCTACATGGTCCTCAAATGATCTGACCAAGATTATAATAATAATAATAATAAAATAATAAAAATGTTTATTTTTCTTCCACAAATAACACCTATTAACTAAAACTTACAAATGGAAAAAAATATTATTATGCTGTAAGACAATGTACATTTGTGGGAGACTGGTGCCTAAACTAAGCCGTGACTTGTATTTCAGGACACCAGAGATTCCCCCCTACAGGCAAAAATACCATCAAAAACATTATTATAGACAATACTTAGTGAAAGTTACATTTCTATGTTAAAAGGGCAAACTATTTGTTAAAGAGAAGAAAAGTAAAAATAATAATAATAATAAAATCCTAAAATTTGTATGAAGTGTAGTGGAGTTCAAGGTGCATGTGGGATTTGGATGAAGGTGTGATGTGTTTTGTGTTTGTCTGAGTGTGTGTGTGTGTGTAGTGTTGAGAGTGTTAATAGGGTGAGAGGGTTCATGGCCAACTAGACGAATGGCTATTACGTTTTTATGACTAGTAGCTCTTCTGTTTTTGTGTAGTTTAATTTTAGTAACCAGTTAGTCAATATAAGTTTACATTTAGATTTATTGTAATTATAAATTCCTAATTCTTTATTTAACTTATTGTAGAGTTCAGGTCCACGGAAAGTATAAAATTTTTGAGCAAAACCTGTTTTGAATTTGATGGTGCTACATATTGCATACCGCCTCCTCGTCGTTAATTTAGAAAGATCGAAAGAGGATGGATTTGAATGTTGCCGCAGAATAGTAAAGAGGATGTAAATTTGCCTAACACTTAGCACCTCAGCTTCCTGATACAGTGCGTCAGTGGGATAAAGTCGTGGTTTTGAAAGGCCAACTTTTAAATTCAACCTTTGGGCTCTTTCTATTTCCAACATTTTAGTTTTACCGGCACCTCCCCAGGTTGTTACACAATATGTCAGTATAGATTGAACAAGGGCAAAATATACCATTTTGAGCGTATCACCATTTGCAACCTGTCTAAGCTGTTTAAAAATATAAGTCAGTTTCCGTACTCTTTTACATAAGTTGTGAATGTGCTCATCAAAGGACAACCTTTTATCGATGGTTACACCCAAATAACGAATACTTTGTGTCGGCTGTATAGTTGAGCAGCTACATTGATTCAAAGGAGGAAATGAACACTGATGAACAAATATGGGAGGCTTATCTTGTAAGGTTTCTCCGCTCATGATTGCAAAAGGAATATATTTTGTTTTATCTGCGTTAAGAGTGAGCGAGTTTGCAGCGAGCCAGTGGCAGACTGTATTCAGACCCGATTGAGCTAAGAAATATACTTCTTCCCAAGAATCGCCCTTGAAAATAAGAGTTGTGTCATCTGCGTAAGATTATGCAGTTTTTTAGATTAAGTCGACATAGCTCATTTATATAACAGAGAAACAAAGTGGGGCCAAGAACACTTCCCTGAGGAACTCCGTGCTCGATAGGAAGTTCATCACTCAAGTGGTCCCCGATCCTTACACGCTGCGTACGATCGGATAAATAATTAGCTAACAATATCAGTTCATTACCCCGTATTCCCATATTAGTTAATTTACGAATTAGGGTGGGGATAGAGACTGTGTCAAAAGCCTTGACAAGATCGAGAAAGATGGTTAGGCATTTCTTGTTATCGTCTAGGTTTCTTACCACAAAATCAGAAAACGTGTGAACAGCCTCATCAGTGGATTTGCGTACTCGAAATCCATATTCTGTTTCAGCAAGAATTTTGTTTGACTCTAAGAATTGTATTAGTCTATAATTAATAGTACGCTCGAACACTTTCGATAGTGAAGAAAGGATAGAGATGGGCCTATAGTTGTTGACACAGCCTGTATCCCCTGCCTTATGTATGGGGATTACAATTGATTTTTTTAGTGCTTCGGGAAAGACACCCGTATCAAAGCAACGATATATGAGATCAGTGATAACGGGAGCCACCACATCTACAACATTTTGCAATAGTCTAGATGAGATGGTGTCCCATCCAGGTGAACATTCACTCTTTAAATTTAGGATAGCAGTTTTAACTTCAATAATATCCACTTTGAGTAGTACGAATGAGTTGCTAGGGGATGTGTCCCTGATTACAGCGGTGTTATTGAAAGCTGGAACATTCGAGGGTATGCGTTGAGCTAGTACTTTTCCAATTGTAGAAAAAAAGGTATTGACATTATTAATAGATGATTGAGGGCTTTGATCTGTACATAGTAGTTCTTCAGGAGATTCACGATTTTTATTATAATTTGTTATAGATTTAATAGAGTCCCATAATAATTTGGAGTTACCTTTAGCCATATTTAGTTGATTTTGTTCATACTGTCGTTTTATTTTTTTAAGAAGATTGTTGCAATAGTTCCTATATCGTTTATATGTTACACTTAACATTTCATTGCTTGGTTCTTTTTTAGTTTTAATATGCATGTTGTCCCTATTCCTAATGCATCTGAGAAGTCCTGGCGTTATCCAGGGTTTTAAGGTAGTATTATTTCGTGGCATCCTAACGATCGACATATGTTTTAATGTTAGATTAGATAATAAATCGATAAACTGCCTGGTTGCCAGATTTAAGTCGCTTTCAGCATAAACTTGTCTAAAATCCAGTTTTGAGCAGTCAGAGATGATCTCGGTCCAGTTCAGCTTCCTGATTTCTCTAGTATTTAAGGGTTTTTTTGAACCCCCGTGTTTGAGACAAAATAGAATAGCATCATGATCAGTTATTGAGGTGTGAAGGTTAAATGTATAAGACTGTAACTTGCTCTTAACCAAAACATGATCCAGGCAACTATTTCCTCTAGTAGGTAGGTTATGCGCCGGAAGTAAACCGTGAAATGAAGTAGTATTTAGGTATGACGAAACATTAGAATCAAAATTCAATATATTTACATTAATGTCACCCACAATTATTATATTTTGAAATGACTGCAACTGTTCAAGAATGTTGTGGAGTGATTGCAGAAAGGCATCCAAATTTTTAAAAGACGGTGATCTGTAGATTGCGACAATAACTATGTTAGTCGCAAATTTAATTAGCAAACAGTTACATTCACAAAGAGGTAGTTCTTCTATTGTGTAATAATGTTCGTTACTGACCATAACTACCACTCCATCATTTTGATTAAAGGTTCGGTTCGTTTTATAAGAGTTAAATCCATTTACAGTAGGAAGATCTGATACCTGACGGAGCCAGCACTCGGACAACACTATAACGTCACATTTGAAGCTTAATCTAGACAAAAGCACTGAAAGTTCATTGAAATTACAATTGATACTACGTATATTTTGTTGTAAAATTTTTAGGTAGTTGGTAACAGTTGGTATGTATTTGGAGCAATTTTCTGGGGGACAACTTAAAGAGACAGAAGCATTAAATTGATCTAAATTATTAAATAAATCATTTATCATCGCGAATGTTGTCATATAATAATCTCGTAGGACAATTTGAGAAGGAAAAAGAAAGTTTAAAACTAATTTGCTCTTTGTTGAATAATAAGACCAAGATGTAAGCAATACCGAGCTCAGGACTAGTGCACCTTTTTGGTAAATATGAACAAAGATTCAACCAAGCTGGTGTACAGGGAACATAGCAGGTGGCCTTTAGTACCATTAGTTTATCACCACGGAACCACAACATGATTTTATGTAAGAAAAGGTGAGTGTGTGTGTGTTGTTTGTTTACATTTGTATACTTGATTTTAATTGGTGAGAGTAGGAATAAATTGTTAGTATGTATGATGTACAGAGTATTAACATAAGTTCTTAGACGTATTTTAAAAATAATAGCAAAAAGTTTGACTGAAAACATGAACAGTCATTTAATATTATCTAAATCTTCAGTATTTGTAATTCGAATGGGTGAGTCACCCTCACTCTTACGCATATATATTTTCCCATAAGAAATCCAGCATCCATGAAAACCTCGACCTTTAGCAAGTTGTCTGGATAAGTAGAATAGTTGCTGTGTCTTTACTGTCAGAGAATCAGATACATAAATATTCCGAGGAGCTCCTGTAATCTTAATGTCGTTGGTGTTTAATGGCATTCCTTTTTTCACTTTCTGTGATTTATTGTATTTGATCACCGAACCAATAATTTCAGTTTTTCTAGCGACAGTTGTAAAGTCAACTACAACAGCCTCAGTTTTAGATTTTGTTCTGTAAATGTCGCGTATCTCTGCTGTGTTTACATTTAAGTTAAGTTGCACCGCCGATCCCAATTCCATTACCATTCCTATGAGTTGTTGCTTTGTCTCCAGTTCAGTCTTAGGAATATTGCGTATTTCGAGGGTCGACGCTTTAGTGGCTTTTTCATAATATTCTAATTTTTGTTCTAGGGAAGAGATTTGTTTTTTAGAGGTTTTGTTCTCTTGTTGGAGTTGCTCAATTTTCGATAATGATTCATCATATTTCGCGGTCACAAATTCAACAGACTTCTTTAAATCAGAGTGCAATTCTTTGATTACGTTTAATGACTGATTTAGAACGTCAAATTTCTGGTTTTGTTGATCTTGAAACGATGTAAACATTAACTTCATTTGTGAAGTGAAGTTCTCGAGACATTCCGAATGTTCATCATCAAGTCTTCGTTTGTATCTTCTAGTGACGTTTACCTGTTCTTCAATATTATCAGGAATATTTAATGCCGAATCAGAGTATGATTGAGTCATATTTAATTGAACAAACTTTGGAGGTGTACGTTGCATTTGAGTACTATTCTATAGACAGAAAACCAGAATCAACAATTTAAAGATTCACAAAAAGTGTTGCAGGAACCAAGGCGCGAACCACCACGACAGTGCGTCGCAGTCAAGGTATTTGTAACTGGACTAGCTAGTAGTTAATTAATGGATATGTAATAATGGTACAGTTGTTAAGCGACGTACGTCATTGTGTGTTCGTAAGGTCCAAAGGTCAGTTCTTTGTTTAAATGGTTATCACTTCACGTGTTTTGTCACTTTAGAGAAATCACTTTTATTTTTATTTTGATAATGTTCAATATATATTAGATTAAAGTATTAATTATTTAAAACACGATTTCTATGGATTTTTGCTGCATTACACTTTAGATGCAGTGTTTTGATCCGATTAGACACTTGTTTAGGCACTGTTTAAAAAAGTTATGTTTAAAGTTTCACTTCACGAATTAGCTTTAGCCCACACTTGCACCGTTTCCTTGTTGACTTATGATAATGTTTGTCGTTTTTCACTGTAAAATATTACCGCTTTGATTTATTGACACTAAAAAGATACGGAGCTAATGTTCGCGTGCGCGCCCTCTAGGGAGGAATGAATTAGATTATGTCCGGATTGTTATAAACACATTGACATTTATGAATTCTGCAATGACATGAATATTTAAGACACTTTCAGACAGCAATCTACACGGTCTTCACATGATCTGACCGAGATTATGTCTGGACTTTAAGAGACTGTGACCTCTGAATTTGGTTCGTCCTTTCTTCTCAGAGTAGTCAGATAGGAAACGCCGACCTCATCTAGTTTTAAAAAATATGATTGACGTGTAAAAGTGTTTGTACAAACCTACTTACAGAAATAAAATCATTTATCATTAATTAATTCATTCATTCATACCTATTTTGATTTTCCGAATAAGTAGCTCCAGTAAATTCGAAGCTTAAAAATAAGACAACTATAATAAGAGTAGTACTTCTTGCAGCCACAAATACATCGCTACATGAATAATTTTACTCCATATAACTGTTTACTGAATGTGTAACATGTTTTCACCCAACTACGACAAGCTCGAAAGTAGGGTAATGTTTTATTACAGATGCATTGTCGTGGTTTGTCTTATCTTGGCGCTTCCTTTACGAAACTTCAAGTTTAAAACTGCTGTATTTCAGAAAGTGCCGTTCTTTGGGAGAATTTAAATTGAGTTTACTACGAGTAAAAATAACGTTAGTCTTGGTATAAGGCTCACTTCCACCACAAATTCATTAAATACGTTTAACTCTAAACATAATTATTTAAAACATAGTTTTGTTTTTGTCATCTTCAAACTACTGACAGAAGCAGAACACTGTTTTGAGTTCGTTTAGCGCTACACGTGTTTAATGATTTGTGGTGACAAACAAGACTACCACTAAGCTACTTTATAAAAATTCCTATAGATTTAGTAACACATAACGAAAGAAGGAAATAAAGAAAGCATAACGTTTATTTGGACACAGTTCGTGAAACATAAAATACAAATAACAGAAGAAAAAAGTGAAAATAATGTTCACATCGATAGTAGATTATAAGAATGTAGCAATAATTAATCCATGTTGGTCTGTTTAACCAGTATTACCTGTTATCTACTCTCAAAGCATAAAACATTTTTAATTGGAGAGTTAATGGGAAAGTACTTCATAATCGGCAATTAAAAACGATTCATTGCTAAACAATTTGGCGCTACAATTAATAATACCGCAAAATAATTACGAGTATGTTGTTCAAGTGGTGAATTGATGTTTGAAAGAAGCCTATGTTAACAACATTATTTGAAACATAGCCTCTTTGGTGTAGTAGTCGCAAGCACTGCTGAGCATGAGGTCATGCATAATCAGCCTATAATGTTCCCACTGCTGGGACACAAGCCTCCTCTCATCGAGAGGGAGTGAGCTGTAATCTACCACGCGGGCCTAGTGCGGGTCGGTAGATGTCACATGTCTTTGAAATTTTGGTTCTAGGACATGCCGGTTTCCTCACGATGTTTTCCTGCGCCGTTTTGAGAGCAGTGGTGATGAAATTGTTTACACAAATACATGTGCCTGCGACATACAACTCATAAGTCGGGGCCACCACTGCTTTGAAATATAAAGTTATATATGAGGTCATGGTCATGATGATTCCCAGGTTTGGCAAAGTGTTGTTGGGTTTCTCCCTCTGGAATTTCTCATTTGCAGCCCGGACTATGGATTTGTGCCCGGTTGATGGCAATAGGCTCGCTTCCCTGTTACATGGGACTTAAACATAACTGGCGAAATGTGGGTGTACTATAGGTGCATCTCTGCCGAACCCTTCGAGAAATACAGACGTTATATTATGTTATGATGATAAGTTATTATTGAAATTATTACATTTTCAATATTCTATACTTGCAGTGTTATTTTTCTCATGTTCCCATGTTTTACAATGCTGTGAGGCAGCGCTGCTCCTCGATATAATTCGTTGTTTATTTATCAGATATCGGATTGATTGAATGTCTCGTCCGTTACCCTTTTTACGGCATCTACGAAACTCATATCTTCAGACCTTTTCCACATTTCGAATTTGAATGGAGTCCAAGATATTTTCTGGTATTATGGCGTTTCTTATATAGTTATTGTGATAAAGACCGTGTCTTTATTACCAGGTTTATGTTCTTTTGTTATAACCTACATGTCTGCGCTTTAATGTCTTTATTCTTCTGTTTTCGTATCGTTATACTGGTTTGTTACGATGCCAATGACAAAAACTATAAATTATACATAAATGTAACATTGATTTGAGAAATTCTTATGATGTGTTTAGCCTTGTAATTTACGAACCTTTCTTGAAAACTTGATTCTAGGTTCAAAAACCTTCTCTACCTTTCATCCATTCCTCCATCTTTGTTTTTCGGTCAATCCATCTGGCTTAATCATAGCTTTTTCAAATCCATAGAGACGCAAGGGCTATTCCTAGCTCAAACATTTTCCACCGAATAAGTTTCCAAAAGCTCTCTCAATACGTTTATAAGTACAGAAACTGAAAGGCAGTTCCAGTCACATTATTTTTAGGCATTCAGCCTACGAAGTCATTAAGTTAGACTGCCTATACAGTACACATTGGCATGAATTGCCGGCTTGTACGTCGGAATGAAAAAGCGGTACAGTGCGCAGCCATTCATTTAACTTTCTGGGCTGATTGCAAAAAGTATCGAGTTTATGACAAAAGTTTACCAGACATACTAATGTAGCCGATTTCAGTTAGAATTGTTGATAAATTCGTAAAGCGATAAAAGGTTATTTTGCTTTGCGGCTATTTCGTCATCGCTAGCAAAAATGACGGCTATGGATTTCTGGGCAGAGTGAAACTACGTACATAATTTATCCAGAAGTGTAAATACACTACTAATACTTTGACTATAATTCATAACAAGATATAAAATACGTAGGTATTTTATATCTTGTTATGAATTACTTGTAATTAGGTAACCGTATAGGGTTACCTTCCTATAAATGCGATAATTGGATATCTCACTCCGCTACCACATATTTATTCACCGATACGATAAGAGAGGTATCTGAGATATTTCTCTAAGATCGCGAGTCGGGCATGATATTGACGCTAAGGCCCTCGTTACGCCTTCACGGCTGAACGCTCCGCATCGAATGTAGATAGAAACGACCTTTATTGATAATATAATAAATAATCTTATTACATTCAACGACTAAAATACAGGATAACTTTGTGAGATGGGACTTTGGAGTGAAATACATAAATATTTGATAAATAGAGAGAAGTGGTCAAAGGTACCTCCTTTGACCACTTCTCTCTATTTCTTAAATAGCTTCGTACAAATGGCGCGGTTATTTTTGTGGAAAAAATTGAACATGATTTTTTTTTTCTCTTTTTTTACGCAAGTTTTTTAACCTGGGATCAAACTTGAGCAAAGGCAAACAATAAAAAGATAAGACTCAAATTCTGCAAAGGCATATTGTCCCATCTCAAAATTTACCCTGTATAATATTTGAGACCTTGCTTTTATAATATTTGAACTCTTACAAACAAGATTAAACATTCGGAAACAGAAGGAGATAGAAAAAGTAATTAAAACTAAACTGAAAATAAAGAAAACAATCAGAGAGAATACTGGATAATTTTTAAGCTATCAAACTGTGAATAAGCCTGGCACAGTGGGACAGACAGAGGCGAGTTAAATCGTCGAAGTTGTTGAGACAAACTGTGGCACCCGCCATTCAAAGCCGAGTCGAACAGCGCCGCAAGTTGTTTGAATGAAAGCATTCAAAACTTGTACTGTCACCGCTGCCCGACTGCCTTAACTGCCACCCGCACAAAAAATTACATCGTCAAGATTTAGGAAGACGGTGCTATTTCATTTTTATTCAGTGTGTCATGAGAATGTTTGTGGCACAAAGTTAAAGGACATGAATAAAGTTTGGCCGGGCACAGACAAAGAGATAATTATATAAAAAAAATAACTGATAATATTTGAAATCCCACCACAGTTTCACTAGTTTGGCAAAACTGCAGGAAATATTTAAATTTTAATGATTATTATTTTGATTCAGGTATTCGGGGAGATATTTATGTTGCCAGTTCTGGAAATATGATGGTAATTGGGACATGCTTATTGTAAGAATTGACATGATTTCCCGAGTATTTTCAGAATATAAAAATATTTTATATTCTGAATCTCTGTTTTGTATATTATACAAGACTATAAGGAACATGATATTTAATAATTATTTTATTTTATTTTATTTGGGATAATAACGATATTACATTACTTAAAACACTTATCAGTAAGGTAGCTATATAAAACAAAATAACCACAACATTTTCCACATTATTAACAAAGATGTATGCTATGATTAGAACTCATTGGTAAGCTAGTTATTATTATTCAAGGAAACATTTTATATTGTATATTGCTATAAACCAACAAATCAGTTAGCCAGTTAGATATATCCACGTAAACTACGTGATTTGATCAATGTATCTTTTTTTTGTGTATTAACAGTTTATTAATATTGATTTGTACATAAAAAACAAGTATACCTAATTCATTAATAAAAATAACTAAAACTATACACAAATTAAAATAGGGCGTCGAAAAATTCATCCAAAAATTCATTCATCGCTGTCGAGTGGTAATGTACCCAAGAAATTGGCGGCATTGCCACGTTGTATAGCAATGCTTAACCTCTGGCCAAGGTAAAAGCCAGCACTTGGGTCACGGGAAGTGTCAACCAGCCGTCTGGTGATTTCCTTAAAAAGGCCATGAGCACTCGGACCGCTCCGAAGTAGTAGTAGAAGTGTTAAGTAAATTGTTCTAGTACAGAACTACTCTACAGAGCGGCTCCTCCCACCGTCTCTGGGAAGATGGATTATCAGTTAGGTCTGAGTTCGGGCAAGCGAGTTCCAGGCATCCATAGCCTTGGTGAAAGACGGTACATCAAAATTAATCAGTGTGGAAGCTAGGATTTTCCTGATTAATTTCTCAGTGCCGAGGACCGAGGATATGAAAGCCGCTAAACTAATACTAGAAATTTTGCGGACGACGAGGCCTCCCATACGAATGGGAATAGTAGCTTGTGCCTCGGTCGTCCTTGGCCACATTTAAAACTGAAGTTAATGTGTGCCGGATAATTTGGTCCATTTTGTCTAAAAAGTGAGTGTGCTTCCATAAATGGGAAGCGCGAAGGAAATATGTTGTTTTAGGGCCGTAACAGCAGTAGCGAATTAAGCCGATGGCCGAATGCATATTAATTAGGAACAATCTTTCAGAAACATCGTTGAAATTTTGTCTTTGTTCTTAAATAAAAACGGGAAAGGAATTCTCAAAGATTGGAGACCCAAGGAGACGAAGAGAGCTTTTTTTTTAATGTATCTCTTTCTTTCATTCAATCAATAGATTAGCTCGCAATGGCAGCACCTTCTTTATCTATCATAATCATTGTCATTGCCCGTCATTGTCATGCATTTGTCATAATATGTCATTTATGCTTTGCACAGACCTTTAACTAACAGAGATAAACAATGCAACGCAATATTTTATTTTTTTTTAGACCTACGAAACATGTGTGTTTTAGAAAGAGTACGCTTCAGTACATAATAGGATCTTACACCCATTTTTGAAAAGTGTCTTAATTAAATTCTATAGGGCTAATATGCCCCAAAAAAATCACAAAATGTTTATTCAATCGATAAGTGCCATAAAAATGCATTTAAATTTTACATTTTCCAATTTCGGGCGTAGTTTGACGAAAACGCTGGACGCAGTGGATGCCATGTTGCTCTGTGGTCATGACGTCACTTGGCTATGTAAACAAATGCGCTGATCTATTATCTAACTATCAGTTAACAGTTGACATGTTTTAGTTTACATAGCCGTATGACGTAAAAACATGGCGGCTACTATTTCATGGTGTTTTTTAACAGATTAGAAAAACTGAAAACGTTGAATTGAATTTTAAAATTTATTTTGTTATTTTATGAACTAAAACTAACATTTTCCGACTCCTTTTTGCCTAAACTAACTCAATGATATATTTATAGATTTTTTCTCGTATAACCGTACCCTATTATAATAATTCTTTTAATAATTTTGACGTAGACACGAGTATTTATTGGGTTCTAAAGTAATTTGATTTTATGATACGTCACTTTTCACCTATTGGGTTAAGAATTTCCTTCAAAATCCTTCGGATTGCGATTGAAAGTGAAGTGCGTTATGCTGGATGGTCACCACAAACCTAACGATAAATAAATCATTAAAATGCATCCAGACGCCTGGATGCTACGAGAGAATAAAGAATCTTACATACATAGGGCATAACTATGTAACATACAAATACATGCACCAAAAACATAACCCTTGTTGTCAGTCAGGTCTGTATTTGAAGATTCCTATTTTATTTATAACTCTGTAGGGCTGAGTATGACAGCATCATGAATGTTTTGTTGTGATTTCTTGTGATTTGTTCAAAAATATCATTGGCTGTGCTTTGGTTGTTTTTTGCATTTCTGAGTGACTTCGCTCTTTCTTGGATTATGGATCTTCGCATTACAGTTTATCTGCAGTGCTATTCTGTAACCTTTTCACCGTGAAAACTTAAGTGAAGTGAACGTGGAGTGAACTGTCAGTGTCATCCCACCTGATACTAGGGATGGACCAAGGATTACATTTACAATCATAATCGAGATTTTAATCATATTTTTATGCTAATTCTATTGACCATAATCAGTTAACTGATTAAATAAACGCAATACCATGACCCAATCGCGATGTGTTTTGAAGAAGCGATAGTGGATTGAGTCGACTAAAGACTGCGCGACGTTATTTAGCGTTGTTATTAAATCTATTCACTAAGAAGAGATAACCGAGTGTGTCAAGTGATCGAAAGCTAAAAGTGTGCCTGGCTGACGGACCATAGAATTTAACCCCTCACACACTATGTGGAAACCTAACTAAACGATGTGTGTGTCCATTTGAATAAAAAAACCTTTTTTAAATTGCCGTTTTTTTTATTTTTAAATGCGTAACAAACAAAAATTTGGTTTTACCACCTTTATATCAAAATCCAAAATGGCGGATACAAACATTTTTCATCATAGGTGTCGTTTTCATGGTTTTCGAGGGTATTACAGCGGACACTGAGGTCAAATCTAAAACACAAGATGGCGGCTGCGAAAATATTCAGATTTTTCATCATGGGTGTCGTTTTCATGGTTTTCGGGGGTGTTAAATCCGATAGTGAGGTCAAAATTAAAAAGCAAGATGGCGGCTGCAAACATTTTCAGATATTTAATCATGAGTGTCGTGTTCATTGTTTTCAGGGGTGTTACAGCCGATAATGAGGTCAAATCTAAAAAACAAGATGGCGGCTGCGAAAATATTCAGATTTTTCATCATAGGTATCGTTTTCATGGTTTTCGGGGGTGTTAAATCCGATAGTGAGGTCAAAATTCAAAAGCAAGATGGCGGCTGCAAAAAAATTCAGATTCTTCATCATGGGTGTCGTTTTCATGGTTTTCGGGGGCGTTTAAGCCGATAGTGAGGTCAAATGTTAAAAGCAAGATGGCGGCAGCGAAAATAACCAAACCTTTTGGAACAAAAAAACCAAATTGAGTTTCTGACTGAATTTTTGTTTTGCTGTTTTATTAAAAAAAACCCTAAATAGTAACGTTACAACACTTAAATACTAGTTTGGAAATAATATAAAATGATCGATAGAATTAGCATAAAAGTGTTATTAAAATCTCGATTATGATTATAAATGTAATCCTTGGTCACTCCCTAGCATCAGTGGGATGACACTGACAGCTCAGTCCACGCGAGTTTTCACGGTGAGATTTTTACAGAATCGACATGCTGGGCTACAATAATAATACCTATAGGTAACTCACATCTTGGACCAGTCTGATTTTGCCAGCTTTATAACGTAGATCCAAAGTTCTATAAACTGGGGCATAGCATATGAATCATTTGGGATACAGTCGCTAGATTTGAGTGAAATTCAATCTGCTGGAAGACGGTGAATTACTCTGCAATCGACAGGTTTGAATTTATTTTTTTAAGTCTTCAGATTTAAGAAGGGTCTTATGTCCTTTCACAAAGTTTTACGACGACCAAAAATATACAGGGCTATGAAACACTATTATAGCTTCATAACACTATTTGTTTTATTTGTGTTCATTTCTGGGCCAAGCTTGTATGGGACTGTTATCCATCTCTTTTGTAAATAATGTATTACCTCGGGCTAAGTGTTTTTACATGGTTACTTTGTGTTGTGTCATTATTGTTTAGTTCAGAATGTAAATTAGCTTTCTTTGCAAATCTTTGTTTCGCACATTTGCAGCTGTTGCCTTTGATATATATTTTTATCAGATATGCGGACGCACGTAAACGCCTCGTCCGGACAAGTTCTTAGACCGCTACACATGTTTAGAATTTATGATTAAACTGGCAGCGCCCGCGGTGACTGGCGTATTATAGAGCAGAGAGAAAGTAATGTCCACCCTCCACCCTATTCGCATTTTTTCGCACATTTTTTTTTATATTAATGCTGGTATAAATAGAGGCTAAGCTAGTGGAAAAGACATACATAAGGTTTGATATTAAGTCTTTAAATTGGAACAGTTAGTTTTTTCAAAGACTTTTAATAATTCATAGTGAAAGTTGTAATATGGTTTTGGCGTAACTTCTCAAAATCTTGCCAAAACAAACAATGTCACTATCCAATATCGCCACCATCACTATCACGGTGTGACCACCACAGTGTGTGACCATTAAAATTATGACTTTGTATAACCCAAGTGTCATTGAAGGACGTATAGAACGTGCCTGCGAATAGTTTGACAACTATGTCTCAATTAGAGGGGACGGGGCCTGCTAACGATTTCCTCATTATATACAAATACTACCGACACGCCCCTGCTTGGCACGGAGTAAATTACGATTACGACTTGTCTAAACATAGAGAGTTTTTTCAATCAATCAAAAATATTTTATTTCACATAAACCTACATGGGCACTTATGAAACTTCAGAAGCTAGGTGCACGGTGCCAATTGGTCGTTGCCTATGGAGAAGAGCCGGCAAGAAACTCCACGGTTCTCTTTTAAACATAATTGGCTTTTACAATGTTTTCAAATCACAGTGTTAATAGGTAGGAGGACAGTGTAGGCCTGTCATGAAGTATCAGGTACTTAACAAAAAATAAATGGTTTATAAATCTAGTCTATTAAGCCTACAATGTTCTCACATTCACAAAATACACAAGAATCTAAAAGGAAAGAAAAGTAAAATATTAATAAAATAATAAAAATAAAAACCTATTTAAACCAAATGACATGTTTGCCATTACAACAAGTCTGAATTAATATTTTATGGCTTTTGTGGACAAGATCCACAAAAGCCACTAACAAATAGTTTGATATCAAAATCGTAGGTATATATATAATGTCAAATAATGAAAAAGTATGTATAAAAAAAAATAAAAATCGTCATCGATCATTTCATTATTATATGTTAGTTTAATATTAAAGTATTACATAATATATGTACATAAACCTTCCGGATATTATATAAATGATGGTGAAAACCGAATCAAAATCCGTTGCGCAGCTTAGAATAAAAACGTGGTCATACAGACGGACAAGAAAAGCGTCTTTAGTTTATATGTATTATATAGATACGGATAATATTATACCCTGCAAACTTCAATTTAATGATACTGTTTTAGCAGGGCGCTAATTCGTTTAAGGCAGGTGTTTGTCGTGACGAGTTAATTAGTCGAGATAAACTCCGATGCTTTGAGGAAAGCTCTCCTCTTAATTTTGTTAACATTTATTTAAGAAGCAGATAAGTAACTTGCTTCTGGAAATATGTTTAATTTTATTTAACGGTCTTCAGATTACTTATCTATAATTTAATGATAGTTGATTTGTCAATAGATGATTCAATTGTATGACTGAAAGTGAACACCCTCATTCGTCGCTTTAGATATGAAGCAGTAACTGAAAAATAATATTCGTACAGTGAAAAGAAAAACCTTATTACAGTCGATGAAACTTCAGAACAAACTCGGAAACTCAATGAAAACTGTGGATACCTGTGTGATACTTTATTAAAATCAAACCTTAGAGAGACAGGGATACTATTAATACCATTCAAACTAAAACACCTACCAAATACAACAAAAGCAAGTACATTAACGAATAACAATAACTTCAACCCCAAATCTTAGAACAAAGAGGAACTAAAAATAGGTTATCGTTCTCTAAACCCCTTTTCAGACATTATTGGAGTGAGAACGCGGTAAGTACAATGCTTTTGGCCCGAGTATTAAGGCGGAGTTCGGTTTTGACGTCCAACATTGAAAGCTCTTTGCTTTGAATATGTACGTATCTTGTTCTTGTTGCTCTTTAGAGTCTGGTCTATGTTTGATTTATTATATATATGACGGAAAAGGTACGTCTCTCTCGTTATCAACAGCCATATTTTAACTACTGTGGGCAGTGAGGGAAGTGTTGGTTATTGCACAATAGAAAAATGGTTATTGCACACTAGAAAAACCGTTTACAGTTTAAATCAAATTATAATTTACGATCAAATAATCACTCTAGCTATTCACACACTGTAGGTACACGAACAGCTATACGGAACGCGCGACAGTTTCTATACGTGTTCACTCCTTGTCCGCCCCTGACAAACTGAACTCAATTCAACTTAACTCCGGTAACCGTTATGTTGTAGAATCTGTCGAGCGCCGCTTGGTGGCGCTGGCATCCCAATTAGTCAAACAAGTAACTAACGTATTTCCGACATATAGTTTATTGTACACCAGAATAGTACATAACAAAAAATAATTTAAACACTACAAAACATACAATGGGCGGCCTTATCACTTATCTAGTTGTGTGATTTTTTATTAGGGAATTACTGTAAATGAATACATTCATGGTTTGAAATAGCCAACACAAAAAAAGCAAGCTTGATCAACCTTCTTTCGTTCTCTGAAAGAGACATTTGGCCTACAGTGGGAAAATTACAAGTTGAGAATACACAGAGCAATAAGAATAAGATTAGATTCATTCAAGTGGATTGAAATCCTAGACCTGACACTAGGATTCCCTGTGTTGTGACTCCTTGGTTCCGTTAAAATTTTTATATAAAAAGGTACATTTTTAAACTTAAAATATGTATAAAACGTGTATATGTATATACAACACTAACACAACTGACACAAATCACACCACCATGGTGTGATTTGTGTCAGTTGTGGGACAGTGTCTGTATGTTATGCGTATGTTTGTGAGTTCAAGTGTATTTGTGAATTGTTAATGTGTGCACTGTGACTTTTTACTCAAACTAAGAAACTTTCTTTCATGACGTAGTTTAGTGTGAGAAGCCAGTTTGTTACCGTCAGTCTGCATTTATTTTTTGTTAGTTTTTATATTTTGTGTATACCATTGAGTTTTGCGTATATGTGTGGTCCTAAGTGTGGCAACATGTTCGATCAAGTTCCCAGACTAGATAAGCTAAGTTTTAAAGTTTCCTCTCTCCTACTGTTTTGTTATGCCCGACAGGTCTATAATGATCTCAACCTATGTACAGATAAGGAATGCAATAATTGATTGGGTATTGACTCAGAATTTTAGTTAACATTTAACATCAAGTTCATCACATTTTTTCTGTATCTATCCGTGACACCAAGGTGGGCCCTATCAGAATACCAGCGCTGTGACACTAATTTTTTTTAAGTACCGCAGCATTATGCTGAGATAGGAGTATTTTGGCGGTGGTATCCTTCTGCGAAACAGTCGTGTCGCAGAAGGAGGCTGCGGAACGGGAGCGGGAGATCTCTTCCGCTCACCCGGCCCGCAGCAGGCGCACCGGGCGTCGGCAGAGGGCAGACAACGCCCTCTTCCGGCCTCCGTAAATGGGTCCAGGGACGGCGGACTTGGGGACGTCCGCCGCCCCCCATCACACTGGACCCGAGGTGGCGGCGCGTAGTGTTCCACGCGCGCCCCTTTCAGACGTCGCGGGGGGGGTTTAAACACCTCACCCCCCCCCCCCCCCCCTCAGACTTGAGGTGGCCCGCAGAGGCGGGCCACCTCAAGGGGGATCGTGGGAGTCGCTTTAGATCCCATGATCCCCGGTGCAAGTGTGGGAGGGGAACACCGGGGTGGTTTTTAGTCAGTAAGAGTCTGACAGACCCCTCCGCCTACCCCAGGGCGGAGGACATCCATGAGGATTTTCCACCCCGGAACAAAAAAAAAAGGAGTATTTTGGCCTTGTACAGGACTTTTTGTTTATTTATTTATTATTATTTTACTTTACTTTGTTTTTTTTATTTCTTTTTATGTTTCTATGAGTGTTTTTTAGTTTAATTAGTGATATCCTGTGCGAGTCCCAATAAATACTTTTTCTTTCTTTCTTTCTTTCATCTAATTAAACAAAATGCAAACTTCAACAGATAACAAGATACCTAGACCTTTGATAAGCACATTCGTAACCTCAATATGACATTTACTTAACTTATTATAAACTTTGATAAAGTTACATTTGAGCAGTTAATTTATGATTATAGCTGTATCAGAAGATTCAGAAGATCCAACCTACAAAAAAATAATATATTGCCTTTTCCTCAAACCAATGGTAGAATCGCGCCGCGTATATGCAAGCGTAGTATGGGCCCCCAAGCTAAAGTCGAACTATTAATTCACTGGAGTAATCTGACATGTGCTAGCTGTCACTTTGGGTAATAAAATAGTCATATGTAGGTACTTGTGGATTCCTACAATAATAAGTTTGAAAACATTGATATTTTTAATCTAACTGCACATCAATTTAGGAAATGTGTATTCGATTCTATCGTTACTTTATAAATTATTAAGTGGTGTATTTTGTTTATATATATATATATTTTCTTTTTCTCTCATAAATTATAAAAAAAGAATTCATTTCCCATAAAAGCATTCATTCATTCAATCAATAATCTAATCTTTCAATCAATTCACTCATGTATTCTGTTTTTATTTTTATCTCACGTAGCATTATAACAATAAAAATTTTAGTAATAAGAGGATAATGCTGTTAATAGTATAATAAGAATTCTGTTTAATTAGTAAGATTAGTATGTATAACATTTAATTGTACTCCTGTTATTTATCCCAAATTAAAATAAAATAAAATGTATTGTAATGGTGATCGTTTAGTTTGATCAATATATAAGTGTAAAATAAATGTATAATAATAAGTGTAAAAGTCTAGAATACAATAAATACAATAAATATGACCATTTTAATACACAATGTGACACCTGTCAGTAGCACATTTTAGATTTTGCCAGTGAATTAATAATTCGACTTTAGATGGACCATAAAAAGGTGGCTGAGACAGACTGGATGCGGACATGGTGTTGTAACGTAGCCTGGGAGATGCCTATGTACAGCAGTGGACTGCGATGGGCTGAGGTGATGAATGATGGCATATATTTTTCTTATAACAGTGGTGGCCCAGTGGTAACGGCTGCGACTTACGAGTTGTATGTCGTAGCTTCGAAGCCAGACAGACACTTTACTTTGTGTAAATTATTTCATCACCACTACTCTCAAAACGGTGAAAGAAAACATCGTGAGGAAACCGGTATGTCCTAGAACTAAAAAAAAATTCGAAAACATGTGACATCTACCAACCCGCACTGTGCCCGCGTGGTGGATTACGGCCCACTCCCTCTCACAGAGAGGAGGCCTGTGACCCAGCAGTGGGAACATTATAGGCTGATTATGTATTTTTCTCATTATGACCTTATGTATTAGCTCTGTTTTCCTATGGGGTATATATGTATATATAACGTGAACCACCAATATCTAAGCAACATTTGGTAGTAGTACAAATATCCTGAACCTAATTTACAGCCAGACCATTAGTAGTCTGAGAACACTTTTACAATAGAGATTGTATCCATTTATAGAATTATTCAGAAATCATTAATTTGGAAGCAAACCTTGTTAGACAAGTTATTAATTATTGCGCAATATTGTTTGATGTTATCTAAAGCCTTTACATTGTTACACTCGTTATACCTAAAGAGAAGACGTTTCCAATTAAACTGAAACAAGTGCTTAATTAATATAAATAACAAGCTCAGTCGTTTCCTACATCATTAATTTCTGTTAAAACAACACAAGTGCTTACATAGGGAGTAGACTCTTGCCGGGGTCGTGGGAAAGTCCAAAAGGGATACCGAGGCCCCTGGTAACACTGGCAACGGAAGGAACACGGGTGGGTTTTAGTCAGTAAGAGTCTGACACACCCTCCCGCTCCGCCCAGAGCGGGAGAAGTTATTTGATAATTTCCCACCCAAAAAAAAAAAGGAGTAGACTATCGCAGATTCCTGCAATAAATGATTTTGATATTAGGTAAATCATCATCATCATTTCAGCCGAAAGACGTCCACTGCTGGACATAGGCCTCCCCCAAGCATCGCCACTTCGTCAGGTTCTGTGCTTCTCGCATCCAGCGGATTCCTGCAGCCTTCACAAGGTCATCGGTCTACCATTGGGAGGCCTTCCAACACTATGTCTTCCGGTACGCGGTCGCCACTCCAGAACCTTTCGGCCTCATTAGCCATCTGATCCGCGAGCAATGTGCCCTGCTCACTGCCACTTTATTTTGGCGATTCTTCGGGTTATGTCGGCTACCTTGGTTCTTCTCTTCTGATTTGATCACGTAGGAAAACTCCAAGCATAACCCTCTCCATTGTCCTTATTACTTAGGTAGATAAGTGATCCATTGAAT
This sequence comes from Atethmia centrago, assembly GCA_905333075.3. Classification (NCBI taxonomy): domain Eukaryota; kingdom Metazoa; phylum Arthropoda; class Insecta; order Lepidoptera; family Noctuidae; genus Atethmia; species Atethmia centrago. Next base: position 23,195,994 of record HG995367.1, read on the forward strand.
GGCTTGCTCAAATTCTGTACCGATTATCGACATTGTACGGATTTAATACAAAATGTAGGTAGCTACTTGGGACTAATTTACAAGCATGGCTTTGCCAGTATAAAACAAACAATGCATGTGATATACAATACGCCATAACTTGCATTTCTTTAGAGTCGGCGTTAACTTCGAAGTTGAAGTCGTTATGTGCACATTTACGAGTGTGAAGTGCAGGCGTCTTGTAATCATTGCTTATTCTTTCAAGCACAAAATAAGTAGAGCAAAGAGGTTCTAATTAGACGAAGCAAATATCACAGAGATTGTGCAAATCCTTCAGCACACAAGTTTGAACTCCGTTAAATACCCAACTGAAATAACATTAAAATAGAAAATACTCGTTCTCCGCTGGGGGTCGCGGCGAGAGCTTCGCAGAGCCCGTTCGTGACATCTTACTTGATTTGTGGATTCCAAAGGTTTTAATTGTACGAAATGTAATCTACAATTCATATACCTCGCGAAATGCTTCGTCAATGTTGGTATACGGCCTCTCACGGCTATTAATCTCCAGCTTTTAACGTTATCCCAGCCTAACTGTGATTTACTTCGTTTTATTTACAAAAATTAATAACTATTGAAGACGGCTCGCTGTTTTATTTCGGATTTAGTTTAAATGGATTTATTGGCTTCATAGAATAAATTTAAAGTAAAAAAATAAAATTTATTGTCGTTTTGGTTTCGGGTGCTAAATTGTAAGAAGTGAATGGAATTTAAATGAGCACACACTTGATAGGCCACGTTTTGAGGCAAATCAGTGAATTAAAATACTAATCTGAAAAGCGGAAACAAACGGGTTTCGTCTAGAAAACGAGCAAATAAAATAATTTTACCCAGAGTTTGAATATAAAAAGAAGTTGGCGGCATCTGGCAAAAATACTATTCTGACATGATTCCGAGGCATAAAATCTCACTTTGACTAATCGAATCCAAATTGCTTTTAATACCTGAAGTACCTTAGGTATTAATTTCATAGAACGATTAGCACTCGGATGCTTAATGGCCGTGATCCAACGACCGATGGTCACATCTCCCCAAGCCTTGTAACCATTAATGGGTACAGCTGTTCCATTAGTAGATAAAGGATACGAACCAATTTCCAGCTAGATGAATGACCTGTCAACTCTTGAACACACATGACCTAAAAACTTAACCGTTCTAATGTAACCGCCGGCACTGATAAATCGGTCAGTGGTTAGTTTTAATACCAATCAAAGAACAAAAGTTTCCGGCTTTATTTCGCAGTCCATTGCGCTAAATTTACATCACCGTAAACGAATGTAATGTGAACGACCGCAATAAAACGCAATGGAAAGCTCAAGCTTTTGTCATAATAGATCTCAGGGACACAGATATAGAAATACCGAGAAGGAAGGAGAATACCTACTGTGTAATAATTGTTAAGGAAATCTATTTTTGCATATTTCAATAGGCTGAAATCCTAATAAATAAATTGTGTGAAATGGTTGGAAGTTATGAACATTGTGTAAACTGATGTGAAGGGAAGATTAATGAGGTGTTAGTGCTAAAAGCGGTGATGTGTGTAAGCCGAACTAAGTCGGGTGGATCTTACACACGCAGTTATTATCATAACGTTAAACTGTTACTATGATTATATTGTTGGAGCAGTGTCAAAATCAGTAGGCTGAACTTGAACAGATGTTTGTTACCTTTGCGTCATTATAACTGTCAGAAAAAAGTTATACGCAGACTCTATGGTAGTCTTAGTCTCCATAGACTTATCTGATATTTGTCTTAGAACCGAATAGAACAACACAAACAACCGCTTCTGTAAGACTGGCTTTGGGTGGCCGAATAATATTATTTTCATGGAACTATATAATATCAGACTAAAGTAAGGAATTGGTGTTTTTCTAATCCATTTCTCTCTTAATCATAAATTGCCGAAATCAAATCATCTATCTTTATGTAATAAGTTTATATCAAGCACTTTAACAGTTGTTGTCCCATGTGCCTTGTAATACAAGTTACTTAAAGCAGTGATGATAGATCAGAGAGAGCAATTAATTTAATGTTTATAGTTAGAAGATATATTTGAACGAATTCTCACGGTTATTTGGAAATTTGAATCATCATTCTCCTGCCCTTACCATAATTTTTTGTGGTCGGCACAACGTCTTTTTCTTCCATACTTCTCTATTAGTTGTCATCTCAGTAGTCACTTCCTTTCTAGCCATATCATCTTTCCATCGTTTCTTGTGTCTTCCCCTACTAGTATAGCCATCCACAGTCATACTAAAAATTTATTTGGAAATTTGAATTCGAACAGGTAATTTTCTTTTGTAATAACAGATGAAAATGAAGAAAGGGAAGCACATTTAAGTATAACCATTTTAAAATATTATGTATATTCTATAAGATATCGTTATTATTATTATTAATAATTATGAAAATCTGAAAGTTATTAAATATGGAGGCCAATAGCAGATAGTACAACTTTGTGCCCTTTGGCGTCGAGACCCTTGGTCCGTGGGGTCCCAGTGCGCATAAGTTATTTGCGGAAATCGCGAAACGTCTAGTTGATGTAACTGGTGACCGAAAAGCTGGCGGCTTTCTCGCGCAACGCATCAGCATTGCAATTCAGCGAGGAAATGCCGCCAGCATCCTCGGTGCAATGCCCCGAGGGCCTTTTTTAGGCTTAACTTAGTTTTAATTTAATTTAGTTAATGTTAATAATCATCTTGTAATTTGGTTAAATAATTATTATGTAGGTATGTTAAATAAGTACATATTTAACGGAAAAATCTATATAAATAGTGTGTAAGTTAACAACCCTAACGGAAGGCTGCTTTAGCCAAACTAAACCAAAATGAACAACAATAAAAACAAGCTTCAATTATCAGCATATTCACAGGACATTCTGCATAAGCACTAAAACAAATCGTTCACATAAACATTTATACCATCATCACATTATCTCCCTAATATTCATTTTATCGTCGTAATCACGCCTCCCCCTGTCCCCCTCTAATACCTAAATGCCAGGATACTGTTACGTCCTCTTTTCTTCGTTATGTAGGACAATAAATTAGGACGCAATTAAAGTGCCGCTCGGACATTGACTGATATACAACCTCTTTGCAACGTTCGCCAGATTGCGTCTACATCCACCGATCTCAAAAAAATGAGCCAGTCAGCACCCACCCCCACACAATTTATTAGCTCCCGTGCAAGTAAAATTAACTTTTTCCTTTAAAAAAAGCTATTGTGAAATTATAATATCGTTTGTAAGTACTACCTACACAAAAGCAATTAGGTCGCCTACCGAGTCTGATGCAACCTGTTCCCTCAGTTTTTTTGTACATTTCAGGTCAAACTTCTTTATCTGTAATGCTTTTGTAAAAATCTGTCTTTTGTCTGTTTGTTTATAACTTTGGGATTTATTGGTCTTTTGCGGTTGGTTTCGTTTATTACGGTCGATTTGAGCCATATTTTTGTGAAATAGCTCCTTTGAAAACTTTCTAAATGTTAAAAAGTTTGCGGACTTCTTCGATTTTAAAAGTTTGCTATGACTTCTTTGTTTACCCGATCGATGTCTTTGCCACCATTCCAATTATTTGATAAGTTATAAGTCAAAATTGATTCATATTTCCAAGCTTCTGTCAAGATGTACACGAGTGGAACATATTGATGTAAGCTGGTAACAACCCACGCCTTTTCGCCTTTGTGTGTAATCGTATTATTCCTGATTTCCGCTCCAGTATCATTGTCATGTCCCTAAAGAAATGTACTGTAAATAGATATGTTGACAAGCGTCTGGTTGAATCTTAGAAAACAAACAGTAACTAACGATTTTAGGAATATATCTTGGTTTAGGCAGGATGTAACTAGTTTCAGTAGTATAGTTTGACCTTTCAATATAATACTAGCAACGACTTTAAAGACAGCATTTAATATTTCTTATACAGTCCTCAAGCGTACGAAGAAACTTTCAAACCTTACTTAAGCTCATTTATATGAACGATATTTTCGGTTATCCGAAACGTAATTGCAAAATGTAAGATTCCCAAACTGCATCGGCTCCAGAGCACACGAGAATATTGCTTCTGCGTGATTCGATTTCGTTCCATCCCCGCACAAAGTTGGCTAACCGCTGGCCTGCTGATATTACACCCATATCACAGGCTTGGGACGTACGGGTACTAGATAACTGAGTTAAAACCAGACAGTCCTCTTGGGACTATCGTGTATGAAATTCCGGAATTGTTATCCAATCCAAGCACCTAGGATACAAGCTAAAGGACCAATTTCATTTGCTTATTTTATTAGTTTTGGTAGAGCCCAGAGAGTTTTTGGGCAAGCATATCCAGGGTGAAAAGTTGATAGCTGAGTAGGTGCAGCATGACGAGAGAACGCCGAAGTTATATTTTTAAAAAAATCAGATAGGAACCCCGTGGTCAGGGTAATCCACTTTCAGATTTCCAATATAGACAAAAATAACGTGATCTTCAGAGCTTTTGATTTTCGTATGATCGTATGCGGTCTAACGCATAAACTTAGGTCAAATCCGTGGAAGAAGTTGTGGGCTTACCATAAATCTGGCGACTTTGAAAACTCAGATTTGAACGATTTTTAAAAGGATATTTAGGGCGAATAAAGTTATCTAGTGCAATAGTGAAAATATAAAAGTGGATCACTGACTATGGGGCTCAAATCAAATCATTTATTGGTTTGCAAACATGGCTAATTTCGTACATATATAGATGTTATAATATAATAGTCCTCCATGTTCTACCGTCACATGGATATGCAAATCATAATTATTATGTATTAATTAATTTACACAAATTTAAAGATATTATAATTTTAAATAACAATTAGGAAATCAAAATAATACAAAATACAAATTAATGTCAAATCGTTTGAATTACAGTAAAAATGTCATAATAATAAAAAAAAAACAAATGTCAACAAGATGGAAAAAGCGCGGGAAACTTAACTTTGTGGACGTGTCCTTTATTAGCTAAATTGAAAATTATTAATTAACTTGTAATATAGGATCAGTAGTAGTAGTTATAGTGTTTTATCTTCTTTCACTTTTATTTTAATTTTAGTTTTGTATATTTTCTTCAGTAGGGTAAGTTTTATTTACTAATATTTCATAGCGGGAAAATGAAAGACCCGCCTGACCCGGGGGACTTTGTTCCCCCGGCAGGTAATTTTGTTACTATAATGTCTAATTAATCGGGCATGGATACCGATGGGTCGTCGTCGGCTCGCCATCTAAAAAGAAGCCGCGTGCATGTGTGCAAGAATTGGAGCCTAAAAGCTCTGAAATAATTGTTTCTAAAGATATTCCGGATATTCCTGCTCCGCCTTCAATTATTCCCACTCAGATTGGTCGAAAAACATGATAAAACTGACAGCGCGCCATACGTTGTTCACGTACAAAAAATATTAATATCACCAGATGATGGAACGTCATTGCACCCTATTACATTTGGCAAGTTCCTAAAACACAACGCTTTCCAAAGTATTATTAACGGTAGCGTCAAAAAAATCGGGCGTAATAAAATATCTATTTCCTTTTCCAATTTCCTGGACGCAAATTCTTTTATTATACATAATAGCCTTGAAACATATAATTATAAAGCTTTTATACCTACTTTTAATGTCACTAGAATGGGCTTAGTGCGTGGTGTTCCTGTGGAATGGTCTCCGGAGGAAGTTATAGATAATAAAACGGTACCAATTGGTTGCGGTCCAATTTTAAAAGTCAGACGCCTCAATTTTAAAACTGTTGATAAATGATTTATTTTCTGTAAGTAGGTTTCTACCAACACTTTTACACGTCAATCATATTTTTAAAATAAAGCTAGATGAGGTTGTTGATGGTACAACCATTTGGAAACCATCCCAATCTATACTTATTACTTTTGATGGGCAGATTTTGCCTAAAAGATTTTTTATGTGTAATAATGCGTTGCCTGATTTATATATTTTCCCTACTGTACAGTGTTTCAGTTGCTGTCGTTTTGGTCACACAAAAATTCAGTGCAGGTCCCAACCACGTTGTTATAAATGTGGCCAAGGACATACTGGGGACAGTTGTGAAAGAGAACTAGAAAGTGCATCTTGGTGCCTTTGCTCCGGTTTTCACTATGCTACTAATAAATCTTGCCCAGAAATATCTAGGCAAAAATTAATTAAAACATACATGGCAGAAAGTTCAGTATCTTATGCTGAAGCGGCAAAAATGTATCCCCCTGTTACTAAATCGTATGCCGATACACTTTTATCTTCTCCTTCCAAAAACTTTGCAGATACTCCATCTTTCCCTTCAACAAATAGAGTACCTGTTTCAAGTAGCTATAAAAAAACTGTATTCCTTAAATCACGCTCACCTCCCAAACCTGTACAAGGAGATAAAGAGGCTCACAATGCCATTATTAAAGATTTCAACATTCCCCAACCATCAAATGGTTGTGCTTTTTCTAATCACAATAATGGACAAATTGAAGCAAGTTTTTCCATAAACGATTTTCTTTCTGCATTACACAATCTTCTGTCTCAGTTCAACATTTCACCGTTCAACGTTGCCCCATCTTTCAATGTATCTCAATCCATTCATAATGGACAACACATCCAAAATAATCCAGTGGAACTGCCACAGTCTAGTAAACAAAAAGAGTGATGTTATATATCTTATAAATAAATATGAACTGCCTTTGCTTTAGCAGAGACTTGGCTCAAATCTAATCATAGTATTAAAATTAATGGTTATTTAACCATTAGAGAGGATAGATCTGATGGGTATGGTGGAGTAGCTATACTTATTAAGAATTCTATCCCTTTCTCCACCATTACATTACCTCATAGTGAGGAAATTTTTATTGTAGCTATTAAAGTGCATCATACTTGTCTTGTTTCTATTTACATTCCTCACCCTTCTTTTTCTGTTCTTCAAGAGATGAATAATCTTGTTTCTTTTCTTCCAAAGCCATTATTAATACTGGGAGATTTTAATTGCCATCACCAACCATGGGGTTGTCCAACTTCTACCTGTTATGGCGATGAGTTACTAGATTTAATTGATTTACATAACTTATGTATTTTAAATTCAGGAGCTGCCACACGTCGTCGTTCAGATCCCAATCAGAACCAAAGCGCAATTGACCTTTCTATCTGTTCTCCAAACTTAGCCTCTTCATTAACTTGGCATACTTTAACCTGTACTTATGGTAGTGACCATTTTCCAATAGTTATTTCTTATCCTCTTTCCAAACCAAATGCACCATTAAGGAAATCAAACATAAAATATAAACTACCAAATAGAAATAGTACTTACTGGGACAAATTTAGGAACAATGTTGACAGTAAGCTTTGCTCCTTGCCTGTAAATTCTGATGACAATGAAAATAGTTGTGCTGAAGCTTTAGCACTCATACTAATTGCAGCGGCAGATGACGTTTTTCCTGTAAAAAATAACAACATTAGTACAATTCCCTCGCCTCCGTGGTGGGACTCTGAGTGCACTTAATTGATTAAGAAACGTAAAGAGGCTGAATACAATTATAACCTTGATATGTCTGATAATAATTTTGATATCGTTACTAAGTTAATTAATGCAACATACAAACTTTTTAAAAGAAAAAATTTGATTCTTGGCGTAACTTTTCCTTATCAATTTCACCGAATACTCACCCTACGATTGTCTGGCGCAACATTCGTAGATTTAAGTCCATTTATAACAACTCTTCTCCTATTCCTGTTTCTTTAGCCAGTAAATTTTTGGATAAATTAGCTCCGCCTTTGGTTCCTGAGGCTATTTGTACTAATAATCCAATCAACCTGTCTCGCGTATCCAATAACCAAGACTCTCATACGACGCTAGATCTTCCATTCACTGTCACTGAATTAAAGGTTATTCATAAGACTAATGATTCTGCACCAGGCATGGATAGCATCCCGTATTCCTTTTTTTCCAATTTAAGTGATGACGTCCTCAGCTATTATTTAGAACTTATTAATTCTATTCTATATACAGGGAACATCCCTGTTGAATGGAAACGTCAAATGGTGTTGCCATTCCTTAAACCAAATAAAACTCCTTCTGATACTTCTTCCTATCGTCCCATAGTTTTGTCTTCAATTCTGATGAAATTAGCGGAAGATTTAATAAAAAATCGCCTAGAATGGTATGTTGAAAGTAAGGGTCTTTTGGTAGAATCACAATATGGCTTTAGGAAAGGTAAAAGTACAATTGACTGTTTAAGTATTTTAACATCTGATATTCGTTTATCCTTCTCTAATAACCAATCCACCGTTGCAGTTTTCCTTGATATTAATGCAGCATATGATAATTTTGTATTATCAATTTTACAAAATAAATGAAAAGCCTTACAAGTTCCATTGAATTTGTCGAATTTCATTATTAATATCTTGACTGAACGCTCTGTTAACATGTTAATAGGAGACAATGACATATCACATCTTGTATGGAGAGGTCTCCAACAGGGTTCTGTGCTCAGTCCCCATCTACACAATATTTACAGTTTTGATTTAGATCTATCCTTAACTAGTCACGTTATGGTTCTTCAATATGCCGATGATTTATTATTATATTCTTCAAGTCAATCTGTTGAGCAAGCTAGCTCTGCTATCAATTCTGCTTTATCTATTTTGGAGTCATAGTTACATATAAACGGTTTGGATTTATCCACGTCTAAAAGCGCGGCTGTTTTATTCACCCGGAAGAGAAATATTCCCTTAGTAAATGTCTTTTATAAGGAAATACCTATTCCAGGTAAAGATAAATTCAGATACATAATCAGCCTACAATGTTTCCACTGCTGGGACACAGGCCTCCTCTCTGTGAGAGGGAGTGGGCCGTAATCCACCACGCGTGCCCAGTGCGGGTTGGTAGATGTCACATGTCTTCGAATTTTTTGGTTCTAGGACATGCCGGTTTCCTCACGATGTTTTCCTTCACCGTTTTGAGAGCAGTGGTGATGAAATAATTTACACAAAGTAAAGCGCCTGTCCGGGTTCGAACCTACGACCTACAACTTGTAAGTCGCGGCCGTTACCACTGGGCCACCACTGCTCTCTAAATTCAGATATCTAGGTATAATACTTGACTGTAAATTAAGTAATGTCCCTCATTGTGAATATATTGTTAACAAATTTGAAAATCACCTAAACATGCTTAGATGCATCTCTGGTGTGTGGTGGGGTGTACATCCCTTTTCTTTGGAACTCATTTACAACGCAATCATCAGAAGCACTCTGGATTATGGATTGTTCGTTCTAGAACCTGGTAGTGTTATGGCTTTTAAAAATTGGATCACATCCAGTCTAAAGCATTACGCATTATTTCAGGTGCAATGAAGTCTAGTCCCATTAATGCACTTCAAGTGGAATGCGAGGATGCTCCTTTAAGTCTTAGAAGACAATTCCTATCTGACAAATATTTGTTCCGGATTCTTCAATTCTCAACTCATCCTCTCATCCCTAAACTGGACGCTTTAGTGTTGCAGATTGAATCTTCAGATTACTGTTCCCATAAACGTGCTCCTTGTTTAGTTGTAAGTTATAAAAAAATCCTTTCACTTTCTTCTCCTATTTACCGTTCCAATAAACTTCCGCTATTTAGCAGTAGTTATGAGAGTTTACATTTCAGTCCCTCTATAAAATATAACTGTGTAAGTAAATCAGATCCCGATTGTTATTTAAGTTTTAATCATTTTCTGTCAGAACACTTAGAGTACCACAATATTTTTACGGATGCTGCCAAGTCTTCTCCGATGGGTTGTGTTGGGATAGGTACTTACCATTCTCAATACAACATCGTACAAAAAATAAAACTACCTCCGGAGACTTCTGTTTTTACCGGGGAATGTTTTGGCATTTTTAAAGCCATAGAATATTAAAGCTCAAAAAATCTATAATTTTTACTGATTCTCAAAGTGCTCTTCTAGCCATCCATAAATCTGCTTTCGAACACAAATCGCAGTTACCTATCATTTATTTAATAAGAGAATTTGCGTTCAGGACCATCTCTGAGGGTAATTCACTACAATTTGTGTGGATTCCGGCATGGCAATGAAGTAGCTGATAAACTTGCCGGTGATGCGGTGCAGTGAGGGGACTTAGTTCCATATACAAATTTTAGTTATGACCTCGCGTCGTTACCAACGACTTTTCTTCGGGAAACCTGGAAGGTAGCTTGGGATATCGGAAGCAAATCGAAGGGACATTATTTTTCACTTATCCAACCTGACGTTCCAGAAAAACCATGGTTTGGCAGGGCCAAGTTTGGCAAGATGGAGACCTCCATTCTAATACGGATGAGACTGGGTCATGTTTGTTCTCCAGCCCATCTTGCTAAACTTTCTATCAGCCACGATCCCATTTGCTTATGTGGCACAGATGTAGGCGACTTAGATCATATTTTTTCTCCTGTCCTTTAAATGACCGTTCTTCCTTTCTTAGTAACCTCTTATCCCTTCCCTTCCCTTCCCTTCCCTTCCCTCCCTTCCCTTCCCTTTCCTTCTTTTCCCTCTGTTTTCCTTTTCCTACTTCAATACTTTCTTTACTTTGTACAAATAGCTCTCTTGTATATAAATGTAAAGTCTCATTTATTATTCTAAATAATATCAAGCTGTAATTTTTTTGTTTTCATTTATCCATATGGTATCCTTGTTACTTATAATTATACTGATCCTATTTATCCGTCCTATCCTAAATCCCGTTAAAATATTTATAATAATGTTGTTTCCCTACCTTTTTAAGAAACTAAACGTGACATTGGCTAAATGCACAAACCGTGCGAAGCCAAAGAAAAAAAAAAAATAAACGTCAACAAAGTTACGGTAATATTTTTTTTTTAAACATGTATAACGGAATAATAGCATGTCATTCAGTCGGTGATTCATCATTAAGGAAGTCGTCAATTGTGTAATAACTTTTCAATTAATATTTCGTTTAGTGCCCTTTTAAATGTGAATACAGTCATATTTTTAATAATATTACGTAAGTACATAAATAAATGCGTGGATCAATACCAAAAACATATTTTTTTGCTGTAAAGGCCCGTGCTAACTAGCGCGATATCGCCCCTGTCTGCACGATCCTTTATGCGGTTTTACCTTTAACATATTGAGTCCGTATTGGATTCTTTCTTACTGCCGGCAATTTTTAAGAGATTTGGATTATTTTTCACAAAAGCCGTTTCCAATATATGTATATAAAGACGGAAATGTTAATACATATTTTTATAGATTTGAAATACGGAAGACGGTTATCTGTGGTCTTAACACCGCATCTACCTGAAACTTTTGAAATATACATATTTCCGGTGTTCTCTCCTCATGCCGCACCTACTCAGCTATCAACTTCTCGCCCTCCATATGCTTGCTCAAAAACCGTCTGGGCAACCCTATCATTTGTTTCTAAATCCCTCTGGACTAAGACAGTGTCCTGTTCAACCCGTGCCTAGTGTTCTCAGGTTCGGATTATTAGTAAACTGTAATAAAATATCCCTCGCCTAACGAGTTTTGCTTCGGAACATAATGTTTCCTATTAAATTATTAAGGGCAGGTAATTTGTTATGAAGTGAGTAACGACCAATTTGATTAAGCGATCTGTGGCCATAACTTTTAATGAACCTAATTTATGTTAGGAATGTCCAGTGCAGCGCATAGGTATCTATGGTAACCCACATGAGTTGCAGGTTAGTAGTGTACCAACAAGACTGTTTTCAACACGATAGTTTTCGTAAACAAAGTTAACATGTTCACATAAATAAATCAAAACAACCGGACCTTTGTTTCTATTGAACAGTCGATATAACTAAAACAGTCCGTTTCTAGTTCCCTGATTGTGTTACAACAGTTCCGAATAACTTGAATTTAGTTATTTATCGTTTAGATGTTATGCTTTATTGTTGTACGTAGTTTTTATGAACATAATTATGTACTTTGCATTCAAAATGTCTCTAATACGTAACACCACCGCAAAGAGAAAAAAAATACACAAATTTGTTAATCCATTAAAATTTGTGCATAAAGTAAAATTAACGTCACTTAAAATGTACCTCAATTAAAACAAACAGTTTCTCAGGTTACATAATAATGCACACTTTCCATTTTCACCATTTTCTGTTAAATTATTTTGTAAAGAATGTGAAATTGTGAAAAATTCTGTAAATTGGAACTTACTACGTGTGCTTAGTCACGAAGTGCTAAAAGGGAAAGAGCCTAGTTATGATTTTATTTTAAGTAAGTTTCTTTTGTAAAATTTTGTCTCCTCTACCCCCAAATAGTCAAGAGAAAATGAAAGTGAAAATCACCACGCATTTCAAACGAACTGGTGATCACAGCGATTAACGGTGCATCTAATTCCCTTGCTCAGTTTAAGACGATTTTACTGCTCATCTTAAGTTGACCGACTGGTTTTACTATATTTTATGTATATATGTATTTATTTTATATATGGTATACCACAGACTACCTGCAGTATTCTCTCCTTTCCCGCCTAATCCATTCAAAGGTTGCCTTTAAAAGATCGCTTTTAGCGATAAGACCGCCCATTGTGTTACCCTATGTAAAATTTCTACACTTATATCTATAATTTTTATGGTGTACATAATAAAGAGTATTCTATTCTATTATATTATATTCTATTTTACGATTCCCACAGGCAGAACAACGTTGTTTGCCCAACAACAAACTCATCGGTACTTAAAGATACGAATATAAATGAAAAATCCAGTTTGTTACTCACTTACGAGTATTACCATAATTGGGACCTATAATGCTTTCAAATGTGAAACGTTTGTGTATCCAAGGGTATACGTTAATCCCATTACTTATCTACAGTACCCAGAATTCTCCTGTCTGCGGTATTACACTCGAACACAAAATTGCTTTTAATGTTTCTCACACAAAGAGATCCTCTTTTCAAAACTAACGAAAACAGTTCCTAGATACGAGTATCAGGTTGATTACACTTTTTTAGCGTTGACGGATAGTAAGGAATATAAATAGAGAACAAAAGAAAAATTGTAGATAAATCATACAATTTGTGATACACAAGTTTTTTGTGTATTAAAACATTTTCTTTGATCTTTCTATCGTTCTTAGAAAATCAGTAAACAGTATACTATCTACCGTACCTACGCTATTGCCATTGTTTACAATTAAACATTAAGATACACACGGAGTAGCTTTAAAACCTCTAAAATTAACTATAAAGGCTCCCGCAGACAGGCGCGACGCGACAATAGTAGCACAATTTCTATGAAAACTTCATGAGAAGTGTCGCGCTTCACGTCGCGCTGCCTGTCGTACCCGCGATATCGCGCCAGTCTGCACGAGCCTGATACGAAACCCTGAATAAAAAGTTAAAGCGACACCAAATAGTGTGGCAAAAAATACGAGATTAACATTTTCATTAACAGAATTTATCTCATCCGTATCTTACAGATAAAATACCGATTGAAAGTTTTTCCGTTTCCCATTAATTTATAACCGGTCCATGAAACTGAACAAAAAATTTGATTTCATATTTTTCTTCTCTGCTAATAAGTATTATAATAAAATAACAATATTTCCCAGGTTCCTTCTTCCTGTTCACAAGCAATAAAGAAAGAAATTGATGTTCATGTTAGCGAGTTATTCAAAAGAAAATGTATGCGAGATGAACGTGTTTGCCACTGTTTACCTTCGTGAGAACCCTTTTGCTAAAATGTATGTATCAAGCTTACTTTGTTTGAGTATTTTTGTGGGGTTTCTGTGGTTTGTCTGGAAACTGACCTTGAAAAAGTCTGGACACTTTCATAGTACAAGACCCGTGATGTCCTCGAGTTTTTATGCCTAGCTTATTGCACTATGAGTGCCATTTTATGTACCTACTTTCATCATTTATGGCTTACTCAGGTTTACAATCACCAACATCCCAGCAAGCTCTCTGATTAATGCTCGTTCCTTCTCTTTAAGAGAAGAGGCCTTTTCCGTGAAACGGGCTATTAAAATACCGATTGTTACAATTAATCTGTTCAAAGAAATATGAATACGGTTATTAGCAAGAAGACCCAAAAATAACTTAAGCTCTTTACAAATTAATAGTCAGCCATCATTCAAATGAGTATCGCATAGAAACCATTTAGGTATTTATTAAAAGTATCATAAATCGAAAACATAATTTCTTTAGAGACATTTTATTCCTTCAACATCAATAAATAATTGTTCAAAGACTCGAGCTTTATTTGTCGTATATTTTAGTGAAACGAAACTTAAACAAGCCTAAGTAACCGGAGCTTTGTTTCCTGTTTTGGAAAAATACCCGGTTGCTATGTCAAAACGGAATGTTGTGTTTGCCAATAGATGCTTTTAGAAATGATTAATTGGTCCATTAATTCCTACGGGAGCCTGGAGGAATATGTTATACTACAGTCAAAAGCGGTGAGCAGGATGTAGGAATAGTGTAAACATACAAATGATTCTTACCAAAATGTAGACAATAGTAGGGGAGATGGAATAATCATTGTTTCCAATGATGTCACAAGTTTGTAATTTCGCAAATTCAGTCCCTGAAAGTACCAGTAACGCCATCTGTTAGTGCTACGCAGAGGAATAATAAGGGCGGGTCGCTCTCAAGTTGTGTACTGAGATACACGTACCTCTGGAAAAGCGGGAAAGCCCCCCCCCCTCTATCCCCTTAGAGATTTCCTTTTACCTCGCTAGGTGTCGCTTTTAACTATAATATTTTAAAACAAAACTCATCAGGTTATTTTTTAAATTACTAGTTAATTACTTTAGACACTTGTCAGATTCAATAATTTGAAAATTGCAATTTATCTAAATGATCTTTTATTCATCAAAATAATGTTAGTACTTAATTACAAATGAGTCTGCTTAAATTGAGTTAATTTTCCACTGGCGAATGTTTAAAAAACCTGGAAAAATAAAAAAAAATCTAATCCGGTGCATGGCGTGCTGTTAATTGATAGAGACAGATTAGGTAGTCTGGTGCAGCCATGGACTACTAAAGGGGGTAATCTACAGGTGCAAGAAATTATGACTTATATACGAATATCTATGCTTGAACTTTTACTGCTTAGCGTGACTTTGTATTGTTACTACACACATCAAAAAAGTCTAAGCAACATGTACACGGTTTTGAGCTTTTGAAGGAGTTTTACTATTGTAATATATTTATAATTCCTTTATTTATAAAATGCTTAGTTAATATATATTAACTAAGCATTTTTTGATGCATTAGTGACTAAAGCAACACAATCCTTCATGCAATTGTTCATTTAATCACAATAATTAACAATATGTGTACCGAAACACACGTAGTGTAAAATAAAGTTAAAACGAAAATAAACTTTTCATGTTTTACAAAATTAAATAACGATTTTTTTTTAATTTATTTTGGTAATTGAATACAAAGTGTGACCGCCTCTGTTGTTTAAAACTTGTCGGCAGAGATTTTTCATGAATTTATAAGATTGTTTATCTGATCCTGTGGCAATCGCTCGCAATGGAATTTTAACAAGTCTTTCAGTTGTTGGGTTGTCGACACTCCGTCCAGGTTCTCTAAAACATGTCTCTGGAGCATGTCACATGCGTGCTCGATGGGATTGAGTTCTGGTGATTGTGCAGGCCACGGCAATACCCAGATGTTTTCCATTGCCAAGTACTCTCTGGTCCTCCGAGATGTGTGCGAACGCGCATTGTCATGCATCAGCGTGAAATCTGAGCCAAGAATTTGTGCAAATGGGTGAACCTAAGGCCCGCGGACATTTTTAACGTAACTTTCAGCGTTCATATTGACATCTACAAAAACGAACTCAGTTCGTCTGTTCTTCATAATACACGCCTACGAGTATACTATCACTGTAGAGCCACTGTAAGGGTGCACTTCCTGGACGCATCTCAGCCGTTCAGCATTTCTGGGACGACGATACACCTTCTCGTATCAGGGCTTAATCCAAACCGGGACTCATCGCAAAATAAAATTTTATTCTATCGCTCCTGAGTCCATGTCAAGTGTAGACCTAGACCATTCGTTTCGACGAGCGCGATTCCCATGGCGCGTAGGTGGGCACCTAATTGGGCATCGTGCTCGTAGGCCGTATTCATGCGGCCTATTTCTCACGGTTAACAATAACGTCGCTTGAGAATTGTAGCTTTAAACCTATCTCCCGGGCGGTTAATATCGGCTGACGTCTTGCAGTCAGTTGTATATATCGGTCCTGTCGAGCAGTTGTACTCCTTCCACGTCCTGGGTGCTGCTCAGCAGGATCCCCTGTATTAACCTAACGCTGCCAAAGACTACAAATCACGCTCCTATTGACACCAAAATGCCGAGATACCTAGGTCTGATTTCTTCCCGCTTGTAGCATTCCTAGAGCTCTCTGCATTTCATCAGCAGACCAATGGCGTGACATAAAAAATTACTTATCACAAATTTTTTTCTTAATCTGTATATCTTAAAATGATAAAGTGAGATAAATACCAAATTTATCAAGCAATGAAAACAACATGAAATCGGGAAAAAATAATTATTTTTTTATTTTAATGAAAACAAAACACAATCGAAAAGTTTCTATTTTTTAAATCAGCCAGTATGTTTCCGAGAACAAAAAGATTGTATACTAATCTAGTTTGTTAAGAAAAACATAAAGTAGGTATCAATTATTAAAGTGTTGGTTGGACTTTTTTGATGTATGTATTTATTTATTTTTTGATAGCTATAGCTTTTCTTCTAAAATATAAGGGTTTTACTACAAAAAAACATTGTTTCATCTGTCACCTGCCGGGGTCACGTGGAAGTTCAATAGGGTTACCGAGGCCCCTGGCAACACAGGCAACGGAAGGAATACGGGTGGGGTCGGCGCGACATATCCCTTTCGTCCATACTTCTCTATCAGTCCTCATCTCGGTAGTCCATCAATCGTTTCTTTGGTCTTCCCCTACTCTTATAGCCATCAACATTCATACTCAAGACTTTGCTCACGATATTTTCCTTATTCCTCCGCATCACATTCCCATACCATGACAACCGATTTCCGCACAACTTTTCAGTCACCGGTGCCACTTTCAGACTTCCTCTTATGTACTCATTTCTTATTCTATCCATTCGTGTCACACCACACATCCTTCTTGACATTCTCATTTAAGCTGCATGCAATTGCCATTCATTCATCCCTTTTGTGGCCCAACATTCTGATCCATACAAGGCAGCATGGTCTTACCATTGTTTTATATATCTTCCCCTTAAGTTTAAGGGGAATGCGGGAGTCGCAGATTGTTCCCATGACCTGCTGCCATTTAATGCATCTAATGCTAATCATAAAAGAGGAATAATAAAAACAGGTCAATAGAAAACAATATAACAACCCTATCATTTTATCATCGCCGTCGCCGTCTGTAATAATAATATTATTCGTTTGCGTGTGAGAATCCCTAATTATATGCTATAAAGTTAAACACGCCCACATGTTTTATATTCGCAAGTAGTTATATTATCTAGACTAGACATCATATTTTATATTACTGTTGCTACATATGATATTCAGTGCCTAAAACTAAATAAATTGACTGAGTTATGTTATGAATAGCTTCATTTGTAGCCAAGAGTTTGACTTCTATTCCCAGATTAATCATAATGTTATCGAATTATAATATTTGGTCAAATGTAAAAAAAAAATATCTAATTTTATGAACAATATTACTATTTACGAGTTTTCATCTGATTACAGTCCAACAGAGGTTGTCTAGTAATAAAGATATTTGAGATTACCTTTAATTACACATAATCAGCCTTACCTAACTTTCTCACTTAGGTCTTCTTTCTGCGAGAGACACTCAAACTCAAACTCAAAGCACTTATTTCAATTCAACCATTTACAGGCATTTTGGAACTGTCAAGGAGTCGGTCAGTTAGAAATATAAAGCTAGTTGCCCATTCCAAAGCGTATACCAGGTATGGAGATGAACGGGCAAGAAACTCGACGGAAACTCTTTTAAATTATATTGTAACAATATAATTTAAAAGAGTGTCCGTCGAGTTTCCGAAAGATTAGTATTAATAATGTTGAATTTATAATTAAATGTAAGAACGAAGACCGATGTAAAAAAAAACGCGTCCATAGTAGCTAAATAAACAAAAAAAGCAATTTTAAAATAAAATAATTAAAAACAAGCCGAGGCAGCTAAGAGATGAGCAGTCCCAACTGACGGCGCCCGTTCACGAACATGACGCATGAATCAGCACTATTCATCTCAACCTTTTTGAAGGGAGCTAAATGTTTGGAACATTTAGCTCCCTTCTAAAACACACACGCGCCACCATCAGCGAGACGTCTGAGTGAGCATGGCATACTCTCAGAGAATGGGCCCTAAACCAGCACGCGGGCCCGCAGTTCGTAGATGTCACATTTCTTCGATTTTTTTATTGTAGGACATGCCCGTTTCCTCACGATGTTTTCTTTCACCGTTTTGAGAGCAGTGGTGATAAAATAAATTACACAAAGTAAAGTGCCGCTTGGGTTTCGAACCCACGACCTGCGACACGTAAGTCGGGACCGTTACCACTGGGCCAACACTGTTGTATGTACACAATCTTAAACTACATATACATAAAAAAAAGTTTTTTCTTTTTTTTTTTGGATGACAAATTATGGGCGGAGCGGGAGGGTGTATCAGACTCTTACTGAGGAAAACCCAACCGTGTTCCTTCCGTTGCCTGTGTTGCCAGGGGCCTCGGTAACCCTTTTGTACCTTCCCGCGACCCCGGCAGGCATCGGCCCTAGTGGACACTCGTGCTGACGACATCTCTTAGAGGCGCGCGTGGGATACAACGTGCCGTCGACCCGGGCCTAGTCCTTATCGGACGGCGAGCTACCCATTGGCAAGTGTTAATGGGTAACAACGGACAACAAAAATAAGGAAATTTACTAAAAGTTACAGAAAGTTACTTAATGTTGTCAATGGTTATCATGTTGCAAGTTGCCCTACAAAAAGTAACTTTGGCGTGAATGCACCTTTAAAGATTCCACCATCATTTAGAGAATTTATCCGGAAGGTTTATCTGTATCAAACACCGTAAAACAGGTGCGAGTTGTTAGTAATTAATATAATAATATTCTATGCCACCTTTAGTACGGTCATCCTGTAGGTAGAGCCGCAGAATCTAAAACCGTTGTCTAGCTTTCACTTATGTTACAACTGTTTAATAAAATTTTCATATAACTAGTTTAAAAAAATATGATTGACATGTAAAAGTGTTTGTACAAACTTACAGAAATATAATCATTTATCATTTATAGATACGTAGATATCTAACGTAAAAAACATCATTAATCATACTCGTGGATAAAGACAACAGCTATAGTAGGTACCTAATAGATTGCGATCATCTATCTAGATTTTATAGCTTGTATTGGAAATACAATTTCAAGACATTCAAGTCACAGCAATTAATCAAGACGATACGTGCATTGAGTCTAAAAAAAAATAAGTTAAAAACTATTTCAACTATTTACAAAAACGCCAACTAAAATGAGTATAAATAAGATATTGATGTCGATTTTTTCGATGTCATATAACCAGAGGACTTTACACATAATCTGTACGATTAGGCATAAATCGTACAGATTACGTGTAAAGTCCACTGGTATAATCACAGGTTTTTATTCTTGTATTGAAATGTGAATTTAGTTTAAGCTTACATGTTATACTAGTTTTATTTTTTCTCTTTTTTTGGTAGCTGTATTGTGCTGTTCACACTCTTTCTTTCCAATCTGTTTTTAGAAGTAAAGACTTTTAATTGGCTGTCAGTCTCACATACAATTTTTATTCTGTTTGTTTTAGCTGTAAGTCATCCATAGTTAATAGATAAATAAATAAATAACATTCTTAGAAGGTTATAACGTTTTGGTTTGTTATACTTCGTATAGTGTCAACATCAACTTTAAGGCGTTCGTGGTACGCGTACCGAATTGTTATCTGCACCTCATCATGGAAGAAGACGCTTGCGGACAAGTACCACAGGACAGCACACAGTTAAGCAAGTGCAAAGTGAAGCGCTACTAACATAGTCTTAAGTCTTTTTATTAACACAAGTTTTGTTTTTGTTAATAATGAAATGATGTATGTTTTAGGTTAAGGTCTTTCTTTATCAATGGGCCCGTGCTACCTGAAAATAAATGGATTTATTATTATTATTAAAGCTTATTCCTACAATAATGTACAGACCAACTACGTACGGGAAAAATAAAATGTTCAAATTGATATTAAAACTGGGCGTATGTTCATCAATCATCAGTTAACCAGTACTATGTTTTATACCACAGTTGAATAATTAAAACTGTCGAAAGTCCAGACGTCTGAAATGAAGAATAAAATCACTTCTAGTGTTTTAACAAAATCAAAATGATTCTTTGCGAGAAACTTTCACCGAGATCATCAACAGCAGGCTTAGCATGACGCTTTCTATTTCTACGAAGAATAGACACAGCTATTTCTATAAGAAGTGACATTTCGTTTTTCCATTTTTGACATCGCACCGTAGAAATCCTTCTACAATCTGTCATTTTGTATTTCGTTTATAACGATCTTTGTCTAGGTCCTTTTTTAAGTAGACTATTTCAGAAGAAAGTTTTAGATCCCAAACTGTCAAAATCACACTGACAACTGACAGTTATCTAAGGTAGTAAAGACAATTTGCATTTTTCTACTCGACGGCCACAAAGTATAAATGGTTATCAACAAAATCATGATGAGATATTAATCATCACGCAAAACTGTGATAATTAATAGAAGAACAAAGCTATTTTCTCCTATTTCATATCATTTAGTTAATAGGGCATTACCAAGGAAATGGTTAAGGCCAATATTACTACAATATTGTTTTGTTCCAAAATACGGTAAGTACTTTAACACTTTAAGAAAAATTGTTGTAGTTGTCTTTATATACGTGACTTAATATTAGTAAAAATTGAGAATCAAACAGAAAAAAAATTCTATGATAAAACAAATAATTCTGAGTCGAATTATGTAAAAGAGTGAATTTCATAAAAAGTGCAATTCTTTCTACTTTGCTGCCGTCTACTGTTTACACGGTACGTCAGTTTTGTCTATTCTTCCGTCGACAAAACGGTGCTCGTGCTGCAGATGTAAGAACAAGTACCTCCCTATTATTCCGCAGCTTAAAGTTTCATCGAAACAATACAACAATGAATTTCAGTTAATTCCATTTTCAATAAAGCCCAATGTTAAACAAAGCACAGTTGTAAGTAACTAAAGTGCATACAACTTTGAATTCAAGTGGGTACAGTTTTCAAAACTCCTTTTGGTAAACCAAGCATTCTCAAGTTGTGCTGGCTCCAGCGCATTCATTTCAATTTGGGGAGCCCGAGTGCCTCGGACAATTGAAAGAAAAACCTAAAATGTTTCCAACCACTCGGTGAATCGGTCTTGTTGCGCTTGCTTTCTAAAATAGGTAGGTATGTGTCTGAAACAGAAGTGAACCAAATTGCGTGCAGTTGACATAAATTCGCTGAATAACTACATGCCATTTTGTCTTCCGGGTTATTCGCTACGACTGTTTGGTTGCACAATCCTGAATTTTCTTCTTGTTTACGAAACACAATTTGTTATTTTCATTGCTTGCAGTATAAAACGCAGCTCATACTAGGTATTATGATATTATGTAATTTTTGATATTGTTTTGCCAAAACCCAAGAAACACCCACGCAATCTTCCTTGGTAGCCTAACATCGTGTTATCTAGAATAACTGATCTTGGCAACGCCGACGTTCATTGATTGATTACCAGTTTGATGAAATATGGCTAACGTACGAGTAAGTCGTTGTTTACAGGGACCACAGAACAGCTCGGGTACGATAAATTACTATATGACGTAACGTTCGGTATGTATTCATTATTCCAGAAAGAAACAGACATTGTGCGATAAGACCATATTGGTCTATCCAATACGCTGGTGAATAATTGAAATCCGTAATCGTTTTCGACAGCTGTTTACCTTCCTAAACGGTGATAACTCCAAAACAAATCCTCGAATCTGGCAACATCAACACAGAGTCTGTCACTCCTAATTTATCCTTTCGTAACTGCTATAAGTGACTCGAAGATATATTCGGTGAATTATGCGAGCGTCCCAGTTTGAAGTAAGTGGCGTCAAAATTACGGTGAAGGCTAATTAACTCCAGACCTCTGGCTGTGGTTGTACGTTGATAGCTCCTGAACGCATAACACGGCCTTCGCGCTTACATATTCAGTTCCCGGCTGACATACTCGTAATACCATGAAAATTACCCAAACGTGCCTTTATAAGTGTGTATACGTAACGTACGCTCATCTCACAATTTTAGAAGCCAGAATTTTGCCGAAATATTTCCGATTTACTTACGCATTTCTATCTCATATTTCGACCACTCGAAACATAAGTTTAGCACACATAAATATTTAAACTGTAATCTCCTGTACGTAATATGCAAATGGAATGGAAAAACCGATAGGTAAGCAAAATAATAAATAACATTTTCATATTCTGCAACGTTTCTCGCAGCCGACGAGTAATTTGATTTACTGATGTATGATCACGGGACCTGTAAGGACAGGTATAAATACGTGGTATAAAAAAAAAAACAATAAAATTTTCAAAGGTATTTTTGCACAAGGATTTTTCACGTCCATTTTTTATAATTAAACAAATGAGTGTAGGTGATACGAGTGCATGATTTACTTACGCGGTTACTTAATTAAGGCGGAATAAATTTTGTATATACCTTCTACAGTCTGCTCAAGGTGGCTCAGACCTTGAGCAGACTGTTGTGTCGAGAATCTCATTGTTCTGATGACGTAGCATTTTGGAAGATGGCGGACGATTTGACAGCGCTTAATATTCGCAAACAGCTGGTTTGGCTCTAGATTAAACTTGAACAAAGATGTCATATTGTCGCAGTGTTGTTTCGTTGTATACAACTGTAGTTGTTATAGAACGATTTAAATAGGTACTCCTATACAAGACAAACTTCAGTGAGACCCGAAATGGTTGTGCCCTTAAAATAAATTTAGTCCTAAGTCTTTTGGGAGTACCAAAAAAACTTTTCTTATTTCTGTTCTTTTGTTTTGGTTCAGACCAGTGTTTTATACCTATAGTTTTAGATTTCGGCAATAATTTAGGTAGCATTTGTGGGACCAATTGAAATCCATGTTCTGGCCGGTAAATTTGATAAAAAAAAGACGCGAGATTTATTAACAGACAAGTGCTTTTATAATTTAAATGACTTTTTAATGACCCTATTTGACATTTTTTTATTCTGTGCCACTTTACGATTAATTTATTTTACTGACCTACCAATGTTTATTTTATACCAATGATATTATGTACTGGGATTGAAGTGCCATTTGTAATTTAGTTTTATATTTTTTTGTAAATTTTATAAATTTGTACGCCTTACGAGTGAAACATGTACGGTACGATTTATTAAATATTGTGACATCCTGCATGCTTAATTTGCACGTATACGCATGTTTAAACAAATAAATTTATCTTTATCTTTATCTGGCTTTCTTAATCTTCAAAGACTAGATGTCTAAGTACCTACGGCGTTCTTCACTACCTCTCACTCGAAAACTACATAAATTATCATCCTAACTAAATAATATTATAAATGCGAAAGTAAGTTTGTTTGTTTGTAACGCTTTCACGCTAAAACGGCTAAACGAATCTGGATGAAATTTGGCACATGGGTACACCATGACCTGGATTAGGACGTAAGATATATTAGATTTTTATCTCGATATTCTTACGGGATCGAGACTTACGCGGGTGAAATCGCGGAGCGCAGCTAGTTATAAATATAAAATAACTAAATGCGCCCCGCGGTTTCACCCGCATAAGTTTTGACCCAGTGGGTACATCGGGATCAAAAGTATCCTATGTGTTATTCCTGGTTATAAACTATATGTGTGCCAAATTGCATGCAGATCCGTTCAGTTCTTTTTGCGTGAAAGAGTAACAAACATCCATCCATCCATCCTTACAAACTTTCGCATTTATAATATTAGTAGGAAGTAGGATACCTCAAAAATAAATAAAGGAAAAGCAATAGCCATTCATTTTGAGTGCACTTTAAATACCAGCACACACGAACCCACTCCACCTTTCGTGACCAAACTGAAAACTTGGGTTACCAACTTGCAATATAATAAATCAGAGTAACCTATATTGAGTGAAAAATGTACTGATGAAGTTTCACGGGGTAGATTGATCTACCCCGTGAAACTATTCGAATAAGTAATTTAATACGAGTATGAAAACTTTCTGCTTGTCGCTTTCAATACCTGCCTACTGACTTAAGATCATTGATTTACAAAGGTACTCTATTCAAAGCTAAACTTAAATCATTCCTCTCAAATAAATGTTTATACTCTGTATCTGAATTGGTGACGAATGATAGTAGATAGTTTTAATATTTATTATGACATTAAATATAAGCAATACTATTAGATTTTATACATTATAGAGAATAGTTTTTTTTTTTTTAATATTTACAATCATTTGACACAATAATGTTTAAAATAATTTATATAATAACTATTTAAAATTTATTGACATATTATCGATTTATAATCTATAGACATAATTGCTTAATATTTACTACATGTTATCGATTTACTGTTTGAAATTCATAATTTATTACTTTTAGCTATATCTATTATGTTAATTAATGTACAAAACATTTCAGACACAATGCGAATTGTTATATAAATAAATAAATAAAAATAATTAATATGTTTTTGCCACGCAACATTGCAATTTTTCTGAATTGAATACTTATTATACATTTGTATCAAGATTATTTGCATCGATTTTAAATTTGTTAGTTGCGAATGATAAATTAAATTTGGGGCTTGTTTAAATAATTCGTTTTATAACGTTAGCATCATTAGTGGATTATTTTTCAGATTTTAAAATAAGTTCTTATTTGAGATAAATATAGAGATGAATATTTTAATTTAATTTTTGTACGTACAACTATGACTTTAGTTTTGATTTTATCAGGTTTAAAGTTTCATCTCTAAGCCATAATTATAATCAGATAGAAAAACATAGATTTTTAGAACATAGAATATTACTATAGAAATTAGCCATATTGACTAGTGACTATTTCTAAAAGTATGTTTCACACAAACCTTATTTCTTTTAGCTCATGAAAAATATAACATTATTTAGGTGTAATATATTTTACCCTACCCTAGAAACAGATGTTAGGGATAAGCTACATTTACGTCTTTATGTTTATATAATACACGTGCTGTATTTTATTTTTAAAGGATTTTAGTAAAGAAAGAGAAGAAAAAAAAAACAGTTTATTAGCTGTATGTTATTTTTTTTATACATGTTTAAAATTTCAATCATTGTTGTCAGAAGAGCCAAGTACCTACTAAGGCAGTGAAATCCAAATACTATGATTATAATTATGGTTGGTCGTTACACATTTTAACGTGATAACGTCTTATAAATCGATGAACGCCGGCTGCACGCACGAAAAAGCATGACTCATTGTCACGTTTCGCCTGAGCTGAGCGTGCAAGCGAGAGCGCGGAACTAGCGATAGAGAGGCACGATCGGCCTAAGCGTTCGGCTTGCGACGCATCTCTCTCGTTATCACGTAAAATTATCGTCCATAAACCGACTTTACAGACAATCATTTTTTTTTTTAAGAATCTGTAAAATTACCGAGCCGTTCATCTCATTTACTTACTTAAAAAGACGAAACTAGATTCAATTTCTTCCGCAAATCTTTGAAACTATCATCATCATCATCTTCCTACCCTTGTCTCATGTTACTTGGGATCGGCGCAACACGATTTCTTCCTCCATTCTCCCCTGTCAATCGTTACGCTATCATTCACTCCCTTCTCTTTCATATCATTCCTCACGCAATCCATCCATCTTTTCTTTGGCCTTCCTCTCCCATTCCATCCATCAACATTTATATTCATCACTCTTTTAGTCACATGCGCTTCCTCCCTCCTCATTACATGCCCATACGAAGCCAAACGATTTCCCTTCAACTTTTCTGTCACTGGTGCCACTTTCTAACTTTCCCTTATATACTCGTACATACTAATGTCTTACTTTATCCAAAACATATTTCTATATAAATATGTATTTCATTATCCATAAACATTACAATATATTTATCAGCAAATCTTTCAAAACGTGCCACTTGAGACAAATATGTTGGTTCTATTTTCAATTTCATGTTGAATGTCCACTCATAAATCCACGTTGTTTCCGATCCGATACATACAAATGGCTGTACTTTGCCAGCCAGGCTATACAGTGAGAGAAGAATATTAACCTATTCTATCAATGTCATACCGGTCCAACATCATAAGAAATGGATGCAACCGTAATATGTAAGATGTGTTGGTATTGTATCATCGAAAGCAAGCATCTTACAACTTACGACTTTACGTATTTTAGCTGGATCGTGCATATGATCGGCAGGCTATACTCAGATTTTTTATTTGCAAGACCAAATTTACATTTGGTGTCGACATAAAAATTACCTAGTAAAAAATCTAGTTACCTGGTGACTATCACCAAGGACCACTGAATCATTCTCTGCTGGATGGCTTCACTGTTGTCGTTTTGTCCCTGTAATATTAATTATTTATCGTGTCATTTTGTTCTAGCAAATTAAAAATATAAGTTTAAGTATAAGGTATTGTGCGGCCCATGGCCCTCTACGGGGCTGCGACCAGCCCGCTGGTTGAGAGCGGCCAAAAGGGTCATAGCCATCCGGATGGTCCGGGGATACTGGGTGGATCGTCCGGAGGACACGGTGGAGCATACGGTGGAGGTCTGCCCGGCTTGGGCAGAGCACCGCCGTGTCCTCGTGGAGGCGATCGGCGGCAGAGATCTCTCGCGTCCGGCCTTGGTTCAGGCCATGGTACGGAGCAAGAGGGCATGGGCAGCCGTCACCTCCTAATGCGAAGCAGTAATGCTCGCGAAGGAGGAGGCGGGACAGTTGAGGGAAAGGCAAATATCGCGCCCTCTCGCCCCTAGCCGCCGCAGGAAGTGCCCTGGGCGTCGGGAATCCCGGGCGGATTTCCGGCCACCGTAGGCGCGGGCTTACGGCAATGGGTAGCTCACCGTCCGGTAAGGACCAGGCCCGGGTTGACGATGTCGTCAGCACAATGTAGGGTCCACTAGGGCCGATGCCTGCCCGGGTTGCGGGAAGGTACTAATGGGTCACCGAGGCCCCTGGCAACACAGGCAATACGGATGGGTTTTAGTCAGTAAGAGTCTGACACACCCTCCCGCTCCGCCCAGAGCGGGAGAAGTTATTTGATGATTTCCCACCCAAAAAAAAAAAAAGTATAAGGTATTACATCCCCAGTCGTAACGTCTATTATTTATTTACTAAGCCTCTAGCAATAGTTACAGTTATGCTTCGTGCACAGATTTTCGTTGAATGATCTACTTACATACACGTAATTAACATAAGTATTCATTATTTTTGAGCATTACATTGTCAGAGACATGCACTTTCACATTCTTGGACCACTCTAGATGTAGATAACCTGTGGTTTTGGCTATTCAACAGTAATGTCCATTTCAGTTGAAAATTCAACTAACCCAATTTGATAAACTGCTTAAAGTCATGCACAGTTTAGAAACGGTTATAGGATGTTTAACAATAACTTCTCCATCACTCCCAAAGGTGTCTAGTTTCTGCCTCACGAGTAAAATATACACATTTAAGTTTCTCAAAATTACAAGCAGTACAAAGTAATAATTGTCTTTGCTCTGTGCTGGCGGGTGATGATGGAGAAAGAATTCAATATTTTCCACGAATATCTTTTATCATTTAGCAAAGCATAAGCTCACGCAGTAGAATATTTAATTCAAGGAAATGTTTATAATTAATACCAAAATCGGAAACTTTCTCCAATTTAACTTTCTAACAATGAGTTAAGTTAGTACAAAGTAAAAACAAGAAGTATCATGTTCTTGCAACTGTAATAAGGCATGCGGGAGTCGCATGACTCGACGCGTCCTTGAAAAGATAATAAAACATTTTGAAATGTAATGTAAAGAAGTGTATTTGAATTCACGTTAAAATAAGAAATCCTCAGTGCTACTTAACTTCTCAAGTTCACTTAATCGTATTACCTACTTATATTTTTTCTTTGAAATATGATATTGCTTTCAACGACTGCATTATTGCTTATTTATTTTACAAGAAGTTAATTTAATTTACAAGTAATTGGTGTAAAGTTGCCAGATGCGTTTTTTTATATATTTTTGGATACTGACGTGTAGTTTTGAACATCAGTTCTTTGAATTTTAGGATTTAATTAAAACAACCGTACGAGATAGAAATACCGTATGAAAATGTTTTTTTCTTAATTTTGACCTTTCTACATACCTAGAGTCTAGCGGCTATTTGCTAAAATATGAGATAAAACAATTATTGTTTTATCTCATATTTTAAACGACTTTTATTACGTTTTGTGTAAAATAATTAAATATTGTCAACGAAAGAAGTTATTGCCGGTCCCCGTGGGCTAAGTCTGGCAGCTTTTATTCGTATTTTATGGGAGACGCTATGCATTTTTTATGCAAGTTGAAAATTAAATTTTATTCTTACGCCATTTTGTTTCACTTTTCCACTTTGCCAGTAAGTATCGTGTAAACCGCGTATTTGGTATTCATGGCAGAGCACTCTTGTGACTTTAGAGTCGGTACACATGCATTTTACCGTCACCTTGTTTGTTTTAAGGGTCAGTAGACACATGACATGATGTTAATCCTGTAAGGGCTTTCGGTTACAAAACCATTCGTTCTAGTAATATGATGTCATGTGCAAAATGTTATACTGTTTTCACGCGTTACGGAAGATACAAAAGAATAACAATGAATTACTTCTTAATTCAATTAAACAACAAAACCAATCAATTTTCATTTAGTTGGCTGACTGGATGCATGATGAAGTTGTGTTCGGTTGAATAGTTGTAAGGCGTGGGGCAGGTGCGGTGGCATATGCAAAATGATTGGACCACGGGGCCACGATTGGCCCTTGTTGTTTGATTTAGCCGACCTGGTTGCCAGCACACCCGTTCCGCATGACTGGCTTACTGTTCTCGATGTTTGCGTTGCTTATAATGTTAGTTTGCCCTCTTTCATTATGATTCCAATGCAAATATGGCCGGTACGTAGGTTCTTTGTTCTTGTTGACTCACTTGGGTTGAGAATATTCAGGTATTTCGATATTTGGTTGAATAATGTGGATACAATTTAGGGTGGGTATAGGTTTAAGGTTAAAATCGTATTGGGTCAACTTTAAGAAAAATATTCCTTTTTTATTATTAAGACAGGCTAAATTCAATTGGTACCAATATTTAATTTGTCTCTTCAATTTAAAGGATATTAATTAACTGAAGCAAACTCCGAATTAAGTATATTTTCGGTGTTCCTTACGCAGAAATTTCATAGAATTTCGTTTCGCAGCAAATGTTTCATATAATATTTGGTCCTTGTATTTTCATTTTAACGACTATTTACTTGCATGAAACATACCTATTTCACAGAAACACAATTCAATGAATTGTATGATCACATTGTTTTATTTAACAAACTCATCAAACAGTAGAATTATTTTTTTACGAATATTGTTTGTCCGGTGTATTTTTCCATGGTATTTTATTTATTTAATACTTTAACACACAAATGTACAGGGGCGGACTTAATGCCGTAGGCATTTTCTACCAGTTAATCTTTGGGCGATGCAGAGACAAACAGTGGTAGGTGCAATTACGAAAATTGTGGAATAAATATGTATGTATTTAATTATAAGGATATACATACATATACCTATTAAAACTTTAAATATAATATACATACCAAATTATACATAAATATAAGACCAAATAAATACACGAATATACTAAAACAGATAAGACAAACAATGGAAAAACATTACCGTTGTGATGATACTGCCAGCTTAAGCGAAAATATAAAATAGACGTTATGCTATCCATAATTTTATAAATAAACAATAATACTAATAATATAAAACAAATTGTTTGTGGTTGGTATGATACTATCTACTGTTACTGAATCATTTGGGTTAGGTTAGGTTAGAATTAGAACAGTGACCATTAACGGATCTCCTCTATTGTTGGTAAACAAAAACTCGATGCCAGTTTAAATTAAAACAAAGCTAACAACTGATTATTAAGCTCCTACTTTCAACTTAACATTATCCTTCGCTGTAGCTGCCAACCTACTACCATTTCTGCCGGCTTTAATTATTTTTGAATCCCAAATTCAGATGTATTTGTCGCCGCGTTAAATACATGCCCATAATAATTATGGACAATATGTACAAAGAATATTTCATACATATTTATATAAAAAAAGTCATAGGTGTAATGGATGGCTAAGCGTCTAGAAAAAATAAGGTTTTTATTAGAAGGGCGGAGAAGAAGCCTTTAGCGTAGAAATTTTGCAATTTTCTTTTCATAAAATATTTTTTTAACGTATAAAGTGTTTAAAAGTGTTGGTTTTGTGATAAAATGTTTATCTTGGTAATATGTTTTATATTAACTAAACAATACGTGGATAAAGAATATTTGATTTATTATATGAGTATCGAAACATTAAATTTTATTTGTAACAAAAATCAATGATTGAAATTTCTTCAAATATTCTGCGTATTGATTATTCTATGAAATAATAATATGAGAACAATTTTATGTGAAATGAAATTCAATAAAACTGTTATCTATAAAACAACCTATATTTTCACTTGCTGTTTAAAAAAAAACTCCACCACGACATTAATAACGCATAAGTGATTTTAAAATGGCAGAGGAAATTTTAAAAAAATCTATATGTTCAATGGGACTATATACAAAGTGGGGAAGCATTATGGGTACGAGACATCAGACATTGACCTCAATTTCTTCAAGTTGTAAAATTAATATAAATACCATGTTTCATAAAGTTTACTTTCTATTACAATTGACATAAAGGGCTATTCAAAATATGTAGAACAAGTTCATAAGTCGTTCTAGAAAAAGGCTGCTGCGTTGTTATTTTTGTTACACATAGTTATTACCTACATATAGGTACCTAATGTATTTTTTAATAATAATCCCTATAAATGTAATAATATGTTATAGGTTGGAAATTTTGCATGTGGTACCTGTAAGTAATTATTGCACTTATAAATAAATGTATAATGAAGCAATTTATTGTGAACTAGCAACCCGTCCCTGCTTTGCAACGGTTTTACGACTTGCGAAAAAACCGAAATTTCTTTATTATATGTAAGTTTATATTAATAGAGATGGTGAAAACCCCATCATTTTGGCCAGAACCGTGACGCAGTTTAGCAAAACAAGCGGTCACACAGACAGACACGAAAAGTGACTTTAATTTATAATATGTATGGATACTAAGATGTATTACGTACACACCCTTCAATGTTCGTGTCGGATCACGCACAATGAAGGGTTCCGAGTCGGGATGAATTTATCCAAATTTTTTTTTAAACTAACTTAACATTGTAGTTGAAAAACATGTTCTCCCATACATCGATATGCGTTACGGTCAATTCTCCAACTGCAAATGTAAGTTGGTCGACTATTACTCGTTAACTTATAAAGCTTACTTAGCTGTGATAGTATTCCTTTTAATTTCATTATTATGTACTACTGCCATGATTTTTTTCACATGTCCAAAAACAACCATTTAGATGGCGGGGGGACACTTGACTTAGCACAAATAACTAACAAAAATTAGCACTTTAAAGCTTAATATTACGCAAATGGATCCCTGAATCGAAAAATGATTTTCACATACCCGCAATATTTTGGAATGGCCTATAGGTACAACGATACCACACACCATAGATAGACGAGAAAAAAAAATATCATCCCCACTTTACGTACAAGGGAGGTACCTACACTAAAAAAAATGTTTTCAAGGTTTTATTTTACTTCTTTGTCAGCGTAATTAATATGTATACGAGATTAATATGTATATGATGGCGAGAGTAGGAATATCTTGCTCGTTAGCACTGTGATCAACGGTCTGATCGATGATGGCGAGAGTAGAATCATCGTGCTCGTTAGCACTGTGATCACCGGTCTGATTGATGATGGCGAGAGTAGAATCATCGTGCTCGTTAGCACTGTGATCACCGGTCTGATCGATGATGGCGAGAGTAGAATCATCATGGTCGTTCATCATTCTGTACCTGTCATCTTCAAACGATTGACGGAAACAGAACGATGTTTTACATACGTTTAGCGCGAAATATATTTAGTGATGTGTGGTGCAAGCGGGTCTAATCAAAACCAAAAGTCATTTATTAAAACTAGGCTGAGAATCAACATTTTTCGAACGTCAAAATTACATCAAACAGTTCCCCACTAGGTCTAGTCTATTTACTCTCAAAATAATATTGTTTTATTGGTACGTCTATTGGCAATATAATTGCTTTCAGTTCCTGTGGATCACGTTGCTTAGTTGCTGAAGGTTGGGGCGTGATGGGGCACGTGCGAACGGGCGCAATTAGTCGGTGAGCTTTTGGCGTTGGCGTCAAAATGTGTTTCTGGCATTGCGCGGAATACCGAGTAACGAAAAATTTTTAAACCGATTTTAGTGTTCTTGTAAGTCATTTCATCTGATGCTTGTAGCTCACCACCACCACCACCAGATTTTTTATTATTATATATATAAAAATTGTATGGATTAAGTAGTAAGATTTCTAACTAGAAAGTGCAGTGTGACTTTTCAATTAGTCAGATGTAGAAAACATTATGCAACGGTCACTTCTACGTTTGGATTATCATAAACATATTTTAATCATTAATATCATTATCATTAAACATTTTTCGGTTGTTATCGTAACTAATATTATAAATGCGAAACTGAGTTTGATTGTCTGTTACGCTTTTATGCTAAAACGGCTGAGCGGATTTGGATGAAATAATAATAGCACATGGGTCTGCCCATGTGCTATATTTGTTGTGAAAATCCTATGTCCTACCAGGCCACCTGACCTTCTCCAGGCCACGGTCTACCATGGCCTGAAGAAGTTTATAGGCTACTTTTCATCCTGTATCACAGACGAAGTCAAATCAATAAAAGAGTGTTTAGTGCAAACACTGTGTTTTGAAGACAACATGTAAAACATAGCGTTCTTTAATAGATAACAAACCATAAGCCCGATGGGATTTCCCATCGGCAAAAGTAATGAGCCTTTAATAAATAAATAAATAATAAAAACATAGTTTATTTCAAGTTACAAGACTCATAATAATATACAAACAGATACAAAAAAGGATACAGACAGGATAACAAGCACAGACAAAAACGAACACTCACAAGGTAACACAATATGTCTGCTGCAGCATTGCCGGATATAAGGGCAATCCAGTCTGTTGGCGATCATCGCCAGGTCATGAATTTTTAAATTACCTTCCTTTTCGTGATATAAGGAACTTTTGTGTAAAATTTCACGCTGTCAGTGAATTACTGTGTCCAAATAAACGTTATTCTTTTTTTCTTACTTTCTTTTCTTTGAATTAATGAATTTAAATTCGGAAATTGACCGAGAACTTCTCTTCTAACAGTGACATGGGCAATTCACTGACGCGATGTACAACTGATTCGTGCATGATTGCATTCCGTACAATACAACCATTGTGTAAATTACTATAGTATACTATAGTACCTACTCGTATACTATTTGGTAATATTATAGATACATGTGCACATATTCGTTAGCAAATAAAATCGACTGTCGTGATTGAGCGCAGAGTGCAACCCGCTTGATTGGAATTAGAGTTACGTGTTTGCTGAGCTAATAAAAGTACAATTAGCAACAAAAGTCGGTTAACGTTAAAAAACCTGCTTAATATTAAAATGATACAAACTCTTGACTGCCGCCTACACGAAATACTGAAAACTATTAAACAACAAAAATAAAAATAAAGTTTGTCAGTTTATATAAAAAGTAGTAAGTAAATAAATAAATATTATTTATTTTCAATTTAGGAAAAAAGGCAAGTAACAGTGTCTTTTTTATTTTTTTGGTGGGAAATTATCAAATAACCTTCTCCCGCTCTGGGTTAATAAAGGTTATTTGACCTCGGTAACCCTTTCGGACTTTCCCGCGACCCCGGCCGGCATCGACCCCTAGTGGACCCCTACACTTGTGCTCTTTGAGGCGCGCGCGGACCACAACGCGTCGTCGACCCGGGCCTGGTCCTTATCGGACGGTGACCTACCCATTGCTCACCGTCCGTAAGCCCGCACCTACGGTGACCGGAAATCCGCCTGGGATTCCCGACGCCCAGGGCGTCTCCTGCGGCAGCTAGGGGCGTGAGGGCGAAAACTTTGAATCTCCCTCACCCGTTCCACGTCCTCCTTCGCGAGCATTACTGCTTCGCAGAAGGAGGTGACGGCTGCCCATGTCCTCTCGTTCTGTACCATGGCCTGGACCAGGGCCGGACACGAGAGATCTCCGCCGCCGATTGCCTCCACGAGCACATGGCGGTGTTCTGCCTAAGCCGGGCAGACCTCCACCGTATGCTCCACCGTGTCCTCCGGGCGATCCACACAGTGGTGACACCCGTTTTCTCTCGCCTTATCCGACACAGAAACTTCCCGAAGCTGCCGTGTCAGGTGAGGACCTGCGTCAGGCGGAAGTCGAGGACACCGTGGCGCCTCTCTAGCCACTCCTCAAAGAGCGGACTTATCGCCGATTGTGGCGTACCCAGCACTGGATTGCGACAATTGCACTCTCTATGTCTCCGCCGCCGGATCTCTGTTCCCGGTGCCGTAATTTCTCGCGACAGCGGAGTTACGCCCCGGCGTTTCGCCTCCTCGCGTCACTCCCATACGTGCGCGAGGAGTTAGTCGTTGCTGACTGTACGACCGAGTGGTATTAAACTAATGCTGTTGAAATGTGGTGCACGTGAGATTTAAGGCACCACATTTTGTAGCGTTCCGACCCTAGGCTATACAAAGTAACTTGTAGCACAATGAAATTATTACCTGTTTTTAAACGAACATTCGTTTAAAACAGGTAATAAATGAATTGTGAAAATAATAAAAATATTTAGTTTAAAAAATAGTTATATAAAAAATAATAATAAAATAATAGTAATAGTTAAATATCGGCGATCGAGATTTTAATTAAAAAATATTTATTTATTATAAAAACAATGTTTATTCTTCAGATTGTTCTACAAGACTAAATTACAATTAAAATATTTCTAATAGCTAGCTTATTGATAAACCTACAACTATGCACTTTACGCGATGACGCACTACTCCATCCAATGTATAGTTAGCAGTTACATGCATTAGCCGAATCCCTAACTCCTCCCTCCTTAAGATGGAAGCGCGTCCCGCAGCTTCCCGCAGCGTCCTCGGTGCGTGGTCCGTCCTGTTTGGGTTTTTGCTGTCTCCACTGCCAGATCTTCCATACAGTGATTGTTATTAGGATGATGTAGAGTCCTAATGTTGTCCAGCTCGGTGTGGCCATCATAATTTGCCAGTCGATTGTGGGCTCCTCTATATCTTCAGCACGGTCCATTAGCTCGTGTATGCTGTCCAAATCTGTTTTCTAATTGTAGGTTATAGTGAATGTGTCCCTGTGGGATAACTGTATTACTGGAAAGTGGTATGATTTTATCTATTGTAACTGTATTGATGTGTGTCTTTAGAGTTTGATTTAATATCTCCATTTGACATTCGCTGGTTATGCTAGCGATATGTATGCCTGCTAACTTTTGTATTCCGTTCTGTTTCCACAGTAGGTTCTTAAGATTTTCTCTTCTTTAAGAATAATCAGCGATTTGTTGTCCTGAAGTTTCTGTATTTGAAGGTCTTGAGGTCCATCCTGGCTCTAGTGCAGTTTCCGTTTTGATGTTGGATGAGCGTTATTATGCAGTCTGTAGAGTCGTCTAAACGCTGTGTGTTCAATGATGTGCAGAGTCTTGTGTCTTGCGTGATCTTCTTGCAGTCTCCTTCTAGGTATGAGTACTCGTTGCTTCCCAGTGCTAGGAATTTGGTTTTAGGGATAATTGTGAGATTTTGTTTATCGGGAATGGAGTACAAGTGGATAAGGTCATCAGGTTTTGTATCAGTGGATGGGATGTCTAGTATAAATGTTATAGTGTGTTCTGTACTATAGGCTTTTACACTAATAGATGTCTCTATACTATGAATATTTTTTATACTAATGCTATCTACTGGTCTAAATTGGTTTTGTTTTTGAATACCCACCGTCTCCTTAATGAGGGCTTGTGGCGATATTATGCTGGGATGCATAACGTCTAGCTGAGCAAATGTCATTGCGTCTTCTAACATTTCTAATTTGTCTAAGAGTAACTGTAAACTAAAGTCTATTTGGATATATAAATCTAAGAAGTGCAATCTACTAACTACTATATTATTAATATTAGTGGTATTTTCAACGTTGAAGTTAATCTATTCTGGTTTTCATTTAAAACCTTAATCTGTTTACCGAATTTATCAACTGCATGTGTTGCTATAAATAGTGATTGCTTTTGAGAGCTATTTATTTTATTTAGTGAGTTACGTAAACTAGATATTTCACTTTCAAATTTAACTGCGTCTTTGTAATCTAAGTTGCCCGTAATAGTTTTCACAATTGAACCTAGTCCGTTGATTATACCACGTCTATATCTAAAATGCGGTGCGATAAAAAATATTTTCTTATTTATTAGATTTAAGCTACTATCTATTTGGTCCTTATAAGTTCTATGTAATTCTTCGTTGTTTTCACCGGTTTTAGTACTGACATATAATGCCATGAGCTTTATAGTTGTTTCTTGTAAGTACGATACGTTATAAACGCAAGCCAAACTGAAAGTATCTACTTGTTTTAGAATTTGTCCCTGTTTTAAAAGCAGAATGCCATTTAAATTGTCTACGGGATTAAGAGTCAAGTTTGCGGCTGCGTGGAGCAGGAGGGTTCCTACGATGAGGGTCCTGTAACAAAATGTGTTCTACGTAAGAGTTTGATATATACTCTAATGGATTTAGCGTTAGGGTGGCTTCCTATAATCTCGGCAACATTGTTGGGATGAAGATGGATGACCTTATATGGACCCTTAAATACCGGTTTTGTCTTATCATTCCTCGCAGTTTTAGCAACTTGCTTATAAACTGTTTCACCTAAATTCAATGTAATTGCTTCGGCTGTCTGGTTTCGTTTCTCTATTACCTGTTCCTTATTTTTGGATACAAGCGCTGCTATGCATTCTTGTACTGCCTCTGCATTTTTGCGGTGATTGAGAACATAGTCCTGATAAAATTCCTTAGGATAATACAGTTCTAATGGGTTCCTAGATGCTGTATGACCAAACAGAAGTTCTCGGGGTGTGTAGCCGGTAGTGGAGTGAATGGCATTACTGTAGGCAATGACAGCATATTTCATTATTAACTGAATAGGATCGTCCTTATTCGTCATTCTCTGTATTCTTATTATTTCACCGATGGTTGAATGAAAGCGTTCTATGGGGGAATTAGAGTTCGGGTTATAGGGTGTAGTAAAATGGATGTGAATGTCATTAGAGCACAGATTTCCTTAATCACGACATTGTCAAACTTTGTGTCAGAGTCAGTAGTAATTTTTAAGGGTAGACCTAGAATGGAGAATACCTGTAACAAAGCTTCTGCTATGTGAACGCTACTAGATGCATTTAATGGGATGGGTTGAGCGAATTTTGAAAAGTTATCTATTATTGTTAAAAATGTGGCTCCTCCAGTAGAATAAAGGTCCATAAATAAATGTTGGATTGCTTTCGTGGGTGTATCTGTTATAGCTAATGGGGGTCTCAACGGATTCCTTTCATATTTGGCTCTCAAACATAAGTCGCATTGATTTATGAACTTTTGGACTGAAAGTAACATATTGGCCCAATGATAGTTACGATGAAGTTGCTTGTACGTTTCCTGAATACCCCTATGCGAAGATTTGCCCTCATGATACCTTTTGATAAGTTCCTGTTGCTCTGTTTTATTTTCGACTAATGTAACGCGTGATGTACACCTGATTAATTTAGGGCCTCTATCATTGAAAATAGTAGTATAGACCCTCGAGAAAGCTAAATAAAGACTTTCATCGTAAAAATAACAGTGAAAGATACGATCTGCTATTGTGTGTTCTTTTAAAAAATTAATTATTTCAGTCTCCGAATTGTTTACGGGGATAAAAACATCCTTGATGACGGTTCTAGCGTTTGTTGATCTATTTTCTACTCTATACATTGAACCTGGGGTAGATCTAATGTGAAATTGCTTAAGTTGTTTGTCTATTGCGTCTGCTAGGATTGGTATTCCTTTGTTTTCGTTATCAGTTTGGGTATGGTTTGTTGAAACTAATTGATCAGCTGCAATGCTCACAGCATCTGTTGTGTCAGTGTGAGATGGGGTTACACTTCTCGTCTCAACATCCGTGTTAGACTCGTGTTGATTGTCGTTGTGGGGTATGTTATTATCATGTCTGTCATTATTGTCAATAGGGTTAACATTCACTTCTGCTTCTCTGCGTGCATTCTCAAATATTCTATTTATTATGTCATCGTCGTCGTTATCGTCTAAATTTACTGCTAATGAATCCATACTTTTATGAAAAAATTTTACTCTGGATAGGCCATCCGCATTGGTGTTTTGTTTACCCTTTTTATAGATGACCTTGTAATCATATTCAGCAAGTTTTAATTTCCAACGAGTTAATTTTGAGTTCGGATCCTTTATGGACATTAACCACATCAAAGGTCTGTGATCTGTATAGATTGTAAATTTTCGCCCATATAGATAAGGCCTAAAGTATTTAATAGCCCAAATTATAGCTAGAAGCTCCTTCTCTATGGTTGAATAGCGTGTCTCTGTTTCCGATAGTGTTCTTGACGCGAAATCAACAGTTTTATCAGAGCCAACATTACCCTGGGATAGTACTGCACCTATCGCAAATTCAGAAGCGTCGGTTGTCACAATAACTGGTTTGTCAAAGTCAGGATACTGAAGGTTGGGAGCGTTCGTCAAAATTTGCTTACATTTGTCTACTGCTTCTAAGAATTCATCTGTATGTATAACTTTTGCGTTCTTTTTTAAGCATGATGTCAATGGCTTTGCCAGTTTAGCAAAGTCTTTAATACATTTTCTGTAATACCCTACCAAACCTAGAAAAGATTTTATATCTTTTTGTGTCTTTGGTACAGGAAAGTTGAGGACTGCTTTAATTTTGTCTTTGTTAGGGTTAAGGCCTTTATCAGTCAATTCATGTCCTAGAAAGTTGACATGTTTTTGTAGAAACTCCGACTTGTCAAGTTGAACTTTGAGATTATGTAACTTAAATCGTTCAAACACTAACTTTAACTTTTCGTTATGATTTTGTAGTGACGTAGATGCTATTATGACGTCATCTAAATATGTAAAAACGTTATCTATGCTTCGAAGCATATGGTCCATAAGTCGCTGAAATGTACTCGGAGCATTTTTTAGACCAA
Source organism: Atethmia centrago (assembly GCA_905333075.3). Classification (NCBI taxonomy): domain Eukaryota; kingdom Metazoa; phylum Arthropoda; class Insecta; order Lepidoptera; family Noctuidae; genus Atethmia; species Atethmia centrago. The sequence continues at coordinate 23,235,608 of HG995367.1, forward strand.
ATAGCATTCTCAAATATTCATAGTGATCTCTTTCAGTCGTGAATGCAGTCTTCTCTATGTCGTTGGGGTGCATTCTAATTGATGATACCCACTAGCTAATTCGAGGGTTGTAAAGTACTGGGCGCGCCCTAATCTGTCAAGAATGTCGTTTATGTTTGGTAATGGGTATTTGTCCTCTATGATTCTGTCGTTTAGTCGCCTATAGTCTATTACTAGTCTCCATTTAACTGTTCCTGAGGCATCTGGTTTCTTTGGGACAATGTGCACGGGGCATGACCAAGGCGAAATGCTTTCCCTTATAATCCCTTATTTTAAAAGATTATCAACCTGTTTTTGGATCTCTATTCGTTGTTGAGGGGCTTGCCTATAACCTCTAACAAAAATCGGAGTATTATCAGTAAGTCTCAGTTCATGTTTTGCAGTATGAGTGAAGGATAACGGTATTTTCTCGGAATAGAACAAATCCCTATACTGATAGCAAATCTTAGTAATTTCCCGCTTTTCCTCTTCATTCATGTGATCAGTCCGGATTTTTTTTTAATTTTCACAAAGTTCTTTGTCTATGTCAGTCGTAATTTCCAGTGTATTCGACTTATTAGTGTCTAAAAACTGTTGTGTTAAAGGCTCTAGGGGTAAGGGACAATCATTGCTAATTATCTGTTGTTTATCTGTGAAATTAATTATGGAGGTTTTAAATGTTCCATTTTTAACTGTTACTATGGCGGCGGGCGTCTTAAGTTCTTTGGTCCAGTAGAAGTCATCGCAAATGTAATGGCCATCGATGTAATTTGTTTTTATTATGGTAAATTTTTCGCAGTTAGGTTCAATTTTAATTCTTTTTACAGGATAGTCGATGTAAATAGGTATTTCAGTATTAGGCGTTCGTAACACCTTGTTTTTGAGGTCTATAGTGTAGCCTAATTCCTTTAACAAGTCCATACCTATAAGGCCTTTATATTTCGGATCAAAGTTAAATAATAAGAATTTGATCTGAATTGAACAGTGGTGGCAAAGGTAAGTGAGCAATGTAATCGTGACGTGAAATCGCATGCGCAGTTTTAACTTGAAAAGGTTCACGTTCTATGTATTGTTCGAGGTTAGTGTTTGTTATTACGTCGGGAGATATCATAAAGCGTGAGGCTCCAGTGTCTAATAGAAATTTACCACAAAACTCTGGAAGTACTATGTAAGGGAGATGGTCCTTACCTTGATGATTGAGATAAACCGAGTTTGCTAATCGTGACTCGTTTGGTCTTCGTCCTGGTGAAAATCCTGATGGTTTGGACCTTCTCCAGATACCTGTAGTGTAGGCTCGTAGTCGCTATATTGTAAACTATCGCTATAATACTCACAGTTGTAATGGGGATCATAGTTAACAGGAAAGTTTTGCTCATTACTGTTGTGCATATAAAACAATCCTTCAGAAGTAAACTGTGGCTTTTGCGGTTTATCTACTGACCTCATAGTGACGTCAGATACCCTCTGTGGTGGGTTCACCTGTTGTTGAGGTACGTTCGGCTGAGACCTAAAATTTCCTGAGTTCCTAAAAGTGCCTGAACCACTAGGCCTAGCATTACTTGAAGTGTTCCCATTTTTCCACGGGTGCATGTTTTGAACCCTCTGCTGTCTATTATCTGGGACCCAGTTATGTCGAGGCTATACATTACCAACAAACGTAGGTGGTCGATAAACTTGAGATGTTGTTGGGTTAGGTTTAAGTGAATCTCTCGGTTTGGCTTGTAAAGACATTGTATTAAAACTGTTATTAAATTTATTAAACTCTTATCGCGTCCGCCTCCTCTTGTCTAGCCGTTACTATAGCCGCTTCAAGGGTCGTCGGTTTTGTAATTCGTACGCCAATGGATACGTGGAAATCTAGATGGTTTAGATATTGATCTATAACCATGTTTTCGTAGTACGACTTATCGGTATGGCCACCTACGACGTTGAAGGTGTCCAATAATTCTCTTAACCGTTTACCAAATGCCTCAGCATCTTCGTTTTTATGACGACGCAAACGGGTTAATTCCCGCATGAGTTGAATTTCGTTACGCGGCTCACCTAACCTACGCGTTAACGCGGACTTAACAGCTTGCCAGCTATCAGCTACCCCTTCCGAGGCTATCGCAGCATCTGCCGTACCGCTTAATTTACTTTTAATTAGACATATGATAGCAGGATTAGTCCTAACTGGCTGGTCCAGTAAGAGAAGAACATTTTCTACTTCCCTAATGAAATAGTTCAGTGTTTTTGCGTTACCATCGTATTTCGGTATAAGTTCGGAAATTAATTTTAAAGTGTTCAACTCAACACTTGACATCGCCATAATAAAAAAATAAAATAAAGATCCTTTTTTTAATCAGAAAAACCTATTATACTACACTATACAGGGTGACATTGAAAATATGCGACAAATCGAAATGGAAGATTGTACTCATCATTATGAACAACTTTTACTAAGGGACCAAAGCTACAATCCCAAAAAAAAACTGCTGTCCCCTACATTTATGTTCGCAATACCTCATCAAAATGTAGGAAAAGCAGATTTTTTTTTGGGATTACAGCTTTGGTCCCTTAGTAAAAGTTGTTAATAATGATGTATACAATGTCCCATTTCAGTTTGTCGCAAGTTTTCAATTTCAACCTGTATATGTACTACTGCTCACCCTAATAATGGCTTGAAGTTATTATAATTAAGTTTTACGAATTGCGATTGTAGCTAATAAGTAAACAAGTACGTAAGTTATTTATAAATGTAACTCTTGTAATACGAATCGTATACTGCTATCTAGGTCACCGACAACGCGCCTATACCTAACTTAGTTATTTATCTATAGCGATTTTAGCTTACAGAAAACAACCACATATAACATATACGACAGGAAATATAGCATAGGAACTGGGAATACCACTAGCACTCACCCCAATGTCCTCTGCATTTCTAGCCAGGCCTTGTAGAACAGCAGGTCTCCCAATTCTCCGGAATTCCCGCAGGATGATCGCCGACCGTAGATTCGAAGATTGACCGCGAAAGTAACAATTGATACCGTTCACTTTAACCCGAAGAGTTCTATTCGAAGCTGAGTGTCGCGATCCTACCGACTGCGCCAGTTCTACAAGAAAATATTTCTAATAGCTAGCTTATTGATAAATCTACAACTATGCACTTTACGCGATGACGCACTACTCCATCCGATGTATAGTCATCAGTTACATGCATTAGGCGATTGCCTAACTATATATAGAACTATTTTTTAAACTAAATATTTTTTATTATTTTCGAATCACTTTAAGTTCGAAAAATTTAAAATACTTATTTACTGCAGGAAAAATATGTTTCTATCTACATTTCTGCAAGAATGGCTCCATAAATATGTATAATTTATTTGATGCTTTTATCGACCAAATTCCTTAATCAAATAAATGCACCGTCATCTTTTTTCTCATTGTCCCTGTCTATGCATGTCTATTAAGCCATCAGCAATTCTCCTCATGACTTATCCACCCACTTAAATATCCGTATCCTAATACCTAAAATCCCTTATAAATTCAATGAACCAATCACTTTAACCGAAGGACTCAAGGCAAGGCAAGGCTACAAGGCAAATAATCACAACGTATATTATGTATACATTACTCCGAGATTAGCAACATACTTGCTTTGCGAGTTCAATTTAGCGATTCATAGAGGGATATCTCATTAACACGGAGTATTTCAGTATTTGCTGTGAGCTCGAAAGCTAACTTTAAACTTTAATGCGCTTCCAGAGAGAGCAGTGGTGGCCCAGTCGTAACGGCCGCGACTTACAAGTTGTAGGTCGTAGGTTCGAACCAGGACGGGCGCTTTACTTTGTGTAAATTATTTCATCACCACTGCTCTCAAAACGGTGAAGGAAAACATCGTGAGGAAACCGGCATGTCCTAGAACCAAAAATTCGAAGACATGTGACATCTACCAACCCGCACTGGGCCCGCGTGGTGGATTACGGCCCACTCCCTCTCACAGAGAGGAGGCCTGTGTCCCAGCAGTTGGAACATTATAGGCTGATTCTGTGCGCTTCCAGCATTCGCTTTATAACGACTCAGCGCTGAATTCAGCCTAGCTTAAGGTTAAAGAATAAGAATAATTTATCTGGTGAAAATATAGGTTTTTGAACAGTAGGTACAAATTTCGCCAGTTTAGGGCGTGCAAATTAGTTTTACATTAATAATACCTACTTAGGTACTTATTTTATTAAAATTAACAACTATGTTCATATATAACATTACAAAACCACCTTCTCATAATTACATAAATTCTTATATAAACTCATTAATACATTCGAGTTGAAAATGTCAGTGTTCATTAGGTCCATTAATTAATCTTTCATAATATAATTAACGTCACAATGTTCAATCGGTTATTTCAAACTGTTAACAGCAATAATTAAGTTGATGGAATTAATTTTGAGTGACATTTGTGCTTAATTAAGTAATGGCTTGATAAAAGTAAGGGGTTTTCTTTTTTGGGTGTGAAATCATCAAATAACTTCTCCCGCTCTGGGCGGAGCGGGAGGGTGTGTCAGACTCTTACTGACTAAAACCCACCCGTATTCCTTCCGTTGCCTGTGTTACCAGGGGCCTCGGTGACCCTTTAGTACCTTCCCGCGACCCCGAGTACCTTCCCGCGACCCCGTATCGTATTACCCAGTTACTGAGTTGTGGAGATCTGTTAAGCAGTCGCGCCATGTAAAATAATGGTATTTATGTTGCATCCGGTTAGACTGGAAGCCGACCGCAACGTAGGTGGAAAGAGGCAGGCAGATTGATATTTTTAAGTAAAGTTTTTGTCTTGTGGGAAAGTGCACATGTGTGGTAATAGCCTAATGTACCAGTAATCCCAACATTTCAAAACGAACATTTTCAACAGACTGCTAAAAAAAGATATTCCGAAATATAGTCACATTTTTTTTTTTGTGGTGGGAAATCATCAAATAACTTCTCCCGCTCTGGGCGGAGCGGGAGGGCGTGTCAGACTCTTACTGACTAAAACCCACCCGTATTCCTTCCTGTTGCCTGTGTTGCCAGGGGCCTCGGTGACCCTTTAGTACGTTCCCGCGACCCCGGCAGGTATCGGCCCTAGTGGACCCCTACATTTGTGCTGACGACATCTCTTTGAGGCGCGCGTGGAATACGAGGCGCCGTCGACCCGGGCCTAGTCCTTACCGGACGGTGAGCTGCCCATTGCTCACCGTCCGCAAGCCCGCGCCTACGGTGGCCGGAAATCCTTCCGGGATTCCCTACGCAAACATAGTCACATTAAGGCATCATTCAGACCACGATGCGTAGGTATCGCAGCTGAAAACGCGCCACCACGCGTGATTTTTTACACAAAAGTCTCCTACGCACCGAGAGGAGGCCTGTGTCCCAGCAATGGGAACATTATAAGCTGATTACGATGATACAGGCTCAATAAAAAGGAGCTACCACGCCCGCCACAGCGTGAACGACACCTAAAGGTATCAATAGATAAAGGGGCTCTTTATAAGTCGATACTTATAATAAAAGTTACACACGACTTGCGGCATGGATGACATGTCTGTGGCCGCTATTAGCACGCTCTTTTAATTTCATGGACGTTTTTATGTTACTTGAAAACAGTGTTTTGAATTTAAAGAAAAAAATAAAGAAAGTACGTTTATTTGCGGTAAACATGACGCAAAGAAGGAACACAAATAAACAATTTGGGGGACAATATGCGTCACATCCACGCAAAACGGCCATCGCAAGCATAATGCTGCGACCCTATGCGAAACAGAGCCCGAGCGCTGGTTTTCAAGATATATTTTTTTCTATACCAATAATTGCGAAAAAATTCAGAATATCGTTATTTTGCGAGAAGCTTGACATAATTCAAAAAGAGTAGTTTTTGGGTATGATGAATTAAAAGTTTTTAAACAGCGGTAAGAATGCGACGAAGTATAAAGTCACACCTCTCTAGCTCCCTCATTTTTAGTGCTCATCTCATATACACCAACGGCAGAGGCACCTGCAACCATCGACTCGTCGACGGCAGAGGCAACTGCAGCCATCGACTCGTCGACGGCAGAGGCAACTGCAGCCAACTCAAAATTGCAATTTTTTTTGTTATGTCACGCTTCTTGCCAATGAGCTATTATATTGTGACTAGCGGACCCACCCGTGCTTCGCACGGTTTTTGCGACTTGGCAAAACAACGAGACTTCTTTATTATATGTACCTACGTAAGTTTTATATTTATATATAAAGGCTCCTACATACTGGCGCGACTTGTCGCGCGACGCGACGCGACACAAAGATACCGCGTGTAGCGCTACAAGCGGTGCCTTTGTGTCGCGCCAGTATGTAGGAGCCTTAATACACATAAATAAACGTCTTTCTCGCAAATTTCGTCCCGTAGTCCGGGCGGGATTAGTTTTAGTTTGGCCACAACTTTACGGTGTCTCCACCTCAATGCACTCTCTATATCATGCAACTGTGCAACAAGACTAATATAATATCTTTATTAACAAGTAATATGATCAGTTTTGTTAGTAACAATATTCCTTACCCCTATGTCCTATACTAATCACTTAACCTAAAACCATGAATACATGTGAATCACTGCCACACGCCTAACACCGAGGTGGTCAGCTTGCAACAGCGACTTACATATACAGGTTGAAATTGAAAACTTGCGACAAACTGAAATGGGACATTGTATACATCATTATTAACAACTTTTTCTAAGGGACCAAAGCTGTAATCCCAAAAAAAAAAATCTGCTTTTCCTACATTTTGATGAGGTATTGCGAACATAAATGTAGGGGACAGCAGTTTTTTTTTGGGATTGTAGCTTTGGTCCCTTAATAAAAGTTGTTCATAATGATGAGTACAATCTCCCATTTCGATTTGTCGCATGTTTTCAATGTCACCCTGTAATAACTATAAAAAATAATAAACAATCGAGTCTGCTCGCCACACAGCGCAGAATAAGGTTGGGGCTGGCCCGCACGCGGCGCACTAGGGAAGCGCATCATTTTCTCATCGTTGTATAAAAACCGTCTATCACTAAATTACAATTTATCGCTTCTTCATCTTCGTCGTGACGATGATCCCAATAAGTATTTATGTTAAATGGGCTTTAACCAGAACTCGGCCACTTGAATGTATCAATCAAAATAAATTAGTCAACAATCAATCATCCATAAGCTGTTCTATGAAACACTAATCAATTAAGCATAGCCTATGCGGTATACTCGCTTGTCTGTTGGCTGTTTTAATATCTATCAATTTTCTCAGAATTACTCATCTGTACATATTATAAATTAAAGTAATTTTTCGTGTCTGTCTGTGTGAAAGCGTTCTTCTCAACTACATACGCAACGGACTTTAATGCGGTATCACCATACTCGTAATTTAGAGAATTTATTCCGGAAGGTCTATGTGTATAATATAAAACTTACATTATTATATATATATTATATAAAGAAATATCGAAGTTTTATAAAGTCGTAAAAACCGTACGAATCAGAGTCGCTAGTTATTAATAAAAATATCTAGTAAGGTTTTAATTTCTCCGTGCAATGTTTATTTCGTTGGGTACGTACATTTTTAAATATCGTGTAGTTTTGACGTTCTTCGTTCACGATTCAGAAAAAAGAAATATAAATGTAAATGTAAAACAAATCTATCAGATTTGTTTTTTCTTTTTCTTTTTTTGGGTAGGATATTATCAAATAACTTCTCCCGCTCTGGGGCGAAGCGGGAGACTAAAACCCACCCGAGTTCTTTCTGTTCAGGCAACGGAAGGAACTCGGGTGGGTTTTAGTCAGTAAGAGTCTGACATGCCCTCTGTGTTTCCAGAGGCCACGGTATCCCTTTCGGACTTTCCCTCGACCCCAGCAGCCATGTTTGCTTGTACTGTCTGTCTATTCCCAAATTTGAGGAAATCAGTATTATTCTTGGTTACCACATCTGGAAATTATCCGGTTTATTAAAGTGGGAACTGAATACTTTACCTACTACAAAAAAATATTACTGGAAAAGACTGGCTAGTTGTCTTGCAATAGCCGACGAACTGATCTGATGTATACCCAAAAATATACTACAACATCATCACACGCCACTGTCGTTTAAGGCTATGTACCATGCGTAAGATATACCTAAGTACACACAGAAAACACTGCATGTGTTCCAACTCTAGGGAAAATAAAAATAAGATGTCTTGTAACAAGTCTCATTAGTTGCCATTACCGTTCATTCAATCAGAGCGCTTTGGAGAACAGCCATATACAAGTACTTGGAACAGAAAGTAGCAACAAATTGTGCACTCCCTGTACAGTCACGTTCGGAATGAACAATGCAGGAGGTGATTTATTAAATATAGTGGCGAGCAAGTTTTTGAAAACTTTATTGCACCAAGCAATCTCTCATGTTTAAAGTAATGTGTCGTAAAAAGATCACAATAATCCGCCTATTATGTTCTAGGAACATTATAGGCTGATTATGTATATGGTCTTTTGAGGAATGAACCAGACGGATTCGAGTGGGCCTATCTAACATAATATGACTTAGATCCCTATTCTAAAATGATGCTCAAGTATGGATTTCGACTCAAAGCTATGTTTGAACAGAATTTAGTACGCAATCCATCAGTTTTGAATCGAAATTGCTGCTGAAGCAGTGTTTAAGGATACGGACCATAATTTTCTCGTTAGATACGTAGTTGGGACAAAGGCCTCGTCTCTATAAGAGGGAGTGGGCCGTAATCCACCACGCGGGCCAGGCCAAGTGCGGCAGTGGCGTGCCTAGGGTTTCAAAATAACGCAAGCCCAATAAAATTATCACCGATTTCAAAAAAAGAAAGCTCAGTTTTCGACTGAGTATGTAGGTACCTACGTATCTACGTATGTATCATCGCAATTTTCTCATAAACTACTGGTTAGGTACAATAAATTCTTTTGGGCTTATATGAAGGTACCGCCACTGAAGTGCGGGTTGGTGGATAGATCACAATGATTTCGGCGATTGATAGAGAAGTAGTTGACGAAAAGTAGAGTAGATGACGAATGAGAGCCTTAAGGGGATCCGTCAAAGTAACCCGCGAAATTCAAAATATCTTACCTTTTTTGCAAATTGCGGCGCTGTTTTAACTTGAATGTTGATCAAAATTTATGGAAATAAGAATATTTCGTAAAAAAATATGACGATCTGCAGCAAAAAAGTAAGTAATTTTGAATTTCGCGAGCTACATTGAAGGAATCACCACCACTTAGGCACCTACATAGATCTATATTACGTACCTGCTGAAACCCGAAAGTCTGAAAACCAGTTGAATTTTAGGGTTTAGCTTATTTCCCACAACCCAATTAGCACGAGAAATCTAATTTCTCGTGCTAATTGGGTTGTGGGAAATGGTAGTTAGTCCACGTAATCTGATATTCAGTTTGGGTTAGACATGAAGCCAGACTCAAAATAGCTATGAAAAAGATAGATAACCCCCGGGATATTCAGGTATAAAAACTTGCTCTTCAAACTTATTGTGAAACAGATTGAATTTATCTTTAAGTAGTTATAAATAGAGCAGTAAAAGCGTAGAGCTCTTTCGGTATAGCTTTTGTTGTGAATAGCTTAGATGCTGAATCAAACATCAATCAATGTATCGAAGGTCCACAAATCCGATACTTACCCGAAAATTTTGTCAAATCAAAATAAATATTAAATCAAATAGACCCCCGATATTTGTACGACAGCTGGGTTGTCTGACTGTTGGGTTATCCATCAGGAATTTCTCCATCCAGACTCCGGGCTCGAATTTGTGCCCGGTTGATGGCAATCGACTCGCCCCTTTTACGTGGGACCTAAACATAACCGGCAAAATGTGGGTCTGCACACCTCTGCCTAGCCCATCCGGGATTACACGCGTGATGTGTTGTCGTTCGAAGTACTTGCAAAAAAATCCCATTTCTTTTCTTGTATAAATAAGTTAACATAATAGGGTCTTACACCCATTTTTGAAAAGTGTTTTAATTAAATTCTATAGTGCTAATATGCTCAAAAAATATCACAAAATTTTTATTCAATCGATAAGTGCCATAAAAATGCATTTAAATTTTTACATTTTCAAATTTCGCGCGTAGGTTGACGAAAACGCTGGACGCAGTGGCCGCCATGTTGCTCTGTGGTCATGACGTCACTGGGCTATGAAAACAAATGCGCTGATCTTTGTATGATAATTGACACGTTTTTGTTAACATAGCCGTATGACGTAATAACATGGCGGCTACTATTTCATGGTGTTTTTTAACAGATTAGAAAAACTGAAAACGTTGAGTTGAATTTTTAAATTTATTTTGTTATTTTATGAACTAAAACTAACATTTTCCGACTCCTTTTTGCCTAAACTATCTCAATACTATATTCATAGATTTTTTCTCGTATATAGTAGAATACCATATTGCACGTGGCAGTACCTACTCAGTAGGGTTGCGACTTGCGTGTTTTCTTAGGAGTTATCATTACGGTGACGTGGGCGAGCCGAGTGACGCAAATCACGATATCGGTTCACTTTGGTTCACTCGCTTATTTTAACTGCGTTCTAACTTTGAATAAGTTTTCTTTATTTTTTCATTTCGTTGCCGTTTTTGTAACACGAGTACCTATATTTAACTTTAAACGAACTAAATAATTGATAAAGATTGAGTTCGTAACTGTTCCGTTGAGAAATGTTTTATTCATTCAAATTTTATGTTATTGAACAATAATTTACCTACGTCATCGAATATTTAAATAAAATATAGTGGAGCTCACTAAACGTTTTCAGTTAGTCAACATTTTTCATTCCCAACAATATATAAATCCACGAATAAATAAAAAAAAAGATTATAATTCATCACCTTAAAATCATCACCTCAGCCGAAATAGTCCACTGCTGGGCCTCTCCAAACTTTGCCAGAACGACATGAAGGTACGACATAACTTACCTTCGAAGTATCTCCTGTAACAATCCGTGCATTTTTTATTGAAATAATCATAATGTATCCATACTATGTATATCTATACTAATACTATGACCGGACAGACACTGTCCTGTTTCCTAGAATTCAATCGCAGCGCCAGCCGAATCTAAACCACCCAGAGACCCACTCAAACACACTTAAAAAATGTCATCAAAATCGGTCCAGCCGTTTAGAAGGAATTCAGTAATATACAGACGCACAGAAAAATGATTTATACATACATAAAGATATTAATAAAGCTGAAAAGTTTGGTTTTTGTTTGAACGCGCGAATCTCTGAAACTACCCGTCAGATTTGAAAAAACATTTTTGAATTTGATAGCCCGATTCTTAAGGAAGGTTTATAGTCTATTTAAAATCACGCATCACGACCCTTAGGAGACGAGCAAAAAGAAAAAAGTCATAAAGAACTCTAAACGAAAACGAAGTAATTCAAATTCAAATATTTTATTTCAGATAAACATCCATATAATGTTAGTAGTAGTATAACTTAGCCAAATTTAATTAAATAAAATTAATAATAATAAACAACCAAATGAACCATTGAAATGTTCGTCCAATGGTACACTATATTATTTTGATAAGTGTGTCTGAACACGTACAGCGCGGGCGGGCGATGTGATGCGACGCAGTGGGTCGGGGGCCGAGGGAGTTTTATAAAAATGTGGCTGTTATTTTAGTATATTATGTATCTTCCGACTCCCACGAAAAAGAAGTCGCAGTCACAAGCTAGTATACTACATGCATGCTAACATAACGCGACGCGACACAAAGACACCGCGTGTAGCGCTACAAGCGGTGCCTTTGTGTCGCGACGCGTCGCGCGACAAGTCGCGCCAGTATGTAGGAGCCTTTATGAATTCGAAAGTAAGTGTCTGTCTGTTACCTTTTTACGACTTAACGGCTGCACGGATTTCGATGTTTGGCACACACGTAGACCATGACCACGGTTAGGTTAGGTTAGCACATAGGATACTTTTTATGTGTCCGTATGGATTAAGGCACTATTTCTCAAATTTATTCGCGGGTACTGCCAATATTTATTAGTAAATTAGCCGAATTTGTAGGCCCGATCCTGGAATTTGTAGTAAATCCCTTAAAAAGTTACAGGACGTTTAAGAAGCGTTTTTTTTTTTTAATATTTCATTTAATTTAATTCAGACGTTTGAATTGAGGAACCACCTGAGAACTCGAAAACTAGCAGTCGTAAAATTTTGTAGGAATTAGTATTAGCGCTTATGAGTAATCTGTACAAAAAAATGGGTTTGTACGGCTGAATTTGAGATAACTACAATGCTTTGATTTGTCATAAAAAATCCATATATTTCACCGCGCTGTTTTTCAAAAGTAATCAGCCAATTAAAAAACATTGTTTGTATCATTTAGTAGTTCATGTATTCTAATTTGCAGTATAAAATAATGGAAATAACATACATCATTTCGGGAACACAACACTTTTTATGTGGCTCCTCAAAATTAAATGTTCTATATGTAGAGTAGACCGGGGAAAAATGTAGCATTTAAGGGTTAAGTTAAATTCCGAGTTCATTGCTAATATTGTGGCAATACTGCCAATTTTCATTGATACTCAGTTTACTTGGCTATAAGTTAGCATTACCTTTAGATGACTAGACACAATACAAACATAAATTCGGGAGAATTGGTACAAATGTCACCGACCTCGAGGTTAGTTGTACCAGTGATTTGATGAAATGAAACACAGTTTTTATTTAGAAAAATATACTTTTTGTAATGGTAATAGGTATCTCAGCAGAACTTCTTTTAATGTAACTACAATCAAAACCAGTAAAAATTCTTAAATTTAATAAATATAAAAATATAAATCAGAAAACACTATTTTATTCGTTATAAACAATAAAATCTTAATAAAACATTACAAGACTGTATATTATAAACTGTGGTTATGTATTGTGAGCTACATAGGTATGTGTAGCCATAATACATATACAACACAGTCAGTCAGTCATACACACAACGATACTTTTTAATATTTATTTGCACTACTTCCTTGCCTGATCTTCTATTAATCACTCATTGTTCTATCTGTATCAATGTAATGTATCAATCAATACTATAATTTCTTTTTCTTATAAAACTTTTTACAATAACATTGACAGCCGAACAAATGCAATACAGTGCGCCCGCGTCCCTTCACTTGTCATACACCATAGATATGGCATGGTCTATGGCATGGACAAATGAAGTTCGAGCATCGGAGTCAATCGTAATATTTACTGTACATAGTTACGGTTTTTATTTTATTTTTGTCTTTTATTTATTATAAATTGTCTTTTTATTTATTTTTTATTCCCCTAGTGGAATTTATATGTGTTCGTAGATGTGTCCGTGGCATCACAGTGGGCCCTATCAGAATACCAGCGCTTCGGTATTTGTTTTTTAAATATCGTAGCATTACCCTGAGATAGGAGCCTTTTTGGCGTCGCACAAGTCGTTTTTATTTATTTTCTTTGTTGTTTTTTGTTTTTACTCGAACAAATATGTAAAATTTGTTAATTTTAAATGCTCCTTTTTTTACTTTTGTATCTCTTGTGCGTGTCCCAACTAATTGTTTTTCTTTCTTTCTTTCTTTCTTTATATATTTGGTCAAAACAACTAAAATACTAGACTAATTAGCATATTGTATGACAAAGCACTTGGAACAAAGAGAAAGTCATTGACTTTGAACGATTGAACCCGTGGTACAATTATCCCCTGGTACGATCGTCCCGAACACATTATCAATATATTTAATTAATCTGGAATAACTTTCATCATTAACTTTCGTCATTAACCTTACAGTAATTTCAGTATTCCATTTTTTTGTTTAATCTGAGTCATGATAGTACGTAGGTAAATATATTGTAGCCATTGTTCTTTTGGTCTACTAGAACCAAACAATTCCATACACTCATCTTCTTCACTACTTCAGCTGTACTTCAGTAATTTTTGTTGAGCCTGTTTCTTTAATTTGGTTTAGATTTAGGTATAAATTCAGGTTTAGCAAGGGTTCAGGATTCATGATTTTTCTTTTCATTCATAATTTGTTTCCTAGACCTAGTAACAGTTAACAGAGCGATGCTTAAATATTGATACATGAGCTTGACCCCAGGTACGATGCACTATCGGGGTCAATTCTACCATGGGGACACAGTTGTATTGCTACAAACTTACTTTGACTGTCCAGAAATTTCACCTCGCAGTGCCGTCACAAGCGTCCGCGTCGAGCCATGCGTGCGGGAAACCGACGGTTTTTCATTATTTGTCGATAGCACATATATTTAGTGGAATATTCTAATTATTCTTAGTATTACTGCTTTCCCAACCAAGGACGACGATTCAGAGAAATACTAATTCATGAATAATTACCTACTGCTACGTGTGTTCAGGTTAATCTTACATAATTATCACAAGCCTCCTTACCTATATGTTGAGCGTTTATAATACATTTCTCTTGTGGCGGCATCTACATACGAAATACGTTACACCGACAACACGCAAAATCCTACATCGCGCAAGCAGAGTTTACCGCGCGACTATAGCATATATACAATGTCCCGACATCAATCGTAAGGCAGCCAGTCCGATCACTGTTTGGCAAACCGATTCCATTTATTGAAGCACCCACACGAAAGTCCGGTTAAGCAGCCGACTACCTCCTAGGTTGACTTGCGAGATACCATTCGAAAAAAAAAAACGTTATTTGTCGAGGGACCCCCGTCAGGAACGAAGTTCCTTAATTTTCTACCTAAAAACAAATAAGTTTTAACGAAATTTTCACGCGTTATTGAAGTTATACAACAGGCCGCGTGCAATGCTCGTCTGCTTGAATCTCGATACTCGCACACACACACTCGTATATAATAGAAAGAGTCAGAGACAGAGAGAAAGTCGCATGGAGACGGGCAGAACGCCTTTTCCTTACGTACAACTCCTATCGCAAGCCGCGTTATGGAGCATTGTTCCAAAAAAAACTATCATTGGGCAGTTGTCCACTAGACACAACACCCGTCTGGTCGGAGGATCTTCCCTTTTCTATGGAGGATCAGTGAACTTTACACCCTGTTCCTCATACCTCCTTACTCCCTTGAATTCTCAAATGACACTTACTTAACTATAGATATGAAGGTGATACCAAAATAAATTGGGGGCTTTTTCGTTACCATTTATTTCATTATTACAGCATGGATGGATTGAACTTTAGGATATATGTTTATTGACTATTTGATTAATACTCTGACTGAAGGAAAACGCAGTTGGGTTAAATTTTCTCGAAAATGGGCCCTCAAAAGGGGCCCTGGCCCGGGCCTCCACAGAATTGGGGCAAATAGTTTTTTTTTTTGAGAATAAGTTCTCACACAAGGAACCTTTTTTCGAAGACGAAAATTATAAAAAATAGACATTGCACTACAATGACACAAAACCGCCTATCAAAGTTATGCCTACTGGGTATTGAAAGTGATTTACTCCTAGAACTTCACCTAAAGTTTCATGGGATGAGATTTATGGAGAATAGACCTGCAGTTCGCTATGATTTATTTTTTACGTATCACCTTAAACGTCATTCTATCACTACGTACAATACAATTTAATGCTATATAATACCTAATGAACAGCGTCTCAATGGTCTTTATATAATTCGGCCTTTGAACGAACATAGAGATCTCGAAAAACAGACCTACGCCTGAGTAAAACGGTAAACGATAATAAACATGTAGGTAGTGCTCATCCATAGGCATAACTTCTATTAAAACTTTAGGATGCAAATAGCACAAAATATACATATCTCTGTTTTGATAATAACTAAAACAAAACAGCAAATGTACAAGAGAAATCTAATACACACACAATTGTACATAAATTATGTAATAAAAGCTGCTGAATCTCGAGTAAGATTTGCTATGGAATCACGTTTAATCGCACGTTTTCTTAGGGTTTCGCTCAGAATGCCAAACGAGCTAAGATTTGCTGGAAATGGCGAATAGCAACTGAATGACGTATTTACAGGCGCAATCCTTTGACTCATAAGCTACTGCTTAGGCATTTTAATCAGGTCATGGCATCAATTTGAAAACTCTGTTCCTGTTCTGTCGAGAAAATGTAAATAACATATTTACATCTGATTGCGTTTGAGTTAACACGGATGAAAATTGATTTTCATCAAGGAAGCAACATAAAATACCTGCTGTCTTAATGAAAATTAGGTTTTAAGTAACTTAAACACTCGTTTGCATTTGAATGTTCACGTGTACCTATACGTTATTGAAAGCGTGACATTGTAAAATAACATTGACCTAAAAACACGCACGACCACGTCATTCAAACAGAAATAAAGAAAAGAAACACAGCCAGTATTTTTCTTGGCGCGACTTCCTCCAACGAAGCGTTCTCCTAATCAGATTATGTAGAGCGGTGTTATGTTGTGATAACATCAGAGGCTGTTTATCATAGCGAGTGTGACCGGGGGCCGCGACGGAAGCTCAATGCCTCGCAGCAACAGGTAGCCTGTAGCCAGTCTTCACTATCACCTGTTTCTACCCACCTACTTTGTTTATGTGATTGTTAACAAACTTTCGTTTGTTTACATTCGCTTTCCAATTGCCCTGAAAGGCTTTTGTTTCTTGTTGTAATTTGATTCTTAATTAAAGATCACAGTTCAAAATGGTACATTTTAACTCAAAATATTGACTTTATCTTTGACATTTAACAATAATACCTTGTAAGTATTTATTTAATTCTGTGCTTATGTTTCTGAATGATCGGTTGATATCCAATTTGTAAAACCAATACTTCACTCTAAGTTAACGCGGAAATGACAACGTGCAAAGTACTGTAGCTACATATACAAAGGTATATAAGCGTTTATTAATGTCTCATTACCGTGCAAAAGCCTACTTCCGCTTTGAAGTTTGTACAAGGACACGAGAAACATAATCACGCTCAAACATGGAGTGAAATCACAGTTTATACAAAATGTAACATAAATAACGCACAACCTTATAAGGGGTCATTGTACTCATCATTATGCACAACTTTTACTAAACCTGAAATCGCCAAAAAAAAAAAAACAGCTGTTCCCTAGATTTTGACAAGTTTTTTTTTATTATTCAAGAGAAAGGGGCTTTGTCGCACATGCGATTATGCCGCCCAGCAGGCTTAGCATGTCGCTTTCTATTTCTTCGAAGAATAGACATAGCTGTTTCTATACAAAGTGACATTTTGTTTCTCTATTTTTGACATCGCACCTTAGAAATCCTTCTGCAACCTGTCATTTTGTCTTTCGTTTCTAACGATCTTTGTCTAGGTCCTTTTTTATGTAGACTATTTAAGAAGAAAGGATCTATACCAAACTGTCAAAATCACACTGACAACTGACAGTTGTCTAAGGTAGTGAAGACAATTTGCATTTTTCTATTTGACGGCCACAAGGTATATATGTACGTACGGTTATCTACAAAATCATGATTTTACAGGAGAGCGTTTTGAACGCAAAACTATGGTAATTAATAGAAGAACAAGGCTATCTTCTCCTATTTCACATAATTTTGTTAATACCAAGGAAATGGTGAATATTACTGTTATATTTTTTGTTCCAAAATACTTATATAATATAATACTTCGACACTTTGAGAAAAAAAATTGTAGTTGCCTTTATATACGTGACTTAATATCTGTAAAAATTGAGAATCAAACAGAAAAAAAATCATATGGCAAAACGAAGAATTCTCAGTCGAAAAAATAAATTATTTAAAAAACAAAAAACCCAACTGCAAAAACACATAACTGAAAAGGGAAAAACAAGCATTATAATCTATATAATTTTGGTCTTGCAGGCGGGGACAGTCGAATAACCTGAAATAAATGGTGTAACTTTTGATTATTGTTTGCTGATTTGATTTGATTTTTTGTCTTTTTAAATAATTTATTTTATTTCAAGCTTTTTAGTTTTATTTATAATAATATATATTTGAAAATTACTCATTACTAGCCTTTATTTGATACCAATATTGTTACAATTAATTAAAAAAAAAAAACTTCCCCTCCTTTTTTTTGTATTTGCAGATGCAATTTTTAAATATTATTTAGCCTATGTCACTCCCACAATTAAGACGAATCTAACGACACCTCATATGTTAAAATCCATCAAGCAGTTTAGGCTACAGAGCGTGCCAAAGAAATAGACAGACATACATACATACATACATACATACATACATACATACATACATACATACATACATACATACATACATACATACATACATACATACTCTCGAAAAACATTACCCTCCTGAGGCAGTCGGGTAATTATGTAAAAGAGTGAATTTCGTAAAAAGTGCAGTTGACTCTTTCGATTTTACTGCCGTCGTACTTTCTACACGGAACGTCATTTTTGTCTACTCTTCCGTAGACAAAACAGTGCTCGTGCTAAGCCTGCTGGTTTGCTTAACAAAATCATACTTATCTCTAACTTAACAAAACCTTAGCACAGTTAGTTTGTAAAGTACTCTAGCTGTATCAGAAAGAGGCACAGCTAGAATACTACTACAGTAACCTCTCTAATCCTACAATCCAATTTACTTCTAAATTCCTCATTGCGGACACACTCGATTAATATGTGATAAACATCATCAACGGAATTAATACAAAAATCACAATTAGTCGTCGTTGATTTCGCCATTAGATATAAGAACTTATTACACGGAATGTGTCCGTAACGAAGTCTTAGCGCGATAACAGTATCACATCTATTCAACAGCTGATTATCTATCCACGGTGAGTTCAAGGGATGTGGTTGGATCGTTTTGTACCAGATTCCTTTCTCTTGTGATCTTGTATTGAAGTACTCCTTCGAATAACAATCCTGTTTGATATTAGGTATAAAGTTAGTGAAGTACGGAGAAAAGTTAACAGGAATTCTATCACTTATGGCTTGCTTGGCTAGTAAATAAACAATATCTTTGCCTCTTATTCCGATATGTGATGGAATCCATTTAAGAACTATGTGTTTTCCATCAGATTGTAATTTTGTCAAGTGATGAGAACATAAATGTAGGGAACAGCTTTTTTTATATACATAATGATGAGTACAATGACCCCTTAAGACGCTGACAACACCTAAACCGCGGTCACTGTCAGATTGCATAGAAAAGAAAGAGAAGCGCGACGACAAAACGCTTGCAATTTATTGCAAAATATGAAGTAATTATCTATTTACTCAGAATTGAGTTGAGTAATCGAAAATAAAAAACAACCAAGTTCTGCATTAGAATAAGACGTACTTGTTATTAATTAAATACGTAATTTATGTTGATATTTAATACAGATATTTTGGATTAGAACTCAAGGTAAGAGGTTAGTTTTACGTTAGTTTGTATCGAGATTTTTTTTTCAAAACGTGTTTTGGTGACAACCAAGTTCTGGGAAATATGTTCAAAATTAACATATATTTTTTCCGCTACCACAAACTATACAGATTTGGCAATTTTCTTTCTTAAGAGAAGCCTATTTTGGTCAATTGGGTCTTGTCAGCGCCTTAAGAGGTTGTGCGTTATTTAAATTACACCTTGTATACTGACTAGCCCGCTGCTTGACCCGGTTTTTACGACTTGACAAAACATCGATTTCTTTATTATTTGTAAGTTTAATTTTAATATAATATACACAGAAACCTTCCTTAATAAATTCTCTAAATCTTCGTGAAAACCACATCATAATCCGTTGCGCAGTTTAGAAAAACAACATGGTCACACAGACAGACACGAAAAGCGACTTTATTTTAAAATATGTAAGTATAGAAATAGTAAATAATAATAGTAAACTAGAAGTGACGTCATCCTTTCGATATGCAAGCAAACTTGGTCTTAATCTAATCCAGATGACATAGGGGACCTCCTGACCTTTATAAAGTTGGTATTTGCTGGACAAGGGACGGTATCGGTTTCTTACGATCACATCGTCTGAAAGTAATACAAAGACACCTGCAAACGTCATTCGCCCAATGACTTTATGTATACAGTGGAAAAATCGCTTACTGGAGAGTAACAGATTTTTAATGGAAAGTAAGACAAGGATTTGCATCACAAATCACTATTAGATGTAGACGCCAATCGTCACTAATCGCCTCGGTCTCACCCCTACGTGAAGTGTACACTGTTTTATAGATAAACAGCGCTTTATTATAATAATTGAGTGAAGCATTTCCAAACTTCTAAAGAGCTCAGAAGTTCCAAGTACTTAAAGGTGAAAATACTTATAATGTGTCTTAGACTCAGACGTCTTATAATTTTCTTAATAAAATTCTCTTAAGTTTTCTATTATTATATATACTTTAGTCGCGAAACCCTAAATAAAACATTCCAAGATACAAGATACATCTCACCAATCTCTTAAATTTAACTTCGTTTCGCCTCCCACAAACCTGTGTGTATACCAGAAAAAACAACGCAAAAACAAACTAAAACATTCTTGGTAATACACCTCATTTTAACTAAGTCGGCGTTGTTTAGACTTAAATAGAAACCGATCTGTGTAGGTGTTGCTTCTACGTCTTGTACATTTTTGTTTGAAACGAAAAGACAACTTGAGATTTCCCCCGGGATCGACTTCGATGCTCACTGCAAATATTTGACCGCGACGTCGATCTCTCAAATGTATGTGCAAGGGCAGGACATTACTAAAAATAACTTTATTTAATCCCAAGTGTCGTTTTATTTACCTGCTTATTCATGAAACAATAAACAGGTTAACATAATATTATTGTAAGACTGACAGAATACGGAATGTTCAATTATTTGTAACAATGACCTACTTTCGGTTCGTACCGATGTTATACACCTTTCGTAGTGTAATGGAATGCGTTAATAAAAATATTTTTGAACAATTCATGTGTGCGATAAAACTGTGTGTAATTGAAGGAAAAATTGGGAAAATTTTTATAATCTTAGAGTACAAGAAACAATGTTTTGTGAAATTGTACTAAGATACCTACTTACATTTGATATCGCTTTGATACAATAAGCAATCGAATATCAAAATTTAAATACCTACCAAGTACCATGTAACTAAGAGTTGCACCGATATTTATAATACCGTTTTAATATATGTAGGTACCTACTGTGTAGACTTACACTACTTATATTTAATTCAAGGAAAAGTTAACCTGCATTCTCACAACATGATGTCATTTTACGAAGTACAATTTAATAGAATTGTAAGTCGTTTTGTCATTACACTAAGCCATACTTAAATGAAATTACTTAGCCCAGAGGCATTAAGGTACACAAACAACCCCCGAAAATTAAATTAAGTCGCTTGGTCAAGGGATCTTTGCTGTAGGTAAATAATATGGTTACGACATTATTATCTAATCCCATTTCTCTCTCTCACGACTTCCAAAAAGAAGGTTATTAATTCGATGTTACCTAAGTACCATTAAGCGAATGTGAGTGCTATTTAATAGGACGTTACTTTGAGGTATTCTAAACCGTCATGAGTATTAAATTTTATCTTTCTACAAATCAAATGAACGAAATTCATTAAGGCTCTTATTTCAGTTGGCATACTTAGAAAGAAATAAACCTGAATTTTCTGTAGCCCTAGGAATCTAGGCTGACATACTTTAAACTCAATGAATATTTGGTAAAAGCGTCCAGCCCTAACAAGAACCAAGAAAAGTATACGGGTATTTAAAAAGGTATATAAAAGTATATAAAAGTATACGGCGAGTTTTTTTTTGCTAAAGGTGTCGGGTCCCCACACCTTTAGCAAAAAAAAACTCGCCAAAAACATGTAAAAAAGACGGCTTATTACAACTTCATCTGGACCTAATATCCCGCGAAATAATATTACGTGCCCTAACTAATAACTTCCAAAAGTTCGAATACCGATGTTTTGCTTTCAACAGGTAGACCATCGTGTCTACTCGTGCTAATTGGTCAAGGACAGCTAATGAGACACAATTGATTTTCCATTGTTTGACTCCGAATCGGTGTCGCGCGGGGCTTAACAGGTTAAAACAGTACCTAATCATGACGGTAATATCCATTACACGTATGAATACTTAATTGAGCAGTTGTGATTTGAACTATTATGCAACATGGCTGTATTATATTGTACTGAACGATTGTGTACAATGTACATATAAGGTGATGTATAGGTAATACCATGTTTGGTAAATAAGACATGATTCTGCGAGACATGAATATATCAACATAATTATTATTATAGACGTTGCTTCCAATATAGGTAGCGGAATTTATTATTTAGGACATGCTTTGTTCTATGTAGTTCCTAGATTAAAGGACTTATCTTAGGCAGACGGGCACCCTGTATGGTAAATAGATAAGTAGCTAAAGGTTATAGCAATAAATCTGTGCTTCTTGTTTGAATGCTGCTCCCAAATTTAGGAGTTTTTTTTTTATTTGCACGCTTCCTTGACATAATATTTTTATTATTTGACATTATATACCTACCTACAATTTTGATTTCAAACTATTTACTAGTGGCTTTTGTGGCTTTAATTCAGACTTGTTACAGTTGTAATGGCAAACATGCATGTATATTTTATTAATATTTTACATAGATTCTTTTATGAATTGTGAATGTGAGAACGTTGTAGGCTTAATTGACTAGACTAGATTTGTAGACCATTTATTTTTTATTTTTTGTTAAATACCTGGTACTTCTTGACAGGCCTACACTGTCCTCCCATACCTATAACCACTGTAATTTGAAAATATTGTAAAAGATAATTATTTTATTAAAAGACTAACCGTGGAGTTTCTTAGCAACTCTTCTCGATAGGAACCGACTTTGAATAAAGTTTTATTGTTATAAACGTTATGTTATTGGCTTGCTGAACGCTTTAATGTAAACTGAAGTTCAGCAAGCAATTGTTATATATACTTAACTTTAATACAATTTAATATATTTGATATATATTATATATTTAGATTAATATAAAGAGGTAAAATTTGTTTGTTTGTAAGTTTGTATGTAGAGGGTAATCTCTGAAACTTCCAATCGATTTAAAAAATCTTTTTGCCTTTGGTAGCACAATCCTAAAGGAAGGTTGTAGGCTATTTAACATCACGCTACAGCCCTTAGGAGCAGGGCAAAAAAATAAAAGTCAGAACGAACGCTAAGTGAAAACAAAGTAATAGCGTGGGTTGGCGATGCAATGCGACGCAGTGGGTCGGGGGGACAAGAAATTTCACGCGGACGAAGTCGCGGCCAGAAGCTAGAAAACAAATAAATAAAGAAATAATCAATATAATGGTAATGCATTTGGTAGTAGGAAGAGCAGTGGTGGCCCAGTGGTAACGGCCGTGTCTTACGAGTTGTAGGTCGTAGGTTAAAACCCAGACAGGCGCGTTCCTTTATGTAAATTAATTCATCACCACTGCTCTCAAAACGGCGAAGGAAAAATCATGAAGAAAAACCGGCATGTCCTAGAACCAAAAATTCGAAGACATGTGACATCTATCAACCCGCACTGGGCCCGCGTGGTGGATTACGGCCCACTCCCTCTCACAGAGAGGAGGCCTGTGTCCCAGCAGTGGGAACATTATAGGCTGATTATGTGCATTTAGGTAGGGAGTACATGACCAGTTTTGAAGGTTAATATTATAATGACTCTGTATGACGCTATTTTAGGATCACGCATTGTTGACAGGAATGTTTCATAAACAAAAATAATGGCTTATGTAAATTTAGTTGGGAAAAAGAACAATAGCAGTAAATTGGACCTTGATTTTATTACAGTTCATAACTTAAGAACCATAAAAATGCAAAATATCCGCAGTTCTTAATTAGCTTCATTTGACATTGTAATAAATTTACAACCGACGAATATTTATATGACCGAAGTACCTTACTTCATAATTATTTACCTTCTTTAATTCGATTCAAGTACTTCCAGTGTTATTTTACACTCTCCTACAGATCCCTGAAGCGAAATACGATCGCGACGTAAATAGGAACACTTAAAGTAAGAAGTATCGTTTTACAGAGGCTCGTGTTTTATTTTATCTACGAACGAACGAAGTTCTTGTATCTCGTACCTTTGCACACAATGAAAGTTATTTTTACCCTTTATTGTACCTTGTAAAAGGAATATTTTCTCCTATCGTATAGGTACTCGTAGTAGATTTCAGTAGAATTTTTCAAAGATGTTATCATGCAATAAATATTGTAAGTGGGGTGCTACTTGCGCCCGCCACCACTTTAACTTCAGTACATATTTCTGTAGGTATTGTTTTACACTCACATTTTATGCAAAGCAGTCAACCAATCAATCAACTCAGCCTATCGCAGTCCACTGCTGGACATTGGGCTCTCTCAGGCTGCGCCACAACACCCTGTCCTCCGCCTTCCGCATCCAGTCTGTCCAAGCCACCTTGCAAAGCAGTGGAATACACTAAATAAATACTGATTGGATTGACTACTTAAAGCAGATCTCACCTGGCAGCAGCAACCCTTAGGGTCACTAAGACATTGCAATTCAATTTATTTTATTCTAAACTAGCTGCTAACCGTGGCCTTGCTCGCGTGGCTTTTTCTAAAATAAAAGTAAGTTACTCCTTGAAACATCAGCTATCTGCCAGTGAAAGTCTCACCAAAATTGGTCCAACCGTTTCGAAGGTTAGCCAGAACAAACAGACATACACAGACAAAAAAAAAGTTTTTTTTTTAAGTCCCTTAGGTATATATTTTCATATGCAATTAGCAAAAAGCTGTTATTTTGAAATTAAAAACAGACACATCAATTTTATTTATTTGTATAGATTTATACAAGTAGACATAATAGGTTAGGTCCACTGGTTAGTGAAAAACTTAATGACGTATATATAAAAACAATTGACATTGCTTGACACATAGTACATAATTGTGCTTGACAAATAGTACATAATTGAAATAGGAAACGTGTGATTTTTAGGGTTCCGTAGGTAACAAGGAACCCTTATAGTTTCACAATGTCCGTTGGTCTGTCTTTCCGCGGCTTAGCTCAGAGACGCTTAGTACTAGAAAGCTGTAATTTGGCAAAAAAAAAAAATAGGGTACACTACCCTTGCACGTAAAGCGGGGATGATATTTTTTTTTTTCTCTTTCCCATGGTGTGAAATATCGTTGGATAAGCCGTTCAAAACTGCGGGTCTGTGAATACCATTTTTCGATTCAGGGATCCATTTCCGTAATATATAGATTTAAAGTGCTCATTTTTGTTAGAATCAAGTGTGTCCCGTCCTGCCAGCTAAATTGTTGTTTTTGGATATGTGAAAAAAATCATGACAGATGTATATGTATATAACGAAATTATAAGGAAAATGATCACAGCTAAGTAGGCTTTACAAGTTAATGAATAATAGTCGACCAACTGACATTTGCAGTTGGAGAATTGACCGTGACGTATATCGATGTATGGGAGAACATGTTTTTAACTACAATGTTAAGTTTGTTTTTGGAATTAATCACCAAGCGGCTATATAAAATATGCCAGGAGCGTGCCCGCAGCTTTTTCGGACGTATTATGGGTTCACCTAAGCATGGTCTGGAAAGGCTTATGATACTGGACCGGGTGGAAGGTAAACGCGCTCAAGGCAAAGCACCGACAAGACAAGTTGGTCAGACGCAATCAAGAAGGCTGTTGGAGGTAGCATTTAACGAGCGGTCCACACTGCAGCAGGCTTAGCATGACACTCTCTATTTCTTAGAAGAATAGACACGGTTTTATCCATACAAAGTGACATTTCGTTTCTCCTTTTTTGACATCCCACCGCAGAAATCCTTCTACATAAAAAAGGACCTAGACAAAGTTCGTTAGAAACGAAAGACAAGATGACAGATTGTAGAAGGATTTCTACGGTGAGATGTCAAAAACTGAGAAACGAAATGTCACTTTGTATGGATAAAACCGTGTCTATTCTTTGAAGAAATAGAGAGTGTCATGCTAAGCCTGCTGCAGTGTGCACCGCTCGTTAAATGCTACCTCCAACAGCCTTCTTGATTGCGTCTGACCAACTTGTCTTGTCGGTAAAATATTATAGTAATGTTGGCCTTCACCAGTTCCTTGGTACTGCCCTATTAACTAAATGATGTAAAATAGGAGAAGATAGCCTTGTTCTTTTATTATTTATGACAGTTTTGCGTTCAAAACGCGCTTCTGCAAAATCATGATTTTGTAGATAACCGTATATACTTTGTGGCCGTCGAGTAGAAAAACGCAAATTGTCTTCACTACCTTAGAAAATTGTCAGTTGTCAGTGTGATTTTGACAGTTTGGTATAGAAACTTTCTTCTGAAATATACTACACAAAAAAGGACCTAGACAAAGATGGTTAGAAAAGAAAGACAAACTGACAGATTGCATTGAAAGATTTGTAGAAATCCTCTACGGTGCGATGTCAAAAATGGAAAAACGAAATGTCACTTTGTGTAGAAAAAGCTATGTCTATTCTTCGAAGAAAAAGAAGGCGTCATGCTAAGCCTGCTGGAGACGCGTCGTATGTGGTCGCGAGTGAGCGAACGACGACAAAAAAAGGCACCACTTAACCTAGTAAAAAGTTTTGTGTGAAGGAAACTTTTATATATGTATTATTATTATAACTAGCTGCGCCCCACACAAGTCTCGATCCTGTGGGAATATTGGGATATAAAGCACCCTATGTCCTAATCCAGGTCAAGGTCTACTTATGTGTCAAATTTCATCCAAATCCATTCAGCCGTTTTAGTGTGAAAGCGTAACAAACAAACAAATAAAATCCCTTTCGCATTTATAATACATATATTTCTTTACATAACCAAATTACATGATTATTAACATTAACTAAATTAAATTAAAACTAAGTTAAGCCTAAAAAAGGCCCTCGGGGCATTGTACCGAGGATGCTGGCGGCATTTTCTTAACAACAAGCTAAATTAAACAATGGAACCGAATTAATGTGATGTTATAAATAATAAATATTTATTATTTATTTTATTTTTATCGGACATCATTTTGCGCTTCGGTAATTTTCGTGTTTCCGAATTAGAACAAACATCGCGCCACAGAGTAACCCCCCCACAGAGGCAATGCTTCTTAGTTTTGTACTGGCGCGCTTTGTAGGGAGTGCACCTATCATTGTGCATTTGGATGAAGTTTTCTCTCTGTTAGATTAACTAGTCTGGTACCAGATCGTCATTAGTCACTCAAAAGTTTTGAAAAGCTTTTTAGAATTACATAGAGTTGCTCACCTATAATTTTGTACAAGATAGGCAATTACTTCCACGGTTGTAACCGCTCTATTTTGGATTTCATCATCGCGCGTTTGTATTTCTGAAAATAGACGATAATTCCCATAGCGCATAATTTTCTTTGAAAAGTTGTAACGATTTCATGTAATAAAATAAATGCCAAGAAATCAAGAGTGTCTTAGTAACCATCTCTAATGGCATAGGATTCTTCCAATACATGTAACCGCAAGTGGAGACGTAGCTGCTGTGCCAATTGGAAAAGATGAAAAACAAGATAGATGGCAACCGCTTCATCGTCTAGCACCATTGCACATTACTTTGTGTTGACTCTTATATCTTGCGAGATGCGATAAATGGCTTACATGCCCCACATAGTGTGTTTTTATTCAATTCATAGTTTACTGAAAAGTCGCATGGACAATTAATTTCATAAAATTTCATTTTTATGCCCACGGTAACTGTCAGCTTTCATTAATACTTATTTTTAAAGTTTGCTTAAAATGCTATTTTTTATTAAAGAACAAAAATAATAAATGCATATTATTATGAATTTTATTTATATTATTTTCTCTCATTTAATTTAAGAAAGCTGGTGGCTATCTCGCGCAATGCATCAGCATTGCAATTCAGCGAGGAAATGCCGCCAGCTTCCTCGGTACAATGCCCCGAGGGCCTTTTTTAGGCTTAACTTAGTTTCAATTGAATTTAGTTAATGTTAATAATCATCTTGTAATTGGGTTATGTAAATAAATACATGTCATTTATTAAGTTTATCTATCTATTAAAAAAATACCTGTCACTGTATCACCCTAAAGTGAAATATGCCCAAGGCATTAAGTCCGTCCTGTACGGTTATTTTATCTCGTACATAAAGTTTTAATAAATAAATATTCCTGTAGCAGTGAGCGCATCCTCAAACAGCCCGCGAGTTTCGTCACTTCCTTGAAACTCTACATATTTTCCGCGCGTCTATTTATTTTCTTTAAAAAGTGCATTGTTAAGGTTCTTTTGGTTCTTTATTTATTTATATAATAATTTATATAATACTTTAAGCACACAAGTGTGTTTATAAGTTTCAATCACTTGTTTCTTAGAAAAAACACAGGTGAAGTATTTTGTCAATCATTACGGTGCGGAGTGCGCGGGTCGGAGCGAGTAGCCTGCCTCACGCTGCGGCAGTCGCGCGCCAGCCGCTACGCCGGGACCCGCCCGGTTCGTAGCACCGTAGCCCATACGCCGTAGTGCTACGACGTCTACAGCGTAGCGACCACAACCGATGTAAAGTGAATAAAGTCGTACTTTGTGAGTTGTTGTATGGTAGCACTTAACTGTAAAAAAACATTTGATCAAAGTTTCAAACTTAACTATAACTTGGTAGAACATTTTAAAGATTTTTTTTTGTTTAACAACAATAAAAGTATCGTTGAATGTTAATATTTGACAATAACATATATTCTTCGCTTTGAACTACTTCAACAAATATTAACTTTTATTTTAATATATAATAAACACAACTCCAAAAACAGCATTTTATTCTAATGCAATAATCGGCAAAAATTGAATCATTCAGCACCTGGTCGAATAAATTATTTAGAACCACAGAAATCTATACAGAATCCTAACAATGAATTAGGATTTATTGAGAAGGTCGTTCGGAGGTAATTATCCCAATACAATCGTGACCAGAAAGCTTTATCTATTCACTAAAAATAATCATTTAGAAATCCGTTAAGCTTATTATATGATTTGGTTAGAAGATAAAATATTAATCTTTCTATAAAAGTGCTATTTTCATAATTAACTACATAGGCATAAGTTATAATCCACACTTTTCATCACTAGTAAAGCAAAATAAACCCATAACTTTTATACTAAATACCTAAATAATATTAACCATTCAACCATACGCATAAATTATTCACATATACGCAAGATAAAGTTCAGAATGGAGGTGGACATAATCCTGTAATCCTCTGTCTGAAGTCACAAGTGGAATTAAACC
Source organism: Atethmia centrago (assembly GCA_905333075.3). Lineage (NCBI taxonomy): Eukaryota > Metazoa > Arthropoda > Insecta > Lepidoptera > Noctuidae > Atethmia > Atethmia centrago. The sequence continues at coordinate 23,264,878 of HG995367.1, forward strand.
TACATGAAAGATTAAGCACTACATGAAAGCTAAGCTTGTCTCCTCGATGCTAACTTCCTTTTAGTATGTCAAGTGTCACACTACCGAACAACTTCTAAGAAAGGCTTATATACCTCTCCAAACTATTTTGAATATAAAATATGTACCAACATTAAAATATATATGCATCATAGGATATTAAAGATCAAAGGCACTGCTTAGACTAACTTTTTTTTTAATTTGTGCATCCACAAAATACCATATATATATTACTATCGAGGACAGTACCCAATATACGAAACTAAAGAACAAAAGAAACTGTTAATTTCTTTAAGCGGTGTACACACGAACGAACAAAACATGGTGAACACGAACATCGAACACTTGGTTCGTACGTGTGGACGTAAATTAGCAAAGCGAACACGAACACCATACACCGTCCACCATAGAACAATGAAATTGAATCGCAACGAACCTTTTGACGAACATAGTGTTACATGTTTGTTAGTGGTACAGTCAGCGTCAATAATATCGAGACGAACAGACTGTTCAAAATGATCTAAACAACTATGACATTAAATATTAACTCAATGACACAAGAACTGTTTCAAAATGAAGAAAATACACGACAACTGTCATTCTGGCAAGAATTTTATCAAATCGAGATAAAGTTTAATTTTCTTAGTTGTTGAGATAATTTTGAACAGTCGGTTCGTCCCGATGTTTTTGACGCTGACTGTACGCATAAACGAAGACAATTTTCGATGTTCGTTATTCGTTCGTGCGTACACGCCTGTAGGCAATGTTTTCTAGCAGACCCACTACACTAAACAATAGATCTAGATAAAGTGCATAACTACGTAATAGGTAAATTCAAACTAACATAATAATCGACAGTGCCAGATATCCTAAATAAATGTACAAAAAATAAAAACTTTGTAAGTAAGTAACGCATACCATGGATTGTCGAAGTCGATTGCAAAGGAGGTGATAACACAAAACAGTTGAATGACGCATGACGTCATGTGACATCTCGGCATGTAGATCAGCGCGAAGACGGCATGGCGGGGACTATCCGACATCACTCCACCTACCATCATGAGACGGAGCCTTCTGCTGCCTCGGTGAGTTGCTAACAATACCTACCTAAATAAAATTAACCTACAAATTTTCAAACGACCCTTAAGACAGATTTGGAAGTTTGAACTAGCTATTGTAATTTTAGTTTTTGCAGCCCTAAACTTCCAAAGCGAGTTGTTAGACACATTTCCGGCATTTATCAAGAATAAGTTAATTATCTGATATTACAATAAACCTAATGCACCAAACTCCGGAGACGCCACGGAGACAAAGAAAAGTTAAATAGGTATCTAGTAGTTGTACGAAAATCATAAAACACCTTCTTAGTTAGCTTCCACTTCACTAGGATTAGGAAGTTCAGCTGAATAGCGTTATTAAACCAGACTACTGAGAACACACTTAGACAATATTTATTTTCTTATCAGTTATAAGGAAAGCATAACAAACTCAAAGGACATTATGTATCTTTTGCAACGTACACGTCCTACATAAATTTACTTGTGTAGAAAAAGTGCTGTTAATAAGAATTTATTTTAGATGAGAAAATATTCATTTAAACTACGTTCAGAGAACATCAAACGTATAAAATGAGTGCATTTACTTAGAAGACTTCCTTACTTGAAAATATTAACATATAGCCGATAGACGAGTCTGTGTGTATTAGCTACTAGTTTCTGATTTCTCACATACGTTTTATGTCTAGATTATTCCTCTTATTTTCTTATTATTGTGCACCCAAGGAGTAAGCTACAGAGACATTTTTATTTATTTTGACCATCGTCATTTAGTAGCAACAATAAATAATATTCTATTCTATTCGAAACATGAAAACATCCGACATTTCAAATATCCGTATGATAGATGTGTCTTAAAAACGTAGCTAACAGCAATTAGCCATTTCTAACCGACTTCAAACAGAAAGAGTTTAGTATGTTCGTCTGTATGTTTTGTTCATCGATATTTTCGTCAATTGAGGACCGATTTTGGAAATGATTTTTTCATTTGGTAGAAAAAGCTTGCGCATTGGTCCCATGCATAATTTTTTAATTTTGCTTGTGTAGTATTTGAGTTAGCTTCAATAATGCGTATTTTACACACTTAGTCTATGTGGATGATGTTATAATAACTCCCTGTCACTGTTATTTACATAGCAGGTAGTGGTATTCGAATTGGTGTGGGGACTGGGGTAACACAAATAAAAAGTGAAAAATAAAAACTTAACAAAAAAAAAATAATAACCGACTTCCAAAACAAACACTATAAAGCGCAAAAGTAACTTTAAAATCGGCAGTCGATGGGAAACAACGAAAATACAGAAGTCAGTTATTTTTTTTTTTGTCATGACGCCTTGATCATCCTAAAGCACAAATTCCGATTTTATTTGTTTCTGATCTTCTTCGCTTCACTCCTCCAGTGTTTCGGCTTAAGCATTAATTTGTTGGTGAAAATCTGCACGGGAAAGTAATTACTGTTCCCGTGTAGATTTTACTATTTATTTTTTTAATATATGTTGTAGGTATTTTGTGCCGACCTTTCAGTTTTTATTTTATTGTTTATCAGCGAAAACCTTTAATTTAAAATTTTTTTTGAACACCGTAAATAACTTAGCCGTAAGTATTCCGAACAGAATAAAATTATTATTATTAAATTTAATCTAAACAAAGAACGATATAATGATACATACATATGTCACGAGATTGTCAGATTCTATTAATGTTTCAAACTAGATAACACTGTGAAACGAATTCCTAATCCTGGCTGTCAGTGCTCCAGCTTATTTCAACCTACATTTACATACAGTAATTCCTAAATCTAGATATATTTTAAATGTTTTAATATTAATTGGATTTCTTACGAACTTTTTGTCAGTTAATGTGCTTCTGCTATCTAATTTTTGTATAAGCAAAAAACTATTTTTTTTTTGAGCTATCACTTAAATCCAGCTTTTTCACTGGTATGTGATTGGTTGGAACAACATAATAAACGATGACATAGATTTTGGTCCAATCAAAATAGTCATATTGTAACCAATCACATACCAGTGAAACAGCTGGATTTACGTAAATAAAATAAAACGTAAACGTTTACGTAAATTAAATAACTGTGAAATATCATGTTGATACATGAGATTTCACAGCTATTTTCCCATCAGAATCTTCAAAGTATTAAAGACTAACTGCGCACCGTGGTTTCACCCGCATTGGTCTCGAGCCCGTGGGATTATCGGGATAAAAAAGTATTCTATATCCTAACCCAGGTTACGTTCTACCCATGTACCAAATTTCATCTAAATCCGTTCAGCCGTTTTAGCGTGAAAGTCACTTTGAATACAAACTCATTTTTGGCATTAATACAATTTGTCAGGATAGCTTCTGCCCGCGACTCCGTCCCCGTGGAAACCAACTATACCATAAAATATATCCTGTAGCACTCAATAGTTAGTTTTAGTCAATAGTTTAGCTTTCTACCAGTGATTTTTTTTTTATGAAATGCTTTGTTCTATGTAGGAGGTAATCTCCGACTAACAAACATTACCTTCTTCATAATATTAGTGTAAATTAGTAAATTAACCGTTAATCTGTGGCATTAAGGCTAGTCTCTTCATGAAGTTTTCATAGTAATTGTGCTTCTAGTGTCGCGTCGCGCTGTCGCGCCGCGCTTTCGCGTCGCGCCTTTCTGCGGGAGCCTTTATCCTACGAGAGAATTAACACCTTGAAAAGTTCGCTTATCTTTCACTTTGGCGACTTTTACTGTCAGCAAATCTAAGAAAGTTTAAGATACTTTTCTCATTTCTTTTGTTATAAATAGAATTTATAATGACTCAGGTTATTAAAATCTGTCCATTGACTTATTACAAAAAATATTGAGAAGTTGGCAATCCGCCTACGATTATTTAAGTTCTATTTTTGCTATTAAAATGAATTCTACCGCCCACGCGATTGAATGATGATATCGCTTTGATACAGTTCATTCATAACTTTCAAAAGTGTCGGATCATTGACGTGTCAGAAGACATTTTATTTAAGAAAATATTTTTAGTTACATTATCTCATCTTGATACCGATTGTAGGCAAAGTCAGGGAAATATATTGTTAAGCAAATTGACACCATACGTCGATTTGCCGTGTTATAGCCATTTCATACAAGTTGTGATTTGAATATACGGACTATTTAAGTTGATAGTCAATTTGCTTAACCGTTAATTTCCCTGATTTAACATAGATACCGTAGGGTGAAATTTAGAACTAAAACCAGCGCGGTACGTATTACAATGCCTCATAAAAAGACTTATTCTTTCAATTAAAAACAGAATTATATAAATAAAGTTACTACAGTTAAAATGTATAAATCTTTAAACAACTTCAGTATTAACTGCGTCATATAAAACCTCATTTGTCTGGTCCCTACAGACTCATATAATATACCTCTTAGTGCCAAGCCAAAAGACATAAACTTTTTACAATGGAGAAATAAAAAACCGCGAGTTTTTATTGAGATCTCTAAAATTTCACATCAGGAGTAAATAGAATTGTACCCGAGCTTAGAGAGCTCCTCGGCTCGTCGCATTTCCGAGTTCATGCAATATCAACTGCGCTTCGAAGCTTCAGCACTGTTTCAGGGAAAAAAGACTGAAAAGATTTCAATACTTTATTGTGAAACAAGGCCTCATATGTCTTCTAACACTTATCGAAAGTGCGCTGCAGTATCTTCTGGGGTTTCAAAGCAACCGTACGAAATATTGGAGTTTCAAAGCAATGAAACCCCAATATTTACTAGGAAATTGTTCACGAAAAATCTGATCAGGTACATTAATTTGGTGTGACTTTTACAGTCGAACCCATGCTTTATCTGCACCGAGAGTTTGTATAGGTCCGAAGTTATTTCTGTATTTTATTAGAAACTAGCTTTTATCTAGCTTTGCCCGCGTTGATGTCGGGAAATATCCCACGGGAACCTACTACCGAGGTTAAAAGTATCCAATGTGTTAATTCAGGTTATGAACTATCTGTGCTTACATCCTGACAAACAGACAAACGGACATAAATTCTAAAAACTATATTTTCGGCATCAGACTCGTTCCCACACCTCGTATCAATTACTTTTTTTTTTAAATAGTCATTGTAAGCTTGGACTGCGTTACTTTAGATTTAGATATTTGCATACAATTTTATTACTTGGGGACGGTCGGTCATGTGAGAAATCAAAACATAATATTTGTCATACAAACTACGTACCTATCTAACGAGAAAATTATGGTCCGTATCCTAAAACACAGCTACAGCACCAATTTCGATTCAAAACTGAAAACGGATTGCGTACTAAATTCTGTTCAAACATAGCTTTTGAGTCATAAATGATAAATGATTTTATTTCTGTAAGTAGGTTTTTACAAACACTTTTACACGTCAAACATATTTTTTTTAAACTAGATGAGGTCGGCGTTTCCCGCAAGAAAGGCCGAAACAAACTTAGAGGTCACAGTCACTTTTAAAGTCCAAACATAATCTTGGTCAGATCCTGTGAAGACCATGTCGATTGGTGTCTGAAATGGTCTTTTCATGAAAGAACCACGCAGATTGAGTGGACCTGTCCAGTCAGTGCACGCATTTGTCAGTAGCAGTTGCAGCTCAACTCAGAACCAAAAGAGCTCAACGATTCGACGAGCAATACCAAAGAAAGGACATTTAGCTAGGCCGCTACAAATACTCAAACTGCCAGACCATGTTAAAAACTAACTGAAAATAAAACAAAATTAAACAATGACCCACATAGTCTTCACATTTACAATAATTAAAATCTAGACACGCGGTAGCGTGTCAAGCCAAGTTCAAGTAGCGAAACTGGCGAGCAGCACCGTGTGTAATATTACATGAACCATTTGGAGCCACTTTTGACCCCCTCATAACTCAAAAACTATTAAACGTGTCAAATTTGGCTCATAAATTTAAACTTGCGAGATACATACTCGTATGTGCTCCAAATTTCATAAACACATCTCAAACGGTTATTTAGATATTAACGTCCAAAAATCGTCATTTTTTTAACTGACTGAACTATAGATCAAAACTCTAACCCAGATGACCTAGAAAGTTCAAATTTGACATGCAGATAGGTAATTATGTGAATACAAAGGAATAAATCAGAAACTGGTAATTTTTTATCATTTTATTATATATTTTCACTTAATTGATTCTATTAAGTACACTTTACTTATACTTAGTGCCTGTAACTTTAATAATGTAAGAATCAGCAATCAGCAATCATTTATGACAGCCGGTCTCTATGTGGATTTTAAGGTCTTCACGTGAATATATAACAAGTTGAATACTACCCTTATTTTTTTTATCCAAATATTTCCGTTTTAGTACTAAAAAATAAGAGTATAGTCGACTTTCATATTTATTACGTTATTAACTGGGATTTAGTATTAATTATTGTTTCAATATTTAGCGCACATCAATAGTGTAAGATCATTACTTATAAATGATTACTATAAGTAAATAATATCATGCAGCTCAACTCAAAACTTAAGGAGCTCAATGATTTGACGAACAATACAAACTCAAACTGCCAGACCATCATTAAAACTAACTAAGAGACAAAAAAAACAAACAATGACCCACATAGTTGTAAGGACTATGTGGGTTTTTTTTTGTCTTTCCTAATAATTAAAATAATATAATAATATATATAGTCGAAATCCATACTTGAGCATAATTTTAGAATAGGGATCTAAGTCATATTATGTTAGATAGGTCCATTTGAATCCGTGTGGTTCATTCCTCAAAAGACCATATACATTATCAACCTATAATGTTCCGACTGTGCACTGCTGGGACACAGGCCTTCTCTCTGTGAGAGGGAGTGGGCCGTAATCCACCACGCGGGCCCAGTGCGGGTTGGTAGATGTCACATGTCCTCGAATTTTTGGTTCTATGACATGCCGGTTTCCTCACGATGTTTTCCATCACCGTTTTGAGAGCAGTGGTGATGAAATAATTTACAGAAAGTAAAGCGCCTGTCTTGGTTCGAACCTACGATCTACAACTCGTAAGTCACGGCCGTTACCACTGGGCCACCACTGCTCTAAGAAAGACCATATACGACACTAATGTACATGGTCCTCACATGATCTGACCAAAAGATATTGTATGGACCTTTGAGGTTGTTTCGTTGTTTCTTCTCAGAGTAGTCGGATAGGAAATACCAACCTCATCTCATCATCATCTGTCTAGCCTTTTTCCATGTTGGGATCGGTTTCCAGACTAACCGGATGCAGCTGAATACCAGTATTAGACATGGAGCGACTGCCTATCTGAACTCTACAACCCAGTTACTGAGTAAAACGATACCCCTTGATAAGACTGTCAGACCAACACCGACCTCATCTATTTTTTTAAATATTATTGACATGTAAAAGTGTTTGTAAAATCGTACTTACAGAAATAAACGTCATCTCATCCCAATTTGAAAAATATTTACCTAGGTACCTATTTTACTACAGGTATTTACCTACTCAACACTTAATTTTCAAGAATTCTTTGTGTCCTCACACCACACCGCCAAACATACCTAAGCTTTAATGACCTCGGAGTAAATACTTAACGCTATTGTTTCTTCGCGGGGTCAGGAGAGGTCCTTAAAAGAGAGTCAATGGTCGACGCGGCCACGTTTTTTTTTTTTTTTGAGGGTGGGAAATCATCAAATAACTTCTCCCGCCCTGGGCGGAGCGGGAGGGTATGTCATACTCTTACTGACTAAAACCCATCCGTATTCCTTCCTGTTGCCTGTGTTACGGGGGCCTCGGTGACCCATAAGTACCTTCCCGCGACCCCGGCAGGCATCGGCCCTAGTGGACCCCTACTTATGTGCTGACGACATCTCTTTGAGGCGTGCGTGGAATACAACGCGCCGTCGACCCGGGCCTGGTCCTTACCGGACGGTGAGCTACCCATTGCTCACCGTCCGCAAGCCCGCGCCTACGGTGACCGAAAATCCGCCCGGGATTCCCGACGCCCTGGGCGTCTCCTGCGGCGGCTAGGGGCGAGAGGGCGCGAAATTTGCCTTTCCCTCAACCGTCCCGCCTCCTCCTTCGCGAGCATTACTGCTTCGCAGAAGGAGGTGACGGCTGCCCAGCGCGGCCACGTTGCTTCTTTACAATTCAGTAACGGTCGGCTACCGCCTTCGCATCTAATTAACACATTTCTTCTTTTTATACGTAAAAGCTTTTCTTTTAAAAAACATACTAACGCCTAGTAGGGAAAAAACGTAACGTTCTTAATACGTATAAAGTTCCTCACAAAGTTAGTCTAAAATCCAGGTATGCGGAAGGCTTAGGTAAATTGATAGCAATATTTAATCCTGAAGAGACTCACAACATCATGATACGCAATATCCGATATTCTTATAATATTTATTTATTTATTTAACTTTGTGCCCTTTGGCGTCGAGACCCTCGGTCCGTGGGGTCCCAGTGCGCATAAGTTATTTGCGGAAATCGCGAAACGTCTAGTTGATGTAACTGATGACCGAAAAGCTGGCGGCTTTCTCGCGCAACGCATCAGCATTGCAATTCAGCGAGGAAATGCCACCAGCATCCTCGGTACAATGCCCCGAGGGCCTTTTTTAAGCTTAACTTAGTTTTAATTTAATTTAGTTAATGTTAATAATCATCTTGTAATTTGGTTATGTAAATAAATCTTTATTTAAACATTTATGTAAAACAGAAAAGAAGAACAGATCAGAAAAATACGTTCCTACAAAGGTGATGCTTATTTCTAAAGAAATCTCTTCCAGCACACCTGCGATAGGAAAGTAGATAAAGAGATGTAGACACCGTGTGTAAGAGTAGAAGAGAAAATAGAATACATAAAATCGAAACAATAATATCGATATCCGATACTCTTATAATATCGGTGATTCTTAATAATGTTCATTTTACCGTAAATAAGCTACCTATTGATAGAATGTTATTAGAAAACATATTAGGAAACGGTCATGATTTCGATATACGATTGTGATATCGCGTTTTCTTCTCTTCCTTTCGGACAAAAGAAACTGTCGCGATTTCTGAAAATCCTTCGTAAATAAAATATTTTCCCAACATTTCAAAGTGTCACCTGGCAAAAACCGCAAATCCAGTGAAAACATTTGTTACGAAACAGCAAAGTTGGGTTGGCATTTTGACAGTTTTACCAGCTAGCTGGCAGTTTTATACCTGAAATTCCACAATAGGGCTCGTTTAAAACAGTTTTAGTCAGAAAACTGCAATAGGGATATGCAAGTAATTCAAAACGTATCCATTATTTAAATATACATTGTATAGGAGTCAAGAAACAAAATCATATTCTTTTTACATTTTTTAATGCATTACTTATTTTACAATTCATTAATTTGTGTTGCGTTTTTTGGTGGAACAGAACGCAAACTCTAAACGCGTCGTCTTCGACAATAAACTATGTGAATAAAAATCTATTCTTAGCAAAGTGCTTGAAATCTCACTAAGGTAAGTAAGTAAGTGCGATTTCTGCTTGAATAAAGCACAAAAATATGATTCGGGGCTACAAACAGATGTAAACAAAGAAGTTTTGTGAATGTGTAAATGACGTCACCTCATATGCCCGCGACAGAAACGGTCGTTTGAACTGTAGCAGAAAATTGTTGGAGTTTCATTTTTTTTTAGCAAAAAAATTAAGTTAAAAGCAGTAGTTGAACTTAGCTTTTAATACTTTTCTTGAGTTTATATTATTGTCTTTATAAATACATTTAGTGAAAAAAAAATACATGCATATTCCCTATTGTATAACAACATGCACTAATATAAAACGGGGTGCGTGTATGAACGTAAACGAAGCAAAAGGAGTATGTAAGGATCGTAGCAGGATGGCCTTCTGAGTTTCTGCCTACCCCTATGAGAAGAAGGTGTGAGTTTTATGTATGTATGTATGCAGTAATAATAATTGATATGGCTTTCCATCTTCTGCGGGTTTACATAGCAGTTAGATGGTCATACGACAATTTTTTTTCAAATTAATTGATACCTACTTATTACATTGCATTGTCTCATCCCTGTTTCATGTCTATAGGTATAATTATTACGATCGTGTGAAATGGCTTGCTCGTCGGTGACTCCCATGCGATTCCAATCCTTCAATTTGTGTCCGTATGCTGGAACGCAAAAACAGTTGCCATACAATAAAATCACCGTCCGTTCCATTTTTTTAGTCTTAAAAAGTTACGGTGTGATAAACCTGGCCGCGCCATGACTTCGGCCTCTCACTGTTGGCCGATCGTTTGGCTATGCAATTCCAATTCTCTTTTGTCAGACATGGTTCAACTGAATTTTAATTATATCCCTTTGGTAAGTAGGCTCGCCTTCATCCCGCCAATTATGTCTTTATGAATTTTTGTCCTTTGTGTAAAATATTCAAGTTAATAATTTGAACTGTGCGGTGTCTTCAAGGTTTATTGTAACAGTAAAATGAAAGTTGCATCCACTTACCAGAAAACAACACTCTATTCAAGTGTTGTTTTCTGGTAAGTGGATGCATACCGCAACCCAATCCGGTGATGGCACGTTAAATCAAAATTACATTTGTTTACATTGCGATAGATCTTTTCAATCAAAAAGGGGTCTTAACATTCATATTTCAAAAAAACATCGTCTTTGTATTAGCCAGAACGGCCCTGCTCTAAATTTAGACCCAGTTTCTTTACCGGCACCTGTTTCCGACAGTCCAAATTCTACCCCATTCCATTTGTACCTTAGTTAACTAAAAAATAATGTGCCTGTTATCAAACGAGTCCCGCGCGGCGCCAGGATCTCCGTCGCAAACCACCTTTCAGGCTTGATTAAAAAATGTGTGGAGAGCAACCAAATTGTAGACTGGCATAATCTCTTCCTTTTTTCGTATACCACTTTGCATGTCAAAAAAGATGAGGCTACTATTTCTCTAACCCAAAAAATCAAAAATAACTGTTTAACAAAAACATCTTCACCTTTTGATTCTCCCAAGAGGGGAACATTATCTAGAATTAAATTAATTGAAGGCAAAATTGCCGACGGGGATCTCAAAGGCGCCGCACGTCTTTTTTTTACTAACGACGTGTTGTCGCCTGATACTCCTGATACCCTTTCGGCTTTGCATTCGAAACATCCCCCGGCTCCCGTGATCCCGTATTTTTTCGACTCTCCTACAGCAGACCAGGCCTGCCTCGAAATCGAAGGCAAAGACGTTATTGACGCAATAATTTCTTTTAAAACCGGTTCAGCGGCCGGCCTGGACGGAATCTCACCCCAACATTTAAAAGATTTAACTTCTTATTCTGTGGGTGATGCAGGTGTGCAGCTTATTTGCTCTATTACAAAATTAATAAATTTTATGTTTTCAGGCAAAATCAACGCTGATATTGCCTCACTTTTATTTGGTGCTAATTTGATCGCCCTAACTAAAAAGGACGGAGGGATGAGACCCATTGCTGTGGGGTCAACTTTAAGACGTTTGGCATCCAAAATTGCGGTGAGACATATCAAATCTAAATTACAGTCTGTTTTCGAACCTATACAATTAGGATTTGGCACGAAAGGTGGGTGTGAGGCAGCCGTCCATGCCTTAAGAACCTACCTTTCGTATGATGATTGCGAAATTGTAGTCAAAATTGACGTCAAAAATGCTTTCAATTCAGTAAACAGGGATGCCATGCTGACAGAAGTTAAGAACAAAATTCCGGAACTCTATCAATACCTGCTTACCTGCTACGCAGAACCTTCAAAATTAATTTACCGTTCCCATGAACTTTCTTCGGAGGTCGGCTGTCAGCAGGGCGATCCCCTCGGGCCAGCAATTTTTAGCTTGGCTATAAATCCGATTATTCAAAATTTAAAATCAAAATTTAACGTTTGGTATTTGGATGACGGAACCCTGGGAGGCGATGTGGACACTGTGCTATCTGACTTATCAGATATTAAAACAAATTTCGAAAATATTGGTTTAGAATTAAATTTTAGCAAATGTGAACTCTTCATTCAAAAAACTTCTTACGGTTTGGATAATTTAAAATCCAAATTAAATTTTCTGGCACCGAATATCAAAATAGTAGACAGAAAGTCACTTTGCCTCCTCACTTTCTCCCATCTTTGAAGAATCTTTTCCTGATTACATTACTAACACTATTTCTAAATTCCAAAGTCACGCAAATTGTTTACTCGAAATCAGTCCTCATTATGCTCTTATAATTCTAAAGTTTTGCCTTTTTGTCCCTAAATTTACTTATGTGCTTCGCTGTAGCCCTTTTTGGAAACATCCAAATTTGCTTTCACCAATAGACGATTTAGTCAAAACTAGTTTAGAAACGATTTTAAATATTCAGCTCAATGAACCATCTTGGTTACAAGCATCCCTCCCTATTCGGTTTGGCGGTTTAGGAATCCGCAAAATTTCGAGTGTTGCTTCCCCAGCCTTTTTGTCGTCCACCCATAGCACGTCACGTCTCATAGGTAATGTCCTAAGGGCTTTGCCCACAAACTATGAGACTGCGGGCTTGGAGGATGCCAAGAATGCTTTTCAAATTGCTTGCCCGGGTAAAGAATTTCCAGACAACCTAAAATCTCAGAGGAGCTGGGACGATATTTATTGCGATTTAACATACAAATCGATTCTGAGCCGCAGTTCAGGTCCGGATCGCGCAAGACTTTTGGCGGTCGGAACCAGAGAGGCCGGTCATTGGCTACATGCCCATCCTTCTCCATATACCGGTACCTTCCTGGATCCGACCTCGCTTCGTCTGGCGACTGGTCTGCGGCTTGGGGTCACGGTATGCACTCCACACACATGCCCTTGTGGCACGGACGTGGACCGACTGGGTCACCACGGACTTTGTTGTCAAAAAAGTGCAGGCCGCTTTTCAAGACATGCAACACTTAATGACATAATCCGCCGGTCTCTTGCCAGCATCAATGTGCCTGCTCTTCTTGAGCCGACTGGCATTGTCAGAGATGATGGCAAAAGACCTGATGGTGTGTCTTTGGTCCCGTGGAGTTTGGGACGGATGCTTGTGTGGGACGCTACCTGTGTAGACACACTGGCACCGTCCCACCTCCAACGGACTACTTCTAAAGCGGGTGCAGCGGCAGAAAATGCCGAAAATCTGAAAGTTATTAAATATGGAGGCCTTGGCAGAGAGTACAACTTTGTGCCCTTTGGCGTCGAGACCCTCGGTCCGTGGGGTCCCAGTGCGCATAAGTTATTTGCGGAAATCGCGAAACGTCTAGTTGATGTAACTGGTGACCGAAAAGCTGGCGGCTTTCTCGGGCAACGCATCAGCATTGCAATTCAGCGAGGAAATGCCGCCAGCATCCTCGGTACAATGCCCCGAGGGCCTTTTTTAAGCTTAACTTAGTTTTAATTTAATTTAGTTAATGTTAATAATCATCTTGTAATTTGGTTATGTAAATAAATGATATTTTTATCCATTTAAAAAAAAAAAAAATGAAAGTTTAAAGTGTTACGGGAGTTTTTATATTTTTATCTGAATTAGGAAACTATGATGGTTATTTTTTACGTTTTTTGTAAAATTGTAGCTTTTATCTCAAACTTAATACGAGTACTACCCACTGACTGGGTTGTTAGCAGTAAAAAGAACGCAAATCTTTCATTATTTTCCTTTGAATAAACGAGACTCGGCTACTAAGCTAGAAATATTCTAGGATGAAAATAATCTACATAGGCAAGCCGCTATTAGGTCCCCCAACAACCCAGACCGAGAGTAAGACAAATGTATCACAATCACAATCTTCATGTTTTAGTGAGGTACATCATATGTCTTAGTCGGCACAGACCACGCATAAAGCCACTCTTGATGCAAACCATTTATTATCCTCCTCGCTAAAATATTGCCTCTGTAGATACGTCTTTTAAGTGGTTCCAAAAGAGCCTAATCTTGATCCCAAGTTTCTTCAGTCACAACTTTGTGAATAGCGTCTCTATTTCATCAAAAAGGTTTGTGGCTAAGTAATAACAGCCGCACGGGCCGATCGATCAGGTTAAGCTACGCTTGCCGCGGTTGGTCCGTGGATGGGTGACCATCTTTACATACCAAGACCCCTCCGTGCCTCAGAAAGCACTTTAAGCCGTTGGGCTCGGCTGCCATTTGTAGATCTTTGGCAGTCGTTACGGGTCGTCAGAAGCTCGAAAGTCTGACAACCAGACTTACCAAGGGGTATCGTGTTACCCAGTAACTGGGTTGTGGAGGTCAGATAGGCAGTCGCTCCATGTAAAATATTGGTATTCAACTGTATCCAGTAAGACTGGAAGCTGACCCCAACATAGTTAGGAAAAGGCTAGGCAGATGATGATTTCATCAAAAAGGTTTGTGTCGTAATGAGTCAATCTTGTAATATGTTTCAACGTTATCGGCCATTAATCATGGCTAGCAACAATCACTAATAAACAGGCGTAGTTTGAATAAATACGCGCCTTATTTACAGTTTGTGTTACTTACCTGCCTGTCAAAACCATGCCACACGCGACCCGACTACCGTTTGCGTAAGAAAAACAATTCTGTTTTGTAACAGGTTTATGGCAGGATAGAGGTATGAATACTGGAATAATATAACTTTCGTTAATATCCGGTGCGACTTCGAAGAAAAATAAATCTAACACTGTGTAGGTATAAGTAGGTACTTAACTTAGTGCAGTAGAATCCATAAGTACTTCTAGAAGCACATCAATAATTTTACATCAAAATTCAATTGCATCAGAAGCTAACATTTTTATTTTTATGACACGCAATAAGGCAACCTGTCCGTCAATGGATAACAAAGGAGACACCTTAGAATAGAATAGAATACTCTTTATTATGTACACCATAAAAATCCAAATATAAATGTAAAAGTTTTACATAGGGTGACAAAATAGGCGGTCATATCGCTAAAAGCGATCTTTTAAAGACAACCTTTGGATGGATTAGAGGGAAAGGAGAGACTGCAGGTAGTCTGTGGCGTACCATTTACACATATACAATAAATACATACATACATAAAACATATTAAACTTATCTATATAATCTGTTCAATAATAATCATGAAACAAGTGTTAAGAATAAAAACAAGTGCAAAAAACAAAAAATAAAAAATATGTTTAAGGAGAGAGATAGTGTTTTTTTACCATAATTTAAAAAATAGATAATGTGCTCTTTCATGACGTCATTGTATATCTTTTTGAATGAAAATTCACCTGTACCTAATTCAGTCAGAACACCTCTCCCTCTGAACTCCACCGCAACCCTCTCGGCCAAGGGCTTCGAGACAGTTGAACCGAATGGAACGATTATAGTACATCTATTTTAAGCCTCAGGCTACAGGCTACATATATATACCTGGTAATAAACTGGGTAACAAAATACACGCGATAATTAAGTGACATGTCACGCGGACATCACGCTAATATTAAACACAGTAAATATTTCGTTTCTAGGGTGACACTAAAATTTCAGGGCGAGTGTACCACACACTCGTCATGAAAATAGAATAGCGACTTTATGAAAAATAAAACAAAATGGCCAGCCCGTAGAAATATTAGCCGATCCATTTTTTTGTAAAACTCTCTGGCATTCCACCTGATGCTGGGGATTGACACCATTAGCAGCTCGCTTAAAGGCTCCTACATACTGGCGCGACTCGTCGCGCGACACAAAGACACCGCGTGTAGCACTACAAGCGGTGCCTTTGTGTCGCGTCGCGTGTTGCGCTTGTTTGTAGGAGCCTTTAAGCTCACTTCACCTAAATTTTCATGATGACATTTTTACTGAATAGATCAATCAGCAAATCATCGATAACCGACCGAGTAAATATTTTTTTTATTCATTTAAGGTTTGTGTAATGTGTAAAACAAGTCTCATCATCTGCCTAGCCTTTGTGTGTTGGGGTCGGCTTCAAGTCTAACCGGAAGCAGCCGAATACTAGTATTTTATATGAAGCGACTGCCTATCTGACCTCCACAACCCAGTTACTGTGTAACACGATACCCCTAGGTAAGACTGGTTGTCGGACTTTTAGGCTTCTGACGACCCGTAACAACTGTGAAAGAACTACAAATAACCGCCGGGGCTTAACGTGCTTTCCGAAGCACGAAGGGGTCTTGGTAGGTAAAGATGGTCACCCATTCACGGACCAAACGCGGCAAGCATAACTTAACCTGATCGATCGAACCGTGCGGCTGTTATTATTTCCCCACAACCCTTGTGTAAAACAAGTCTAATACCTACTTATTATAACGAGCGCAACTCTGTTGACTCGAGATACCTGCTAAAAGTTTTCCTATGCAAAAAATACACGACGTGTATTTATTTAACCTTTCCACACAATTTCTATTTTACCATCTCTAGGTGTTGGATTTCAATAAATCTCTTCTGAACATACACTTGTCAGGAAATGTATCCGTATATTTCTGCGTTATATGGCCACTGGTTGAAGAGTCGGACGGTCGAGCAAAATATTTATACCTTTCATACTACATTTGGAAGTCGGTATATTTTTACAACACCCAATTTATTTGGACGTGAACCGATGTGTAACAAGACCACTTTTTGGAAGTTTTTCATTCAGCTGATCTCATAAAATGATAATAAATTTCGTGACATCGTTCGTAAATATCTATCACAAATCAAAAACTGAACAAGGTACCTACTCGTATGTATATATTTGAACTTTCGGATATTGTCAAAATAAATTGAGTTATAAATCGACCTGCCTTGACCTTAAGCATAACTGATGCTATATAGTTTTTGCGCCATATAAAAGTAATAAAAACCATACACCATGGCACTGGTTACGTGTTAGCTATAAAAATAAAGGGGAATAGATTTCAGCGGTTATAATTGGCTGGTGCATTATTTAGAAAAAACGTATTTCCTTTTTAGACAAGTAGCTGTTGGTGGAGCTCGATCGCGTTACTTGATAAATTATGGAGTTGATCATTCGCGTGTCCATAGCCCCATTGCGGCTCTTTCAACTGGTTATTTCCTGTAATGAATAACGGCATGTGTTCCTGTCAGCTGTTTATATTAATTGCTACCGTATCGTTAACGTTCATCTGTAGTACATTTGTTATAATTTGATTGATTAAGTTTTAATTTTTTATGTTAATTGCTTTGAATAAGGGGCTAATTAATAATAGGGATGATGCCTGGGTAAAAAAAAAGAAATTGTATTCAGTCCGTCAGTCAGATAATAAAAAAAAATTGTCACGTATTTTTTGCTTTGTCATATTAATAAAAAAATACTTAGATAAAACGCATTAAAGTTGGAGAATGGGGGCTCGCTACATCACAATTCAGTATAAAATCTAGCAAGGCGTGACGTCAACAAATTTTAACTCAATGTATCGCCGTAATCTTTTCATTACGTAAACAATAAAAAATACGTGTCCAATATTTTTAATAATCTAACCGACGCGGACGGACAAAAAAAACTACGAAACCCTTCATTGTGCGTGGTCTGACACGCACTTGGCCGGTTTTCCACTTAGTTTTAATTTTATGGTATAGTACTTGTGGCACATTGATTACGTTTTTTTTTACCCAACGGGGAAGCTCTTGGCCTTCATCTCACCTGATGGTAAGTGATGATCAGGCTGATGGTGGAACCGAGCTTCACCCGTAAACTTCAACCATAGTGAAACTGGCTAACTTACCTCTAACTGCCGAACCATAACAATGCTGTTAACATTGTTGTTATGGCGATAGACATAGATAAGATGGTGGTAGCTAGCCTGACGGACTTAGAACAAACCCTACCACCAAACAAACCGAACAGAAAATTTTGCCCCCGCTGGGAATCGAACCCGAGACCGAGGTCTGAGGCAGATGTTCTGTACACTAGACCACTCAGGAGGCGGTTCATGGGGCAGGCGGTGCTAACCTATAAGACTCGAAACTCAAAGAATTTATTTCAAATAAACCAAATACAGGCACTTTTGAATTGTCAAGGGTTCGCTGAATCAGAAATATGAAGCTAGTTGCCCATTCCAAAGCGTAGTAGGTTCCTAAAGAGAAGAACGGCCAAGAAACTCCACGGATACTCTTTTAAACTAAAATATTGTTACTAAAATATTGGTTACATCATTCATGTTGAAATTATACATCTGAGAACAATGTAGAAAGACGTGCACGTTAAAAGTGTCCGTAATAAAAAAATAAAAAAAATTGATCCAACACACACGCCACCACCAGCGAGACATTTGAGTAAGCATGAGATACTCTCAGCCGCCAGGGCACATTCAAGTCAATTAAAGACGTAGGTACCCAGTAAATGGTAGATTTATATAGTAGGTACCAAATGCTCACACATGTGCCATGCAATTATACAATACTAAGAGAATGAATTTATACAATGCAAAAATAGTTTTTATGATCTTCAGCTCCACCAAATATTTTCGATAGCTAATCAATTAGTTTATGCCCTTGTGGAGCAGGACCAACGTTGAGCCAAGCATTTTTGTCAGCGACGTAATCCCCAAACTTATAATATGCTTGGTTGCATAGTGTGCGTTCAAGATTTATATTTAGATTAGTTAGAGTACCTATGTGGTATTTTATTGTAACATTTTAAACAGTACCCTATGAAGGATTTTTTTTTTTGAGCGTGGGAAATCATCAAATAACTTCTCCCGCTCTGGGCGGAGCGGGAGGGTGTGTCAGACTCTTACTGACTAAAACCCACCCGTATTCCTTCCTGTTGCCTGTGTTGCGGGGGCCTCGGTGACCCATAAGTACCGTCCCGCGACCCCGGCAGGCATCGGCCCTAGTGGACCCCTACCTATGTGCTGACGACATCCCTTTGAGGCGCGCGTGGAATACGACGCGCCGTCGACTTGGGCCTGGTCCTTACCGGACGGTGAGCTACCCATCGCTCACCGTCCGCAAGCCCGCGCCTACGGTGGCCGGAAATCCGCCCGGGATTCCCGACGCCCTGGGCGTCTCCTGCGGCGGCTAGGGGCGAGAGGGCGCGAAATTTGCCTTTCCCTCAACCGTCCCGCCTCCTTCTTCGCGAGCATTACTGCTTCGCAGAAGGAGGTGACGGCTGCCCATGCCCTCTCGCTCCGTACCATGGCCTGAACCAGGGCCGGACGCGAGAGGTCTCGGCCGCCGATCGCCTCCACGAGGACACGGCGGTGCTCTGACCAAGCCGGGCAGACCTCCATCGTATGCTCCACCGTGTCCTCCGGGCGATCCACACAGTGGTGACACCCGGACGATTCCCCCCGCCTTATCCGACACAGGAACCTCCCGAAACTGCCGTGTCCGGTGAGGACCTGCGTCAGGCGGAAGGTGAGGACGCCGTGGCGCCTCTCTAACCACTCCTCAAAGAGGGGACTTATCGCCATAATCTTTGCGTGCCCAGCACTGGGTTGCGACAACCGTACTTTCCATGACGCCAGGAGATCCCGCCGGAGCTCCGTCCGCTGTGCCGCGATTTCTCACGGCAGCGGACTTACGCCCCGGCGTTTCGCCTCCTCGCGCCACTCCCATAAGTGCGCGAGGACTTTTGCCTCCAGATCCCATGGCGGCAATCCGGCAAGGAGGCTCGCTGCCTCACACTCCTGTGAGGCAGCGAGCCTCCTTGCCGGATTACCGTGCGGTATCCCCGGACCATCCGGATGGCCATGACCCTTTGGGCCACGCTCAACCGGCGGGCTGGCCGCAGCGCCAGAGAGCGCGCCCATACAGGAGCCCCATGTAGGATGAGTCTACTTTAGCCAGTCTGAAAACTGGTTGAACGAACTCTGTCTTTCAACTCTTTTACTGAAAAGACTTACATTTTTCTTATGCATTTCGTTTTTTTTTTCCATTTAATACTAAAAACTGCTAATGCAGTGAACCAATTTTGGACCGATCCGCTCCTCTCCAGTCCGCCCAGCTCCACGTCAGTGGAAATTCATCCTTATGGTTGACAACGGCGTTGGAGTCAATGACCTTTTCCTCTGCTATTACTACGATAGAAAGGTGGCTGAACGGATATGGATGAAATTTGGCCCATAGTTAGTTAATAACCTGGATTATCATTAGGATACATTTATTCCGGTAGTACGTTTCCGTGGGATAATTTCCGACCTTTACGCGGGCGAAGCTACGGGCAAAAGCTATTCATTTTGTAATTTTAACAGTGTAAACAGTTTGTTGGCCATTAAAGAAAAATAAATAAATAAATAAAAAAAAATTATGTAAGAAACTTCAAAAGGTCGGATACTATTTTTCTCATGAACGATTCTATAATAGAAATAATATAAATTGATTCTAAGAAAACCAATAAAGTTTACATACGCAAATAAAGACTGATAAACAGTCTCATCTATTTTCGGAATAGCAAAGAAATCAAGACTACATTCCGAGGGTTGAAAAATGACACTAGGACCGGACTGACGACCGATCGAAAGTCCCCTGGCTACCAATTATACTATGCTTTCATTTGTAGGTATTTGCTTCTGCCGAATTCTCTTCTCGATTTATCGCACCCGACCGAAACACTGCGTCATTACGTTTTCTCGCTCGATTTGGTAAATTTGGTCGTGCCCACATACCACATTCATTACTGTATGTACATGTGGCCTAGCGTGAAACCGTTTGATTGAATCTTTGTGTTCCTTTTGTGTTTGCGAATAAAGAAAGGACTCTATTGTTTGTTATTTGCTTTTTATATGTACATATTTCGCTTTAGATATAAATCTGTTGGTGAAAGTGTGGGGAAACTTTCAAGTTTGCCCATAGTTTTATTAAAATTTGAAGTAGATTTTATGAGAGTTTGAAAGTTTATACGATGGGTAGTAAAGTGAGTCATTATATGAACTGACAGCTATTTGGCGAGCCGCCCAGTGTGCGAGGAGCGGTGTTCATTATTTCATAGCATGAACGTCTCCTAATTGGAAAGGAAAACAAGTGAAGTGAGGTTTATGTCTTGCTGACCATGGTTTTATTATTGTTATTAGTAATTAACTGTTTATTTATTTTACTTCGATGGTGCTAGTTTATCATTGTAGCTTCTAGTTACAGCTATAGCTTTATAGCTATGTGTAAGCGGGCACGCCCTTTATGCCTGGAGGCTTTTATTTAGGTATTAAGTTCTGTTTACGTTTTTATGTTGTAATTTTTATTTCTGCTTGTTTTCATTGTTTTGTTGGTATATTGACGTGTGCTAGCTAACATATCGTCGGTGATATTCTGAAACCGCGGAACTAACAGTGTTTAAAACCGCGTACTTACAAAAGTAGCAAAATCGAGATTTGGGATTTTCTAATTCATTAATACATATTTTACAAAACTAATGCCTACAATATTAAGAGGAATTTGACAATTTAAAAGTTTAAACAATAGAAAGTCAAGTGGTTTAGTAAATATTACGTTTTTCCTCGTTCCTGTAAAATTCACTGCACCTACCTTACGCGGTTTTAAACATTGTTAGTTCCGCGGTTTCAGAATATCATCGACGATATGGCAAGTAATTTAATTTAATGTTTTGTGTATCGTAGTGTTAATTACTTTGCATACGATTTGTATAGAATCGAGTTTATCTAACTAAACAGACAGGTGTGCTGCTGGGGAGTTTGCTGCGCCACTTCTTCCCAGCTAAAGCACTAGGAAGTGGTGAAGGGCGGGCGTTTTTGGGGGACCGTCTTATGTATTTTTGACGTTCGAAAAGTGCTGATTTATCTAAATATTTGTTATGGTCGCGAATTATATGTATGTATTTGTCATGGTCACGAATCATATTTTGATCTAGATACAACCTAACACTGACCTGAAAATTGCAAAAAACGTAAGAAATCTTAATTTCGCGGGCTAGTTTTGCGCATCCACCTTTAACAAAATTAGTTGGTAGTAGCCAACTTTGTACCTACCATAACACCTTTTTAATTAATATTAAATTCTAGTCTATTTAATAATAAATTAAAATTTTAATTTTATTTTATTTAATGTCCAATAAAGTCTACCTATTCTATCCCATTTATTCCCATGGCTGTCGTAAAAGGCGACTAAGGGACTTACTAGAGAATGGGCAGCAGCGTTCTCTATGCATATTAACACCATACTGCGATCGCCAACCCGCCTGCCAAGCATGGCGATTTTGGCAACCCCCCCTCCAAAAGTAATTGGGGGAGGCCTATGTCCAGCAGTGGACGTCTTTCGGCTGAAATGATGATGATGATGATGATGATGAAAGTCTACCTATATAATATTTTATTAAAGTGATCCCCATAAATCACCGAGATAAACTCGCTTTACATACTTACTGATAGAAAATTATTTTATAATACAAAATCCATTAGGTATCAAATGTAAAACGTTGGTAAACAGTTTCCATTATTAAACACATACATATGTTTAGAGCTCATACATAATTTAATGTAACTACGAATTATAGTCGCGGTTCTGATAAATAAGCCTCTTTACGTTTAAATATCACCATGTTTCATACCTATGTAATTCCCAAAACGGTGGGCAAACGTGTAATCGCGGTTGGATTCAATAATGGTGCTTAAAAGGGATGGCTGATTATGATAACGTGTACCTACATTTTTGTATTACATTTATTAAGTGCAGACTGGCGCGACAGGCAGCCGACACACAGCGCAACACGTTCCATGAAGTTTTCATTAAAATTGTGTTACTAGTGACGCGTCGCGCTGTCGCGTCGCACCTGTCTGCGGGAGCCTTTATGCCTCTGTTTAGCTTGCTGTACCTACAATAACCAGTTAACTTTTTATCTAAGTAGATACATTAACCCTGTTAACCCTGTACCAAAATGGATATCTAACAAGAGATAAAACTCAGGCAATACTGCTAAGCATTTAAGGTTGACGTACACGTATCAAATCGGAAAGGGATCGTCACCGTATCAACTCGAGTCATTCGATATTCTTTGTATGAAACTCCCTACTGCAACGCACACTAATCGGAGTCATAACTAATTACCTTGCCTTGGGACACGCTCACGAACCGTGATGCGATGCGTGGTTAACTTGCAGAGCATTCGTCTCTCCGTACCCGAGCTTACGTCTCTTCGTCCACCCTTGCCCCTCTCAACCGTCCCGCGGCCTGCTTGCAGCGGTCGGCGAGCCGTAAGCGCGGCGTCGCCTAGCCGTAGTCGAGTCGACGTATCGGAGCTGCTGATGCGCTTTGGTTACGTACTTACGTTAGATTGACGCCTGTTTGCCGGCGAGGTTAAAAGCGATACGGTGTCGATCCCTTTCCGAGTTGATATGTGTGCTATGACCTTTATTAGGAAGGTATAAAGACTTATCCAAGAACACTGTGGAAAAAGGAGTCTGGTACAAAACTCTATGTTAACATTCAACTAGACAGTTTTCTACATAGCCAGTGTTAGTACTTACAGATGCTATACCTTTAACGGAAACCTCACACTATTATTGAATAAAATACTTCCTTATTGTTTTTTTTTTTTTTTACTAAAATTTTAAATGAGTTCAAGTTCAAAAAGCCTGGCAATAATTAATTGCGATGATTGTTTAAGGCTGACACCCTCTCGGTGGAATGTCAGCCCTAAACAGGTAAAAGACTATAAAATCAAGGAGTTTAACATCGAAACTGCACCAGCGCAATCGCTGGTGTCAGTGTTCCGATACCGTACTGGGTACTCACTACATCTAATCTTACAAGTTATAACACCAATTGTCACTGATTATAAGAGCCTTGTCCTTAATAATCATGAAACATCTACTGAAAAGTAAACTATAGGCCTTACTTATAAAGTCTTCTTTCCCCCAGCTGATAACGGAGATCAACGTGCAGTTGGCGTTGTTCCGCGACCTGCTGATCCACATCGGTCAGCCGCATGACACGCCCGAACTGCGCGAGCGCGTACGTCGACTGCGCCGCGCATGCGTAGAAGCCACCAAGACCACCAGCGCACTAGTTCTACCTAATTGTAAAAAGTTAGTATAGTTTTAGTTCTCTAAAGAGTGACGATAAGTACTTATCGACGCGGAATCGGCTTGAGCCGGTCACAAAGAGCTTTATGTCCATGCAACAAAAGCGAAAAAAACGTCATTCGGCTCCTTTAGATTTGGACGACGCGACTCGACACCGTACCGAACTTAGAGCGACAAGTGATCCGAAGAAAATCCGGTGAAGTGATACTTGATCAGCGCAAGCCGATTTCGCGCCGATAAGTGTAGTCACTCCCTAATTATTAATAAACGCAGGCTATTGTAAACAACTCAGTGGTTCCGAAGTACACGTATATCACCCCTCATCTGTCTACTTTATTTAGGACAGTACCGGTGGTCTAATGGTTTTCACATACAGTTTCAGTTATAGTGCATCATTGTGCCAGAAAATTACCGAGATTCATCACTATCTACGCCATATCGATACGAGTCTCAAAGGAATAACCCGTATCAAAAGAACAAAGTAGATTTTGTATCATCGAACGAAGCATGGTTGTACCCTTCCTTCAATTTCCATTTTCATGAGTAGCAATATAAAACATAGATATATATATATATTGAAAAACACCTAGTTCACCGCTCACCGAGATATGAAACGGATCCTATTTCATTGCACATTCCGAGAAATCGATCACGTAGAAGATCGAGTAGAAATTTCCGATATCTCAATTTGAGAAGGGTTTAACCGTAGTTGTTTATTTATTTGCGGGTACTCTGTCTCTGACAGAACGGATGCTTTAAATCAATATTGAAAGGCGGCTTAACCTTGTAATCTTATAACGTAAATATTAAATTACATAATGTAGAAAAAAAGATTACCAAGTGATGCGAGCGTCTGAATCAAATCCCTTGTGGCCCCGAATCTGTGTCTGCCGTTCGATTAATGCGCCATCTCAACTAGATAAATGGCTGCCCGTTTAACACAAAACAATACATTTCGTATTATTCACTAAAATAACATAAAATAATAATTTACTGTACATTTTGCCGCTGTTTATATGACAGCGTATTCAGTCGAAATTTTGTCTTTAAAATTGTAACTCTTTTGTTCCTGCTCGCTCAGGGATTTCCTGAAACGGCACGGTTTGGCCCCCTGGAGTTTCACCATTCCATTATTCTGCTTTATGTTATACAAAACATTCACCTTAATAGATAAATCGTGTCGTAAGCCTTCTACAGACACTGTAGACTGTAATACATGCTGACACCCGGCCATTTGCATTTCAAAAGGCGGACCAATTCGCCGTCTCTGATGTCAAATCCGAAAGATACCTAATTACATCACGAAAAGTTTTAGCATTTCACTGCAAATAGAGTGGAGAATCTGAACTATCACCCATGTTTTGACTAGAGAGATTGATGGAGAATTAATATAAGTTTACGAGTTTTATCCTCGTTCGATTTAATTTATTCACTGAGCGGTCTAATAAAAGAGCCGGCCGGGATTTATAACTTTGTATCAATGAGTCTTATTCCTAGAATTCACGGATTAGAGAAAACGAGTTGAATTTAATTTTACTGGAGTTTTGTAATATCGAATGATTGGAAATAAATTGTAACTGTGAATTCTTTGAAGATTCCTTCATTAAAACCTGTTTCATACGTTTTCGTTGCGAGGTCTTTATTACAAGTACCGAATTTATTGGAGGATCACTCAATGTCAGTAAAATATTTTCTTAACTCCGCATGCTCGTAGCTGCATTTTACCCAGGTCTTACGGCCCTAGATAATTCTAAAACTACTAAACAGTCTACAATAACAAGCTCTCTCTACAACTTAACAACTACTTAAGTCTGCCAAGTTTTACTGGCTCCAAAATTCTAGTGGCTATCCTAATCCAGCGCAGCATTTTGGACAAATAAAAAGTGTAGATAATTAGTTTAAATAAATTGACTGCGCAAGAAGTAAATAGTTGGTTGTCTAGATGGGTCCCGAACCACTTTCTAGTGGTTTCTTTACTTCTGTAACGAATTACTGTGTTCTGCTACATGTGACTTTAAGTACCGAAACGTTTGACCTCAAAAGCAACTTAATTTAAAGCTGTTCAACTTTTCTTTTGTTTTCCATTCGTTTGTCTTTTTGGTAAGTAATCTCCAGGGAGACTGAATAATTATCTACTTCGTGGTAATTTCAAACTATATTGTCCACATTCCTACTACTTCGTATCGAAACCTATTTTAAACTCGATACGTTTTTGGCGCAACACGTAGTTTGAATTGTTTGAATATGACAATTGGCTCGCCGCACGCTGGATCGAACATCACCTTTTACAGAGCTTCGAAGTTTTAAGTGTCGTTTTTATGGTTCCGTAGTAAACAAGGAACCCTTATAATTTCGCCATGTCCGTCTGTCTGTCTGTCTGTCCCCGCTGTAGCTCAGAGACGCTTAGTACTGGAAAGCTGTAATTTGACATAGGCACACATATTAATCACGCCTACAAAATGCTGAAATAAAATCTAGAAAAATATTTTTTTTAGTGTACCTCCCTGCACGTAATGTGGGGATGATTTTTTTTCGTCTACCCCATGGTGTGGGGTATCGTTGGATAGGCCGTTGAAAAATATTACGGGTCTGTGAACACCACTTATCAATTCAAGGATCCGCTTGCGTAATATAAAGCATTAAAGAGCAATTTTTTGTTAGAGTCAAGCCCTGCCAGCTAAATGGCTGTTTATGGAGATGTGAAAAAAAAATCATGACAGTAGTACATATAATGAAATTAAAAGGAAAACTGTCACAGCTAAGTGGGCTTTACAAGTTAACGAGTAATAGTCGACCAACTTAAATTTGCAGTTGGAGTATTGACCGTGGCATATATCGATGTATGGGAAAACATGTTTTTCAACTACAATGTTAAGTTTGTTTTTGGGATAAATTCATCCCAACTCCCCAACTACGGAACCCTTCATTGTGCGTGGTCCGACACGCACTTGGCCAGTTTTTTTTTTTTGGGCTTGAAACATTTTCTATTTAGTATTACTATGGTCAAATACATCACAAAAAGTAATTTGGCTTGTAAACTAAGGACAATTAATTTTATACTTATTACTTATATACACGTCATTACTACTACTTATTGCTTTTATGTGCCTACAGTTACTATTTATTCATAAAACAATATTTCTGTTGTCTTTCATATTAAAACTATTATTGTGAAAAATAAGAAAAAAAATATTCTATTTTCGACGATAAAAAAAGACGCGCCCGTATTTCCCGTAATATGACGAAAGTCAAAAAAACAAAAAAATGTCCTATTAGTCTATTTTTTTCCGTCTGTAAGGATATAGTGCAAAATTTTGCAGTTCCAGAGATATCCTGATTTTCATACCTGCACCATACATATTTTTCGTAAAAAGTCCTCAGTTTTCAAGCCAAATTACTTCATGTGACATATTTAACTATAGTAATAGTAAATAGAAACCATTTCAAGCTCAAACCGACACTTAAAACTTCGTAGCTCTTAGTCTTCGAATCGTGATTTTCGATCCAGTGTGCGCCGCCTATTACACACTACAGACACAGGTCCGAATACCGTTTTGGCGCGACGGACATGGGATGACCCGTTGAGAATTCAAGCGTGATGTGTGCACAATGAATATTTCCTACCTTTCGATCCAAAGTAACACACAAAACCACATCTAGTCCCATTTCTATATATCTATCTTGCTTCAGACCTCTCCGGATTATTTCATCAAAGCGAGAAGCTATTTAATCTAACTTTTAAATGAAGTGAAACTAAACCCACTGGTACAATCTTGATTACTTTCCATTACTCTCTACAAATTTTCAGAAATCCTATTCATGTTTAGGTGTATTTATGGGTTCATTCACGTGAAATAGCCTTTTAAATAGCACGTTAGTTTCGGCGCGTTGCGGCGCGCGTATATCATTTTGGGGAACCTCCTAAACATCTTTATGTGGTGAATGTGAAGAGTTATTTGTTATGCAGGTCAACGAGCGACGGCTGCGCGGAACAGCCTCAGCTGGTGCTACTGTACTTCATGGCACAACTCCTGCTGCGGGAGCTCGCCAAGTGTCATCGACTTGTACAGCTCGTGCCAATGGATATGACCTCGTATTATGGTATGTTAAGCTATGAAGCTAACCAACCTCTGAACGTATTTGAATAGTTGCTGAAATCATTTTGACGCTAGGAAATCGTAGGTGAATTTTGAAACGGAAATACTTGTATATCCGTTTCGTAAAAAAAATTGCCTAATATTTTATTCTAGATTTAAAGGTCGCAAATTACGTTAATGATGCGTAACGTCAACGTCGGGCTACTGATAACTTCTATAACTTTATCCTTATTGACTAGAATAAATATTTTTCGAAAAGATACACTGTAGGTACCTGTTGATAACCCGACTACGGCGTAGCAAGTAGCAAAGAAATTTTATTTATTTACTTGTGCATATGAAATAAGTTATGTACATTATCCTAGGCTGGCGTGGGAAAAAAAATTGCCTCTAAGAAACCACTGAAAAATAAATTACTTACAGACACACATGTATCTCCATCTAAGTGTGGTCGAATATACCACACTATTATTTCCCGAGGGTGTCGTAACAACTGAATAAAGGATTACACCTGTATTAGAAGAATGGTCGGCAGGAACCACTTATGTATTAATAACAACATTCTGAACCCAATCCATCTGCCAATTGTAGTCATTACTGCAATATCTCCCAAGGAAGATTGTTGTGATGGTAAAAGGGTAATTTAGAAGAGGACATTCGTCACGATGACGTAGAAGTTAGCTTCTATAGCTGCTGGTAGGGCTTAGGCCCCGGCCAATAATTACCAATCTTGACAGGCCATCTTTTATTATTATCTTCTAGTCCCCTATTACGACGTCGAAGAAAAGTATTGTCTTGCATGGCCTAAATATTCGTCTGACGCCTAACGACCGCGCTGAAAAACCGTACACCGATGTTTTCTTATAAAACTGTTAATTAATTATTCAAAAAAGTTAGATTATATTTTTGGTTGATCCGCAAAATTTTATAATACTGTTCTGACTTCTAATTATGCTAGAACAAAAAAGATATTAGCATATCAAATGAAAACAAAGTTTAAACATTTCCAAAACATTGTTGGTATTCCCAAATTATAAATTCATTTGTAACAAAAGTTTTTTCTTTTGAGATGGTTCTGAAAGGAAACGAATTCGTAGAGTATATTAGAAGCAGGTGTTTATCTTCCCTCGCTTAGAGGCAACTGAGGGTAATGGGATGACAGACAATAAGTGGTTCACCTGTCGATTAGATAAAACGACCCGTTTCCGTTGCTCTTAGAGATTTGGCTAACGGTATTGGAAAACTGTGTATCAGGTATTGGTTTTTAATTCACCTCATTATGTCTGTTTGATTACCACACACTTTGATTTGGTTTTTGCACTAACTTATGGTCATTCAAGTGCTTATCTTAACGACCAGCCACTTAACACTTAATTGAAAACATTTTTTTGATAACCAAAAGCCACACTTTCTTTCTACTGCGAATAAATTGAACAACAAAAGTACCATTTTAATAGGGTGTCGCCGCAAGCAATTAATGGCAATTAATCACTGCTAAAGACACCAACCGCAGTGTTCGACTTGGCCAGAATTTCGGGGAATAATGTTCCTTATTTTCCCCGGTTCTGAGTAACATTACCGGTTCTAAGAGTAACAAGATCTAAGATATTTACGACACAATACCTGTGAACATTAACAAAAGCGGGTGGTGCGGTGATGTTCGATTGAATCTGTGTCGGTACTAGTACCTACCTGCAATTGCATTGAAACTCAGCCCAGCTTTACAGACTGTTCGTATAAGTTTAATCTCCCCTTTGAAAGCCTATTCAGTTAGAATCTGAAGATAACACGGAGTTGGATGTCGTTTGGATTTCGATTCCAATTTTTATTGGAGCTAGATGTGAGCTTAGTTTTCAACTCTACTATTGTTAAAGTTGGGACGCTGGAGCAATTGAATCTCATGCGAGTATATTTAATGCT
Source organism: Atethmia centrago (assembly GCA_905333075.3). Lineage (NCBI taxonomy): Eukaryota > Metazoa > Arthropoda > Insecta > Lepidoptera > Noctuidae > Atethmia > Atethmia centrago. The sequence goes on from HG995367.1 coordinate 23,294,897, forward strand.
TTTTTATTTACTTATACATTTATCAAACAAAACGTAATATTTTAGGGGCTGTTAGCCAAAGTGGTGTACAACAATAAAGCGCTAGTTTTTGCACTGAATTCCAAAAATAGGTTCAGTGTATATTCTATCCATTTCCAATTTGTTATTTGTTTTTCCAACAACAAAATATTTAGAATTGGACTGCATGGATTTTGTGCCAAAGCTTATATGAAATCACATTTATAACACCTACACTCATACAGGGCTTTCTATGTGAAATGGTGGCTAGTGTGGGCGGGACTGTTAGATCTGAAATTATACAGCGCTGCAGACAGTCGCAGATGAGATTTATTGCAATATTATACCTACGTGGCGTCCCCTGAGCTGAAATAGTGAAGTGCGGTAACGCTTTTGATATTGCTCAAAAGCAAAAAAATCACACATTCACATTGATAATTTTTTATAGCTAAAAAGATAAAGACACTGATTAAAATATGATATACTTACACCAATTTGTTTATATGAATTCCTTTGAATAGAAAAACGGAATAGCACTCTTGATATTAACCAAATAAGGCCGCGTCCTAGCCAAAAGCAATAATCACGCACTTTTATATGAATATGACATACTCAATCAATCGCGCTTGTTTCGCCATGATTCATACAAATGGTTGCGTCGATCGCGTAATCGCGCGATCATACATCTTTTGGTTAGGACGCGAGGTAAGACTTTTAATGTAGTAAATAAAATACCTTCTTATCTTTAAATACCCAATATTTTGCTACAACAAAAGCTAGCCCGAAAAAGCAGACCTTAAACAAAACAATATATTTTTTTTGTACCTAGAATTACACCAAGAACTCTGATCTATCCAGGAATTTACAATGTCTTTAACGGTTTGTTTTCCGCAGAGAATCGGGCGGGTCCGTCAAACTTCGGCAACGTCATCAGTCAGATCCTGCTCTGCAAGCAGATCACTCCTGACTTCAACCAGGAGGAACTGTGCAGCATCGTGAAGGACACGCAGGAGATCACCAGAATAGTCAATGATATACAGGAGTATTTACCGCAACATGAAAATTTGAATCACTTAGGTAAGATAATTCTTGAATCGTGAGCATTTTTGTTCAGGAAAGGTGTTGGTATACCACTTTTAGTACCATAGTTTCAATTGCTGAAGTAATTATTTGTCAGGCCTCAACTTTTAACAGCTAAATATTATATCAAGAGAATACTCTTGCCCACCTAGCAATGGGAGTACACACATTATGTATTTAGATAGCGAAGGTTGGGCGTTTTGGGGGACTGTCTTATGTAATTTTGACGTTCGAAAAGTGCTGATCCTCAGCCTAGTTTGAATAAATGACTTTTGATTTTGATTTTTGATTTTAGCCATGTTTTGTGTGGTGATTTAAAAATATTTTTAAATCACCCACACAAAACATGGCAATTACAAATCAAAAATATCAATTATCAATGTAAAACAATTTCATGTGGCCGCTTTATACAACCACTTTCCAACAAGTACGAGTACATTGCGAACCATCCCGTATTAATTTGTAATTCCAGTGAATTCGGTGCTTACTGCTCTCAGGGTTTTAATTTATAATAATATTCAGATCAGACGTGAAATCAAATGCATATAATATGCATTATATTTCGGGGAGCGTCGTTCTACGGCCATTAACTTTGAAGCGATTGTGCTTTTAATTTCGAACGTAAATGCCGGAAGGAGTTTCAGTCTCTGCGGCGTGGCCATTGTTCTTCACACCTCCCGTCGACACAATACTAAAGTACATTTGCTGTGGCAGGTTAACGCATTACTGACAAAACGAGGAACACGGAACCCTATTTAGCTAAAAGGATTACCAGCACCGCAACATCTCTGCGTCTTTTCATTGGCATTAAGAACACTCTGTAGCCAAGTGCTGGAAAAATACTCCTTTATACTCCACTGCGCTGCTAAATATCTACTTACGGAATAAAGCTGTTCCCTCCAACGTAATCTATGTAGTTACAGACTATTAACGCTGCGAAAGCCATTTCCGTTGAAGTTATACGCACAACTGGGAAATAACATGCGCAGTCATGGCTAAGTGCGAATGATCACCGCTAAATGCGAATTTGTGTAAGGTGTGTTTTGCTAAGAAAAATAATTCCAAGTTAAGGCTACATTCCCCGCTCATTATGAGGCTAATCAAGTATTAGGGTTTGTATTAATCCAAGAAGACTGTGTTATACGAAACAGTGGAAAAGTAACTTGATTAAATTAAGCACATATAAGAACGAAGTACAAGATGTTACTAACACCGACGCAGCAAATGTGTTACGTGACAGCCAACCAAACTATCTCAAACACTCAACACAAATAGTGATTTAATATTTCATACGTTATACATTCACAAACGAACGTGAGTAACAGTCTGCGTCTTTTACAGAGAGCAACATCGCGCTGAAGGGCGACGACGTCAACGGACTGTGGAGGAACAAGCGAAGAGGATCCTTGTACAAAGGCATGGGAGTGCTTTGTTGTGTGTCGCGGCCCAACTACCTCTGAGGGTGACAGGTCTCGCCCACGCGGCGGCTCACCCCCGAACAAGCCATCACCTCCACGGGATGATATTAAGACTGCTACCAACCAGTGACTCGAGTGACAGTGAATGACGCTACAAACTATGCGCAGAATGGGTCCATTACATTGTTTAATTAGTAACTGATTAGCGAATTGAAATATTCACAGTGGTTGACTTGAAATCGTATTATTATCACGTAAATGTAGTTCAATTATAATTAGGTATAATAGACATGTAAGTACTGCATACATTCATGCATAGAGTTAATTATTATGAATTGCCTGGAATGGGATCAATTGCGTTTAAGTAGTATATAATACAAATAATTAGTATTGTTTTGCACCATATGTCATTGCATTGATTGCTGTGTCGTGTTTATAATTTCCATTTTGTATAAGTTAACTTTATTTCTGAATTTTATTTTATAATCTATCTTTTGTTTTGTAGTATCTATTTTATGTTTTAGGTATTTTTCCATCCCTCACTACATTATTTATAATATAGAAAACTATCTCGTATGCTGTTAGATATTCAAAATAGCCTAATGTTTCAATACGTTCATTCTAGTCGGGTCACAACTTCCATCTCGTCTTTGTCCTACGAGTTTGTGACTTTAATGTTTTCTAGTCATTTTTATTAGAGTAGTAATAGATATCAAACCTGTAAATTGTATTATTTGTTTTTCATAGTTTGATAGATTTTAGTGCATTTCTAGTTTTAACTTGACATCTCGCCTGTATTCCGCGAAGGGGAAGGCAGAGGTGTACCCAGAGTACACCCATTTCTAGCTAGTTATGTTATAAGTAGGTACCAGGGGACAAGAATTTCAAGTTTTATCTACCAGAATACTAAATATTAGCTCATATTAGAATACTTCAAGTACTGTAATGCTTTATTTTAATCGATGGCCTAGTCATTGTCGCGTAAATTAATCTTGAATATTCTAGTCAATTATTGTAATACCATGAAATTGTTAAGTTAATTAAATTAAGCATGCTACACATAATTAACAATTAACTAATAGATAAATAACGTAATACTTTTTAAAGGTAATTACAGGTTTTAAGCCGAAGACACATCATAAAAAAAACATCGTGTTTAATTTTCCTAGTTTTAATTTTCATGAATATGAAAAAACTTTCCTTAAAATTAAAGAACTTGCTGTTTTTTGCTGCCCCTATTTAAATTAAAATTTTCTGTAACATAGAAAAAAAAATAACTAAATAAGCATTGAATATTTTTGGTAGGTATCCTTACTACTATCTCATCACGTCTCGTGAATATAAGCCAATAACACATGTGTACCGCATCGCATCATCCTCAGTAACGCACCTCGCATAATACTTATTGTGAAACGTCGACGTTTTCTTACTTCCTGCGTGTCACGCTCGCGTGCTACGCTTATAAACCATAGATGAAGCGATGCACGATGCAGATTTTTCATTATGTGTGCTCGGATTTACTCAAACGTTTTGTACATAATTAATTAAATTGTTTAACTTTTCAAAATATGCCTTCAGTGACACCAAATCTTATGCAATCTTAGTTAAAATCTAAGTTTCCAACTCCACTTACCTAAATATTAAGAATTTAATAGCTTATTACGTTACGCTTGTATCTCAATCATTATTGTATTAGTAAAATGTTGCCTAAATATGTCTTTATTTAAAAAATAGTTATTGGATAAGATATAAAACAATAAGTATGTTAAACGAGTGGATATTAATTGTTATATTTACATCTGGAACATTTATTTTAATGTAGTGCACTGCAAAACACAGGTACCTAATAAATAAATTAATGAATTAAGTAAATTAGTAGAAATCACGCAATTAGAGACACGATATCATTAATAATTATCAATAGGCACACGACACGTAGACAAAAAGTATTCGTTTATTTCTTTACTGTATGTACTTCATCTGTTACTTATATTAAATCATGTAGCCTAACGGTGCAATTTGTGTAATACACTAATTATGATAATCCACTTTCTAAAGTGAAGACTGTGATATACTCGTAATATATTAAATTATTATTATAGAAGAAAATAATTATGCATTAGTAAAAACGTAATTGAATTACAACGCAGTTTTAATTACTTTGTGACCCCAATTTAAACTGTAGGAGTTCATTTTAGATGCACAACTCGTTAAAAGGCTTTACAAAGTCGCGTGAGCCGCGAGCCTGTACGGTCGGACGTATTAACTTAGCTTAGTGCTGCTACTGATCCTCTAAACTCTACAAAAGCATATTTTATTTTTAAACATAAACTCTAATTTATGCGCTACCTGTTTCTACAAGAGAATCTGAATAAATTAAATGTGTTTGACCATAGACCAGAGCAGTGGTGGCCCAGTGGTAACGGCTGCGACGAACGAGTTGTAGGTCGTAGGCTCGAACCCGGACAGGCGCTTTACTTTGTGTAAATTATTTCATTACCAGTGCTCTCAAAACGGTGAAGGAAAACATCGTGAGGAAACCGGCATGTCCTAGAACCAAAAATTTGAAGACATGTGACATCTACCAACCCGCACTGGGCCCGCGTGGTGGATTACGGCCCACTCCCTCTCACAGAGAGGAGGCCTGTGTCCCAGCAGTGGGAACATTATAGGCTGATGATGTAATGTAATGACCATAGTGTCATCGGTTTTCTGAAAGACTAGGACTAGGTTTTCTAGGACTCTGTCTGCGAAGAAGCACTGTACAGTCATCATCGTCATCTGCCTAGCCCTTTTTCCCAACTAAGTTGGGGTCGGCTTCCAGTCTTACCGGATGCAGCTGATAACCAGTATTTTACATGGAGCGACTGCCTATCTGACCTCCACAAACCAGTTACTGGGTAACACGCGAAGAAGCACTGTACAGTATTATCAATTATAATGCCAATCATTTTAAAAGCGTTAAATTATTGGCATAACCATTAACAATACTGTATTGCCGCACAAAAACAAAAAACATAGATAAGAAATTTGCTCATATGGTTAAAAAAAACTGGCCAAGTGCGTGTTGGACCACGCACAATGAAGAGTTCCGTAGTTGAGATGAATTTATCCCAAGAACAAACTTAACATTATACTTGAAAAACAGGTTTTCCCATACATTCCCACTGCAAATGTAAGTTGGTCGACTATTACTCCTTAACTTGTAAAGCCTAGTTAGCTGTGACAGTTTTTCTTTTAATTTCGTTATATATACTACTCCCGTGATTTTTTTTCACATATCCAAAAATAACCATTTAGCTGGTACGGCGGGGGGGACTACGACACTTGACTCGAACAAAAAATTGTACTTTAAAGCCTAATATTACACAAATCCATTTGTGTAATATTGAGCTTTAAAGTACAAATTTTTGTTCGCGTCAAATCCATTTGTGTAATATTAAGCTTTAAAGTACAAATTTTTGTTCGAGTCAAGTGTCGTAGTCCCCCCCGCCGCACCAGCTAAATGGTTATTTTTGGATATGTTGGAACCCTTTTATTTTATTTTTTGGATGGGAATTCATCTAATAACTTCTCCCGCTCTGGGCGGAGCGGGAGGGTGTGTCAGACTCTTACTGACTAAAACCCACCCGTATTCCTTCCTGTTGCCTGTGTTGCCAGGGGCCTCGGTGAACCTTTAGTACCTTCCCGCGACCCCGGCAGGCACCGTCCGCAAGCCCGCGCCTACGGTGGCCGGAAATCCGCCCGGGATTCCCAACGCCCAGGGCGTCTCCTGCGGCGGCTAGGGGCGAGAGGGCGCGAAACTTGCCTTTCCCTCAACCGTCTCGCCTCCTCCTTCGCGAGCATTACTGCTTCGCAGTAGGAGGTGACGGCTGCCCATGCCCTCTCGCTCCGTACCACGGCCTGAACCAGGGCCGGACGCGAGAGATCTCTGCCGCCGATCGCCTCCACGAGGACACGGCGGTGCTCTGCCCAAGCCGGGCAGACCTCCGCCGTATGCTCCACCGTGTCCTCCGGACCAATGGATCCCTAAATCGATAAATGCTTTTATTTCTGTAAGTAGGTTTGTACAAACACTTAATTTTACACGTCAATCATATTTTTTTAACCTAGATGAGGTCGGCGTTTCCTGTCTAACTACTCTGAGAAGAAAGGCCAAAACAAACTCAGAGGTGTCAGTCTCTTTTAAAGTCCAGACATAATCTTGATAAGACCATGTGAAGATATGTAGACTGGTCTTTAACGGTCTTTTGATGAAAGAACAGATTTGAGTGGATCTGTCCAGTCAGTGCACGCATTCGTCAGTTATCGTGCAGCTCAGCTCAAAACTTAAGGAGCTCAACGGTTTGACGAACAATACCAAAGAAAAGACATTTGTAGGCCACTTTAAGTACTCAAACTGCCAGACCATCTTAAACTTACTAAGAGAAAAAAAAACGGTTTTCACCACAAAACAGAAAAAGGGGTTTTCACAGACCCGCAATATTTTTGAACGGCCTATGCAACGATACCCCACACCATGGGATAGTGGGAGAGACGAGAAAAAAAATATCACCCGCACTTTACGAGTAAGGATACTTTTTTTTCAACTACAAAAAAAACATTATTTTACCACTTTGTCAGCGTGATTAATGTGTATACCCATGCCAAATTATAGCATTCTAGTACTAAGAGTCTCTGAGCTAAGCCGCGGACAGACAGACAGAGAGACAGATGGACATGGTGAAACTATAAAGGTTCCTTGTTGACTACGGAACTCTAAAAAGGAAACTACCAAGGTATCTACTATTAAACTATTAAATTATTGCATAAACCAGGTTTTAAACTACACAATCTCAACTGTAAACTAAAGAAAACTATTCTAAACTCCACATATTTGATGTGGGAATATCTGAACAATGTATAACTTTTCCGAAAAGTAAGCAGGAGCACCACAAATAGATATTCGCCATATTTCATCACGCGAGCCAAAATGGCTTCAACAGTAAAACCAAAAAACCGCAAGGAAGTTTTGCGGCACAAAATCTACATAGTTACAAAATAAACGGGTTTGTTTTAAACAATTTCACTATAAATGATTGCCTGGAAATAAGACCTCGTTCTCGTGAATAAGTGCCCTCGTTTTAGCGTTGTTTAGATTAGCAGGAAATAAACATGTTAACTTGCGACTTTACACTCGGTGACATTGAAAGAAAGTTTCAAGCGAGATAAGGTTAACATTGTTCTTTCAGTTACCGTACCTAGTTTGAAATAATTAGAAGGCAGGTTTGTATAAAGAAAAGTTTGCGCCTCAAAGAGATGTCAGCACAAGTGTATGTGTCCGCTAAGGCCGACACCCGCCGAGATCGCAGGCTACGCAAGGAACACGGGTGGGTTTTAGTCAGTAAGAGTCTGACACACCCTCCCGCTCCGCCCAGAGTGGGAGAAGTTATTTGCTATATTCCCACCCAAAAAAAAAGATTTGTATAAAATAAACACAGTGAAATGTGAAATTATAATCAGCAAAACTGTATGGTCGCTACGCCCAGCATAGGAAGTAAGTTATATTTGCACTACTAACACTAGATTTTGGTTGTGTGTGTTGTTGGTAATTGTTATTTACTTATTTTAATTTATTCATTTACCGTGTTAGTTAACGACGTAAGTTACAATTTCTTTTCAAACTAATTATGATTAGAAGATTACGAGTTGTACGTTGGCGGACAGGAATTGAAAATTGCTTTAATATAAATGGTAGTCAGCCAGCAGTGGTTATTTAATAAAAAGTAATATCCATATATTATACAACTTGCTTTCTTTTATATCCCATAACTCTGGGGTTATATTCTATAAGTAAAAATAATACAAAAAGTCGTAGAATGTGTGGTCCAAAAATGCATAGTTTCGAAGATATCAAAATACTAACACTACACTCTCGATGTGTGTCAGTATCTAAGTTTCATTGATAAGTACGAGCAATTAAATTTCATTCAAAGCAATCATTCATATTTAAAGTAAGAAAATGCGACGTTGTCATATTTCACGTAAGAGTGTTTTACATTAATAAAATAAATAAATTAAATTAAATTCATTTATTTATTAATATTATTTATTATTATTTAAACATTATTATTAGTAATCGTGACTTTTTCGAATTATTTTGTATAAAAAATGAAAACAAAAAAAAATTAAAAATAATTCATATGTCATTTGATTCTTTGATATGGTCTCATTCATACCCTAGAATTATGGGATATCAAAAAAAACACCTTGTATAATACTTGGGGCATAATATTAGGTACCTACATGATCGGACTATTTCAGGGGCTATCTTGCACAATAATGGCTTTCAGAACTAATTTCATGTGTTGGTAGTTTTCCACATACAAATATATTTTATTTTATTAATTAAGAAACGAAAAGTTTATTTAATCGACCAAAACCTCTCCCGTAACGTCTTCTATGTTTCATTCATTTTAGGTTGGCATCGCAGTGATTCTGCCCAAGGGTGCTGCTAGTGGATCTAGCTTTTTCTCATCATCACCCCGGCGAACAACTTCTGTAACAGAAAAATAAAATTAGGATAGGTAATAAATTTTAAGGGGACTACAGGACCTAAACGCAAATTTTGGAAGTTTTATAATGCCTTAAAGTATATGATCCACTGCAGTAAACCAAATCAGAAAAATATATGATATTCTTCAGGATAAATGCTAGGTAGATATGTGTTGAAACATAATACAACTAATTTGATACGATAGAAAAAAAAATACGAAGATCTCTAAAAAATTATTTTAACTATTAAAAACCATACTACATGCAATTATTCTGATTTTCGTCAGATTATTCTACAAGCAACATATATATTCTGTTCTTATATTCTATAGCATAATTAGTGTTTTAATTTGTTTATCCAATCAATAGATTTTTTGTAAAAAGATAATTGCTTCATTTTTTGCAATAAATTACCAGCGTTGTGTCATCGCGATTCTCTTTCATTTCTACGCAATCCGACAGTGAGAGCGCTTTAGGCCTCTTAATAACAAGGAGGTTTAATAATACGCAAAAAATAAGTACGTTATAATATTATTAAAATAACATAATAACATAACATAACATCACGCCTGTAATCCCCGAAGGGTTAGCCAAAGATATACCGATAGTAACACCCACGTTTCGCCAGTTATTCTTAAGTCCCATGTGGCGAGCCTATTGCCATCAACCGGACACAAATCTAGATCTACTGAGAAATTTCAGAGGAGAAACCCAATAACCTGACCTGGGAATCATCATGACCATGACCTCATGCAGCAGTAGTGCCTGAGACTACTACACCAAGGAGACAGTCCTTATTAAAATAATAATAGAATACTCTTTATTATGTACACCATAAAAATGTATACGTATAAGTACAATAATAATTGATAAGCCCTTTGTTAATTCATATATATGACATCTTTTGCGTCGTTCATCAAAGTAACAGTAGGTTTCATTCGGTGAACATGACACTTTTTGTAGTTACAGGCCATTAATTATTACTGAATGACATGTGAAAAGAGCCATCTTGTAGAGGTGAACACGCAATGTGCAGTACGTAGGATGGGTGTGTCAGAGTTTAACACACGTGTGCATCGATGGTAAATTGAAAGAAAGATAAAAGTTGCGGCAATTAACATATCCATATCTGTAGCTATTCTGTAAAAATCTTACCGCGAAAACTAAGGTTAAGTGAGTTTGAAGTGAGCCTCCAATAGTGTCAAAACCTAGCATCAGGTGCATTGATAACTCACTTCACCTGTTCTTACGGTGAGATTTTTACAGAACAGACCTTTTGAAATACTCACTGTGATTGATTCCCTTGAATCGTCTTTTCGGTTGATTTTCGTTTACAACAAAACCTTTATAGCGATAAGGCATTCTTTTGTCTTGAGGTTCCCGATTCGATATTGGGGAAGACAATGCGAGAACTTTTGAAATCCTGAATACAAAATTTAAGATTACGAGAAAACCAATCAAAAAGTAGTATCTTTAAACAGGAGGTGATTTTCACGGGACTAAAACAAGCATCACAAAAAACAACACTAAAATCATGTCATTTTAAATAATTAACACTCCGACTTACAAATCATTCAGTGAATTTTTATTCTTGCTGTTTTTAACTGCTTGGGGATTAAGAACTATGTATACTTTTGAGTAATCTTCCAGACCAGTAACTTCATCGTTATTATTTTTATTTCCATAATATTTTTTGACATCATCCATAGTCACAGTAGGTGTTAAACGGTTCGGTTTCAGTCTCTTTTTTGATTTTGATTGGCGTTCCTCGTCAACCTCAGAAGCTTGAGAAAATATTTTCTCGAAAATCTGTTTTTGAACATTATTATTGCTACTCTGAGTATTGTCGTAATTTTCATTGCGAACTAAGTAACTTGTCTGGCCATAGTTTTGTTTCCCCTTGATATTTTTTATAAGTTCCTTTTTGTTGTTTGCTTTCGAAACTGTTTCTATTAAATTAATAATTCTTTCTTTTGCTAAGCGTTTATTATCGGAATCATCAGATTTGTCCGACGTCTGAAAGTAGATTTTTTCCCCCTTGCGATACGATAGATTAATAGGTTTTTCATTCGCAACTGTTTCTAACAAATCAACAACTTTGTCCTTTTCTAACCTTGCGAGATTATTATCAGTATCATCAGAATCGTCTAACTCACTCGAAGAATCATCCGAATCAGAATCTGAATCAGAATCAGAAGAAATTATGCGAAGTCGCAGCTTGCGATGTTTACTGGGTCCCGTATTAAGCCGTTGCTGTTTTACAAGTTCTAAAACTTTACTTAAATCTAAGGCTTGAGCTGGAGAGCTTTCAACTTTATTTGACGAGCCTGTTACTGCAATGAAAGCTGTAAATACGTAAATATTACATGTACATAAATAGGTATTTTAATGAAATATGAGAAAAAATAGATATTGTTTTAATAATAACATTTGATAGCACATTCCCACTATACCTGCCAATGTAACACTTACCTATTAACAGTATCACGAGGCTCGACATTATCAGCTGTGCTCAGTCGAAAACCTCGTGAAAAAATACATGTGATTTGTTATCAAACAAGTGCACTATATATTATTTTACACGGCAATTTCCAATTTTCATTTCTCTTATCGTAAATCACAAATTTATGAAATTCGTAGCACATTGTTTCACATGCGATTGAAATATACCTAATGCTTAACGTTACCTATGAGCAGGTAGTTATTGATAACATCTAAATGCTTATCTACATTCTAAAAGCATTTTCTCATATTGATATTGTTAGAAGAAAATTACTTTAACTAAGAGAGCACAGACCGCGTTACGTTGACTTAGTATTGCCGTGAGTCCGGTTCTGAAAAGGCTCGCATTCACTTAAATTATTTTCTTTCATTACACGGAACAGTCTGCATTGCAGACATTCTATTTTGAATAAGAAAAACTATATTGTTCACTCGAGAACGGTACTAAATAAAAGTTATGTGCTTGAGTGAGTTGGTAGGAATTAAAATTCAAGAGGAGATTGCTCAGCTTGCAGCTAAAATGGCAGAGAGATGAAATGTATTTTTTTAGTTTTCGTCTACTTTACATTGTGTCAAGAATACGACGATGGAGAACAAATGATGCTTCACAGAAATATCACGCATTGTAAGTCGTAAATGTAACTCAAGAAGATTTACAGGGATTGTACTTGGTTAGAATTTCGTATGTAAAGTAAAACAAGGGAAAGGAGTGAAACGTGTCGCCTCGCGTGTTTGTATAATGGGTTTTAGGTAATTTGACCTAACGGCCCTTTGGCATGGAAAACTTGGTTAAAATTAATTATACATACGAATATTCGTAAACGTCTTGATTTAAAAGTGCCGGGAATATATTATCATACATTTTCTTTTCCAGTAAAATTTTCAGAAATGTTCTACCTTAGGCCCTAAGCACACATAACAGCCGTTAAACTGAACTTAGGGTGGCCGCACATAATTTCGCGCCCTCACTCACGCCCCTAGTCGCCGCAGGAGACGCCCGGCGTCAGGAATCCCAAGTCGATTCCCGGCCACCGTAGGCGCGGGCTTGCGGACGGTGAGCAATGGGTAGCTAGCCGTCCGATAAGGACCAGGCCTGGGTCGACAGCACGTTGTGTTCCACGCGCGCCTCTAAGAGATCTCAGCACGACTGAAGGGGTATGCTAGGGCCGATGCCTACCGCGGTCACGAGAAAGCCCGAAAGGGATACCGTGGCCTCTGACAACACACAGACAACTGAAGGAACACGGTAGGTTTTAGTCAGTAAGAGTCTGATACGAGAGCGGAAGAAGTTATTTGATAATTTCCTAGACAAAAAAAAAGAGGTTGGCCGCACATAGGCTTCTTTTGTGTGGGCAACCAGGGGGGTAACCATGACCTCTTATAGCAGTATTATTATAATATTACTTTACAGTGGGAAAGTGATGGAGCTATACAGGGCTTATAGCTCCATCTCTTTCTCACGCTGAAGTAATATTGAAATAATACTGCTATAAGAGGTGATGGTTACCCCCCTGTTGCTTCTTTGATTTTTTATTGGCTCCGCAAAAAACAGTGACTAATCAGTCGCGTTTAAAAAAAAATGTGTGGTTTTATGAAACCACGATGCAATTGAAACTTTAGTGAAGCTGATACGAGCCATGGGCGCCGCCATATTGGTCTTGGCTGCTCTGCCGAGCGTCTTTCACTTTACCCCGGCCGTAATTCGACATACGATAGATGGACGAAAACAATTGAGGCGATGGAATAAAATTTTAACTTTAAAATTCTCGACATCTGCCCTAACCAATCTCAAAGAGGGTTGAGAAAGAAGTCATTGTATTGTACAGTAGCCCCTTGAAATCCTTGTCATTATACTTCGGACCTTAATTGTCACATCATTTGATAACTTGCATAAGATGAAGACAGTTAACCTGTACGCGTTAGTCTGTACGCGGCTTTAAATGAAGAGATGTTACGAGGTTCAAAGAGAGTTGTGATGAGAGTTATGATTTGTAGGATTCTGGTTTAGGGCCAACAGAAACCCTACAGGCAGCAAAGCACAATAATGACCGAATAGCAAAAATGTCCTTTTAAAAAAACGCAGTAGGTTCTTTTTTTTTCAGCTTGACATTGGATTGTCTGGATTTGATAATGATAATAATTGCTGGCCGCTAATTATATCAAACACGCATTTTAATGTCAGTAATACCGATACGACTCTAATTGAGTCACATTATGTTGAATGTTCATCGATATAACAAAATTCAGCGATAATTATATTATTTGCTGGCCGCTGATTACGTCACACAATCATTTAGATATTGTCAGTATGACCGATACGATTCTAAATAATTCACATTATGATGAAAGTTCATCGATGAAATACAATTCAGCTGGTCTGTTCTGTAAAAAATTCACCGTGAATAGGTACGTAGGTGAAGTGAGCTTGAAGTGACCCGTCATTCTACCTGTTACTAGGAATTGACTCTATTGATAGCACTTCAAGCTCACTTCATCTATTTAAGTGTTCACGTTGTGATTTTTTATAGAATAGATTGGCTTATAATAAAAGCTATGTGTCTATAAAACGTTAAATGCTGGTGTATAAAAAAATGCTCGAAAAATTACTCTTATTGCACCGCTTTTAGGTTCACAGTGCAGAGCATTTAACACGCGTGCTTTTTAGGGTTCCTTAGTAAACAAGGAACCCTTATAGTTTCGCCATGTCCGTCTGTCTGGCTGTATGTCTGTCCGTCCCCGCTGTAGCTCAGAGACGCTTAGTACTAGAAAACTGTAATTTGACATAGGTAAACATGTTAATCACGCTGACAATGTGCTAAAATGAAATCTTGAAAAGTTTTTTGTTTAGGATACCTCCCTTGCACGTAATGTGGGGATGATATTTTTTTCTCTCGTTTACCCCATTGTATCGTTGGATAGGCCGTTCAAAAATATTGCGGGTCTTTTTTTTTTTTAGGGTGGGAAATCATCAAATAACTTCTCCCGCTCTGGGCGGAGCGGGAGGGTGTGTCAGACTCTTACTGACTAAAACCCACCCGTATTCCTTCCTGTTGCCTGTGTTGCGGGGGCCTCGGTGACCCATAAGTACCTTCCCGGAACACCACTTTTCGATTCAAGGATCCTCTTGCGTAATATTAAGCATTAAAGTGCTAATTTTTGCCCTCCTTTAACCGTTTCGCTGGCAGGGGGCCAGCGAAACGGTTATTTATGAACATCTGAAAAATTCAGGGCAGTAGTACTTAAAATTAAATTAAAAGAAAAACTATCACAGCTAAGCAGGCTTTACAAGTTAACGAGAAATAGTCGACCAACTTAAATTTGCAGTTGGAGAATTGACCGTGGCATATATCGATGTATGAGAGAACATGTTTTTCAAATACATTGTTAAGTTTGTTTTTGGGATAAATTCATCCCAACTTCCCAACTTCGGAACCCTTCGTTGTGCGTGGTCCGACACGCACTTGGCCGGTTTTACTTTACGTTCTCTCCTACTACAGGGTGGCGAAGAGCTTCAATTCAGGGATCCGTTTGCATAATATTAAGCTTTAAAGTGCTATTTTTTTTAAATTCAAGGAATACTATCGCAGCTATGTAGGCTTAGCAGTGCCCGGGTCTGCAGTCTGCCTTTACTTCCGCGCCGAGTGTTATAAACGAGTCACTGCATGTTTATATTATTCCTATCAATGCATGTCACATATCTCCAACCTATATAAAAGGCAATGATTGTTCATTTTAATGATGTCAATGTCCAATGTCCAACTTCCGACTTAAACTTGATTAATTGGTCAAGTACAGCTAATGAGACACAATTGATTTTCTACTGTCTGACTCCAAATCGGTTTTGCGCGGGGCTTAACAGGTTAAGACAAACTGCTATTATACATGTCATAAGAAATATCGGCAGATGGGAATTCAATAACGCCCAAATAAATTAGGGAAGTAGCAGTATCATTCAAGAACGACGACTTGCTTGTGTACTGTCAATACTTGGAAAACCTCCACAGTGATTTCAAGGAACGATTCCAGCATATTTTAAACATACGAGACTGGGCTTTCAATCCTTTTTCCAACACAGCAGGATCATCCCAGAAAATATATAAGAATGGCTACCAAGAATTTCGGCTGCAGAAGCCGATTTTGCAACTGTACCCAGGATTATGATCGATTGTTCAACGATTTCTGATAGCATTCCGATCGTCCTATTTAGCTGACCGTGCATTTAGTGCTGTAGTGACGTTGGTAACTAAAAAAAGAAACCGGCTCGCATGTTACTGAACGCGGCACTTTTGTTTGGGTGGGAAATTATCAAATAATTTCTCACGCTCTGGGCGGAGCGGGAGGGTGTGTCAGACTCTTACTAACTAAAACCCACCCGTGTCCCTTCAGTTGCCTGTGATGCCAGGGGCCTCGGTAACCCTTTTGTACCTTCCCGCGACCCCGGCAGGGAACGCGGTGACTTACGGTAAGTAAAATCGAGCCTGATATTAACAAACTCCATAAAATGCATTCAACCTTCTCATTAGATAAGTTACAAATACAATGACTTTCGCATGTTAATAAAAATACTTCTCAATATAATTAAGTATGCGTTTTAATTTTTCTCATAGAAACATTCTTTAAATTCAGTAATAGGATAGGGGTCATTTCTGACTTTATAATATTACACGTTTACATATAATCGTGGCAATAGCTGTTTCAAAATAGGGCCCTCTAGAAAAAAAATACATTGTGTAATTTTATGAAATCACGATGCCAGTGAAACTTTTGGCCTTGGCTGCTCTGCCGAGCACCTTTCACTTTACCCCTACTCCGCGGCCGGCTGTAATGCGACGTGCGATAGATGGATGAAAAATATCGAGGCGAAGGAAAAAGAAAATCAGAGTGGCCGTGGTCAAAATAACGTTGAGAAATTATGATTTAATGCATAATTTTCAATGCGATTTTAAATTAAGAGAAACAGAAACGCGCACGGCGAAGGTATAATAAAAATTCATGAGAAAAATGTAGTTACCGCAAACGACCAAGACATAATTCTGTATGCGTAAAATGGGACGGGCGACGGGATTGAGTGTTGTCGAGCGAGATTCGTATATTTCTACAGCACGTGTGATGGTATGAATCAAGCTAGCCTTCACCGCTGCGCCTGTATCTTAAATTCGTCCTTAGAATACAGCAAGATGCTGGACTGGATTAATTTAATTTTGATCCGGTCCAGCATCTTGCTGTCTTCCACCAGCTACGCCCGAAACCGAGTTTTATGTTCTAGCTGGAGACATTTATTTATAAAGGCATCCCTAGGATAACCCCGTTAAGCAGACGACAACCAGATAAACCAGCGAGATGATATTACAAAACAAAATGGTCTGATGACCCACATGAACACCGGCGTCGTACTCGTAGAACCGATGTTGATTAATCAGACCATTTAACTGCCCAGTTCATGAGTCGCCTATCGCGCACGCGACCTTTGTGTTTTTATTAGAATCTTCTCTGTACCATGAACTTTTACTCTTCCATAAAATTTATAAAGCTATTTTGGAAATACAGTTTACGGCAAAAACTCTACTAGCATTTTATTACACATGCTTATTGTGGTCCTTCGAGCCGGATCTCACTACTGTAGCCTTTTTAGCGTAACTCGTTTTTAAGTTTCATTGCTCGAAGAGGAATGCCAGAGAAAACTTTCTGTGACAATGCAATATCATTTAAGGGCTAACGAGTTTAATAAGCAGCTCCATGTGGATTGCCCTTGTAGTAAAACACAAAAGTGTGTAATGAAAAACATAACCATTCATGATTAATGGTTTCCTGATTCTAGAACATTTAACATTAAAAGCTGTTATTTGTTTTGGTTTTGTGGACCTTTTGATAAGCTTGTTGTCCTGTTTGATATACGACACGTCAATCTGATATTATTAGTTTTAAGTTACATAAGTGGTATCGTGCGAAATTAGGCGCTTTTACCGTATGTGTTACATTTTTCTTTAAAATGTTTGAAAAAAATGTAATATTTATGGATAGTTCGAGATTAGCTCGAGAGATTATTTGGTTAAAACGATACGATAAAGTATTGGTAAAAAATTGTTGACACCTTCAAAGGTAAGTAGTAGGTGCCACGTGCGCGCTATTTGTACTGCTTTTGTACAGGTCAATAAACTAATATAATATCAAGGGTGGTTTAATTCGTGTCAATTTTTACACTATTTATTTTGTTCGATAAATGCATTTTTTATTTCAGTATAATTATTGTTAATTTTATCATAAATACTCGTACATACAGGGTGGAATTTTGTAATGCCACCTGGAGGGAAAGTACTCTTAATACTGCAGATAGAAAGTTTTACTCAAAGGAAACATTCCTTTATTTTTGAATAGAAAGCAAACTGCATTCAAAGATTTTCGAAAATTCTCTTCTCCCACACCCGGGAATCGAACCGGCTAAAATCTGAAAAAAATAAAAAATATACATAAATTAAATGAAAGGAAAACCAGGAAATCTTAAATTAATTTAATTATTTACAAATCAAATTTTGCAAATATGTGTGTATGTGTGTAAATATAATATATAAAAGTTTGATAAAACATTATAAATATAGGTATATTTCATCAAATTATTTATTTTTGTAAACAAATAAATATGTACTGTTTTATAAATAAAAATAAGTCAGTGGTTATTGTTTAATAAATCTCTGCTCGACTGTTTGGCGGCTTCGAATCCGTGCCTATCCTTTAAAATGCGAAGGCATGGCGCACGAAAAAAAACTATAAGCGCATGCCATTTCTCACAAATATATATATGTTACAAAAAATATTGGTATTGTCTTGTTTTCCATAAAATAATTTGTACTATTAAGGCTCCTTCAAACAGGCGCGACACGCGATGCGAGACAAAGGCACCGCGTGTAGCACTACAAGCGGTGCCCTTGTGTCGCGTCGCGTGTCGCGCTTGTTTGTAAGAGTCTTTATTGTTTTCCATAATCGTCCCCCTCATAATATTTACTTGCACTATTATCATTTATACTAATAACGCTTGTAATATCAACTTATTAGTCATAATTTTTATTTGCCATAAAATAAGTTTCCATAATAACATGTGTTAATCATTCAGTCATTAATCAATTTAATCATTAATTACACATAATCGATATTTGACATAAACAACATTTAATATAATTTAAAAACGTTTATTGTTTTGTACAAAAAATAACGTCAATCAAATGATTTATTAGGTTAGGTAAGGTTAGAACTGTGACCACACAACGACCAGATTTCCTCTTTTGCAAAGAAAGCGTGCGGGCCCTCACGACGGGGAATGCTGTGGCCCAGGGTGGCTCTTATCTTAGCGGTGTCTCTAGACATCGCCAATGCCTTTAATACCCTGCCCTGGAGTTGCATCAGGGAGGCACTCTGGTACCAACGGATACCGACCTACCTCTCTCATGTGGTCGAGGCCTATCTGACGGACAGGGCCGTCATCTACCCCGGTCACCAGGGAGTGTGGAATGGCAAGAGATGTCGTGCGGTGTTCCATAGGGATCAGTCCTGGGGCCGCATTTGTGGGACATTGGATATGACTGGGTGTTGCGCGCCGACCTCCCTAGCGGCGTCAGCGTAGTGTGCTACGCTGACGACACGTAGGTCCTGGCGCAAGGGAAGTCGCACCAGGTGGCGGCCGAAGTAGTGACACGTGGACTTGTGGAGGTGGCCCTGCACAAGTCCAAGGCCGTGTATTTTCATGGTCCTCGGAACCACCATCGGGGTCCCAAAAACGGTAGGAGGGGTTCACATTAGCGTCGAGTCGACTATGAAGTACCTGGGACTCGTCCTCGACAGCCGGTGGAACTTCGTGGAGCATTTCCGACGTTTGGCTCCCAAACTAGAGCGGACCGGGGCTGCCTTGAAACGGCTCCTGCCAAATCTAGGGGGTTCAAACGCCTCCTGCTGGAGTTTACGGGGCGGGAAATCACGGCACAGCGGACAGAGCTCCGGCGGGATCACATGGCGACATGGAGAGTGCTATTGTCGCAACCCAGTGCTGGGTAAGCCACAATTGCGGCGATAAGTCCCATCTTTGAGGAGTGGCCAGAGAGGTGCCACGGCGTCCTCACCTTCCACCTGCCGCAGGTCCTCACCGGACACCGGCAGCTTCGGGAGGTTCCTGTGTCGGATAAGGCGAGAGAAATCGCCCTAGTGTCACCACTATGTCTATCGCCCGGAGGACACAGTGGAGCATACGTTGGAGGTCTGCCCGGCTTGGGCAGAGCACCGCCGCACCGCCGCTCGTGGAGGGTATCGGTGGCGGAGATCTCTTGCGTCCAGCCCTGGTCCAAGCCATGGTACGGATCGGGAGGACATGGGCAGCCATCACCTCCTTCTGCGAAGCAGTAATGCTCGCGAAGGAGGAGGCGGGATGGTTGAGGGAAAGCCAAATTTCGCGCCCTCACGCCCCTAGCTGCCGCAGGAGACACCCTGGGCGTCGGAAATCCCAGGCAGGATTTCCGGCCACCGTAGGCGCGGGCTTTGGGTAGCTCGCCATCCGATAAGGACCAGGCCCGGATCGACGGCGCGTTGTATTCAACGCGCGCCTCAAAGAGATGTCGTCAGCAGAAGTGTTATAGGGGTCCACTAGGGCCGATGCCTACCGAGGTCGTGGGAAAGTCCGAAAGCCCCTGGTAACACAGGCAACGGAAGGAACACGGGTGGGTTTTAGTCAATACGACGATTTGCCATTTATTCTATGATCCCAGGCCTCTGCGTAATACTGTGTGCGCGATAAGTTATCATTGTGTAGTCGTATAATACTTCAAAACGAAGGCGGAAAACGGGGTGGTTTGTAATCAATACCCGGAATTAAGTTTTAAACACCTCACAACTTTCACTCATCACTCATGTTTCCGGATTTTATAAGTAAATTGACGACTAGTGTTATTATGTACTGATTGTACAGTAATAACTGTGAATATGTTAATAACAAAATTATTCATTTTAACATGATCATAACATCAAAATTGCAAGCACTTGTACTGAACTAGCATTGTTGTTCTAGTATGGGCAAATGAATATTATGATGAATAAATGTTATGGAGAACGACATCGTTGAAAATGAAAAATATAGCAAATAAATTTTTTTTTTTTTTTTGAGGGTGGGAAATCATCAAATAACTTCTCCCGCTCTGGGCGGAGCGGGAGGGTGTGTCAAACTCTTACTGACTAAAACCCACCCGTATTCCTTCTTGTTGCCTGTGTTGCGGTGGCCTCGGTGACCCATAAGTACCTTCCCGCGACTCCGGCAGGCATCGGCCCTAGTGGACCCCTACTATGTGCTGACGACATCTCTTTGAGGCGCGCGTGGAATACAACGCGCCGTCGACCCGGGCCTGGTCCTTACCGGACGGTGAGCTAACCATTGCTCACCGTCCGCATAGCAAATAAATTTATGGATTAAAATTATTGTGACACTTGATCGATTAGGACCAATGAAAATAGTGAAAATGGTTTTATGTAATTTCACGATTATAGCAACTGAAGAATTATCTCTTATGAAATTATGGCAAATACAAGTCATCATCTGCCTAGTCTTTTCCCAACTATGTTGGGGTCAGCTTCCAGTCTATCCGGATGCAGCTGAATATCAGTATTTTACATGGAGCGACTGCCTATCTGAGCTCCACAACCCATTTACTGGGTAACACGATACCCCTTGGTAAGACTGGTTGTCAGACTTTCGGGCTTCTGACGACCCGTAACAACTGTCAAAGATCTACAAATGACAGCCGGGACCAACGGCTTAACGTGCTTTCCGAGGCACGGAGGGTCGGAGGTCTTGGTATGTAAAGATGGTCACCCATCCACGGACAAACCGCGGCAAGCGTAGCTTAACCTGATGGATCGACCCGTGCGGCTGTTATTACTTGGCCACAAGCCCCTCTCCTCTATGGCGAATACAGGTATGGTATATAAAATTATTGCATTTTAAATTATGGCAAACATTAGTAGTCCAAAATTAATATTATGTTTATGTATTTATGGATTTCTCGCAAGCGTATTGCAAAACATCGTTTGATACACGTGAGTATTTTGATACTTGCATCAAAATGTACTCTTTTAATTAGCGAATCTGAATTTAATAACCAAACGTCACGTAGGCATGTGTAGAAATTCTTTTAAGTCGCGATATTATGCATACAATGGGCACAGTGGCTATAAGCACTTGGTATTCCGCGCTGGAGTTCGCAGGTTTTGTCCTGGTGCTGGATAAATATGTCTGAAACCTGCAGCCACTACACTAAAACGCTCTCTTCGCAGCTTCTACTAGTTGGCGCTACTACGCGTTAGAAATAGAACAGGTTATTGGAATCCAGGGTTCCTGGCTATTGGATTCCTGACTGTAAAGTTGAAGGGCACGACTTCCATCAGTTAGTATCGTTATAAGTATTTACCCAATAAAGTTATATCGGTGCAAATTATGATTTAATAATACTTAGCGCAAACTTCGTTCAAAACCGTCGGGTAGCCGGGCAAACTTTGTTATGCCACTTCCTCGCTGTCGCTATGCTTTCTGGAAGATACGTCTTCTTTAAACTGAAAATTACTTCAAGGAATTAATTAAGATTAAATTTAATGCGGCGCAAATTTTGAGTATATACATTTAGATATACAAACTTAAATTTGTACTGGTTCTTTTAGTAAAAAATCTGGAATGAACTACGTAGGTTAGCGCAGTAGTACCCACTTATCAATATATTCTTGATTAGCGCATTATCAGCACCGCACTGGGAACCACGGTGAATTTATTACTGAAAAAATGTAATGCAATACTTAGTCTTGGAATGTTGTAAACAAAGAAAGAAAGAAATACCTTCCTTAAATAGACTTCTTCGCATTACGAGGTAGGTACTTGCCTACCTTGTAACGCGAAGAAGTCTAAAAAATTATGTAAATAATGTTAACTCACAAAAAAATCATGTTCTCTGATAGGTATCACAGAACATTATTTTTTATGAGTTAACCTATATAATTAAAAACAAACCTCACGCTAACTCGACAACGCCACAGCGCAGATTATATTAAAATAAAGTTGAATAAGTCAAAATCTCAAATAAGTACAAACTATTAAAAGATTTTTTTATTTAGGTAGTTGCTTAATACATTTTCTTAAAGCTTTTAAGGCTCGTGCAGAATGGCGTGATATCGCAGGCACGACAGGCAGCGCGACGCGCAGCATGACACATTCCATGTTTCATAGAAATTGTGCTACTAGTGTCGCGTCGCGCCTGTGTGCGGGAGCCTTTAGCAGTGACAGCTCAAAAGCAATCCTCGGATAAATAAAAGATTACGATATATTAGTTTGAATCACGTCAAACAAGCATTATTGTTGGTAATGGAACAGAGCCATTAATATTGTAACAATAATTGTTATTAAAAGGCTCGGTGTAGTAAACTACATACACAAATAATTCATTGGTATGTAGCATAGATATCTATGTTATGTCCCATGCAAAGAAATCGTTCCAGGCGTGTTCAATGTCATTATTACAATACATCAAAATGTGTCAATCTATTCAACGATCTACTATTTTGAATAATTTAACCATATACAAATTATGATAGCCGTTGTACGTAATGGCTGTCGATAGTTCGATAGTGTTTCACACTTATTGTAGGATTTGTAAGCATTTGTAAATATTGTTCATGTAGGTTTTTCTGATCGTACTATGTTTGATTGATTTAAGTTTGATTTGACCCGTTATTCTGACTTGAATAACTATTTATGTCAAAGTAATCCATTAAAGAAATTCTACAGCAGGGGCGACGGCTTCATATAACCCCATTCCTATCGGCTTCCCTTCGGAACAACGATTCTACTTGAGTTTACTATTACTAAATAATTATAGTAAATATATAGTCACATTACAGTTATTTAATACATCATAAGACTTTAAAAAAATACCCATAGTTTATCCTAAATCGCGAACACAGTTACATTTTTGTCTCAACTAAGAATTCCGTCGACACTAGCGCCAATAAGCCGCACACGGCGTGTTAAAATACAGTATTAAATAGTAGTATCGAGTCTATACTACTATTACGGTATACTATAGACCACGCTACTTCGGACACACTTCGGCAGCAATCGGGGTTCCGAAACAATAAAGTAAAAATTGATTTATGAACTTAAAAATAAAAGTATTTTCTTTACTGAATTTAACACCATCTATCGTCAAGTAGCAGAACCAAAAAGACGCTATTACTACACATAACACTTTTAATATTTAACAGAAATAAACTCAACTATATTAGGTACTATCATTCTAAAATTATTATAGGAATATAATCAAATACAATGCAGTTGAACAGGTGAAAACTAAATAAAATGTGCAATATTCCTCCATCTCGTTCTCGCTGACGCATTTTTTCTATAGATAACTCTCTATCGTAACTCGTTGTACAGCGACTTGCTGTCGTCCATATCAAGCAGTGCCACGTGACCTAAAGTGACGTTATGACGGGATATGAATTTTTAGTTCCTGATTATGGCGTTTTGGCGCCGGCTAATTTTAGAACATTTTTGGTTGTTTTTATTTTTACATATTTAATTCAAAGCTAAAAATAGGCGTTTTGTTGTTGGAACGTTATGGTGAATTAAATACCCGTAGTGTACCTATATTTTTTGGCAATAGTAGACACTATTGCCAAAAAGTGAAAGAGTCTGTCCATTTTTTTTAACAGGCGGTTGAGTTGCTGATGCGAACCTCCGAAGGGAAGCCGGTAGAAATCGTGTTACATGGTGCCTTTGCCACTGCGCCTCACTCAGATGTACCAGACATACCACTTTGTTATCATCCATCGGCCTCCACTAATTACCTATAGATTCCCATTCTTGCGTCTACCTGCATTATATAATGATAAATTCCCAACATTGAACCCCTTCAATACCACACGGAACAGATTTAAAAAAAGAGATTATCCAAATCCTCCATTAAACGCCGAAACGATACTCATCTAACTCAGTCGTGCCAGTTTAGTCTTACGTACATAGACATACACTCCTCCTGGCATAAGGGAGGTCGCACCAGGCGGCGGCCGAAGCAGCGGCACGCGGGGTTGCGACAATCGTTGAAAGGATCATGGCCCTCGGAACGCGCCACCGTCGGGATACCAAATAACGGTAGGAGGGGTTACATCGGCGTCGAGTCGACGATGAAGTACCTGGTACTCATCCTCGACAGCCGGTGGAACTTCGTGGAGCATTTCCGACGTTTGGCTCCCAAACTGGAGCGGGCAGGGGCTGCCTTGAAGCGGCTCCTGAACAATCTAGGGGGTCCAAACGCCTCCAGCCGGAGGCTATACGCGGGGATCGTGCGGTCCATGCCCCTTTACGGGGCTCCTGTGTGGGCGCGTTCCCTGGCACTGCGGCCAGCCCGCCGGGTGAGCGCGGCCCAAAGGGTCATGGCCATCCGGCTGGTCCGGGGATACCGCATGGTCTCCTGTGAGGCAGCGAGCCTCCTTGCTGGATTGCATGGGATCTGGAGGCAAAATCCTCGCACACGTATGGGAGTGGCGCGAGGAGGCGAAACGTTGCTCTCAAACTCCGTCCGCTGTTCCGGCGGGATCTCATGGCGACATGGAGAGTACGGTTATCGCAACCCAGTGCTGGGCACGCCACAATTGCGGCAATAAGTCCCCTCTTTCAGGAGTGGCTAGAGAGGCGCCACGGTTCAGGCGTCCGCAGGTCCTCACCGGACATGGCAGCTTCGGGAGGTTCCTGAGTCGGATAAGGCGGGAAGAAACGCCCGGGTGTCACCACTGTGTGGATCGCCCGGAGGACACGGTGGAGCACACGGTGGAGGTCTGCCCGGCTCGGGCAGAGCACCGCCGTGTCCTCGTGGAGGCGATCGGTGGCAGAGACCTCTCGCGTCCGGCTCTGGTTCAGGTAATGGTACGGAGCGAGAGGGTAATGCTCGCGAAGGAGGAGGCGGGACGGTTGAGGGAAAGGCAAATTTCGCGCCCTCTTGCCCCTAGCCGCCGCAGGAGACGCCCTGGGCGTCGAGAATCCCGGACGGATTTCCGGCCACCGTAGGCACGGACTTGCGGACGGTGAGCAATGGATAGCTCACCGTCCGGTAAGGACCAGGCCCGGGTCGACGGCGCGTTGTACTCTACGCGCGCCTCAAAGAGATGTCGTCAGCACAAGTGTAGGGACCCACTAGGGCCGATGCCTGCCGGGGTCGCAGGAAGGTACTAAAGGGTTACCGAGGCCCCTGGCAACACAGGCAACAGGAAGGAATATGGGTGGGTTTTAGTCAGTAAGAGTCTGACACACCCTCCCGCTCCGCCCAGAGCGGGAGAAGATATTTGATGATTTCCCAACAACAAAAAAAAGACATAGACTCAACATCACCCACATTTACAGAACCAACATCGCACAGACACACACACGCACGCACACACTATAAATATTAAGTAATAATTATGTTACTCTCTGTATTTCATATTTTCTGTGTACTTCATAATTGGCGTAATGTTTAAAATAATAATATTGTTATAACTTACTGTCAGCTGTGAAGCTAGGTACCATGTATTAAATAAATAAAACTATCAGCTCATCAGCTATTAGATTTATTTACCTGAATCATTTTTTGTTCAGGTCATTATGCAGCTATTTCTCTGGTGTATGCGCTGTAATTATCCTACTACATATACCAACAAGCTCACATGAGTACCTACCTATAAATAAAGTAGGCTACACACCTCATGCAAACACAATTTGGTGAATTTCCCCTTTGATTCGCGTCACAATTTACACGAACGGTTTCAGTTTTCAATCAAGCAAGGCTTACGTACTGACGCGACTTGCAACCAGCCAACCACGGACTGTGTTATGAAGACTTCAGTTGGCTTATTAAACTCCATGTTCTTATTTTTTAAACTATGGAATACAGGGTATCATTTTCTAGTAAAACATGGGTTGAACCTAAAACAACTGACTTCACATAACATCACGCCGTTTTCCGCTTAAGGCGACTCGCTTCATGTTCCGAGCCGCAGTTTGAATCGGGCTGTAACTGTGGGCCTAGAATGTGAAGGTGCAGAGTAAACATAATGTAAATTCGATCTATTTTAAAATTTAATATTAACTTAGTTCTAAGACTTTATTCATACATATATGTAAGTATATGAATAATACAAATTTTACTTGTCCCAAAAATTTAAACCAAAATGTTGGAGGATACCTACTTAATTTTTTATTTTTTTGGATGGGAAATTATCAAATAACTTCTCCCGCTCTGGGCTACTTAGTTTCGATTTAATAAATAGTTAGAATTTATCTACTTACGTCGCGCGTTCGTACTAGGACCTCCAATGCTCTTTAACATCAGTATTTTACTTTATGTAACAATAATATGGTCACAAAGTAATGTATTACCCGTTCCTACCTAAGTCTCCACCATTTTTTTTTTTAAGGACTTTCACATCGTTCACCGATGTACGCTCGTTTGTTTAGTAACAGATAAATATTTCGCTAAATACCCTCGTTGTTATTTTTGTTGTCGTTTCTTTTTAATTAAGAACTTAAGTTAGTTTTAATTCTATAAATTATGTGAACGATGATTTTGGTGCACGGTAAAACTATAAGTAATGAGTTTATGTTTGCACCAGCTTATATATAAGAATGTAAGTGTACTACTGAATGACTAAATAAACAAATTTCCCAACCATGTTCGGGTCGGCTTCCAGTTAACCGGATACAGCTGAATACCAGTATTTTACACGGACCGACTGCCTATCTGACCTCCACAACCCAGTACCTGGGTAATTCGATACCCCTTGGTAAGACTGGTTGTCAGTCATTCGGGCTTATGACGACCCGTAACGACTGTCAAAGATTTACGAATGACAGCCGGGACCAACGGCTTAACGTGCTTTCCGAGGCACGGAGGGGTCTTGGTATGTAAAGATGTTCACCCATCTACAGACCAACCGCGGCAAGCGTAGCTTAACCTGATCGATTGACCCGTGCGGCTGTTATTATTTAGCCACAAGCCCCTCAAAAAAAATTAAATAAAATAAATGAAATAATAATTCATTTATTTATTTATTTATTATAAATTAAATAAATGTACTGAAAAAAAAATTATTAACTGTATTGTTTTATTTAACTACACTCAAAACCCCATCAGGACTTCATCATTATCAAACTGTTGCAGTCAGCTGCTGGGCATAGGTATCTCCTAATGAACTCCGCTGACTAGGTACGATCCTTATCTCAATTTACCTACTTGATAGTAAGTAAAACACTACAAAAATAGCGACAAGCAATCTAGAACATGTACTTTATTACCGAAACAATATTTATGTGCCTATAAGTAACAATCTACATTGGTACACTAGTACATAACCTTAAAAAATAAAACTAGTTATAACTTTTACGTCCCAAGTTCTAAAAATCCAAGAATTTATAAAGCGCTTGTCTATCGTATTAACTACCAATTAAAACAAAATATATCCCAAAACACGAAATTTTATTAGCTGTACGAAAGTCCCATACAAGCCTGCCGTTCGCCTTTAAATAAATGGTTCAGATAAAAATGCCATCAAATTGATCAGATGATGAAGCCAGAAGGTAGGCACCGGAACTCCGTAATAAAAGAATGTATCCTAGCCGTGGTTGGGCTTCTCCTAATGCTCGCGAAGGAGGAGGCGGGACGGTTGAGGGAAAGGCAAATTTCACGACCTCTCGCCCCTAGCCGCCGCAGGAGACGCCCAAGGCGTCGATAATCCCGGGCGAAATTCCGGCCACCGTAGGCGCGGGCTTGCCGACGGTGAGCAATGTGGAGCTCATCGTCCGGTAAGAACCAGGCCCGGGTCGACGGCGCGTTGTATTCCACGCGCAAACGAGGGCACAGTCTTTACATTAATCTCCTTAAATTTCTCTCTGAGAGTGTCTCGGACTTAATTTATAAATTAATCGAACAGCTCTTTTCTGCAAAACAAACATAGTCTGAATGTCAGCGGCATTTCCCCACAACAGAATACCGTACGACATTACACTATGAAAATAGCTAAAGTACACTAAACGGGCTGTCTCTATATCATTTAAATTACGAATTTTTCTAACAGCGTATTCTGCGGAACTTAGCTTTTTTGACAACTTATCTATATGTGTTGCTGTTTACCTACGTAACAAATATTGGTATACGAATTGGTTTTGGGGTCATTGGGTTGGGACCACGACGAAAAGGTGAAAAATAAAAACTTTTTTACAAAAAAAACAACCGACTCCCAAGAAATACACTAAAAAGTAAAAAAATAACCTTAATTTCGGAAGTCGGTAGCAAAAAAACGAAAAACAGAACCAAAGACACCGACTTCCGAAATTAAGGTTATTTTTTACTTTTTAGTGTTTTTTTGTAAAAAAGTTTTTTCTTTTACCTTCATAACGTATCGATAAATCATATTTTTTCGACCGTAACATTCAATTAGCGATGACGCTAGTAGAAAAGCCAAAAATGTATGGGATTGACATAAGCTATCGAAATGTCACGTGATCATAGGTCAACTAATAGAAATTAGCTATAGACAATGTTATCATCATTTGATTTCATGAAATGAATCGACAGCGTCGAACGATATCTTCCATCGAGATGTATAGCCAGTGGCACTTTTTGACAAGCGCAATCGCTAGTTTTTGATTATTATGATGTAAACATCACCGAAAGTCAAGACCCTGCCATGTGGAAAACGAAACAAAATGGCGACTACGTATATGCTGTCATCCACTGACTGGAACACCTACATGAATACCAGTGTTTTACACGGAGCGACTACCTATCTGACCTCCACAACCCAGTAACTGGATAATTTTATACCCCTTGGTAAGACTGTTGTCAGACTTTCGGGCTTCTGCCGCGTACATGTTTCA
Source organism: Atethmia centrago (assembly GCA_905333075.3). NCBI lineage: Eukaryota > Metazoa > Arthropoda > Insecta > Lepidoptera > Noctuidae > Atethmia > Atethmia centrago. The sequence continues at coordinate 23,324,351 of HG995367.1, forward strand.
GTTGCGTTGTTTGTTGGTTTTGAAATAAAATACACACACTGCGTTTACTGTGAGCTGTACGCAATGAAAGTGTTTAGCTTAGACAGTAAAGATTTCGCTTCCGGCAGCAATTGAAAAGTCGACGAAACGCCAGAAGCATTATTTATAGAACATTTTAGGCTCAGCAAAGCCGTATTTAAACAGCGTTTTGTCGGGAATTACGGGCTTCGACTGCATTAAAAGGGTATCTAGAAATACCCATCGAAATAAAGGTAGGCAGTCTGCCGAATACTTACATATTATAGCCAAGTACCTAAAAGTTCTTGTTGTGATTTAGTTTGATTTTACATTGATACATATTTTGACTCTATAGCAGTCTTGTATAATTTGCCCTTTTTCAGGTGCTTTGTACCCTTAGCTTCTTCGATACAGGGTCGTATCAAAGGGTTGTGGGTATCAGCTGTGTGTGTCAGTCAACATTTTACTCAGAGGACAACAAGTCATTGCATCAGAGGAGTTATTGATGCCCTGAACCACAACTCTATTAAAAACAATAGATTTGTGGCAAAGTAATAACAGCCGCACGGGTCGATCGATTAAGTTAAGCTACGCTTGCCGCGGTTGGTCCGTAGATGGGTGACCATCTATACATACCAAGACCCCTCCATGCCTCGGAAAGCACGTTAGGCCTTTTGTCCCGGCTGTCATTTTTAGATCTTTGACAGTTGCTACCGGTCGTCAGAAGCCCGAATGTCTGACAACCAGTCTTACCAAGGGGTATCGTGTTACTCAGTAACTGGGTTATGGAGGTCAGATAGGCAGTCGCTCCATGTAAAATACTGGTATTCAGCTACATTCGGTTAGACTAGAAGCCGACCCCAACATAGTTGGGGAAAAGGTTAGGCAGATGATGATGGATTGTTTTCCCTCAAACACTACAAGAACGGGCACTTATTAAATAACAGTAAGTGGATATTTCACATTCAGCTAATATGTAGGTATACTTCAATTGATATTTTATGATGTTACTGATTTTTTAACAAACATACCTAGTTTTCTGTATTGACTTAGGACAGATAGGTATCTTGTTCCTACAATAATAGTAATTAATAACCCCACCGCCGTATTTCTACGTTGACGTCGTGGTGGGGCTTACGCGCTCCGAACTCTAGGACTGTGTTGGTCAAGTTTACTTTGCAGGTCTAGGGTAAGGAGCCAGACCAAGAGAGATACAGAAACCCACAGGGCAGCATGTGGATAGCTGTGGGGCAGTAGCGACCCCACGAACCCTATCTCCTGGGAGAAGTCTTTTTCCTCATCTCCCTCATCTCATCCAGCTGGAGTGACTGAAACTGGCCGGCTGGACTGACGCGGAACACAGCTCCCACCTCATTCTCGCCTTTATTGGCTACCCAAGCCCATAATAAAATATCGTTGTTTCGAATAGCGAATAGGGAACAGAAGACTCTCAGTTGCCTGATAATCGAGAGTTTTAAGCCATTTACATACATTGAGTTTAAAAGCTGATTTAAGCATGGGGTATATTGAGAGTGTGGTGGTGCTCCGTGTGGTGCCGGACGTAAAGAATAGTACCATCCCATTTCTTCCCGTGGGTGTCGTAAAAGGCGACTAAGGGACTTACTAGAGAATGGGCAGCAGCGTTCTCTATGCATATTAACACCATACTGCGATCGCCAACCCGCCTGCCAAGCGTGGCGATTATGGCAACCCCCACCTTTTTGGGGGAGGCCTATGTCCAGCAGTGGACGTCTTTCGGCTGAAATGATGATGATGATGATATTGAGAGTGTTGTATTGATTTTATTATACAGATGTCCGCCAAGAAAACAGTAAAACCTTTTAAGCGACACCCTGCCTGATTTATTATGTGACTATATAATTACATATGTTTTCACAGGTTTACTTTAAAAAAAATGTGTTTTTGTGTCGGAATCCAAATGACAACATGAATTGACAGCGACAGCGTGGACAGTTGTTTGCCTATTTTTTTCCTGGGGAGTACACACGTTTGTGCACGATTGGCAAAGTGTAGTTGTATTGTAAATAAACCTGAAAAAATAAGGCCTTAACGCACTTACTTTATGTCGATAAGTTGACCTGACCAATAAACTGTGTAATAGAAAAAATAAATCAGTAACCGAGATCAAACTGGGCTGAGTAATGTCAATGAATAAAAAAAAACATTTATTTTGGACCCAACACTTGTACTCATTTTATAAACCTGCGAAATTGCTGACAGCAGTCTTGACATTGACATCGTCATCGTTTGTGTGACATCGTACAGTTCAAGTTATCAAGCTTGAAACCGTCGAAATCTTGGAGAACGTACAATTTGTTTCTAGATAGGTTGCCGTTTCCATCGGAAAATGAGGCAAGAAACAAGCTGGTGGTAGTTACAATTGCATTTTAATATAAACAAATGCAGTCGAGTTACCAGTTCACAGCGCTTATCATTGACGACCTGCACATCGACAATACGCATATCTTGAAATACAAAATGTTTTGTAACAAATGGTTCCAAACGATTACGACTAATTTTAGCATCGTTTGGACTCGCGACTGATTGATTGATTAAGAGATTAATTGATTGAAAGCAATGCTTAATCTAGTGTCTATTGACGAATGTTCGGTTCCGATATTTTGAAAAATAATTAGGAAGGAGTGGTTAATTTAACCAACTGCAGTCTAACAGGTAATACTAATAATAATAACAATTTGATATATTCATAGGTAAAAGTTGTTTAGTTGTAAAGGTGATAGTTTAGTAGTAAATTCATTTAAAACACTAAAATGTCAATTTGTTAAAAAAAAATAGCAAGAACTTCATCGTTGTAATTTCAATTCAAGGCGTTCCTAAACACCCTAACAACACTTTGTAAGGCCTTTTTAACCCACGTCAAGCATGTCATAATGAGTCCAACAACCAACATCGCAATATTCACAAACAAAATTACAAACGCCAATGACGGAAGCGACACAATTTTAATAAAACACGTAAAGTAATGGCTTCGCAACGTGATTATCGCCTACTAAAGCACGTAATACGGCTAAGACTTTATTGAGTTCCATTTTGTGAAGCGTGGGTTCGCTCACATAATTTGTTCGGAAATAGTTTAATCAAGCGTTGCGTCGGATTTGCAGTAATTAAAGACGGCGACATCGGTCCTCAGCCGTATATTGCTTCCTCAGATTAGCTGGAAGCTTGGTGCTTCCAGTTAATTTCCTGCGTACAATTCCGGGATGGTTCAATCTCGAAACATCCTTCCAAATCTTGGAGACGGTTTTGCGAATCATTTTAAAGGTCACAATACATTTTCTTCCGTTTCACACTTAATTCTGACTTTAATTTTATTAAAGAAATCCTGAAATGTTCACATGATGTACCTACATTAATTTTCCTGGTTTGAGTTTAATTTAATAAAGGGGAAATGTTGCGTCGGTTCACCGCAATGTGTGCCCGCTTAAAATATTTAATAATATGCTAGAAAATCATTAATTTAAACACAATTTAATATTTGAACGCAGCTTGTTGATAAAGGTTATCGTTCGTAGGTCAACCGCAAAAAGGTCTAAGCTACCTATGAATAATACTACTCGTGCTAGTGGAACGCTCTGTTATAGATAAAGTTTTAAACCCCTACATGCCTCATACTTGCTGAAACCTTGCACTTGATGAAAAATGTACCTCTTATGGCGCGCGGAAAAACTTCGGCGTGAAAATACTGTAAGACAAACTCTTAAAATACAAGTACTTACTTACCCCGAAGGAAAAGTTGCATTCGAAAGTTAAAGCTACGCTAAATACCAATATTTTACCCACTTATATTTTTATAGTGAACACTTTTTTTTTATGGGTGGGAAATTATTAAATAACTTCTCCCGCTCTGGGCGGAGCGGGAAGGTGTGTAAGACTCTTACTGACTAAAACCAAGTGTTCCTTCTGTTGCTTGTGTTGCCAGGGGCTCGGTAACCCTTTCGTACTTTCCCGCGACTCCGGCAGTACAGTCCTTACACGTTAGCTTTGTCAACTATATTCTGCCTGACGGGTTTATAAAGATCATAATATTTCTTCAGCATCTAGTAATACTTTTTCTTAACCAGCTTACGTCAGTTGTGTTTCTCAAACTATTGTAGTGAATGTCTCTTTAACATCTTTATTCTCGTTCATGGATCACCAACATTTCAGCGACTGTTGTAGCGTCTGTTGCCTGTGTTGCCAGGGGCTCGGTAACCCTTTCGTACTTTCCCGCAACCTCGGCAGGCATCGGCCCTAGTGGACCCCTACACTTGTGCTGACATCTCTTTGAGGCGCGCGTGGAACACAACGCACCGTCGACCCGGACCCGGTCCTATAGTGAACACTTAGCTTTTAATTGTACAAAGCAAAAATTAGTAATAGATACATCGAAAAAATTCCCTTAAACATTTCCAATATTACCTACACAATACTCGTTTAAATGAAAATCAATATCGTAATCCGATAGTAGCTCTGTTTCTGAGACGCCACTTAATTACCATTGTTATTGTTTTCCTCTAAATTATTCCATTTTATTCCATAAGGTAGTTAAAACAATAGTTATTTGAGGTAATTGGATTTAGTTAAATGATTGCGCAAGCAGATCTTCGTGACATGGTCGCGAGGAAATCCTGCTAAAGACGTTGAGAGTTGTGAATGACGTAATGACGACCACAGTGCGTACTTCCCTTTAAATATAATTTAGACATGAATACACCTTAAAGGCGGGTTCATTTACATTCAAATATTTGTCCGTAGCTAACTAATCGGCACTGGCACGCGGCATCAGACAATACGAGAATATTTATGTACATAAACAAAGAGACAAACATAGCTTCGCGTTGTGCTTTGTTGTGTATTTTATAAATTCCAAAGAACGGATACTGTTCGCACATATTTGTTTTTTTTTCGTCTCTTTATTATAGTCGTCGGTCAGCTGCTGTAGAAAAAGTTTATCTAACTTATCATGGTCAAGCTATTAATCATCGCTTAAACTTGTAGAAGTCAAACAAGACGCAACCGCAGACTATAAGTGGACGCTGGACCAACAACCGGTCAGATATTAATGCACTTTAGCCATCTTAGGCTTAGAGATAACGCCCCCGACCGGGCGCGCCCGCATGCCTTTGAAGGTCTACAATTTTCGAGAGTTAATAATGTATTCTTATAAAAGTCTGAAGTCGCCAACCTGTCTTGAGCAAGTGTGGTGCAGTGTGGAGCAATGCTAGTGTTTTCTCGGTATCGGACGAGGCCTTTGCCCTACGGTGGGGCACTTATAGGCTGGTATTATGATTGCACTTTGATGCTCACGACGCAGTTCTTGCCCATTTTAGATTGCAGTGCGGTTGCGGTTAGGAGCCGCATGCGGGCGCCGTTCAATTATGTTAGCTATCTTTCCCCGTTGATAATGCAAGCTGTAATTTTCGAACTTATGACACTGGTAAGTTTTGTTTCTTAGCCGTTTGGCTAAGTAAGTGTCGGTTAACTGGTGAGTGTTTACTCACCAGTTAACCGACACTTACTTTATCCCTTCTTAGGGATGTTGCAAGAAATTATCTTCAAAGTTCGAAACACCACATTAGCCAATTTCATTACAGTATTAATGACATTGTTAAGCCTTCCTTCAAAGTATTAACATAAAAGGGTATCGTCACAATGGAAAAGGGTTTAAAGCGTTACGATTTTATGAAGATATTACAAGGTTTAATGCATTATTAACCATGTTTAAAAATTCTGTATATAGCCTCACTCCAAAATGACAGCGCTTTTATTATACATTCCGCTCATTTTAACCAGGGATCAAAAGATGAACAAGCAATAATTCCGGGGCAATAAAACTCTGTTGCTTCTACAAAGTTAAGTTGTTACGAAAACGTCGAAAATTTTAATTAGAGAAATAAAATAACAATTTTTTACTATGATCGGAAAAGAGTTGGATTAAAAAAAAAAAACTTCTCTTACGATAATAGTATGATTTAACGATGCAGTATCTCTTTTAAGAAATAATAATATATCCGTTAGATAAATATCATACTACGCTGGTGTAGTCTAGCTAAATTCTGCATCACAGAAACATTAACTGTATTGGCGTTAATTAGCAAAGAAAACTGATATTAATTAACATAAACTTTGCATAAACCAAGGATAATTATTAACTACATATAAAGTCTACACCGGAGCAAAGGTGGCCCAGTGGTAACGGCCCCGACTTACTTACTTAGGTCGGTGGTTCGAACGTTCGACACATTAATTTGTTTAATTTATTTCATTGCTACTCCTGTCAAAACGGTGAAGGGCAACATCTTGCGGAAATCGACATGTCCTAGTAACAAAAATTTAAAGACACGACATTCAACCCGCACTGGGCCCGCGTGGTGGATTACGGCCCACTCTCACCGAGAGGAGGCCTGTGTCCCAGCAGTGGGAACGTATAAGCAGATTATGCTAAAGTCTACATTATATAATGTATTTATTTTATTATTTCTTTCCTACAATATGAATTTATTTCTTCTTATTTTATTAGATCGATCACACAAACCTGCATTTCTAAATTTGTTTATTTTCCTTTCGATAAAGTAACCTACTTGAAGTGGGTATTAATTTAAAAATATTTTATTTCACGGAGATTGAAACTTATTTAAAACTAAAGCGTCGTGTAATCAGATCACGACTCGCTCTAACCAATAACTGGAAATTCAATATCGGAATCTATCAACGCCATTTGATACCCAGTAGATGGCCAGCTATTTTAGATCAATCTCGAATATTAGCTTTTGAATTTTCGTTTCGTAGCGAAATGTACTAACTGACTTAATAGAAATATCTATATTTCACTGTAAATAAACACTTGAAACATACATAAAAATACATACATAAACTCACGCCTTCTTCCCAAGGGGGTAGGCAGAAACTATAGAACGCCACCTGCTACCCTCCGGAAAGGAGTATGTAAATACTCCTTTTGCTTCGTTTACGTTCATACATCTGGTCATACATGCACGCCGGTTGCGAGTACTACGCTACTGACGTTTTTGAAGAACATCATTAATGAGGTCTCTATAATATGTCTTTCTAGGGCGTCCCCTCCCGGCATTTCCACTCACATCTGCCTTGTAAATACCTTTTGTAAGTCGCCTTTCCTTCATCCTCTCCACATGACCAAACCATCTAAGCATACTCTTTTCAATTTTTGTCACTACTAAAATGATGTGATAAGGCAATCATTTATAGTCACACCACACATGCTTCTCAAGGAACGCATTTCCACAGCATTTACTCTACTTTCATGCTTCTTTTGCCACACCCAACATTCACTTCCATACATAAGTGTAGGCACCAGCACACCATTATGAACAGCCAGTCGAGCCTCTTGAAACAACACTTGAAACAATTGAAGTGAAACTACTTTTTCTCAGATAGTTTTAATAATTAACTTATTATGTTCATTGGCATAAAATGTGGTACATTAAAGATTTTATTGATACCTTTAATGCAGGACACATTCCACCATTATACAACAGCATGCAAATTAATTTCAATATAAGTTTGAATTTATACATCTTTGTGAAGTGAAAACCATAACATGCATTAACATATTAAGTAAAATTCTTATCCTTTATCTACTTAATCAAAAATCATCTTTACCTTTTTTGAATGAGAACAGAAGAAAAAGAAATAACCTCCTTATATTTACCCTGTTATTTATACCTGTAAGCAGTGCCGGTCAACGTAGGCGCGTTCGCTGCGGTTTGTATGGCGGCATCGCATAGGACATCATAAAAAATAATATTCTATGTCAATCTACGGATAAACAAAATGGTTTAAGTTTTGAGGAGGTTTTACGTGTTAAAAGTTCATACGAGTGAAACCGGGGGCTTAACTAATACATACTATAAAGCCAAGCCAGGAATAATTGTAAGCTTTCATTGGTACCAATTCACACAGTCCCTAACACAAATCCTATTCAGGGTATTACGATCGCTGAACGCACATTGAGCCTGCTTGCCGCAGCACCACAGCCAATGAGAGAGGCAGCCATTACCAAATCATATCGTCGAAGATTCTATTGAAACATCGAATACGACCCATTTATATACAAGTCACGTACTGAATAAATTATACTATTTAAATCCTACCGATAGACCGTAGGATTTAAATAGTATATTTGTCGATTAATAATGGGCTCCATTAACACGTAATTTTACTATATTTATTTAAGCCTCTATCGATATTATTATGAGCATAGTTAGCTATGGTTTAATTTTCAATATTTGTACAACTGTTCAGTTCTTCTTTTTGAGAATTCATCGACCTTCACAGAAAGCGAGACTGAAAACTTTTAGTGGACCCCTATAACACTTCTGCTGACGACATCTCTTAGAGCATTACTGCTTCGCAGAAGGAGGTGATGACTGCCCTTGCCCTCCCGACCCGTACCATGGCCTGAAGCAGGGCCGGACGCGAGAGATCTCTGCCGCCGATCGCCTCTACGAGGACACGGTTGTGCTCTGCCCAAGCCAGGCAGACCTCCACCGTGTCCTCCGGGCGATCCACACAGTGGTGACACCCGGGCGACATGGAATACTTTTTTTTTTTTTTTTGAGGTTGGGAAATCATCAAATAACTTCTCCCGCTCTGGGCGGAGCGGGAGGGTGTGTCAGACTCTTACTGACTAAAACCCACCCGTATTCCTTCCTGTTGCCTGTGTTGCGGGGGCCTCGGTGACCCATAAGTACCTTCCCGCGACCCCGGCAGGCATCGGCCCTAGTGGACCCCTACTTTTGTGCTGACGACATCTCTTTGAGGCGCGCGTGGAATACGACGCGTCGTCGACCCGGGCCTGGTCCTTACCGGATGGTGAGCTACCCATTGCTCACCGTCCGCAAGCCCGCGCCTACGGTGGCTGGAAATCCGCCCGAGATTCCCGACGCCCAGGGCGTCTCCTGCGGCGGCTAGGGGCGAGAAGGCGCGAAACGTGCCTTTCCCTCAACCGTCCCGCCTCCTCCTTCGCGAGCATTACTGCTTCGCAGAAGGAGGTGACGGCTGCCCATGCCCTCTCGCTCCGTACCATGGCCTGAACCAGGGCCGGACGCGAGAGGTCTCTGCCACCGATCGCCTCCACGAGGACACGGCGGTGCTCTGCCCAAGCCGGGCAGACCTCCAACGTATGCTCCACCGTGTCCTCCGGGCGATCCACACAGTGGTGACACCCGGACGTTTCCTCCCGCCTTATCCGACACAGGAACCTCCCGAAGCTGCCGTGTCCGGTGAGGACCTGCGTCAGGCGGAAGGTCAGGACGCCGTGGCGTCTCTCCAGCCACTCCTCAAAGAGGGGACTTATGAGATGGAATACTTGAGATTTTGTTTCGATTTGGTGATGCTTCAGTGCATCGCGTATAAGACAGAAGATACAACATTTTCTGACAATTTAATAAAAAACAAACAACCTTTTGATGGTTTGAAAATTAAATATGGTCTCTCTCCAATCTAAGTGAAATAAAATATAACAAAATTCAAATCCAACAGTTATTTTAACGTACCTAACTAATATCGTATTATCGAAGCCAACAAAGTGGAAATATGAAGCCAAACATCTGTTTTGAATCGTTTCTCTACCCGAGGCTGGTTTCCCCCACGTGTTATTTATTTGACGTTCAACGTAGTGGGTGTGTGGTGTGTGTGCTAACAAAGTTTACGTTGCGCAGCGTCATAGCACTCTACGTCAAACGTCAAGTCAATCTAAACCGCTACTATAGGGCATTGTGTTCATGTACTGATACTAAGCTAAGGTTTTCAATAGGAATAGTGGCGTAGCTTTATTTCCCACAAGGGAAAACAAAAACCCGCAGAGGTGTAGGTACCACTGACAGCTTTCAGACCACAGAACGGTCCTTTTTAGGGTTCCGTACTTCAAAAGGAAAAATGGAACACTTATAGGATCACTTCGTTGTCCGTCTGTCTGTCAGTCAGTCAAGACCCTTTTTCTCAGGAACGCGTAGAGGTATCAAGTTGGAATTAATATCAAATACGTAGGTCAACGGTCCCTTTGAGCTCTAAAACTTTAGCTTCTAAGTCAACGCAATAAAAAAGTTAAATTAAAAATTTTAAAAACCCCCGACTCTAACAAAAACATCTAAAAAGTAACAAAATAATACGTATAATCCCTTTCAGTTTAAAGCGTCGTCTAGTCGGGGACGACTAAAGAAAACGTCAAACAGACGAGGCTTATAACTAACAATAATGAATGTTTGCTATTGTAGAAATAATAGCCGCTGTGAACTTCCTATTTTTATTAGCCGTCCTTCGACTCGACGACGCTTGGCTCAAAATATTACCTACAAAATATTAAACTGAAAGGGCCCAATACGTATTATTTTGTTACTTTTTAGATGTTTTTGTTAGTGTCGGGGGTATTTTAAATTTAACTTTCATTACCTACTTTTTAAACTTTATATATTACTAGTAGGTCAGACACGCTGCCATCGATACGTACTCGTATCTCGCCGAAATCTGCGCCCCTGTAGGTATTTTTTCCAAACTGAAGGTACTTACTAGTTTACCCTCATTTATCTTTCCTTCTCCATCATCAGACCCTGATCACCATCTAGCTATAACCTATTTATTGAGACCAGTACAATGAGCCCAAACACGATACCTGCGCTGTAAATTGGTGAGCGAGTTAAATATTAACTAGAAAAGAGCTGATAATCTTCAAACGACCGAACTGATTTCGGGGGTTAAAAATACTGAGATTTATGCTACATATTTTGATATTTGCAAATAAATCAAAACCTATAGGGTACTTCCCGTGGACCTAGAATCATGAAATTTTGAAAGAAGCAAGGTCTCACAGCACAAGTAAAGGAAAAAGTCCGAAAATTTGTAGTTTTACCACATAATATTTTTTTTTGCGATTACAAACTTACATTCGCAGTTGGAGAATGGACCGTGACATATTATATCGATGTATGGGAGAACATGTTTTTCAACTACAATGTTAAGTTTGTTCTTGGGATAAATTCATCCCAACTACGGATCCCTGCATTGTGCGTGGTCCGACACGCCCTTGGCCGGTTTTTTAACATTATTTTACACAGACTAAGTGTCCAAAAAGACTAGCTACTAAGAAAGACGATTCTGTATCTATGTATCTCTTTAGTAGAAACATGTAACTCTTAAAAAAATATACTTCTTTGGAGAGAAACTAATGTAAATTTAAACTGGACCTTTATTGAACTGACTTGGTCACAGACTCCTGAAAAATACAACTTAATTTAGTAGCTAACCGTACTTTATTTCAAATTATAGTGCGGTCCCGTCTAAGAACAGCCCCTATTTCTCACCACGTAGGTACCGTTACTGGCGAATAATAAAGTGCATAGTCAAATAGGGTAACCAGAGCAAGTTTTTTAAGGTTTTGCGAGAAGTTTAAAGCCTTAAACCAGTACTTTGTTTACCTAATAATGTGGTTTTTTTATATCTCGTTATCTATTAATTTGTATGCACAAACAAATAGATAATAAGGGTCTATGCACACTACGTTTTTATCTCATACAAAACTCCGAAATAATAACAGAATAATACTGCATTTCGCAGAAACAGGGAGTACTTGTCCGAATAATATCGTTTTCAAGGGCTCTACTTCCGAGGTGAATTCTCTTAATCAAAATTGGATTCGAAGAATAAGTCGTAAGGATGTTAATGAGGAAATAACCCGTTTGCTACAGTTGACTTTTGTCTGATTACCATACAATTTAAAGCCTCTCATAAATATTCGATCTTTATTTACACATCAAAGATTCCAACAAATAAATGCTAAGTAATTTCTATATTAAATAAATCGTCAAGATGACTCGTGTTACACTCGCTTTGTGGTTTTTATTGTTACAAAACTAAGCTTTATTAACAAATTACACAAACATTTATTAACATTCTTACGACTAAAAATTGCCCTCCTTTATCATAATTATCATCCTTAAAAATTATATCTAGGTTAGATCTTTAAAGAAAAAGAAGTAACCTAGATATAATTTTTGTGAAGTTTATAGTATTATAATAATAAATAAGTTTATAATTTATAGTATTATTAACTCAATCGTACAAGACATACTTATTTACATAACAACGACTAAAGCACATTACACAACATTCAAGTAAACTTATTACTTTACAAATTGCATGCACCACATCATAAGTCACAACATTACAGGCTTGGTTTTCATCGATCACCTTTCCGGAGCAATAATTTCATCGTGCACATGTGGTCCGCGGCATTTCTCGCACACCACTATAAAATTCTGAAAAAGTAAAACAAATATTAGCATATCAACATTTCTATCAAAGTTAATTAATTAATTTATAACTAATATTATAAATGCGAAAGTGAGTTTGTTTGTTTGTTTGTTACACTTTTATGCTAAAACGGCTGAACGAATGTGAATGAATGAATAAGTTGTGAATGAAATGAATGAATTTGCCACATGGGTAGGGATTAGGACATCGGATACTTTTTATCCCGATATTCCCAATGGGTCGAGACTTTGCAGTCTGAAACCGCGGGGCGCAGCTTCTATTCTTCTATTTTTTAAATAATGTGTAATATAATAATATTATAAATTTGAAAGTTTAGGTATATGTTTAGATGTTAGGATGTTTGTTACTCAATCACGCATAAAAGGCTGAACGAATTTGAATGAATGAATACATTGTGAATCAAATGAATGAATTTGGCACACAGATAGTTTATAACTTGGATTAACACATTGGATACTTTTAATGCCGGTAGTACGTTACCGTGGGATATTTTCGACAACCACGCAGGCGAAGCCGTGGGAAAAAGCTAGTACACTCATATTTCTGACGAGCCGTGAAAAGGGTCAAATAAAACGTGGAAAGTATTGGTTGGATCGGTATCTTTCTGTGCTCAATTGGTCCCATGCCAGCAAGTCGAGCGCAAAAAACTATAAAACGTCCCTGTCGATAGCCCAAACAAAAAATATTTGTACGGCCCTACTTGACATAGAATAATCTCAAAATAGACAGCTAATATTAGGTAAAATGAATCTCTTTAGCACTAATCTTCAAATTAAAAGTATATCCTGTTGGGAGAGAAAACTTAATAATTAAATATTTACAAGATTATATTGAAGTCGTAATAAATCCATGGCTCGTTCGTAGTTGTTCTCGGATTTCGGGACGTGCTTCTCCATGAGCTCGACAGTTCGTTGGGCCAAGGCTTCTAATTCAAGAAGTCCTTTTGGTTCTGAACGTTGACTGTCTCCTCGTCGGCCAAGCCTGGCACCCCAGTTGTGATGACTCCGAGGTCCTCGTACACTGCCACGCTCCCCCATCGCTCTGGCGGGCTGCTCACACGGTTCCGTTAACTTCACCATAGCTACTTTTCAATAATGATAATCGAAGTTCAAAAACACCTTCTTTTAAAGGAGACCAAATAATTACCAAACATTAAGTGCATGTAATTATCTAATTTAGATGAACGAGTTAATCAGCTAATTGATCAAGAATTTTCACAAGTTAAGTAAACACAATAAATAACTGACTCAATAACAAACAGGGCTTGCCCGAATGTGGTTATTGTTTTTAAAAATATGAAAACACCACGTGTTAATCAAAGGGCTGGATAACAATGGACGTCCCGACAGGTCATTTATTGTAAAAAATAATAGACAATAGGCTGAACGCGTTTGTGCGTACTGTTGACATCCCCACCAGTTCAAGTTCCAGGTAGCCATTATTATATTTCATTTGCTGTAAGTGATTAGGCGTGTCAAATATTAGTTAATGATGGTGAAGGTACCAGAAAACGAGTCGTACGTGCCTCTACCAGTGGGGGAGCGGTGGGCAAGGTACGGAAGTAATCGTGAGTTGTACGCACGCGGTGGTCCGTGCAGCCTGGTGGAGTTAGAAGAATTCGCAGACATAGCAGCTAACTATATAAGTACCATGTCAAATAATTATCCGAATGTACGTCAGATCGCAATGAATCGACTGCGGCAGCTTTTCAATTTGGTAAGTAGTTTATTTATGTTTGTATGCATAACTTCATAATAAAGATTTGGTTCAAGAACCTTCTTTATTAATCAAAGTCTGTGTATCCGTTACAATAAAACAGATTGGTACCTTTCCACATGATTGACCGACGCGCTGATTATATTATCATCCGACGTACTCAGTGAGCTGCGTCCAAGGACATAATATTATAAACGTCTGTATCTTATTACACAATTAACAATGAATGGAGCTACCTAACAGTTTTGACATTCAATCGGTAACTTACCCAATGAACTCATCAACAATGCAATTGAATGTGCTCGGTAATTCAACTTGTATATCTTCATTTGTTTTTCCTCCGGACCTGGAAGTCTACTCCCTAAGAACGAAATCCGTAGTTTCGGCCGAAGATACGGCCGTTTCCTACTCCGTAACACCTACGGATATACGATAAGTTTGGGGCCTGAACTAAGAATGAATGACAACACGATTTGACAGTTGTCTCTACTCCCGAAAAAGTTAATACATCGGGAGTAGGGCTTACTACCAAGTTTCGAACTACTCTCGGACGAGCCCGTATCTTAGTTGACGGACTTAGAGAGTAGGCCCCTAGCCCCCAACTCCGAACTAAAAGTTTCCTTCAGTTAGTAGAACAATTTACAAGGAGTAAAATGAAGCTATTAATGCACTCTTCATTTGGATACCGAGAAAAGTTTTAAACTATATCTCAAGGTTTAACATAATCAGCCTATAATGTTCCCACTGCTGGGACACAAGCCTCCTCTCTGTGAGAGGGAGTGGGCCGTAATCCACCACGCGGGCCCAGTGCGGGTTGGTAGATGTCACATGTCTTCAAAATTTTGGTTCTAGGACATGCCGGTTTCCTCACGATGCTTTCCTTCACCGTTTTGAGAGCAGTCGTGATGAAATAATTTACACAAAGTAAAGCGCCTGTCTGGGTTCGAACCTACGATCTACAACTCGTAAGTCGCGGCCGTTACCACTGGGCCATCACTGCTCTCGGTTTAAACGGGCTTACAATTGTGTAAATTAAAAAACAAAGCTATTTAATAAAATCTGTTTTTTTTCAATTTGTAATACAAGACTTGATTATTTTGTTCTAGGAATTCAAGCTGCGCTGTGATGTATGTGGGACGGCTCACTACCAAGATGAAATCAGTGCGCCTGAGCGATAGATCACGAATTAATGACAAACAAGATTATGTAGCGTTACATACCGTACACATTTAGGCAAGTTCAAATAAATTACCACATTATGCTAGGCAGCCAGATCGAGACAGGGGCGGGACATTTATGACCAACAATGATGAAGAACATTTTGTATGAATAAGCACCTTCTAATCTCTATTCTGTATTTCACCGTAAAAACATAAGTCAAGTGAGATTTTTACGGAAATGACAGATTGGACATTCTACACAAATCACAATTCTGCATCTGTCATTCGTCTTGTTTGCTGACGCTGCAATTACTTAGTATCGAGAACTCGTGACTACACAAGTAACTGTTGTATTTTCTTGCCTCGAGGTAGATATAGGTATATAATGTACTTGGCAATAAATAAATACTAGGTACTAGACTCTGAGTACCTAGAGACCTCTAGACTAGTTGGGTCAAGTGGACATACCTTACAAATCATTTAGGCGTATGTTCACTTAACTATATTAGATGGTAAACATTGTTAAACTAACCCTTTCCTATTTTGTAAGGCTACTATTTACAATATTCATTTCATTTTGACTTAGCTGTAATAAAATGTGATAAATAAAAAAAATTATATCTATGACATTTTTTATTTAGGCTAACAATGGGAAGCATTATACACATTTTTTTGTTTTTTTTCCTCTTCTAATAATAATAATAGCAAACTATTCTTATCATCCGATATCCTAACTAATATAATAAACGCGAAAGTAAGTTTGTTTGTTTGTCTGTTTGTTACGCTTTCACGCTAAAACGGCTGAACAGGTTTGGATGAAATTTTGTACATGGGTAGACTAGGACCTGGATTAGGACATACGATGCTTTTTTCCCGATATTCCCACGGGATCGAGACTTATGGGGGTGAAAGGATATAAAAATAACTTATAGAAGTAATACAACTTTATTATAATAAAAACCACACATATTATAATCTCTTATTAAATATAAAACACTATTAAATACCCCAACCTACATATTTATCATTAAAAATAAATAAAAAAAAATTAATAAAAATATATTCAAAAATATAAGGTACAGCGTTAAATAACAGTTTTTCTTAAATCTATGTCAAGTTCACCCATGATTTGTGCCTGAACTAGGAAATCCTGTGTTTCAGGCGATTGGAGGTAACATTAATTGAATAAATAATCACATATCATATTAATATTATTGGTACATAAATGTAAAATGGTGTCTAAAAATTATAGTATCTTAACCTAACTAAATAAAAAAAGAAATAACAATAATACAAACAATATTTTACTTTAGCACTAGTAATAACTTCTCTGTATCGTCATAGGACATAGTTTGAAGAGTTTCCTTAAGGATTCTCTTGCAGTTCCTATAATTTACGGAGTAGATGTTTCCTTTTTCATTTAGCCTGTTATAGAGTAGTGGACCGAGGTACATATAAAATTTGGCTGTGAAAGCATGTTTTGTACTTTTTTGAGGGCAAACTATATCTTTCCGTCTCTTTTTAGTAAATTCAGTGCTGTATGGAAGTGCTGCGTGTTGTTTTAGTACCGTGCTCATTATAAATAACTGTCGAACTGTTAGTACTTCACAAGATTTATACAGTAGGTTAGTGGGGAATAGGAAAGGTCGGCAAGTAGCCACCTTGAGAATAGCTCTTTGAGCTCTTTCAATGGGCAATAACAAAGTTTTACTTGCCCCACCCCATGAAGTAATGCAATAAGTCAAAATTGACTGACAAAGAGCAAAGTACACTTGCCTTTTTATTTTTGGATTTGCAATAAATCGTAGCTTTTTGAATACGTATATCAGCTTACGAATTCTATTATTTAGAGCTTCCATGTGTTGTTTAAAGGATAGGGTATCATCTATTATTATACCCAGGTATTTTATTTTATCTGTCTTTTTAATATTGGGACACTTACACTGGCTATTTGCAGAGACTGGGCAACGGTGAGCATGCAACGCTGAAGGGTTCTTCGATATTTGCTTGCGCATCGAAAACTGAATGTATTGTGTCTTCTCTGCATTTAGAGTTAGTGAGTTATTTTGAAGCTATTTATTTACAATATTGAATCCATTCATTGGAAGTCATATGAAAAAGTACCAAGCAACGAAAAGTCTTGTGACCCAAAACCA
Organism: Atethmia centrago; assembly: GCA_905333075.3. Lineage (NCBI taxonomy): Eukaryota > Metazoa > Arthropoda > Insecta > Lepidoptera > Noctuidae > Atethmia > Atethmia centrago. The sequence goes on from HG995367.1 coordinate 23,341,710, forward strand.
AATGATAAGAAACGCACCACCCACCTTAGACATACCTAGAAGGTACTAAAGGGTCACCGAGGCCCCTGGCAACACAGGCAACGGAAGGAATACGGGTGGGTTTTAGTCAGTAAGAGTCTGACATACCCTCCCGCTTCGCACAGAGCGGGAGAATTTATTTGATGATTACCAACCCAAAAAAAGGACATACCTAAGTATTTTAAGAGCGGCCTTTAACCGAATTTAGTATTGTACAGGCAGCAACTGGTACCCGACCTCTGCATTACAAAGTAATGTTTACAGGATAGCACTACTGTCTACTGCAGGCTCAGCACGAGCACCGTTTCGTGTACGGAACAATAGATAAAAATGACGTTCCGTGTAGAAAGTACCACGACAGCAAATTAGAAAGAGTTAACTGCACTTTTTACGAAATTCACTCTTTTACATAATTCGACACAGAATTCTTTGTTTTGTCAACAATTTTTTTTCAGTTTTATTCTCAATTTTTACTGATAGTAATCGGTCAAGGACAGCTTTGTTGAGACACACAATGAGACACAATTGAATTTCCATTGTTTGACACCATATCGGTGACGCGCCGGGCTTCATAAGTCACGTATATATATAAAGACAACTACAACAATTTTTCTCAGTGTCGAAGTACCGTATTTTGGAACATAAAAATATTATAGTAATATTGGTCTTCACCATTTCCTTGGTAATGCCCTATTAACTAAATGATGTAAAATAGGAGAGGATAGCCTTGTTCTTCTATTCATTATCACAGTTTTGCGTTCAAAACGCTCTCCTGTAAAATAATGATTTTGTAGATAACTGTATATAGCTTGTGGCCATCGAGTAGAAAAACGCAAATTGTCTTCACTACCTTAGACAACTGTCAGTTGTCAGTGTGATTTTGACAGTTTGGGATATAAACTTTCTTCTGAAATAGACTACATAAAAAAGGACATAGACAACGATCGTTAGAAACGAAAGACAAAAGACAGATTGCAGAAGGATTTCTATGGTGCGATGTTAAAAAAGGAGAAACGAAATGTCACTTTGTATAGAAAGAGCTATGTCTATTCTTCGAAGAAATAGAAACTGTCATGATAAGCCTGCTGGTATGAGACCGAAAAAAATCTCCAAATTACATGTTAGCTACGGCGGCTACGGCGTAGCTTGCGTAGCAATTTAGCTACGAACCCATCAGATTTTATACACTGTGCCTATTTAGTATTTAATGGTTAAGAAAACTTCGATAGATGAATTACTAATATGTTGACCTTGAGTAGGTATGTCCGAATAAAGAAAAGATTAAAAAATAAAGTCATATACATATCGAATACAAAATAATTAAATATCTATCTATATACTCAATTATTTTGTATTCCTAACACAACTAGTATTTTCAATTATTTTTGATATGATGAAATGATTTTTGCACCTTTTGCAATAGTTATAATAAATTTACAACTAACCAAAAACTGACTTTGTCACCAGTATTAAGCGACATAATAAATGTCGTGTCATGTATATTGAGGCGGCCAAAGCGAAACCAATTCATAAAAGCAGAAATAAAATTATCAATGAGTTTGTGGAGGCCCTCACAAAGACGAATTTGTGGCACAAAGAGGCAGCATTACGGCGGCTCCCGCAGTAATCCGGATTGAGCCAGCAATTATAATACTTATCCTGTTCGGTATTTCATCTCGCCACAGAAAAGTGTACCCCAAATTGTCCCGGTTTCATTAGCAACAGATAAAAAGATCTGAGTTTGAATAAATAAATAAATTTCTGTTGCAATTCTACGTAATATTTAACAATATAACAATTTTATTTTAGAGAACAATCTACATACATATATTGTGTCGTTTCTTATTTGCCAGTTTTTGTAAATAACCCCATAACCGAACGCAACTTCTACATTATCTACTGCTATGGTCTATTCTACGAAGGCCCAATTATGTTAGTTAAGTAGTTAGACAATGTCTACACTAAATATGGCAACTTAATAATTATGATCTGACCAAAGTATCGCGGTATCACAATGATGGAGAGGTCTAAAATAGAAGCTAAGTTAACTGCCAAAGTTGCTCAAGTATATCGTTAGGGACGCTACCTATAGGTAATGACTGGTCAAACAAATATATCCTGAAGCAACGAATACACCTAAAAATAACAATTGTAAAGAAAGACGTACTCTTGCCAACAATAGCTCTTTACAGACAAAATTGCAGTCTTAAACAAACATAGCGGTTTTGGCTCTGAGTATAGAGGCTTAAGCCGGAGAATTGCGGCCAGATCCCGGAAATATATTCTCTACAGCCGGAAAGTTGGGCTAAAACCAGCGACGTGGCAACCTTAGTTACAGTGGTGTAGTACAATATTGACATTAGCCTTTAGTTCACCGCGACACCGATACTACGATAAGCTAATGAATTTTCCCCCAAACAAGTCGGCAGGGTGCTGATAAATTAAACTTGTTGTTTATTATCTGAAACAACTTGTTAACAAAGTACGTTACGAGAAATGTTATTGATAAATCATTGAAACTTAGGTCTAGTTTGATAACAATCGATACCAAGTCAGGAGACAGAACTTTGGTAATATAAAATGTTACGTAAAAGTTCGTCTTTAATCAAATTGCTACTAGTTTGGTATAAAATAACGAGTGATCTATTTTCAGGCACCTCATTTCTCTCCCGCCCTCTGGCACTGGTAAATATTCTTATGAGCCGGTATATGCTTACCTTACCAACAGACGACATCCACGCCCAAACTTCGGTTAAGTAGGTATTCACCTTTTTCCGATGGTCAAAGTTAAGAGAAGTTATGAAGGTACTTACTGTAGATAGATAGTGTTTTTCAAGGAAAGAGAAGACAGTTCGTTTTAATTAGTATTTCTGTAATTACAATCGTAGGTAATTCCTCTTTCCATATCTAAGTTCCTTTTTTTCTGTAGGTGCCTAAATCTTACTATCGGTACCCTCCTTTTAAATGGCAGTATGGTAAAAATAAACGACCCCATCGCAAAAGATGAATGAAAGTATAATGAAATTGACGAAAACGGAAGGACTATAAATACAACAAATCGATACAGGACCCTATCAATCAATCTGGCACCATTTGAAACGCCGCAAATGAGTAAGAATAAGATTTTTAGGGTTCCGTACCTCAAAAGTGAAAAACGGAACCCTTATAGGATCACTCTGTCTGTCTGTCTGTCCGTCTGTCACAGCCAATTTTTTTTTAATATGAAAAATGTATCTCCGAAACTACAGAGCCTAAAATTTTGAAATAAATACAGAAAATAGTTTGTTACTCATAGATCAGGAAACCTATAAGAGTTCTATGGTGTTAAAATAACATAGTAAATATATCAATATTGTCCGTACAAACTTACATTTGCAGTTGGAATGACACGGAACATGTTTTTTAACAACAATGTTAAGTTTGTTCTTAGGATAAATTAACCTGGGATAAACATACGGTAGATGACATATTCATTGTATGGAACCCTCACCACGCGAGTTCAAATCGCACTTGTCCGATTTTATATTAGGCAGCAGTAAGCTAGTATAATTATTATTCTGATAAGCTACGAACTCATCAATCAAAGTACTTCGGCAGCCGCCCCCGCCGTCTTCTCCAATCTTTAGATATAAGCCTTTACTGACTTATAATACCTATAGATATCGTCCTGTGTACACAATGCTTATAATTTCAGTTACCACAACGAATCAGATTGAATAAATTGGGGTGTTTTAATTGTAACTTATTTGGATGAAAAGTACAAAATATAAGCAGTTGTAGGTAATGTTTATGCTTAAGTTTAAGAATATGAATTTTAATAATAAATAATAAAACAGGACTTAAGTGGACCATGAACTTTATATGGAGCTATTATTTTGACTTTATGGGAAATAAATCACAGGACTGCTAACAAACATTATGCAAATGTAAAATATATACTTATAATAGATTTATAAGTATTTATAATACGATGGGTATAAGTGGGAGAGCAGTAACCCAGTGGTAACGACCGCGACTTACGAGTCGCGCGCGAGTTGTCGTAGGTTCGAACCCAAGCAGGCGCTTTACTTTGTGTATTCATCACCACTGCTCTCAAAACGGTGAAGGAAAACATCGTGAGGAAACCGGCATGTCCTAGAACCAAAAAATCGAAGATATGTGACATCTACCAACCCGCACTGGGTTCGCATGGTAGATTACGGTCCACTCCCTCTCACAGAGAGACTGATTATGTGTATGTGTGGGTATAAGTGAGTCCCTAAAGCCTTTATTCCTTTGTAGTAAATTAATCTAAACAAACCATACATGTGTAATTGTGTACTACTCAAAACTACTGTAGGTGTAGGTGCTTATTTCTTTTACATTTAAAAGTGCTCCGACCTCGTCCTAATAAACTTTTGGTTTGTTTAATTAAACCTTCATGCTTCACAAAATGTTAAACGCTCAAGTTAAATTAAATTCACCATCGACGTTTCATATTTTGCTCAGAAATAATGTAATTAGCTTAAATTAGAAGAGATCTCGAACATTTACGAATTAATATACCTACCAACTTTAAATAGAGTTGGCGATTTTATTGTATTTGTTAAGTTTGGAAGCAATCAGTTGGATGCTCAATTTATTTTCTGTTTTCATTCAAGACAAAGTGGTCGTCAGTGAAAGTGGCAGTCGTCAGAAGCTCGAAAGTCTGACAACCAGTCTTACGAAGGGGTATCGTGTTACCCAGTAACTGGGTTGTGGAGTTCAGATAGGCAGTCGCTCCATGTAAAATACTGGTATTCAGCTGTATCCGGTAAAATGATGATTTAAGACAAAGTGGTCAAAGTAAAGGCCATGCCACATTCACGTTTTATTGTTTCTATCAATCAAGCTGCCTCGTTCGTCTAATATTCGCAAGCGCTACTGCTGAGCATGAGGTCTTGGGTCTGATTCCCGGGTCGGAAAAAGTGTTATTGGGTTTTTCCATCTGGAATTTCTCAGTCGCAGCCCGGAATCTGGTTTCGTGCCCGGTTGATGGCAATAAGCTCGCCGCCTATTACATGGGACTTAAACATAACTGGCTAAATGTGGGTGTACTATTTAAACATCTGCCTAACCCTTCGGAATATAGGCGTTATGTTCTGTAAAATTGTTGTTCATATTATATTCGGTCATAATTTAATAATAATTCGAGATATGAGACATAAGACATCATAATATGTCCGTAAGGATTGAGGAGCCATGTCTCATATTTATTCGGATTCTACCCTGTTGTAAGTAGACTCGTGTCTCGTTAATAAAATAAAATGCTTCTTGTCTTAACTAGGCTCAACTCTTAAAATATTTCAATGAATTCATAAAATTTCTAATTAGTCAGTGTTGTTTGCTCAAGCAATTCCATAAACCTAAAAGAACTCGATAAGCAGGAAACACACTTTCGCAAAACCCTAACAAACTAGAGTTTATGCATTGGAAACTTACAGGCCGATGTGAGTTACTTCACGTTCAACATGCCTCTCATGAGATCTACAACAGTCGCTGAAATGTTGGTGATCCATGAACGAGAATTAAGATGTTAAAGAGACATTCACTACAATAGTTTGAGAAACACAACTGACGTAAGCTGGTTAAGAAAAAGTATTAGGTACTAGATGCTGAAAAAATATTATGATCTTTATAAACCCGTCAGGTAGAATATAGTTGGCATAGCTAACGTGTAAGTATTGTCCTGCCGGGGTCGCGGGAAAGTACAAAAGGGTTCCCGAGGCTGAGAGTCTGACACACCCTCCCGTTCCGCCCAGAGCGTGAGAAGTTATTTGATAATTTCTCACACCAAATAAAAATAAAAGTAAAAATGAAAAAAATGTGTCAGTACGTATCCATCTCTTTTGTACTGCGGCATGTTTTAGCGAATGGCCTTTAACGTCAGCAGCTTTTACTAGTTCGTCGGACAATGGCGAGCACAGATGGCTCCCAGCCAACCATGGAATTTCAAGCACCACTGCATCTTACCACCGGAATTTGAAATATGGACCTACCTATCCTACGAAAAAGTTAATGTAGTTGTAGTGGTATGTAACCCACACATGCACACATACTTGTGAACTTAAGTACCTATGATGTTCCACGTCTGCAGTTCGAATACAGTAATCGACGACGCCATACTAGTCGGTCGCTAGCCGTTGCTCGCGTCATTTTATAATAATTGTATAAATGGGAAAGTGAGTTTGTTTGTTTGTTTGTTTGTTACCCTTTCACGATATAACCGCTGAACGGCAAATTTGGCACATGGGTAGACCATGACCTGTATTATGACATAGAATACTTTTTATCTCGATATTCCAACGGGATTGAGACTTACGCGTGTGAAACCGCGGGGTGCAGCTAGTTGCTTATAAACCATGTTTACTTGTAGTAACTTTATTATTAAATTCATTGTTACATTTAATTTCATCACACTATAGAACCTATACCACAGTCTAACAAAAGTTCTACATACATACATAAATTCACGCCTTGTTTCCCCGAAGGGTTGGGCAGAGGTGTACCTGTAGTACACCCACATTTCGCCAGTTATGTTTAAGCCCCATGTAATAAGGGGCGAGCCTATTGCCATCAACCGGGCACAAACCCAAAAGATTTATATGGGTAAAATAAAGTTGGCGACGCTGACATCTTGGCATTTATCACATATGTTGGAGTATGGGACGGGCTTGTGGAAAGCTTAATTAATGTCCTAAGAGTTAAAATTACACTTTGCCTTAGGCATATGAGCCTATCTTAATTTTGGAACAATAAATAGATTTGCAAAACTGTATTACTTAACAACATGCTACGAAGCTCAATAGGCTCGCCCCCTAATACTTGGGTCTTAAACATACCTAACTGGCGAAATGTGGGTGTTACCATTACTATACGTGCACCTCTGCCTTCCCTTACCCTTTTGGGATAACAAGCGTGATATTATGTCATCCTACGGAGCAGGTATTTCCGCTGTAAGTCGATAAATACATCAATTACATGATAGCGCAACTAATTACGGTGAAGTTGCACATTCTACCCCGCATTACATATCAATCATGGTTGACGATGTTGTCGCATGACATGACGAGCAGAAATTCTTTCGATGTCATGAAGGTAAGTCCTGCTATGACCAACCTTGCAATTTTCCTATTTGTCAACTCGTAATCTTTACTAAAGTTCAGGTAGATATATCAGCGTGAACCGATGATGTGAAAATAAGACAGCGAGTTTAAAAAAAAAATATATCTTTGAATTCCACTCATGAATAGCATTGGTGTTTCTAGAATTCATTCAATCCTTTTTTTTAACGAAGTACTAAACTTTTTAGGTTCGGTTTCACGGTGAAAGCCAAAATCTAAATGGTTTAAATGTCGAGCTAAGTTTAGCCAGGACCGAGTTACCGAAAGGCTGCGGGCAGCTTTAAATGTTGCCATTTGGTTTCCACCTCATTTTATGTAGTTAGTTTCAGTAATAAAACTATTGTTTTATTTTCAGGTTTAAGACGCAAATCTGTGTCCTTATTTTCAATTAAGTAACAAAAAATCACTCATGTCTGGTAAGGCTAGAAAACGACGCAGCAGACAAATGACGCAAGGAAAACAGACTGTGTACTTTTAAAATGAAAAAGAGACTTCAATACACTGCCAGCATATTTTTCACGTTGTAGAAAATAACAAATGTGTGCCTTTTGACGAGATACCAAATGTTACTGTGGAAACTGGCGTGATGTCGCTCTTGTTCATTTATGACGCGTTCATGTTGCGCCGTATTGGTAATTGATGTCGGCGCGCCACATAACACTTTTCATTCTATTTTTAAATCTAACTCGTGCAGTTGGAGCTGGTTGAATTTTAATCTGGAAGAAAAAAAAAACTCTTAAAAAGCTAGGTATAATTAATGTAAACTTTAAGAGACAGAGGATTGATACAGTTGTAAGGAGACAATTAATAGTATCTAGAACTGGGATCACACCTGCTAACGAGTGTTTTCGTTGTGGTTTAACACAGGTAGGTAGATAGGTAGGTGACTACCTTTTTATTTTGGGTGGGAAATTATCAAATAACTTGAGCGGGAGCGGGAGGGTGTGTCAGACTCTTACTGACTAAAACCCACCCGTGTCCCTTCAATTACCTGTGTTGCCAGGGTCCTCGGTAACCCTTTTGTACCTTCCCGCGACAAGGTGACTACTGAATGATCCTAATATTTTCCAATAACAGCCAGCCATACGTTCCATCATAACCAATAACTAGCAACCATAAAAATATAACAATTAAAACAACCATGGCGTTACATAAAATCATACCTAAAACAAATATCTAATATCAGTTTTATAGCAGTTATAAAATATTTACCGTCTGTCGGACTTATGAAACATCGTATTTTCGGTTGATTGCCCCACTGTCTTCCAGCCTTGGCGAAAAACGAAGGTAAGCTTTTTAGATATTTAAAGGGCAATAACATTCCTCGGGCGTAGAGATGTGTAGCGATGTAGCACAGTTACGTGGACCATCATAATTTCGTACAGTACGACACAACTTAAAGGTTTCCCTCGCATAGCAGAAACACGAGTTTTAGAAAAAGTTCGGTTTTGTAGAGTCTATATCTGTGAAGGTAACAGTATCTTTCTAAAACTCATTACCAAGTTAAATTAAGTAACACCGAGTAGATACTGTACTGAACGACCAAATGGTAATAACAATTTGCTTATTTTCCCTCCACTCACGAATGGTTAATTGATCTTAACTCTGTCAATTCCTGCCTGAGTTCGTTTGAACTCAATCGCACAAGTTGAAAAGTTATCGTGGTTGAAGAATTCAGCCGATGGAACTTCGGAGCTGTGCCGTACTGTAAACATGTATTCACACTTATTGTTTTCTTTAGTGTACGTAGTTACGCGTTTATGCGAAACATTAGTACGGTGATATTCTCTTGAGTAATTCGCGAAAATTTGTTAGAAGGCTTACGGTTTTTGGCGAGCCTTTATTTTTTTCATAAAAGACAATATTATTCTGTTTTCTAAATTGTGTACCTACTTGAACAAAACAATGCTTTCGTATTTTTTACATAAATTATTTACATTATATCATTTTAATGTGCAAATTTACTGCAGATCTCTTGAGGGTTCGTAGAATTTGTGCTACGTTTTACCTCCACAATCAGTTTGTTTGTGTAAAGGTAGAAATTCGCATCTTCCACTTTAGTACGAAATATCTTAATCATTCTTTCATGATATCTTAACCATTGTAGCATGCTGTTTCTCATTTCCACAACGATCGCCCAAACGAAAAGAAGCACGTCACAACAAAAAAAAACAGGTAACCAAAAAGCTTTGTTATAAAATCCAAATCTAATCAATACTGACCTAGTTTTCCTATTGATTGAAAAATAATATGAATTATTAAAAAAAAAATGTAACAGTACCTAAATCTAAACTTTATGATATTCAGGATATTATTCTGCACATTACACACTGCAAAACGAGAACCTAGGTACTTTAGAGCAGAACAACAGTTAATGTTTTACTGGTCGGATACTTAATAACCACATCAAACACAAAACAACAAAACTACTTATGTTTCAGTCAGCATGATTGTACTTTAGCCCACCCATACAACCAACACAAACTACTGCCATGTTTTTGTTTTAGGAAAATATAACGTGCCGACAGCACTTCTCGTAGTAACACACAGGTCGAGTTAAATCTCAGCGTTGTTCTAAAATATTCAGGCGTGCCGTGAGTCCGTGACCCTAACAAACTGCGCTGTTGGCTTATAGAACGATCTCATTCGAACTTGGCGGTTTTTCTACGATTTTTTGGCCTTTTATTTATTTGTCCGTACAAGCTGTTGTATATACGCAATTTATGGAAGCTTATTTACACATGTGAATTATCACAACTAGGGGTTTATTTAAATCTAGTTTTCACTAGGGTTGTAGGTGACTTTGTCAAGCTTTTACCAAGTATTGCGAAATAACATCAGCAAAATATAAATGTTTCTCCTTTACCGTTAACCTGTGTTTATGTTACGACTACCTAATAAGTATTTATGTAGGTACACCATTATGCCTACTTACCTACCATTCAACGACACATCTTAATATTACAATGCAGGAGCAAGTACAACATCCCTTTGTATAGGGTGTTTTTTTAAAGGCTTCAAATTAAAACAAAAACACAGAAATAGTAGATTATTAACCAAGGGGATAAAGCAGTGTCTTCTGTCGCGGGTGATGATTTAAATCGCGAGCGTAACGAAGGACTCGAGGTCTACTCCCGAGCGTAGCGAGGGTGTTAAAAACTTAAATCACGAGCGAAGCGAGGGATTTAAGACGAGTCCTGAGTATAGCGAGGTATTTAAGTTCACCCAAAACTAAGACAGCTTTATCACCGAGGAAAATACTCTACTTTTCGTACCATTTGCGAAAAAATTAACACAATAATAATATGAGATAAGCATTTATTAAAAATAATGACAATTAAAAGTAAAAGTTAACATTCGAAACATTGGTCCAATTATTGATAGAGAGAGTTACATTTTTGTTTGGTACATTTATTGTTGATGAGTTGATTTGAGTATTTCTCTGTTCTTGCGTCTGAGGAACTTGCGTTTCATTGTAGATAGTATACGTCGGAGATAGTGGTAGTGGTGCATCGTGAGTTACGGACGAAGATAAGATGCCGGAAGTTGATGGTTGTGGCTCTGATGGATTAAGTTTTATATTTTTGTTAATTTGACTGCTTAATATGGTTTTATTCGCCATTGAGCTTTCGATATAACCCTCAGCTACTCCATCAGAGCTCCAACCACCGTGTCTTTTTATTGACGTAATATCCGCCCCTGAATCCGCCAAGAAAGTCGCCGAAGTTCTTCTAAAGCAGTGACCGGTGTAGAGTTTAACATCTTTAAGTTTTAAATATTTAGCAATTTCCTTTGGCATATTGCTAACTTTATTTTTGCCGATGGCTTGTCGAGTACATTTCCCATTCTGATAGTTTATAAAAAATCTATTGTTTTCCATGTTGGTGGGACGTAATGCTTGGTATTTATGAATGATTTTAGTATATTGTCCTTGTACAATGAATGACCGATTTTTCTTTGTCTTAGTTTCCTTTACATTAATCAGCAGCAACTCATTGGAATGATTTTCAACGTCCTCCACCTTTAAGTTTACAAGTTCACATCCGCGGCAAGCACCATTGAGTCCAAAAATTAAGGCCACCTATAACAAAGATAAAAAAACAGTTAAATATATAGAATAATTACCATTACTAAGATACGAAATATTCATAGTTAAATCATGTATACTTACTTTAGTGGCCAGAAAAATTTCGTCAGGAGCTTCATTAAGTTATTTTTCCACATTTTGAGTCGTAAAAATTTTAGACTTCTTTGCGCAATGCCCTTCTGATTTTCTTTTTAAAAAAACCAGTAATTTCGTGAATCTATTTATTTCAATTCTGTGTTTAATGCTTATTGTAGCTTTCAGTTTTGAGTATATGCACCAAAGTGTATTCGGATTCTTTGTCTTGGATAAATAATCAAAATAGACAAGAAGTACTGATTCTGAAATTTGAAAAAAGGCCTTTCGCACTTATTCACGTTGAAAATTCTTCATAAGTTTTTAAATAATTTTCCTTGGATTTTGTTGGAAGCAAATTATTTATAATTGCGGCAGCATTTGCACTGATGGAATCCGAAAATTCACTGTCACTGTCGCTTTGATTTAACATCGTAACGTATTTTTAGAACATTAACTTATTTATAAAAATAATTTAAAATAAACTTAACGTTTATGTATTTGAAGAAAACAAAAACGGGGCAAATTCCTAGACTAATATTTTTTTGTCGGATAAGCAAAGGCATCAAGCTCATACGGCCTCGTCGGTTTTCGTAATTTTATTTAATAATCATACCTGCATAATAAATGCGTATTCCTTTTTCAAAAAGATGTATAATGCTTTATATACAAACTCAATGGTGTAAACACAGATGTAGTTCAGTATAAATTTCGGTAAGTATTCCAAATTTAAATCACATTCTCCCCCTAGAGGAGGAATGAAATTCAGTACAACTTTCTTTCCCTGTTTTTAACAGATTAAAAATTACTATTGTTATGTTCGCTTTTTGTGGCATAGAATGTCACTTTTTTGAGCAAGTGGTACGAAAAATGATTTTATTATCCATGAAATGGGCTTTAATTGACAGATATTTTTATGGCATTAATGCATGTTTGAATGTAATTTCGGGCGTGTGGCCGCCACGGCCTAATTTACTGAAAGCTTAATTTTTTTATTGGCTAATTTACTGAAAGACAAATTTGACGAACGACTATGATTTTACGAATGGTAAAATCATCGTTCGTGCGATTTGACGCCATTACATTATTTTCTCTAGGGATATGTAAAGTCGCATGTCTACCCCGATAAACTAGAAACAATTGAGCACTTGGATGCCAATATTTGACGCATTATTTCCGAAATATAGCCTGATTTACAGCGAAGAGTGTGTGAAAATTTGACCTCCAGATTACGCCATGTACGCGCCAGCCGCGGCCACATGCCCGAAATCATATTCAAACATTAATGCCATAAAATTATCTGTCAAATAAAGCCAATTTCTTGGATATTGAAAACATTTTTAGGGTTCCGTAATCAACAAGGAACCCTTATATAGTTTCGCCATGTCCGTCTGTCTGTCTGTCCCCAGCTTAGCTCAGGGGCTCTTAGTACTAGAAAGCTTGAAATAGTTATTTGTGCAACAAGAGAGCAAAGTCGTTTTTTGCTGCGAGTGCTGATTTTAAATCCTGAGTGTGGCGAGGGACAAAGGCACGAGATGCAAAAAACTTTTCTCTCGTGTAACACACATAACTTTTCACTTCAGCAGCGAGAACACTTTAGGAGATAAAATAATAAACAGGCATAGATTGAAATAACTATTTATTGTGAATCAAAATAATTAACATTGTAGGTAGAGGTACCAATTCAATAAAATGGAACATTTTAAAAGTTAAATGACTGCAATTCTGCAAATTAAAAGTAACAGATTTATTTGGCAACGTTATAGTTGCATTGAGTTGAGTTTGATTATCTGGGGTTAAGTGCCTCGCGCCAGGTGTACTGGTGGTCGCAGGAGCTGACGGCTCTGCGCACTGCGTGCGTGGCTGCGCGACGCCGGTACACCAGGCACCGCAGGCTCCGTATCAAACCTCCGGATACGGAAGCCATTCAGGCGGAGCTGTACGAGGGGTACAGAGCAGCGAATACCGCCCTCCAAGCGGAGATCCTGCGGGCCAGGGGGTTGGCCCGCGAGGAGTCGCTGGGGACTCTGGACAGGGACCCGTGGGGACGCCCGTACAAAGTGGTGCGGGATAAACTCCGCCCATGGGCTCCCCCGCTGACGCAGAGTCTCCGGCCCCAGCTTGTGGAGGACGTGGTGAGCGCTCTGTTCCCTTCCCGAGGGGAACACACCTCCCCGCCTATGGCTCCGCCTACTGCGGTGCCCGATGCGGACCACACCGCCAACGACGACGACGACGACGATGCTCCGGAGGTGACCAAGGTAGAAATGAGAGCGGCGGTACGCAGGCTTAATGCCAAAAATACCGCCCCAGGACCCGACGGCTTACCTGGGAAGGCCTGGGTCCTGGCCTTGGAGGCTCTCGGACCTCGACTTAGGGGGCTCCTAAGCGCATGTTTGGAGAGGGGCCAGTTCCCGCTTCGTTGGAAGACGGGAAAACTGATCCTCATAAAGAAGGCAGGGCGCCCTGCGGACTCTCCGTCCGCTTATCGGCCCATCGTGCTGCTCGACGAGGTGGGCAAGCTCTTTGAAAGAGTCATTGCAGACCGCCTTGTCGGCCAGCTGGTGCGGGTGGGGCCGGATTTGGTGGAGAGCCAGTTTGGTTTCCGCAGAGGGTGCTCTACGGTGGACGCCATCATGCGTGTGCGAGCCCTGACGACGGGGAATGCTGTTGCCCAGGGTGGGGTCATCTTGGCGGTGTCCCTAGACATCGCCAATGCCTTCAATACCCTGCCCTGGAGTTACATCAGGGAGGCACTCCGGTATCACCGGATGCCGACCTACCTCTGTCGTGTGGTCGAGGCCTATTTGACGGACAGGGCCGTCCTCTACCCCGGTCACCAGGGAGTGTGGAACCGGCAAGAGATGTCGTGCGGTGTCCCACAGGGATCGGTCATGGGGCCGCATCTGTGGGACATCGGATACGACTGGGTGCTGCGCGCCGACCTCCCTAGCGGCGTCAGCGTAGTGTGCTACGCTGACGACACGTTGGTCCTGGCGCAGGGGAGGTCGCACCAGGCGGCGGCCGAATTAGTGGCACGCGGGGTTGCGACAATCGTCGAAAGGATCCGGCAATTGGGACTCGAGGTGGCCCTGCACAAGTCCGAGGCCATGTGTTTTCATGGTCCTCGGAACGCGCCACCGTTGGGGTCCCAAATAACGGTAGGAGGGGTTTCTATCGGCGTCGAGTCGACGATGAAGTACCTGGGACTCGTCCTCGACAGCCGATGGAACTTCGTGGAGCATTTCCGACGTTTGGCTCCCAAACTGGAGCGGGCGGGCGCTGCATTGAAGCGGCTCCTGCCCAATCTAGGGGGTCCAAACGCCTCCTGCCGGAGGCTCTACGCGGGGGTCGTGCGGTCCATGGCCCTCTACGGGGCTCCTGTATGGGCGCGCTCTCTGGCGCTGCGGCCAGCCCGCCGGTTGAGCGCGGCCCAAAGCGGTCATGGCCATCCGGATGGTCCGAGGATACCGCACGGTCTCCTGTGAGGCAGCGAGCCTCCTTGCCGGATTGCCGCCATGGGATCTGGAGGCAAAAGCCCTCGCGCACGTATGGGAGTGGCGCGAGGAGGCGAAACGCCGGGGCGTAAGTCCGCTACCGCGAGAAATCGCGGCACAGCGGACGGAGCTCCGGCGGGATCTCATGGCGTCATGGAAAGTACGGTTGTCGCAACCCAGTGCTGGGCACGCCACGATTGCGGCGATAAGTCCCCTCTTTGAGGAGTGGCTGGAGAGGCGCCACGGCGTCCTCACCTTCCGCCTGACGCAGGTCCTCACCGGACACGGCAGCTTCGGGAGGTTCCTGTGTCGGATAAGGCGGGAGGAAACGTCCGGGTGTCACCACTGTGTGGATCGCCTGGAGGACACGGTGGAGCATACGGTGGAGGTCTGCCCGGCTTGGGCAGAGCACCGCCGTGTCCTCGTGGAGGCAATCGGCGGCAGAGACCTCTCGCGTCCGGCCCTGGTTCAGGCCATGGTACGGCGAGAGGGCATGGGCAGCCATCACCTCCTTCTGCGAAGCAGTAATGCTCGCGAAGGAGGAGGCGGGACGGTTGAGGGAAAGGCAAGTTTCGCGCCCTCTCGCCCCTAGCCGCCGCAGGAGACGCCCAGGGCGTCGGGAATCCCGGGCGGATTTCCGGCCACCGTAGGCGCGGCCTTGCGGACGGTGAGCAATGGGTAGCTCACCGTCCGGTAAGGACCAGGCCTGGGTCGACGGCGCGTTGTATTCCACGCGCGCCTCAAAGAGATGTCGTCAGCACATATAGTAGGGGTCCACTAAGGCCGATGCCTGCCGGGGTCGCGGGAAGGTACTTATGGGTCACCGAGGCCCCCGCTACACAGGCAACAAGAAGGAATACGGGTGGGTTTTAGTCAGTAAGAGTCTGACACACCCTCCCGCTCCGCCCAGAGCGGGAGAAGTTATTTGATGATTTCCCACACTCAAAAAAAAAAAAAAAATACAGGTTTCTGTTTCGGTGGCGGATTGAGAAGGAACAACGGTGAACGTTGGTGACTCTGATCGGCTTTCTGTATAAGTACACTGCGTCGTTGGAAGTGGATGGGCGTGGGTGAGACCAAGGATCCGAGGTCGAATTCAGACTTATTGTTTCCACTATACGCTTACAGATTTTCGACTTATTTTCTGGAGGCGATCATCTACAATGTGGAGACATTGTAGATGATCGCCTCGTCTGTGATAAATCTAAAAAATAAGATAGCAACACCATCTCCGAAAAACTGCTTGCGCCCTTTGTAAGTCTCCATTCATTGAAGACATGGTATGCTTTCAGATATTTCTCGCGAGACTTCTCAGGCAGGAAACTTAATTCTGCATTAATAACTTGTTGTTTTAACTCTTCCCTTGTTAAAATACTGTTCTCGTCGCCAGTTTCACTCATATTTTACGATTATTTTAATATATTTTAACTTATTCAACTCTTTACGCCAGGCACGAAATTTTATTCCCGCTCTTTTATTTAAATTAATGCGTGTTCGGAAATAGCACCCATGGTATTTTATTATTCAAAATATATTACGTAACATTATGGAAACTAGAAATAAATATTTACCGGTTAAATATCAGTTTTATTTGTAGTAAATACTTATTTTCGTTTAAATACAACAATAAGTTAAAAATTCAATAAATTACATTAAAAGACATAATTATCATATTGCAAAATTGCTTTAGTTAGTACGAAATTCCGAACGTGTTTGTCTTTGAGGTCGAATTCGAAAAGGCTGGTCTTTGTCTCTCTCTCTCTCTCTTTCTAATGGCGGGAAAGAGATAGAGTGTGAATGTTTCGAATTGTATGACTAACCCAAGGCTGAATAAGATATCCGCGGCTTTCTGAAAAAAAAAAAAAAGTTACTTGGTATCACTCAGTGAGCAAAATCGCATTTTGCTCATTGATTTCAGGCAGCAAAACCTACATGTTTGAGCTACTGAAGTGAAAAAAATATTTATTTTAGGGTACCTCCCTTACACGTAAAATGGCGCTGATATTTTTTTTTTCTCGTCTATCCCATAGCGTGGGGTATCGTTGGATAAACCGTTCCAAAAGATTGCGAGTTTGTCACCGGTTTTTCTGTGTTATATTTCAATTTAAAGTTCTCTACCTCTAAAAAAACACCCTTTACTAAGTGTTCTGTTAAGTACCTACTTATCGTTGTGACAATGACGTCTTGGACGTAGATGTGATTGACAAGACGAGCCGCTCATTAATTAATTAATAAATCATGTACACAATACGACAGTTGCAGATATTATTCACACAAAGACCGATGACCGAATTTTATATGGATGTCTATACATACAAAGACTAGACATACGGACAGAATGCTTATTCTTTAGGTTTGACACAGGTGTCCTAAATAGTGCAAGAGTTTTCAGTCCCGGGAAAACTTAAACTCTATCACTAGGGAAGAACCGCGAGTACTACTAGAGCACAACAAATTTGAAGAAAGAACCTAAACTATACGCACTATACTAATCCTAATCCTATTATATATATTTATATTATATTTTATTTTATTTAATATTATAAATGCGAAAGTAAGTTTGTTTGTTACGCCTTCACGCTAAAACGGCTGAACGGATTTAGATGAAATTTGGCACATATACTATGACCTGGATTAGGATATAGAACAAAAATTTTGTATCCCGATATTCCCACGGCATCGAGACTTATGCAGGTGAAGCCGCGGGGTGCAGCTAGTTCGTAATAAAATCAGTAATTTCACCCAGTTTTAAATTACCTTTAGGTTATAATACTTATGGGGGAAATCGATTTAGTTATGAGATTCTAACAGTTGTTATCTTCCCGTAAACATAAAGATAGTAATCTTTATTTATGTGATAGTAATCACAGTAAGTGTTTTCGGACATTGAGCGTACAATAAAAGTATTGGTGATAAGTACAGTCACGAGCATAAATACCTCACAGTTACGCAAAAATCAAAAGCGATTTTCTCGGGACATAACGATTGCAACTTCGAGAAAAGACCAACTATTTCATAATAGTATGGTATCGGTAATACTGTGTTCGTAACACTATAACAATTCTATCAATACTTTAGGAGAAAATCCCTTTTGAATCTCGCGTAATTGTAAGGTAAGTATTTATACTCGTGACTGTACTTATCACCAATACTTTTATTTTACGCTCAATGTCCGAAAACACTTACTGTGATTACTATCACATAAATAAAGATTACTATCTTTATGTTTACGGGAAGATAACAACTGTTAGAATCTCAGAACTAAATTGAATTCCCAACTAATGTCAGATAGGAACAAGGCATTGATTAAAGGCTTGTGCAGACTGGGGCGATATCGCGGGCGCGACAGGCATATTGCTGCCAGTCGCGCGCGCGATATCGCTCTACGGGTCAATCATTCCCAGAAATGCGACCATTATGTTGTAACTCTCCACGACATGGCATCTGACGGATGATTCAATCCTTTATTTACCCTACAGCACAATAGCCCACTTTATATTGTCGACATCGCTATGTAGAAAATTAACCCTGACCCCTCTTTACAAATGATCTCCATTCTCACTATTTCGGACTTAGGACTCGAGAAACGCAAACAGAGGGTTAGGCAGAAATTAAAATTAATTTGCAAGGAGTTCCTGACGTTTCTTGAAGTTAATACCTACTATAGTCTGTTTATTAAAATTAATCATTTATTTCTCTTAAGACATTGTTTTATAATGCCTACCTCTACTTAAGTAGAAGCCGATTGTAAATTGCAAACAACACAAATTTTACCCATCGTATAGAGAAGTACAAAAAAAAAATCGAAATATTTGGAAGTAGCAGAACTTCACGGGTCTACGGTTCTACGTTCCACGTGTGCTTCAAATGAACTAGTTCAACCTAGGCCATAAATATTGTAATAGGTAAATAAGCTCTTGTTGCTGAGTTGCTTTGCTTTGTTTACTTGAAATTCAGTCGAAAACACATAGGTAAGCTTATATGTTATGCAGCCGTGCGACATTGACATTAGTTTGTATCTATTTGAATTCAAAGTAATTATACATCTGATACCTAGCTACCAAAATCCATGTAAAGTTGTCGCTGAAGACGTGGCCGTCGATCGATTTGATTCTGTCTTTAAATATCCGAGTTTAAGTTTTCTTATCTTAATTAGATACCTAGTACGTACGATCCCAGTTTTACTAAGTTAAATCTTTTCCATTTCCGACCGAAAGTTTTCAGTTGATTTACAGTCGTATTCTTAAGAAGTTAGAAGCCTATTAGTACTTACCTTACTATTTCTTCGACAGCTTCCCCGAAAGGGTACCAGCAGTGTAACGGCTAGGTCTTTGCAGATAGACTGAGCAGGCCGTCAACTAATAGGTAGGAGAGATAAAAGAAACTAGCATGTTATTTTAATACATATAATTCTAGAGGTATTTACAGTAGTACACGGCTAGGTCGTCACTAACTAGTCCAAGCAGTCACACACAATCGCGGGCGGGTTTCCGGCCACCGTAGGCGCGGGCTTGCGGACGGTGAGCAATAGTTAGCTCACCGTCCGGTAAGGACCAGGCCCAGGTCGACGGCGCGTTGTATTCCACGCGCGCCTCAAAGTGATGTCGTCAGCACAAGTGTACTAATGGGTCACCGAGGCCCCCGCAACACAGGCAACGGAAGGAATACGGGTG
Source organism: Atethmia centrago (assembly GCA_905333075.3). NCBI lineage: Eukaryota > Metazoa > Arthropoda > Insecta > Lepidoptera > Noctuidae > Atethmia > Atethmia centrago. The sequence continues at coordinate 23,361,199 of HG995367.1, forward strand.
GGTTTTAGTCAGTAAGAGTCTGACACACCCTCCCGCTCCGCCCAGAGCAGGAGAAGTCATTTGATGATTTCCCATCCAAAAAAAAAAAAAAGCAGTCCCACACAATAAACTTCAGACCACACACAATGAAGGGAATTTAGTTGAGATGAATTTATCCCAAAAACAAACATCACGTTGTAGTTGAAAAACGTGTTCTCCCTTACCTCCAACAGCCTTCTTGATAGAGTCTGACCATCTTGTATTTTCGGCGCTTTGCCTAGAGTGCGTATACCTTCCACCAAGTCCAGTATCATAAGCCTTTCCAGACCATGCCTAAGTGAACCCATAATACATCCGAAAAAGCTGCGGGCACGCTCCTAGCATGTCGTATATAGCCGCTTGGTGATTTATCCCAAAAACAAACTTAACATTGTAGTTGAAAAATATGTTCTTCTATATATCGATATACGTCACGGTCAATTCTCCAACTGCAAACGTAAGTTGGTCGACTATTACTCGTTAACTTATAAAACCTACTTAGCTGGATAGTTTTCCTTTTAATTTCGTTATACTCGTATATTATTATGCCATGATTATTTTTCACATATCCAAAAACAATAATTTAGCTGGCATTGTGACACTTGACTCCTAACAAAAATTAGCACTTTAAAGCTTAATATTACGCAAACGGATCTCTGAATCGAAAAATAGTTTTCTAGGCCCGCAATATTTTTGAACGGCCTATGCAACGATACCGCACACCATGGGATAGACGAGAGAGAAAAAAACATCCCCACTTTACGGCTAAGGGAGGTACCCTAAAAAAAAGGTTTTTCTTTTATCATTTGCTGGCGTGATGTATACCCATGCTAAATTACAGCTTTCTAGTGCTAAGAGTCTCTGAGCTAAGCCGGAGACAGAGACAGACAGAAGGACATGGATGAAACTATAAGAATTCCTTGTTGACTACGGAACGCTAAAGCTAGTGCTGTCAGCACAGGCTTCGCAAAGTAGGCTCGTCAGGCCATCGTAGGACCGCAGGATGCGTGCGGTTCAGTTTACAGGTTCGTGCCGCGTGTTGTAATATCAGGCCGTAGGACGGCAAGTTGCGCGTGATTCAGCTACGCATGCAGTTCTGAGCAGCGTGCAGTTCTAAGTAGCGTGTAAAGAATAGTCGTCCTCCCCTCAGACTGGTCGTAGAACGCCTAGATCGGGGCCCATGGTGTAATCCAGAGCTTTCTGGACAAGCATCCGCTTCGATAGCTAGCAGCAGGTGAAATGCCGAGTAATGTCAGGCAACGATGCGCGTACACTTTAGTGATGTGCTTAGGAATTTCGTACCTTTATTGTTACTCTTCTAATTACTGTTATGAAGCCACAGCATTACAGCAGTGCTGATAAATAAGTAGTAGGTGCCTAAACTCACATGTCAGTGGACATCAGGCTTTTCGCCAACAAACGGGCAGAAATCCAGGCTCCGGGCCGCTACTGCGATTTTTAAATGGAAAACCTCAATACCTAACAATGTCCGACCTGGGGGTCAAACCTAGGATCTCACGGTCAGTAGTCGCACTTGCGATCCCTATAAGTACTAACGAGATACCTAGTCTGAAATATTGACTTAAGGTTCCTATACGTCTGTATACTCGTAAAAACATTTATGTAATGTAGAAGGTCCAAAAATAACTTGGTCTGTGATGTTTGATGATAAATAAAATTGTTTGTTTACCTACCTACTTTTTTTCCATAACATATTAGAATAGAATAGAATAACTCTTTATTATGTAGTAGCTTTTGCCCGCGGCTTTGCCCGCGTGGATGTTGGAAGATTTATCCCACGGGCACGTACTACCGGGAATAAAAGTAATAAATCCTACGTGTTAATCTACACTATCAGAACAATCCCTACCAGCACTTACTGAAATACTTCCTTCCTCCGAGCACGTTTGCTCTTGCGAATCTCCACTCAAGCCGGCCAATAAAGGCAAGAATGAAGTGGTAGCTCTGTTTCTCGTCAGTGTTCACTCCAACCGGCCAATAAAAGCAAGCCAGAGATGAGGAACAAGACATCTCCCGGGAGATAGGGTCCGTGGGGTCGCTACTGCCCAACAGCTCGCCACATGCTGCCCTGTGGGTTTCTGTATCTCTCTTGGTCTGGCTCCTTACCCTAGACAGGTTCCGGCAAAGTAAACTCTGCTGGTACAGATGTAGAGTTCGGAGCGCGCAAGCCCCACCACGATGTCAACATAGAGATACGGCAGTGGGGTTATTATTATTTGTCGTCTGAAATGTCTCGGGACCCTGGGGCCCCGGACCTTTGTAAGGCGTACGATGGGGTGTACGTTTTGAATGACATAAGGCACCAACCGACAATTATCCTTGTATGCACTATGCAATATGCAAATGCACCCAAGGACAACCCCCGGTTAGTGCAGGCCTATTGTAGAACATGAAACAAAACATATTGGTAATCTTAAACTATGAAAGAATTATATGTCCGTTGCCTGACCAATCTTATATATTATATACACTTATTATTATATATTAAATTATTATTAGTATAGATGTACACCATTAAAATTACAGATATAAATGTTGTAATTTTACACAACGGGCAATCTTATCGCTAAAAGCGATCTTGTACAGGCAACCTTTGGATGAATTAACGGGAGGAGATAATATTGCAGGTAGTCAGTGGTGTACAACTTACTTAGAATAAATACATACATAAAGCATATACTTATCTATCTAAATATTTATTTATTTATTATTAAACATTTACCCAAGGCGTCTACAAACAAGTTACATTTTCGTTATATTCATATATAATATTTCGTATATAATACACGTACAGTTACAATTTGTGGTTAACACAATATATTACTACGAGTATTAGTGGGTTCTATGCTTAACTACTAACTTATAATGAGCACAGCTTAGCCTAGTTACGTCGATATCATGAGCTAATTTGTATCTCGTTATTTTATTTATTAGTGTTGGTTAGATTGGCGCTATTCGTTCTCTTTTAAGTCTCTTGGTACAGTCTGTACAGCGAGTTCAGTTTTATGCCGTTGAAGTATTTCCGTATAACTCTTGCAGGTCCTTTCTACAACCTCCTTGATAGTTGGGATTTGTAGGCATTCAAGCACTTCAAAGTTTTTTGTGAACCAGGGTGCACCACTTAAGGTTTTTAGTGCTTTAATTTGGAAGCGCTGTTTTATCTCAATATTTGAGTGGCTTGCCGATCCCCAGAGCTCTATTTTATATGTTCATACAGGTTTAAGGATGCATTTGTAGATTAGAAGTTTGTTTTCGAAGCTTAGTGATAACTGTCTGCCTGTGAGCCAGTGATTTTTTCTTAGTTGTATGCTTATTGCTTGGTCCCTTTTGGCCTTTATATGTACACGCCAAGTAAGTCTTCTGTCGATGTGCATACCTAAGTATTCGTAGGGTGAAGGTAATATGGAGAGACTTGGCAGCACTAGCCTTGATTCTCTACTTTTTCAGCCATGATCCAATCTTGTTTGCTTTGAGGTGGGTAGGTCAGCAGGGTAGACTGTGTACAGATCAGGGCCCAGCATGGAACCTCGGGGAACGCCAGCTTCTATGGGATAGAATGAAGATAGGTAGTCTCCAGATTTAACTTGGAACATTCAGTCTTCCAAGTATGACTTAAACAGCATGTAAGCGGTGTGTAGTAAGCAAATTTTTAGTTTCCACAGGTGGCCCTTATGTCATACTCAGTCGAATGCTTGTTGTATGTTAAGAAAAGCTGCTGAACAGTACTCCTTTCTTTCAAAGGATTGCCGGATTGTGTGAACTACTCTATGTATTTGTTCTGTCGTTCCATGGTGTACTTGGAAACCAAATTGATGCTCTGGGATTGTCCGTTGTTCCTCAAGTAGAGGTAGCAGTCGTTGTAACAATAAGTTCTCTAACAGTTTAGACAATAGGGGAAGAAGACTTATTGGTCTGTACGTGGAAACTTCAGTAAGAGGCTTTCCAGGTTTACCTACCATATTTATCATTGAGACTTTCCAGATTAGAGGAAAATAGTGTAGTCTCAACGCTGCACTGAACAGAATGGTTAGCAAGACAATTCTTTTTCTCGGTAGTTGAAATGAAAAACTAAAAAAAAAGTAGTTGATTAAGGACTTCTGATGTAATCAGATCAAAACCTGGAGCCTTTTTCTTCTTCAAGTTATTAATAGCTTGCCAAACTTCTCTTGGGGTACACAGTCGCAACGGTAGAGACATTCGCTGATCACTCAAGAATTTTGTCAATTTCTTCTTATGGATAATTTGGTGACGGGTTCATTTGGTTTGAATACATCTTTTAAGAATTTAGCAAATAGCGCGGCTTTATCAGCAGGTTTTCTCACCCATTCACCATTTGGCTGTCTTAAAGGAGGCATGAGTTTATATGGCCGTTTTAGTGACTTAGTTATTTTCTATAGGGAATAGTCATCTGCTTTGTGGGGTGATAAAATCTTTAGATTATCTTGTTTTTAGTGTATATAAATGACTTTCCAAAACACGTCACTTTTCCAATGGTTCTTTTTGCCGATGACAGCACTTTAATTATTAGGCATGATAATTTAAGTAGAAACTATGAAAGTGACATTAAAAATGCATTACAACAATCAATTGCTTGGCTTGAACAAAATAATTTAACTCTTAATTTAATTAAAACTAAAATCATGCAGTTTCGACAAAGAATTACCACTTCTGACATCAATCTATCTTTTAATAATAAAACAATTGAAGAAATAGGACATAAAATTTTTAGGGTTGACAATAGACTCTAAACTGACGTGGAAAGAACATTCATCGATCCTAATTACAAAGTTGACCAGGTTTGCCTTTGCTCTTTATAAACTCAGCAAAATAGTAAATCAGGCAGCTGTCGTAACCGCGTATTATGGCTACGTAGATTCGTTATTACGCTACGGAGTAATTTTCTGGGCAAATTCTTGTGAAAAACTTGAAATTTTTAAAGCGCACAAGAGTTGCATAAGGTCCATGTGCAATCTTAAATCAACAGAAACTTGCAAACCGCATTTTATCGCCTTAAAAATACTAACGTTACCTTGTCTGTATATGTATGAGACCGCTTTGTTCATAAAGAAAAACAGTGATTCATTTAAAAAAAACTTCCGAAAAAGCTATCGATCCATAAAAGCAACATATAGACATGAATTATGCCTGAGAAGTACAAAAACCGCCCTTATGCACAAGAGCATACTTTGCATGGCTCCAAAAATTTTAGCGAGCGCCGGGCGTTCGGATCGCATGTCAAATCGACGTCGTTATCATTCAGACTTTCATTTTACGAGTTGAGACATACATACAGCACTTTCCCAAGGTACAGGTAGGTAGGTCGCACTTTTGGAAGGGCTTCAATCCTACCCACGCCTGCGAATGCCTGTGGGCACCTGCCCACAGGCATTCGCAGGCAACGCCGAGCAACAGGCGGCGGTAAATAACCTTATTTACCGCCGCCTGTTGCTCGGCGTTGCTGCTCATTTAGCACCACCCGAGGGACACGTATAGGGTGGGCCTAGGAGAAGGTGGTAAAACTTATGGACGTGAGCAGCTTTATCCCCCTTATGGGACGGCTGATATTTTTTTCGCAATTACGATGTTGGTCCCATGGAGAAAGTTGTTCAGTTTGATATTCTGTATCACACCCTTAAATTTGACCTCATCTTTCTGGTACACCTGTATATTGTTCTAACACTTGAACGAAACTTTTTATTTTCTTAACTCGATATCTCCTCAGTAGGTGCCTTTCTAAACATTATTAGACTTATTGCCTTTTTTTTCGCATATTGTAAAAAGTCCTTCAGGAAGTATCTAACGTCTATTTTAAATGCATTTAATAAAATAATATTCCTTTTAAAATTTCCAATTTCTAAACGCCCGTTGTATGTTGTGCTTATTAAGCTGTGGCCACCAAACTCGTCTTCGCCTACACTATTGCAGAAGCGCGTGGTGAAGCAGTACCGAGCGGTCATGTGAAGGTCAACCCTTACGCTTTAGCATAAATCAGCGAACATATCCTAAAAAATACATAAACGTTCGAAAAATTGTTGGATAATTGGTAAATCTGTTTTGTTTCATATTATGACTAATAAAGGTATAAAAATTGACAGAGTTATTTTTCACATTACGTAGTTAAGCAAAAATCAAAAAAATATGATTAAAAAGGAAAATCTTTTGGATAACTAAACAAGGCTATGTATTTAAGGATATAAAAACATATTAAAAAATACAATTAGCAGACCAATTTTTCAGTAGAAGTTATAGCGCAAAATGTTAAAAGTTACAGTTATCTTTAGTTTTAGTTAGTTAAAAGTTATCTCTGAATTCGAAAAAATGTTGGATGCCTTTACATACATATTCTAACTAGTACATACGTACGTATACAGAAAGTATTTCGGTCTGAGGAAATATTCTCAGAGTTATAAGCAGAGATCGGATATTCGGATGCATATTTACCTAAAGTTCATTTTTAGCTCTGAAAGTATGGAAGCGGCTTCTTAAAAATCTGTGGCACGGGTGCGGGAACCAGCGACAGCCAGAAGGGGCCGCCGCCGACGCAAACCACGCTCCCCCGCACCTCGCATGTCTCCCATAGGGACGTTTAGGCTTATATCTATCAGTGCAGAGGGATTGTCGATTTTGTTTTTTAGTAAATGGTAAAAGTGTACGATTGTCAGCGAACTCCTTCTCAGCTCCAGAGTGTCGAGTCCGAGCATACCCGTTACAAAAAGTGAGGGATAGAGAAATAGGTAGTACCCGTATTTCTTCTTGTATATGTGTGGGCAGATATTTTTTGTGTGTATACATATACAATAATAAACATGAAACAAGAGCATCATCATCATCTACCTAGCCTTTTCCCAACTATGTTGGTGACGGTTTACAGTCTAACTGGATACCAGTATTTTACATGGAGCGACTGCCTATCCTCCACAACCCAGTTTCTGGGTATCACGATACCCTTTGGTAAGACTTCTTTCGGGCTTCTGACTACCCGTAACAACTGTCAAAGATCTACAAATAAAATCTACAAACATGAAACAAGAGCAAGAAACTATATTATGTAGTGATGATGTTTAAAGAGAGAGGAATTGTTTTTAGGTAGGTACGTCACCAATCACCATAGTACATTAATGAATACAAACTTTCATACCTACTAGGTATTACTAATCGGAATAATTAATGTAGATCCGTTTTTGCTGCTAACCGCAATTTAAACCAAACTTCGGGAGTTAATAGGTAATAAATGGATTTCTACCAACTATGAAATGGACCTGTAAATTTACGGTAGCAAGTTGTTTTCTATTATTTACGCGAACTGTTGATTGAAATAATAGTTGGCAAGCTGAAAAAAGCTTGATTTAATTTCAAGTTCGACTTAATACAATCTCCAGAAGAAATGTCTTTGGACAATAATTATGTACCTATAACATTTGTATATTGCCTAATCGTTACAAGATGTTTTCAGATTGGCATTTATATACTTACTTGAATATTTTAATTTCAAATCGGATAATAAGAGAAACATTCGTAAACAATATAAATATGACATTAATTAACCTATTATTCACAATATGATATTATTATAAAAGCACCTATGTTACTGCTATTCGTGTATACTCGTACAATACCGCTAGCTATTAAGCAATTAAATGGAAATATGTTTAAAACAATTAAAACGCACAATGACGGGTTCCGTAGTTGGGAAGTTGGGATGAATTTATCCCAAAAACAAACTTAACATTGTAGTTGAAAAACATGTTCTCCCATACATGGATATATGCCACGGTCAATTCTCCAACTGCAAATTTAAGTTGGTCGACAATTACTCATTAACTTGTAAAGCCCACTTAGCTACGATAGTTTTCCTTTTAATTTCATACTACTGCCATGAATTTTTTCACATCTCCATAAATAACCATTTAGCTGGCAGGGGGGGGGACACTTGACTCTAACAAAAATTTGCACTTTAATGCTTAATATTACGCAAATGGATCCTTGAATTGAAAAGTGGTGTTCACCGACCCACAATAATGTTGAACGGTATATCCAACGATACGCCACACCATGAGGTAGATGAGAAAAAAAAATATCATCCCCACATTACGTGCAAGGGAGGTAACCTAAAAAAAATGTTTTGCAAGATTTTATTTAGCACTTTTAACTAAAAAGGTTTTTCGTTTACCATTTGTTGGCGTGATTAATATGTATAACTATGCCAAATTACAGCTTTCTAGTACTAAGCGTCTCTGAGCTACAGCGGGGACAGACAGACGGACTTGGCGAAACTATAAGAGTTCCTTGTTCACTACGGAACCCTAAAAACCGGTCAAGTGCGTATCGGACCACGCACAATGAAGGGTTCCGTAGTTGAGATGAATTTATCGTAAGAACAAACTTAACATTGTAGTTGATAAACATGTTCCCCAATATTTAGAATTTTTGATTATTTACTCACGATTTTTTCCTTCACCGTATTGAGAGCAGTGGTGATCAAATAATTTACACAAAGTAAATCGCCTCTCGAGGTTCGAACCTACGACCTACAAATCGTAAGTCGTGCTGTTACCACTGGGCCGCCACGGCTCTCAACGTCTTATAGGTTTTCCTGTAATATAGATTTAATTATAATTCAGATCTTAGGCTCAGCAGTTTCATAGATAAGGGGAGTGGAATGGGAATGGTCAATTTTCATTAATAACTTTAAAACCTACCTTCTACCTCACGTCTGCCTCGTCTCTGCCTCTCCTCTGTGTTGCCCTCTGTCTACCTCGCCTCGCCTCGCCTCTGCCACTGCCTCTAACTCTACCTCTGTCTCTGCCTCGCCTTTGACACGCCTCTGCCTCACCTCGCCTGGCCTCGCTTCGCCTCGCATGTTATTTTAAGACCATAAACTTCTTATAATGCGACCTCTTGTTCGTTTTTCCATAACTATTTCAAAGGCACTGGGCAAACAAATGGCGGTGTACCACTCAGCATTAACTGTATTTTGTTCATCAAGTGGAATCGTGCAGACCGGATCACAGGAACCGTCTGGGAGAAAAAAAAACGCAATAACTTTTTTGCCTACGCTTCTCGCCTGCCTCAATTTTGTTGGTTTGCTGTCGCCTTCGAACACCCATACAGAAGACTGTTGCTTTCTTTTTTGTGATTTTCCGGTTTTTGTGATGGGATGTGGACGAATGAGGGAAATGTCACCAGGAAAGTTTTGTGTATGCATGTGGATGGCTATAAGTACGAGTAGGGGAAGACCAAAAAAGCGATGGATGGACTATGTGAAAGATGGCTAGAAAGGAAGTGACTACCGCGATGACAATTAATAGATAAGTACATGTTGCGCCGATCACAAATAAAATGGGATAAGCGCAGGAGAATGATGAACTCGAGTCCGTTTTTGTTCTGGTGTGAGTTCAGGAGGAATTCAGCAGCAACAAAGTTTTTTAACTTTTAAATGTTAATGTAAGATTTTTAGAATTCGGCTCATACCAATCCCCAAATGCCCTCGAATCTCCTCATAGGTGATACGCCGGTTTTCTTCAATTAGTTGACTGTTGCCTGACATTTTCCTCAGTGATCGCAGTTGATGTCCGACCTTCGCGAATTTCATCATGGAGAGAAACCCGGCCACGATCAAATTCTGCGTACCAACGCCTTACGGTGCTCAAATGAGGTACTTCCCTCCCACAAGCATTTTGTAGACGAACAGTGCAGTCTTGCAGAACCAGTGCATAAAATATTATCGCCCTAAAATATTTTCGCGTTAATTTCATTTTACCTTTATTTTTTATTGTTATTTTTTTTATTTTCTTTTTTCATTTTTATTTTTTATTTGTTATTTAACCGTAGCAACGTTTAACGAAATTCAACTTATGATAAACAATTGACACGCGACTTCCCCCCAAAAAATATTTTAATCAATGAATGAGTTTCTTATATTTAAAAATATACGTATTTATATACGTATTTTAATATATATATATATATATTATTTTTATTGTTATACGTGCGGTTGACTGTACCTGAGTAGATACCTACTTACTATTATTCATTTTACTTAATTATTTACAAGCATTTCCGCATTGTTGTTTTTGCGATCTCTTACAGAACAAATGAATTGTTAATGCTGAATGGATATAGAATAGGAAGTTGCTTTCTTGACTAAAACCTTGAGAATTCTTCCTGTTTCTGTATGATACTAATCTGCGGTTAGGTCCTATTTCAATTAGTAGCAATGCTACTTATCTTACATCCGCTTTACATCCGGATCCGTATTGAATGTTCCCGAAGAATACCCAGAGGTTGCAAAATAAACGTAAGGATGATTTTAATAAGATCGGCAGCAGACTAACTAACCCAGTTAGTTAAATTCTTATAGGTACCTAGGCACTTAAGTACGGGAATCGAATGGGCCTTGGAAATTAGGAGCCAATGCAGAAACCTACAGTTTACATTGCTTCACACTGGATTTCTCTTGCATGGGGGACGGGTGCGTTCTTCAGAAACACAAAATCTGATACCTTTACCTAATCTGCAGAACGAACAAACAAATCTACAGCCTAAAAAGCACTTGCAGGCTATCCGTGCCGTGCTCGTATTATTATGGTATGATTTAAATTAGGTCATTGAAATATTTTGCCTACTAAGTTATTATAAAAAAATATTAAGGCTATACATAAACCTACTTCACTAGCAAATAGGGATCTTTGGGGAACTGGTTTTCTTTTCTCAAGCCACAGATGGCGCCACATCTAATAACAACCGTTTGGAATTGATTTAATTAATGAAAAAGAAAACCAGTTCCCCAAAGATCCCAGATTGCGTGATTCCCACAATGTTTTTTTACTAAGTTCAACTATCTATATAGATACCGTTCAAAGAAATCTAAGAAAAAAACTGTCTGATTATACGATTATACAAACAGTCTAGTATGTCATGTCGCTACCGCAGTGACATCTACAATGATAAGTAGAAACAATCCTAGTGCAAAAACGAAGGCGAACTTGTAATCAGTAATTTAAACATATACAATAATCACTCATTAGAGTATATTATATAGATAATTGTAATTTAATAGACTGAATATTATTATTTTGTTTATCTTTTTATATTGTTTAATTTAATTATAAAAATCTAATTAGAACCACGAAGGCTGTATAGCTTTATACGTTTACCTGCCTGCAGAACTAAACGAAACATTTTATGTGAACTATAGTGACGGTCGACGACAGCATAAAAAATGTACTCTGTGGTCGACAGCTCATCGTTACGTTGTTTTCGATGATATTTTTATAGTATAAAAATCTTTAAAATTAGTGTAGTGATCTAATTAAACAAAGCAAGATGTGGGATCCAACTAATGTTCAAGTAACTATTCAACGGGCTCGAGGACTTTTGATCAAAGGTAAAAACGGTGTCAATAACTGTTTTGTTACAATCGCTCTCGGTAAAGATAAATTCCAAACTTCCGTCAAAAACAAAGCGACTCAGAATGTCGAATGGATAGAAGAATGTGATTTACGAATACCTTCGCAGGGAAATACTGCTGAGATTGTTCTAAAGGTTTACAGTGAAGATACATTAAAGGACCATTTACTAGGTCAAGTATCGATTCCGTTAAAAGACCTCGATGTTTACGAGCGGCCAAGAAGCCGTTGGTACACCCTGCAGGGAAAATCTGGTAAAGAAAATGATAAGCCAAGAGGCGAGTTAGAGGTGAAAGTTGCTTTCACTGTAAAAGAAGGAAGTTTGACTGATTTGAGTAAGAAAGATAAACATAGGTCTTCTTTGTCTAGTATCGCCCAGAATGTCGGTGGCAGTCTCATGAGCATCGGTAGCATTGAAAAACGTAAAAGCCTTAAAAAGTTTGCTAAAAATCTTGGTTCTAAGATGAACTTAAATAAGAAAGATAAGAAAAGTGATACATCGTCTCTGAGTGGTAGTATTGGGAACCTCAAGAGTTCAACACTTTCTACCCCTGATCATTCCACACCCAAACGTTTGTCGGGAGAAGCTGACCCTGGAGTAATTAGTGAAGATGATGATGAATTTGCTTTTGATGACTTATCCCATAAAAGCTCTGGTAGCTCACTTAATGTTCAAACTTTACCACGAGGACATAAATACACTCCCTCACCAGTGAATGCTTCATTGGAAAATCTAGGAGGTGGTGAATTTTTGAGAAGATCTACAAGTAGTAACTTGGCAGTGCCAGAAAAACCAATCCCACAGAAACCTGTTCGCCTGAGCCTTGACACTTTTATTCCTCCACAGCTGCCAGCACAGGTTATTGACAAAAATGATGAGTGGTCACAGAAACTTTACTCAAAGCGGAAATCTAACAGTCAATTAGCTATTGATAGAGAAAAGTCTTCAAGTCTAGAAAGAAATAAGAAACTTGATAGTCCAAGTTCTTTAAAAGAGAGACCAAGCCCTAAGTTCTTCAAAAAATTTGGCAATAATAATAAACAAAAGAAATTATTGGAAGAACGCATTATTGTTGGAGAAGAGAACATTGCAGAAGAAGATTCTATTAATCCAGCATTCCACAACATCCCTAAATCAATTGTGAAGGACTTTGATGGGAAATCACGAGAAGAGTTGATGGTCATGGTTTATAATTTGCAAAAAGATGTTGAGTATCAGAAAAAGAAGAATAAAGACCTCGAAAACTATCTTGATGAACTGCTTCTAAGAGTAATGGAAACAACACCAAGAATTTTACAGAACCCTTATTCTAGAAATAACAGCATGCATTTTAGAAACAAATAAATTTTATGCAATTGCCTAAAAATTCCAGTGCATTATCAACTGTATGATTGCATAAGATTAACGTGGCATGCCTGATTCTATTCAATGTTTGTGTAATACTGATATAATTATTTGAAGAAACTTTCTTTATTAATTATTTATGTTGCTTTATTAATTATTTAGTATACTTATTAGAATGAACAAGATTTATAATTGGAATTATAGTTTTTCCAGTATTGTAAGAATTAGGTGATCACTTGTGACATGACAGTGACCAGTGACACCTGTATCTTAATTAGTAGAGAGAGTGGTGTGTACGAATTATAAATAAATAATGCAAATGCTTATAAACTTTCACTCCTCTGATCTAATCACATACAAACTTAGTGCCTTATGTATTTGAATAAGTCTGTGATAGGTATTATTATTTGAATTATTTGGTTGTTCATATGAAAGTTTTGCATGACTTATCTTATCTGCAATTTCCAAATTTCAGGAAACAAGATGATAATCACAATGATAAATGTAAGAAACTTACTGCTGGTATTGTGTTTTTGTAGAAGGTCAGATTCTAATAATTAATGTTTAGTAGTCTACAATTTTAATTGAGTAATCAAAGAATGTGTAACAATTACCCACTGCCATGAAATTTTGTAAAGTATTTTATACTTCTCACTTTGATACAGAAATTGGACAATTGTAAAGTTTGTGCCAAAGTTATATTTTAAAAAAACTCCATTTTATAACTTAAAGTCATAGAAACCTACATTGTAGTAGCTATTGTATTAAAAAGACGTTATTTTTAAACATCAAAAATATTTTAAATTGTGATATTGATTGACTGTGTGTCATTGTTCTTTTAAAATTAAGAAACATTAATTGGGATTATGTGAATTGTTTATTTCGTAATTTTATCCAACGTGCTTCATTCCAATATAAAAGTATAGATGTTAATGCTTATTGCTTCTCCACACAAACGGCTGATCTGTCTTACAATCGTCATGACACATTAGGCGTGTATGATTCATAAGTAGGTATGTATAATAATAAGAATGACTAAGGCATTGAATGTCTTCATAGATAGCGCAAACAATTCCTAAGCCTTAACAAAAGTGACTCGAAACACAGTAGGTACCTAAGGAATCCATCCAAATGTAATTCAATGAGGTTGATCATTATTTATTTGATAGTCTTAAAATATGTTTACTTTATTTATAGTAGCATTAACATGCATATATCAAGTATTTTTTAGTGCAAATCATATTAACTTTTCATGTAATTTACGTAAATCATACTTATTTTGTAAGAAATGCCTTTGTGCAATAATTAAAAGTTAGTGGGTACATTGTTTTTGTTGATTAATGTCTATACATTTTTATGTTTAACTAACATTGAAGTATTACTTAATAACATAAACATATAGATATTTGTAACAATTAAATTATATTTTTTGATTCATGGTGATCTGAGGAATGTTAAACATAATTTAACAGTGTCATAGACTTATCTATTTAGAATAGGTAGGTAAATAGAATAGAAGTTGATTTATTACATATTATTATTTTCCTTTATAATTATTATGTGATATTTGTTCAAAAAACAAAAAGAACAAATTAACAATAGATTGTAATTTAAATCTAAAAGAGAAGTAAAATGATTAATTGAGAATAAAAAATAAGGCCTTGTATTGAATTTCATGATAATCACTAATTAGATGATTATTTATTTAATTATACTGAATAAATAATTTATTTTTATATTAGGTTGAACTACCTACTCTTAAGTTAATTTTATTAAAAAGTTAAGAGGAAAGTATGTTTAAACCACCAGATAAAATGTCTACTTTTGTCCAGAAACTAATTTTTTCAATAAACATTTTTTTCAAATCATGGCTTTTTTTTAATTTTGAAGATATAATTTAAATACAATGCCATACCTAGGTTATTTTTACTAGTTTTATAATAAAACACTTCATGATACGAAATGATTTTTAATTATTAGCAGTAGTAGTAAAAATCATTTAATTTTAACATTTTATTTATGACGTCGACTTTTGGCTGGTGCTGCTACAGGGGCTGCTGTTGCATAAGCCTTCTGTGACAACTTGTTCATGTAGTAGATTGTTATTATGGAGAATATTAAACTGGAAATAAAAAAATTAAGTATTAGTATAATCATTAGTTCTCTTCTTAAGACCAATACAATTTAAGGATATGCAACAGTGGCCAGTCAGTCTTTCGTATTGCATCTTGGAATACAAAACAGTATTGGTCACTGTTTCATCAAGTTTGTTTATTGTTGTTTTTCTAATTTGTTGTTTCTCTGCCAATCATGCCATAAATAGAACCGTGTATACCAGTTAAAATTGCCAACAACAAAATTTTGCTAGGCATTGATATGCTTTGCACAAAAGGTACAATACTCAAAAGCTTGCCCAAATGACATTTTTATCATTTTATAGCGTTTCCCCCCACACGGATTGGTTAGAACACAAGCTATATATAGTTTACCATGTAGTGAAGCAGATCCTGTGCACCATGCCGGCAGCAATCAATGATATTGCCATAGATAGCACAATTTCTGGTAACTTCAACTGGAAGTTTTTGCCAAACATTGTTGCTTCCAAGTTACCAATAGCCTGTGATGTCATGTTAAGGATAAATCAATAAAAATATATTGTTACAATACAGGTACATGTGTAAAAATTTTATGTGGAGTTAGAATTATTTGACATACAGCCTAAATAGCCGTGCCTCACAACAAATAAGGAAAGTAAAACAAATAATTAAGTCTCTGTTAGTCACTGTTATTGACAGTTTGGATGTTGGTTTAACATATCCAAATGTATTTTACTCTCTTCTAACTTTATTATTATTGATCTCAAAACTAGGCGGGTGCTGTTAGAAGCGGGTACCAATAGACGTTTGTAAAAAAGGATACTGTAACGAAGAACAAGAACATCAATGAACCAAGGTAGCCCCCAAATATGATAGTAACTGGCGATCTTATCAGCACCGGTTTGTACATCTGCATTCCCGAAAATATTAGCAGGGTCAAAATTGATGATAACACGAAAGACGTGGCACTGTTTACCGCTGAAATAATTAAAAGTTAAGTTAAAATGTGTTTACATGTTATTTCTACGAAACTATTTTATTTGTTCAACAGTAATACTCAACCC
This sequence comes from Atethmia centrago, assembly GCA_905333075.3. NCBI lineage: Eukaryota > Metazoa > Arthropoda > Insecta > Lepidoptera > Noctuidae > Atethmia > Atethmia centrago. The sequence continues at coordinate 23,377,151 of HG995367.1, forward strand.
ATTGTAAAGTTCCACTATTTTTAATTAAGTTTCAAGAAAATTTCGGCAATAAAAAACGCCGCATTGAACACAACTTCTGACAGTTAACCAAAATCCAATTATGCCCCTATGAAATGACAGAATAATGTTTTTTCAGTTGCTTTGAATACGAATCTTTTGAGAAATTTAATAAGAAAACATTGCATTATTCGTGTAAACACATTGCATCAAACAAAAAGGTACTTTCTTACAAAACGGATCACAATATTATAATTTAGCAAGCACCAAACAAAAATAATCACATATCACGTCAAACCTATGGCAGCATGACAGATGCTAGACCGGTGATATCTTGCTTGTTATCACAAGCCGTCAAAATCGGTCAAAAGCTAAACAAATTCGAAAACATGACATTACATTCCATCTTCAAGTTTTTGATAATGATTGATAACAAAAGTAGACGACGGTCTTAACTCTGCGTATTTGAGAAATAATTAGTTAATTGTTACATAAAAGTTGTTAAAATGACACACCTTACCAAAACAAGTTACTCAAAATTAGTGAAAAGTTTGATTCATCGTAGTCTTGTAAGTAAATCAATTAATTAGTATTGTATTTAGAATTTTCTTTTACGTTTGGCTATAGGAAATAAATAAATGCTCACTGTCCGGTCAGTGGGTCGTCTTGGTCCTATAAGATTCTTGTCTGAACCATCTACTAACAATTTTTTCAGAGTACAGCAGTACCTCAAATCAGGATCTATGAAGTGGGCCCAAGAGATGGCCTTCAGAATGAATCTAAATTTGTTCCCACAAACATTAAAATAGAACTCATAAATAAACTGGCCGCAGCTGGAATAAAAGACATTGAGTCTGCCAGGTATGTTTCTTATAATTTATAATTTGTCACTATCTACTTATAAAATAATATTTTAAAAGCAGCATTAGTACCTACTGCTAAACATATGTATATTTTTGTTGAATTTTTGGGTTTTGGAAGGAAAAAAACTTATTCATGAGGACAGTGATTAAGTTTGATTTTAACCTAATTATTGCTAGAATCAATGGTGTTAAAATAATATTTGATCAAATTCGCCATACAGGGCCATTTACCCACAGCTATCATCACAGAAAACAAAGCACTAATTAACCGCTTTATCAAAATTTTGTTAGTTATACTAAGAAACTTTTGATGAAGCAGTTACTTAGTGCTTGAAATATAGAAGTTAAAAATGCATTGTTTAACTTCTATATTTTGCACAAAACATTTTTATTTTTACCATTCCATTCAGTTACTGCTGACCCACGGCTTGCAGCATGTTACAGATTTGCCCTCTGCTGTCTGGACAGATTGATAATTAAGCAAGACATAATATTAACTAAAATTAATATTATGGTTTGCTTACATTTTTCATCATTTACGAGTATGTACCTAAACATATACCATTTGGTTTGCAAAATTAATAGCAAAATATCCTGTGGAGCATATTCCCCAGTCCTGATCAAGCTCCAGTCTTGCTTGTGTGACATTTCCATTTGTTTTTTTTGTTGAATATTCTTCTATTGTTAGCTTCACATTTATTATTTAAATAACAGGTAAATACAGAAAATAATTAGGTATGCATGCAAACTAAAACATACTACCTTGCAATGATCGTAGTTGGTGTAAAGATTGCAAAGTTCTTATTCAGAAAATAGTAGAATTGTGTCTTCATCATCATTCAGCTGAAAGTCGTCCACTGGCAAACATACCTTGGCCTGCCCCAAACATCACCAAAACAACCAGTCCCGTGTAGCAATTCGTCATTGATTGCAGGTCAGTTGGGCTATTGCCACTTGTAGATCAGACACCACATCATGGTGGCTTTATTATTTCAGAAATAGAAAATGCGATATAAACTGTCCAAGTGCGCGTCGGACCACGCACAATGAAGGGTTCCGTAGTTGGGATTACTTGGGACGAATTTATTCTAAAAACAAACTTAACATTGTAGTTGAAAAACCTGTTCGCCCATACATCGATATATGCCACGGTCCATTCTCCAACTGCAAATTTAAGTTGGTCGACTATAACTCGTTAACTTGTAAAGCCTACTTAGCCGTGCTAGTTTTCATTTTAACTTCATTATATGTACTACTGCCATTAATTTTTTCACATCTACATAAACAACCACTTAGCTGGCAGGGGGAGGGGGGGAGCTAGATAGTTTTCCTTTATATATAATAATTTAGCTGACATTGTGACACTTGACTCTAACAAAAATTAGCACTTTAATGCTTAATATTACGCAAGTGGGTCCTTGAATTGAAAAGTGGTGTTCACAGACCTGCAATATTTGGCCTATCCAACGATACCCCACAGCATGGGGTGGGCGAGAAAAAAATATATCATCCCCACATTTAATTACCTACGTACAAGGGAAATACGCCAAAAAAAATTTTTTTTCAAGATTTTATGTTAGCACTGTCAGCGTGATTAAATGTATACCATATATATATATATATATATATAAATTACAGCTTTCTAGTACTAAGCGTCAGACAGACAGACGGACATGGCGAAACTATAAGGTTTCCTTTTCCTTGTTTACTACGGAACCCTAAAAAAGCCGTAATAATTGTTGTCAAACACGTTGTTTATTGTAAAAAACTTAAGTTCTAAGTAATTTTCCGTTGCTGGGTGGAACTTGCTAGTAGGCCCACCTTCTGAGTTCTAATAGTCATGTTATTTTTATTGTGTTTAGCTACTTACTTATTTTTCCGTTCCGTTATGAGACAAGTAGTAACTTGTCTCATAACGGAACGGAAAAATACTAGAGGTGGATACTAAAAACCTATGCTAGTAAGCATAGGTTTTTAGTATCCACTTGTAAGTAGGATCAGCCGAATATTTAAGCATTGTTGTGTACCCGTTTTTGGCTCGTGGCTTTGTCTCCAAGATCGGCAATGCAAACTCTGTTTACCAAACAATCCATTTACTCGTAAAATAAAGTTGGTAGTCTACTGACCACCCCTTTGTTTTTGAACCACTTCTCTAGTATCAGCCCAAACAACGAGCATAGCTCGTCTCATGCCGTAGTAATAGAATTGGCCAGTCAGCCAAGTTGTAGCAGTGCTGACCGCACAAAGTTTGCTGGACGTACACGCATTGATTGATTCACACTATCTTCTAAGGTAATATACCTAGGTAGATAATAGCATAAGACTCGACACTTAATTCTTGATTGATTTTGGCTTTATAAACATATTTCTTGCCTATCAAGTTACGTTTCGACTGCATAATGAAACTTATCATTGTTTAAATAGCTTGTCGTAGCAACAGCAATATCGAAATTATCGCGTTATCGACTTTTGTATTGCCTCTTAAGGTGTTGAGAACTTTCCACGATAGCAACCATTAAAGACTGATTAATTCTTGTTCTGATTTCATTTTTAATTTCTTAGGTAAAACCTTATGTATTAGTCAATCTTATTGGCCGCATAGCATGGTCATTACCATTGGTGAAATAGGGGTGCGGGGGGGGGGAGGAGGCGCAGGAGCGTTTCGCCGAATATTTTTTAGTCAAATCAATTTAATTACTCGATGCCTAAATTTTCAAGCTCGCTTCGCTAGCTCTTGTCAACATTCTCTTAATTGTCAGGCTTACCGCCGACGGCCTCCCGCCAAAGAGGGTCTCGCACGCCTGTCCCCGGTCCTGGAGGCCCCCAAATTTCGAGAAGTACTTTTTAATCAAATTCCAAACAAGGCCAACATATTATGTTCAGTAACTAAGAGGCAGTTTGTAATATAAACGTAGCATGCAAAAATTAACGAGCTCGCTTCGCTCGCTCTTTCATCGTACATTTTCATTGTTTTCATACTTTTCTGCGTAGGTCGACAAAATAACTCCTAATTCGTATAAATGTGCTAAAATTTTCGAGCTAATAGTGGCTGGTGTTAGCTATGACCTAATCTTGAAAAAAATCAGTGAGGCTAAAAGCCGAAAAGTTCGTCTATTTTAATTTGTGTTTGTTTATGTAATTTCTGTCATCCTTTGATTAGCTACTTATAAAACTCATATATTCATACATTAGTACATATTCAGTTCATTAAATTTAAAGATTTTTTTTCGATTGGGAAATGAAAGAGGCCTCGCAAAGCTGATGTCGCCGACGTCCACGTTTGGTCTAGCGCCGACACTGCAAGCTGGTGTGTAAAAATGTTCGAGCTCGCTTCGTTCGCTCTTGTCAACATTCACGAAATTATCAAGCGTTTCTGCATACCTAAGTCCACAAAGTAGCTCCCATTTCTAAATGAATATTAAAAAAAAAAGTCATCATCATCATCATTCCAGCCGAAAGACGTCCACTGCTGGACATAGGCCTCCCCCAATATTGGGGGGAGGGGGGGGGGGGGGGGGTTGCCATAATCGCCACGCTTGGCAGGCGGGTTGGCGATCGCAGTATGGTTTTAAAATGCATAGAGAACGCTGCTGCCCATTCTCTAGTAAGTCCCTTAGTCGCCTTTTACGACACCCATGGGAAGAAATGGGATGGTGCTATTCTTTACGTCCGACACCACACGGAACAAAACTCAAAAAAAAAAACTCAACCTACACAATCTGATGTTCTAAAATTTGAGCATTTTGCATCCTACATTATCTTTATTCTCATGGTTTCTGCATAAGTCAACAAAGTTACTCCTATCAATGCATGAATGTTCAAAAGAAAACTAACCTTTCGAGGCTGGGTCATAGGGTGCAAAAATGTTCGAGCTCGATTCGCTCGCTCTTGCATCCTATGTTCTTCTAATTCTCTATCTTGTTTTGTATAAGTCGACAAAGCAACTCCTATTTCCGTATGAATGTTCAAATAAAACTAACAGAGAATTCCGAGACGGGCTGTAACAAATTTCGACCTCGCATCACTCGCTCTTGCATCTTACATTTTGATGAAAATCTCCTGAATGGCATAATGTGGAGATGTAAAACACCTCCCTGAAAAAATAATCCTGCCAAAATAATTACAACTGATTGGACTCTCTACTATAAGTATTTGGAGATGACAATGACATCATTTAATTAAGGGATCAACATATAAGGATTAAAATGCTGCTTATGGCCTGGCTTTCACAGTCCGGACCTAAGATTTATACGTATATGGCTAGAGTCTACATCAAACAGGAACGGCACTGAAATGAAATTGATGAGTTAGAACCGGCCTAAGATTAGTTCTAAATTCTGTTAACAGTTTCGTGAGTCCAAAATGGGTAAAACAAATGAGCGATGGAGTTGACGTCATGAACAATGTACCGAGAGCCCCAGGAGTCAACTATCCAGTGCTTGTGCCTAATCTGAAGGGATATGAAACAGCAGTAAGATCTTATTTGCGTAATATTTGTCTATCTTGCAGCGTATTGCTGAGAACTTTCATATTATTATGTATATTCTATTAGTTCAGTGCTATGTTTAGCAGACGAAAATAGCTATAGGTACGGCTTAGCAATGGCACGGAAAGTTTTTGGATTTACCAGAGATCAACCCGATATATCTTAGTCGCCATCTCAAAAATATCTCAGAACAGAGTTAGGATAAAAACGTCACGTGACCAGAAGCTAATTGATATGAGAAATTTGAGAAACTTTAGATATATTATTATAACAGAGAATCCTACTACCTACGTCATTGTAGGTATCGGTGAAAAACATACCATAAAAATAATCACTTGAATGTGTGTTTTTTATTTCTCATACAGAAACAATGCAACGTGGATGAAGTAGCGATATTCCCGGCTGGTTCCGAAAGTTTCTCTCAGAAGAATCTTAACTGTTCCGTAGAAGAAGGCTTGAAGAGGTTCAAGGTGGTGGCTGATCAGGCTGTGAAGGACGGCCTCAGGGTGAGAGGGTATGTCTCATGTGTCGTCGGCTGCCCTTACGAAGGACCTATACATCCGAAAGGCATCGCCAAGGTAATAAAAGATTCTTCGAAGATAACTATGACAATAACAATGCACGGAGCAGACTATTGTTCTTTAATTACCTGCAAGCGTTTTTTAGAAGATTTTACGCTACCTCGTGACCAAATACAGTTTTCTTTCGAATAAATCTTGTAGCCAAAACGATGAAAAACTCAGTTTTGCATAATTTCGAAACACAGGTGTTTTTTGACACTAACATAAAGTGTTTAAAACTCCAGAACAGAAACACTGTTTATTAAAAAAAAAAGTAGTTTTCTGTAATGTAAACAATTTCTTACGTCATTCGTAAATTCCATACCAACGTTACCAACTCGCACAGACGGTATTTTGTTTACTAGCTGCAACCCGCAGTTTCCCCTGCATAAAGCTCGATCCCGTGGGAATTTCGGAAAAAGTATCCTATGTCCTTATCCAGGGCATGTTCTACGCATGTGTCAAATTTCATCCAAATCCATTCAGCCGTTTTTAGCGTGAAAGCGTAACAAACAAACTCACTTTCGCATTTATAATATTAGTTAGGATTAGGATAGGATTATTCTCACACATACCTACATTATTTGTTGTTTTTAAAATTATACCCACCAAACGTTCTACTTTGATGTCGAAAAGCTTGTTTCGTCCAGGGCAAGTGAGAACTACTAAGTAGCAAGTGAGAACGCAATGACATTGAACGAAAAGGCTCCTACAAACTGGCGCGACTTGTCGCGCGACGCGACGCGACACAAAGACACCGCGTGTAGCGCTACAAGCGGTACGTAGGACAAGTCGCGCCAGTATGTAGGAGCCTTAAAATAGTGTGCGGTAAAACTTGTCCCAGGAAATACCTTACGTGTTTTTGAGTAAACCTTGCAAGTTTGTGAAATAAATCTTTGTCATATAGAATTTCCATAACATGTGCGAGGTTTCTATGAAAATGTTTTCTTTATTTTCACAATTTACGAGTACATTATGAACGGCCAAAGTTCAGATAAAATTTGTGCAAAAAAGCAGAATTTGCAGGCTTATAAGTACTGAATTTGTTTCTCAATTTTTTTCTGTTTTGCCTTCATAGACACCTAGATGTAGTGTACAAGATACCTATTAGTTCAAAATTTCAAAGAAAGATGTGTTACAACGCCATAATCTGGTACTAACGTTTGTATGAAACATATGACGTGTTGGCCGCTCTTAATATAGGTACAAATACAACAACAAAACATTATTAACATTTATGACTATGTTAAAGTAATTCTTATCGTCCACATGACATCTTGCACCTGTATGACCTGGTAGCGAGTGTAAACAAACTATTTTGCAGGTCTGAGAATTATTTCGTTTTGATGTATTAAACACATCACACATTCCAAAGGAGGTGAATAGTTTGTAGTAGCATTCCTTAGACGAAATTCTATAGCTCATTTATGTATGAAAACAAGCATATAAGAAGCTTAAATATAAATGAGCTAGTTTTACCTGTAATAACAGAATGATCTGGATATTATGACAATAATATTGCATCCATTAAATTATCATTTGTGATACTTGTGATCAATAATTTACATGCACGAAAAGTACCTATTTGAAATGACTAGTTATAACAATGGTTTTCGAAATATTTTTCCTGTGATAAATATAACGTGTAATGTAGGTAAGTTCAGAACAAAATAGAACTTAAAATATTAATTGGTCATGCAGTAACTCATCGAGCCATCACATCAACTCATCGAGTTCCTTTTAACAGTTTTACCTTCTATGTGAGTTAGTTCACCTAAATACCGGTATTACCGCTATTGTTGCCATCTCCACGAAGAAAAAAATATGTGTTTTATTAATATTACCGTTCATAACAGATAACAGAACAGCTGTTCGATATGGGGTGCTATGAGGTCTCCCTGGGGGACACCATAGGCGTGGGCACCGCGGGATCCGTCCAACGACTGATGAAAGAAATACTGACAGTCGCCAGGCCTGAACAACTGGCTCTACACTTCCACGATACATACGGACAGGCTCTGTCTAACTTACTGGCTGGATTAGAGGTAGTTATGTTATGATTTTGTGACTCAAAAGGCTGTGAGAAACCGTTCCATTGTTTGTTGATAGATTGCCCTCGTTTACTTCTTTGAACGGGGAAATATAAATGCAAGAAATTGTGCCTTATTGTGTAAACCATATTTATTTACTGGGTATTTTTATGGTTCCGTACCTCAAAAGGTAAAACCGTAACCCTTATAGGATGTCTGTCTATAGTGTGTCTGTCTGTCTGTATATCCGTCTGTCACAGTAGAAGTTGACCATTATCTCCGAAACTACTGATCCTAAAATAAAAAAAATACAGAAAATAGTTCTATATGTCTAAGGTGTTAAAATAACATGGTAAATCTCTCAATATTGTGCGTAAAAACTTACATTTGCGGTTAGAACGTATGACAGAACATTTTTTTCAACTACAGTGTTACTCGTACGTTTGTTTTTGGGATAAATTCATCCCAACTACGGAACCCTTCATTGTGCGTAGTCCGATATTCACTTGGCCGGTTTTTTTTACTGCTGGATGCGTAAAACCACTTGACTGGTCGATGTGGTGATCCTTGGGGCTTGGGGGTGGCCCGTGTTTAGTAGTGGACGACTTTCGGCTGAATCATGATAAAATATTTGATAATCCTTTCCTTAATGGCTTGTTTAAAGCTGGAAAATTTTGTGGGTAGCATTAATTTAATATTGTTCATTTAATCTGTTGAGATTTCATTTTGAATAGGACTGTGATTCGAATGGTTATTAATGTTTCAATAAATAGAAGTGGCCTCAGGTCAAACGTCAATATTAGACTCAATGAACTCAAGATCACATTTTATCAGCGTACAAAAATTGTGTGACGAAACCAGGGCAAGTCGCTATGATTGCCGTGGTCTACATATTGACTACTGATTGCCCCACAGTTACAACCGTCAGATGCCAAACATATTTCCTTATGCGATAAATTCATTTAGAAGCTTCACGTTCCTACCTTGCTTTGTACGATAACACACATTTTGAGTATGTTACGTGTTGTTAATATGTTATTGTCTTTCTACATAAATATGACTGGTATATATTTATGTTCGCCGGTTATATAAATAATAACACTTCTAGAATCTTACGTATCAAGCTTGTTGATACGCTCACAAAGACAAAGTTGCCGCTGTCGTTGATAGAAATTATCAGTTCCTATCTAGAACAGCTGGATACATTGTAAAAGTAAATAAAAATAATATAGGTAGTGTTGACCAATTTCTTAGCTACAGCACACACCCGCATAACTCAAGTTACGTCATCAGACAAGCCTCTTATCATAACTTGTTTTTGCAGTTCGATATAAAAACCGTGGACTCGTCTATCTCGGGGCTGGGCGGGTGTCCGTACGCGCGCGGGGCGAGCGGCAACCTCGCCACAGAGGACCTGGTGTACTTCCTGTACGGCCTGGGACTCAACACACACATCGATCTCGTCAAACTCATCGAGGCGGGGCGATACATCTCCAACTATCTCGGCAAACCCACAGAGTCGAAAGTTAACCGTGCAATCGGGGATAGGTTCAAAAAACACAATGATATTGCAAAAATGGCCTCGTGCGATGTTTGACCATGAATAACTACAATCAGTGTAAATGTAAACATTCTGTAATTGAAAACAAAGACTCGACGGCTAATGTAAATAATAAAATATATTTTCTTTGTTTGTATAAGTCTCGAGAAATGCAATTTATTAGCAATAAATAATATATTGTAGTTTACAGTGTGTACATAAATAATAAAATAAATAAATGCATATTTTGACATACTGTTTGTGTATGTTTGCCTTCATCCAGGACATGCCGGTGGTCATGGGCGTAGTCGTGCATACCTACAGGTTTTATCAATTATCATGCGGAGTGGGTGCGGGTGCGGGTCGGCGGCGCAGGCGCGCGCACTCGAGCGGCCGCCGCGCAACGAGCTGCTCGCTTTGTATTGAATTGACCTTATTTATCCGATTTGATCTTGAGCGAGAGGTCGATAAACCTTCGCACAGTGCCAGTGTGAACACTACGCGCAGTGGGAACCGAGAGCCGGTTTCGCTTTGTTTGTTTTTATGGAACGAGCGTGACAATGAACATGGTAGAAGTGAAGATAAACGACGACGTCAAAGTTGGCGGCAGCAATCCCTGCTTCATCATAGCGGAAGTTGGACAGAACCATCAAGGCGACATCGAAATAGCAAAAAAGCTAATAAAAGCCGCTAAGGTAAGCCACTTTTCAATACAATTGGCAGGAAAACATTTGTTCGCTTTGTTTACGTTGAAAAACAAAACAAAGAGAACCAACATTCTCTTCAAACTTTTACCTAATAAGTATTCGATAGTGCTTTGCGACAAGACTCAATAAGTAGATACTGACTGAAAACTAAACCTCGATTAATATTATAAGTCTTTTGTCCTATGTAGATAGAAGCACATTTGGATGCATGTGCTGTCTACGCACGTTTTGTCTTACGATTACCCACTCGCTGGCGTTAAGTCACACTCGGGTTCATCGTTTCGTAATCAGTATTTTTAATTACATAGCTTAGCAACCTACTTTCCACGCCTACTTTTAACTTGGGATTATATCATAAACATCGTGATATTGTAAACTTTTCCTGGTAATCTGTTTGTACAAATAATGTCATCAAAACAACACGGCTTTATAAGATTTAGACTATCACATAATTGTATTTCAGATCTCGAAATATACATGGACGATACATAAGTATCTCGTATTACACAAAGACAGTTGCCATATATTTCTTAACTGACATTACAGGATGCAGGTGCCAACTGTGTCAAGTTCCAAAAGACCTGTCTCAACGAGAAATTTACAAAGAAATACTTAGAGCGACCGTACGATAACCCCAATTCATGGGGCAAGACGTATGGTGATCATAAAAGACATCTGGAATTCTCTGAAAGTCAGTACAGGGAACTGTTCAAATATGCACATGAAGTAGGCATATTATGCACAGCGTCGGCTATGGACATGGTAAGTTATCTTTCTGCATAATTGAATTAGTCTTAATTATTAGTGGCGCGATACGGGACAAAACTAATGAAGCCAATGAAATAGTTCATTGACCACTAACCACAAGATTCTTAAAGCAGTCAAGCTACGACTGTCGCGGAAAAATATCTTCATGGAAGCTAGATTTAGACGCAATGTAAAATGTATTTATATAACTGATAGCCACGCAAATTTTCGTAGCAGATTTGCATGGAAGTTATACTAAATATTTTGTGTTGGCAATATGTGGCCGAACCGACGAACGAAACATTTTCACGCCTCATGCTATTAAATCCATTATTTGAGGTAGAAAGACATTTCCACATCGCTCGTCCGACGTGATTATTTGATTAATTGCTAGCATTCTTGATTATATATTTTTCGTTATTCATTAATTGCTGTACATTGGACTTTCAAGTCTAAAGGACACAAAAAAGATAAACGTATCTTAGGAATTTCTATATCTTCGATCCATAGATCCCTAACAAAATGTCACGTGTTCAAGATTTAAGATATTTAGGACTATCAACAAATACTAAGTACCTACTATCTGGCGAGTTTGGGTAATTTGACTCAACACTTCCGAAGTCACAAAAGGCAACTGAAACCGCAATATTTAACTAAAATTTTTCATAACATTTCAGGTTTCCTTCGACTTCTTAATCAACATGAAGGCGCCATTCATCAAAATCGGCTCTGGTGACTCGAACAACCTGTTGTTTTTAAAATACGCCGCCTCCAAGAAGGTCCCACTCATTATCTCAACAGGGATGGTCGATAAGTCCGCAGTTAAAACTATTTATGACATAATATCGGCTACACACAAGAATTTCTGCCTGCTACACTGCATATCGGCGTACCCTGTTCCTTATGAAGACTGCAACTTGACTGTGATCCAAGATTATATGAACACTTTTGATATTCCTATTGGTTACTCTGGGCAGGAGGTTGGCACTGCTGTAGCGCTTGCTTCAGTCGCTTTGGGAGCTAAAGTAAGTATTTTATCTATCAATCTAGTCTTACCCAACTCTTACCAAATATAATTAAAAAAAAATACGGTCCCTATTTCACCCGTTCACAGAATTTTTCCTTTGTTTGTGTAGGTATATTTGTGCTTCGTGTTCGGTACCTAACCTACAGTTCTATTCATAGATATCCGTGGTTCTATTGCATAGATAGGGTGTTTCGTTAAAGTGCGCTTTATCTAAAATATACACACTACATGCGATAGATAACGTTTAATATGATGTTGTCGATAACCCAAAATTCCGTCCCGACCGTCGAATTTTACTTTCCTTTGTCCGGCTATAAATAATTTTTCAGATGAACAAAGACATATAGGGAGTTCCTTTTGTGGCCGTTATTGGCCCGCAACGGCAAAACTTACAATTTCTTTGTCTATAATTATGACCAGTGTCCGGTGAAACTCATGAGTCTAATGACGGTAGTAGATATTTATTTAGACTGTTGATTGAAGTGCCTGTTGTTGTGCCACATTGGGTTGTTTATTATTTGTATCTGTCTATGCTACGAGTACTTTTGTAGGTAAGAGCAGGATCGATCGACAAACAAAACGCGAAATGCGATGATCCGGGTCCAACAGACGTGTCGTTTTACACGCTGATCATTAAATTTGACTAGCCTTCACCAACATGGATCCACTTAAATAGATGACTGTCATTACCAGGGATTGATCTTCAGCTCAATAATATCTCCTGAAAAAAATTATTATGTAACTTAAAGCTCGTGCAGACTGGCGCGACGCTACATCAGTAGAACAATTTTTATGAAAACTTCATGGAAATTGTTCCACCTGTGTGGGGTCGCGCCAGTCCGAACGAGCCTTAAGTTACTAGCTTTAACTAAACAGACTTTCTTAACTAGGTGTCCATGAGTAGCAGTTACCTAGTAATCAATATATAAAGTAGCAGTGCTTACTAGTAATTCAATGCCGAGGAAGTCCAGATTATACCTAAACACATAATTGCACGCTATTTAAAAATAAATTGTATGAATGGCTGAATAAAAATAATTTCTACTCCATTGAGGAGTTTCTTGAACATAAATAAAATGATAACATCTATAAGTTTACATGCGATAGTTTTTAAGCAAAACATGTATGATCTCTTAATGAGATCTCTCTCTTCTCCCTTTGTTTAGCATGTTTTGCGCAAATAAATATAAGCTAAACGGCTTATGTATCACAATCCATGAGTAAAGTTATTCAAAGCCGGGAATCGCTTTTCACTTCAACACCCACTTCCCTCTCCAATCTTTGTAATGACCAGTCTGTGGAGAAGCGACACCGCCCAACACTTGTGGCATACCATACCTGATTAGCACAAGCTACGTTGGTGTTTTACTTACCTTTCTCTCTTTTCCCAGGTGTTGGAGAAGCACATAACCCTAGAGAAAACGATGAAGGGAACCGACCATGTGTGCTCACTCACTCCGACAGAGTTCCAACAGTTGGTGCGCGATGTACGCGTCATTGAGAACGCGCTCGGCACGCCCATTAAGAAAGTCGTCACTTCAGGTGTGTAGAGCTATCTTTATATGTCGTTCAAGGTGGTTAAGTTGCAAATAGATTGCAGTTGGTGGATGTAAACTAGTTGATATTTATAGATAACATCAAGCTTGTAATCCCTGCAGGGTTAGGCAGAGATGTACCTATAGTATGGGGATTCTTCATCATGCTGGCATGTTTTGGAAGCTGGCGTTCCTCAAGGCGGTATTCTTTCTCCTCTTCTGTTTTCTATTTTTATCAATCTTATAACTTCCGAGCTTCAGTGTGCGTATCATCTGTATGCAGATGACTTGCAGTTGTACTGTCAAGGGAGGGTTGATGAAATACCTGACACTATCGACAAATTAAATAGGGACTTGACAGCAATTAAATCCTGGTCTGATAGGTTTGGTGTTGCATTAAACCCTAATAAGTGCCAGGCGATTATCATTGGGAGTCATCGTAGTATTGGTAGGGTGGATGGTTCAATCTTGCCACCTGTTCTCTTCAATGGCACGATTGTTCCGTTTAGTACTGACGTGAAAGACCTAGCCTTGCACATCGACTATACCCTGGACTCGCATATTCAAGTCGCTAGGGTGAGCCAGAAGGTTACTGGAACTCTGCCGCCTTTATACCGACTGAAAAAATTATTACCATCAAGTATTAAGACAATGCTTGTGCAGTCCTTAATTTTCCCTATCATCGATTATGGTGATGTGTGCTACTATGACCTGAATGCAGACCTCCTCGGTAAGCGAGACCGTCTTCTCAATAACTGCATTCGATTCGTTTTCAATCTGCGTAAATATGATCATGTCTCTGCGCATCGATCGCTTCTAAAGTGGTTGCCCATACGCCAGCGCAGAGAGCAAAGGGCGCTGACCACCTTGTTTTCATTTCTTGACTCTCCCTCTTCCCCTAGTTATCTCGCCCCCCACTTTCAGTACATTTGCGCGAACCATAGTAAAAATCTACGTCCATCACATAATCGTCTTCTTCAATGTCCCACTCACCGCACTGACTTTATTCACTCTTCCTTCTTCGTTCAGTCTATCTCTGTGGAATGCGCTCCCCCAGGAAATCAGGATGGCAACCAACCGATTATCCTTTAAAGTTAAAGTTCGCGAGCACATTCGTAAAAAGCTGGCAGTATCATCACAACGGTAATGTTTTCCCATTGTTTGTCTTATCTGTTTAGTATATTCGTGTATTTATTTGGTCTTATATTTAAGTATATGTATTATATTTAATGTTTTTAATAGGTATATGTATGTATATACTTATATTTTAATAAATATTAATTCCACAGTTTTCGTTATTGCACCTACCACTGTCTGACTCTGCATCACCCAAAGGTTGACTGGTAGAAAATGCCTATGGCATTAAATCCGCCTCTGTACATTTGTGTGCGTAAAGTATTAAATAAATAAAATAATATGGCTATAGCTTTGACTTCAGGGCTTCACATTTTTTTTTAACCCAGTTTATGCCAATAAATGTTATATGCATCCAAAATTGCGGTGAGACATATCAAATCTAAATTTCAGTCAGTTTTCGAACCTATACAATTAGGATTTGGCACGAAAGGTGGGTGTGAGCCGTCCATGCGTTAAGAACCTACCTTTCGTATGATGATTGCGAAATTGTAGGCAAAATTGACGTCAAAAATGCTCTCAATTCAGTAAACAGGGATGCCATGCTGACAGAAGTTAAAAACAAAATTCTGGAACTTTATCAATACCTGCTTACCTGCTACGCAGACCCTTCATAATTAATTTATCGTTCTCATGAACTTTCTTCGGAGGTCGGCTGTCAGCAGGGCGATCCCCTCGGGCCAGCAATTTTTAGCTTGGCTACAAATCCCATTATTCAAAATTTTTAATTGAAAGA
This sequence comes from Atethmia centrago, assembly GCA_905333075.3. Classification (NCBI taxonomy): domain Eukaryota; kingdom Metazoa; phylum Arthropoda; class Insecta; order Lepidoptera; family Noctuidae; genus Atethmia; species Atethmia centrago. Next base: position 23,392,513 of record HG995367.1, read on the forward strand.
ACAATGCCCACTTCCCATACATTTAAAAACCTGATAATGAAAGTTAATGTATAGTTATGAGGTATAGTAGAAAGACCACCTATAAGTTCAAACAATAACGTCTTATAGTCATTTTTACGATTTAAACGCTACGAAGACCAAAAAATATTAATGTTACTTTTTACTCTTTTTAGGTTAGGATTTGCAATTACCAAATAGATAATACAGAAAGAAATGTGCTAGAACTAATTTTTAAAGCTCGAAGTTTAGTCAAAAATAAGAACACTTATCTAGCTATGGTAAAATGTCTTTTTTACTTTGTGAATTCCTTGAAACCAACACATAAGTACCTACTTAACAGTTATTAACTACATTTTTAGTAAAAAACGATAGTTGAGATAGTTTATATACTTAAAGAAAGTCTAACTTAGTTCTTGTATTGTCAAAAGTGATCACTTATTTAGACAAGTGACCACTTTTATAAAATGTGTTGGGTAGCCAACACATTTCATTGGCCGCGGTACATACTTACATACATAGGTATACTTATATACCTGATGAACAAAACGGGAAAAACAAATAAAACACTATGTTAAAGTGAAATGGTTTATTAATTATCATCATTTTCATCTAAATCTCTTATAACTACGTCATCCAGAAATTCTGCTGGAGCAGAGATATTTTCTTGATACTTAGCCCATCCAAGGTACCACACAAATGTCATGACGTGAGCGCAACATCCTATGGTCGGTCGACCGACCAAACAATCGCAGAAATGTCAAATGTCAAAAAATACCGTTTCACTCGTGCGAACACAATACATACTGCATGATTAATGTATTTAATTATTTTGTTGTCTTAATTAATCTTTATTATACACAGACGAATAAAAAGTACTTACTGATTAGATAAAATGTAAAATAATGTATAAAACTCAGAAATATAGTTGAAAAAAGTCAAGTAGCAGTGTGTAAAATGGAACGTCGTAAAAAAAGGGTAGTTGAGATGCGTTCAGGGTAATTGAGATGCGTTCAAAACATGGTAAAAGGTTACCCTTGACGTAGAGTAAGCATTTAGAAAAAATAAAAATAAAAAATTTCCTGCGTTTCTTTTAACATTGTGATAAGCGTAATTAATGTACAATTAAATTAGCTGAATTTTAAGATTTATTTCATTTCTATACATAGTCAGGTGAAAAATGGTCATTCTTCTTTAACGTTTGGTATTTGGATGACGGCACCCTGTGACTTATAAGATAGTAAAACAATATTGGTTTAGTATTAAATTTTAGCAATGCTGTTTTATTCAAAAAACTTCTTACGGTTTGGATAATTTAAAATCCTAATTCAATTTTCTGGCACCCAATATAAAAATAGTAGACAGAAAGTCACTTTGCCTCCTGGATGTTCTCCCATCTTTGAAGAATCTTTTCCTGATTATATTACTAACACTATTTCCAAATTCCAAAGTCACGCAAATTGTTTACTCCAAATCAGTACTCATTATGCTCTTTTAATTCTAAAGTTTTGCCGCGTTGTACCTAAATTAACTTATGTGCTTCGCTGTAGCCCTTTTTGGAAACATCCAAATTTGCTTTCACCAATAGACGATTTAGTCAAAACTAGTTTAGAAATGATTTTAAATATTCAGCTCAATGAACCATCTTGGTTACAAGCATCCCTCCCTATTCAGTTTGGCGGCTTAGGAATCCGCAAAATTTCGAGTGTTGCTTCCCCAGCCTTTTTGTCGTCCACCCATAGCACGTCACGTCTCATAAGTAATGTCCTAAGGGCTTTGCCCACAAACTATGAGACTGCGAGCTTGGAGGATGCTAAGAATGCTTTTCAAATTGCTTGCCCGGGTAAAAAATTTCCAGACAACCCAAAATCTCAAAGGAGCTGGGACAATATTTATTGCGATTTAACATACAGATCGATTCTGAGCCGCAGTTCAGGTCCGGATCGCGCAAGACTTTTGGCGGTCGGAGCCAAACAGGCCGGTCATTGGCTACATGCCCATCCTTCTCCATATACCGGTACCTTCCTGGATCCGACCTCGCTTCGTCTGGCGACTGGTCTGCGGCTTGGGGTCACGGTATGCACTCCACACACATGCCCTTGTGGCACGGACGTGAACCGACCGGGTCACCACAGACTTTGTTGTCAAAAAAGTGCAGGCCGCTTTTCAAGACATGCGACACTTGTGTCCTCGTGGAGGCGATCGGCGGCAGAGACCTCTCGCGTCCGGACCTGGTTCAGGCCATGGTACGGAGCGAGAGGGCATGGGCAGCCGTCACCTCCTTCTGCGAAGCAGTAATGCTCGCGAAGGAGGAGGCGGGACGGTTGAGGGAAAGGCAAGTTTCGCGCCCTCTCGCCCCTAGCCGCCGTAGAAGACGCCCAGGGCGTTGGGAATCCCGGGCGGATTTCCGGCCACCGTAGGCGCGGGCTTGCGGACGGTGAGCAATGGGTAGCTCACCGTCCGGTAAGGACCAGGCCCGGGTCGACGGCGCGTTGTATTCCACGCGCGCCTCAAAGAGATGTCGTCAGCACATAGGTAGGGGTCCACTAGGGCCGATGCCTGCCGGGGTCGCGGGAAGGTACTTATGGGTCACCGAGGCCCCCGCAACACAGGCAACAGGAAGGAATACGGGTGGGTTTTAGTCAGTAAGAGTCTGACACACCCTCCCGCTCCGCCCAGAGCGGGAGAAGTTATATGATGATTTCCCACCCTCAAAAAAAAAAAAAGACATGCGACACTTAATGACATAATCCGCCGGTCTCTTGCCTGCATCAATGTGCCTGCTCTTCTTGAGCCGACTGGCATTGTCAGAGATGATGGCAAAAGACCTGATGGTGTGTCTTTGGTCTCGTGGAGTTTGGGACGGATGCTTGTGTGGGACGCTACCTGTGTAGACACACTGGCACCGTCCCACCTCCAACGGACTACTTCTGAAGCGGGTGCAGCGACAGAAAATGCCGATAATCTGAAAGTAATTAAATATGGAGGCCTTGGCAGAGAGTACCACATTGTGCCCTTTGGCGTCGAGAACCCCCGAGCCGTGGGGTCCCAGTGCGCATGTAACTGGTGATCGAAAAGCTGGCGGCTTTCTCGCGCAACGCATCAGCATTGCAATTCAGCGAGGAACAGCCGCTAGCATCCTCGGTACCATTCCCAAAGGCCCTCCGGGGGCCTTCCCCGAGGGCCTTTTTAAGGCTTAACTTAGTTTTAATTTAATTTAGTTAATGTTAATAATCATCTTGTAATTTGGTTATGTAAATAAATGATTTATTTATTAGGTTACACCCGCATAAGCCTCAATCCCGTGAGAATATCGGGATAAAAACCCATGTGCCACATGTACAAACTCACTTTCACACTTATAATATTAGTTAGGATAATATCTACCGACATCGATAGTTTCTAAACCCTGTTGCAATAAACCACACTTACCACATATCGTGTTATCGTTCGACCGCAATTTAGTTGCACCTGTAACGAGGTAGGTAGTCTTTTGGTTCGTGCTTCGTACCACACTGCTCTGCTTTATTTATGTCCATTTCATTCTATGCTAAACGCGTATCTCCATAGATCCATAAATACACTGAAGTACGTCATGGAGTAGGTATACTTTATGCGATATTATAAATAGTAAAAGCAGTAGTACATTTAATTTTGTTGTAGTAATATGGAGTTAAGAAACAGGTATTCGCAGCCACCACCAGTCGTCAGCCAATCTCTACGAATGATATGGTCATTTGAGCTAATTACCGCCTGACCTTAGATATAGATAGTTCTTCACTTCACTTTTATTTTAGGAAAAGCTACGCGAGCGAACCCGGGGGCAGCAGGTGGTTTATCTTAAACAATTACGAAATTAAACGTTGAAAGAAAACACACAGAACCAAAAATTCGAAGATATGTGACAACTACCACCGAACCGGGCTGGGCCTGCGTGGTGGATAAGTTATTACTGTCCACTCCCTCACACAGAAAGGAGGCCGAAGTCTCAGCAGTAGACTCATTTTAGGGTGATTACGTATTAAGAAAAAAATATCTCCCCCAAATTAAAAAACCCTAATTTAACGCCCTATTTTTTGTCCCCTATTTTTTTAATTTTTATTTTAACCTATCTTAATGGTTATCCAACTTCTTTACAGAGATCCCCTGCATCGACAAACTTCAGAAATCCCTTGTGATGGGCTGCACTAAGAACAAGGGTGAGATCCTTTACCCCGGTGACGTCAAAATCAAGGTCGCAGAACCCAAGGGTTTAAATGCTCTTCACTTCGAAGAGGTCATATACAAAACACTAGTATATGACAAGAAGGAAGACGAACCACTCAACCAAGGAGACTTCTGCTAACTATGCTCAAAGTACATAAGAATAACCAATAATTCTAACATAACATATCATTGTATTTATTAAGTTTCTCTCTTCGAACATGTGAGAGTTCTATACCACCCAAAATGTAAATGGTTTCAGACCTCAAGAAAGAAATGTATTTTTAAGCAAATTATTATATCTAGTACATAACCATGAGATAACATAGGGAAGAAACCGTAACAATATCGTCACGACTGTGTTCAAAGTTATAATATTAACTTCCAAACGATATCGTCGCAAGCACAATGACAGCATAATTATTCGAATGTATTTAACGTCTCAAACTGTAAATTATGTGAATACATCATAGACTTTAAGTTTAGCTTACGATAACATAGATTAAAAACCCTAATCCCTAAATAGTTCATACATATTACAACTACTTATTTTTCTTTATACCAGATTTATTAAAGTTTTACTATTATGAGCTGCCTTTTATTTACATTTACGTGGCTGACTTTGAGATGTATAGACAAGTATATACCTACCTACGCAATGAAAAATACTCGCTTTGACGTCAACACCCATTCATAAAGTTATTATTGACTCTTTGACTGCTAGATCTGTAACGCGAATTTCCTCTGGCGTAAACGGGCCGCCTTTGCACACAAGTCAGGTTATGTGTATAGCTATTTAAAAAGTTAGTACTACACAGATGTGTATAAGATATATTTCTAGTCACGTCACGGTGCGGTCTAGGTACGTCGTCTGATCCCAGATGCGCCGGCGCAGGTTATGCAGTTCGGTGCGACACGCTCGCGCTCACGTATCCGGCTGCGGTGCGAGGAGATATTCCCTGACGCGTTTTATTAGCAAGTCTGTTTTATTTTTATAGACGGTCAGCAGGCGGGCAGTGGTTCAGCGGTGTGTGGTGTAATAGAACATAAGTGGCGCAGCGGCGCGCGCGCTGCGTTGGCTCCGTGCCCGGCCGCCGCCAGTCCCCGGCGCGCCGGCCCGCCCGCCGCCTGCCACCGCACGCACTCGCCGACTCGTCTATTGCGTATTACATGACCGAAGCTGCTCACGAACGAGCTACTCCACGAACGCGATCCTTCGCAAACCTTACTACCACGGAGCTTGCGCCGCGAGGCGTTCGCAGAAAATACTTCTACTGATAAAATCGCGTTTGTGTTTACGCGCCTAGAAAGTCTGAGAATTAGTAGCGAGTTCAGAGCAGCCGATTTAGGTCGCCCGGTTCAGTGCTAGCAGCGAGATATTTTTATTGCCACTGTTGGGTGCAGACGTACGAGCGCCTGAACACGTTGCTGGTTAAATAAATTATTATTTATAGAGTAAAATCGTAAAGTTCATTCCATAAACATTTGCGTGTGTATGTGGTTATTCCTAGTTCACTCAGGTGATGCTGTGTTACGAGTGGTGGCATTGACTGCGTGTGAGAGGAGGAATGTGACGGAACTGTTTTCGTTAGCGGCATTTAGGTGATATCTTTGACATTTGTAAAGTGCATTTGTGTGTGTTAGTGTGAGAATGCATCACTTGTACCCTTTGGCGAAGGGCGACCCGCTGTGCCCGCTGGGGTTCCACCCGCAGGTGCGCTGGCCCACGCGCTGCAAGCGTTGCTTCCGCGACTACAAGGAGCACGGCGGCGTGCGCAAGAAGGAGGACGACTTCACGGTGTCCACGCCCAGCCTCTCCTCTTGGAACACGCCGTCATCACGGTCAGTGTGCCACCTCTCTTACCAACAACCTGTAGTATTTAGTATTAGGTATAACTGTCCTGTCCGTACCGAATATCATCATAAAACCGAATTGACGGAAGTGTCAAATGAAATTTTAATGATATTTTAATGAGTAGTACTCAAAAGCCACATTGTTATCCAGTTTCCATTAAGCCCTTCCTACGTAATCTGCGCACACCGGAAGTCTATCATTTCAACCCGTAAGTGCTAGTGGGTGGAGATGAAGCGGTACTAGACTAAGGAACATCCGTGGTGTTGCCACACTTGGCGAAAGGTTTGGTGATCGTAATAATTTATTGTTATCACAGAGGGCGATGTCATCTTACATATTCATGTCTTCTCGGGCCTAAAGTCAATGGCTGTAAAGAATACTTTGTTAATGACCCACGAGCAAATCCAATAATTACATGCCTAAAATTCGTTCGTAGTGACATCGTTGGGTATAAATCATTGACCTGACGTAAACAGATATAGGTATCTAATAATTATTAGTTCAGTTAGCAGTAGTTAACGTATTGGACGTGTGAAACATGCTATGTTTCACAAGTCCTTTTTAACACTTAGCTGATGTTACTTAATAAGATGAATAACCGCTAGTAGGTAGAAATAAAACACAGAACACATATACCCTGACGGGAAATAAAATAACCTACAAATAAAATTAAAAGTTTCGATTCGAATAGTTACCTACATGTAGTTTACAGGTAGGTTGGCCAATGGGTACTAAACCATTACCTATGTAGGCCAGAATCGGAAGCCTGGTAGAGGAACCTAGATAGTAAATGATACGATGAATGTCTTCCAACTTTTCCATGAAAATAGGTCTCTTAAGACTTAGTGAGGGCAAAAAAAACTTCCGTAGGTTCTTACCTACTTGAAAACGTTCATGGTTACCTAGTCGATGTTCCGAGTTAATCGTCTACTCTAGACTGATGAGTGAATCACCAGAAATTTAATCGATCGTTTGATTCGTTGGATGGAAATAAAACTCAGCCTTATGTGCCAGGATTAGCTTCTCCTCGCCAAGCCACCAAACTACCCGTATAACTTTTGAACCATAGACAAATTCTGATATTCCGGCCATCATCTGCCCAGCCTTTTCCCAACTATGCTGGGATCGGCTTCCAGTCTTACCGGATACAGCTGAATACCAGTATTTTACATGGAGCGACTGCCTATCTCACCTCCACAACCCAGTTACTGGGCACGTAACACGATACCCCTTGGTAAGACTGGTCGTCAGACTTTAGAGCTTCTGACGACCCGTAACGACTGTCAAAGATCTACAAATGACAGCCGGGACCAACGGCTTAACGTACTTTACGAGGCACGGAGGGGTCTTGGTATGTAGGTAAAGATAGTCACCCATCCACGGACCAACCGCGGCAAGCGTAGCATAACCTGATCGATCGACCCGTGCGGCTGTTATTACTTAGCCACAAGCAAGATATCCCGCTCAACAAGCGAGATTTCTTCTGTTCTATCAGAATTGAAGTCTGATGGTGGGTCAAACATAAATAAATAGTGACATCAATGATTTTTCCTTTAGATTGCAATATCTTTCTATGGTGCAAATATCTAGTAACATGTGTATCTCAAGATAATTCCAAGTTATGTGCACTTTAGAGCGAATACACGCTCGTAAATTCCGCTTTGTTATTTTACTGCTTACTAATTTTATGGCGGCTATTCGATTGCCATATAGCAATTTGTCGAATAATGTCCATACTTGTATTGGTAAGAAATTAAATTAGTGTATGCAAGTTGCATTTGAACCTGCTGGGGTCGCGGGAAGGTAGGTACTAATGGGTCACCGAGGCCCCCGTAACACAGGCAACCGAAGGAATACGGGTGGGTTTTAGTCAGTAAGAGTCTGACACACCCTCCCGCTCCGCCCATAGCGGGAGAAGTTATTAGATGAATTTCCATCCAAAAAAAAAAAAAGAAGTTACATTTGAAAGGAAAAAAAAAAAAAGAAAAATTGTTTATTCTGCACAAACAAAACGCACTTTACAAAAATTAACGTAAAATCACGTAAAATACACACATATACAAAGTAGCTAAAAGCCTCGTAATCAACCCATATAAATTTGACAAGCCGCAGGAATCCGCTGGATGCGGGAAGCACAAAACCGGTCGAAGTCGCGGTGCTTGGGGGAGGCCTATGTCCAGCAGTGGACGTCTTTCGGCTGAAATGATGATGATGAAATTTGACAATCCTGTCAATTACGTAATATACGCAACGTACGTTACGTTATTTGCATCTTATTGCTATCCAATAAGTATTCATATCGGCAATGGTCAGCCAGAAAGAGTGTCACGGAACATGAGGTAACCATGACCTATAACAAGTATAGTCTTGGCCGATCTACTTGACTACTATTGTCCCTAGTTGATTCTCTCTAATATTTAACAAAAAAAAAAGATGGCACAATTCCAAATTCCTGAGCGTTTTTTGGATTGTTTGTACTGCGCCCGGTTGCTGAAGTTTGACGCATGCCGCCTTCGTGTGTACGTACGTTCTGTCACTATACATACATCAAGTACGCACAGTTTAGGATTGATCAAATCCTCAATTATAATGTAGGGTTACTAACTAAACAAATCACTCCAGTATAATCTTATTGTGGCAAAGTGCAACGAAAAGGATGTTGTGAGACCGCAATCAATATCAATGGGATGATTCATAAGCCCATAACTGCTAAAAGCTTTCAATTTGATGCTATAAGAGCTGTTAGCCATGCCGGTTCTTAGAGGAAGATACTTACGTAAAATTCAGAATGAAGTTTAGAAGCCGTAAATAATGTAGAATAGGACATAAAATTATAAATATTTAGACTGAATCAAAAAGATATACCTATCATGCACATCTGCCTACGAGCTTTAAACACAGTGCTTAGTTTGTCAACATTTACAAACAAAATAGAAATTGTTTATCAAATAAACATCTCTTTGATATTCCGATATTCCTGTGAAGAGATTACCTACTTGGTTCAGTTTTGGAGATCAAACACGTGTAATCACATATTTTTTGTTCACACGACTTGCTACATTTCAGAGTTTACTATTAGGCAGATACCTACCTAGAGCAGTGGTGGCCCAGTGGTAACGGCCGCGACTTACGAGTTGTAGGGCATAGGTTCGAACCTGGACAGGCGCTTTACTTTGTGTAAATTATTTCATCACCACTGCTCTCAAAACGGTGAAGGAAAACATCGTGAGGAAACCGGCATGTTCTAGAACCACAAAACCGAAGACATGTGCCAACCCTTACTGGGCCCGCGCAGTAGATTACGGCCCACTCCCTCTAACAGAGGAGGCCTGTGTCCCAGCAGTGGGAACATTATAGGCTGATTATGTAGATACCTACACTTACCTACCATACCTATACGGGGTGAAATTGAAAACATGCGACAAATCGAAATTGGAGATTGTGCTCATCATCTCGTATGAAAAACTTTTACTATGGGACTAAACCCGAAATCGCGAAAAAAATCTGATGTTCCCTACATTTATGTTTGCATAAATCGTCAAAATGTAGGGAACAACTTAATTTTTTTTCCCGATGCAGCTTTGGTCCCTTAGTAAAAGTTGTTCATAATGACGAGTAGAATCTCCCATTTCGGTTTGTCGCATGTTTTCAATTTCAACCTCTGTACAGTGGCGGTCTAATAATGTTTATCAGTTTTCAAATTAGCTCCTTTATCCAAAATCTGTCTAAAATGCAATATCTAGGTACTTATTATTTTTTAATAGTTGTGAAGCATCTATTTCTATTATAACAAAAAGTGTATTTAATGACTGTTTGGTGATGAAACACATTTCTTCATTTATAAGTTGACCCACTGTTACAATGACATTTATCAAAAATATAAGGTGTAAAATTTAGTAGACTGATTGATTGCAATAAAATGGCAAGTTAAAACCTGCAACAAAGGGCTGAAATATTATTGCTCCATGAAGATGACTTGAATATTACTGCTATATCACGAGAACTCAATATATCTCGATTCACCGTGAGATTTTGGAATCGGCGACATGGCGAAGGCGGGCAAATAACTGATCATAGAAGCAATTCAGGACGGCGGCCGTAACCGCGCAAATAACTGATAGGTATGGTTCGGCATTACGAAGAGCACGGCTTCACACCAACTGGTCATTTTGCTCCTTTGTATGATGTGAGACCTCGGATGGTTTGACGAGCTTTGCACCGGGCGGGGTACAGATATCATGCTATGAAAGCGGAACTTAAACCTCACCACAAAACTGTCCGATTTTTCAATTTCTATTTGATTATTTCTTCCTATTTTTGAATTTTTAGTAATAAGTTCGACCATACTTGATTAATGTCCGTTTAAGCCACTTAATATTTAACCGTTTTTTTTTTCAAAAGGTAATAAAATAAAATATGTTTCCTAAACGAGGTGCCTAAATTTAAAAAATCCATACCTAATCAAATCAAATATATCATTGATCTTGTGACATAGATGTGTGCATGCATTATATAGGGTGGTAAGGATTTTCAGACCGCGACTGTACCTACGTCAATCCATTAATTATTTCTATTAGTTTATACGTCAATCAAGCAAGACTGACGCAAAAACAAGAAGCAACTCCACAATAAATTCCCTTGTAGATTGAAGGTTTGTTTAAATTTTTGGTAGTCCAAGAATTTTATAGACTTGGGTAGGTAGGTAACAAAGGTTTTGTCACAAACAATCTAGTCCGCACAAAGGCACAGGCCATGCATCAGAAACATTTTTACTCCACAATAGATCGGACAAAGTCGCCACGATATTATTGTTGATTGGGGTGGGTTCTACATATCTCCATTAAAGAAAAATAATAAGTTTTTATATTTTATTTGTGTTATAAATATGTATTTACTTTGTTTCTACACAGAAGTCGTGATGAAGACAATGGCGTGGAGAAGGGGCGAGGCTGGGCGTCCAGTACCAACCTCAGCACAGTCGACCCTGCCAAAAAAGACGCCTTCTCCACGGGTAAGCTATTCCTCTCTCGTTTTCCTTTCCTTTCTTTAGGGTTCTGTAGTCAACAAGGGACCCTTATAGTTTCGCCATGTCCGTCTGTCTGTCTGTTGGTCTGGCTGTCTGTCTGTCGGTCTGTCGGTCTGTCGGTCTGTCTGTCTATTAGTCCGCGCCTTAGCTTAGAGACTTAGTAACAGAAAGCTGTAATTTGGCATGGGGTATATGTACATAATAATCACGCTAACAAAGTGGTAAAAAAAATCTCAAAAATTTGTAGTGGTGCCCTTACACGTAGTGGGGATGATATTTTTTTTTCTTGTCTATCCCATGGTGTGTAACGTTGGATAAGCCGTTTAAAAATATTGCGGGTCTGTGAAAATCATTTTTCGATTCAGGGATCCGTTTCCCATTCCGAAGTCATTTTGGAAATTTAGTAAATAAATGCACTAGTACAGGAAATTTGGAACTTTAATTTCTACTAAATAAACATCATAAATGCATCATAGAAAATAACAATTATACGTGTGAATTTTACAATCATCCCCTATGTCACTCGCTTGAGGGTTGATTTTAAAAAAACGTCGAAACACGTAATTCATTATGTGTTACCAAAAGAATAAATTTAAATTTTCATATCCCTAACTTAATAAATGAAGTTTCCCATACGAATTTTCATCCCCTATATCCCCCCATCAGGGATATTTTGAGACAAAAAGTAGCCTATGTCCTTCCCCGGAATGCAATCTATCTCCTTGCCATATTTTAATGAATTCTGTTCAGTGGTTTAGGCGTGAAAAGGTAAGAGACGTAGAGATAGAAAGTAACTCTGTCTGAGTTACTTTCGTATTTATAATATTACTAGCTGCGCCCCACGGTTTCACCCGCATAAATCTCGATCTCGCAGGAATATCGGGATAAAAGTATCCTTTGTCTTAACCCAGGTCATGGTCTACACATGAGCAAAATAAAAAAAAACGAAAATATATTTTATATTGACTTTAATTACTATAAATAAACAGCACAAATAATACAACTATGGTGACGTACATAACATAATGTACGAGGGCGGCCCGATAAGTACTTAGCCTCCGCCCGATGGCGCCCCGATCGCAAGAGAAATTTACTAATGTGTTACTAAATTTCTCTTACACGATAGTAAATTTCTCATCCTCGTAGACGGCTACTGTTAAAACAAAACTAAAAGGCCGATGCTTTTTAATTTTGTTTTAACCGCGTGTCAAAGCGGGCGTGTCCGCGGATTTTAGAAAAATTAAAAAAGAGCAATATCGGTCGGTGATTCGATTCTTGTTTTTGGAAGGGAAATCGCGCAGCGAAATCAAAGTGCGCTTGGATGCTGTGTACGGTGATTCTTCGCCTTCGATGGCGACCGTCGAAAATTGGTCGCACTTCGGTTTTTGATGAGCCACGCCGACCTGGGCGTCGCTCATCAAAAACCGAAATGCGAAGTCATCGTCCGGATGGAGGTTAACGTGACAAAAGTCCACGATCTCGTATTGGCAGACCGTCGATTGAAGGTGCGCGAGACAGCTGACACAGTAGGTATCGCAAAAGACCGCGTGGGTCATATCCTGCATGAAATATTGGGCATGAGAAAGCTGCCAGGGGGATGGGTGCCGGGTTTGCTCACTCCGGACAACAAGCGCAACCGTAAGACCACTTCAGAGCAGAGTTTGACGCTGTCTAAGTGCAATCCGAAGGAGTTTCTGCGTCGTTTTGTGACCGTCGACGAATCATGGATTGGGCAGTCCAAACAGTGGACTTCACCCAGCAAACGTGCTCCGAAGAAGGCAAAGACTGTTCTATCGGCCGGAAAGGTGATGGCCACCGTTTTCTGGGATTCACAAGGTGTGATCTACATCAATTACCTGGAGAATGCCGAATTAGTGGACCGATTCAACGCCGAATTGCAGAAAGTGCTCTTCCACCATGACCACGCACCGGCTCACAGCTCCGCCGTCGCCACAGCCAAATCGGTCGAATTAGGCTACAAACTGCTGCCCCATTCGCACGGGGGCACAAAAAAGTCGCACAGGGCAAAATCTGGAGAATACCACCCTATTCTCCAGATTTGGCCCCGTGCGACTTTTTTCTTTCCAAACTGGAAAAAGTCACTCGCTGGGCAAAAAGTTGAGTCGAATGAGGAGCTTATCGCCGCCACGGAGGCCTACTTTGCAGACCTTCCGAAAACGTACTTTTCAGACGAGTTACAGAAGAATCGCTGGATAGAGTGTATCGAGCTAAAAGGAGACTATGTTGAGAAATAAATAGCCACTTTTCCAAAATTTTCGTTTTTCTTTTGTAGGCTAAGTACTTACCATCCCCATAGTTACGTCAACGGTCGTCATAAATCGACTCTTTAACACTCAAGTTACCTAAGTTACTTGACTCAACTTCTTTCTTCAAACAATAGTAATTATAGTATTTTTGTAAAAACCAACATGATTAATATTTCGCCGAAAGATCTTTCTAAGAGACCCTTCGGTGGAAGAGCGAGCGAAGCGAGCTCGAAAATTTTAGCACCTCGGATATGTAAGGTTTCTTTTGACTATTCATACAGTAATAGGAGTTACTTAGTCAACTGATGCAAGAAGGTTTAAGAATTAAGAGTAACAAAGATGTAATAGCTACGCGTTGTATTCCACGCGCGCCTCAAAGAGATGTCGTCAGCACAAATGTAGGGATCCACTAGGGCCGACGCCTGCCGGGGTCGCGGGAAGGTACTTAAGGGTCACCGAGGCCCCTGGCAACACAGGCAACGGAAGGAATACAGGTGAGTTTTAGTCAGTAAGAGTCTGACACACCTTCTCGCTCTGCCCAGAGCGGGAGAACTTATTTGATGATTTCCTACCCAAAAAAAAAAGCCTCGGAAATGTTAGATTGCTTTTGACAGTTTAAAACAGAAATGAAATGATATTTACATTATGGAATGCAATTAAAGATATGAATATGACTATGAAATAAGAGTTGCCTTGTCGACTCATGCAGAAAAGCAGAGGAAATAAGATAAACTATGATACAAGGGCAAGGTACCTGGTCGGGGTAGCTGGGTCAGTGCTAGGCTGGCTGGGTCCCTAGGCCGGCTGGGCCCTTGCAGGCCTAGGGGGAAACCCGGGCGTGGTTAGAACTGTGACAAACCGCGCGCGAGCGTAGCGAGCGGTGCCGCGCTAGCTGCCGGCGAGAGCTACATCCAAGTTGGTCGCAGAAATGGTATTTGGAACTAAAAACTAAAAAGCGACGCGCCAAATTGTATTATGTCGGAGCGTTGATGAGCCGCATTGTAGGACGCTATGTGCTATCACAATGCGGCGTACGTTTATTTAGCCGTAATACATTTTGGCTGAACGTCAATCAGCCGTAATAGAAGAAAGCGGCTTTATAATTTCGGCTAGACGTTTTGTAATACGCAGTATTATACAATTCGGCTGCGATATATAAATGAAGTTGAAAGTAAAACTATCACAGCTAAGTTGGCTTTACAAGTGACCGAGTAATAGTCGACCAACGAGATCCAATAATGATGATGATTTGCTAATATCTTTTGAACGGTTATGAGTTTGATAACGAAAATCAATAGGGCTCATCTAAAGGATGAAAGAAAACTAATAGAAGATATATAATCCATTATGTGTGACGACGTGAATCGTGACGACAAACAGACTTTCCAGAAAGCACTACGAGTAATGTTTTAATTACTTAGTTTGTTTTAAGTATATATCTATCTAAAAATATGTATATATTAATCTTATAAGTAATCAGCGCTTGACGTAAATTGTCGTAATTTTAGTAGGCAAGTTTTAATCACGTCTAAATTTTTATGGAGTAGTGACAGGCGCTGATTAATTTGCCAGTACTAAACAGGCAGTTTAGTGACAGGACTAAACTAAAATTTATCTTCTGTCCTCTGCTTAATGAAATACAAAGAAAATGATGCACTGAACTTAAATTTAGTTTAGTTTGTGAACAAGGGAATCGGTACCAATGTCAAGTCTCTATTTTTTAAAACTTCCCTCCCTCCTAATTTGAATTTTATGGATAATTGAGAGTATTGAAACGATTTTATGTTAAAAATGTTAACAAGGCGACATATCGACAGTAGAGCACCCTCACACGCTGAAGCGTTGTGAGGTTATGCATAACACCCATAATAATAGTACCTAGCTGACTAAATGACTATTGTACGACGCTAGCGCTATCTAATAACATAGATAATAAATGACCTATTCGAGCACCTAGATACGAGTAATTTTACGGTGGATTACGGTGGTCGTTATGTTTTTTTTCCTTTTTAGGGTTCCGTACCCAACGGGGTAAAACGGGACCCGATTACTAAGACTCCGCTGTCCGTCTGTCTGTCCGTCTGTCACCAGGCTGTATCTCATGAACCGTGATAGTTAGACAGTTGACATTTTCACAGATGATGTATTTCTGTTGCCGCTATAACAACAAATACTAAAAAAACAGAATAAAATAAATATTTAAGGGGCTCCCATACAACCGACATGATTTTTTGCCGTTTTTATAGATAATGGCACGGAACCGTTCTTGCGCGAGTCCGACTCGCATTTGGCCGATTTTTTATAACTACTACTCGTGCGCGATAAGTTGGGACCTGCTAGGAATGCGACTGGACTTCCCCAATGGCGCCCGTATTGTACCGTTCGCATCACTATTTTTTACTAGGGTTTTTAGTCTCGTACTGGCCTGACGAAGATGAGATAATGTAAATAATAGATAAAATAAATGTATAAACTTAAACATTGTATTTTTATTCATTACAAAACCATAGTCAACACTTTCGGTGATACATAATTAAATACCTAGTGTCCTGTTTTATTCAAATAGTGTAAAAAATATTAGATAAAAAGCAGCGTCCTCCCTGAGTAACATAATAAATTAGGTTAAAAAAAAACAAAGACGAAGCCGCGGGCGGCTGCTTGTTATGTTCGCTTTTTTGCGGGCGGTAGAAACACGCAACTTATCGCGCACGGGTAGTACAGCGGTGTAAGTTATAAAAAATCGGCCAAGTGCGAGTCGGACTCGCGACCGGCCTAATGTCAGAGTCTATAATACCTCAATTTGCTTAGCATGATCCTCCGTTATATCGAAAATACTGCAGCATTATTCTTTAAATAAATATATGGTGAAGTTGAGGATTAATGTTAAGTACCTATGTTTGACAGAAAACACGATTCCATAAAAAAATACAGTTACCTCCAAACAAAACAATAAACAGCTAGTATTAAAAAATACTTCAAATTAGATAATGTTTTTTTTAGGGTTCCGTAGTAAACAAGGAAAGGTTTCCCCACAGACAGACAGACTGACATGGCGAAACCTTTCCCTCCTCCTTTCCTTTCCTTTTAAAGCGGGGGCTTTATCTCAGAGATGCTTAGTACTAGAAAGATGTGGCATACGTATACACATTAATCACGACAACAAAGTGGTAAAATAAAATCTTGTTTAAAAATTTTTTGGTTACTTACCTTGCACGTAATGTGGGGATGATATTTTTTTTTCGCATCCATCCCATGGTGTGGGGTATCGTTGGATAGGCCGCTAAAAATATTGCGGGTCTGTGAACACTATTTTTCGATTCAGAGATCCGTTTGCGTAACATTAAGCTTTAAAGTGAAATTATTTGACCCCCTCCCCTGCCAGCTAAATGGTTGTTTATGGAGATGTGAAATAATTCATGGCAATAGTACATAGTGAAAAAAGGAAAACTATCAAGGCTTTATAAGTTAACGAGTAATAATCGACTAACTTAAATTTTCAGTTGGAGAAATGACCGTGACGAATATCGATGATGGAAGAACATGTTTTTCAAATACAATGTTAAGTTTGTTTTAAGTTCGGATATGTTCATCCCAACTACGGAACCCTTCATTGTGCGTGGTTCGACACGCAGTTAGCCGGTTTTTTTTATAATAACTGAACTAAATATAAAGCAGATACTATGTTTATTTTTTATTACCATTATTTTCACCATAAAAAAAAATTACCTAAACTATCGGCGCCTTGAAGCCTTCTCCACGCCACCGTGTCTCGCTTGCTCGCGTGGCTGCGAGCGAGATAAAGAGTGAGGTGGCGCTGAGGTAGGCCCACACATAATGCATTGAATTAGGTCTAAACCTGTAAGCTTTTAACAGACGTGCAGACCTATCGGGTTCTCATATCGTACCCCATCATATACCTAGTCTTAAGTAGATCCTGGTTCATATCATACTCCCTAATTTGAAAACCGCAGCTCAACAACCAACTTCTAGTCCTCAACTACATTATATAAAATCAAATGCAGGAATGTGTGACAGAATGTCCGTCTGCTGACCTTCTCTTTTGTTCATTAATACCTACAACAAGAAAATATCAATCCAGACACATCTGCGAACACGAGCCAAGACCATAATGCTACACCTGTATTAGTCATACGTTGTGGATCCTAATTTAAACGTCTCACGCCCACGTTCGCATTTTGATAGTTGCTATCTAATTTAACCATTTACCTAACATTCATGTGAGAAATCCCACTATATGATATTATGTAAATATTTGTATGTCTCTTACTCAATCACGGTTTTACGGCCGAACAGTTTGCACTTGGCCTTAGGGTAGACTATGACTGGATTAAATTAAAGGATTATTTAAACAGTTTTTATCCCGTTACATCACGTCGTTACAATATCCAAAGATTGAAGAAAATGAAGGATTTAAAAATATCTAGGTATCAATAAGACTTTAGTTAGAACGACTATTTTATTAATGATTGAAGTTTTGGCAACTGGGTCCTCTTCAGTGACTCAATTATAGCCATAATATAATATTTCAGACTATTAATATTTTTGCTCCCACATCAACCAAATAACAATGTATTGGATGCTATAAAACCACTTTTATTAGTGAAGATAGCAATAAAGTCAAATGATTTATTAACGACGATCTTTTAAATTATTATTAGCGTGTTTATTACCTAAATTCGTTACATTTCACACTCTGAATGTCAAGGAATTATAATTTTAGATATGCACTTGACACATTGCGAGCCATTCATTGTTTCTCTGTTAGATAGATTAACACATTTCGCAGCTTTTAGGCAAAACTATAGTCGACCATAGATTGGTAATGTGAGGATGCCTATCTAAGTTAATGTACCTACCACATTGATTTTCTATATCATTGACCTACCAACATACACTACTTTCAAACGGTTCCTTTCCTGAAAAAATCCTATCTTGGGGTTCTAAAAATACTAAATAGCCAAGTAACTGCGACCACCTCACACAGTGACACAGATCACTTTTCGGAAGTCAGCGTTTCATTAGAAATACGTGTCACTGACTCTGGCAGGGCCACCATCAGGGATTTTAATTTTGATAACACAAAAAATTTGTCGCCAAATATCAGAATTTGTCGGTCAATGGTTCAATAGATAAGGATTTATAGGTGGCTGATCTGGAGTCTCCCCAGCAGGGCCACATTTATACCTCAAAAACTAGGGCACCTAGCGAAGATCTGTTTTCTCCCATATTTTGTCGCCAATTAGTCGGAATCAGTCGCCAAATATCAGAATTTGTCGGTCACTGGTTCAAAAGATAGAAGGGTTTGTAGGTGGCCGATCTGGAGAGTCTCCGTTACAGGGCCACATTTATATCTCAAAAACTAGGACACTTAGCGAAGATGTGTTTTCTCCCATATTTTGTCGCCAATTAGTCGCAATTTGTCGCCAAGTCACAGATTTAATCGGGTCTTAGTTTAGGAGATATAATGAATTCAATTAGTAAGGTATAGTCCAAGAGCTAGATCGAAAAGTTCAAGAAAAATTGCCAAGAAAAATATTTCTATTAATACGTGTATAGAATACTCTTTATTATCAAATCAAATTAACGCACTTCAACTACGTATATTAAAAGCAATTGTCCCGCACATTAAGAAGAAGTACAAGAATGACTACGGTAAATTATTTGAATTCTGTAAAATAATACACACACATGAAAAAGTAAAATTTACATTATTAAAACAAGAATTTTTTAATGAAAATCTTAAGAAAACAAAAATCATAAATAATAATGAAATTAATACCCGTAGTGTCATCAATGCTAAGTTGTTGCTTCCTAAGTACAACAATTTACACGGCAAGAGATCGTTAAAGTATATAATACCTTATCTTATTAATCAACTACCTATATCATTGAGGGACAAAATAACTGCTAAAAACATAAAGTACAAATTAAAGGAACATGTCTTACAAAATATAAATATCTAATGTTTATTAAGTGAATAAATGTTATAAATGAATATAGTTAAATAGTAAATAAATAAACATAATAGCCAACGATACCATTGGAAAATTAGCTATTACTAATAATAATATACTTTTAGGAATAACCTGTATCAATCTAAATCACATTCCTCCACCACTTTTTGTCTTAAGGACGGTCAGATTGGTCATCGATGTTCGCTCGTAAGTAATAGATAAATATTTCGCTTGATATATGAACTTAAGTTTGTTTTGATTGTTTAAATTATGTGGTCGATGATTTTGGTGCACGGTAAAACTCTAATGAGTTTATGTTTGCATCAACTTATTATGTATAAAGATGTAAGTACTGAATGAATGAATGAATGAATAAATAAATAAATAAATAATGTACACCATAAAAATTACAGATATAAATGTAGAAATTTTACATAGGGTGACACAATGGGCGGTCTTATACTTCTAATTTTATCGGTCTAAAGTCCTTAGAAATATCCTTAGAGATATCATTCTCAATTAAATACATGTTTTTATGTTTTAAATTACTAGGTTAGAGTGCCTTAAACTTCTTTGAAAACATTAAACCTTGCTCTTGGTCTATTTGGTGTCAAGATGTACAATCGCATGCAACTGTTTTACCAGTTTACAATGTTAAGCTCTAAATAAAGTTACAATAACAAAATAAATGATTCATAATTAAAAAACACGCCTGCCTTGTCAAAAAGTGAATTACAAAACTTGAACTAAAAAATTAAAAACAAGCTAAATTAAAAGTGGAAAACTGAAAACCAATATCTTCAGCGAAGTCGGGGGATCTGTAAAAAAACTGTTCCAAGGAACCGTCCCCCGACTACAATGAAAAGATTGGTTTTCAGTTTTTTACTTTTGGGCATATTTAGCTTGTTTCGGGTAACATAGGCTGATGAAAATTATATATTTTTATAATTTTCATCAGCCTATGTTACCCGAGATAACGCAACGCTTCTAACGATACCACATACATTGATATCGGTTAAGCCGTTTAGTAGTTATGGTGGAATAAAGAAACTCACAAACATACATGAACCCTGAAAACATAACACTCCTTTTGTAGTGCAGGGCAGTCGTGTAAAAAATATCGTACCTTTAGTAAAATGATTAAAATATTTAAACGTTGAAAACGTATTGTCAATTGTAATCAAATTTTATTTTAAAAAAATGATTTTCCAAAAAGTTCGTTAGTTGTGTGTTGTGTTTGTGTGTGTTGTGTTATGGGTATGGACGGGTTGAGTTTTTATTTTATCTTAATTTAGGTTAGAATAATAAAACTTCTGATGTCGAAATATAAAATGATTTATTACCTTAAAATTATTGTACTTACAGAAAACGTTACAAATACCTACTTAATCAATATTATGAAGAGATACAGTTTGTGACTTTGGATGTTAGGGTACCGGTACTACTGACCCGATTTTGAAAATTCCCTTACTATTAGAAAGGTATATTATCCCTGAGTGATGTAGGCTAATATATAACACCACGTGCTGACCAATAGGAGCGGAGCCTCAATGAAAAATGTTGCAAAAACGGGGAAACTTTATTTCTTTAGCTTTATCTCTGTGACGCAGACGAAGTTGCGCGGGTCAGCTAGTTAGGTACCTATATATGGATTATATCTCTCAATAAAAATTTCAATGGGTTCTAAATCTTCATTGAACGACCCTGCTTGAAACCAACACCGATGCAGATCGATACCTACCTAACTACTCGACGAGACGTCACCGACAGCTACATTCTTTCGACGCCATTAAGCTGTAAGCGAATATCTACTACAAGTACTCTAGAAACTCAATAAAGTCCAATTACGTCGTTTTATATCCGCATAATTACATGAAGTTACAGTCATCGTACCTACTATTATTGGTGTAATATTTAGGTAAATTTCTACCAACCCTGATTATATATTATATGAATTTTTCAGCATCTATATCTTTGTTACTTACCGTGAAGGAAACGGAGCGCAGCGATCTATCTGCCAGCGACTAAGTGGTAAATGCACATTGTGTTAGATAAATAATTACATATATTTATTGTAGATTTGTTTACAGGTAATGACTACAGCTTTCCTTTGGTGGGTTGAAATTATAGAATAAGTTTTTATTTATTTAATTCGAAACAAACATTCCTCCAAAAGACGTCATAGATACTGTCTAGAAACTACATAACGTATTTTGTACTTGCTTGTACCACTGTATGGGGAAATTTAATTCTTTAATATCTTTTTACTTACACACCGACTGAATCTGTAACTTGGCAACAAATTGCGACAAATTTTCGACAAAATATGGGAGAAAACACATCTTCGCTAGGTGCCCTAGTTTTTGAGATAGTGATCGATAAATTCTGATATCTGGCGACAAAATTTAGACTAATTAGCGACACATTTTTTGTGTTATTAAAATTAAAATTCCTGATTGTGGCCCTGCCAGAGTCAGTGACACTAGAAATACACATACGATTTGTCATTTAAAACGTTAGAGTAGAACTCCCGAGTGACAAGTATGCTTAATCAAGGAGATTTTTTTAAATCTCATAAATTTTCATGCGGATATAGAAATTATATAGGTTTTTCTAATAAAAACCTGACGTCCGAAAAATGGTCTTTATAATACCTACTGCCCTGCTAGGCGTATTACCTAGTCCTATCTGCCAAATGTATTTTTTACAGGAAAGGCAGAATCGTGTTTTTTGAACGCCGACTATTTATATTTTTGTGAAAGTGTTTGAAAGTATTATGATTGTTTATAAAAAACTGATTTAGTTTTGCTCATAATTAATGGATACCTTTCCAAAGAAAATTGATAGATATGACTTTAATCCTTTTTAACAGAGTGCTAAACGGCAGATAGGACAAACTGGAAATATGAGTTTGAGAAAGTAAATATACAGATAGGACGTTTTTGTTTTCTAGATACCTCAATAGTGATGCCATGGTGCCGAATAAGCAAAAAAGTAAAAATACCTAAAAATGCCAGATAAGACCTTTATGCTTAGCATGGCAAAATACACTATGCAACTGGGATGTAGCATTCACCGGCCGCTACCGCGGCATTGGTCGCTTCGCTCGCTCGGGTAGCGCGCGCTTGGTTAGTTCTAACCTAACCTAACCCATTTGGTAGCTAGGTTAGCTAGGCTCGTGGTTAGTCACAGTTCTAAAGTAACCTAACCCGTTTGGTCGGGGTAGCCTAGCTTAGTTACTGCGACCAACTGTGTGAAAAAGCCAGAAAGTTAATGTGCATTATAAGAAGCCCAAAAAGTTTTTAGAGGTTCAATAATTTAAAGGATCAGTTATATTTTTTTTTTTTTTTTCAAAACTCGTAATTGTTGGTACCTATCTACGCCGATTCGACTATAACTACTGATGTTTTAAGTGAGGCATGCTTTAAACTCATGATGATTTGAAAATTGAAGACGAAAGATGAATATGAAAGCACACGGGTGGACACCTATTGAGGTGGCCGTCCTGATGTACCTAAATATCAAAATGAACTGATAGACGCAACGCTACGAGTACTGATGGCGCCAACCTCGTAGCTAAATTCTGGGCCGACTTAATTTAGATCGCCATCGACACGCTAAGAAGAACAATATCAAAATGATCTTCTTCTTCGTCTTCGTGTCGAAGGCACCACAGTTTATTAAATTTGTTGGCCCAAAACTTCGCCACTTCCACGCTGTCGTCGGTGGCAGCGCAGAGGTCACTTCGGCTGCATTTTTTCGGGCAGAGGGCAGGATAGGAGGATCAAAATGATGGAATCTATAAAATCCATGGTTTTTGTCCAGGGTTCACAAGAATCAGTGCATCGTGGACGTCGACGCCGGACCTGGGGGCCAACGAGTCCGAGAGCACAACCGCTGTCACTTTCAGTCTGAAGCTGCCCAAGAGAAGGCTCACGGGGCCACTGCCGTCCTTAGATACGGGGCAGAATCATACTACAGGTTTGTTTACACACACATATAGTCAGCCTGTAATATTCAAACTCAGACCTCTCTGCAAAAGAAAACGAGCAGTAAGGCTGGTCAGTTGTAGTTTATTGGCACCTGCCCAAATTTCGCCAGTTATATTATAAAACCCATGTAATAGGACGAGTCTTTTTCCGTAAACCGGAATAAATCCAGACTTTATTTCGTAATACAATAAACCAACACTTCCCGATCATGAAAGTGGGGCTCAGCAATAGATAGTTTGAGAGTTCTTGCAATCACTATACAAAAAAAAAACCCAACAAGTGCGAGTTGAACTCGCGTGGTGAGGGTTCCGTACAATTAATATGTTATCTACCATTTTTTTATCCCAAGATGTATCCTAAGAACAAACTGAACATTATAGTTGAAAAACATGTTCTCCCATACATTCCAACTGCAAATGTAAGTTTGTATGCACAATATTGATATTTACTATGTTATTTAAACACCATAGACTTCTATAAGTATAGGTTTTCCTGTAATCTATAAGTAAAGAGCTATTTTATTTTATTTTTTTCAAAATTTTTGGCTCTGTAGTTTCGGAGATAAGGGAATGGTAAATTTTCATCTATTTTCTTAAATATCTTTAAAATTATAAAATATATATATATATATTTGATACCCTTACAACAAGCCATTTCATTTGATATGTCCCGCGGTACAATTTGCAAAACTATTTTTAAATTAATTTTTTTCTAATTTGCCCCACAAAAATTACCATATTCAAAATTAATTTATTTACGTTACACGTCAGTGTTTGGGTCACAGAAGTTCATTTGTGTACCAAATTTCGACTTAATCGGTCCAGTAGATTCGGAGCAAATCGACTGTGACAGGCGTACAGTCGAGTGATCCTATAAGAATTCCGTTTTTTTTTTTCCTTTTGAGGTACGCAAGCATTTTTCTCGCAAAACTTTGCTTTTGGGAGAAAAATTAATAGATTATGAATGTAATTGTTGCACACAGACACGGTGACGCTGCGACGACCGTCGCCTTCTCCTCCGCCGTCGACAGCGCCGGCGCAGGCACCAATTACTATAAGCAAGAACGACTCGCTAGCGGAACGCGTGCGAAAGGTAAACTTGCTTTGAATCCTAGGATGTAGTACCTACTACGCTTTGGAATGGGCTAGAAAACTAGCTTCATATTTCTAACTGACCGACTCCTTGACAATTCAAAAGTGCCTGTAAATGGTTTAATTAAAATAAATGCTTTCCGTCTTATTACAAAACAAGGATTATCTTCAGACCCAGGTTTAAATTATTGAGCCATTTTTGAATTTCGAACTTTATTCGTTTATTACGTTAAAGTTCTTAATGGTCACAGTCGAGGAACCCAAGAAAAACTGTCAACTTAGTACCGGACTAAATAGTCAGTTTTGTATAAAGAACTGCATTTCAATCATAGTAAAGTTCTTATTACGAAAACTGGTTCGATGGTTTAAACCATGTCAAAAGAAATCTTTGTTTTGTAATAACACCGTTTGAGTTTGAGTTTAGTATTGTACTCTGCTAGATATCTAATAAGAAACAAAATAGCGTTCAGTAATTAGTAGGCAAAGCCATTTTCACGGTTTTCCTAACTACCTCAGCGCAAGCGCAACCGTTTTGGAAAGTTTCCTGACCTTGACCTATTTACTTGTAGAATAAAATGGGTAATGATGGTATAGCTTAATTATTGCATAAATAATTATCTAACAAGAAACATCTACTTGAAAAAAATAATTTATAACACTAAAAACATTTATCGCGTAAGCACCAACAGTTCGGCCGAATTTAGTTACAACAGATTTCCTCTACAAATATTTAAGTTCGACTAGTTTAAAAATGTACTGCCCAAATAACACTATTGTCTTCACCTTGGTTTCATAGACGTGCGGAGTACAAGTGGGTCAGCGATAGAACCGTCTGATCGTTACCGCTACTGCTACTAGCTTTCAACCCGAACTGTTCGCGATGCGCTGCCCAAAATAAACATAAAAGGTCACCATGAAAGTTAGTGCTTGGCAATGCGCTAGCTTTATAATTAATTGAGGAAATGACCTATTATCTGTTTTCGCTACTTCAGAATATAGGTTTCTATTAATAGAGTATTGAAAAACAGTTAGGTACGGCGAATATTTTGTAACACAGGCCTAAATAATTACCGATGTTAAAATCGATTGTAACGTAAATTATCAAGACGGAATGTTTATCTGGTTGACGTATTCACAGAAAAGAGGGAACGTATCTAAAAATATAATTTTCCGGAGTATTTATTTACTCTAATTTAAAATTATCCAGCACTTAAAATATCCACCGGTTATTATTTCCAGATGAATTTAATAAAATCTCAGAATAGTTTTGAAAAGGAGTCAAGTATAGAAAAAGAAAGAGAAAAAGAAAGAGAAAAGGAAAGAGAAAAAGAAAGAGAAAGACGAAGTTTATCCAGAAGTAAAGAAGTACATCAAGAAGAAAAGCCTACGCGGCATAAAGAAGACAGCCACAGAAATTCAACCAAAGACGACGTCAACTTTATGATGCAGGTGACTAATAAACATAAGTAACAACAGTTATTTATTTGGTTAAATCTAAGTTAGGAATTAGGGCCTTTTTTTTGGGTGGGAAATTACTAAAACCCACCCGTGATACTTCCGTTGCCTGTGTGTTACCAGAGGCCACGGTATCCCTTTCGCACTTCCTCGCGACCCCGGCAGTCATTGGCCTTGCGGACCCATACACTTGTGCTGACACCTCTTTGAGGCGCGCGTGGTACACAACACAACGCGCCGTCGACCCGGGCCTGGTCCTTATCGGTCGGCAAGCTACCCATTGCTCACCGTCCCCAAGCCCGCGCCTATGGTGACCAGGAATCGGCCTAGGATTCCCGAGGCCCAGGGAGGATTTAGGGCCTGGGAGCAACACTTGCTAATTCCTAAGTCTGAAACTAAATAATTCCAAGGATAATAAATTCAAAAGAACGGCATATGATGAGGAAAATAAACTCTTCGATACAAAATGTAGTCTCGAAAACTTTACAATGAACATCATATTAATCCTTTGATTGCGTGGACCATGACACGCTTTTGCGTAAACTGGGTCATTATGGTGTCCAAAATGAAGCTCTCAAAGTAATAAATTCTTATTTACATAATAGGTTCCAATGTGTAGATGTGAATGGTGTAAAATCTTCCGGGTTACCAGTTCAGTTAGGTGTACCTCAAGGCTCAATACTGGGTCCATTCTTATTCTTAGTGTATATTAATGACTTACCGTTTTATTTAAAGGGTATCTGTGACGTTGTATTGTTTGCAGATGACACCTCACTTCTTTTTAAAGTAAACAGGAATAGACAAGATTTTGATGACGTAAACAGTGCACTCTCAATGGTCACGGATTGGTTTACGACGAATAACCTAGTTCTCAATGCCAAGAAAACGAAATGTATAAAGTTTGCCTTGCCAAATGTTAGGAATCTAGGTCCCAACATCGTCTTAGATAATGGGGTGCTTGAAACTGTAGACTCGGCAGTTTTTCTTGGTATAACAGTAGATGCCAAACTTCAGTGGGGCCCTCATATATCAAGCCTAGCGGGCAGGCTCAGTTCGGCCGCCTACGCCGTCAGAAAAGTAAGACAATACACTGACGTTGATACAGCTCGATTAGTTTATTTTAGTTATTTTCATAGCGTTATGTCCTACGGTATTCTGCTGTGGGGCAAAGCCGCTGACATTCAAAATATATTCGTTCTTCAAAAACGAGCTGTTCGAGCTATTTACCAGCTTGGTGCCAGAGTTTCTCTGAAAGATTTTTTTAAAGATGTTGGTATTCTCACGGTGGCATCACAATTCATCTTCGCCAACATCTTATATATTAGGAAAAATACACACTTATACACTAAAAATAGTGATATTCACAATATTAACACCAGAAATAAGGACAAATTACGAGCTCCATTTCACCGGCTTCATAAGGTACATAACTCATTTGTTGGGCTTGGTATAACTTTTTATAACATGCTGCCCTCTTCTTTGCTAGATTTGCCTTTTAATGCGTTTAAAACTAAAGTAAAATCCACCCTTTGTTCAAAGGCATACTATTGTATCAATGACTACTTAAACGATAAGAATAGTTGGTCGCTGTGATTAACTCAAGACAATGTTTATGTTCTTTCTCCAGAATTAGCTTTCCTACTGACAGGTTATATGAGTTCATATAATTGATTATTTTTTTATTTGACTGTATAAGTCAATGTAATTTAATTAGTTAAATTTTAATTTATTAGTTACATAATCTACTCATTACAATGTGTGTTTTATGAGTTGTATTGCAATAAGTGGTTAGCTAGCGTCCTCGACTATTGATTATTCTATTCTTGCCTGAGCAACCGGCAGCAAGCTCGTCATGCTCCCTTAGATGTCACTGCCTGCGGTAGCGTCGGGGATCGGGTTGCCTCCTTCCCTCCAATATGGCGAGGGGGGTGATGGCTGATCTTTGCGTTATGCTCGTGAATGGGTGCTGCTTGTGGTGACTGGTCGTCTTGCTGATCATGGTTTTAATTGTTATTAGTAATTGTTTACTTATTTTACTTCGATGGGGCTAGTTTATCATTTCTCACTTCGAGCTACAGCAATTGCCTTATGTAAGCGGGCACGCCCTTTATGCCTGGAGGCTTTTATTTAGGTATTAAGTTCTATTTACGTTTTTTTTATGTTGAAATTTTTATCTGCTTGAGTACACTTTGTTCATTGTTTTGTTGGTATACTGGCGCGTGCTAGCTAACGTATGGCAAGTGTGTAATTTAATCCAATGTTTTGTGTTTCGTAATGTTAATTACTTTGCATACGATTTGTATAAAATCAAGTTTATATAACTAAACAGACAGACGTGCTGCTGGGGAGTTTGTTCCACCACTTCTTCTTCCCAGCTAAAGCACTAGGAAGTGGTGACGGGCGGGCATTTTTGGGGGACTGTCTTATGTAACTTTGACGTTCGAAAAGTGCTGATTTTCAGCCTAGTTTGAATAAATGACTTTTGATTTTGATTTTTGATTTATTTTACTTGTTCAGGTGAAGAGCTCTCGCAACTCATCATCGACCTCGAAGCCCCCCGTCCGAGGCGGACCCTCGCGAGATAAGGAGGAGTCTGATGATGACAACAGCACCGCGGGCACTGTTACCACGGAGACCACACTCATCGACGTTAACGTTAAGGAGTATCAGGTGAGAGAGGACTTAGTAAACCTTTATATGGTAAAACCAGAATTAGGGTCAGTTTCATTTGCTGTATTCCGAATGTAAAGAGTTTGGGAGCTGACGTAATTACAGGCCCTTGAGACATTTCACCTTTTTTTAATATTTTACTGGGAGGTAATGCAGATGTTCATATCGACGCTTGAAAGGCAAAATTTACTAAGCGACATATGGCAAAAACTTTACATTATTAAAGTCAATTTTTCTGAAAAATATCATATAAATTCTGTTTTAGATGATTAGATAAATAAGATTTCCAAAACAGTAAGATTTACGCCTGTAGGATGATTACAAGAATTTATATGTTTTTTTTTTTTCTGAAAAATTTACTTTAATAATGTAAAGTCAAATTTGCCCTATGTCGCTTAGTAAATTTTGCCTTTCAAGCGTCGATATAGACCCCTGGTGCAGGTGATCACCTATGATCACGTGTATCAGTTGCTTGTTAGCCGCCCAGTACCATCAAAAAAGCTACTCAGCTCCTTTTGAACGAGATATATGTCGCTTTGTGCTCGTCGGAAGTGTAAAATCAGTAAAACTCTTAAATGTCTGCAGCTGTTTGAGGAATTTTGCCAATCCATTACGTGCACTGGTGCTATTAATACACTAGCCCTATCCTGATGTGGCTTCATGTGTGCGTTGTTAAAACAGACGTAAACACTACAGGTATCTTTATTACCTATATATATTGTAGTTTATAATCCAAACGAAAATTATGTAATTTCAGGATCAAATAGAGAGCTACAAACAAGAAATGGACGCGCTCAGGAAACGCTGTGAAAGAGTCGAGAAAGAAAAGAGCGACATTTTATTGCGAAGGCTCGCGAACATTGATTCAGTAAATAAGTACAGTTCAGGGAGGTCCTCGGAAGTGCTGAAACTGCAGCAGAAGGTGAATGAGCTGTCGTCACAGAATGAAGACCTGAAGGACGAGAAGAAACATCTCGCGTTGAGAGTACGAGAGGTTGAGAGTGAACTTGAGGTGAGCAACAGAACATCGTCCCAGACATGGCCCTGCATTGTTAGACGGACATAATATCCATCTAAGTAATATTATGTTTGATTACGGTCGCAAATCATATTTGATCAATAGGAAAGCACAGCACAGACCTGCAAATTGCAAAAAACCTATGAATTTTTTTTGTATCACCCCGGCATGAACCCTTTTCTATTTCTACTTCCAGTCTCGTCCCTCAGTAGAAGCACAAACCCGTCAGATAGAACAGCTCCGCGCGAAGCTGCTGGCTGCAGAGACCTTGTGCGAGGAGCTGATGGACGAGAACGAAGACATGAAGAAGGAGCTGCGAGATCTCGAAGAGGAAATCGAGGAGATGCAGGATAATTTCAGGTAGGAAAGAATTACATGTGTTACGTAGAAACGGGACGTAGCGTGTACATCATGTTACGTAGTACGTACGGAATTCGGTTGTCATGGTATGGGCATCTGATGAGGAAAGTTTTGCGTGTAAATGTGGATGGCATAAGAGTAGGAGAAGACCAAATAAACGATGGATGAACTATGTGAAAGATGATATGGCTAGAAAGGGCTAAACTGGAAGCAAACTCCAAACTAAGTTGTGTAAAAAGGTTAGGTGAATGGGAACGTTTATAGGGGACGAAGCTCTACAAACTTGTTTTTTTTTTTCTAAAGTTCGTTGTGCCATATTAACGGCGCCTACGCACTACGTAAGAGCTCAGCTGCATCTCGGTACACTGGAAGTCAATCCCAACCTACATAGTTAGAAAAAAGCCAAGTGAATTAAGACTACATAGACGCTAATACCTTAGTATGGACGTCTACATTGGATAATGCTACAAAAGCAAATTTATGGGAAACTAGCTGCCCGCGGCTTTGCCCGGTGGCTTTTTTTTAAATAATCCAAAGTTACTCCTTATAAAACAAGCTATCTGCCAGTAAAAGTCCCGTCAAAATCGGTCCAGCCGTTTCGGAGATTAGCAGGAACAAACAGACTGATAGACAGACAAAAATCTTAAAAATTGTTTTTTTTGTTATATACCGAATATTCTTTCATGTGCATTTAGTAAAAAGCTGTTATTTTGACATATCAAACAGACATTTGGCAGTGGTGGCTAAGTGGTAATGTCCGCGACTTACGAGTTGTAGGTCGTAGGTTCGAACCCAAACAGACTCTTTACTTTGTGTAAATTATTTCATCACTACTGCTCACAAAACGGTGAAGGAAAACATCATGAGGTATCCGGCATGTCCTAGAACGAAAAAATCGAAAACAAGTGACATCTACCAACCCGCACTAGGCCCGCGTGGTGGTTTACGGCCCACTCTCTCTCACAGAGAGGAGGCAGTGGAAACATTATAGGCTGATTATGTAAACAGACACTTCAATTATATTTATTTGTATGTATGGAACATGTAATAAAACGATGAACTGTTTCTGTCCTCTTCAGTGCATGTAACTCTTTCCGCCTTATGACCGTGGGTTAAGTTTAACGAGCCACGCGGATCACTTATTTTTAGACGCAACCACGCAGATGTCGTATGACTAATTTATGAAAGCAAAAATACTTTCCTAGTCTGCTTGTCTAACGTAAGCATTCTTAGAAGTATTATGTATTATCAATAAATATGCTAATAATGCAATATTATTGGTTCGACGTATTAACAAAAACTGAGTTCATTGTACCAATTTGTTATAGCTAAAATAGTTTTGGCTGATAGTGAGCGCATCACTCAAAGATGTAGCCTTGGAGTTTTTTTTAAGTCCATAAATTAATAAAGACAGTACTGCTCATTGATTTGAGAAGAGCTCGTGGCTAAGTAATAACAGCCGCACCGGTCGATCCATCAGGTTAAGCTACGCTTGCCTGGGTTGGTCCATGGATGGGTGACCATCTGTACCTACCGAGACTACTCCGTGCTTCGGAAAGCACGTTTAGCCGTTAGTCACGGCTGTCATTCGTGGATCTTTGACAGTCGTTACGGGTCGTCAGAAGCCCGAAAGTCTAACAACCAGTCTTACCAAAGAAGAAAGAAAGTAAGAAAGAAACTGACTAGACT
Source organism: Atethmia centrago (assembly GCA_905333075.3). NCBI lineage: Eukaryota > Metazoa > Arthropoda > Insecta > Lepidoptera > Noctuidae > Atethmia > Atethmia centrago. The sequence goes on from HG995367.1 coordinate 23,424,111, forward strand.
GGAAACCGACCCCAACATAGTTGGGAAAGGCTAGACTAATTGACTAGATCATTGATTTGTTGAAATAATCATGGATAGGGCACCTGTACCTAGGGTTGATGTCAATGTGGTTAGCTCGTTAGATAGTGTTGTAATATAATTTACAGTTAAAACTCAGGTTGATTCAGATCTTATATGTTACATAATTACATCAAACCTAATACCGATGCAGTACAAATTGCATTCTGTTCAATCGTTTTGGGATCCTAACTAGGGTTGCCAACTTTTTTAAGGAAAATAACGAACATTCCTCTCTGACGAATATAAAAAAATGTATTCTACAAATTTTTTTTTTTTTTTTTGGTACTCTTATCAGATTATAATAATTTTATACCATTCCTGAATTTTTCATATGATTCCCCAAAGTCTAAATTCAAAATAAAGTATTTTCGATACTATTATTTTATTCAAAAGTATAAAGTATAGTTGAGCAAAATACAGTAGGATACGTTATTATAAAGTTGGCAACCCTTATCATAGGTCAAACGACGCAGGAGCATGAATAATGACCGGCGCAATGAAAGAGAGACCTATGAGCAGTAGATAGGTATCTAAAGTTCTGTGAGTACTAACATTGTTGATTTATATTTCCAGGGAGGACCAAGCAGATGAATACTCGTCACTGAGAAGGGAGTTAGAGCAGACCATTAAGAATTGTAGAGTTTTATCGTTTAAGTTAAAAAAGACTGAAAGGAAAGCTGATCAGCTTGAACAAGAGAAAGCAGAACACGAGAAGAAACTTTTAGAGGTAATACTATCACGCGTGTTTTCTCCGAAGGGTTAGGCAGCGGTGTATCTATCGTTAACACCCACATTTCGCCAAGTAATTTCTATAAAACCAGTAAATGTTACCCAGAACATGTCAAAACAAATGTAAGGTTCAGAAACACAAAGTGAATTACTGCCGACATTTACGTCTATTCTCAGACGCAGTTCATGGTGATTATAAAATAAATGGTGCAATAAATCTTAACTAGAACAATGTCAATAAATTACCTGTGTAAATATTTATACTCACAAATATGTTTCTATCCGGCTTGCTGCCAGGTATCCAATTAAGTCATTTCTGTTTTGGTCGACCTTGCAACAGCAATCAATCATTTTGGATTATGATTTATGAGCAAACATCGCTGAACATAGGGCTGGTCCTTGCGCCAACATATTCTCCCCCTTATGAGACTGAATCTATGCACCGTCGCCTATTCCTTTGTTTCAAATGTTGCAAAAATTCGTGAAGGTCGCAGGATTCCGTCGCTGTGGGGCTGCTTGCGCATGTCCAGCAGAAGACGTTTACCGGCTGAACGATGATGCTGCTAAAAATTACTCTAATATTGTGGTTTGACCTGACCTTTGACCACAGACCTTACACCTTAGACCTTTGTTAGTTCTCTGTGCGTAATTATGTATTATAAACTGTTTCACGTGCCTGTATCCTACGTCTTTTTACTAAAACTAACCCAAGCCGTTACATGTATCTATTCTAGATAGTTGGTGGCCAAGACGGCATGCAACGTGAGAACCGCATCAAAGACTTGGAACAAGAAGTGGCGCGGTCTACCGAGGTGGCGTTGAGGCTGCAAAGAGAGTTGTCTGAAGTGAACGCGAAGTTGTCTGCAGCTTCGGGAGCCCCGCTCGCCAGCGTTAAGAAGAACCAACTTAACGATGGGGTCAGTTTTTTTTTACGTAGTTATACAGATACAAAAAACTCTGGCCCTGTTCCTATGGGGGCAGGAAGAAACAATAGGACGCCACCAGATACAATCCGAATCCTTTTACTTCGTTCTCGTTCATTGACCTGGTTATATTTTGATTACGTGTTATATTTATTTTATTCATGAAAGTAACTTGAGCATAAACTGATTCGAAACGCGATCTGGCCACCAATTTTTATAACCGTCAGCTTTTACCGAGTTGATTTTCAAGGCACTGAAATTTTTAACCAGCCTACAAATTTTAGATAAAAGTAGAATTGACAGCTTGTAGGCCTTTATCTTTGTAAAGCTGTGTCAATTCATACTTTCCAGGAATAAATTAATGAAGATTGCTACCAAAACATGCAAAGTTTGTCTAACACAATAAAAATTGTGTGGTTAAAGAAAGTCTCGCGCTCGTCACTGACCCGCGGCGGCAGTCAAGAAGACCCGGCGCAGTTGCTTAGAGATCTGCAGGACTCACTGGAGCGGGAGGCTGACCTTCGAGAACAACTAAGGAACGCTGAGGAAGAGGTACACACCAATCATTTAGTAAACAACGTCATCACAGTAGTCTTGCTTTGATCTTTGATATCTAAAGAGAATGTATGTTCACATTACCATTTCGAGAGATGGTGATGGAGATGGATTTCTTAGTGCAAACACGCTAGGTACACCGCAAATAACTCAGTAATCTCCACACATGGCCGCATCAAATTTATGTTTAAATTATGCTTCACCCAATTTTACAGTCGGCTTGGAATGCAGTAAACACGTGCACAAATAGTTACAGTTTAACGATAACTCATCTCTTGTTAACAGTTAAATGTCATTACAGCCACTTATTTCTCCGATCATTTAGTTCTACTAGAAAAACAACGCATTCATTAGGGCATTAGCTCTCGTTCGACGGATGCCAGCTGGCACGCCGCCAACACATGTCTGACTCAACACCACGACACTTATATGTATTATTGTATATCACATTGTTATTAAGCCTATGTTGCTTGTTAGTAAAACCGATAAATAAGGAATATTATGTTCAAACAGGCTAGTCGATATCGGCCACGCGTCGTCGGCAGAAGGACACGTCCACAACTCATTCCACAGTCTCCCCGATCTGATCCCAATTCGCCTCAAACACCCATCAATGATAATGAAATGCTAGAACCAAATACCATTCAAAGGATACTTGAAATGCAACTCGCTTTAGAAAAGAGTTTGTCTTCTCTAGACAGCAGCCCATCGTCCATAGGTGTTAGTCAGGTCACTCAATGTCCACAAGATCTCATTATGAGTTACTCTGAGGGTTGTCAAACGGATACAATTTTAGTGCATGATGTGATGACCGACACTAGAAAGATTACTCTTGATTCGATTGTACAAAGTACGATTGATATTTTGGAAATGTACACCCAAACGGAAGTAGCATTTATGAAAAATAAATATATGCAAACCGAGTTCATGGGAACGAACAATTTTGTACAAACTGACAAACAGAAACTGAGAAATGCTGGTGTACAGACAGCAGCTAAGCTTTACAACGATAAGGGCCTACAAGCTGTCAATTCTAAAGAATATGTAGATGCTAGCACAGAAACCGTTCAAATCAACTATGAGGATAAAATACTTGATAAAGATGTACAAATGGATACCTTAAAAGTCAACACAATATTCGGTAGAGACAAATCTGAAAGTCCTCCTCTTACTCCAGATAAAACACCTGAATCTCGCTCCCCCTACCCCTCGCCCTTCATATCAATGTTCAGTCCGTTGGCTGTAAGAATTTCCAACATAGGTACTTATGTTTTGTCACTTTTAAATGTCGTTTTTCTTCATCCTGTATTTTGTCCTTAACAGAATCCTGAACAGTTTTAGTTCTTACAGTAATTTAGATAAGATATACAATAATTTTAACTAACGAATATTTACAGGCAAATAACTTACGTAAAACTGCGTCCCGGGTCGAGGACGACAATGAGTCCTTGCTTCTACAGCTGAAGAAAATGGCTACCAAAGCCAGAAGTACGTCAAAATACTTATATTGTGAAAAATCGATTGTGTTTTTCTAACATAACCCCCTCTCTCGACCCACCGCACATCAGAAACCGTTATGATTCATCATGCCCATTGTGTACTTCATTCTACTTGCGTCACCATTAACTCGTAACTTATACCTTTGTTCCTTGATGTTTACTAACATGCTTGTCAGTGTATTTGAATTACACGGCGTATTGATGGTAGCCATTTTCTCCAGTCAGAATTAGACCTTGTTGAATCTTTTACAATGTTTGGGTTTATAAATTTATCCACCACATTGTTCAACATCCGTATCCGGAACAATGACTCAGTACCATAAAATTATACTAATTTTCATCAAAAACCTTTGCATAATTTACTAAAATATTTATAAAGCTTGTATATTTTGTACAACTCATTTTTATAAATAACGCAATACAAATTATTTATAGGTCGTAAGCTGTCGCCAACACCTCCATCAAATAAACTCAGTATTGATATTAATGAAAAAGATGGAAAAACAGATGAGGAAGATCCAACAGAACTGCGACTCTTACTTGAACTTAACGAACAGGTGCTCAAACAACATAATTATTTTATTAATGGGCACTCTTAGTCTTTACCGAAACTTAATTCCTAACTTATTTCAGGAAGCATCAGTATTACGGCGAAAAGTTGAACAAATGGAACAGGACAAGGATTCCTTGAAAACGCAAGTCAAAGAACTTACTGATAAAATCGCTAGTCAGCCCAAAACTAATTCAACAGTTACGCTTCGTCGAACAACTAACACTAAGACTAATAACTTAGCAGAAGAAAAAGTTAAAGTATGTCACCAAGAAAATGTGAATATTAATAATAATAATTTAATATGTCTAGTTAACTAAAACTGAACTTTAACGTTATAGGTGTTAGAAGATGAGATTGATGAATTAAGGAAAAAGCTTATAGAAAAAGAAAGAGACTGTGAGAGACTACATGCTGAACTCAGTCTGGCCAGGAAACCAAAAGCTTCACTTATCAAAAGCAAGTAAGTATAATAATTATGTTTCCAAGTTAACAATTGTTAGAGACCAAAAAATAAATATCAACAAGCTAATTTTCAAATAATTAATACTGTAGATCGCTCGATGGCGACCAACAGAATGTCGACTTGAAGAGACAACTTCAAGTGATAGAACAAGAAGCAAATGTTCTTCGTTCTAAGACTCAGAGTTTGGAAGCTGATAACGAAAAGCTTCAGCTAGAAAACAAGAAATTACAGGTACCGGATATCATTCCAGTTTTTTTACTACTTTTGGAATTTAATATCATGCGTATGGTAATTTATTTAGACTTAATGTTACTCATTATTCACAGCTATTGAAAAATGCAAAATCATTAAAGTCCGAAAAATCTGTAGAACAAAGCGCAGCTAAAATAACGCAACTAGAAAAGGAATTAAAAGAAGCTTCAGCAAAATTAAAAGAATTAGAAAATTATAAAGATGACAAGACAGAGAAAAAAGTAAGATTTGGTGGAGAAACCAATAGCAAAAAGGACGCCGATGCATTAAAAACAAAGCAGGAAGAGTTAGATAAATTAAATTTGAAATTTAATAAGGTAAATAAATAACTTTTAAAGATTTAATAATACCAGTTGATTTAGTTTCAATATTAATTCGACACTTATTTTCACAGCATGAGAAAGAAAAAGCCCAATTACAAGTTTCATTGAAGGCGTTAAAAGAAGACGCCATCAAATCATTCAGGCCACGGGTTCCAAAGAAACCAACTGATTTGACTACCAAACTCCAAATGAAAAGAATGGTTGAAGATTTGGAAAGTGAAATCGGTGAGCTGATTATTAAACATGTCAACATGACAATGCAGTAATTCTAGATTTATGATCAATTATGTATTACAATTATTTTAACTTTACAGGTGAAATGTATGTCGTCATGAAAAACGCGGGACTCTCTGGTACTGAAATAAACACCAGAGCTCAAATGGAAAAAGATATTGAAGATATTAGATCAAAATTATCAAGAAATGACTCTGAATTTACAAACGAGAAGAATCGATTGCAAACCGAAATTGCTAAACTAAAGGATCTCAATACAAAGTTAGAAACAGACAAATCAGAAATAAATAGCAAATTAAAAACACTGGAGAAAGACAATAGCAGTATATCCGGTCAAATCAAAACACTTCAAGAAGAAAAGAAGAGTTTAGAGTCAAAAGCCAGTAAACTTAATAATGATCTGAGTAAGTATCATCCCTGTTATATGGGTACTTAACATAAACAAGGTGTCACATGTTATAATAACTACACATACTTTTTGCAGAAAATGCATCATCCCTGAACACAACTATGTCTGACTGTATGAAGAAAATAGAGGAACTTAAAAAGGAGATAGATGTAAAAGATAAGGAAATTGATAAGTTGAAAAAGCAAGTAGAAATTGTAAATAAATTAGAACAAGATAAACAAAAATTGCTCAAAGAGGTTAGCAGATATCCCTTGAACTATACTCCAGCCGATGACAGAATGCGTTCCTAACACCTGTTAGCTGAGTACAAAATAAAACGTGTTTTACGAATTTTAACTTTATTCGTTCCTAATCAACGTCCGATTGACAAGTGTCAGGGACGCATTCTCTCGACGGCTGAATTACAACTTAATGTTAATTTATAGCAAAATCTCAGCTCACTTACATTATATTTATTCTAGGTTGGAGATAAGGCTAAAAAAATAGGTGACTTAGAGAAGAAATTCAAAGAAGCAGAGGACAAATGTAAACGTATTGAAAAGCAATTGGCTGCACGTAAAGACAAAGTGGCTAAATTAGAAAAGGAGGTAAGATAACAGATTGTTAAGTCAAGTAAATCTATAATACATTACTTTCATACCATACTAATAATTTTCTGTATCATACTTTATCAAAAATAGCTTGTCGAAGAAAAGGAGCGAGCTGAAGTATTAGCCAACAGTCAGCGGCGTATATCAGTAGACTTTACTAGCGAAAAAGATCAAATGCAAACAAAACTTTTAAAAACTGAAAGCCAACTAATAACACTAGAAACAGATTTGAGAGAAATGAAAACAGACTACGATAGCAAAATCACTAATTTGGAATCGACGATATCTGCTAAAGATATTCACATAAAACAACTGGTATTTGGATAAACTGATTGATAGGCACGCACCAACGCATGTCCCTTTTTTTGTACCAAGTTTGGCAATTTTGAGTGCCCTGTGACGGTTTAAAATTCCTAGAAAAGAACAGCAGCTTATCTATAGAAATTGAGCATGTATTTGCATTACCCTTCCTAATAGTTTTTATTTCCATAATAAGTTTTATAGATTGCGTATTTATTTGACAATAAATTCCGGCTTTTTAGATATTCCAAAGAAAATATTACTTTAATGTAAATTATAATTGCAGGAAGATGCCTTACGAGATACATCGAACCAGAAATACGACGAAGCGATATCGTCCGTTGAAATGGCACATATGCAAGACAAATTGGAGAGAACCACTAGGGAACTTGAAGAGAAACAAGACGAATTAGCAAATGCTAAACGAGATCTGGAAAAGACTGAGAAAGAATTGTCGACGGTAAAATCAGAAATGTCGCAATTAAAGTCCAATATATCGAAGTTAGAGAATGAAAAAAAAGAACAGGAGAACAAATTACAAGCTGAAAAGAAAGAGTCTGGTTATTGGGAGAGCAAGGCTTCAGAACTGGAAACTGACTTACAGGTACGTGTACACATACTTAAACAATACCATGGAAAAAACCACTTCATACAACTTTCACTAACCATTTTGATTTTTAGGCTGATCGCAAGAAACTGGATCGTATGCGTAAGGCTCACGATATAGATATAAAGAACAAAGAAGCAGAATTAGCTACACTCAAAGGTAAACTAAAAGTTTTAGAACAATCGTCCGGCGCAGGCGCCAAGAAAATTACTGATCTCAAACAGGAGTATGAAGAAACAGTTAAAAGTATGTATATTACTATACAATTTGAAGATTCCACATTAACAGAATGAATATCTATGTAAAATCTTTGTTAATTTTCAGAGTTAGAGCACTCTCTAGCCGTTGAAAAGGCAGAATATGACGAGTTAACTGGTAAATACGAAATATTGGAAGAAGAACACGTAGTTACTAAAGCAAGGCTTACGGTAGAGAAAGAGCAGGCACAGGGGTAATTAATATTCTTAAGATCTTTCCTAAAATGTTCTTATCCCTGTATTTTTGCAACAATATTAATACTTGTATCTTCTTGCAGTGAACTATTACACGTTCAAAAAGAATTGAGCGCAGCATTGGCTGAAATAAAAACCCTCCAAGACAACTATGACACGCAATCATCAGCTTGGACGAGAGAAAAAACTGAACTGCAGGTACATATGTTGGCCTTTCATTCCCCAGCAAGTTATATTAGGCTATTGGCAGGGTGTGGCAAGACTCATTACATACCGGGTTTTAACACTTTCTGTACATCAAACTAAGTAACATTGAACAAAAAATATTGCTGGCAAACGACTTTTATGTTTGGTGCGAAAAATCGCAGTTTACAGAAACGCGCTAAGTAACGCACGCAAAACATTGTGCTTATGCATTCAACCGTACAGGGCTCGTGAGGCTATTGAAAGTTTAGTTCTAACATATAAAAATTGTTTACGTGAAAGAAAAGTTACAATTTTGCCCTTTAATATCTCCGTAACCAAAGGTGACGGGGAGTATAAGTGACTCCTGTTACAATAATATTTAATGTAAGTTTTTATATATATTCTTCCATTACCCAGAGCTCAATATCGTCGCTACAAGACCGGCTGTGCGGCGGTGGTTGGGAAGTGGAACGCGCAAGGCTCAGCGCTAAGCTGGAACAGAAAGAGCGTGAACTGCGCACCACCCACGACCAGCGAGACGTTCTGCAACACCATCATGATGTGGCTAAGAAAGAGGTAAAACATCGACAACTTACTGCAGAACATTTCGTTTTGTTTTTTGCTAGTACTTCATGCTACACGCTATTTTAAACTCTATTTCAGTACCGTCAACAGTGGCATCTTTACTTTCCATGAGCAAATTTACCTACTTAAATATATCTCATGTACCAAAAAATCTGTTTACGCCATTTACTCGTAATATCAAAGAGATACAAAAGTAGAAAATCGACTATTTGTAATAGATTTTTAGTAATCGAGAGATATTCAAGTACGGTTCTCATGGATAAAGCTGCTCATGGAAAGTAAAGATGCCACAGTTGATCGTAGCGCTTTAGTTCAATATCAATTAATCTACGAAAACTGCTGTACCTTTTCAGTGTGCGCTAACCGTAATGAATCCTGTAATAAATGATGATTACTTTTCTCTGCAGTTGGAGGAAGCGAGAAAGAAACTGGAAGACTACGAACGAGTCTCTAAAGTACATAGGACTCTAACAACAGAGAATGCTGAGTTAGAGCGAGAATTGTCATCTCTGAACACAAGACTTGAACAAGCCGACGTATCGAGGAAGAACGAGCTTGCACAGATGAAGGTTAGGTACGAAGGACAAATGAACACCATGCGAGATGAACTGAAGTCTTTGCATAACCAGGTAAACAAGAAACTACCTACAAACTTAAAAAAATATGACAAAATCGGAGATTCCGGAGTAAAGTTACACCAGTATTAACTTCGGTTTAACCATACTTTTGTCTGGCATACTTTACACAAGGTTTACTAATAAGGGGGAGTATTTCCAGTTTTAACAATGCCAATATTTTGAAGGTATCGAGGTTCAGGCGAGAAAGAGACAACTATAAGCAAATGTTGGACGCTGCTCAGAAGACGATGACTGAAATGAAGAACGGCGACAAGGGTGCTAGAACACCGAGACTCTCAATATCTAGTACTGATGAAGTAAGTTGACGCAACAGACTAGGTTTTAGTAGAAGATACGTGACCTCCGGTAAGTAGTGGCAGAGGGATAGTCATATCTGTCGAAGACCCGATGGCCGTTGGAGCGAAACAGAAAAGTGTGGTGGGAATGTTCGGCATTGGCCGCGACAGGCCTCAACAGGCGTGGCCGCGCCCCAGGCCGCGACAGGCCTCGACAGGCCATGGGACCGCGCCTTTACGCTACAGACGTTAAAAAGGAGCTGGGTGTGGAAGGTCAAATACCGGGTGTTGTGTTGAAAAACGATAGGCTGGGTTGATTGAAGCGAAGAGGATATTGGATAGACTTTAATTATTTATGTATTACAGGAGGAATACCGCAACAAAGTGGCGACATTGGAGCAACAGACAGCGTGCCTAGAAGACGAACTGTGTGAGGCAAGACTATTAGCTTCCAAGCTCAACACAGAGCTCATCAGCGAACGCTCCGCAGCCGAAGTTCGGTGCTCCGAAATGCAGTCTAGACTGAACGAGGTAAGCGAAAAGTTATTAATCACTAGCTTTTTCCAGCGGCTTCGCCCGCGTGGAGGTCGGATTATCCCACGGGAACGTACCACCTGGATAAATAGTATCCTATGTCCATACCTTAATATTATAACTTAATATTTGGTCTACCCATGTCTCAAATTTCATCAAAATCCGTTTAGCGGTTTTAGCGTGAAAGCGTAACGTACAAACAAACTCACTTTCGCATTTATAATATTAAGTTAGGATTACATGAATTTCTTTAAGAAACTTGATTATTCCAATTAATTAAGACTATTTATTACTGTTTATTTTCGCGTTAACTTATGTTTACTGGTCAATCCATACCTATACCTATTATAAATTCGAAAGTAACTCTATCTGTCTGTTACTTTGCACGCCTTAACGGCTGATCGGATTTCCATGTTTTTTTTTCCGGTATTACATTCCCGACCTCCACGAGGGCGAAGCCGTGGGAAACATCTACTTATATTATATACAGAGACACCTGTCGTATTGCGCATATTTTACACACTTTTAAACTTCTCAGTACGAAGAAGAAAGGTTGCTGACATCGGGCCGAGCGCGCGTGGCAGGCCTGGCATCGCGCATGGAGCTGGCGTGGCACAAAGAACGAGACGAGCAGCAACGGTTGCTACAAGAGACCTCTACGCTCGCCAGGGACCTGAGGCAGACACTCTTTGAGGTATTACACTTTCCTTTTTATCCAAAGAAAAAAAAAAGAAGGACGTTCTTAAGTCGTTGTATATATTTTTTTATATAAGACCTGGCCAGGCACAACTTTTTACAGGGCAGTTCGATTTGACGATTCTTTCTTTATTAGTAGAGATAGAGTATAAGTACCTACCTGGAATCTGGCGACAAAATCTGGCACGAAAAGCCGCTAAATTATAATACTTCTGTTTCTAGATAGACCGTGAAAGAGAGAAGGAGAGGTTAGATATGAAGAGAAGAATAGAACAATTAAAGAGAACAACAGAAGAAGAAACTGAAGAGGCTAAGAAGAAGGTTTGTGTGTTTCTCTCATTTAACACTTGCATTTACATGAAAGATGATATGGCTGCTGATGGGGTATTCATATCTTATGAACACCAAAGAGATATATGCAGAAGGATGATGATTACATAGCATTATATATATTAAATTGATATATTAACGTGTCACTGGGGTGAATTCGCAAAACTACTATTGTATACAATATGTTATAAACATCTTTATGATCATGACATGTATTCTGTGCTTTAATTTTGTGTGTGTGACTTGGCTATCGCATTAGGTTAAGACCTGTAATGATAGTTTTAAGGCACTTAAATAAATAAATAATTATTTTAGTAGCTGTTCTAACAGCTAATTCTCTTGTTGTAGGTGACAGAATTGCAGTGTGATCTGCTAGAGTTGCGAGATGCACACGCGAAGTTGCGCACTGCCAACGAGAAGCTACGTCGCGATAAGGAAAGACACGACCGGGATCGCGACCAGAACAAGCTTCTTGTTGGTTCACTCAAGCGTGCACAACAGGTAAATATGTTACAGTTTCTCTGTCTCACTCTTCCAATCACATGTTTATCATAAATATCACTGGACGAAGTTGGTAAGGGAAGGGTTTTTCTGAAACCTGGCAGTTCAGATTTTTATGAGTTATGTATGAATGATAAGCACTGCGGGACGAAGTGAAGTACAAATGGAAAAACATATAAAATATTTAGAAACATATTGGTTTAAGACGCATTCATTTTCCAGTAGACTGTAATAAGCGTATTTGGTGAACGCCATAGAACTACCAACATTTTAGAGACGTTTTACTCCGAAATTAATAAACTTGTCAATAAGAAGACTGTGACATTGATGCGATTACTCAAAGTATTGGAGCATATTCATGCATTTTTATTTCTTATATATATTAATGACCTATCTTGCCTTATAAAGAACAGTCATGAAATAGTGTTAAATGCAGATGACACATCACTTTTATTTAAGCTTAAACGACAACAGACAGTTACTGACGATGTAAATAATGCTCTCTCTAAAATAGTACATTGGTTTAGTGTTAATAATTTACTTTTAAACGAGAAAAAGACCAAATGTATTAGATTTCTGACACCTAACGTTAAGCAGGTAAAAACCAATGTACTAGTAAATGGGGCGGAGTTGGATCTTGTGGACACCACTGTGTTCTTAGGTATTACTTTGGACTCAAAGCTACAGTGGGGCACACATATAACCAAATTGTCGAAGCGGCTAAGCTCTGCAGCCTACGCGGTGTATAAAATCCGTCATTTGACTGATGTAGAAACAGCTCGATTAGTATATTTTAGTTATTTCCATAGTGTAATGTCGTACGGCATTTTGCTGTGGGGAAATGCAGCCGACATTCAGGCTATATTTGTGCTGCAGAAACGAGCCATTCGAGCAATTTATAACCTAAGTTGTAGGCATTCACTGAGGGATACATTTAAGGATATAAACATAATGACAGTCGCATCTCAATATGTATATGAGAACCTGATTTATGTCAAAAAGAATATTAACCTATATTCTAGACACAGCGACATTCATAGCATAAATACTAGAAACAAAGACTTACTTATTGTGCCCAAGACTAGGCTCCAAAAAATTAGTAATTCATTTAAGTGCCAAAGTATACGTTTTTACAACAAACTCCCAAGCCATGTCAAAGAACTGAGCCTCAATAAATTTAAATCATTTATTAAACAAAAACTCTGTCAAAAAGGTTTCTATAAAGTTAAAGATTACTTGGACGACAAAAAGGCTTGGGATTAATTAAGCTACTCCAATGTACCCCCAGGCAACAAACTAATTTTGTGACATTGATGATTTTGTTATACTTATACACTATGACATTAATATTTACTTTTTGAAGTATTATATTCTTTTTTAAATTATTGTGAATGTGAAGACTATGTGGATTATTGTTTTTATTATTTCTCTCAGTTAGTTTTCATCTTAGTCTGGCAGTTTGAGTCATTTATGCGGCCTACTCAAATGTCCTTTCTTTGGTATTGTTCGTCGAATCGTTGAGCTCCTTAAGTTCTGAGTTGAGCACGATTACTGACAAATGCGTGCACTGACTGGATAGGTCCACTCAATCTGTGTGGTTTTTTTCCTCAAAAGACCATTTCAGACACCAATCTACATGGTCTTCACATGATCTAACCAAGATTATGTCTGGACTTTAAAAGAGACTGTGACCTCCGAGTTTGTTTCGGCCTTTCTTCTCAGAATAGTCAGATAGGAAACGCCGAGCTCATCTAGTTTTTTTTCTAAATATGATTGACGTGTAAGCGTTTGTATAAACCTACTTACAGAAAATAAAATCATTTCAATCATTTAATTTCATTGGAGATGATTCCAAAAAAAAAGAAGAAAGGATCAAATCATCAATTATGATATCTATAATTTGTAACTGTACGTCACTAATAAAGGTGACTTCATTAGTGACGTACAGTTACAAATTATAAATAAAGAAATATCAATTGGTTACGCATTAGAAAAATTGCGCACATAACTTTAGTTACTAAATTAAATTGTTGTTGTCAGAAGCGGTTTTAAGTAGTGATACAACACTATTACTTTTCACTTTAAAATACCTACCGTACCACGGCCAGGGGTACGGGTTTTTTTTTTTTGGTGGGTAGTCATCAAATAACTTCTCCCGCTCTGGGCGAAGCGGTAGAATGTGTCAGACTCTTACTGACTAAAACCCACCCGTATTCCTTCCTGTTGCCTGTGTTGCCAGGGGCCTCGGTAACCCTTTAGTACCTTCCCGCGACGCCAGGGGTACGGTGGGTCTACAGTGATAAAGAATGATCCAATTTTTTCCTGTCTCCTCTAAGCATGTAAAACATTACAGCTCTGGTGAGCAGCTTGCTACACATTCTGCCTTCGATTAACATAATTTTTCCCTTGCAGGAGGATGACAGGATAATAACACAGCTTCTAGAAACTATAGACGACCTAATGAAGCAGAGTCCAGACTTATTCCGCAATGAACCAGTCAAACCTGAGAAGAACTTGATGACACCAACGCCGCCAAGACGAAATAGGGTAAGACGTCTAATCAATACCTACTCGTTTAGATTTTTTATGATCGATAAATGCTAATTTACTTGGATCAGAATATACTGGTGACGACGCTAAAAAATATCGAGTTCACCTTTTTCAAGAATCGATTTCAATGTTCATAATGTCCTACTTGCCAAACTCAAGTTTCTAATTACCCGACTGCGCGACAGCAAAACAGGGTTATGTTTTTCTGGCGTATCTTTGTTTATGGGACACTTTATAGATTTATTTTTATAAATTTGACTTTGACTTTAAAATGGCGGATTTTAAAAGTCAATAAGTAATGTCTTGAAAATAAAATTTCAAATAACTGCCACGAACTGCATCATACTGCTTGAAAAGTGAGGTTATTTTGAACTTTTTAGTAGCAGTTGGGTTTTTTTTATTTTCACTTCCATCATTAAGCTTAATACATTTATGTCCAGTCCTCCAAGTCTCGGTCCCGCTCGGCCACGCCCGAGAGCGGCGCGGGCGGCGCGGAGGCGGCCGGCACCGCGGCGCGGCTGCGGCGCCTCACGGACGAGCTCAGGGCGTCGCGCATCGCGGAGCGGCAACGGAGGCACCAGGCCACTGCTAGAAGGTAAAGCCCGATTTCTTCGACCACATAATATCATAGTCTTGAGAGTGATTTATCTGTCAATTTATTTCTCTTTTGTATTTTTACCCATCATCGATGGAATTTATACATTACTGGCGACCCGACCCTTCTTCGCACGGTTTTTACATGCAAGTTTAATATGACTGTATATATACATACACCTTCCGGAATAGATTCTCCAAAAAACGGCATCTAAATCTGTTGCGTAGTTTAGATGAACAACGCGCTCACACAGACAGACACGAAAAGAGACTAATAACTAGTAATATAGATTCCGAGACAGAATTGAAAACAGAGCCTCTGAGAGTGACTATTTAAGTAACTACGTCCAGCGCAACCTGGGCAATCAGCCCTGCTCCTACCCAAACAACATAGTGATTGCTTTCGAGAGACCTAGATCACTTCTTTACTTTTTCGAATGTCTTCCCAGAGCGATGTCAACGGAACCCCGTGACACACTGTCAGTCTCTCCAGCCACGCGCACACCGTCCCGTGCACCCTCACTCAAGAAACGGTCCATTTCACTTGAGCAGACTACTAAAGACCAGGTATGTTACAATATTTACAACGGATCCTGAGTCCTGAAGTGATATGAGCCTCTACGAGTGGAGATACTAAAATGTCCGGCGCACACTGGACAGTCAGCCCCGCTAACACCTTACATACGGCATAAGCTTAATTTTTTTGACAATAATATAATGATGGTCGTTTCTGTTTTTATTGAACTCTATTTAACTTTTTATTTACTTTATTTGTGCCCGGTTGTGTGCCCATTATATTACTTAACCTTTTGACCGCCACAGTCATGTATAGATGATAGATCAAAATGTGCCCAGCACGCCACGGTCACGACTGGCTTGGCGCCGAGGGCACTTTTTGCTTTTTTGACGTGGCGGTCAATAGGTTAAACATAATTGACGATATGTGAGTGCTGCTATACACCTCTGCCCGTCGGGGAATACGGGCGTGTTGATATGTTATGTTTTTATTTACTCGTTGTCAGAGCTTGATATGGAAGTCGGTGGACGAAAGCAGCGTGTCGTCGATGCAATCACTAGACGGAGACGCGGATAACCGCCTGTTCACCATGCAACGTGATGCTAGTCTGGACAGGTATGAACAAGCCCTCAGCTATAAAATACTAATGACCCAAGGGGAACATGGAAGAGCCTTACGTTAATGTTTTTAAAGAATAATAATTTAATATGGCCGAATCCTGCCTTTCAAAAATTCGGTGAATTTTGGTGCAATAGATGCTTCAACATACAACATTTAAAGTTTTAAACGCTACTTTTACAGCCGGTTATCTGGCGGATCGGCCCAAAGCGAAGTACTTCCCTCAGAAAAGAAGAAAAAGAAGAGTATTTTCGGCAAATTGAAGAAACTCACCAAGTCCCGTTCTATTGACGACCAAGTAGCACATGACAGCACAGAACATGTGGAATTCAGGCCCATTGGCACTGTTTCTCAGGTAACAAACTACTCCATCTTTCATTTGACCAGACTAACGACTTGGTGAAAGTTGCAGGAATCCGCTTGATGTGGGCAAAGTCAACGTAATTACGGGCCAATTAAATTAAATTGCCCAAAACCTATTCTTAAATGTATGAACATCCTATGTACCGTCATAGGATGTTCACACATTTAAGAATATACATATTTCACCATTAAGGCGCTGACAATAGGCAAATGACCAAAATAGGCTTGTCATAAGAAAAAAAATTGCCAAATCTGTATAGTTTGTGGTAGCGGAAAAAATATATGTTAATTTTGAACATATTTCTCAGAACTTGGTTGTAAACCTTGGTGGTAACCAAAACACGTTTAACCTCTTACCTTCAGTTTCAATCCAAAATATCTGTATTAAATATCAACATACGTTACGTATTTAATTAATAACAAGAACGTCTTATTTGAACGCAGAACTTGGTTGTTTTTTATTTTCGATTACTCAACTCAATTTTGAGTAAATAGATAGATAGATAGAATACTCTTTATTATGTACACCATAAAAATTACAGCTATAAATGTAGAAATTTTACATAGGGTGAAACAATGGGCGGTCTTATCGCTAAAAGCGATCTTTTAAAGACAACCTTTGGATGGATTAGGGGGGATAGGAGAGACAATACTGCAGGTAGTCTGTGGTGTACCATTCACATATATACAACAAATACATACATACATAAAATATATTAAAATTATCTATATAATATATTCAATAATAATTAAACATAAAACTAGCGCTAAGAATCAAAACAAGTGCAAAGAACATAAATGCTTCATAATTTTCAATAAATTACAAGCGTTGTGTCATCGCGCTTCTCTTTCTTTTCTATGCAGTCTGACAATAACCGCGGTTTAGGTGTTGTCAGCGTCGTAACCTGTATTCAAATATTAGTTACTAGTTGCGCCCCGCGGTTTCACCCTATGTGCCAAATTTCATCTAAATCCGTTCAGCGGTTTTAGCGTGAAAGCCAAACAAACAAACAAACAACTCACTCACTTTCACATTTAAAATATTAGTTAGGATAAGATCAGAAGCAGAACAGGGCAGGACCAGTGGCTCAGGCAATCAAAGCAGAAATTTTTCGGCTAAGATGATGATGGTTATTGCCAGCTAATCAGATGTGGTTCATCTACCTAACTGTTCATTATGTATCTGTATACTTTTTTAAACATACTCATTTAAAACCAGCAGGGTTCGGATTCAGACATGAGTGCAGCGGGGAGTAAACGCGACTTACGAGGTCGACTATCCGACATGTTTAGCAGAAAAGGACAAATATCCCGCACTAGCAGGTTTGTCTTAAACTCCCTAGGCTAACAATAATTTTTATTCGACTTCCACCACAACTCACTAAATGCAGAATTTTTTTTAGTATCTTTAGTACTAAACAGTACTAAAGATACTTAAAAACTTTCTGTCTCTGTCATCTTCAACCAATTGGCAGAAACCGAGCGATGTTTTACGTTAACGCTAAACGTATTTAGTAATTTGTTGTGCAAGTGGCCCTGATCAAGTATTTTAAAGCATTTATAAAATTAACTACTATTCTTTTAGCAAAGAGCTAAGTCCAGAGCGGCCAGCGAGTGCTATGGGCAGCATGATGAGCACGTCGTCGCGGCCACCGCTACGGAACGCCAGCAGCTCCACACTGACCCGCGCGTCGCCCGCTAAACCGGTACATTAACAGTCCGTACTAATTCATTATAGCTCTACATAGCGCAACAAGGTTATTTTGGCTAAAATCGGAACTAACACTGGCATCTTGTTTTTTTGAACACATTTCACACAACAATTGCACCAATATTACCAACAACGCTCTCCTGTCATTCAAGCAAATAAGTATAAAATGAGCTTTATACTTATTTACTTTGTATTAATATAGGGTGTCCCAACAAGAGCGCCGGATTTAATTTCAAAGAAAAACACATTTATTGACGTGATAACGTCTTATAAATCGATGAACGCCGGCTGCACGCACCAAAAAGCATGACTCATTGTCACGTTCCGCCTGAGCCGAGCATGCAAGCGAGAGCGCAGAACTAGCGATAGAGAGGCACGATCGGCATAAGCGTTCGGCTTGTGACGCATCTCTCTCTCATTATCACGTAAAATTATCGTCCGTAAACCGACTCCACAGACGAAAAAAATGGCCACCACGAAACCTCCGGCACGGGGTTAATCTTTTGATGAAATTTTAAATAACGTTTTCGCATAAATATGGCTGTATATCGCCAATAACGCGCCGTATTTCCTCTTTAAGATGTTCAACTGTTTCAGTCGATTCATTTGGCGCATTATTGCTACCGAAAACGTGACGTAATTGGCGAACTGTTTACAATAATGTGTTTTTACAATAATTAAACGTTGTTGGTTTGAATACTTTTCCATATTCTTAAATCGCGTGGTCTGTACGTACAACTCGTATTAACAAAATGGCGGCAAATTTAAATCCGGCGCTCTTGTTGGGTCACCCGTCATAATATAGCACTATAATTTGCTAACAAATCCATATCTGTCATAGTCCCGTGCCTATTGGTTGGTTGGTTATAACGAGTACCAATTAGCGATAATATGCACTGCAGTGTAATGTACTCTTTGGTTGCCACCTATCTCATTTAAATCTCACGTTACATGATATTGGATTTCCTCGCTTTGAGTTCCAGAAATGCAATGCATATTTGTTAAATCTTGAAATGCTGTGATGTTGATATAGTATTTATGTATGTTTTAATTTATTGTAATCCGCAGAACGAAGTGCCGAGGCCAACGAGCGCAACGCCAGCGGCAAAGAGGAAAGGGAAATAACTGATACTATAAAGATTTCGCTTCATTATAGTGTATTTATCCATTTTCCTATGGTTTTTCCACATAGCTTGTAATATCACAATACATATCAACAAAATAAATTATTCTGTATAACTATCGATAGAACACTACCACTCTATCAGCGACTAGCTGTCTATTCAATTACTGAGTACTTTTAAAAGCGTATTAAGAACTTTAGCCACTTATCGATAGTTATGCAAGTCTGATTACCGCCGTCACAATATAGTTATGCGAACCGTGACGAGACCTGAATTCCTTTCGTCTTTAGTTTCCTTGTGAGCATCGCGAGGAGTCGCGTTCTGACGTCTTATCACAAACGTCTAGAATTCGATTTAGCAGTGCTAATGTTTTAGTTATGTACTTTGTAACTTTATAATAAAGCTGTTGAATCAAACTCTTTTTTTATTTCGAGTTCAATAAAAAGCGAAATTAAAATAATACGTATTAAACTAAACTTCTATTCAATTTCAATCATTTTTACATTTGACATGAATGAAAATAATATGCATTCTTACAAAAACGAAACAACAAAATAGACCAAAATAAAATAGAACCTCGTGGTGTTGGTCGCAATGTGGGCTCGGTGCGGGAGTGTGGCGGCTAGCTCTGGTCCATGAGGTTGGAGTCCACGGCCGCGCCGCCCGACGAGTCCTTGAGGATGGACTCGAAGATGGGCTGCAGGTCGGGGAACGATTTGATCTGCGTCACGAAGTCCATCAGGTGGGGATTCTTTTCTGTAATCATGGACATGACCTCGTTATCCCTCAGTTGCTATTTGAGGCACGCAAACACTTTAAATACTAATTTTTCTCCGCCATTTGAATTCAATTACCAATGATCCTTCTTTCCCCGTACCCTTCACTTGACTAAATTTTAATGAAAAGGTGCGTTTGTTGGTTTTTTCTTCTTCCAAGCAGCATCAGATCGCCGTGGTTTATACATGGAGATAGTTTATAGACCAGAGTGCCATGCCATTTTTTTTAAATATCCTCAGGGATACATATAATTTTTTTTTTTAAGTGGAAGCGTGGCCTCTTTGTATAAGCTATCTTTAAGCTTATCTTATATTTACCTGCTTCTGGTATCTGTAAGAGAGCGGCGGCGGCCCTTAGCGCGGATCTCTTCAGTTCGTCTTGTTTCTCGTACTCTTGCTTCACTGAATTGGCCTTCACCTTCATCGTGCACGTCGCTCTCAGGGGCTCCACTAAACTTTCTAGCCCTGAACACAAACAAAGGAATATCGTTTAATTTTGTTCTATATCGTGTTTCTTGATTTAGTATTATTATTTTCTGGGTTTGGCGTGGTAATCAAAGCTCGTGTCTTCTCTGTATAAGAAGAGGCCTTTGCCTTGCAGCGGTACAATAATAGGCTGTTTATTATGTTGGCACGACGAAATGACAATAGCACATGTCATGCTAAAAAGATTATTCAGGAAGGCAGCGATGCCCACGAAGTTGTTTAACTCATTAAGCGCGTACCCCATGTGGTGCCAAACAATAAAAAATCAATTGTGTCTCATTAGCTGTCTTTGACCGATTAACCACGTCACGAGCGAAAGGTCTTGTTCCTTGTTCTATGCGAGGTAATATTATATTACTTTTCCTATGGCATTTTTTCAAATGTCTTTTAAATTCGTTTTTCATTTAAAACACTTTTATTCACACGTACATTTTTTGGTAAATATTTTAAAACTAGATAACGCCAGTATTTCCTTTCTGACTGATCCCTGAGTAAAAAATCCAAAACAATCTCAGAGGTCTCTTTCAAGTCCAGTCATTTGACTTACTCTGCAACACAACAGCGGGGCACAGCTGAGCTAGCCTGGCACACATGAGATACGTCAGCATCTTGATGTCGTAGTGATCTCGCAGCCCGTCCTCCACGTGGCGCAGGAACTCGAACACGTCGAGCCGGTCGAGGCACGTGCCCAGCAGGGTGTACATGCACTCGAACGCAGCCTTCCGTAGGTCGAGACCATCGTCGACTGAATGCTTGAAGGGACCCATTTCTACTTCACGGATTAGTTCTTTCTGTTGGCAGAAGCAGTTTTAAGATATTTAATAGTTCATTGACTCATGAGTTTCAAGCTGATGTAACACAGACAAGTACAAGGGTACGGTTATTATTTTCTACTAGCTGACCCGAGAGACGTTATCCTGTTCAAATTTCAATAATTCATACAAAAATCCCATAAACAAAAGGACACCCAAGTTTTTTATTTCTGTAAGAACCTGATTTGGACTATTATGAACAAACAATGGCCCAATCGGTCCAACCGTTTCCAAGTTATGCTTACCAACTAACAGCATTTATTTTTTATTATAATATAATAAAAAATAAATGCTGTTAGTTGGTAAGCATAACTTAAATTATTACTTACTTACTTACATTAAAAATCTGTTGTAGGTTTGATAATCTATATTATAGATTATCAAACCTACAACAGATTTTTAAAACTTCATTTTTACTCGCAATTTTCAGCAGACTTGTAAAAAAAAACGAATAATGCTCCGCAAATAATAGTTTTCACACATTTTCCGTGATCAAAAGACGATATTCGTACGGAGAAAACATAACATCACGCATGTGTTCCCCGAAGGGTTGGGCAGAGGTGTCCCTATAGTACAGCCAAATTTCGCCAAGGGGGCGAGCCTATTGTCATCAACCGAGCACAAATCTAGACTCCGGACTGCTACTGAGAAATTCCAGATGGAAAAATCCAATAACAGTTTTCTCCGACCCGGAAAGTGAACCCAGGACCTCATGCTCAGCTGCAGCGCTTGCGACCACTAAACCAAGGAGGCAGTCGGTACGGAGGTACAGAGAAAGTGATTATATTAGAGATTATTAGTATAGATTTGTATAGGATCAAGTTTATCTAACCAAACAAAGTGTGCTGCAGGGGAGTTTGTGGCGCCACTTCTTCCCAGCAAAAGCACTAGGAAGAGATGAAGGGCTAGCGTTTTTGGAGGACCGTCTTATGTAATTTTGATGTTCAAAAAGTGCTGATTCTCGGCCTAGTTTGAATAAATGACGTTTGATTTTGATTGATGTGTGGTTCTGAACAGTGGCGGTACCTTCATATAAGCCCAAAAGCCTTTCTAAAATGGATGGATGAATTCACTTTTAATTTATTGTACCTAACCAGTAATTTATGATAAAATTGCGATGATAAATACGTAGGTACCTACATACTCAGTCGAATACTGAACTTTCTTTTTTTGAAATTGGTTAAAATTTTATTGGGCTTGCGTTATTTTGAAACCCTAGGGCACGCCACTGGTTCTGAAAATATAATTAAGATGTTGTATTTAAATAACAAGCTAAGCAAATGCCACCAACCTTCACTTTGGTCTCGCTGTAGATGGTGGGCAGCACCTGCGGCAGCAGGTCGCGGATGAGCGAGGGCTTGTTGTGCGCGGCCGAGTTGAACGCCACCAGCGCCACGCGCCGCACGCCCAGCTCGGGGTCGCGCAGCGGCAGCAGCAGCTCCGGCATGCACTGGCGCAGCAGCGGGTCGATGGCTTGGGGCTACGGCACGTGCATACAACTTATGGCATCAGGCGTTACTTTGCGGAAATCCATGACAGTATAACATAATTTTAATTTAATTCCGCAATAACTTGACCAGGCTTGACTGCCGTATGCAGCACCTCTCCCCCCACCCACAAAGACATGCACATGCAGAAGATGCGGTTATTATGGTACAACATGCAACTCAAACTATACTCGGCATGTTGCACCATAATAACCATTTTACATGACATTTTAGGGCTTTTATTATTTATGCCCCTGCTTCGCACGGCTTTTACGACTTGAAAAAACATCGAGATTTCTTTATTACATACATAATCAGCCTATAATATTCCCACTGCTGGGACACAGGCCTCCTCTCCGTGAGAGGGAGTGGACCGTAATCCACCACGCGGGCCCAGTGCGGGTTGGTATCTTTATTACATGTAAGTTTAATATTAATATATTATGCACAGAATCCTTCCGTAATAAATTCTCATAATGATGGTGAAAACAGCATCAATATCTGTTGCGTGGTTTAGAAGAACGCGGTCACACAGACAGACACGAAAAGTAACTTTTTTTATAATGTTTATTTATTGCAAAGGATTTCAGACATTCTACTTCCAACTTATCTGCTTCAAACTCCTTAATAGTCCTGTATTAAAGAGGCCGAAGAAGAGGAGTTCGAAGCAGAATGGGCAACCATTTTAGCGACCCATAAAAGCTAAAATATGTCATTGGAAAAATCTTTTTAACCGACTCCAAAAAGGAATAGGTTCTCAATTCTACTGAATGTTATTTTTATATGTATATTCAACAATGTCTTCGCGAATTGTAAGCGGATTTCGACGATTCCTTTTTTTTTCTAACTTCTTGACGTTATTAAATATTTTCGTTTTTCTTCTGCTGCCATGTTGAGACTAGTAATCCATTATGATGTAATACTAACCTGATCTGATATCGTGAATTTAACAGCTGTGACGGCGGTTGTCCTTGTTAGTGGCTCTGGCGACTTGAGGAAATCCTTCAGGTGTGGTAATAAGTCTTTTGGCTCTAGTAAACATAATTTTCCTAAGCATTCGGCGACCTGGAAACGATTACGGTATTAGCAAATATTGCTAAGTAAATCTACAAACATGATAAAGTGTTTAAAAACACCTCCCATAATTATTTTCTATTCAACAGATCAATACAAAAAATATTTAAAGAGTAAAAAAGTAAATACTTACAACATTACGAGATCCTTCCTCCGCACACTGACAGTGTTTAGATAGCTGCACCCAGATTTCAGGTATGAAAGGCCTCAGAGCTTCGACACCCTCCGGGGTACACGATTCGCATGAGATTATCTAAAAACAATCACATTATTAACAAATAACATCTCGAATTCACGAGTACATTAAAGAAAACAAGGCAGTTTATTTCCGAGTCGTCAAGATTTCAGTAGCGATTAAACCTTACTCATTGAGCTTCCTTTTCAATATTACTTATTGCTTTATTTCCGAGTCGGCAAGATTTCAGTAGCGATTAAACCTTACTCACTGAGCTTCCTTTTCAATATTACTTATTGCTTTATTTCCGAGTCGGCAAGATTTCAGTAGCGATTAAACCTTACTCATTGAGCTTCCTTTTCAATATTACTTATTGCTTTATTTCCGAGTCGGCAAGATTTCAGTAGCGATTAAACCTTACTCACTGAGCTTCCTTTTCAATATTACTTATTGCTTTATTTCCGAGTCGGCAAGATTTCAGTAGCGATTAAACCTTACTCATTGAGCTTCCTTTTCAATATTACTTATTGCTAACTACGGAATCCAATAAAACATCTTGACTTCTCATCTGTATGGAGACGCATATTTCAAAAACTTTCAGATCGTAAGTAAAATAAGGTACAGTCACCAACTAAAATGCTGTTACATCCAAATTTTACTCTCAACACAAATTTAAAAAAATTAAAAATATATATTTTACATAAACCTACATGGACGCTTATAAAACGTCAGAAGCTAGGTGCACAGTTCCAATTGTTAGTTGAATTGGTCGTCGAAGAAGAGCCTGCAAGAAACTCAGCCCATATTTTTTATTTATTACATTTTAATTTTCTTACCTCCCTCAAGGAGTGTAACAAAAGGTACTGTCTTTTCGGCTGCGCCTCGATCTCTCCCAAAATGAACGGTAGGAATTCGGGTAAATTGCCCACAGCTACGGAACCGAGTGCGTAGCTAGCAGCAGACTTGACCTCCTCAGATGACGGCGTGAACGAGTTTAGGAGCACCTCCTTCAAGTTCGGTATGGAGCTTAAATCTCTGCAAGAAATAGTTTTAAACTTTATTCATACCTCATTATTTTAAAGGGTCTTTCAAATAGGGCGGGTCGATGTTGACAATTTGTGGCTGCCATGTTGTTTTGGCGGCATCTGTCAAATGCGTTGTTATTTCTTCAGTTACTGATGCCAAAACACCATGGCAAGTTGCACGATTGACCAGCATGTCCAAATGATAAAACTTTATTATCAAAATGAGTGTTCGTTACTGCAAACGTTGCGCAATTTACGTCGAACTCGGCTTTTCGCAGACTTCAACTTTGCGAATTTTGCGCCGGGACTTGGGCCTACACCCGTGCAAGATCCAACTGACCCAGGAGCTCAAAGTGAATGACCATAGACAAAGCCGTTTGTTCGCTGACTGGGCTACAGAACGTTTGGAAGAGGACCCCGATTATGGCCGAAAAATCATCTCTAGCGACGAGGCGCATTTTTGGATGAATGGTTTTGTTAATAAGCAAAATTGCCGTATATGGGACGACCACAACCCACATGAGGTTCACCAGGTGGTAATGTATCCACAAAAAGTTACTGTTTGGTGCGGATTTTGGTCCGGCGGCGTCATTGGTCCGTACTTCTTCGAAAACAATGATGGCGAGGCCATTACTGTCAACGGCGAGCGCCACAGATCAATGATTAACAATTTCTGTTTGCCTGAATTGAACGATATGGACGTGGACAACATGTGGTTCCAACAAGACGGCGCTACGTGCCACACAGTGAGCGACACAATGGACATTCTGCATGAACGGTTCGAGGGTAGGGTTATCTCTCGCAGAGGTGACGTGAACTGGCCACCAAGATCGTGCGATTTGGCCCCGCTAGACTTTTTCTTGTGGGGTTTTCTCCAGTCACAGGTCTATGCCAATAATCCGCAATCAACCGATGCCCTGAAAGTCAACATAACGCAGGCCATCGCTCAGATTCAGCCGGATGTATGCAGTAGTGTGAGAAAATTGGACCTCTCGGATCCGTGCCACCGTTCGAAGCCGCGGTGGACATTTAATCAATGTCATATTTCATAAATAATGGCATAAATGGGCCTTTCAAATAAAAAAATAATTTCTTTAATATCTCACATACAGCTTGTTTTATTTAATTTCAACATCGACCCGTCCTTGTTGAAAGACCCTTTAGTTGTCACTTTAACGCAATTGATTATTTTTAAGCAGATATTGCAGTGCAATATAGGGAACATATTTTTTACAAGTAGTCATGCCTGTTTATTAGACTTACACCCGTAAATTCTTTACTTTACTTGTGCTTCTTTACTTTTCCGTTAAGTAAGCAAAAGAAAAACACCTCCAAATTGCAACTTTTCTACCAGAGCTAGCTCTATAATTTTGTATACTCACAGATGTCTTCCGATCTCAGCGAGTGCCAGTAAAGCGAACATATGATGCGCGTCAGACGTCGGCTGCGCAGCGTCGCGAAGGAATCCGCGCACTACTTCCAATGCATCCGACCCGCCTTCTACTACTACCGCCGCCACGCACTTGGCTAGAGAGTGGAAGGCCTGTAAAAACGAATACGGTTTAGAAACTAATAACAGGGCAATGACTTATTTATTTATTCATATTTAGTAAATAATCCTATCACTCTGTCTTCTCACAGAACCGCAAACATTCCAACAGTATTGTCTTCCAAACAAGTCTGATGATGAGTTCACGACTCACGTCTTCTTTCACGTTAAACCTGACAATTTTTTTGAATCGCACTGGCTATGTAACAAAGTATGTTAATTTACTCCCTTGTTGTTTGACTTTAGCCTCATTTTCTGAACAAATTTCAACAAATTCGGTTTTATTGGATTGGTCTAGAACCAGAGTATCCTAAGATACACGTCAGATAGTCACTCAGAGGGTAATGATTGTGCTTGAATGACATTGACAGGAGGGCGCTGATGGTAAACATTTGTGAAATGGTATTGAAAAAATAAGATGACGTTGTTAATCCCGATTTGTCTTTCAACTTTAAATACCTGCTTGATATGGTGTGCAGAGGCGTTGTGGTCGTGCAGGCGATGTACCGGCGCGACCAGCAACGCCAGCAGTTCGCGACGTGAGCAGCCCGCTACGTCGGCAGCTACCAACGCGCTCAGTACTCCAAGCATCGCTTTCAGGGCGCCGCCTATAAAACACATTGGTTTTACCTTTTTATGACCATGATAAATATAAAAATATATTTATGTGCTCAAACATATGTACACATACAAGAATAAAATGCATGCACGGCAACAAAAATAAATATAGGTTCAGACATGTTTTGCTTTCTATGTCGCGCAAATATTATGATTGGTAATAATTAATTTCAATTTCATTCGTTAATTTTACGTCAATTCAGCAAACAATAATTAAAAAAAAACAGTAATACAAAATCGATGTCAAAATAAAAGATTCTGCCAGAAATTCGTTTATAGTATGGTATGCTTTGTTAGTTAGAAATTAGTTGTTTTTTTTTTCAATTGTACATTATTAAGCTGTCTTCAACTTTTGAGTAACTTATTATAAATAGTGAGAGCCATGCAGAAAACACTTTTGCGCATAAGTGCAGTCCTACTCCTATGCAGACAGAGCTGACTTTGATCACGCCTGCTTCTGGAAAATGTATCTGCCATTCGCGAAAATAAGTTATTATATTTTCTAACAGACATTACTGTTTCTAGAATATAAAGGGATGCCTATGTCAATATGTTATACCATATGAAATGGGGCTTACAAGTATCGGTGGTTTTCCACTTAAACATGGTTCTGGGGCATCTCGTTTGTGCTTTAAATGCAACTTCTTTATTAGTCGAATTACCTCAAAAGATAACACCGTATCTGAGAACAGCATAGGTATTCAAAACAATTCGTCAAAATGACTATTTTCGGCTACTTGATTTGCCTGGTGGCCGACAGAAGACAGCTGTCGTCTATTTGGTTTAAACTGTCAACATTTTCAAGTTTCGGATTTCTGAACAGCGTTTAGAGGTTTCCTTCGAAAACATCGATTGATGTTCGATTCGGCACGGTCGCGTATCGAATGGTTGTGAATAGATAATGTAGATTCAGTTAGCCCGTAGTAAGCAGTTAGTAACTCATCTATGTTAACAGTTCATAACAGAATGTACAAGGCGTATGCACTACTGCTTATCTTTTTAGTCTGGGCCTCTACGTGCGTCTTCCAGTTTAAATTCCGATCTATTGCTTACAATAAAATTGGCACAGTTTAATACAATTAAGTTTCTAGGATTTAGTTGTATTAACTGTGTCAATTTTTATGACATTTTATGTTACATATAAAGATTGGAAAGAGTCGATGTGCGCTGGCTAAAATGCATAATTACAATCTTATTTAAATTATTATTGTCTAACCAATCTATAGTTTCTTTTAATATATTATTTAATCTTCTTTATAAAAATCTCTTTGATTACAAGGTATCTTTATTGTACTGTCATCTGTGAATAGTGTCATAGGATGTTTGTTTGCCATTGGAAAGTCATTAACGTAAAGTATAAAAAGCGGTGGTCCTAGTATACTTCCTTGTGGAACCATTATTAAACATTCTGTTTAGTCTTGATATTTTTCGAGGTTTAAGCTGTCGAACTTGAATACGCAGATTGCTTGCTAGAGTATGTTAAGGGCGGCAGGGGTGGTGTGGGCAGTCTATTGTCACTTTGACATTCAAAAAGTGTGTATAATTTTGATTTGAATGAATAGTTTTTTGAAAACCGGAGTTAACCTAGCTTTCAATGTGGAAGGCTTGACAACTCTACACTCTCGACAGCTCTATCGTTATTCGGAGACTTGTGTAAGTGCACCTTGCAGCAGCGGCGACTTGGCCAGCGCGAGTATGTTGGGCGTGAGCGCGTGGCGCGCCTCGGCCGTGAGCGCGGCGGGGCAGCGGCTGCAGGCGCCGCGCACCAGCGTCAGCGCCGTCTGCGCGCAGTGCAGGTCCGCCTCGCACACCAGCGCCGGCACCTCCAGCAGGACCTGCGATACCACACAAGTAAAGCCATGCTGCATGGCCGGTTCCGCGGAAATCCGTCACTGTCAAACTACACGGCATGAGGCTTATCGACCTTTTGTTCATTTTCAATAAGGGCCCTTTAATAACATTGCTCTTGCAGTACTTGTTTTCATCGAGTTACTGATCAATCGCGGGAACCGCGAGCGCCTCGTGTAGTTTGAACGAACGATTATGTCGGCTGAAACCTAACGCTACATGAACCGCAGTAGAACACCACGCAGATGTAGTTTAATCTTCATATTTCTGAGACTGCTTCTTATTAGATACCAAGCTTATGAATAGCAGAACAGTGGTTCTTTTTTCGAGCTGGTCTCGAAATGCCAGTGGCAGTGCAGCAATTACAGACTTGAGATTTCCGTAATCTATTATTGTGATACAGTTGAACATACCTTACTTAAAAGCTCTATGCTTATGGAGTTGCTGTAGTTTTGTACTAGAGTATCCAAAAGGACTAGAGTGGACAATTTCAGGGCTCTTTGATTTTTCCTCAGGAAAGATCCAAGGATCGGCACGGCATCCGACTGAAATAAACGACGATGTTAATATTCATGTTCAAATAAATCTATTACATTTTGCAATAAATCTGTTATGTTTTATGGAAATGTACAAAATAATATCTTACCAAAATAGGTGTCAGATCAATTCTGAGTGGAGATGAGGCGACCTTAGTAAGAGCTTTCACTGTAGTCAAACGAGTAATTTCATTGCGCAGTCTTTCTAAGAAGATTGGCAGACAGACAGGAAGCTCGTGCTGCAAAAGAAAGTTGTTTAATTTTACACTAGCGACCTGCCAGTGCTTCGCACGGTTTTTTACGACTTGATAAAACATCGAGATGTTTTTATTATATGCAAGTTAATATTATACCAAACTTTTCGGAATATATTCTCAAAATGATGGTGAAAACCGCATCAAAATCCATTGCATAGTTTAGAAGAAAAACGCGGTCACACAGACATGAAAAGCGACTTTAATTCATAATATGTATAGATTAAAATTGCATAGTCCGCAAAATGAAAAAATCCTATAGTCTGTCGACCCGCAAGCAACATACTTTCAAGACATACGATATACTATCGGCAAAACTTAA
Source organism: Atethmia centrago (assembly GCA_905333075.3). Lineage (NCBI taxonomy): Eukaryota > Metazoa > Arthropoda > Insecta > Lepidoptera > Noctuidae > Atethmia > Atethmia centrago. Next base: position 23,454,244 of record HG995367.1, read on the forward strand.
GCATGCTCAGTTAAGAAAACATTTCTGCGGCAAGCGCAGTTAGTGATATATCACACCCCTTCCTGCAGGCTTAGCATGACGCTTTGTATTTCTTCGAAGAATAGGCATGGCTCTTTCTATACAAAGCGACATTTCGTTTCTCCATTTTTGAAATCTCATCGTAAAAATACTTCTAAAATCTGTCATCTTGTCTTTCGTTTCTAACGATCTTTGTCTAGGTCCTTGTTTATGTAGAAGCATTTCTACGGTGGGATGTCAAAAAAGGAGAAACGAAATGTCACTTTGTATAGAAAGAGCCGTGTCTAGTCTTAGGAGAAATAGAAAGCTTCATGCTAAGCCTGCAGATTGCGTCCAATTAGAAACAATATGCATTTGTGTAAATATAGGGCGTGTAACAAAAAATAACAACAGACATAATATATAACGTATATTATGATACAAGTATGCTATGTTGGTCACTACACTCGAGACGGTATTATTCGCGCGAGCCACAGGCGAGCGCGATAAGGGAGCCGAGTGTGTAATGATCAATGCACACGCGTTTCATACGACGGTATTCAACTAAAGTGGAAAAACAGACATGTATTGTTATTAGTTTCGTAGGCCGCTAGGTATTTCTCTCTAGATTTTGGTGGCAACAGGCTGTCACTCGCGTTTCGTGCCTCGATTAGTATTTGCGGCAGGGTCAAATCTACGTATTGCTCTTCGAACACGTTAGCGAGTATTTATGGAAAATCGCGAGCTGGTTTTGTTTATAGTCGGTGGAGGGACAGGCGTATAAATAGCCGTGTATCCTTGCGGGTTATAAACCGTCTACAATCAAAAAAATGTAAGGGGCAATAACTTGCCACACCAGTCGGGTTAAGTCAGTTTATTGTGTAAGTGATGAGTGTGACTAACAACTTTTTTCGTTGTGAAAGATGAACTAAATAATTTTATGGACAATCAGCGTTTTCGGTGTTAGTAGTATGTCTAACCCAGGAGATAGCCCCTTCAGCAAATTGGTACGACGAAGTTTCCCACCGACACCATCGCCTGCCGATCAAAACCAGACAAGAGAATCAAAGCCGCCAGCAACCACGGAGGACGAATTACCGACTGAAGTCGTCTCTACGTCAGAGATTCAGAGATGGCTTGGGTCCATCGAGCAAAATTTGCTCGATTGTGGCGGAGGGAAAAATGAATTTTGACCAAAAACTGCGTGTCAACAATCTGTCAAAAAGTCAACCCTGGGACGTCTCAGATGGCCGTGCTGTACCAATCCCTGAAGCAGTCCATCCAGGCTCACACAACCATCCAGCACCTTCAAGTGCAGCAGAATTTTGCGGAATCCCAGATAGGAGAAGAAAAGATTTGGTTTGTGCTAAATCTCAGACTAAACATGCTTTTGCTAATCGAATTTATTTATTTTTAGGACCCTACTTGTATAACCAGTTTAACAGAGTGCTAAAGATTTATAGTTTAAGTTATAATAGGTGTAATTTACTAGTGCAAGAATATTTGGCAAAACTTAATTATGCAGACACGGAAAAACTACTAGAAGTTTTAAATAGAATTTCTATATACCTACTCTAATATAAGTCTCTACCTTTACCTAATTAATAATAGTCTCCACTTTATCTACTTTAATATTATTCGTTACTTTATTTAAACATAATCCGTCTCATTATAAAACGAGTTCTAACTTTAGTCCAAGTCCAAACCTTGGAGCCAATTATTGTATTATAATCTTTATTCCGACAAGCTTAAAGTTCTTTATACAAAACCGACAACTTAGACTCGGCTATAACTTCAGTTATTGTAATTATAGCTTTAATTCTATCGGAATAAAGTTCGAAATTCAAAAATGGATCGATGGTTTAAACCTGAGTCTAAAGATAACCCTAGTTTTGTAATAGGGCCGAATATGTCATACATGATCTAGTTTTAAAATAATATACCTACCCGAATGTTTACTCTTTAAGTCATTTAAAATATTATATCTTCTTTTTAATTTAGCTACTACATACTACTTATTAGCTATTTACATTTATTGTTGTCTTCTTTTTAAATGTGTGATGTAAATTGATGGCCTGAAACACAGGTTTTCATAAACCTAAATCAGGCAGGTCTATATTACATTTAGAATACAATTTTCCTCGGTTGTATACAATGTAAATCATAATTTTACCTCATAACTGAATAAATTTTATTTATTATTATTAAGTAGTCACAACCAAGGGCGTCGCCAAGGGGGAACAGGGAGGGGCAGCTGCTCCCCCACCCCCCCGGAAATAGTAAATGTACCCAAATGCAAAGAAATCAACCAAAGCACCCGCTGACTTGAATTCGTCCAATTTTATAATTTACCGAACATAAAAAATTAAATAAAATTTGGAAGCAATTGTGTATAAATCTAACCGTTGTTGATGTCCTAAAAGGGGTAAACACCTTTCTGGAAACGGGAAAAACGTTGAAAATTAAGATCGCTCTACCATGCACAACGTGTACAATTCATACTTTTCCCATCCTCTTTATATCAACTTGCCCTCCCCTGGGTCATCCGGCTGGCGACGCCCTTGGTCACAACCTCTTATGGTCAACTATGAGACCACATTCCCAAAAAAACACGGCTTTGTTTCTTCCGCGCTAGCGATGCGCGCGTAGGTGTAAACAAAGGGACTGGCAAAACCGCTAAACAGCCCATATAAAAAATATAATAAACACAAAATAATGTTTTTAATACACAAATTAAGGTTAATATGTAGTGAAAAGCTATATAATTTGGTGAAATGATGATAATTTTGATTATTTATTTATCATAATTATGTAACCTAAAATAATTTATTAATTCACAAAAATATTCATTGATTTTAGACATTGTTGGGTATCGTTGGATAGGCCATTCAACATTCACCATTTTTCGATTCAGAGATCCATATGAGGAATATTAAGGTTTAAAGTGCAAATTTTTGCTAGGCAAATGCCCCCCGTAATAGTATATAAAACGAAATTAAAAGGAAAACTATCACAGCTAAGTAGGCTTTACAAATTAACGAGTAATAGTCGACCAATTTAAATTTGCAGTTGGAGAATTGACCGTGACGTATATCGATGTATGGGAGAACATGTTTTTCAACTACAATGTTATGTTTGGTTTTGAGATAAATTCATCCCAACTACGGAGCCCTTCACCGCGTGTGGTCCGACACGCACTTGACCGGTTTTTTATAGTATTGTTCCCATGTTTAAACATATTTAAATGTAGTTGCTTGTAGTAGTTTAAATGTAGTACTTTCCAATAGCACAGCAAGAGTAACAAGTCCCTCTCACGCCGATAAAACACAAAAATGTCAATATAAACATTTAATACCTTTACGCGATGCCGGGCAACGCGCCTAGCGCGTTCGCTGCGATTTGTCTGGCGGCATCGCATAAGACATCGTGAAAATTAGGGAGGCAGTGAGTGTTAATAAATAACTAAATTTATAGACCCGACAGAGTATAGCCATGTGTCGGAGAAAGGTAAATATTAAAATGAATAGAATAGACATAATTAGTTGTTTGATATTCCTTATTCCAAATTATTATATTTTTGTGGAAAGTTGATACTAATTTAATATAGCAATACCAATAATACATTTTCTAAACCAATCAGAAGATACTCGTATGAGTACGAAATTACTTCTTGTCAACAACAATAATTCATAAAGAGCTCTCGCTGGCCGTACCCATATTGTTTATTGTTTATTATCCCATTGGTCAAAACGCTTGCATCGGGCGATCGAGTCTTGAGCCGTGCTATACGATTATCGCCTTAGAGGTGAGCATGCCGAAGTTTGGCCGATAGTACAGTTAAACCAGAAAAGGTATGCGCTTCGGTAATCTTCGTGTTTCTGAATTAGCACGAATATGGCGTTTTGTGCACCTATGATTGTGCGTTTGTATGAAGTTTTCTCTCTTCAGGGTTACCTCAATTATTGTTTTTTGGAAATGCATAGAATTTTAAACTTATAATTTTGTAATCATGGTAAATAATGGTAATACAAAATAGGCAATTACTTCTGTGGTTGTAAAAGCTCTATATTAGACCGCATCATCACGCGATCGTATTCCCGAAGTGCATTCTTTATTTGGGAAATCTGTACATTTTTAAGGTAACACGTAATTAAATTATTGAATACATCAACGACATACTTGCAAATAATCACCAAAATGACACAGCAGCTGCCCGCAGGCGGCGATAGCTCGCTCTTTGACCTCTTGGTCCATGTCCGTGGCGCGCAGGCGCACCAGCGTAACCTCGTACATTGCTGGAATGAACTGCTGCAGCTCTTCAGGTGGAGGCTCCACGCTCAGGGAGTCTGCGCCTCCGACCGAGACCAGGTCTGAATGAGAGGAGGACCTCGTGAGTATTTATTTATTTAGTATCTCCAAAAAAAGATATCTACACAATATATGACACATAAATCATTTATGTTTTGATAGTTTGTGTTGCTGTATTCCTTGCAACTGCTTCAGAAATATACATTCTCCAAGTTTCCAATCGTCCTAAACAGGTATCAGGATTTTTGCAAAAGCCCAGTCTGTATTATTATTATTATTATTACGAAAATTACTCGTATTATTATGAAAATCTTTCTTAGTTTCAAATTAACGTTTTTTTTACAATTATCCGGCGACAAATGCATAAATATGAAATATTCTCTATTCATCATTGCAAGAGACAGATTTTACAGAACGTTTTTTTTCCGCTAGATCCTAGTTGTTGCAAAACCTTTCTCGCAGTTATGCAGGCGGCCAAGCTGATCTCACCGCTCGCGCTGATCTGAGGTCACCGCCGCTTACCACAAAAAAACCCAATACTTAGGCCCACTTGCGCTACAAATCATTAAACATGTTTATCGCTTAAGTAATTTAAAACATCGTTCTATTTTTATAAATCGTTTAAATATGACAGAGACAGAATGATGTTTAGTGGTAAATGCATTTAGTGATTGGTGGTGCAAGCAGGCCTTAATTCTTAACTTACCTAGTGGCCGCATAACCTTGACGAGCGTCTGCAGCACGCGCAGCGCCTCGGCCGTGACCTTGTAGAAGGGGTCGTGCACGCAGCCCAGCACGGCCGGCAGCAGCGCCGCCACGTGCGCGCGCATGCCGGCCGCGGGGTGGCCGCGCACCAGGCACACCACGAACACCAGGGTCTCGATCTTCATTGACGATGCTGTGCTCTTGTCACTGTTGGATGCCAATGATGGGCCAGGAAATTAAAAAAAAATACGCAAACATGGCAATGTCAAGATTTAAGGTGACCATCATCTTCATCATCCTATAAAGTTGGTCCGTTTTGAATGGAGTCGTTAGGGCAATTTTTTATTTTATATATCTCTCTCACTCGCACTCGTTAGGCGAAAAAGTAGCGATTGTTTTCTTATTGATGATTATGACCCAAAGACTCAGTTCAAAACTGTCCAATTATAGCAATTCACTGTTAAACATAGGCTTCACTCCCTTCTCAAAATCGCATGCCATTGAATTCGATCCTCGGCTGCTAGTAGCTTCGACAATAGTCGCTCCACGTAACCTGTTACGGGGTGGTCACATAATGTTCGGACCGAATTTCGGTCACGGTGGCAAATATCAAGAGAGATCATATTATAGCTAGGCTGGAGATATTATAGTGCACTCTCTCTTCCTTTAATCTCATAGTCCGATGCCGATGGGACAACAATCTGACAAACACAAGGAGAGATTAGGCGCAGAACTAACGGCGCCACGTGCTTTGAACGAGGTAACGTATCATACAACCAACTTCCTAATTCCGGGTTGCTGCTATGAAGTTCCTAATGGGAATACCTAATACCAATAATACCACTGCCCGACCTGGGAATCGAACCCAGGACCCCAGTCGACGTTCAGCAGTCGCGCTTGAGACCATGAGACCAACGGGGCAGTCAATAGTACTTCGTAATGTAAAGTAAAATTAATGGAAGATGACCATGTCAGTATGTCTGGAGTTCTGCGAGAAGAGTGTATGATTTTTTTGTCTGAATTTATCTTTAGCTGATGTAATAGGGTATTTTACTATATACGAGAAAAAATCTATAAATATATTATTGAGATAGTTTAGGCAAAAAGGAGTCGCAAAATGTTAGTTTTAGTTCATAAAATAACAAAATAAATTTTAAAATTCAATTCAACGTTTTCAGTTTTTGTAATCTGTTAAAAAACACCATGAAATAGTACTGCCCTCAATAGCATAGTTACAGTAAGTCGGATTTTTGTCAAAAATGAGTTAGATATACAGCCGTGATCACGATAACTAGATCTACGTTTTTATCTTACCCATTTATTTGAATCGCTTTTTAAACCAAATTTGACAATTCAAAATTTGCAGTAAGTCGAGCATTTTTTTTACATCACTAAGCATGATTACAGTAGGTACACTTACTGCAGAAGTTCTTATTCAGAGTCTCTATTTTATTATCACTACAGCCTGATAAAATAAAATTTATAAACCATATATTATAAATGGTTACTTAACATAAATACAGTAAAAAACACACTTACTGTGTTTAAGCTAAGTGTTACCTATCAGAGAGCCTCTAGGAGATACTAAGTATAACTAAGATAATGAATTTATTTTGTCTTTCAATTACTCAGTATTGGTTTCTAAATAATAAATAGATAGGTGCTGAGGTACTCTTTTATTTAAGGTATCAACCATCATGATCTGATTACAAACAAAGGATTTATAGTAGATTTTTTCACCAAAACTTTTACTGCGTTTTTCTCGAAACCGTCTAGAGCGTACTTACTGCAACTATGCTATTGACGGCAGAGTAACCGCCATGTTATTACGTCATACGGCTGTGTAAACTAAAACGTGTCAACTGTCAACTGATAGTTAGTTAATAGATCAGCGCATTTGTTTACATAGCCAAGTGACGTCATGACGACAGAGCAACATGGCATCCCCTGCGTCCAGCGTTTTCGTCAAAATACGCGCGAAATTTGAAAATGTAAAATTTAAATGCATTTTTATGGCACTTATCGATTGAATAAAAATTTTGTGATTTTTTTGGGGCATATTAGCACTATAGAATTTAATTAAAACACTTTTCAAAAATGGGTGTAAGACCCTACAGACAGATTGCCGTTTTATGTTAAAATAAAATAAGGCCACAACGTGATTTTTTTGCCTGACATGGGGTCGTGTTCGAACATAGTAGACTCACGTGAGCGCCGGAGTGAGCGCGCGGATGACCCGGGCGGCGTGCTCGGCCAGGCAGCCGGGCGCGGCCGCCAGCAGCTCGCGCAGCAGCGCCAGCGCGCAGCCGCGCGCGCGCACGCTGCGGCCGCGGATCACGCGCAGCGCGCCGCGGACTACGCCCGAAACCTGACATTCAATAAGTTCATGCATAAGATGTAGTTTTATTATGTACTAGCTGCAGTTCGCGTCTTCGCGGGCGTGGCTTTTTTAAAATAAAAGTAGCCTAAGTTACTTCTTATAACATCAGCTATATGCCAGTGAAAGTCACGTCAAAATCGGTCCAGCCGTTTCGGAGATTAGCCGGAACAAACAAACAGACAGAGGGACGGACAAACAAAAATGTTAAAAACTGTTTTTTTGTTATAAGTACCGGTTATACCGTCATATGTATTTAGTAAGAAGCTGTTATTTTGAAATCACAAACTGACACTTCAATTTTATGTATTTGTAAAGATAATTACAATTATTAACTTAATTGTTTCAGTTTGATGAAACTGTCATCAAACTGAAACAATTAAGTTAATAATTGTTTACCTTTTAATAAGAATGTTGTGCATGCAATTGAGGTATTTACAATGTTGAAGAATCGCAATCATCTATTTGTACTATGCTTGTAAATATTTTGTACCTTGCATAATAAATAATAAGATAAGTAACATGAATTACTATAATTTTCATTCTTCGTGACAGGGCCAAAAGGAGAACAACTGGACTCTCTGTCCACTGTCAACTGTCCTGTCATATTATGGAATACAATAAATGATTGAGTATTGAAGGAAAAGGAGGACTTTGCGATGCAGAAGGTTGATAATTAACGAGTAAATTTCGTGACCAGCTCTTACGGAGCTGGTACGCTTCCGGTTGTATTGTGAGTAATTGCATGCGGAATAAAATAACCACAGAAAAGACAGCTTACTCTTTGTAACAACAGTGCTTGCGGTGAGTTATCGGTGGGCACGATAGCCATCTGTAAAGACGGTGGTGGACGGGTGGCCCTCAGCAACGCGGTGTACGCGCTCAGAATATCACACTTCACGTTCTCTTCGCGTTCTAAACAAACAAAGAAACATGCCTGTTTGTAAATTTTTATCACACAACACTCACCTTCCACTACATGCACACACACCCTCATACACCCTGATTCTGTGTTGTGACGTATTTGCAGTGGTAGAACAACACCATTCATTCATTGTTGTAACAGTAATTAGTTAGTCCCTGTGCTGGACGTTATCCTTCCCGTCATTTGTCACATCCTCAATTTTTCTGCATCAAATGGTGTCTTTCCATGCTCATGGAAAGATGCTCAAATAATTCATTTACCTAAAAAGTCGAATCCCACATCCTTTGCCGAATACCGTCCAATATCCGTTTTACCATTCCTATCCAAAGTCCTTGAACGTTTAATTCACAATCAAATAAGCACTTTCCTCTCTAAAAATAATCTCCTCAATCCCTTCCAGTCTGGCTTCCGTCCTGGTCATAGCACAACTACAGCGCTTCTGAACATTACGGATGATATAAGTTCTGCCATGGAAAGCGGTAATCTAACGGTCTTAGCTTTGCTAGATTTCAGTAATGCTTTTATTACTGTTGATTTTGATGTTTTGCTTGGCATCCTATGCTCCCTTAACATATCTCCATCGGTAATTGACTGGTTTCGTACTTACTTGTTCGGTCGCCGGCAAACGTATTTGCATTGGAGAGGCCTTGTCTTCCTGGAGTAATACTTCTGCCGGTGTACCTCAGGGTGGCGTTCTATCCCCTTTACTTTTCGCAATTTTTATTAATTCTATCTCTGACGAACTAATTTCTTTCTACAATCTTTACGCAGATGATTTACAAATTTACTAGCGAGCTCCTTTGGGAAATCTGTCCGAGGCTATCTTTACGATTAATCGTGACTTGGCCCGTATATGCGAATGGAGCAAGAGATATGGACATGGACTTATGGTCAACCACATTAAGACGCAGGTTGTGGTGGTGGGCAGTTCTAGGATGATCTCAAGGATCGACTGGACGACTCTTCCCCAAGTTTCTTTTGACAACTCAGTTGTTCCCTTCAGTGAGAAAGTTAAAAACTTAGGAATATTGCTTGATAAGAACTTCTCTTGGACTGCCCAGCTACAGGAAGTTAGCCGCAAGCTATATGCATCCGCTGCAGCTTTGAAGAGATTGCGTAATTTTCTACAGACTGCCACCAAGATAGCGCTTGCACAAACGCTTCTTCTACCCATCCTTGACTATGCTGATACCAGCTATCTTGACCTTACCCAAGACCAACTTGATAAACTTGAGCGGCTTCAAAATTTTTGTATAAGGTTCATATTCGGTTTGCGCAAATTTGACCATGTTTCCGAATTTCGTGTGAAGCTCAAGTGGTTACCAATTCGCCTTCGCCGGAATGCTCATATTCTTTCCCTTTTGTATAATGTCCTCTTTTCCCCTTCCACCCCTCTCTATCTCAAGGAACGTTTCCAGTTTCTTGGTGACACCCACACAAAATTTTTAAGGTCATCAGATAACTTGAAGCTTAAAATTAAAATGCCTAAGCATTCCACAACGTTCGTCGACAAATCCTTTACTGTCCAGGCCACTCGTTTGTGGAATGCTTTGCCAGTTCAAATAAAACGCGCGCAATCGTTACTCGCATTTAAAAGACTCGTAAAGGAACATTACTTGTCGCTGTGAGCTTGTTCTCGTAACTGTAATTATCTATAGTCTTCATTTATTTTCGTATATATCAATTTTAGTATATTGTATTTATTTATTTTTTACACCAACGACAGCCCCACTTTATGTCTAGGCAAATCACTGTCCATCCTATGGTTGCCTGGAATCGAGATCGCAGAAAGCGATAAGGCCGCCCATTGTATATTTTGTAGTGTTTGATTTATTTTTTGTCATGTATTTTTGTGGTGTACAATAAAGTATATATAAATAAATAAATAGTGTACAAGAATTTTGTGGCCGTTCACTGTTTCTCAAAATACAGGTTATAACCTAGTTTGAGAGGCAGGGTTTTAAAAATTTTAGTACATATCTTACAACAAACCTAATGAACTGTAAACTCTCTACCCTAGAGATTGTTGATGTAACTATCTGTATTTTGTGATGAATAAACTCTATTATTATTATTTATTATTATTGTGTTGTGTTCTTTTGACTATAGCATTAGGAGGAAGTGAACTATACCTTTGAATCTAGCAATCAAAGCTGGAGATACAGTTTGGTACATTTCACCGAGAAGTTCGTGACGTGTCGCAATAACTGATTCTAAGCACTTGGCCGCAGCACGCCTCACCTGAGAACAAAATACAAGGAGATGAATTTTACGTATTCTTTTTAAAACTCTTTTGTCGTACCTCGGTTTACTATGGCTGATATTACCTCCTCATTAATAAATGCGGACCAAAGTTAAGCCCGGATTATCTTCGATTTAGCCATACATTTTTCGAGATTTAAGTTTGGCATATCTTAACTACAGGTTTATTAAATAAGGGAGTTACAGGTTACAGTCTTATGACTGTAATACCATACCTTCCAGGACATGTCATCATCATCAGAATACTCTTCAGAATCGGACTCTGGTTCGGCGTCAGGTGTGAAGGACTCGTCTTCCATCTCCTCGTCCTCACCGCCGCCTTCTTCCTCCTCATCTTCGTAGTTATAATTAGGATCGTAAGTAATCATTTTTAGGCAAAGGTCGATTATCTGTAGAAAGAAACAACTTTGTTAAAGCTATAAAAATCGCGATAAACTTAACTTTACTTTTGTCACAGTCTGGTAAAAAAACAGCTAAGAAATTAGAACTGGAATTTTACACACAGGAAGCTTAGTAAAACATGTGTTTCATATCTCTAACATGACAGGCAAAGGTCAAGACTAAGTCATGCTGTTTATCACAGAACACAATGTTTTGTGCCATACAAATAATGCTCTTATCAAAACAAGTCCTTACTGTAGGGATATGGGGCTGCACTTCCTTGGGGCACTTAAGTACAAAAGCTTCGAGCGCCTGCAGGCAATGCTCGCGGAGCTCTTCATCTGCATCAGTTGAGTATTCTAGGACCTGAGGCGCAACACGCCACAGCTGCTCGCCAAATCTATGACCAGCTTGGCGACTGAAAGATGACAGTATTATTGAACTGTTAGTCCTGAATCTTTTTCGTGCTAAATATTTGAATTCAGAATCTCAGATAATTATCAAGTTTTGGGAACACAAACTCAATGTCATACATGACAATATCCACATTCAATTGCAATTATTTGTAATAAACATCTTGTTATAAATAATTTAATCAAAAATCAACTTAAACTACATAGAGCTAAAGTAGATAGTAGATAAGTGGTAATGCAATAAAAAAAATTTTAGATTGTTTATACAAGTACATATAAAATATTCAAGAGAAATCATGTTTAGTCTTACCAAATTGATGCAATGCACTGTATATGAGTGCGGCTGACACTGGATGATGTGGAAGAACTTAGCCCCTCCAACAGGTGATCAATAAGTTTGTTGTACAGAGATGCATTGCAAGACATGACCAGGTGTGACAATGCAACTATGGTGCGTTTACGGACAGCCTGTATAAATGACGATGTTGTTAGAGTGAGACTATGGAGGTTCACATTTTAGTAACAATATCAATAAAATCTAATGTTTATTATACAGAATGTATCTAGAATGTGCTTTGGTTTGTTATATATATGTATAAATGTCAAAAGTTTAACACAAAGAATAACATAAATAATAATTATTAAAATTATGTATATTATCATTTGCTTATCTTAGAATTGAAAACATTGTGATTTTTTTACACTGCTTGTGATCATAATTTGAATCACATATTTTTTTACATATTTTACTCAATTCATACCTGACGTGGTGAAGCGAGTTGAGGCAGTAGTGAATTGAGCAACATGGGGTGGAAGGTTATGAGCAAGCCGCCGAATCTGCTCAACAGATCAGCCAGTATGTCCAGGGCTTCAAGTTGTACTGAGACATCTTCTTGCTGAAACATGAAAATATTGTCATAACATATTTTACCAATAGAGTTTATCTTTCCTGATTGAAAATTATTCATGAATACTAAAAACATTACCCTCCTTGTGGGACAGTGAGGTAGAAACCAAGGATAGTATTGAAGGTAAGTCATCAATGGTATAAAAATGAAAATAAGATTTGTACTAGTAATGGTAAAAACTTGCTGTTCCCTCATCTACATATATTCAAACAATTAAGCATGAACTGTAAACCATTTATTCCGGTATGGATGGTAGAATCCATTTATTATATATATACCTTAATCTCTAGTTTAAGGCCTTATTTTATAAATATTTATGTAAATCAATTAGTTCAATAAACAATATCAATATCAATAAACATTTTCTTTTTCAAAGTTTATTCATATGTTTGGATAGGTTTATGCCCACATTTTATGACTTTGAAAGCCTTTCCTGATGTTTTCGAGCTTGGCTGTTTTTATCTAATTTAGTATGATGGCTATGGACAATGACCTGCACCCTAATTGCATAACAGTTTGAATCACAGTCCAAGAGTTTTGAAGCATATTGCTAATCCATTGCTTCATAGGATAAAAAAAATTGTCTGCTCAACAACATAAATAATGCAATAGACATGGGTGAACTGTCAAAATGAAACCAATTGCAATCAATTGTAGTTTTGTGTTACACATTTGCCCCTCAGGAAACAAATCTGGAATTATTATTATCATCCAAATGAGTAAAGATGAACTACTTTGTTTACATCAATTGAAACATATTGTGATATTAATTGCCTGAGGATCACCACACTGTTGTATTGATTGCAATCATTTAACTTATTTCAAAATTTATTTAAAATATAAAAATTAAAAGATTTCTAGAAAAAATTGATGCTTTACTTATTATGAATAATGTTACCAATTACCTTCTCAATAGCACTGCTGAGTTTTCCAGTAATTTTCTTACATACATTTGCAGCCAAAGTATTGGAGCCTAATGGTAGTTCAGATATGACAGTCTTCAAGCCGATGCTGCTGATATCTCTCAGTTGTTCCGTGTCTGAGAGCATGTTTGCACACAGTGTGTCCACAATGCCTTCTACTTGATACTCCTTTACTTTGTTCACAAGGGGGCCGAGACTGCAAATTATTCATACAATTGTTACTTATCATGATCACTAAAGAACATCAGTGAATGTTGCAGTTCACATACCATTTCACAGCTAAATTTTGCACTTCACCGTTTTTATCTTCAAGGAGACGGAGGAGCATCTTTACGACTTTTCTCTCAGAGTCATCGTCAAGCTTTATACTGTCTTTTTGTAATTCAGTCATCAAATCATTAGTAGCCATGAACCTGAAGTCTTTGTCATTGGACGTCATCTGGAGACATTTTGGACAATAACATTATTCATACGCAATTAGGGAACCATTCTACACAGTGTTATTATGAGAACGCCGGCTTACCTTCTCCAGAAGATTTGCAATTTGATAGGATACACTAGCCATTTTGTAATGTGTTCAGTCTCTGAAATCACAACAGAAAACTACAAAAGCCAAATAAAGATAAAGTTAACAATTTATCATGAGTAATTGGTGAAGAAAAAACATTTGAACGATTATTCGGGAAATAAAAGCGACGAATCGAAAACTTGCTTCGTGGTGCTTCGCTAAAATTGTATAGACAAAATAGGACAAATTTAGGACTTGTCAAAATATAATCGATTTAACAAAATATGGAAATACACAAATCGAATGCATTGGAGTTCAATACTACAATTTATTTAGTTCTTTGATTTTAGTTCATACTAATAATTACTTTATTTTTATTTTTATAAATAAAAAAACCAGCAAGTTGAAAATGAATTTTGGAACAAACAAATCGTCTAAAAGCGCTGCAGGGGTCCTTAGACAATCAATCTGGCATCAGTTCAACCTATGATTTAGATTCACATCTTTGTTAGATAGATGGCGAGGTCAGAATCTCGGTGTGTTTGTGCACTGTACTCGTGGCCCTACAGCCTTCCTGGAGGAGGGTAGTGGGGTCATTGGGATTGGTGAGAACATGCCTCGGACGGTGAACTGGCCTAAGTACTACACTCCAAGTATTTATCTAGTTTTCATTTAATTTGTGATGGACACAAAGTAAACATACAATGGCGGTTTGTAGTCGAACAACTGTGCTGCCACCTATGACGAGTTTTCGGTTTTTAACCCCCATTCTGTTAATCTATGGTCAATCTGATTGAGAAAAATCACAGTGGATGGACTAATCTGAAATGGACAAGAACGAGGGTAGCCGTCTGGCTAATCCCCTTTTTATTTTTTTTTTTGTTCCGGGGTGGAAAATCCTCATCCGGGGATCACGGGATCTAGTGCGACTTCCGCGATCCCCGGCTGGTGCCAGCTCGCCATTGCGGGCAACCTCATGTTGACGGGGGAAGTGAGGTATAAAACTCCCCCCGCGACGTCTAATAGGGGCTCGCGTGGAACACTACGCGCCGCCACCCTACTGTCCTGCTATGTGGGGGGCGACGGATGTCCCCGAGACCGTCGCCCCTGGACCCATTTAAGGGGGCTGGAAGAGGGCGTTGTCCGCCCTCCGCCGACGCCTGGTGTGCCTGCTGCGGGCAGGGTGAGAGGAACAGATCTCCCGCTCCCTTTCCGCAGCCTCCTTTTGCGACATGACTGTTTCGCAGAAGGATACAACTGCGTCCCAGGACTCCTCGCTGCCGACCATGGAGTCAACCACGGCTGGAAGCAACAGGTCACTGCCTACTCCTGAGATGACGGCGTGGCTCCTCCCAAGCGGCACACTCTGGCTAATCCCCTGGCACAACATCACCCACCAACCTAGAACATTCCTGGCAAATGCAGTTCACGATTGGCTATTTGGCATAAGTGTAAACTGGCATAATGTAGCTCGTCCTGTCTGTTTTTGCCATCTCTCAGATGATAGAGTGATGTTTTAGTCGAGTTACAAAAAAAGAAAAAAATAGAAAATGAAATGCTGCTTTGTTTTGACGTTTTGATTTTATTTTTTAGGTTATGTTAGTTCACAAGCAAGGATCAGCTGGATTAGATGTAATCGAATTAATCAAACCATTTACACACCATATAATTGTACTTGTAAAAAAGAGGAACCCTCACAAATGAGAAAATGGATAATCTGTTTGTAATTAACAGGTGTGTAAGTCTTAGAACTAGTATTTATTTGAGTCTAGACAGTTACACTTGCTGTATTGTAATCTGAAATATTCGCATTACTTTTACAGATATAGAGATATAAATGAAGATGTAGTCGTAGATGTGGCAGAACAAGAAGCCAAGCATTTGGAGAAGTTAAAGAAAAGAATTGCAGAAAGAAAATCAGCATATGCTACTAAGAAGACATCTGATGTGATAACCCTCAAACCCCAGAAAGCTGGTGGGGAACCTAATGAAGACCATGTGGAACTTAACAAAGAAGAAGTGGCTAAGACAGGTCAAGAGTTCAAAACTGACAGCAATATCAATACAATTCAAAAACAAGACAGGATAAAAGCAAAACCATCCCATGAATTCAAAGTGTTAGGAGTAAATGATTTTGAAAAGAAGGCGAAGGTAGGTTTTCACGATTTCATATATATCATGCACTAAATATAAGACAAAATTATTGTACTACAATCTACATAGAAGTAGTTCAATTTAAAATAAAAGTAAAACAATCATTCAAATAGTAACACATTAATAATAATAAAACCCTCATAAGAGGATCAACTGCCCATATTAGTAAATTGCTTATTATGTGTACTTGTTTAACTTTAATTAAATGTACTTTTGGTGTTCCAGGTATCAAGAGTACTGCCTTTCTGGCTATCACATCCATTTAACATATCAACAAGTTTGAAATCCTCATCATGCACTGTAGAAGATCAAGATTGGTTGCACAGTTCACTAAAGGCAACATTACTAAGTGAAGGAGTCACTAAATTGTTCCCAGTCCAAGAAAAAGTTGTACCTTTTATTTTAGATGAACACAAGTTAACTTATCCATTTTGGCCCCATGATATTTGTGTTTCTGCTCCTACTGGAAGTGGGAAAACACTGGCATTTGTCTTGCCAATAGTTCAGGTATAAACACATTCTAATGAGTTATTAATACAAGTTTCAATACCAATAAATTGTTGACCCTTTTTTGTGTTTATGCTCAAAATAACCTACTGTTTTTATATAAAATTTTTCACATTTTGATGTTAATGGTTTTTTTTGTAATATATTTTCAGATCCTGATGAATGAAATTGGATGCCAAATAAGAGCCTTGGTTGTTTTACCAGTCCAAGAATTGGCAGCACAAGTAGCCAAAGTTTTTAAGAAGTACTGTATGAAGACAAGATTAAAGGTTGCCTTATTAGGAGGGTCCACACCAATGCAACAGGAACAACAAAATGTTGTTAGATACAGTAAGTGTCAAATTCAATTTAGTTTGAAAACTGAAGATAATAAATACTGCTGAAATGGTTTTATAATTAACCAACTCCTGTAAAATATTAAATATTGAATGTTTAATTTCAGCTGAATCATCTGGGTGGGTAAGTGAAGTAGACATCATAGTATGCACAGCTGGACGTTTAGTAGAACATCTACAAAACACAGAAGGATTCTCCCTGAAATATTTGAAATTTTTAGTTATTGATGAAGCAGACAGAATCATGGATCACATACAAAATGACTGGCTTTATCATGTAGACAAACACATCAAGTTGGAGAATGAGCTAATGACTGGGCGACATTCTAATCTAACATGGTCCAGTCTTGTTGAACAAAAGCCTCCACCACACAAATTGCTCTTCTCAGCTACCTTGTCTCAGGACCCTGAAAAGTTAGATCAGTGGGGACTATTTCAACCAAAATTGTTTTCTGCTGCTAAGTCAAACAATTATGAGAATGAAGACCAAATCAGGTTGTATGCTACACCAGAGGAATTAACAGAACAGTATGTTACATGTGATGCTGAGCACAAACCACTCCTCTTGTATCATTTCTTAGCTGATCAAAAATGGGACAAAGTGTTGTGCTTCACAAATGCAGCTGAAGCTGCACATAGATTGGCTGTCCTCCTCAACACCTGGGGAAGTGGAAAAATCAAGGTAGCTGAACTATCCTCAGCTTTAGACAAATCAACAAGAGAAAGTGTGTTAAAAAAATTCACACAATCAGAAATTAATGTGTAAGTATTAGCAGTGATTCATATCAGAAACTAAATTATGCAGATGCTAACTACAAAATAACATTTTATGACATGTTTGTTTGCAGCTTAATTGGAACAGATGCTTTAGCAAGAGGTATTGATATCTCGGACTGCAATTACGTCATATCTTACGACCCCCCAAGAAACATCAAAACATATATTCATAGAGTGGGCCGCACAGGACGAGCAGGGCGTATTGGTCACGCTGTAACTATCCTGTTACAGAATCAAGTGAACCAATTCAAGGTATATTAATACAGTACTCTCTAAATGTATACCTCCATACTCTGGTAACATAAAATGTGCTGCTTGATGTATGAGAATGCTATAAAACATGGTGATTTTTTTTACAGGAAATAATACAGGGTGGTGGAAAAGCTGAGCTTCCTCAGATAAAAATCGAAACTGATGTTCTTGATCGTCTAACAAACAGCTACCAACAAGCAATGAGCGAAACTAAAAGGCAAATTCATGCCGAGATTGATACAAAAGTAAAGAAATCTTTGGAGATTAAAAGAAGATTAAAATCAAAACCACAAAAGCGAAAGCTTAATACGTGATCATATTCATTATAATAAAACATAGATATTTGTGAGACAGTAAAAATATCAAAGTATCACACAAAGTTCTTTAACTGTATATTATATATAATTCTTTGGGATGTCTGTATGTCACTGAACTCCTAAACGGTTGGATGGATTGTGTTTGAGTGGGTCCCTGGATGGTTTAGATTCACGACTGAACCCGGTAGGTGGTGCGATCAACTTTTAGGAAAAAGGATGTCTGCCTGGTAAATATTTTCATCATAAGAATGTATTAGAAAATGATCAGAAGCGAAACTCTCTCCGCCGCTTTGTAAATGTCTACAGTCCAAACTGTATGAAACATTCTCTGAATCTGGAGCGAGCGTAACTCTTGTATTTCCGTGTGTTCCAAAGGCAAATACATGTTTCGCTTATTTACATTATTCATCATCAATGAGCATTACCGATTCCCCTGTAGCATCCGCAGTCTTTTTAGAGATCTGTAGTAAACCCTTATAATTTCGCCATGTCCGTCTGTGTCTGTCTGTCCCCACTGTAGCTCAGAGAAGCTTAGTCCTAGAAACCTGTAATTTGGCATAGGTATACATATTAATCACGCCGACAAAGTGCTAGATCAAAATCTTGAAAAAAAATATCTCCACATTATGGGGTATCATTGGATAGGCAGTTCAAAAATATTGCGGGTCTGTGAACACCACTTTACGATTCAAGGATTCACTTCCGTAATATTAAGTATTAAAGTACTAATTTTAATTTTTGTTAGCACCCTGCCAGCTAAATGGTTGTTTATGGAGATGTAAAAATTCAAGGCAGTACTTATAATGAAATTAAAAGGATAACTATCATAGCTAAGTGGACCTTACAAGTTAACGAGTTACAGTCGACCAACTTAAATTTGCTGTTGGAGAATTGACCGTGGCATATATCGATGTATGGGAGAAGTATGAGAGAAATGTTGAGTTTGTTTTTGGGATAAATTCATCCCAACTACGGAACCCTTCATTGTGCGTGGTCCGACACGCACTTCGCCGGCTTTACTTATATTAATCTACAACACCAAGCAAGTCAGGTGGCAGGATCCGTTTTCCAAACTTAGAGGCCTATGCAGAATGCAGGCAGACATAGGATACGTTCCGAATTGCGCGATATCGATGTCTCGTGAATAGTCATACATGCGCCATCTTGCGATAACGCCTGCTATCAAAAATGACAGTTGTGCTGTTTTGTTTTGAGTCGCATCATAACTATATACATACGTGGCATTTTCGAAATTGTGCTTCTGGCTATAGTCGCCACCTAACCAAAGAAGGTAACATTAGTCTGGTTTTCACATCTTTACTGCCACTCCGAGCTACAATAAGCGCAACCCGTCCTACTCATAGCTAAAGATCTGTTAACATTAGCATGTCGGTGACGCGAACCCATAAGATCTCCCCTACCAAAAATCGCTCAACGCGCCTAGAAGTTTTCACTTCAAAAAGCCTGTTATAAAATAAAGAATCTGTTATTCAAGTGTTAGCGAAACAAACACCGGAATTTGGGAACACCGCTCGTACATAGGGTTCGTGATTCCAAAACGTACACAGCTATAAAACGAGTTTAAGCTTTTCTTCATAACTCAAATCAAATCAAGTCATTTATTCAAACTAGGCTGAGAATCAGCACTTTTCGAACGTCATAATTATAAATATTATTTAATACTGAAAGAGAACTTACTTTGTCGAGTTATATAATTATGACGTTCGAAAAGTATTATTATATAGTAGAATAATAATTATATATTTAAAGAAATCCATGTTAACTAACAAAACTTGTCTCGTCCTTTCAGCTAACTACTACTACTAACATTAACAACTATGTACCACAAAGTGCAAAGTTCAACGGCTCATCTTGCTGTGCTCAGCTGCCGTCACTACATGACGCTGGCAGAATAGTCGACATAGGCTCAGTTACCAAAAAAAAAGATGGTCAAAAAAACCAAAACCTCAAAGTGGGGTGCTAATATTTTCAGGCACGCTTCGCTCGCTCTTACTACATTTCCTTGATTCTTGAGTTGTCCTTCATAAGTCAACGAAGCAACTAATTCCTAGTTCTTTTGGAATTATTAAAAGAAAATATAACGGAGCCTTCTGCACCCAAGCAAATAGTCACTGGTGCGTGCATATACATATTCGAATTATGTTTAATAATTTAGTTTTAATAACACAAAGCACAAACGTATTTTAATAAACATAAACATACTTAAATAAGTATAATTTTTATTTAATTCCAGGTTGCCTACCTACTAAGTATTTTCCCAATGTACATAATATTGTTCTGTAGCATTTCCGACTTTATTTCCAATATTGTACTAACTACGTAATGCTAAATAATTATTTGCTACAGATCAGTAACCAGTGTACATTTTGTAAAGTACTTAGTAGGCATATACGAACACCATTTCCTATAAATATCTTTAAACAGTATATTGAGGTATATAGGTAGGTATGTATGTACCTATACTTACAGAATAATATAGGAGGACGATACCAGATGGCGCTTCAAATGACATTTAGAAAGTTGCAGAAAAATAAATGGAGTGGGTTCTCTATTCCCAATCTATTACTATACTCTATGGTCGACTTATACAGGAAAACCCAAGCAACTATGTGGATGTAGAATGCGAAGCAAGGTGGAAAATTAAGCACAATCTCCGTTATATTTTCTTTTAATAATTCCAAAAGAACTAGGAATTAGTTGCTTCGTTGACTTATGAAGGACAACTCAAGAATCAAGGAAATGTAGTAAGAGCGAGCGAAGCGTGCCTGAAAATATTAGCACCCCACTTTGAGGTTTTGGTTTTTTTGACCATCTTTTTTTTTGGTAACTGAGCCTATGTCGACTATTCTGCCAGCGTCATGTAGTGACGGCAGCTGAGCACAGCAAGATGAGCCGTTGAACTTTGCACTTTGTGGTACATAGTTGTTAATGTTAGTAGTAGAAAATGTTTCTAGTAGTTAGCTGAAAGGACGAGAAGTTTTGTTAGTTAACATGGATTTCTTTAAATATATAATTATTATTCTACTATACAATAATACTTTTCGAACGTCATAATTATATAACTCGACAAAGTAAGTTCTCTTTCAGTATTAAATAATATTTATAATTATGACGTTCGAAAAGTGCTGATTCTCAGCCTAGTTTGAATAAATGACTTGATTTGATTTGAGTTATGAAGAAAGGCTCGTTTTATAGCTGTGTACGTTTTGGAATCACGAACCCTATGTACGAGCGGTGTTCCCAAATTCCGGTGTTTGTTTCGCTAACACTTGAATATCAGATTCTTTATTTTATAACAGGCTTTTTGAAGTGAAAACTTCTAGGCGCGTTGAGCGATTTTTGGTAGGGGAGATCTTATGGGTTCGCGTCACCGACATGCTAATGTTAACAGATCTTTAGCTATGAGTAGGACGGGTTGCGCTTATTGTAGCTCGGAGTGGCAGTAAACATGTGAAAACCAGACTAATGTTACCTAATAATTTGAATTTACAAATGAAATTTTTATAAGTACTACTAATAATTTATTTAAAAAAAAAACACTGTTATTTCCTAGTTGTAAGTTTACACTTCTATCGGCAGTCCCCATAGCTGAACATTTTTTTATATATATTCTCATCGGGGTCACCGTGGCTAAAGTACAGCTATAAGTTAGTAAGACGAATAAATAATTCAAGCTCTCGACAGCTTGAATGATTTAGGGAGGGGGGGGGGGGGGGCATGCTAGCTTTGCAAAACTACGGAAATATTCGCAATAATTCGGAAATATTCAAAAGAATACTTACTACCGCAGCAAGAATGCAGAGTAAAATAAATACCTACCTGTTGTAAGAATTAAGTAGTTAGGTAATCTACGTTTTATTACTTATTAAATGATTCACAGTAGTTACCAATGTATGCGTAGGTAGCTTGAGGAGAATCGCCGAATATCAAATTACGCCGTACTGTGCCCCGACTAGGCCATGGTACGGAGTGAGAGGGCATGGGCAGCCATCACCTCCCTCTGTGAATCAGTAATGCTCGTAAAGGAGGAGGTAAGACGGTTGAGGGAAAGGCAAATTTCGCGCCCTCTCGCCCCTAGCCGCCGCAGGAGACGCCCTGGGCGTCGGGAATCCCGGGCAGATTTCCGGCCACCGTAGGCGCTGGCTTGCGGATGGTGAGCAATGGATATCTCGCCGTCCGCCGTTCGTAAATGTGGGGATGGAGTTGGCATCTGACATCAGGAATTCCTCAAATTATGTCTCGACAAGCACTGGTGCTGGGTCAGTTGGTGTCCACTCCTGTTCAATGGCCATCTTAAAGGAGTCTACACACCAAACCCGCCGACCCGCCGACACAGCCCGGCGGCTAGGTGTCGGCGACTTTGCTTCAAGAATCATGTCGGCGACTCGTACCCGCGCGTGCAAGTCGGCGGCATGGCCGGCGACTTGCGTACGCGCACGCTCAGTTGCCCGCCGACACTCCAGCTTGGTCTAACCCAACACTGTCGTTTTCTCTTCAGGGACCCAGCTAAAATTATTCCACATGCTGCTATTATTAGATCAGCATCAGTATCCATGTTTATTGTAGGCTGCAATATTCGAGAAAAACAACACGTCACGTTCGTACACACTGCAATCACTAACTAAAAAAGTTGTACTGATTTCTTGCCGCCGACTAACTCACCGACACAGCCCCATGACACATGTTGGCGGGTTGGCGGGTTTGGGTCGCCGACACCAAGCCGCCGGGCTGTGTCGGCGGGTCGGCGGGTTTGGTGTGTAGACTCCTTTAACACAGACAACGAAGAAATCGAGCGACTAATTCTTGGCCTCAAGCTTAATAGCGCTATGGGATGGGATGGTATCCCGGCTGCTGTGATATTTGGTGCCAAAAACATTCTTGTCCCAGTCATCTGTCACGCTTTTAACCTTGCCCTTTCGTCTGGAATATTTTCAAATGCTTTTAAGAAAGCCGTTGTGCACCCTATTCATAAGAGTGGTGCCTGAGGCAGTGTACACAACTACAGACCCATATCGGTTTTATCTATCCTATCTAAACCCCTAGAAATAATAATAAATAAACGCTTGTTTGACTACCTCAACTCATAAAATATTCTGGCTGATAACCAATTTGGGTTTAGATCTGGCAGAAAGACGGAAGATGCAATACTAGAATTACTGGGTACAGTAGCCCAAAATACTACTAATAAAGATAAGACCATAGCTATCTTCCTTGATCTCTCCAAAGCTTTTGACACTGTATCTATTCTAAGCCCCGCGCGATACCGATTCGTAATCAAACAATAGAAAATCAATTGTGTCTCATTAGCTGTCCTTGACCAATTAATTACTAAAATGGAAAGGGTTGGCATAAGAGACTTACCGCTGGATATTTTCAAGAGTTACCTTAGTGGTCGTTCTCAAGTAGTAAAAATTGAAAACCATTCCAGCAAAGAAGCATTTCTCTCCTACGGTGTTCCTCAAGCTCTGCGGCTGTGGGCAAAGCCATCGGCGGTGGAGTACGCTCCGCTCTTGCCGGGAAGAGGGCTGCGACTACCTCCTCCAGCAGCTCAGGCTGGAGACTCTCTTGAGTGGAGGCGCTGCGGCTCGAAGTTTCCCTCGAACCGCACGATAAGGGCGCCCCCACGGATCTGCGTCGAGAGTCTCCAACATCTCCTCCCTGGCTCGCGTTCTCGATTCGCCAATGGCCAGCCACAGGGCCTGCTTCGCCGCGCGGTACACCTCATACAGCGCGGCTTCTTCGTCAGGGACCCGATGACGTCTCCTCCGGTATCGGGTGTACTGGCGTCTGACCGCTACGCAGTCGACACGTAATTGTGCGATCTCGGCAGACCACCAGTACACCTGGCGCCTTGCTGGGTGGTTGCTGACGCGGGGCATGCACGCGTCGCAGATTTGCGTCATCGCACCGCGGAACCACAGCGCCTCCTCTTCGACGTCGACGAGTCCGTTCGTCGCCGACTCCCGAATCCAGGCCTGGATGATAGCGGCCTCCTCGAGAAGTTCCCTGTCGATGCGCTTACGCGCCCAGCGCGGACCATCCCTTCGCGGGGCCGATGGACTACGGCCGCCGGTGGTCTGGGCGGAGACGTCGAATCGGATGTATCGGTGATCCGACAAAGTCTCCACCTCCACGGCGACATGCCAGTCGTGGACACGGCTCGCGACAGCAGGACTAGCGAACGAGACGTCCACTACAGACCCACCCCGCTGCCGCACGCACGTGTAGACCGAGCCCCGATTGAGGATGGTCAAGCCTGTCGTGACTGCCCATTCCTCCAGCGCCTCACCCTTAGCATCGGTCACCGGAGATCCCCACGCCGCAGACTTGGCGTTGAGATCCCCGAGCAACAGCACCGGGTGAGGGTGGAGTCGGCCTACGACGGCACCCAACTCGACAAGGAAGTTCTCGAAGTCGGCGAGGCTCTTGTTGGGCGAGAAATACGCCCCAACCGTGCCAATGCCATCCGCGAAGGCGGCCACCCAGCCGTGTCCTCGGGACGGGTTGACGAGAGCCCCGCCAATGATAGCCACTAAACCGTCCAGGTCTCCCACCCAGTTGTCCCTGAGGGGGACAAAATATGGCTCGGCGACCACAGCCACGTCAATCGACCACTCTGCCATGCTCTGGAGTAAGAGATCCTGAGTCCTGGCAGCGTGGTTGATATTGCCCTGGAGGAAATGGTAGAGCACCATTATGCGCAATCCATTCCCTCCAGACCATTCCTAGGCCGGGAGTCGGCCGTAGGGTAGCCAGGCTGAGGGGGGGGGGGGGGGTAAAGAGCCCCCGGCAGCCTTGGCACCCCTTCTCTTCTTTTGGGCGGGCACTCCACAGGCCCTTCCGCCCGCTCTGTGCTCAGCGGACCTCCCTGCAGCTGTACAGAGGCTGCAGTTTGGCGCCGCGGAGCACTGGGCCGCTTTGTGGCCGGGCTGACCGCAGCGATAACACTGCTCGCTGCGGTCTATTTCGGCAGTGCACCGTGCCCTGACATGCCCAATGTCCAGGCACCGGTAACACCGCAAGTCCCTGGGTTGCAGCAACTTGACCCTCACTGCAACCCAGTCCACCAACAGACCCCCACCACGGGCAATCTTGTTTGCCGCCGCCACCGGGCACCGCACCCAAATCACGCCGAGCGCGGAAGCGTCGGCGCGGATTTCGCCCGTCCGCACGTCCTCAGGTGGACATCCACCGGCTCTGGCGACGGCCGCCACAACCTCAGCCGGGGTCGCTAAGTCGTCCAGTCTGTCGACACGCAGCTCAGCGGTCTTCATCGGCCTGGACACTCGAACGTCTTCCGGGTTGAAGACCTCCCTCAGCTTGGCGGCCAGAATGTCCGCTTTCTCGCCACTAGAGGCACCCGACACCTCGAGCAGCCGCGCCCCCGTGATCGCCGGTCTCACTTTGAAGCCGGATGGTGTGCCAAGGTCGCGGAACGGAATTTTGGCCTTTGCCTCCGTCAGGACCGACTGGTAGGAGACGCCCCTTGCGACGGCTCCAGGCTGCAGTGTGATTACCACAGCCACAGAGCGTGGGGCTCTCGTCCTAGGCGGCCCCTTCGTTGCCGGTGCCGGTGCTCTTACAGGTGCCGGCGGCGCCACCTTCTTCTTTTTTTTTTTCCCCACTTGACGACCGTCGTCCAAGTCTCCGAGGTGGGCCCAGGTGCGGTCGCCAGGGGAGGAGCAGCCGCCGTCCGGGAAGTGGGCGCGGACTTAGCCTCCGCAGGCTTTCTAGCCCCCACCACGGGCTTTTTGGCCCCTTTCCCGGACTGGCTTGACTCAGCCGTCGCGGCCATTGGCCCCGATTTTTTAGGTCCCTCCTTCCTCCGCTTGTCCGCAGCGAGCGGTGGGCGGACGATTTCGGCGGGGAGCCTTAGCTCCATGGCCTCTAACCGAGCCCCCACCATCTGCCCGCACTGGATCATGCAGATGCGGACTATCTTCTCAACCTCCGCATCCGCAAGTGCAGGAGCCGACGATGGGGCCGGCAATGGAGCCGACGACGGGACCGGAGTGGGGCTAGTGACAGCGGGAGCTGCTTTCTGAGCGGCAAACTCCCGCTTGAGGTCCTCCAGCTCGGACCGGAGACGGCTATTCTCCTCCCATAACTTCGCCGTCTCCTCCGTGCTCGTGCGACTAAGGAGGACATGCACTGCCTCCCTAATGTCGTCAGCCGCCTCCTTCAGGGCACGCGTGAATGTGCCCTTCAGGTTGCCCGATTTGGTGGCAACCTTCAGGTCGACATCCACGCCGTCCAAAACTTGGCGACCGAGCGCCACCGCCGATGGCATCTCCCCGGCAGTCATCCGGGCTGAGCGCCGCTCCCGCGCCTGACGAGCCAGCTCGCTGATTTCGTCAGCCGCTACCGCCTTGCGTTGCGCACGCTTAGCGGCATTCGCCTCCGCCTTATTAGACCCCAGCAAGATGCCCTCGCTGGGGTCCACGATTGCGGGACTGGGGTCGCTCCCCAGGCTCTCGACGCCCTCCACTGGAGCCGGCGTATCGGGTCGCGAAACCGACGAGAATCGACCCCGCACGTCGCGCTCCGGCAAGCGAGCAGGAGCTCCACTCGCCACCGCACGATCTCGTCCGCGTCTCCCAGTTGGCACTTTAGCGGCCGGCAGGCTCTCCTCACTAGAAGAGCCTGACAGCCCCGCGCGCTTCATCTTCCGTGAGCTTTTCCTCCAGAATCGCCTACCCACCTCCTCTTCAGTTTGCAAGCGCTTTGAGCCTAAGCTCGCCACGCTCGTCAAACTCATCCTTCCGGACGCGGTGTCAGAATCTGACACCGCACCCATGTGCTCGATCACAATGATCGGCACCTTCTCCGCCTGTCTTTTTTCAATGTTTGTTTTGTTTTTTTTAGTTTCCATAAAGTACCCACGAGTAGATATAGGAGTTGACGTCCACCGGACAGAGCCTAGATGCCCGGTAAGCCTACATACTGCAGAGGGCGGCAGGTATCTGCAGGTGAAACGCTAACGACTGGACTCCCTCCAGCCATTCATCCTCTCGCCACGCTTCAAAACTTAGGATTGGGTCCCTACTTAAACCTAACCTAATTATATATACATAATATACAATACCTAGCCTAACCTATTCTAACCTAACCTACCCTGTGGGCCCCTCTTCCACGGACCGTTCGTCCGCATCCCTACACTGCGCCCACTCGGCCTCCCTCTGTAAGCAGAGGGGGGAGTGGACGAGCGTCGATCGGCCTCGAAAGGCCCAAGAGCCATAGGCTCTCCCCCCCGCAGAAATCCGCCGCAGTCAATACCCTCTCCAACATGGATAGGCTATTGGCCGCGCCCAGGGTGCACCAGCCCGACGACTGCTCTTTCCCCCGAACGTATTCGAAAGGAACGAGCAGCTGTCAGGCACACGAGGTTTTCTGCACGCACCCCAAAAACTAAATATACCTGTCCCAACTAACATTCCATCCCTACTAACATACTGACCCCAAAGAGCTTTGGGGAAGCAAAGCTCTTTGGGGCTTTGATGTTTTTTATCCGCGTTAATGACCTCAAATTATGATGATTTTTTGTGGTTGGTAATCATTTATGTACATATTTAATATAACTAACAATATTTTTATCTGTTTGTTTCAGTGTAATACTCGTCAACAAGGTTCACAGTAAATTCAATAATTAACAATAATAAATGGATTTAGGTTTTTTTTTTAATTTTTTTTCTTCCTTCGCACATTGACATTGGCAGAATTGTCGACATTTGCAGCATGCCCATAGAGAAAATAGAATAGAATAGAATAGAACTTTGTCATCATAGTGCTGTCAAACTAAAATAGTTCAAGTTGTGTCACTTTAGTCTATTTCAGAATGGGAAATCATCGATTAACAGGAATAAACTAAATTTTGGAGATTTTTAGTCTAGTTTAGAGGCATGTGTGACAAGAGAATCCGCACCATTGACTAACTAAAATTGTTAAAAAAATATGTGGATTGGTATGATTAAAAATTTACATTTGTAGTTTTCTTTTCTTTAAGAGAGTTGAGGGCCGACTATCTCTAAAATGCCCGAGTCGGTTTCAGGTCCCAGTCCGGGCCTTATCCACACCATCGCACCGGCCGCCACCACTATGGTGCTTTATCGCAACATAAACGCGTAGCCTACGCAACTAAGGCTGCTTTTACTCGTAAAAAAAAGTAATGTGCGTAGGCTCTAAATTTTGATAATAACCATAGAGTAACATAATAACGTTTTAGGCGATTGCTGTGTGGAGTTTAAAAAAAAATACTGTCATCGCTTGAATATTTTGACATAAGTTTGACGTAAATCTACGTTGGGTACAAAATTTTAAAACTTCAAATCAACAACGAACTCCAAAAGATAATAAAAATCGTCGCTCATTTACGTGACTTCTTGTCGCCACAAAGTCAGGGGCAATTTAAATAATCATGACAATAACAGTATCTCAACTTAAAAAGTTAAATACTTGTAATGTTTATAACATCGAAGCTAAGCTACTTTATCCAAGATTGATCCTTTTTGAAAATAACATATGTGTAAGAGTAGTGAATTTTCTAGGAAACAATGAAGAAACCGAAGAACCAAGTGGATACCATAAATTTGAACAAGAAATTGCGGATAAAATATTGCTGGACCGCTTTGTGTGGCTTGTTTTCAAGTCTGGTGATATTACAGCAATAGACGTGGTAAAAGGCATACAAATCAAAGTTACGAATGATACTAATACTAGCTTGAAAATCTGTCAAATTGGAAGAATTGAGAATCGTTTGTATTTCATCAGTGAAAGCGGCGATACCTTTGTAATACCATTACCCACTTCAGAGTTAGTACAACAGTTGGGTGAAAGTACAACTGAACTTTCTGTTCCATTTAAGAAGGCCCATGTATCCCATTCGAGTATTAAGACAAAGTTTGATTCAATATGTGGCCTGAATGTTTACATTGAAGAAGGCTCTGTGATGGTCAAATGTCCAATAACTGGCGTATTGGAAGTAATTTCAACTGGAACAAAATTAAATCATATAGTCTCATGGAGAGACCAGGCAATTTTTGCAAATGAAACTAATATGTGGATTGTGGACTTGAAAGAATCTCAAGTTGTTTATGATTTTGAGAAAATAGAAGCAAATTATTACCCTGTGATGGCCCACAATGATTTATTTTACTATATTTTATGGAGCAAGGAGGAGGTAAGCTTTTTAATAAAAATAAATAATTACACTATTTTCCATGTTGAAGTTCATATTCCAACTTGATAGTATTTATTATTGTAGTATATTTATTTACATAACCAAATTACAAGATGATTATTAACATTAACTAAATTAAATTAAAACTAAGTTAAACTTAAAAAAGGCCCTCGGGGCATTGTACCGAGGATGCTGGCAGCATTTCCTTGCTGAATCGCAATGCTGATGCGTTGCGCGAGAAAGCCGCCAGCTTTTCGGTCACCAGTTACATCAACTAGACGTTTCGCGATTTCCACAAATAACTTATGCACACTGGGACCCCACGGACCGAGGGTCTCGACACCAAAAGGCACAAAGTTGTACAAAAAAAAAGTATTTATTTATAAATAATATATAAAGTATGTTTCAATCTTTATGGTGGCTTTGAAGTGTGCTACTTGTTGCGCAGTACCATACCCCTCACTGCTGCTGACACAGGAACTTGTTACTGCCCAGAGACTCTCGTCATGTTCCTAGCTGCCATAAAGTTTGAATCGGACTGTACCTAAGATTGGTTTTGTGTACTGGTACACTAATTGAAAATGAGCTGTAAATTTTTAAATAGTCTATTAATTCATTGTTTCCGGCATTACAGGTGCAGATTCATTGTGCTGGATTTGCGCAAACTATAAATCATGCTGGGAGTGCTGACCATTCAGTCAATTTTAATCAAACACTTACATCTCAAGATACTCTAAAGGCGCAACTCAAGACCTTGATAGACTCCATAACAACTGCTACAAAACCAGGGAGTCTATTACCACAGTTACAGCCTCTATTTGAGGCTATTGATGATTTTATATTTCTCATTGAAATGACACAGCAATTATGCCAACAAAATATCACATATAAATCATTGTTATACCCTCTTCAAAAGAGAATATTTGCAACAAATGATAATGATCTGATAAATTTGGTAAGTGACTTATCAATCAAAATAGATTTGATTGAATACATTCATTTCACAGGCAATAATTCTTATGAGAATGTCAATATCTTTGATCAAAACTTTAAAGAACTTTGTATAACATTTATATCTAAATATGATTTTGATATTGCTTCTATTTGTTGGTTGAAATATTCTCAGTTGAGGTTGTCTGTAACTTCTGATGATGTTGTAAATATTCTAAATGCTATACACAATAGTACCAAATTAGTTGCTATAATTATTTGGTTAAAGAACTTTATTCCATCACTCTTAGAACAAAATCCATTTTACATTGACCTATTTGTTAGATGGGCTAGTGAAAGGGTCTTTATGTTAGAACAGTCTGCATTTTGGCCAAAGATAGGGATGAAATTTGTTGAAGAAGTAACAGTTATCCTGGAAACATCTCTAAAATCAATTTCATTAAGACCTATATCAATGGACGACCTTGATATTCTTAAAACAAGAATAACATATATAATGGAATTGAAGGATAAATATAGAATCAATATGTTACTGAATGAGTTGAGCTCCCAGAGTCCTAATGAAGTAGCTTTGATAATGTTACGCCGCTGTTACACTGAAGATCTGAAAACATTTTTACAAAATTATTTGCCATCATATGCTATGCAGCATTTGTTTGATTTAGATGATATTCTAAGTTCTTACATTGAGAGTGAAGCAGCAAGCAGTGGCGGTGGAATTGATGGTACACGCCTACAAATTTTACTAGAATCTTTTCATTTATACAACAATAAACTTGAATGTTTACTACAAGTTTTAAAAGTATTAGATGTCCCATGGAACTCAACTGTACTGGAATTAGCAGTAACAACTGTTGCCAACACTATGAAAACCTTTACAGTATCTGATTCAGAAAAAATACTTTCCCAAGAGATACAAAAAGAAATAAATTACGCAAATGTAAAAGTGGTGCTGAAGAAATATAATTTTCCAATGACATGTACTGATTACATGTTAGTACTTCATAAAATTGTGAGTGTTCCAATAATAGAGTTGGATGATTTGAAAGCAATAACAGCTGTCATGCCTGTTTATTCAAACTATGGCAATGCCCTATACATTGAGAGATGCCTTCATGATTGTGAAACTAGAACAGCATTAAATTACTTCAACAATTTATCATCAAAAGAAAAAAAGTTGTTACTTAAAGCTGTAGTGGCTAAGTATGATCAAATAATTTTTGGAACCACCAATAATTTGACTATTGAAAGAAACTACATAGATTTCATAAAGGGAACACAATTCATAAATGAAATTGAAATCAAAAATATTGAAACACTGTATAATTTCAAAAACTCTTATAGTTTATTACTCAATATGAATGATATTTATAAAGAAAAAGCTTGTGAAGATGCAGTTAACTCTTGGATATGCCAAGATGGAACCACTGCCAGCTCTGGTCGCGGTGGAAGTGTTATTCAACTAACACATGCATGTCAGTCCCAACACTCTGTACTTATGGCCTTGTTACGAAGCACTTCTACTTGCCATCAAGTGAGAAAACTTGTTGAATATCTCCTAAGAACATTTTCAACACAAGATTTATCAGTTGAAGACTTTATTGCAGTTTTATCTCAATTTCAATATGGAGAGAACTGTGATCTTTTGTTGAATTCTTACAATGTTCTTATTGAGCTAGCTGTTACTTGTAGCGAAGAATATCTACACAATTTAATTAAACAATTGTCCCTGTTGAACAATCTTATAAATGCCAGTATTATTGTGAAGAACTTATCAATAGCATGGAAATTCCATTATATATTTTTGCCCATTTCATCAAGTACTGCTATAAACGAATTAATTAATTACTACAAAACCATACAGTATCCAGATAGTGTTGATACAGAATTTCCCAATATTCACAGCAAATGCGATTTTACTTCCCTGCGGATGGTTTCTAACTGTTTAGCCATCTCTGAAGCCACTAAATCAACTTGGCAAGATGACATGTCTGAGATAGCAAAGAGGCTTCTAGCTAAAGTTGTTGCATATCAAGAGCTCGATGAAGTATTAATGACGAGTTTATTACTGGTCATGAAAACCTATGAGGAAGATAATTGTGTTCTTGAAGTGCTAAGAGGTCAGTATGAATTTTTACCACCTAACATAATCGGGTACCTTTCATTACCTCCTATCCGTCGCACATTCGTATTAGACAATGATTCAATATGTAAAGAAATTGGAAATTCTGTATCGTATCCTCCTCAATACATTCTCAAGTCTAAATTTAACATTAATTTGTCTGATGTTGCTTTACCTGATAACAGTGAAGAAACTTGGGATGTAAAAGTTGTACTGTTTTATGTTCTACTACAAAACCCTGATACTAGTTTCGACCGACTGGTAGAATTGTGTCGTGCATTAAACATTTCAACTAACGACGGCCTATCGCTTCAATTAATAGCTTTACTGTCGACTTGGGAATTAAAATATAAAATATTCACAGATGACTTGGGCCACCGGCAAATATTTCTAGAAAATGACGAAAAATATTTAAACAAATGTTTTCTTGTTTGGGATAGTATAGAAAACAAAGAATTTTTAAAAGACATACTCAATGATTTTTGGAAAAATGGCGAAGTTACTCTACATGGTCGTGCAGTATCTATAAATCCATATTACTATGAAGTGTTTCTGTGTATTTACCGCCTAATATTCGGCACGGCTATCGAGGTAAAGAATTCAAAGGAATACTTTCTACTGCACTTCCTAAAAGAATACAAACGTAAAAGTACTCCCAAACAGTACGAATACGAACTCTTCTCTGTGAAAGGAATGTTTCCTGAAATTGGTCATTTCAGGTTACCATTTCATCTCTTCATGCGAGAAGATATGTGGGCTAATTTAAAATCGGAAATAACGTTAGAAACGTACGAACGCTGGATACCCGCAGTTGCTTTGCTTGCTCTTGACTCAGATTCACAAACAGCAAGAGACATGGTTTGTAGTAACGCCGTGAAGCAAACCATGACTTCACGAAAGCGTAACGATGATCTAGATTCAGAAACTAAAAATGAACCTTGGCGTTTAACGAGTCAAGAAGAACCTCTATTACGTGCAGCGCATCGATGTGTAAGACACATTGCTAACATGGAATGGGCCGGAGCGTGCCTTTTCTACGTGCTACAAGGATGTGCACGGGGGGCGGATCAAGTGGCTGCTGCTCATCTGTGCTATCAATTTGCGCAACGTTGGGCTGCCCTGCAACCTGGAAATCGTGCTGTTCGACAAATGGAACGTCTACATGCAACTCTTTCGACACGACATGCATTATACAAAATTGATTGGGCATGCGAAGAGCTCGTTCGTCTTTCTACAGAACCAGCTCAACTCATCCGTAATTTATACTTACATCCAGATTTTGTCTCAAAAATGAGCCGTCATGATGTAAATCGAGCTGTTAATGAAATTGCTGATAAAAACTGCATAAATGTTAGTTCAATAAGAATTCAGATATTAGAAAACATACTCGACAAAGCTAACGGCGATAGCAAAACTGTCACCGTTTTAAATATAAAAGAGTTAATGACTGCAAAATATATTCTGAAAGCAACATGCCCTAAGATGGGGGCGATATACTTATCTCGGATTGCATTTGATGATGAGAGTGATAACAACAAGTCGAAAAAATTAAGAGCCCTACAATGTTTAATGAGTGTAGTAGACTCTGACACTGCCATCAAAGTAGCCAATCGTGAAAGAGATGCTCTGTGGATGTCTCTCTTAGAATTGTTAAGCGTTGTTAGCTTAGAGAGCATTGACATGCCGTGGGTTGCAGCTACATTTACGCATGACAAGCTTCGGGGCCTGGAACAATTACTTCAAGGTTCTGACGCAAACGCAGATGGACTAAGAACGGCCGCCGAACTTGCACGTAAATTCGGTTCTTCGCAAATTATACGCAGTCTTATTCCTCTTCTACTGCGTGCAGGTCTATTTGAAGAAATGATTCCATTACTGCTGAAATTAACGTCTCAACTAGACAGTGTAATATGCACTGCCTGGCGTGCCGTTATTTTGTCTCCATTTCAACGTGCGGACTACCCAATAACAGAGCGTCAAAGAACAAAATGTTTAAATGCAATCAATTTATTACCAATCTGTCCTATTATTAAAGATGAAGATTTGGTAGAAATATGGAAAAACTGCATAAGATGTAAAGTATTTGGATTAGGTTGCTTGATTTTACCATACATGACTTCTCAAACAAGGCAGTCATTAACTGAACTACAGAAAATTGACAGGAGAAATCTGATAGCTAGTTTGAAAAATTTACATGCTGATACTTACTTGGTATCTGGTGCAATGCATGTTATTGAGAGAATGGCATCAAGAACTTACAGATAGGTAGTCAGTTTATAAACAAATGGGTAATTGCTACCTGTCAAACTAATCAAGTTTTGTATGTGCTGTAATGCAACCCAATGTATATCACTAAACTATTCAAGTTGTACTAGGTTATGTATCATAGCAATTTTGGTGTATTCAGCAAATGTTACCCACATTTGCTCTTCTAAAGATAAGTCAATATGATGTGCTGTAGATGTAATACCACTACAGCATTCATGCATGATACACCTGGTGTTTACCTCTATGATAAGCAGCTCTTAAATAACACATTAAAGTTAATTATTTACTCACTGTTAGCTTTTAGTTTATGTCACATTTATTATCATTTAGTTAACAAGTTATTAATTGTACTGCATTGTTTGTATATATTTAAGGATCATAGCTGCCTATACCCATGGGAAAAAGGTGTGAGTTTATGTATAAACGGCATTATGTGATTTGGATTATAGAAATTGTTTCTAGATGAAGGTCATTTTTTCGGCTAATCTCCAATAATCTTCTGATCTTCAGGTAGGTACTGTATTTTTTTTTTTAATGTGTTTCATTTTACATTGAGTACTTGCATTTGTTGTTGTTATTTTTAGATACTACTATGTAGATTACCTTGATACCCCATAGTGCCTAGTTTCAGACAATTTTTAATAAAAAAAATACAAATTAATTTATTACTTTATTTACATACAGATTTATGTCTATAATAAGGATTAGAAGTAAATGCTAAAGATTTAATATATGACACGGCTGGACATACCATCTCAAACAGAGGAGCATATATTCCGTGTCTTAGGGCCAGCTGTTCCGGAGTTTCATCAGCATTATTTTTTTTATGGGCAATGTCTAAAGTATCATCTCTCAAAAATAAAATTAATAATGTTGACTTACAATGACTAATTTTTGCTGCCAGGTGCATCGGCGTTTGACCTGAAACAATGGACAATATTGTTAATTGTAGCTAAATCATAGACTGTTATAATAATATACTGATACTGGAGATGTTTAGATTTCTGATAAAGTTTTAGAACACTAATACATTTGGTCTTTTTCTCGTTTAAAAGTAAATTATTTACACTTAAACAATGTACTATTTTAGAGAGAGCATTATTTACTTCGTCAGTAACTGTCTGTTGTCGTTTAAGCTTAAATAAAAGTGATGTGTCATCTGCAAATAACATTATTTCATGACTGTTCTTAAAGCCGCGTTTCCACTAGGCAACATTTGGCGCGCAACACGTGACGCTCAACATGTACGGCAACGCTGCACAACAGCGCGCGACGTTGCCAGCTGGCGCGCAACATGACGCGCGGCTTGTTGTTTGTTTGAAGAGCATCGTTAGTTGAGCATCAATAGTTGTCGAGTGGAGACATGACGCGCAACAATGTCCTTAGTGTGGTGTAACGAACGAGATGTTGTCGACGACTGACGTAAAGTAGTTGATGCGTAGACAACGTTGTTCAACAAAAGTTCCGCGCTGACTTTCAACATGTTGGGCAACTTGTTGTGCAATATGTTGCGCGTCAATTGTTGCCTAGTGGAAACGCGGCTTTATAAGGCAAGGTAGGTCATTAATATATACGAAAAATAAAAAAGGGCCAAGAATTGAGCCTTGCGGAGCTCCCATAGTGACAATAGATCGCTTACCGTTAACGTCCACTCTTTGGATCCTATTATCCAAATAAGAAATAAGAAGATTCAAGGCAAGTGTTTCTAACACAATAGTGATGCAATTTCCTGACCAATGTATCATGAGAAACACAATTGAATGCCTTAGAGAAGTCATAAAAAATACCTAGGGCATCATGTGACTTCTCCCAGGCCTCAAAAATATGTGCAAGAATCTCAACACCAGCGTCGGTAGTCTAGCGACTTTTTGTGAAACCGAATTGTTTTGTTAACCTAATTATCTGACATGTCAATCAGCTGACATGGTAAATTAGGGTGACTATTGGCAGTTTGCTAATGTAGGGTGACTATTGGCATCCAAAATTCAGCAATCTGATCCCCAAAACAGTACTACATCCAGTAAATTAGATTATGCTTCCTCTAAATTAACACCATTACATTACATTCAATGGCTCTTTACAGCGTTAAAAGCTCAGAGCTTAATAATATAATTCTTGGTCTAAAGGACAAATCCGCCGTTGGTATTGACGGACCTTTATTATGAAATTAACTATACTTACTATCATCCCGGTGCTTGTCCACGTTTTTGTGCCTTTCATCAGATATCTTTAAAACCGTGATTGTCCACCTAATTTATAAATCGGGCGGCAGAAACAGTGTCGCTAATTATACACTCGGTACTTACGACCCTCACAAAAATCTTAGAAAAAGTTATTAACATTGGAATACCAAAATTATTTACAAAATTCAACATTCTAGCTAGAACCAATTTGGATTCAGAAGTGGTAAAACCAATGATGATGCTGTATTGGAACAAACGGATACTCTTATTAATAATATAGTATAAGAAAAACACTGAACAACTTTATAGATCTATGTAAAACTTGACACTGTCTCTGTCCCCACACTCCTTTCGAAGCTCGAAGATGTTGGTATACGCGGCAACACGGCACTGTCCAGCAGGTCGTGGGTAGCACGTAAAAATTGATAATCACTTAAGCAGAAAGGAGATGGTTACCTTTGGGGTACCACAGGGCAGCGTGCTCGGACCGAGCCTCTTCCTAATTTATGTGAATGAGCTATCGCTTCTCTCCTTAACTGCAAAATATTAACTTACGCAGACGATACGGCTCTAATCATTTATGGCCGCGATTGGAGTGAAACTTGTAAAAATGCCGAACTCATCCTTAGAATTGTCATGAAATGGTTAGCCACAAATATTCTTACGTTTAATGTCAATACAACTAAGTTTCAATGGTCAATGCAAATAAGTCAAGTTAACCCCTGACAACTATTGCCGTTCACGCTCACTCTTGTATAAACCCTGGTTCTGACTCTAACTGTGGCTGCCCTCAACTACAAGGCTCCCTCTCGCTCCCTCTAAACTTAACTAAA
This sequence comes from Atethmia centrago, assembly GCA_905333075.3. Classification (NCBI taxonomy): domain Eukaryota; kingdom Metazoa; phylum Arthropoda; class Insecta; order Lepidoptera; family Noctuidae; genus Atethmia; species Atethmia centrago. The sequence goes on from HG995367.1 coordinate 23,491,847, forward strand.
TATCTTAGTTTTGTAATTGACGACAGTCAATTACAAAACTAAGATATTTTTATATCTTTGTGGCATGCCTTTTTTTTTTTTTTTTTGAGGTTGGGAAATCATCAAATAACTTCTCCCGCTCTGGGCGGAGCGGGAGGGTGTGTCAGACTCTTACTGACTAAAACCCACTCGTATTCCTTCCTGTTGCCTGTGTTGCGGGGGCCTCGGTGACCCATAAGTACCTTCCCGCGACCCCGGCAGGCATCGGCCCTAGTGGACCCCTACTTTGTGCTGACGACCTGTCTTTGAGGCGCGCGTGGAATACGACGCGCCGTCGACCCGGGCCTGGTCCTTACCGGACGGTGAGCTACCCATTGCTCACCGTCCGCAAGCCCGCGCCTACGGTGGCCGGAAATCCGCCCGGGATTCCCGACGCCCTGGGCGTCTCCTGCGGCGGCTAAGGGCGAGAGGGCGCGAAACGTGCCTTTCCCTCAACCGTCCCGCCTCCTCCTTCGCGAGCATTACTGCTTCGCAGAAGGAGGTGACGGCTGCCCATGCCCTCTCGCTCCGTACCATGGCCTGAACCAGGGCCGGACGCGAGAGGTCTCTGCCGCCGATCGCCTCCACAAGGACACGGCGGTACTCTGCCCAAGCCGGGCAGACCTCCACCGTATGCTCCACCGTGTCCTCCGGGCGATCCACACAGTAGTGACACCCGGACGTTTCCTCCCGCCTTATCCGACACAGGATTGTGGCATGCCTGAGAAAACTTTTATATGTAAAAAAAAAACTAAAAGGTTCAGTGGATTTTAAGACCTTATTAATAGGCATATATTTTGCACATGTTCAGTCAGTGTTAGGTTATTGCCTGACGGTCTGAGGTGGTGGGCACAAAACAACAATGCAGACTAAAAGAGCTCAGAGAGAGCAGTTTTGAAAGTCCTTGCGAGGAAGTCAATCCGTTTTCCTACGACATCAATATACTCTTTCTGCCAGTCAGACAGTTGTTAATTTCTCAAACAGTTCACCTTGAGCATACCTAGCTGAATTATAAACCAGTTAGATTTAGCAGTAGATGCTAGAGCAGTAGAAGTAGTGATAGAGTTAGTGATGTTAAACCTCGTAAAACTGTAGCAGCACGTCGCCATTTTAAAATATATTAGAGTAAATAAAAATATCTATCACAGTTATCTCAAAATGTAATATTTGGTAAAATACCTCTGTTTATTAGTCTTGAAACAACCTCCCCTCTCACTAGGAGTCAGGCATTGATAGCTGCACCATCGTTTTAACTATTGCAGTTATCAATGCATTGTTTTGTTTTTGCATTCATTTTGAATGCATTTGTTTTTGTTCCCAATAAACGATTATTATTATTTTTTCATCTATGAATCATCTCGGGACCCGAGATGATGCCCCTGAGGGGCCGAAGCCAACCCTCCGAGGCACCAACCTACGATTATACCTGTATGCACTATGCAAGTGCACCCAAGGACAACCCCCAGTTGGAGTAGGGCTATTTCAGGATATGGGAAACATAGACATTAGAGTATGTGTTTGGATGGCTAAAGTGGACTGGTGGACCTAGAACTATGAAAGGACTATGGCCCCTGCGTTATCAATGTTTTATTATACATGGAAAAATTGGGGGATGACTTGCACACTTAATAGTGGGCCCCGAGAAACTGTCACTAGCACTATAAAGGGACAACATTCTTGAGGTGCTTGAGGAGTGGAGAGGTACTCCATGGCTATCAGGACAATAACTGAGCCCAGACGATGGTCAAGATCCCTACCAGCACTTACTGGAATACTTCCTCCCTCTGAGCATGTTTGCTCTTGCAAATCTTCACTAAAGACAACCAATAAAGGCAAGAATGACAAGGGATCTCTTTCCCTTATCATTGTCCACTCCAGTCAGTCAAAAAAGCCAAGCCAGAGATGAAGACCAAGACTTCTCCTGGGAGATGGGGTCCGTGGGGTCCCTACTGCCCAACAGCTTGCCACATTCTGCACTGGAGGTTTCTGTATCTCTCTCGGTCTGGCTCCTCACCTTTTCTGGCAAAGTAAACTCTACCGACACAGACCCAGAGTTTGGAGCATGCAAGCCTCAACACAACGTTACTGTAGAGATATGTGGTGGGGTTATATTATTATGTCTTAGGTAGTACACAACTCATCAGCATTACATACACAATGAGACCTCCTAACTCCTACTTTTGAAAAGCCATTGCTACCTACTGTTTGTGACAACAAGACATTTTCCTTCCATACCTATTTCATAGGAATATTAATTTCAAAAATACAATATTGTGTAGTAGTAAGTAAATTTGCTGTGTGTGAGACAAAATATTCAGTTTTCTCCTACCTCCATCAGAAAGAGCCCCTGGATCAGCACCAGCAGCTAATAGTCTTGCAGCAGCCACATAATTATTCCAGTTAGAAGCGGAATGCAAGGCTGTCCACCCAAGCTGTGTTTTAGTATGCACATTGGCTCCAATACTCAACAAGTATGATATGACATCAGTATGGTTACTGTATGCTGCGCGGTGAAGTGGCGTGTATCCGTCTGCATCTTGAGCATGAACAAGACCTGGCTGTTTCTTCAGCAGCTCTCTCAATATACAGATCTCTCCATGTTCTGCTGCCCACAGAACATAGTCAATGGGATTGGCTGTAAAGAACACACAGATTCAAGTTATCTACATCAATCTATTTTAACGGAAGCCTGTAATATTTACTGTACATTTACACCTTTTGGATCCTTGACTTCTTCGACATCTTGATCAGGATCGTCCCATCCAGAAACAAACATCCCCGAAGTTTCTGGGTTCTTTTTGCATTGCTTTATTTCATCGTGTACTTCTGCAAAGCTTTTCACTTCTCTATTTTCTTCCTCAGAATCCGACATTATCTTTTTTTCTATTTATTTTGATTATTAAATCAAGAACAGGGATTGCGAAAATCAATCACTACAATCCACTAACAATGACAATCGAGAGCAAGCAATCAATCACTCAGAAACTGTCATTGTCAACATGATGTTTGCCATTATCTTTGGTTTAGTTAGTTAGAGTTGTGACTTTTTGTAACTTACTATATCAGTATGCTCAGATTAGTGAAACTTCAAGTAAGGCCGGCTTCGCATGTGCACAAAGATATGCACTCAATTTTTTTCGGCAAATTGCATGTAACCAGTCCAAGGCGTATGGCCGTCATTCCAATGGTGTTTTGTGTAAGATACCTGTATATTATGCGTACGGCACGGGCTCGCAGGTGATTTCAGACTTAAAATCTCACGTCGACACAAAGATTTTGACATCACTAGTGACAAATTGGCTGACAAAATTTGTCTTGAGGTGGGATTTTGAAATCACCAGCCAGTCGACGGCGAATAAAGTCTCTGTGTGCGTAATTAAAATAATACATGAGGACGGCCGTTTCTCACCACCAGTGCCACAGAAGACCTTACAAAACTACATTTTCGTAGCTGCGCTACTCAAGCGAGGCGATCGCGATGGAACCATAAAATTATAAGCATATCAATAAGTATAAATTCCACAGAGCCCAGAATCGCCGCACCAGCAGCGCTCACCGAGAAATAAAGACAGTACCGAACATAATGTTCAATTTTTCTACTACAAATATATGATTCCGCTCATACGGGCAAATTCGTTGCCATAACCCTACGGCTACACTATCACGATAACGTGAACTACAACTCACGCGCTCTCTGTTGTAGAGAGCGAGCGAACTGCAGTTCGTGTTATCGCGACAATGTAGCTGTAGGGTAGCTGTCAAAAGTCAAACTACGGATTGTCAAAACAAACCATCCATCCTTCCACATTAACCATTCTTACATAATATTATAAATGCTTTTTTGTCTGCCTGTCTGTTACCTTTTCACCCCATAACGGCTGAACGGAATTTGGATGAAAGGTACACGGATAGATCGGACACGGAAGCCTGGGTTAGGTAGGATAAGGCATAGGATACTTTTTATCCGGGTAGTACTTTTTCTTTTAGTAATTTCCGATCTCCATGAGGGCGAAATTGCTGGCAAAAGCATGCAAAATGTTGTATCTTGATTTTGAGTGATACGCACTTTTGTTATTCTGAGGAGAATACGCATTCGGGTATTTTAAGGTTAGAAGTGTGCAGAGTAGCGAGCCGTGATGACTTAAATTATTACTCTTCTATATTTATAGTAGGAACTAAAATAAGGTTAATTACTGCTGCTGATTTTCAAACAATCTATAAATAGGTGACTATTAATAGCAAAATACTATTCTGGCTCAAATATATTTGTTTTCTTAACCGCTCAGGCCCGTGGCTCAATAACGTCATCTCTCAATCTCAAAAAAAACATTTTTATTCGATAACTACTTTCAAATCGCGCGCCGCGAGGGCTCCTATTCGGAGCCATTGGGGCTTTATCGGTTAAAGAAATGCACTGAAAATATTATTATTTTCATGTCTTTTTGAGGTTCTAACCTTCTGTCCAAAATGACATCATTCAAAATTAGTTGTGATCAGTTGGGTGCTGCATTTAGTGAAAACATGTTTGTGCAAACAGACCAAAACAGACAGACAAACTTTCGTACTATTATAATACTATGAATTTACTTAGCTATTTTTGTATTATTTTTATAAGTAAAATACTAGTTACAGCGTATTATTTCAGTAACAACACTGACTGTCGGCCATGATTGGAATTTAGAAATAATTTCAACATGGCGCCCGGTTGTTCAGAGTGTGTGTGTGTGAAAGTGCAGTGAAATTATGTTATTAACTAGAATTTTTAGTGATTATTTTAGTGTTTAAGTGAAAAGTGTGTGCTTTAATGCAGTGGTTTTCTTATCATGGCTTTGGATTTACGCCTGCATTCTCCTGCAGGCGCGGAACCTGTTGTTTATACATGGCCCCTCACTTCAGGTCATGGCTCGGTAAGGAAATCGTATATTTTATTAACGTGTAGTTAGTTACAGTGACGCTAGTAGGAGTACTAGGTTTCTATTTTCTATTTTTCAATAGAGTTGAGTTGTAATAAATGGTGATGTAACTAAATTGTTTAGGAGACTCGCTGCTCCTATTGTACAACAAGTGACTATCCAACACTACTAAGTACTTGCTCGTGTTTAGTTGAATTGTGGAGTGACCGTTTAAATTATACAATGATATCAATAAAAGTTCCTCAATGTACGTTTATTTATTCGGGCAATAACAAGAAGTTTATAAAATATCTAGGCATAGGTAAGTTCTTCTTCACGTCACATGGGTATTGCAGTAGAGTGTATTGACCTCGTGTTTTGTCAAGGTGTCGGCTTTTTTTAGATATGTACACACTGTGGCGTAGTTTTCATTCGTCATTTATTTACATTTTATATGATTAGAGCGAGTTTCTGATTGTGTTTCACTAATTTATATGTTGATTTAGTTAGTATTTATTATCTTTCTACACATGCTCCTCTTGCTTATAATAAGAGTACATAGCTACTTTAATATGTATTCATCACTAAATGTAATTAAAATTAGTTTATTCATGAAATGCTTACTTTTATAAACAAATACCAATAAGTAAACAAGCAATATTGTTAATATTTTTTTTGAAAACTGATACTTAATGATAAGACTACAATCATTTTGCCTTCTGAACTTATTAGTTATTGTTATTTCACTCTTACTAATAAATAAACAAAAAAAAAAAACATGCTAATAATCTAATAATATTTATGAATAATTCAAAATTTAATTAGGTAATTATATTTGTAACAGTCATTAAAAATATTTAAAGTTCTATTTTATTCACATCTGTTAGGTATTTAATTTCTATGTAGAAACATGATGTAGAACTGATTACAGAGTTGTTGATTGTTGATAAGATTTATTTTAAAATACCTACATAGACACATCTTTCAAGTGCAGATTATATAACAAATGCTACAAATAATCAGGTGCTTGCCATTTTAATTATGTTTTGTGTCACTATGCATGATGCTTAATTGTCAATAGAAACTATAAAATATAAGCCATTTTGACAACTACTTATTTTTTTATTATTATCTTCCATTTTTTTTAAATATTATATCAGGAGGAAAATGGGATGGTGTTCCATTTTCCTCATAAATACCAAAAAGTAGTATGAAGTATCTTTAGTCTATTTTCTGTGCAGTTCAAAGTTTCTTGCATGTGGTCAAGTTGATTCAATCACAGATAATTTAATTAAATACTATATTTCCAGTATTAGGAAGCCTTAAAAAGTTCAAATCTAAATGAACTACTGCAAAGAAATGCATACTCATGGTGTAATTAATATAGAAACAATAGTTTAGCCTTGTTTAATTTACAACAATTTTCGGTGTGATCCATACTAGAAAATTACTTTTGTTGCTACCAATTGCTATTGTGTAAATAAACATGATATTCTTGCTAATAACATAACATATTACTATTATTATTTGCCAGACACACAAACAGAGAACTTTTATGCTTTGCTAATTTTTCTTTTTTTAATGTATAAATTAGATTAGTAAAAGAAAAACTGGTCTAGTGTTTGTAGGACCATGCACAATGAAGGGTCCAGTAGTTGGGATGAATTTATCCCAAGAACAAACTAACAGTAGTTGAAAAACATGTTCTCCCATACATTCCAACTGCAAATGTAAGTTGGTTGACTATTCCTCATTAACTTGTAAAGCCTACTTAGCTGTGATGGTTTTCCTTTTAACTTTGTTATATTACAACTATTATTGTTTGTTTACTGCCATAATCTTTCTAAAATATCCAGAAACAACCGTGCAAGTGTTTGTACAAACCTACTTACAGAAATAAAATCATGTATCATTTAAAAAAACATTTAGCTGGCTTTTTTTTTGTTTTTTTTTTCATATATTTAATTATTCTCCGGCCGATGTGGGATTGCTTTCATCATGACACCTGTCAGCTGATTACAAAAGAAAATGTGTTTTACGAATTTAAACTTTATTAGTTCCTAATTGTGTCCAAGTGACAGGTGTCAGGAACGCATTCAGTGGCAAAAATATAGAGTATGATTATACTGTAACTATACCTTTGAATATTATATTAGTTTCAATTTTGCCAAAGGTAGATAGATTTTCTTTTTATCAAAGATAGAACATAATTAGCCTATAATGTTCTCACTGGCCTTCTCTCTGTGAGAGGGAGTGGGCCATAATCCACCATGCGGGCCCAGTCGGTTTGGTAGATGTCACATGTCTTCGAATTTTTGGTTTAGGACATGCCGTCCTGACGATGTTGATGTCAAAGATAGAATTAAATTTAAAAAATATTGTGATGTTTACACAACTCCAAATAGTATCAAGCTTTTGTAAAAAAAAAATTAGTTGAAGAATTTTATAGAGCTAGCCGTTTTATTTGTATTATTTGCAAAAATAGTTAATAATAATGTTCTTGTCCTAAATTCTCTAAACTTTTAATTTATTGGATAAATACTATCATAGTAATGTTATTATTTTTTATGTAAAATGCTTTCTAAATATTTGTGTATAAATTAACCTAAATTATGTTATTGATACAATAGGGTCTTACACCCATTTTTGAAAAGTGTCTTAATTAAATTCTATATAGTGCTAATATACCCCAAAAAAAATCACAAAATTTTTATTCAATCGATAAGTGCCTTAAAAATGCATTTAAATTTTACATTTTCAAATTTCGCGCGTAGTTTGACGAAAACGCTGGACGTAGTGGACGCCATGTTGCTCTGTGGTCATGACATCACTTGCCTATGTAAACAAATGCGCTGATCTATTAACTAACTATCAGTTGACAGTTGACACGTTTTAGTTTACATAGTGGCATGACGTAATAACATGGCGGCTACTATTTCTTGGTGTTTTCTGCAAACATTGAATTGAATTTTAAAATTTATTTTGTTATTTTATGAACTAAAAGTAACATTTTCCGACTCCTTTTTGCCTAAACTATCTAAATAATATATTTATAGATTTTTTCTCATATATAGTAAAATACCCTATTTAGAATAATTATATCACTGAGTGTGTTGTTTCAGGTTGGGCTAAAATATTATTTTAGAACTTTTGGGTAATTCCATACAACAAATTCAAAATTAATTTCATTTGTTTCAGGACAAACACGATGGGGCCTTGGAGATAGTAGAAACTATAAGGTACTTATGTTATAATGTTGATGTTTAATAAAGAGGACAAACCTTTGCAATGTAAATTTGTATTAAATAAGAGATATTCCAGGCTTGTTTCTGAGCACCAGCATTATTTCTGACTTTTGCTCATGGATAAAATAAGAATGGGATAGAATCGCATTGGGGTTGTCAAATTGGGTTGAACAAAAATTTCCAAATGGATTATTATGTAAAGAATCTTTAAATATGCCACACAAACTATTGCTGAAGTGTGCATTAACTAATACTTGCAATTAAAAGTTGATGGTAGACTTCAGAAACGGCGGCGTCATAAAACTAGGAAACTGTTCACTTGACCTTGACTCAAATGGTCCTGTACGTGTCTACGATAACCATTATAAGTTCCGGTACCTAAAGCGCAAATTATTACAGCTATTTATTACGTCAGTCGTACGATGATATTATAAATAGGTACTTATATTTCCGCCTGCATTGATACGACTTTATCAATTATTTGTTTGCTTATGTTTAAAAACATGCTGTGTTGCGGCTGAGATCACATTTACAACAAACATTGTGAAAACGTGTTGGCAACCTACGCTACGCTCCGCTCCTTCGAGCTATAACCGATTTATAATACCACTAGTAAAACGGTGAAAGAAAGTATCACGTGAAAGGCTGCGGATACACGTGTGTGTTGTTTTGAGATCGGAGATAGGAAACACCTGTCCTGTCGGGCACGAGCCACCGGCAACCATGCACGGCACGATATCCGTACAGCAGACGGGCTATCGAACATAATATTTAAAGATTAAGGATCTCATTTACCTTACAAGAAATAACGAACATTTTGATTTGTTATGTGCGTGCTCCGATCTATTTCGGCGCGGTGTTTTTGCTTTTGGTCTGTTATTTTTATTACTAATTTTAAAATAATAGATTCATTTATTTATTAACAAACAGTAGTGTAGCTAAGTAGTGTAAGGTTACATACACTCCCGGACACTTGAATCGAGCCACCCTGCATATTTTTGTTTAAAGGTCTTTCAAAACATCAAAATAATGAATTTATCATTACAGTCAGCTTTAAAGTACGTAAGTATACGTATGATTCAAAAAGCCCAAAATACTATCTTTTGTGATTGGTTTTAAATTAAAATGTAAACGTTTATAAATACTTATACAGTAGGTATTATAGCCTGCAGCTATACTAGTTCTGAATAAAAAAAGTGGGCGTAAAATATTTAAAAGCGTAGTTATATTCATTGTAATATAGTTGCTAGGGTTATCCTAAATTAGGATTAAAACGAGAACGAGTCTTGCAGGTCGATTCGGGTTCGAGTAGTCGGGAGCGCAAGCACCTTCACTATGACCTCTTTTTGTCCGGACGCGCTCATTCACCCGTTCGTAACCTTGAAATCGATCCCTATAATTTCGGAATAAGGGCGCGCCCTTTAAATTTTTTAATCGACTTCAAAAAAGGTGGTGGTTATGTTCGTCCGTATGTATTTTTTTATGTATGTTCATCGACATTTTCGTCAATAGTGGACCGATTTTGAAAATTTTATTTTATTTGGTGGAGGCAGCGCGGTCGTCCCATATAAGCTTTATTAACTTTGCTGGGGTAGTTTTTGAGTTAGCTTCGATACTACGTATTTAATCCACATTGTGTATCTTGATGAAGTTATGATAATTCCTGTCACTGGTTTTTACATAGCAAGTAGTGGTATTCGAATTGGTGCGGGGTAGGTACCTACCATAAAGGCTTCTACATACTGGCGCGACTTGTCGCGCGACGCGACGCGACACAAAGACACCGCGTGTAGCGCTACAAGCGGTGCCATTGTGTCGCGACGCGTCGCGCGACAAGTCACGCCAGTATGTAGGAGCCTTAACTAAAAAGTGAAAAATAAAAAAACTTCACAAAAAAAAACAACTGCCTCGTTGGTCTAGTGGTCGCAAGCTCTTCTGCTGAGCATGAAGTCCTGGGTTCGATTCCCGGGTCGGGCAGTGTTATTGGGTTTTTCTACCTGGAATTTCTCAGTAGCAGCCCGGAGTCTGGATTTGTGCCCGGTTGATGGCAATAGGCGAGCCTATTGCCATCAACCGGGCACAAATCCCCTATTGCATGCGACTTAAACATAACTGGCGAAATGTTGGTGTACTACAGGTACACCTCTGCCGAACCCTTTGGGGAAACAAAGCGTGATGTTGTGTACAAAAAAAAACCACTTCCAAAAACAACACTACACTGAAATTATAATGGTGATCGTTAAGTTTAATCGATTATATATGTGTAAATAAATGTATAATACTAAGTGTAAAAGTCTAGAATACAATAAATATGACCATTTTATTACACAAAGTGACAGCTAGCACATGTCTGATTACTCCCGTGAATTAATAATTTGACTTAGTATTACATTTGAAGAAGTGGTATGGGGAAGAAGGCGTGAGTTTACGTATGTATGTAGTATTAGGATTTCCAATTGGCATTTTAAATAATTTTTCTGTATAAAGCAAAAAAACTAAACAGTCATAGTCATAATCATTATAACAGAGTTTTGCACGAGTTCGTTGGTATGAGGGGTCAAATCGTGGATGTCAGGTTGCATGAACTCGTTTAATAATGACACAGCGATCGTTACAATTCGTGCTAAAATGGCAGAAAGTACGTTATACAGGGTGGTCTAACGTTAGAAGTCAAAATGTACCGAGGTATCTCATCTCAATACATAAAACCGATTACAACTCATTTGAAGTCCATTGTTCATAGTTGTCTGTATGAAATTAATATTTGTTAGGTACAAATAAGGTTCGTTGAATGTATGATAAGAGGCCATTTTATCGCAGTCAAATAATTATCAACAAAATAATGTCTGACGTGGATGTTAGATCTGTCAAATACGCGAGTAGGTACATCATAAAAGCTGACGTATTGGTAAATCGTGAGTTTTGGCGTTATCTATACAAAATTATGATACCTATTTATTTAGCATTTGTCCTTGTCTCGCTTCCAACTAATCCGTAGTTAAAACATAATAAACTTGACTTCTGGGGTACTACTCTCTAAGGCCGTCAACGAAGATACGGGCCCGTCCGAAAGTAGTTAATCCGTCAAAACAAGTGACAAATTCAATTTTGCGAACGAGCACAAACACACCGCGAGTAGGGACAACTGTCAAATCGTGTTGTCATTCATTCTCAGTTTGGGCTCCGAAGTAGTATTATGTCCGTAGGTGATACGGAGAAGGAAACGCTCGTAACTACGGATTTAGTGCTTAGGGAGTAGGCCCCCAGGCTTGCGTAGCATTGCGTTCACTTTCGAGGATTAATTACCAAAAGTTAATAAAAAAAATCAAAGAGGCAGAAGAGACTCCATTAATCACAAACTAGGTATCTACAGTGATGCTATACTTGTATTTGCCGGCCGTGACCTTGACCACACGACTGATAAAGTAGAACATAACATGCTTTACTTTACAACCTTGGATTGGTAGTCTATCCGCAACTTGATGCCAGGCTTGCCATTGTATTTTATATAAGAGGGTATTATAGGTGGTCTATATCTAGTTAAACTCAAAAAAAAAGATACTTAATTAAGTATAATAAATAGTACATTCAGGGAAATGTGTTGTTTACTATATTATATCTATTTCACACGGCTGTTATAGAATTACATTACATATTGTGATTTGAATATACCTACGGACATTATTATGTATAAAGTTGAAATTTTATTTGCTTAACAGTACGTTTCCCTGACTGCACATACGCTACAGTTGTACCATGTGGATACTGAAATTTCTTTGTTGCAGGTGGGTATGCGACGACCTGCCGGAGATGAAAGCGGCTCTGGAGAACAACATCTTATGCGACTACGACACCCACTCGTACGACAGCATGAGAGCCCTGTGCGACCGTTTCAACCGCGCCATCGACTCCGTCGTCGCTCTGGTGAGATGTTACTTTGTTTAATATTACTCGCTCAAAAATCTTAAAACAGCCGAATTAATAACTTTGGGCTGTTTTAAATACATATAAAATTTCATCGAACTTAATCGCCAAATAATGTACCGCTAATGCTAAAATGACACATGACTTTTATCAGACACGTTTAGGAAAAAAATACAATTTGTAAGTATAATAATAAGGTCACCCTCCAATAATAATTACCGAATTGATTGACAGTTATATACATATAAGTCAATTCTTCACGTTTACTGCGATACTTATGACAACAAAATTGCAACATACTCGAAACGTTATTGCAACGGGCTTTAGTGGAACAAACGGTGTAGTGACCGAACATTGTTATCATGCATTATTACAATAGTTAACCGCGTAATACGGTATTTACATAGCTGGAAATACTATGTGCCAGTCAGTAAAACTTGTTTTTTATTATAACGGTGTCGTCGTCATGCTACATTGTTGAAAAATAATTAAAAAGTAATTAAACGATTAATCATAAAGTCATAGCCTAGCTGTACCATATACAGTTATATTGGGAATGCCTTCCAGTGTAACCAGTATCCAGTGTGTGATAGATGCGGCAAAAACAACAATATTTGACGAAGGGCTTGCCATATTATGACCTCCACAAAAGATGACTGTCGATATTAAATCGGCGTTTTACCAAGTACGTATGCAGCACGAAAAATGATGCAAAATTTTTAGCAGCCCCAGATAAGCGGTTGCGATAATATATTACATCATTACGAATGAACGATATCATTCAGGTAGAACAAGTTACCCACGGAGATAAAAATAAACACAATCTCTGTCGAATAAATAGCTCCCTTGACATTGAACTTCACTTTCTTCTTTATTTTGAACGCAATGCGCTATTATTGTAATCTAATTTAACTAACAGTCGCCTACTTACACTGTTTATACTTAGGCTTGAAGTTATGATATAATAATTAATTATTTATGGTTATTTAAACAGTTAAGGTTCCATGTGGCAGCGGCATAAATAAAACTAGATAAATTATGTATGATACTATTCTCTACTTTCTCAGAACCGGCTGAAATTAAATGGAACGAAGTGTTTTGTTCTTTAAATACGCGTGGTCTACAACGTGTACTCAATACAGCTCAATAAAAACAAGACCGTAATGTTCCTGGCTAAATATGAATGGGCCTCGAATAAACACTTTTTTAAATTTTAAGTCGGTTGTATTTTATAACAGGTAACAAACTATTGTGTAATAGACATAGAAAAAACGCGAACCCATTTTCAAAATTAACAGAAAAGGTGCGTGTCGGGCCACGCACAATGAAGAGTTCCGTAGTTAGGATGAATTTATCCCAAAAACAAACTTAAAATTGTAGTTTATTTATTTAGTTATTACATTTGGGAAACAAACAGTAGTATATTATGCATAAACAGTGTTGTCTTAAAATTAAACTTAACAAATATAAATACTACGCACAACATTTTCCACAGATTACTATATTATTTATAATAAAAAACATGTTCTCCTGTACATCGGTATAAGTCACGGTCAATTAGATGTGATAGTTTTCCTTTTAATTGAATTATATATACTATTGCCATGAATTTTTTCTCATCTCCAAAAACAACCATTAACGGGGGGGGGGGGGGGGGCGACGACACTAATACCCCACACCATGGGATAGACGAGAAACAAAAAAATATCGCCACATTACCTGCAAGGGGAGATATTTCTACCATTTTGTCGGTGTGGTTAATATGTATACGTATGCCAAATTAACTAAGTGTCTCTGAGCTAAAACGGGGATAGACGGGCGGACATGGCGAAACTATAGGGTTTCCTTGTTGACTACGGAACTCTAAAAAGGGGTCCGTGCGCGCAATCCTTATATTTGTGCCATACTGCTGATAATATCAGCCTTTGCCTAGTTAGATACGGTATAATAACTATAATACAAACAAATACATTGGCGTCGATTCCCTTGTTCACAAACTAAAGTAAATTTAAGTTCAGTGCATCTTTTTCTTTCTATTTCATTAGGAAAAGGACAGAAGATACATTTTAGTTTAGTCCTGTCAAATTAGTCAGCACTTGACGTAAATTGACGTAATTTTAGTAGGCAAGTTTTTAATCACGTCTAAACTTGTATAGAGTAGTGACAGGCGCTGATTAATTTGACAGGACTAAACTAAAATTTATCTTCTGTCCTTTTCTTAATGAAATAGAAAGAAAAAGATGCACTGAACTTAAATTTAGTTTAGTTTGTGAACAAGGGAATCGGCGCCAATGTTACTGGCCCTGCATCAACTTAGTTATACGTTTGTTATCTGGCAAATTAACTACGCTCCGTGACGGTTACACAATGTACCTACACTGGACTTAATTTTCAGTTGCGGAAGCATCACCAATGTCACCTTAGCTATTAATACTCTGTAACGACCTAATGACTTAATGAGTTCTACCGATGACATTCTTTTTATGTACATTTTTACAACTAAGCGCACAGAATTCCGGTGAAATGGATATTTAAATAATAATTGATAGATGGATATTTCGGAAATTCGGAGTATTTTTTTGTTTTTTTGGAATGTCTGTCTGTTCAGTTTTTTCATGAGCACAGCACAGCTACACCAATTAATTAGGCACGGGCGTTTTTTTTTTGCGAAAATCTAGCGGTAAAGAAAATACGTCGCATTAAAAACCACTCGTCAAGTGAGCTTGTTTATTTACGTTCACTGGAACTAAGGGATAGAATTCTGTGTGTGTACGTACCTATTACGGTGTATTTCCGGACCCTTAACAAATTGGAGGTCTTCAAATCGAGAATGGATTGACTTTCAAAAGCACTTGTGCTCCACCTTGTGTCCTCAACACGTCTCCCAACCACCATCAGGTGGAATTAGCGTCAAACATGTGCATTATCCATACAATATTGATATAAATAAATGCGAAAGTAACTCAGTCTGTCTGTTACCTTTTCACGCTCGTAACGGCTGAACGGATTTCGATGAAATTTGGCAGATGAAAGCTTAGACTACGATATAAGATACTTTATATCGCGAATCCCGGTATTACATTGCTGTGGGATCATTGTTGGATATTTCCCGACCTCCACGCAGGCGAAGCACCTACGAATACAACAAAAAAAAAAAAAACCGGCCAGGTGCGTGTCGGACCACGCACAATGAAGAGTTCCGTCGTTCGGATGAATTTATACCAAAAACGAACTTTACACTACATTGTAGTTCAAAAACATGTTCTTCCATACGATATACGTCACGGTCAATTCTCCAACTGCAAATGTAAGTTGGTCGACTATTACTCGTTAACTTGTAAAGCCTATTTAGCTGTGATAGTTTTCCTTTTAATTTCGTTATAATTACTGCCATGATTTTTTTCACATATCCAAAAACAACCATTTAGTTGGAAGGGGTCCCGACACTTGACTCTAACAACTAGCAATTTTTTTGAACGTCCTATCCAACGATACCACATACCATGGGATAGACGAGAAATAATGTATAAAATATCATCCCCACTTTACGTGCAAGGGAGGTCACCAAAACTTTTTTTTTTCAAGTATTTATTTTACCACTGTTGGCGTGATGAATATTATGTATATCCATGTCAAATTACAGCTTTCTAGTACTAAGAGTCTGAGCCGGGGACAGACAGACAGACGAACGGACATGGCGAAACTATAAGGGTTCCTTATTGACTACGGAACCCTAAAAAGGCGATGCCTTCTGCTCGACCAGGGGTCGAACCTTGGTTGAGTTACTTTAAAGCAAGTAGACAAATGTCACAGAATGTCACAGTTCACTAAACTCTCGTGACTTTAATAGTTGATAATATGTCTACGAAACCTAGACATTCTAGGGTTAATTTATTCGTAAGGCGCACTTGAAACCCGAACGTTTTCTATGATTACAATTAACTTAGCAATATTAAAATAAAACCGAAACCGCCATAGGTAGGAAATAATAAAATTCTAATAATACGCTTAGAATAATACTAGCCCTGTATAACCTAATCTGGTCTAAAAATGAAACACGGAAATCAATTATGTATCTTTCTCCTTGAAGATGTTTATTTTTGTAGAGCTGCAAACTCTACAGCCAAATGTTGAGTCAGCTAGCTAGAAACAGCGGACATACCGCGTAGTGTAGCATGTGCGAAACGGTGCGGTGAATGTGGGGCAGTGAGGGGCAATAGAGGCGAGGGGGGCGTGGGCTGCAGGAGGGAGACACGAGGGCCAAGATGGCGGCGAGGACGCAACGATCGATGTCCGCAGACGCCGCGCGAGGCTAACTCTATTTATACACGTTGCATACCATTTTCACTATGACATGGAGAATTGCCTACTGAGATTGTCTTTCAAAACAAAACAAACGTTTTGAATTTTTTGGTATCTATTGTGAACTCTTTATGAATTATTTAGTTGTTTAGAAAACCAGTGTTGATTTTTAAAAAAATGCTGTAAAAATTAAGACAAACGTACTAGTTATTTTATTTTTGGAGTGAAAACTTCTTTAGGCGCGTTGAGCGATTTTTGGTAGGGGAAAAAAACTTATGAGTTCGCGTCACCGACATTGCAAACCGCGACATACTAATGTGACGTGTTGCGCAAAGTTTTAAGTTTTCACTTCTATCAGCTGTCCTGACAATTTTTTTATAAATAATACTTGTTTGAATCTCTAAGACATAATTAGTTAGTTACTGCAAACACTACCATAGCATATTTTTTTTGCAAGATAACACATACTATCTTGAATTTAAAGAAATCTTTGTATTGCCCAAAATGTTTGGTTATAAAGTTATTTTTACATCAATAAACGCCCAATTTATCGTTTCCTTCCTATGGAGTAAAAACTCCGTGGTTATGATTGTATGATCTAAAAAAATACAGGTGTAATCGTAATCAGACTATAATCTGTGGTTAGTAGCGATTGATTGAATTACTTCATATTTTTTTACTGTATTAAACTCAAGATACTACATGCAACCTTGATTGAATAAGCTAAAATATGTAAATCGTATACAAACTGGCTTAGGAAGATTTTTTTTTGATATCTCAATATCTCAAGATTCGCATAAATATGAAGGCTTGCATACTTGTCTAGAACGGCCGTTTTGTAATAATAGAATTATCCTTTGTAAGAGGTGATGTCATTTGTGTAACTTGGTTAGAGGACCAGCATATTGAGAAGTTTAACGTTTATTCTTCAAACGTGACTCGCATAAATACTGTTACGCCTCTACATACATATTTATCATTATCACCAACCTGTACTGTATGAGTTAATAATGTAGGATGAGAACTTGTAATTTTAAGGTACAGAAAGAAAAAGAATACGTCGTATTTTCACCTTACCACGAAGAACGTCTCTTCCTGGGAAATGTGCTGCTGAATCTGCTATACCTCGTTGCATTAATTAGTTGTTAAGCCAGTAATAAAAATATCTTGAGGTACATTTATTTACTATCTGGACATATTGAGTAGGCCATTTAAATATGAACGAACTCTAGTCGCGTGCAGACACCTTTAAGTTCAGTGTAGTGACCTCGGTCACGTTTATATTTATCTTCGAAATAAAATCTTTCTATTGGTCTAGTTCCCAGTGTGAACTCTGATATTTTAATTTGCATTAGCAATACAGAATGGAAATGTATAGTCAGAATATTCTGTTAATCATTCAACTAATAACATGTAATTTTGTTTTTGTTCTTATTTGCTTTGCAAAACATTATTGTTTATGAGTTATTTATTATTATTATTGTCTTTTATTTTTAATTTTACCGTTTTCCAGGTTCCGTAGTCAAATAGAAAAAGAAAACCGGCCAAGTGCGAGTCAGACCACGCACAATGAAGGGTTCCGTAGTTGGGATGAATGTATCCCAACAACAAACTTAACATTGTAGTTGACCCCATACATTCCAAAAACCCATACAATTAATAAGAAACTACTGACCCTAAAATTAAAAAAAAATAAATACAGAATATCGTTCTTTACTTATTGATTATGATGTTAAAATAATATGGTAAAACTCTCAATATTGTGCGTAGAAACTTACATTTGCAGTTGAAATGTATCGCAGAACATATTTTTCAGTAAGTTTGTTCTTGGGATAAATTATCTTGATATAAAAATCATGGTATATAACATATTCATTGTACGGAACCCTCACCACGCGTGTTAACTTGCAGTTGTCGGGATTTTAAAGGTTATTAAGAGAAAAAACTATTATGAAATACAAACTTATTTTTGCCGCTGATAAAATCACTACACAGTAGTGATTTGCGTAAATATTTATCCCGACTACTAAAAGCATTTACTGTGCAGGGTCCGACATTTTCTTGGCCGGTTATTTTTGTGAACACCTCTGTTACCTCTTTGAAGTACAATTTTTTTGAATGACTTTCACAAATAAAAAAAAACGAATGTTATTTTCAATCAGTCAGGAGTGAGGTAGGGCATAAAATAGTTATCCTTTTTTTAGGGTTCGGTACCCAAAAGGTAAAACGGGACCCTATTACTAAGTTTCCGCTGTCCGTCTGTCCGTCTGTCACCAGGCTGTATCTCATGAACCGTGATAGTTAGACAATTGAAATTTACACAAATTATGTATTTCCGTTGCCGCTATAACAAAAAAAAAGAATAAAATAAATATTTAAGGGGGTTCCCATACAACAGATATGTTTTTTTTGCCGTTTTTATATATAATGGTACGGCACCCTTCGTGCGCGAGTCCGACTCGCACTTGGCCGGTTTTTTTTTTTTTGTAATACTTACATCATTGTTTTAATTTTACCGAATGTATTGACTTCCGCCTAATTTCCCTTATTATTGATCGGGTATCAGTAAACACGTAGATTAGTATGGAACATAATAATTTATGGTGGGTACAAAACACTTCCTAAATCATATTACATAGGCAGGTATTTTTGGTGAAGAATGGACTGCGAATCGCATTGTTATAGTGAGTGGCTCAGTGCGGGCCACTTGCGGGGGCGTTGACCGCAATATTGAGCGAACGCGAATGTCTCGCGTAGTGTTAATGACCTTTTTTTTCGGCTGCGCCAGCGTCTTCAATCTGACTATGACGGCTTTTTTTAAGTGATTTGAATTTTAATACTAACTTCTTATGTAATTTTAGCTTTTTTTTTCTAAAGTTTATTTTATTACTCCCGATTATTTTAAGGCCCACTCTTCCAGCGCAACGTTCTATAAGCGTTATACCTACCTAATAATTCAATGTAAATCTTAACTTCGATAATATTAAAACACATAATGTATTATATAACATTTAAATAATAAACAAATTAGGCTTTTCTAAAACCATATTATTTAGTGTAATATACATATAATTATCTCATTGAAAATACAATACAATATTTTTGATAAGTTTCTAATCATTAAAATTCTCATTAATTGTAAGATAACGCTTCTTTCTTTGTCACTAATTGATAAACTTATTAACTTTTCCGAGAACTGTCATAGGCGAACGATAACAGAATTTAGTTTGCGATAAATTTTAAATTGGTCAAATCTGAAACCATCGGCAACGTTGTGATTAAATAATACTTTTTATTATATTTATCAACAGATAAACTTGCCACTCTCTCACCCATACTATCTAACGCTGCATATGTAACGTAATATTAGTAAATGGTATGTTATTGCATGCACTGCGCTGAATTAACGTGGAGCCGCTTTCTAATTTTCACCGAGTAAGTAGATAGTGACGCAATGGTTTAGCGCCATATGGACTGTTTGGGCAACGGGCGGGCCTGTGAGAACTGATTGCATCACTGTTCTGAGATGCAACGCCTTCTAGTCTGTCTGCGTAATCCACATTGTATGTAGATTGACTGATGTGCGTCGTTATTATGACAAGTAGTATTGACGATAGTTACCTATTTAGTTTTATGGTAAACGGTACACAAGAATCGAACAATACATAACATTGTGTATTTTTATTATGCGTTTCAGAGGCTAAAGTATAATAAAACTGTCACACTAGGTGTACAACTTACTGCATTACCTAATTATTAATACACCAAAACCTTGCGGAAGTTACGTCAATTTTCTATAAACGGACGTGAAAAAGATTGTTTACATTAGACTTGGTATTGATTTCCCGAGCACGCCTGCCTCCCCTGACCTCATTACCTCCTTCAATTTAACGGGAGCAAATTATGTGGGGTACGCACACAACTTTGTTTGAACGTTATTTATACCTACCAGTGATATTAAACTTCAAAGGAAATAAACAAAGCCTTTCGATAGAACTATTGTGTTTACCGTGTCACGTACACCTACGTGTACCTACACAAGGTAGATAATGATGAACCAACTATACTATAGAATTGTATATTCAACTAACGCCACATGCATGACTACTTACTGCACATATACAGGGTGGTCCAAATAGAGACGTCATAAAAAATATGATTCCTTTAGATTTAATTTTTCTATCTTGAATTAATGATAAGAATATGATTATTTTATGCTGAAAGAATATTCCATAACAATGAAAATTGTAAAAATGTTAAAGCAGTTCCCAAACAATTTTCAAGAAATTTAAAAAAATAATTATGACTAGAAAATTATCAAAAATCGAGGAACATACATGAGGTATTTTCGAATACCCCTGGGCATGAGTAATTTGGACCATCCTGTATATTATTAAACACATGAGAGCGGGTTTACTAAAGATGTGCACACACAACATACCTAGCTGTTATTAAGGTTATTTCTATACATCGTTTTATGTTTTTTGAATGAATGAATGCACCATACAAAACGTAAACAAATGTGTTATAAAAGATTCGACAATAAGGTCATGCCCGCAGTCGGCAACTCCTTAAGTATTCCTATACCATCCATATGAATAAATGATTAGTGACTAAAATGGCAAATGCGGCTTGTAGCGGAAACAAAATATAAACTGCATACTAATGTATATACAGGCTGGTTTTTTTTTTTCAAGTCAATGTGTGAGTCAGTCTGTCCTAGAGAAAGATACTGAAAGGAACCGCTATATTTTAAAGCAAAATAAAATGAAATCAAAATTGAGAAAAAAAATATCAAAGAAAATTTTAGTGTCATTTTTGTTTTGTTTTATAGTAGTACGACAACTACAAAACAGAGTTCAGTTGTGCTCCGAAAATGAAATGGTGGGCACTTCGAACAGTCTATATGTCAAAGTCAAAATAAATTAGTATTATAAAACATCTATTAACTTGAAGACCTATGATTGTTACATGATTTAGTTTGTATTGCGATGTCGAGAATATTAAAAATACACAGATTTTTGAATGAATTTTCATATCTTTAATTTTCATTAAAATTGAGCTCATTGTTACTTTCAGCTTTTTTGTATGACCTGTAGTTGTTTAGTTAGAACTCACCTATACTAGCTAGAAAAATAATCAGCCTGTATAAACACAAAACGGAATAAATAATATGTGGTACGTAGCAATCGCAGCTGGGGTGTGATAAAACTATTTTTATCACAAGATAGGTATTGATTTTTTGCGTGCAGTAAATGCCACATAACTTATTTAAAATGCGAGAAGTTATTGACCTCAAGCTTTAAGTTGAAATTGGCAGGTACCTACTTTTATGTTGCTACATTTATTAAACCTTGAACCGAGAATCGGACTCAAGGCCATCGACATTGCTCTTAAATGACGCATTTGCCTGTATCGATCGGTCATTTTGCCATGTTCTCAATGTCAAGGCTTGAAGGCAACTTACTATTGTAATAAGCTTACAGTATTATACCTACATGTAGGAATTTTATTACGGCATGGTGGCCTAGTTGCATTGGATTGAATGTCATGCATTGATATGCTTCTCTCTATCAAAATGAAACAAAACTATAACACACTTGCCCAGGAAACTGAATGGAAAAACTGTTGTGATACTAATGATATTGTTTGTAATTGACTGGGATCCCTTATTTATATACATGAATGTATTATGAAGATGATTGATGGATACCTATTAAGTATCGAACTCATTGATGTACTGAACAAATTGTACGTACCTATGGGTATGTATTAAGGTTCCTCCCTGCAGACAGGCGCGACGCGACTCTAGTAGCACAATTTCTATCCAAAATCAAAAGTCATTTATTCAGATTAGGCTGAGAATCAGCACTTTTCAAACGTCAAAATTACATAAGACAGCCCCTCAAAAAGACCACCCGTCACCACTTCCTAGTGCTTTAGCTGGGAAGAAGAAGTGGCGCAACAAACTACCCAGCAGCACAGCTGTCTGTTCAATTAGAAAAAAAAAATCTATACAATAGTATGTAAAAATAATTTACACAACGCTAAAACATTAAATTACTAGGCATATTATGTCAGCTAGCACACCACTATACCAACAACAGCAAAAAAACATCGAAAATTATACTCAAGCACAAATTTAATCAAAAACGGAAACAGAAATTAATGCCTAAATAAAAACCTCCAGGCATAAATGGCGTGAATGAAATGCGCGTATGAAAATTTTATGGAAAGTGTCGCGCCTGCGATATCACGCCAGTCTGCACGGGCCTTTATAAACATGTAGGTATTGGCAGCGGTCTCATCTCCATGTCTCATCGCAATGCGCCATTATACCAACACGGAGCATAAAAAATATGTGAATCCGAGAACTTTGAACCGAATAGATTATTATCGATGTTTTGCAAATAATTGTTATTATTTAATTACAGGAAAAAGGCACTTCGTTACCAGCTCAGCGGTTGAATAAGTATCCGTCAAGGGGTTTGCTAAAACACATACTCCAGCAAACATACAACCAAGCAGTGTCTGACCCGGATAAACTCAACCAATATGAACCCTTCTCACCTGAGGTCAGTACTAACGGTTATTTATTACGTAATCTGTATTGTTTATAGCCGCGGTCATTATGTCGTGTTGCCAAGTTTGACCTGAGCTATTAATAGTTTCATGAATTTAAAATATACGACTTTTTGTCCAGAAAGTAAATTGAACAGCACCCTAATTGCATAACGACGTAACATAACCGTAATCGTAAAAAATAAGTAGTTTTTATTTTGAAAATCTAACCTTCCCACCCGAATGAATATCCTTGCGGCCCGTTTGTGTAGGAAATCCGCCTATCCAACAACAAAATCAATGCGTTGTTGGGTATTATTGGATTAAGTATCAACTTATTACTTGACTTCTTACTTAAATGCCTCGTTGGTCTAGTGGTTGCAAGCGCTACTGCTTGAGCATGAGGTCCTGGGTTCGTTTCCCGGGTCGGGCAAAGTCTTATTGGGTTATTCTATTTGGAATATCTCCCGGTTGATGGCAATAGGCTCGCCGCCTATTACATGGGACTTAAACATAACTGGCGAAATGTGGGTGTACTACAGGTACACCTCTGCCGAACCCTTCGGGGAAACAAGGCGTGATGTTATGTATGTTATGTTATATGTATCAACTTATCAAGTTTATTGGAAGGTCTGTCTTAGCGTAACACACTCGTAATCGCAATAGCTTTCAGTATCTCCCATAAAATTTTTGTAGTGATCATGATTATGCAGTTAATTATTATATATTATGTACACACTGCTACATATCAAGCTATACTTTTCCAGTATAAGCAGACCTCTCATTGTATGTAAATCCTATACATTGCGAGATCAGCTTATACTGGAAAAGTATAGCTTGATATGCAGCCGTGTGTAGTCACGGCTACATAACACCCTTCGTTCGGAAATCCTATATAACGCGAGATCAGCTTATTCTGAAAATGTATAGCTTGATATGTAGCCGTGTGTACACTGTACATAGTTAATTTTGTCAGTAGTTAAAAGAATTTATTGCTAGCACTAACACAATTAAATATGAAGCCGGATTTATAGGCAGTAGGAAGTCAGTAAATGGTCGCATTATCAGGATATTGTTGATAATGTTCTACACTGCTAATATTTTACGAATTATGTTTGCTATTATAATTTGTGGTAAAAAAAATGTGTATTTATGTCGACAGGTATACGGCGAAACATCTTACGAGCTGGTGTGTCAGATGATAGATCAAATAGATATAACCGCCGATGATGTATTCGTGGACTTGGGCTCGGGCGTAGGACAGGTGGTCCTACAAATGGCGGCCGCAACACCTTGCCGCGTCTGCCTCGGAGTCGAAAAGGCGGAAGTTCCTAGCAAATATGCTGAGGTAAATATCACTTTAACACAGCACCCAGTGTAAAACTAAGCAATGATAGATAAGTATCAGTAAATAATATAAAAAAATTACTTTTCAGAGTATGGACGGTCACTTTAGAATGTGGATGAGATGGTATGGAAAAAAGTTCGGAGAGTATAAATTAATCAAGGGCGACTTTCTACTGGATGAACACAGAGAAAAAATAAATGCAGCGACGATAGTTTTTGTGAATAACTTTGCATTCGGCCCGCACGTGGACCACCAGTTAAAAGAAAGATTTGCTGACTTGAAAGACGGTGCTAAAATCGTATCATCGAAGAGTTTTTGTCCGCTGAACTTCAGGATAACGGACAGAAATCTCAGTGACATCGGGACCATCATGCACGTCAGCGAGATGTCTCCACTCAAAGGATCCGTCTCGTGGACGGGGAAGCCAGTCTCTTACTATTTACACATTATAGATAGGACCAAATTGGAGAGATATTTTCAAAGACTGAAAAATCCGAAACTCAAGGTCAGCAAAAGGGTCTGTTCCAATCACTTTACCTTTTATAAGATTATTAAGAATTTTTTTTTCTACTGTTTCCATGATGATTTGACTGTGAAAATAATTTGTTTATCAAACTGGTGGCTGAACAATAAAAGGCTCTGGAAATGTTAATTGGAACAAGAGTGAATAGTCGGATAGTTTTAACATAACTTATTTATACAACCAATCGTCATGTTTGTTACCTAAATTAATTCCATGTGTGCTATGTCAAGTTATGCAGTATAGATAGTTAGAAGTGTTATTGTGTGAATAATGAAAATAAAAACCTATTTATTAGGTTTTTCGTTTCGAGTTTCTGGGTTCCGTAGTTTAACTAGTAATTTCGTCTTGTCCATTTGTCTAAAATTTGACCCCTAACCTTGTTAAGCACTTACTTAATCTTTTAAAATCTGTAATATTTTCAGGCATTTGATCTGAATCTTTGCTTTAAATTATACCAACAGACTTCAATGAATAAGTTGGAAGAAATGGTGTGCCAAGTTATCTAGCTGTTAACCCTGCTTAACCTGTTCCTTGGCGACTGCACAAATATATTAGTGGCAAGTTACAGATTTCAGTGAGGATTTCTTACGAGAAATATTAGTTTTTATGTTTCATTACTGTTTACCCCAAACTATGGACAGTGATTATGGAATCACAAGTGCAGGTGTTTTTACTATTCCACATAGACAGGTAGCTTGCTTTAGTATTGCTTTTCTGGTCAGCTGTGTTGCATGTTTGCATTGAATAATGCCATATGGTTGCTGTATATTTTGTTCTGGTCTATTTCCAAACTGGCCTAAGTAAGGTTTCTCAATTTTGCTCAATTTTCAGCATCTTCTTTACATGTGCAGTTTAAATGTTGTCCCTTTAGAAGCCCTGTCAAACACTCCCCAAGTATTATAAGCTGCTTCTTTATAGCCTATCATTGCTTACTCGTATACATAATATTCTTTTTTTTTGTGTAAGATTCGGCTTATTTTATTTATTTTGTGAATTTGAAAAATTCTAAAAAATCACATTGAAATTATGTAAATGTGCTTTGACATAGACTTAATGAACCTAAAACAATAACAGAGAACCTAGTTATTTTCTGTCTAGTTCTTAATCCCAAATAAAAAATGTAGTTGCAAGGATTCATGTTGTTGTTGTAATTCGAAATGAGTTTGATGACACAAGTAGCTAATATAGGTACGGTCTTTGTTGAACAAACCATATTATCGAGCTTACTTTTTAATTTGCAGAGAATGTGATTTTGTACTTTATACATACACTGTATCCTCCTTATTGTAAACACAAACTCGTCTACCCGGGAAGCTGCTTAATCAATATCAGGGTAGTGCAGGTCAACGGTTATCTTTATTTCAGCAACTAGATATTTATCGACATCAAAGAATGTGAACACTTGTGGACTATTTAGACGATTACTTTACTGGTGTTGTTTTTGTTAGGGCACGCATAATGGATGTGAAGAGGGCGAAGGGAGCGGCAAGAGACACCTGAGCGCGCCGCCGACGCGCCAGCCGACGCCCGACCTGCTCAATGGCAACAGCAACCACAGCACTGCCTCGCTGCCCGAGCGACGAAGGAAGGTGGCAAGACCTAGAGCTGTCAGGTATGCTACTACACTCCCGGACACCTGAACCGAGCCACCCTGCATGTTTTTGTATAAAGTTCCATCTTCTTAAAGGTTTTAAAAGCCTTTAAGTCACTCACTATCATTTCTGGCTTTGCCATTGTTCCAAATTTGAAATTAGAAAACTAAAAAAAAAACAGTTAAATTGCAATAAGTCGTCTTTTCACGTTTCGTAGGGGTAAAATTAGCGTGAATTTTCTAAGAAAACAACGGTTTACATAAAGAAAACGTTTATTTAGTAACTTGTGTTACCTCCAAGGGCATTTTCGACGAACGTCATCCGGTTCAGCATAGAATTAATTGATGTCACTATGACGTGCTGTGGAATGTTCTCCCATGCTTCCAAGATGGCAGTTTTCAGCACCTGCAAAGTTTCTGGAGCTGGTTGGTTAGCTCGAACACGCTTCTTCAGCTCACCCCATATGTCCTCTATTGGGTTCATATCAGGGCTTCTTGCTAGTCATTCCATTACTGCAATACTAACGTCATTCAGGTATTCTCGACCAATTCTTGAAGTGTGCGCCCTTACATTATCATGCATAAAAATGCAATCTTGGCCCACAAACTCAGCATATGGCATCACATGAAACCTCGGCATTGACGAATGTATCGGTCGCTATTTAATGGTGGCAATCGTGGGACCACGATTGTCACAATCTCAAGGCCAGTTTTTCCTTCGGTAGAAATTTCGCCCCAGACAGTCCATGACCCAGCGCCATAACTCACCTTCTCATCAATGCAAAATTGCTGAAAACGTTCTCCCTGTCTTCGGTCATTTCCTACGTCCATTATTGCCATACAGCATAATCTCGTTTCATCCGTAAAAAAAAGAACCTGGCTGGCTCCATTGACGTTGAGTCCAGTGCAAATGTTCGCGTGCAAATGCAGGCTCGCGTCATTCTGTGAGCTCATTGTCACTTTGGGACCATTGGCTGGCTTAGGAGGTTTTAGGCCACGTTCTTCGAGTCTCCTTCTAACAGTTAGTGCGTAAACAGTCTTTGCATGAGTCTCGAAGCTGTTCTTAGACCTGTACTGAGGTCAGGTGACGATTCCGCAGGCTGGTGGTAAAGATAAACCGAGCTTGTCGTGCTGTAGTGGTATCGATGGTAAATTCTTCGAACGGTAAAATGACATGAAGTTTGCACTTACGCTTTGCTGATTAAGCCCAGACTGAAGAAGTGCCACAGGTTGCTCGGCTACTTCAAGGTATCCATAATTTTAACGTCAGAATAGTTGTAAAAATAAGGAAT
Organism: Atethmia centrago; assembly: GCA_905333075.3. Classification (NCBI taxonomy): domain Eukaryota; kingdom Metazoa; phylum Arthropoda; class Insecta; order Lepidoptera; family Noctuidae; genus Atethmia; species Atethmia centrago. The sequence goes on from HG995367.1 coordinate 23,519,543, forward strand.
AACTATTTAGATGCTCTTCTTATGCAAAATAAACAAATAACGAAATAAGTATTGATTTATAGATGATCTAATCAAAGCTAGTTGCTCCTTTAAGAGCGACCAAACTCCGATTTTCTTCTCTTTTTCAAATTTGTGAATTCTAATTTGGATGATGGCCAGTATGTCAGCTTCAAAACTGCATAAAAACTTTTTCTCTGACTTATCATTATTTTTATCTTTTAGACAGCTATAAATATAAAAATACAAAACTTACAGAAATTGATTTAACCCATAGTCCTGTATTATTATAAAAAGTTTTGTTACACAGAGGCGAGAACGGTCGGACGCGAGCGCGCGCGGCTGTGGCAAAGAGACGCGTGGTGCGGCGCTCCAGCGACGACAGCGACGAGGAGTCCAGCGGCACCGACGACGCGCCGCCCGCGCCCGAGCCCGCGCCGCGCGAGTGGGGCGCGCCCTGGGCCTCGTCTTCCGATTCCAGTGAGTATACATACCCTTACGCTGCTTCCTAAACAAAAGCGATCGTCGCGCGAGTACGCGATCGACGCGATCATTTGTATGAAATTTGACGTACAAACGCGACTTGATTGATCGCGCTATTATGTCATATTCATGAAAAAGAGCGTGAGAGATCGCGTATTCGCTCGATGTCAAAATGTGTGTCCTAATACAGGAAAAAAAACCAGTGCGCAAAGGTTTTTTTGTTGGTTATCCTTATCAGTACAGTTGTTCTATCTCACGACGCGTGACGGGCGGGAGGTTGGTCTTACTTGTGTGTGGTGTACATGCACATTGTGTTTGCGTGTGTAAGCTCGGGAGCGCTCGGTATCGTCCGAGTTGCCGGTCGGGCTACTATTGCTAACTGGTTCGCGCCAAAATTTTGCGTCGCGTACCATCCACATGGAAAGTAAACGGAGAAAAGTTGTTCATTGTGAAGTACGTAAATACTGTTTAAATGTGAGTTTAATTGTAACATGTAATACGAGATTCTAATTATTTCATTATTATTTTTTTATTTAATATTATTGCTTGTTTTAGGGTCGTCAAATGATTGCAAATGTGTATCATTTTCTCAAGACAGAGTATGAGTTCACGTTAAGGCGCTGACAAGACCCAATTGACCAAAATAGGCTTCTCTTAAGAACAAAAATTGCCAAGTCTGTATAGTTTGTGGTAGCGGAAAAAATATATTATGTTATTTTTTAACATATTTCCCAGATCTTGGTTGTTACCAAAACTCGTTTTGAAAAAAAAATCTCGATATAAACTAACGTTTAACTAACCTCTTACCTTGAGTTCTAATCCAAAATATCTCTATTAAATATCAAAATACGTTACTTATTTAATGAATAACAAGAACGTCTTATTTGAATGCAGAACTTGGTTGTTTATTATTTTCGATTACTCAACTCAATTTTGAGTACTTAAATAGATAATTGTTTCATATTCTGCAATAAATTACAAGCGGTGTGTCATCGCGCTTCTCTTTTTCTTTCTATGCAATCTGACTGTGACCGCGGTTTAGGTGTTGTCAGCGTCTTAAGTCATCAAGAACCCAATTGTGATTTGTCTCATTTACGTAACATTGTTCATAACGCACTGCAGAAGCGACGGGTGCTATTGAACGAACCGCACAGAGAATATTAAAAAGAAGAAAAGGATGTCCCTAGCGCGTCATCTACAAAATTTCAGTCTCCGATGAAAAACCAGGAGAAAGAGAGGCAACACAGTAGATGTTGATGGATTTACGGCTGATGTTGTTTGGAGTACAATACAAGAATCCTTATTGCACATAACAAATTCAGACACTGGCAATATTACGGTCAGTCTTACATGAAAAAAATGGATTCGATGGTTGCCTAGAAACACTTCGATGTTGAACAGCATGTTAACCAGATGTTGAGATTAAAATATTTAAAAGAAATTACCCAATAGAGCGGTAATTTCTTTTAAATATTTTCCAAGGTCGGCCTATTGTTTATACTGACGAAAGTTACGTTTTGACAACACATGTTCGAAATAATACCTGGACACAAAATAATAAACAGTCTCCATATTAAAAAAATACTCGGTTTATTTTAGTACACGCTAGAATCGATGCCAGTCTTATTGATAACGCCTGTTTGTCTATAAAGTTAATTCAGTAACAGGAGACTACCTACCATTTAAACATGAGCTTCGAAAATTATGTCAAATGGTTGAATGAAAAGTTGCTGCCAAATTTGCCAGATCGTTCTGTGATAATATTAGATAACGCTTCGTATAAAATACACGCGCGGAGAAATTACCAACGTCAGCCTCTAATAAATCTGAGATGCAGCAATGGCTCACTGCTAAGGGCATACAGTTCGACTTGAATTTGTGCAAAGTTGAGCTATATGATATTAAAAAAAAAAACGTAAAAGCAATTTTATAACGTACAAAATTGATGATTACATTAAAAGTAAAGGATTTGAAGTACTGTGCCTGCCTCCTTACCACCCTGAGCTAAATTCTATAGAGAACATATTATGGGGGTTCTTAAAAAACTATGTTGCTTTAAGAAACGTTGAACTAAATATGACAAATACAGAAAAGTTTATTCACGAAAGTATTGAAAATATAACTAGGCGAAACACATGCGGGAGTGCAACCCCCTCCTGGGCATCAGGGCGCCCGTTGGCCGAAAGTCTGCTCATGCGCACACGCTCGAGTGACGTGTGAGCATCAAGATGACGGGATCAAGTCCCCAATTTAAAATGTATGATGTCAAAGTGGTGGGACCAGGGAAGTCTTGACATACTTCCTTTACCTTTAGAGGTACAAATGTCTTGTTTAGGTTACAAATAGTACATTATGTAGTACAAACACTTTAATGCGATACATTTTAAATTGAGGACTTGATCCTGTCATCTTGATGCTCACAGTGACGTCCCGGTTTCCCGCGCAAGCACCGCGCCACGCGTGTGTCGTACCTACCGAACACGACTTCGCTCGTATGCGAGCCAATAGCATCCGTAATCCCGCGTTCCCTAATGAAAGGTGTATTTTAGCAGCCAATCAAATACAAGTATTAAGGAAAACGCCTCAACGTAAAAAAATTCTTCAGTCTAGTTCGAACCTTATAAAGTTAGCGGTCAGTAACCCGCGTACAACACGTGCGTGTTAACTAGGCACCCTTACTTTATTCTTTATTCCTAATTCAAACTCGTTAATTTTGTCAAAATTTGCGCACTATTTTTTTTTCTGTATAACCAATCTTCGAGGATGATTGTACATCGCCGTCAATTTAGTAATCAAACATTTTATTCGCGCGAATTTGCGACGCGGGGTAAGCCCTCTCGTTCACACGTTTTTTCACCGTCAATATCTACAGGCCTACTGGCATCGGCAGTAACGACGCGATGATGATGAATTTTAGCATAGTTTTGTTTACTAAAAAGTTTTTTATTTTTCAATTTCCCCGTAAGAGTACTTAATTACAATAGAAGTTCTTAAAATATTTGTTAAAAATAATCATTTTGCATGATGGGTCTATGATACAACATGCCCGTTGCATTATTGGAGCTCTGTACGAGTGAGACTACAACAATACGCTGTGAACAGACCGCAGCCGCCGGCCGGCCAGCAAGCGCAGCGCGAGCGCGGGCGGCGCGCGGCGGCGGGCGGCGCGCGCCAAGCGCCGCCGCGCCGCGCCCGCCGCCATCGCCGGCCTGGACCTGCTGCACTCCACCACGCTCGCCTCCACGCTGCACAACGGCGCCGTGAGTATACCTACCGAGTTGCAGGTACCGTATGTGAATAGGGCATCGACCGTCTTTTATATCATTTCATAAAAGACAGATCTGTTGCTCTCCAATTACAACAAATCTGTTTTTGAACTTTTGTTGATTTGGCACGCGGTTTATGTAGCTATTTTGAATTCGCAAAATTACAGGCGTTCTGATTTATTTTCTTTTTTAGGGACTTGTCTATTTATATATTTTTTGAGACTACGCACCGCAGCGTCCTAATTCGGTGCGTCGAACTCCTAGGTTCTATCCTTACGATGGTATTCTCGTACGTCAGGTGACAGCGCCGCCTCCGGGGTGCGTGGAGCAGCGTCTGTCGGCGCTCGGCGTGGCCCTGCAGCCGGCGTCGCGCCTGCACTCGGAGCTGGACATCCCGCGCTCGCCGCACACGCCCTACAGTCTACAGCTACTGCTGGACATGTTCCGGGACCAGTACCTCGCCTTCATCACGCGCATGAACACGCCCGAGTACGCCCTCGAGATACGACACCAGATCGAAAAGGAAAAGGTATGATCCCAATTCCCTTTTTCGTTTTTGTGCATGTTTTGCTTTATACTTTTTGGTGTTCTTACAAACAGCGTGTGCTTTCTTGAATATACCGACTACCCGAGCAAACGGGTGATGGTTTTCAGAGACGCAATCCCTGATATATGCGACAGACACGGTCTATAAATTCTCACTTAAGCAGTCTTGGGTTAAAATTATTGTCTCTCTAATTTATTGATTAACGAAATGAAATTGTATCAGTATAAAATTGTATATGTCCATGTGCGATTGCATATCAAATATTTTTTTAACACGCTCGTGTGTTTTATTCGAACTGCAGAAAATAATACTTGAATGTGGAGTTTCTTTTAAAATCATGATTACAAACAATAGCGAACACCTGTCAAACTGATTTTTTAAATTAAATTTTTCGTTAGCATATACTAATGTATTCCAATTTCGAGCAGATATGAGAAAGGTTGGGGCAACGTTGCGTGTTTAATGCAATTTTCTTGTCAATGACTTGAAAAATCTGCGGTCTATGTAGCAACTGTGATCTTCGTGTGTTAAATCTTCAAAATCGATATTATCTATGGCGTATTATTAAACAGTAAGCCGTATGTCGTTTGTAAGACCATGAAAAAGTCAGTGTGTATAAATAAATAATTTAAAGCCAAGTATTCGATACAGGAGAGGAACCAGAAACTGAAGTCGCGTGCGTCTCAGTTAGATAAACAGATCAACGTGCTCATAAGCGACAGTGTTGCTCTGTTAAAGGCGCGCATGAGTGAGCTGGGCATACACGCCAATAACACAGTGGATCTGTTGGCCAAAGCGAAGGAAATTGTGGGCAGACATAAAGAGTTGCAGAGCAAGGCTAGCAAGCTGCAAGCGCAGGTACTAATGTTTATTTATTTGTGTGCCATACTATCGTGCATTGAAAAGAAATCTGCTTTTATTGTAATGTCAAAGTTTATAGTGACCGGTTGCCACCCCTGCTTCTGTTCCTAGGTACTTTAGCTCTTATAGCTCACTGTCACTCAGTCATACACCTGACAGATGATAGTACGCGCTCGGTATCGCGACGGCTTAGACTCAATTTCGAAGAGTACGCACATTTGATAAAAAACGGTACTCATCATTTTCATAAATATATTATTATTCAGTTTTAAATTTATTGTTTGACCTTTATTTTCATGTACGTATTATATCATTTCGATTATTGTGGTAAATTAATAATTTTAAATGGTATTGTTTTCATTTTATAAAAGTTTTTATTGTTTAGGGTTCCGTACCTCAAAAAGCAAAAAAACGGAACCCTTAGGATCACTCGTGTTTTTGTCTGTCACAGTCAATTTGCTCCGAATTTACTGGACCGATTAAGTTGAAATTTGGTGCACATATGAATTTCTGTGACCCAAACACAGTCATTTATTCACTACTTGAATTTTGAATGTGAGTGTCACTTTTGGGGGAAAATTAGAAAATTAAAAAAAAGTTTTGCAGACTGTACCATGTGACATAACAAATGAAAGGGCTTGTTGTTAGGATTTCAGTTATTTAAAAAAAATATTTTTTAATAAATATTTAAGAAAATAGATAAACATTGACCATTCCCCCTTAATCTTCGAAACTACTGAGCCTAAAATTTTGTCAAAAATACAGAAAATAGTTCTTCACTTATAGATTACAGGAAAACCTATAAGAATCTATAGTCAAAGTCAAATTATTTATTTCAAATAAATAGGCACATAAAGGGCACTTTGAACGTCAAAGTTTACAAAAAAACTCATCCCAACTACGGAACCCTTCGTTGTTGGTCAAACATGCACTTGGCCGGTTTTTCATCTCATTGCTTTGTTGCCAATATTATGCCAATGGTTTTTATGTTGAAGTAAAGTACGTCATGTTAGTATGTTATGTATTTATTATATTTTTTCGACTATTGTCACCATTTCATTATAATTTTGTTATTTTTTAGGTGAATAATATAGAAACCGACCAAGCAATGCTCGTCAAACAAAGGACATTCGAGATAACAGAAAAGTATCGTCAGTTGGGCCACATACCGCCCGACGTTGAGATCACTCAGAACATAGCTCATGATTGTATATTGAAAGAGATATCGGCTACACTAGCACACCGGAAAAGGTTACACGCACAGGTAGGACATCTCCAAAACGAAATTGTTCAAATGGAAAGATCAAGCGAGCAAAAAGTTGCTCCGCCAACTGTACCTGTTGCTACTGTTAAACCTCATACGGTGAATTCTAAGCCCAGGAAATCTAGAGAGCATAGATCGCGGTCGCAAGAGTGGCCTGATGTCCCGGACGTTGGGAAAATTGAGGAACAGAACCCAGAAATTCTCGCTCAGAAGATATTAGAGACCGGGCGGCAAATCGAGGCCGGTAAGATCACTAAGCCAAACGTTATAGTAAATGGGTACCCGAGAGAAGCGCAGAGGCACGTCGATCATCATCGAAACCCAAAGGCGGCTCCGCCCATACACCGGGCGCAACCGCAGCGGTCGGGCCAGCCGCCGCCCGGCCTCGCACACCGGCAGTCGCCAGTCAAGCAGAAACCTCTCAACGTTGTCGGTAAAGTTCAGGAGTCGCCGAAGGTGATCAACTTCGAGGACAGACTTAAAAGCATAATAACGTCGGTGCTGAACGAGGACCAGGAGCAGCGAAAGGCGTCGCGACCAGCGCAGAGCCACACGTACACTAACGGATACGTGAGATCGGGCCCGCCACACGGGTCACACGGATCGCACGGATCGCACGGATCGCACGGGTCGCACGGGTCGCACGGGGCGCACGGCGCGCATGGGTACCCGCGCGCATCGGGCACTGCGGGCGCGCCGGGCTACGCACGCGTATCGCGCGAGCTGCGGCGCGAGCGCTACCCGTACGAGCGCCGCGACGCGCCGCGCCACGCGCACGCCGCGCACCTGGAGCCGAGAGGAGAGGCCGGCGCGCAGCCCGACTACACGCAGGTGAGGCCCGCCCCCCGCGCCCCGCCCCCGCCCCCCTGTGCGCGCAGCTGACCCTGTCTGCTCCCTGCAGGTGTCGCCGGCCAAGCTGGCGCTGCGGCGTCACCTGTCGCAGGAGCGCCTCACCGCGCCCGGCTCGCGCACCATCGGCGATCTCGTCAACGGAGAGATCGAGCGCACACTCGAGATCTCCAACCAGAGCATAATCAACGCGGCCGTCAACATGAGCGCGCGGTACCACGAGCCCGCCGCGGTTAATCAGCCACTCGAGGGTAGGTTATCACCATATGAGTTTTACCAGTACAGTCAAAGCAAAAGTTGCTAATCAAAATCGAAATGTCAATATTATATTAGTAAACTAAATTCGAGATTCAACTGTGATTATAAAATACACAGAAAAATAGCTGAATGTACCGGTACTGTTGTGTGCTTTACACAAAATACAGGCGTGACGTTGTACTGTTTGCAGGGCTAGCGGCTTGTTTGCAAGCTCGCGTGCTGGCATCCGAGTACTGGCGCGGCCGCAGCGGGGCCGGCGGCCCGCCCGACGACGAGCCGCGCCGCCGCACGCCGCCGCCCGAGCCGCACTCCAACACCTCCACGCCGCTCGTGGACGAGCTGCCAGGTACGCGCGAGCCGCCGCCCGCGCCCGCGCCCGCGCGCGCAGACACACTCACCGCCCGCTCCGTTACAGAGGGCGAGGCCGGCGAGGAGGTGGACGAGAGCAAGTGGCAGGACCGGATAGCCTTCCGGTTCGACCAGATCATATCGTTCGCGTCCACGGCCATGGAGGACAAGCGGCGGCGCTCGGACGAGGCGTGCAACACGTCGCCCGACTCGGGCATCGGGCACGGCGACGCGGGCGCGGCGGCGGCGGCGGGCGCGGCGCGGCAGGCCGGCTCGCCGCCCGCCGCGCACTTCAAGAAGCGCTTCTTCCGGCGCGAGCGCTGGGGCGCGTGGGGCGGCGCCGCGCCCGCCGTGGACTGGGAGCGCCCGCCCATGTGACGCCGCAAGCCCTAGCGCAGCGCCGCGTGCCCGCGCCCCCCGCGCCCCGCGCGCCCTCCGCGCCCCGTGCGCCCCGAGCGCGCCCCGCAATACTGTAACTAGCACTGCCGACAGGGGACGCTCGTTCGATTGTATTCTATTCTATGTAAATAGGGTCGGTCCCGCCCAGCTCGACTCCCCCTCGGATGTTGACTGTCGATTTTTTGTTATTTTTTCGAATATATAATGTAATTATGTATATTACTGAGTTTATTTTACGTTTAAGATGTGTAATTATTTAATGGTAGTTTTATGTCGCCGTTCCGTTCGGTGACGTCGAGACGTTTGCGCCGTGGCGGATTGTATTTCATGTGTTCATTTAGGTCTTAGAGTCTGAAATACATGATTCGGTGACTTTGCAGCGGATCATTCTTGCGCCGGTCGTTTGGTGAATGTTTGTTGTTTTATGTGTTTTGTTTGTCGATGTTACGGAAGCTCTTGTCTGAATAATGTTAATCATTTCTTTGGGAAATCTTAAATTTTTAATATTGTACTTATATCGAGTTTGTATAGAATAGATCATTATGAATTTTCTTACGTATCGAATCGGAGAAGTATCGCATTAGGAACTCTTTAGTAAATTATAGCGCAACTATCATTTTAATGTATGGAGAACTATCTCATAATGTCATATTCGAAGCAATGAGGTCGTCTTTCGTCCTGTGATACAAAGCAAAATACCTTTATTGTTATCTGTTCAGTATCTGTGTGATTACAATAACTTAACTAATTCGTATATTTAGAGACAGCACTGTTTTGATGATGACCATATTAGGTAGTTCGTTAGATTGTAATGACAATCAATTTTATTGCTAGAAGCCAGTAACTAAACTGTATAGTGTACTAAAAGCTTAAATTATGGTAAAATGAAACATGGCTCTTATGTTAAAGTAAAGTTTTCCCAGTGAAACACCGGGGTGCAGATAAACTGTAGATATTGCATAGTATAAATTGACACGCTATTTTTATATGGGGTTATTTTATATAAGACTAATTATGAGTCATTCCCAACTCCGCTGTTATGAAAGTTATAAGTGACGTGTGCACGCGTGCTTCTCTCCATGTTGTCAATAGTTCAGAAGTATTGTGCGCATATCGTTCGTGTCTCTTTATGTTATCAATCTCTATAAATCGCAATCTACGATACTTTGTCGTTTACTTTGTTTAACTTACTGTTTTGTGATTTTTTGTGAACTTTATAAGTTCACATCAAATTACTGTATTATTGGATAATGAGTTCAGATCAGGCTTTGTCATCACAGTAATTTTGTAGTCACAATAGTACTTCTATTTTATTAAATATTTGAAGTGTTATTGAACTCTTAAGTAATTCTGGCAGTCTAACAACTTACAGGCGCCCAGAGTATGTTTTCACAAGCTCGATAATTTTAGGATTCTGCAATCTAAAAGTCGTAACAATATTTTTGTTCAAACGCTAAAATCATAAAGAATGTATTCGGAAACGAGTAAAAGATTGTTCTCACAAAACGACCTCCGTTAAAATAATCGGTTTAGTATGTATTTTATCGTTTACTTCGACTAAATATGCACATACTGTAGATACATTTCGTTAGACACGTTATAGCTATAATCATAAAATAATAGGACCAAAGAGTTTCTGGCGACGTGCCTAATTGTATCAATTTTGTCCATGCCCCCGAATAATCAATTTTTAATTTATTACTATGTTAACAGTGCCTATTTCAACCCTGTTTATGCAACTGCCGAGTTATAGTCATGACCGCTTTAAACCGATTTATTAGTCACATCAAGTAATTTAAAAATGACCAGTCAATTTAAATGTTGTGTTATTTCAATATATAATGTCGAAAAATATAACTTCACGTATAGTATACAAAGAAGGGGATAGCCAGCGAAAGTTGAATGGCACTGAGGCCACTGAGACTTCCTCACACATCAGTAACAGCGCAACACTTGTAGCGAGACCCACTTCATAGTCCAAATAAGTGCGGATTTTAACAATGAAATTTAATTTGTGAAATTCGCCCTAAATCTATAAGAAATAAAATAAGAATGTATTATAATTACTTTTAATCCACCCCTTCTTTGAAACTGTGTCCTTATTATTCTAAAACATATCTGCGTTCCTTTGGGGGTTTATATACAAGTTACTTTGAAAGCATCTGTTTAGGTGACGAGCCACAAGTAACTTAGGAATAAACTTTTTTTCGCTCATGACGATTATCCGCCTCTTAGGAATAAGATTTAACAAAAATAAGCAATTTGTTATGTAATGGGGTTTCTGAAGTCATTGTTGTTATTGGAAAATAGGGAATACTGTTTTATACTTTCATTCGATAAATCAATTAATTAAATATTTGTGTGTACTAAGTAATTCGAAACTGTAAAAATGTGATTGTGACGTAAACGTGTAAGAACCGACTTGTTTCCTAATTAGCCCCAATGAGTGTTGCTATTATAAGGGACTCAAAACTACTAAAGTAATAGAATAGGATAAAAATATTGCTACTAAATCATTCAACGTACAACCATTGTTATTACAGCAATGTGGCCTAGTTGTTACTTTAAACATCTATAACAGCGTGTAACTGAATTCATGCACATTATGAAATTAGTTTTTTCGAACGGTTTACTGAATCGATTTCAATGACAATTTTTAATATAGGTCGTTTTTATCACAAAAATAATTAAAACTACGCAAATCACACTCCCGCTGTAAAGTCAAAAGAAACCATAATGGACGAAGTACCTACCACGCTAGACCCTTATACATGTTCGACTGTGTGCGTGCGCAGATTTGTATTATGACCACAAATTTCTCCCACAATCTATATAACTAATTTAATCAGGAATAGTAAAATATCATTGTACGTATTAAGATTATGACATAATATTCTAATTGGGGTGTTTGGTGGTGTGCGTTGATTCCAGGACACGTTCTTTCTTATAATAAAGATACACTTAAAAAACTACACTTATGATAAAGCTGAACAGTTTATTTCTTTGTTTGAACGCGCTAATCTCTGGAACTAACAGTCGGATTTGAAAAAATCTTTTTGAATTTTATAGCCCAATTCTTGAGGAAGGTTATAGGCTATTAAACATCACGCTACGATCCTTAGGAGCAGAGCAAACATAAAAAAAGTCAAAGAATGCTAAGTGAAAACTAAGTGATAGCGCGGGCGGGGTCGGGTGCTGAAATTTGACGCGGACGAAGTCGCGGGAAGAAGCTAGTTTATATTTCTCCAAATGGACAGGGTCAAACTTGCATGTTTACGCCCAGGCAAAAGTTAACTCTGTTATAATAGCACCAGTCAAAGGGTAGTGCAGCCTTATATTTTAAAATTTAGACATATGTTTAGAAGTCAGAACGCGCATTACGTATTAATATTGGAAAGCTTAGAAATTATATTCGTTTCAGAATAAATTATAGGTAACTAGATCGTATTTATAACGATAAGCATAAGACTTGTTGATTAAATTATGTGCACTGACGTAAGAAAATAAATCAATATACGGCTTCCAAATACAATAAAACTCTCAAAAATACATAAAAATTCAGAACACAAGAATGAATCAAGATTTTTGGAAGAAAGTTGTTCTTTTGGAACTATCAAATGTTTTGTATTAGTTTTATTATTTAATATTACGGCCACGGCCAGTAAGAGAGACGTCAATGTCGGTTCTATTTTTTTAAGTTATTTTTGTACAGTATTTTTACTTACTGTGCACGGTGTAATGTTTTTATTAGATAAGACTTTAAAAAAAAAATAACACGAGAATTGTATGATTGTAATAGTTAATTACTTGAGCAGTTTTAATCACTTGAGATCGATGAATATTACATTCTGTAAATGCGAATTTCCAGATATGTTCATAATACATAGGCGACTCTGAAACACTAATATTTAAATTTTAAACCAAGTTCATGTGATAAATGAAAACGGTTGTAAAGTCTAGAGAGTTAAATATAAAGTGTCGTTTCATGTATTTTAAACATTGGGGTGCACTGGTTTGATTGTGCCTGAAAAACTCATCAATGCCGCTCCAAACCTCAAAATTATGTATTTGTATATTGATAAGTAAGCTTAAAAATCTAATCTGAAGTAGGTACCAATAGAAATAGAGTGTAATGACGGCAATAAAACATCTATTTTGGTCGGATTAACTCGAAGAGTGATTACATTATTCAGTTATGATTAATTTTTTTTTAATGGGGAATAATGAGCTAATCTGTGTGACGTTATAGTGTCTAAAATAGTACAAATGAGAAGACTTATCGTCGTAAGCCTCGGACTATTCAACATGCAAATGCTAGGTTTGAGATGTATCCCTGTGTACTAGTTTTATTTTGTACTAAAAGTTAAAAATAAACGAATAATTATATTGTGTTTTTATTATTTACTTTTCTCAGCACCCACACCAATGCAAGTGCTTTTAAATAACTGGATTACAGTCTTCCTGACAAACAGTTTATTGTACAGAGAAAGTTAGGATTTGTTCAGACGTGCCACAACCACGACGACGACCATACCACAGCAGCTAAAACATGTTGACGAGCACAAATATGAAATGTGTAGTTCCATTTACACGTACTACTACTTCGCTCTCAACGCCGCGTTTCGCAAATACCGACGACATCGGGCATCATAGCTATAAAAGCGAGCACTCTAGCCTACAGACTCAAGCGGCCGACCACATCGTGTGTGACCACTGACCACCGCGTATTTTGTCTCTGCCGCAACCACATCGCTACTCATATCTCTAGTTAGTCTGTAATTTAACTCCAAGCAGCTGCAATGTCACAATTTGCTATTAAACAACTTGATGCGTCGCCTTCTTAAATTTTAACAAGTGAGCCCAAGTGGTTGTGGAGCAGGACCAGCATTAAGCCAAGCATTTTAATCTACGATATAGGTAATCATCCAACGTATAATATACTTGTCTACATAGTGTGCGTTTAGTGCATGTCTTAAATTTCTTCTCATTTAGTTAAAGAATTTCGAGTGGTATTTTATTAGAACATTTTACACAGTACCCCATAAAAGAAGTGTGTAGGTACTTGAGACAATCTGAAACGTGGTTGATCTAATTTGTTCCTATTTCTAGTGTTACAATTATGCCTGTCAATTATCTTACTAAAAATATGTAGATTTTTTCTAACATATAATGTTTTTATCTGTATGTTGGCAAGGTACCGTCATGATGTTATTTTTTTTTATCAGTTCCCTTGAATCGCATCCTCGGAGGTTAAAGATGGCGCTGAGCCCTCTTTTGCAGAAAAGGTAGAATCAATATCTGTAGCCCTTCCCCACAGCAAAATACTGTAAGACATAATGCTATGAAAGTAACTAAAATAGACCAGTCTCGCGGTATCCACGTCTGTTAATTAACGGATTTCCCAAACAGCGTAAGCGGCTAACTTAGCCGCCCTGCAGGGAACTCTACTGCAGCTTTGAATCAAGCATGATTGCCAGGAAAACAGACATTTCGACGAATTCTAGTATCTCCTTATTCAATTTAACGTGACTGTTGAGTACAGTGTGGAGGTCTCGATGATGGTGACGAGAAATAAGTGGACTGTATGTATACGCTGGTACAAACTGAATTTATTGAGAATCTACAACATATGTGCAACGCGGTGGCCCAAGGAGAAGTGTTCGGTGTGCGGCGCGAGTCCGCGACGCCGGCCGTACCGCGCCGCCCGTCGCCTGCGTCCCCCGCGCCGCCCGCTCCGCGCACTGCACCGCCTGGCTCAGCGGCTCGTACGCGCTGCTTGCAGCACCCGAAGATGTCGAGGTTCGATTCTCGACATATTCCCGCCCACGTTGAGATGAGTGTTGAGGAAGTTAATTATCTTGAGCTGGAAGAGGGCAAATGTTATTATATGCTCTCCGAATGTTGCCCCTCCTCGTCTTCACTTCAGCAACACGGTTGATCCCGTCAACACCAGGATAAACGTTAATGATTCTTCCTAATGGCCATAATAGTGGTGGAAGAGTCTTGTCCTTTATAAGGACTAAGTCGTTAGGCTTGAGTTCATTATTAGAGGACGTCAACCACTTGGTTCTCTGCTGCAGAGTTGATATATATTCGTCTCGGAATCGGGCCCAGAAATGTTGCCGGATATATTCGATTCTCTTATAGCGCTCCGTGCAGCTAATATCCTTTTCTAAAACTTGTGGATGTGGAATTGACGTGAGTGGTCGTCCTATCAAGAAATGGGAAGGGGTGAGTGCGGTGAAGTCGAAGGGATCAGTAGACAGGACAGTAAGTGGGCGTGAGTTTAAAATAGCCTCAATTTGAGCCAAACATGTACCCATCTCCTCATACGTAAAATGAACTGCTTGTAATAAACGTCTAAGGTGATGTTTAGTCGAACGGACAGCTGCCTCTGCCATTCCATTAAAATGAGGACTATATGGAGGAGTAAATTTAAAATCAATACCTTCTTGTGCCATGTCATATTGAATATTAGAACTGTTGAGAAATCTATGTAGATCATTGGATGCACCGACAAAGTTCGTCCCATTATCAGAAGAGATGCTTTGTGGCTTCCCCCGGCGAGCAATGAACCTGTTTAGCGCGGCTATGAAAGCTTCTTTCGTAAGTTCTGTAACAAGCTCCAAGTGAATAGCCTTAACTGACATACACACAAAAATACACAGGTAGGACTTCAAGAGCCTGCAGCCTCGACCCTTACGATCTGCTATCAACACTGGCCCGGCATAGTCCACACAACAGTGTAGAAAGGGAAATTCTAACTTAGTTCTATCAGAAGGAAGTTGGCCCATTATGGGTTGAATAGTCTGAGCCTTGTATCTAAAACATTTCAAACATTTGTTCACAGTTGATTTCGATAAATTTCGACCTTTTAGTGGCCAATATGTTTGACGTATATTAGATAATAACAACTGCGGTCCTGCATGTAATGACTTTAAATGGTACATACGAAATAATAATTTTGTTACATGATGTTTGCTACAAATGAGTATGGGATGCTTAACATCATAGCTATATGGCGAGTTGTCCAACCTGCCACCCACTCGAATAACTTGATTTCCATCTATAAACGGTGACAAACTGAGCAATCGATTATTGCTTGGTAAAGCCTTGCCAGCCTTTAAGATAACAGACTCAGTGGGAAACATCTCTGACTGAGCTTGACGAATAATGATGTATAACGAATTTTGTAATTCTAGAGGAGTGAAGGTGTCGGTAAGTTTATTTGATTTATTTTTAGTATTATTTATAAATCTTTGTACATAAGCAATGATTCTTTGTAATTTATTGAAATTAGAATGTTTTTGTAATAAATCTGAAATTATATTTTGATTGTTGTTGTTAATTTTATTTGTAGCTAGACATATTTTTTCTTCGGTTTTTGGTTTTTGATTTTTATTTGTGTTTGGCATTGTTGGCCACGCAGACTCGTTTAATTTCAAAAACTGTGGTCCATGCCACCATAAAGATGAATCATTACTTAACTGATCAGCAGATAAGCCCCGCGATAATAAATCTGCGGGATTTGATTTTGAAGGCACGTAGCTCCAAGTGTAACCATTTGTTTTCTCCTGTATTTCGTTTACACGATTACTAACAAAATGTTTAAACTGATTGGATTGAGACGATAACCACCCTAAAACTATGGTCGAGTCACACCAGAAACGACTTTTTTGAATATTTAATGTTAATGCTGTTTTTACTTTGACAAACAGTCTTGCACCCAGTAAAGCTCCGCACAGTTCCAGTCGCGGAATAGTGACTGGTTTTATTGGAGCAACCCTATTTTTTGAAGCAAGTAACTGTATATGAATGTGACCTAAACTGTTAATGGACCTAATATATAAACACGCGCCATAAGCATTCTCTGACGCGTCAGTGAAAACATGAATTTCACTACTACTATGATCATTGCAAACAATCCAACGTGGTATTTTTAAACAGTTAAGATATTGCAATTTATTAACAAAAGAAATCCAACGATCATTTATTTCTTTGGGCAATCTCTCATCCCAAGAATACCTTTTTACCCATAATTCTTGCATAATGATTTTTGCTTCTACTATACAAGGGCCTACTAACCCCAAAGGGTCAAAAATTTGACTTATAATTGATAATATGTGCCTTTTAGTTGCATTTTTACTATTATTAATATTTATAGAAAATGACAATTTATCTGAACTTGGTTCCCAACTTAAACCTAAGGTTTTAGATACTTCATTTAACTTTGTGTCTGTAAATTCATGAGTGATAGATGATTCACAACTAGAAATTGCCTTTAGTACGTCAGGACTATTTGACTGCCATTTTCTTAAATTAAGTTTGGCATCTGACAAAGTTGTGGCCACGCCTTTAGCTAATTTAATTGCCTCATCGATTGACGAAGCTCCACTCAAAAAATCATCGACATAAAAATCATGTTGAATGGCATTCTTTATTTGTTGGTCACTTACAGTAGAAGCTAGACTTGTTAGACACTTAGTAGCTAAATAGGGCGCTGATGCTGTCCCATAAGTTAATGTATTTAAAGTATATGATTTCACTGGTTGACTGGAATCATAACGAAAAACTATTTGTTGTAATGACCGTTGACTTGGATTAATTTCTATGGCCCGGTACATTTTTTCAATATCGCCGGAAACGTATAATAATTGAAAATAGGTCATCTTGGACGACTGGGCCCACCATTTGTAAGTCGTTAAGTGAAACACCGGACGTGGCACAGTGGAACGAATGTATGGGAGCGGTTGGACGTAGACATGTCCGAAAAATAAGAGTAAAATTATGCCAAACTAATGATGCCATCTTATTCGATTACTTAATGCCTTCATAAATTGTGGTGATGAATTTCTTCATAACTCCCATATTTCGGGAGTAATTTGAGAAAATGTGAAATTTTACTATGAAAATGAGTGTATCGAGCTCTCTCCCTCCTGATTCCGGGCTTGTTTCAAGTAGCGGTCTCTAATATCGTAATGCTATTACTAAGAGCTATATTTAATACTAAGACACATAGTGCGCCAAATGTGCACTTTCTGGGATAAAAGGAAATGAAAATTTAAAAAAAAAAACGTTTTTTCCCCATTTGTATTTACTTTAAACCGCAGACAGACTTATTAAGAGGTCTATAAATATATTATATATATACAGAAATATATATTAACAAAAATATTCACAAGAACTGATGAGAGTATGACTTTTAAGTAAGTTGATAATAAATTACCTAGTTTCATTAAAAGTACAATAAATAATTAAGATGTAAGCTCTAATTTACTAAGTTACACATTTTAAAACAATAACATCATTTAATTATCTTCGTCATCATCATCATCATCAATTAATTCAAATTCAGAATCGATGTCCGCTAAATCATTTATGTTAACAAATTCGATATCACTTTTCTCAGAAACCGTAAGCTCATAAAATTCCTTAAAAGAAGATTTTTTTACAAACTTATTTCCTTTTGGACGGATACTTGTAACAAGTGGATCAGAAGACAGTAAAAGATTGTGCATAATATCTTCATTGCATGAGATACTGCTATGCTTTCGAGAATGCCCCTCTCTATATTTTCTAAAATCTTTATTTCTAGCCTCAGATGCCTCTTCGGATAGAAAACCAATGGGCACAATTGACATGTTCTGAACTATGTCTGGCCCATGCATTAAAATTTTATGAAGTGAAGAAGGCATATAATACCATGGGTATAACTCCACGTAAAGCTTAGCAGTATCAAAGCAGAACTCTCGGAATTTAGTTACGTTGATCTTCTCTCCTGATGAAATACACTGCAAGATCACACAGATTTTTCTTAAAAGCATAGCATCTATTCCGGTCAGTTCAGCAGATTTAGTGTAGTTTTCAAAAAATCTCCTTGCCGAGTTGCCATTGTTGGTGGATCCACTGCCTTGTTTCACAACATCGAGAAGTAAGCCCGTTTCTCTTCTTACAGCCTCTTGAACTCTTTTCTTCCTGTCATCAACTTGCCTTTTTGCTATATCACCCCTTACTTGCCATGATTTTATGTCTAATTTGTAGGAAATGTGTAATAAGCATTCCATTGAGCGAATCCAAGCGTGAAGGGTGCTTAAGCTATATTTATACATGTCCTCGTTTGCGTGTTTATCTTTGATTAACTCTAAATTATTCATTTCTTTAGGACAAGCCTTGCATATGTCACACACTGAAGCTGCTGTATTGGATATAATGGAATGAATTTTACCATCAATCATTGTCAACAGCAGTTGGTGTTTGACACTAATTCCATCAGTGATGGTGGATGGAGTTAAGGCTTCAATCTCTGCTTCGATTTCAGCCATCTCTCTCTGCACATTTTCTTTGGTTTCCTTTATAAACTTAAACAATATTGGCCGGCAAAATGAAGTGGAAGATGGTCGCTCGTTTTCCCAAATTGTTACACCTTTTGAGACGAGCCGCAGTGGTACAAGACTAATCATAAAATTACTAGCAAGATCGATTTGCTCATCTTCACTCGTCCTTTGATGATAAATGCTTTGGCTAGATGATCCGTCAAAACCCCATTTGCTGGTCAATACGAGCTGATGATTGGGATCAACAGGGGTTTCTAACGACCTAATAAGTCTTCTTAAGGTTAAATCCATCAAGGCTTGTAATTTGATTTTTGCAGAGCTCTCTGTAACTGTGAGATCTTCTTTGGCCGGATAGCACTTAATTTTTTCTTTAACCAACATGTAGTAACTCGGGTATTGAAGAGCTCCTTCTTGAGTGTTGAAATCCCGAAGAGTGTTATAGCGCCATTTCGATAAGTTCATCGATACATAAAGAGCCAATGCCTTCAAAGGGGATATTTCCCGTACCTGAATTGATTTACCTTCAATGAAGGCTTTGATTTTTGAGGCCTCTTCTGGATTCTCCGTCAAGTATTTCATAACATAAGCTGTATCGCTTTGTCCTGCCTTTTGAAGCGCCCTTTCGGCCGAAAACATAATTTCAGCGCTGCTACTGCTGCATGAAAGACTATCTTCAGTGCGTCTTCTTTTTTGCCGGTTACTAAGGTCCTCAAAAGATTTACGAGGACTAGGATGTGTACAAGTTGAAGCATCAGATTTAGCAGGAGAAATTATGGGCTCGATGACGTCACTTATATTTTCTGTAGAAGGTTCCATATTTTCATTCTGTAATTCCGGCCATTGAATTGCAGCCTGTAGCCAAATCTCATGTTTCTTCCGAAACATATCTGTGCTTCTTCCAGACTGTGTCCATTTTGCATAAATGCGGTAGCAAAATCGACGACACCAGTCTTTTAAACTTGTTTCAGCACTTTCACATAACTGAACACAACTGTTATCTTTTAAAACACTGAACAAATAGTTAAAGTCGCGTAAATCTTTATGTGCGCGTGCGCATAAAGCAACGTGAATATCAAGATTTGTATTAAAATTTGGAAAATACATTGCGAGATTAGCTTGGATACAACGAGGTGTAAATCAACACTGATTTTAAAGTTACTAATAGTGACCTATTTATATAAAATCCAGGTATCCCAGGTATCCTTTGTTAAATATTGCAAGGTAATTAGTTATTGTGATAATTAGTAAATGATGCATGCTAAATTAGTGTATTAAGAGCCATTTAGTAATTAAATAATAGCAATGTTCTTATCAGTAATCATTAGTGCATCAGTTTTATATGTAAACCTTAAGTCCCTAATTATATATCCTAATTAGCTTATATCTTCTCTAATTGGCTGCTCAGAAATGTTATTGTAATAAGGTAAACCTTTAGAAAAACGGTTTTAATCAACAAAATAAACAAAAAATAAAAAAATTGTGTTATAAAATAAACATCACTCTTTATCCCAGAAAGTGCACATTTGGCGCACTATGTGTCTTAGTATTAAATATAGCTCTTAGTATTAGCATTATGATATTAGAGACCGCTACTTGAAACAAGCCCGGAATCAGGAGGGAGAGAGCTCGATACACTCATTTTCATAGTAAAATTTCACATTTTCTCAAATTACTTCCGAAATATGGGAGTTATGAAGAAATTCATCACCACAAGTTATGAAGGCATTAAGTAATCGAATAAGATGGCATCATTAGTTTGGCATAATTTTACTCTTTTTTTTCGGACATGTCTACGTCCAACCGCTCCCATACATTCGTTCCACTGTGCGTGGTGGCCGCTGATCCATCAAATACAGTACGTAATTTTGTAGTGGTGCTCGATTCACGAATGACACCGTGATGTGGAAAGTAATAATTAATTCTGGAGTTATCCTCGGACGAGAATCTTTTATTCTCAGTCATATGTCTTAAGGATTCATATTCTCGCATAAAGTTAATGTATTTTTCTTTAAATTTTGGATCACGTGAAAATTTTCTTTCTAATGAGGAAAACCTTATTTTGGCCAACTTTAACGAGTCGCCTAAGGCGTTGACTTCTCGTTTTAGAGGCATTGAAACAACGAAGCGGCCGTCAGCATTACGAAATGTATTTGCTGAAAAACTTTGTTCGCATGCAATTTCTTCCACTGACATATTAGAGTGTGGTGAATCTAAGGTATCCAGTTCCCAAAACCGCGTAAGATCGGGATTAAAATCGCCTTGAGAAAACATACATAAATTAGAAAATTGTTGTGGCGCTGTTACATGTCTAGTAACCAACCAGCCTAATTTTGATTCGCGTAATGTTGGTTTATTTGTACCTAACTCGATAGATTCTCTTCCCAAAATATCCCAGAATATGTCTGCATTTAAAAGCAAATCTATGTTTGATGGTGTATTATATGTAGGGTCAGCTAGTGTAATCCCTAGTGGTAAACGTATTCCACTGACGTCTATATATGACGATGGAATGGATGGTGTAATGTTGGGGAGAACAGTACAGTTTATATTAATTTTGTAATCACTACAAAGAGACTTCACTGTTACGGTGCAAGACTGTGTGCTAATAGTAACATGATTATCAAAACCTGATACAGCTGTTGACACGCAGCGCCTCGGCAGTTGCAATTGGTCACAGAAGCTTTGAGTTACCAAATTAATTGCACTCCCGTTGTCCAGCAGTACTCTCGCGTTGTGTTCCTTACCATTTTCGTCTATTACCTACTCGCACGATAGCTGTGGATAGGAATATACGAGACGCAGTAGAATCTGTGATAGTACCACTAGTAAGTACAACACCTTCACTATTAGATTTAGAGGTGGAATTGGGTTTTTCGAGATGTAACAGCGTGTTATGTTTATATTTACAATACTTACAACCCGTCAAGTTGCATCTGTTACTCGTATGGCCTGGACGTAGGCAATTCAAACAAACTTTTAATTGTTTAGCCTTTTCTATGCGAGATTTGATTGTAAGAACTTTAAAAGATTCACAGTTAAATAAAGAATGAGATTGATCGCATAACAGACATGTTGTAGTAGATGACTTGTCATTTTCATTTAATTTTGTTTTATTTTTATTATTTAAATGAGTAGAATTAGATTGGTTCTCATGATCCTCTAAACTTTCCAATAAGTCAGCTCGATTTCTTAAAAAGGTTATAAACATATCTAAACTCGGATGATCATTTAACTTATTCTTTTGTTCTTCCCAATGACGTAAGGTTATTTTATCTAGTTTGGAAGACATCATAATAACAATTAAAGTATCCCAATATTGCGTAGGCTGCTTCAATGTAGTAAGCGCCCTTATATTTTTGGTTGTTATATCAACCAGATAACGAAGTGACTTACATGATTCCTTCTGTATACGTTCAAGGTTAAGTAAGGCTTGTACGTGGTTATTAACAAGCAGACGATTGTTGTCGTACCGCTCAAGTAATGAATCCCATGCTATATTATAAGTATCACTAGACACGGTAATATGTTTAATGATTAAAGCTGCACTTCCTTTAAGCGAAGCGCGAAGGTAGTGAAATTTGGTAATATTATCAATCTGTTTATTATTATGAATGACGGAAGTAAAAACATCCCTAAACTCAAGCCAGTGCTGATAGCTACCGCTGAAATGAGGCAAATCAATTTTTGGTAACCTTACATTAGTACTGGCCTTGAAATCCTCACCTGATTGTGCGTCATTGAAGCTCGCTGCAGAATCACGACGTTTTGCTGCAAGTAGGCAGCGCGCACTTGCCAACAGTGCAAAATATTCGTTCTCGAACTGCTCACGCTCAGAAGGCGACTCCACATCCTCGCCGGACGATTCATCACAAAGCATCTCTATCTCGTCCTGCAAAGTGTCGAAGTCACTATTTAACGCTTCAATTTTACTTAGTCGGCACTCCAATTCAGCGATCTGCATATCGCTAAGCGCTTTGCAGCTTTTAAGGACATTTAAATATTTATTAAAAGTTGTAAGCTTAGCCTTCAACGATGATCGTTTCTTTATTAAAGTTTTGCGATTATCAGGCATTATGAAAATTTGAAGGTAGGAAGAATATAAGCAAACAAAAGGTGAACTAATTCACTAATAGCTTTGAATAACACGAATTGTGACTTCAAACAAAAAAAACGGTAATTAGCTACACAATAGAACAAAGGAAGCAGCTGGCCGTTCGCACGTTGTTCGCGCCCGATGCCTATGTACATAAGAAACCGGTTTGTTATAAGCGGCGAACGAGTATGCAACAGCGATGATGATTTTAAATAAAATGAAAACGTGAATTTAGCAAGCTTGACGGTTCAATGCTTTATGTGTGCTACAACTATAATGATGATGACGAATGAACTAGCGTAAACAAGATCACTATAGTTGTATGATGGCTCAATTGGGCTATTTTTGAAGCTAGGCAAGGAAGGAAAGAAAAAGATTTGGTAAAAGAGATAAGCGGGAAAAAATAGGATAAATGGAACGAACTCACAACACCGTCTTATCCAACCACTAATATTTCTTCTCTTCGCCTTTGTTCTTCAAACTGTCCTCCGTCAAAATGTGAATGTCAACCGACGCCGACGCGTCGCCGTGCCTTCTCGAACGAAGAGGGTCCAAAGTCCGCCCGTACAATGCGACGATTCCTACTGTTTCTTCAGTTTCGCGAAGGACCAAAAACTATTGAGTACAGTGTGGAGGTCTCGATGATGGTGACGAGAAATAAGTGGACTGTATGTATACGCTGGTACAAACTGAATTTATTGAGAATCTACAACATATGTGCAACGCGGTGGCCCAAGGAGAAGTGTTCGGTGTGCGGCGCGAGTCCGCGACGCCGCGCGCCGGCCGTACCGCGCCGCCCGTCGCCCGCACAGCCCGTCGCCTGCGTCCCCCGCGCCGCCCGCTCCGCGCACTGCACCGCCTGGCTCAGCGGCTCGTACGCGCTGCTTGCAGCACCCGAAGATGTCGAGGTTCGATTCTCGACATGACATTCACTACTTCTAACATTCGGTAACGAGAATCTTATGCATTTAGTTTTCTTCTCATTTAATATCAAATTATTTACAGTAAACCAATTAAGGACCTTAAGCATAGCGTTATTTTCGTCGTCAAGCTCGAAAGCCTGTGTTGCCAGGGGCCTCGGTATCCCTTTCGGATTTTCCCACGACCCCGGCAGGCATCGGCCCTAGTGGACCCCTACTCTTGTGCTGACGACATCTCTTTGAGGCGCGCGTGGAATACAACGCGCCGTCGACCAGGATCTGGTCCTTATCGGACGGCGAGCTATACATTGCTCACCATCCGCAAGCCCGCGCCTACGGTGGCCGGAAATCCGCCTGGGATTCCCAACGCCAACGGTGAAAGTCAGCGCTTGACGTAATTTTAGTAGGCAAGTTTTTAATCACGTCTAAACTTGTATGGAGTAGTGACAGGCGCTGATTAATTTGACAGGACTAAACTAAAATTTGTCTTCTGTCCTTTTCTTAATGAAATGGAAAGAAAAAGATGCACTGAACTTAAATTTAGTTTAGTTGTGAACAAGGGAATCGGCACCATTGTCTCAATAATGGATTGACAAACTTTAGTAGACATTCCCCACACATCTTCGGTAATTTTGATCTTAAATATACGGGGTGTCCCTGGCAGTATGGATCAAATCGAATAAGGGCGTGGGCAAGGTCGTTTCTAAACTTTGTAACCCTGTGAATGTCGGTACAATTTTTGACGGTTCAAATGTTATGACCAATTTTTTTTTTTTTAATCACTTCGCGTAGTGTTCAAAGAAAAAAAAAATATAAAAAATAAAGCTATCAGGGCCATCAATAACATTTTTTTCGGGACGTTGTTGAAGAGTGGGCCCTGGGCCTTTCCTGTGGTAATACTTATACGCAGCTAAAAAACATGTGTTCAATAAGAAAAAAAACATTTACTGCAGACTTCGGTCTGGCAAAAAATTGACTCGACTTTCCAGCGATTGTCACGGGAAAAAGTTCCACTAGCGAAAGTTGACCACGTACATATTAGAAAAACTTGCCCAAGTCATAGAGATTCTTTGGAGGTATGAATCACAGAGACTTATTAGTTTAATAGTTAGAGAATTTTATTAACAAAGAGGTCGTATTGACTGTATTAAGAAAAGGATAATAAAAGCCTTTCCATTGGTGTTCCCTTTTAACCCTAACAGCCATATGTCCTCATGACTGGAACTACTACTATTACCCTAGGTAGGTAAAAAAGGCAGGGAGTCAAATTTTGGTTTTTCGTAATTATTTTAATATTAGTGTTTTGGTCGGTTTTCCGGTCGACCCGCAACATAACGCAAAAATTCGCTGGCTGTTGATTAAGAGGCTGCCACGCCTCTTAATCAACGGCCAGCGGGAAAAATGCTCGCCGCAGAATTGAGGCCCGGCCCGTCTTAAACGGACGTCTAGAAAGTAAGATTAGTCTCAATAAATTGTTCGTAGTGTGAACACGTAAATTGCAATTATGACCCCTACTGTCAAGTTTTTATCGACATTCTTTGTCTCCTGTTTGTCGCATCTCTAAAAGTTAAGTGGATCGTGGATCCAAAATTACCTCTGTAAAGTTAACCCTCCGATTTAATTATTCTGAACTTTTGTTAAAATTTATCGTTCGAGAATCGTTAGAGAGAGTTTGAGAGAAAATAAAAAGTATTTGAGAGTAATTTTTATGTAAAAACAACTTGAAGTTTCTGAAGTTTATTTTTTTATAGTTTGAGAGAGACTGTGAGTTAAACAAAATCATTAGAGAGTTAATTAAATATTTTAATTTATATTAGATCATTTCTGAGAGCGCGATTTACCCTAGGACAGCACTTTCGGTCTGCGCAGTAATTATTCTGAGCTTCGTTTGTCAATCGTTAGACTCTCTCTAACGATTGTCAAACGAAGTTTAAGATAAAAGAAAAATTGTTTATGAGTAGGTAATTAGTTTTTATGTAAAAACGATTTTAATTTTTCGTTTGAAGTTGGCCCCCATTCCCGCAAAAATGGACTTGGACGTTTATTTTTTTTATACCATTTAAGAATCGTTTGAGAGAAATTGAGAGTTACACAAAATCGTGAGCGAGTTAGTATTTTAATTTACCCTAGGACCTCAGCACCTCCGGTCTGCGCAGTGAATGTGCGCAGTGGATGATCGCAGTGCACGTGAAATCAGCTGCAGGTGATGCTAGCGCTACTATTATTACATACAGGTGTTGCCGCAACTGAGTTCCCAAAAGGTACATATCCAGCGCTGAAAAGGTACATTTTGGGTTAAAAAGGTACATCAGCAATGCTTTTACTAAAATCACTCACTAGTGCTTCTCACGCTCTCTCGCAATGAATTCGAGACAAGGAGAGACTGCCTGCTCGCCAGCAGAAGTTCTATTTTTTGGATTCTAAGTGTGAGAAAACTTACCTATCTAATATTATAAAAACCTCGTGTCACGGTGTTTGTGGTCGCACTCTTCCGAAACGGCTCGATCGAATTTTATGAATTTTTTTATTTATATTTGGTAGGTATGAGGATAGGTCGTAAAGTATATTTCATAACGTTAATAAGAAAAAAAAATGTAATTTTGACAGGACAACGTCTGGCGGGTCAGCTCTAAAAAATCCCCGCAGCTTTATGATAGGTAATAGGTACTCATTGAATTGTTTCTCGTGGTTAATATAATGCAGAAATCACACGATAAAAAAAATCGAAATCGTGATTGTGGTTCAAGTATCCATAATCTGAACATTAAAAAACATACTATACATAATATACTCATTATTGTCAGTTAAAACTAAAATAATAAATTAATTATGTTACTAATTCTACAATAAAGTCATGCATGGTTGTTGCAACAAATGCCTCCACCAACCTTTAGTTAGCCCAGGAGATCTAGGACCAGTGTTGCCACAACTGAGTTCCCAAAAGGTACATATCCAGCGCTGAAAAGGTACATTTTGGGTTAAAAAGGTACATCAGCAATGCTTTTATTAAAATCACTCAATACTGCTTCTCTCGCTCTCTCGCAATGAATTCGAGACAATGAGAGACTGCCTGCTTGCCAGCAGAAGTTCTATTTTTTGGATTCTAAGTGTGAGAAAACTTACCTATCTAGTATTATAAAAATCTCCTGTCACGGTTTTTGTGCTCGCACTCCTCCGAAACGGCTCGATCGATTTTTATGATTATTTTTATTTATATTTGGTAGGTATGAGAATAGGTCGTAAAGTATATTTCATACCGTTAATAAGAAAAGAAAAAATAGGAAAAACTTTAATTTTAGTTTTGACAGGACAACATCTGGCGGGTCAGCTAGTAGCATCTAAAAAATCCCCTCAGTTTTATGATAGGTACTCATTGAATTGTTTCTCGTGGTTAATATAGGTAATGGAGAAATCACACGATAAAAAAATCGAAATCGTGGTTGTGGTTCAAGTTATATCCATAATCTGAACATTAAAAAACATACTATACATAATATGCTCATAATTGTCAGTTAAAACTAAAATAATACATTAATTATGTCACCAACCTTTAGTTAGCTCAGGAGATCTAGGACGTTAGGTATGTATTTATTATAATATAAACTCGTTAGTAAGAATAATCATTGTTTGAATGACCTGTGGTGTGGCACCACCCCACCCCCCTGAGAGTGTCGTAAGAGTCGACTAAGGGAAAAACCGTAGGATGGGCAGCAGCGTTCTTTCCACGTACTGTACCACCACACTGCGATCGCCAACTCGCAATGCCAAGCGTGGCGATTACGGCAAAACCCCCTAACTTGGGGAGGCCTATGTCCTGCAGTGGACGTCTCAGTAGAAGTTAGTAGAAGTAGTAATAAAATCAAAGCCCACAGCAAAACAATGCAACACACACACAACATATCTAGTAATATTCTCAAGGAAGTATTTTATAAATAACCAAGCAACACAGCAGCGAGCGAATAAAGGCACCGGTCAGCCGCCCGGGGCCGCCACGACCAAATCGAACAGCATTACAGCAGAAACCAATATCTAACACGCTTAAAAATACAAAACAAAATACTTAGCAAAACTATCCTCTTTGCAAACGCGCCCTGTGAGTAGAGTAGTCACAGAGTAGTGTGTGTTTTGTATCGTATCTGTGGTACTTAGTACCGAAGATCTATCTCGTTTTCTCGTTTCAAACATTGGATGTTAAGGCGCTGACAAGACCCATTTGACCAAAATAGGCTTCGCTTAAGAAAAAAAATGGCCAAATCTGTATAGTTTGTGGTAACGGAAAAAATATATATGTGAGTGGTTGACCAAAAAGGGACCTGGAGGGATTGGAAACCATTTTTTTTTTTTTTTTAATTTTTGAATCAATCATTTATTATTATTAAATAATCAATCAAATCAATTATTTTCCCTTGAGGTCCCTTTTTGGTCAACCACTCACATATTAATTTTGAACATATTTCCCAGAACTTGGTTGTTACCAAAACACGTTTTGAAAACAAAATCTCGATACAAACTAACGTTAAACTAACCTCTTACTTTGAGTTCTAATCCAAAATATCTGTTTTAAATATCAACATACGTTACGTATTTAATTAATAACAAGAATGTCTTATTTGAATGCAAAACTTGGTTGTTTTTTATTTTCGATTACTCAACTCAGTTTTGAGTAAATAGATAATTGCTTCATATTTTGCAATAACAAGCGTTGTGTCATCGCGCTTCTCTTTCTTTTCTATGGAATTTGACAGTGACCGCGGTTTAGGTGTTGTCAGCGTCTTAAGTTGAAAAGGTACGTCAAATGGACCCCATTACACATTACACATGGCAGGCTTAAAAGGTACGTCAAATGTGTAAAATGTACGCTAACGGCAACGCTGTCTAGGACGTTAGGTTAGGTTAGGTTAGTGTATTAATTATAATATAAACTTGTTAGTAAGAATAATCATTTTTTGAATGACCTATGGTGTGACACCACCCCACTCCCTGAGATTGACGTAAGCAAGGAACATATTTACTCTAGGGAGGTCGTAAGAGTCGACTAAGGGAAAAAAGCGTAGGTTGGGCAGCAGCGTTCTTTCCGCGTACTGTACCACCACACTGCGATTGCCAACTCGCAATGCCAAGCGTGGCGATTACGGCAAACCTCCTAACTTGGGGAGGCCTATGACCTGCAGTGGACGTCTCAGTAGTAGTTAGTAGAAGTAGTAATAGAATCAAAGCCCACAGCAAAACACAATGCAACACACACACACAAAATATCTAGTAATATGATCAAAGAAGTATTTTACAAATTACCAAGCAGCGAGCGAATAAAGGCACCGGTCAGCCGCCCGGGGCCGCCACGACCAAATCGAACACAGGATTCGATTAATGGAAATGGGCTTATTCAATTTATTTATTGTACACTTATGTATACAAGAAAGAAAATCACTTCCCCTTATCGCAGAGACCAATATCTCGCGCGCTTAAAAATACAAAACAAAATGTACTATCGGCCAATCTTCCGCATGCTCACCTCTAAGGCGATAATCGTATAGCACGGCTCACGACTCGATCGCCCGATGCAAGCGTTTTGGCCAATGGGATGCATGAAGCGTATTTTAGCCGTGTTTGTATTAATGTAATTATGTATAGTGTGTGTGACAGTCACACTAGGCGCGTGCTATGCTCACTTGTTTGTAAGAATTTTTTTTTGAGAGCGCTTTATGAATTGTTATTGTTGACAAGAAGTAATTTCGTACTAATATCTTCCGTTTGGTTTAGAAAATGTATTATTGGTATTGCTATACGCGTACCCTAAAAAAACTTTATTTAGCATTTTTGTTTACCACTTTGCCAAATTACAGCTTTCTAGTAAGAGTCTGTGAGCTAAGCCGGGGACAGACATACAGACAGACGCACAGTGGAACGAATGTATGGGAGCGGTTGGACGTAGACATGTCCGAAAAAAAAGAGTAAAATTATGCCAAACTAATGATGCCATCTTATTCGATTACTTAATGCCTTCATAACTTGTGGTGATGAATTTCTTCATAACTCCCATATTTCGGGAGTAATTTGAGAAAATGTGAAATTTTACTATGAAAATGAGTGTATCGAGCTCTCTCCCTCCTGATTCCGGGCTTGTTTCAAGTAGCGGTCTCTAATATCATAATGCTAATACTAAGAGCTATATTTAATACTAAGACACATAGTGCGCCAAATGTGCACTTTCTGGGATAAAGAGTGATGTTTATTTTATAACACAATTTTTTTATTTTTTGTTTATTTTGTTGATTAAAACCGTTTTTCTAAAGGTTTACCTTATTACAATAACATTTCTGAGCAGCCAATTAGAGAAGATATAAGCTAATTAGGATATATAATTAGGGACTTAAGGTTTACATATAAAACTGATGCACTAATGATTACTGATAAGAACATTGCTATTATTTAATTACTAAATGGCTCTTAATACACTAATTTAGCATGCATCATTTACTAATTATCACAATAACTAATTACCTTGCAATATTTAACAAAGGATACCTGGGATACCTGGATTTTATATAAATAGGTCACTATTAGTAACTTTAAAATCAGTGTTGATTTACACCTCGTTGTATCCAAGCTAATCTCGCAATGTATTTTCCAAATTTTAATACAAATCTTGATATTCACGTTGCTTTATGCGCACGCGCACATAAAGATTTACGCGACTTTAACTATTTGTTCAGTGTTTTAAAAGATAACAGTTGTATTCAGTTATGTGAAAGTGCTGAAACAAGTTTAAAAGACTGGTGTCGTCGATTTTGCTACCGCATTTATGCAAAATGGACACAGTCTGGAAGAAGCACAGATAAGTTTCGGAAGAAACATGAGATTTGGCTACAGGCTGCAATTCAATGGCCGGAATTACAGAATGAAAATATGGAACCTTCTACAGAAAATATAAGTGACGTCATCGAGCCCATAATTTCTCCTGCTAAATCTGATGCTTCAACTTGTACACATCCTAGTCCTCGTAAATCTTTTGAGGACCTTAGTAACCGGCAAAAAAGAAGACGCACTGAAGATAGTCTTTCATGCAGCAGTAGCAGCGCTGAAATTATGTTTTCGGCCGAAAGGGCGCTTCAAAAGGCAGGACAAAGCGATACAGCTTATGTTATGAAATACTTGACGGAGAATCCAGAAGAGGCCTCAAAAATCAAAGCCTTCATTGAAGGTAAATCAATTCAGGTACGGGAAATATCCCCTTTGAAGGCATTGGCTCTTTATGTATCGATGAACTTATCGAAATGGCGCTATAACACTCTTCGGGATTTCAACACTCAAGAAGGAGCTCTTCAATACCCGAGTTACTACATGTTGGTTAAAGAAAAAATTAAGTGCTATCCGGCCAAAGAAGATCTCACAGTTACAGAGAGCTCTGCAAAAATCAAATTACAAGCCTTGATGGATTTAACCTCAAGAAGACTTATTAGGTCGTTAGAAACCCCTGTTGATCCCAATCAACAGCTCGTATTGACCAGCAAATGGGGTTTTGACGGATCATCTAGCCAAAGCATTTATCATCAAAGGACGAGTGAAGATGAGCAAATCGATCTTGCTAGTAATTTTATGATTAGTCTTGTACCACTGCGGCTCGTCTCAAAAGGTGTAACAATTTGGGAAAACGAGCGACCATCTTCCACTTCATTTTGCCGGCCAATATTGTTTAAGTTTATAAAGGAAACCAAAGAAAATGTGCAGAGAGAGATGGCTGAAATCGAAGCAGAGATTGAAGCCTTAACTCCATCCACCATCACTGATGGAATTAGTGTCAAACACCAACTGCTGTTGACAATGATTGATGGTAAAATTCATTCCATTATATCCAATACAGCAGCTTCAGTGTGTGACATATGCAAGGCTTGTCCTAAAGAAATGAATAATTTAGAGTTAATCAAAGATAAACACGCAAACGAGGACATGTATAAATATAGCTTAAGCACCCTTCACGCTTGGATTCGCTCAATGGAATGCTTATTACACATTTCCTACAAATTAGACATAAAATCATGGCAAGTAAGGGGTGATATAGCAAAAAGGCAAGTTGATGACAGGAAGAAAAGAGTTCAAGAGGCTGTAAGAAGAGAAACGGGCTTACTTCTCGATGTTGTGAAACAAGGCAGTGGATCCACCAACAATGGCAACTCGGCAAGGAGATTTTTTGAAAACTACACTAAATCTGCTGAACTGACCGGAATAGATGCTATGCTTTTAAGAAAAATCTGTGTGATCTTGCAGTGTATTTCATCAGGAGAGAAGATCAACGTAACTAAATTCCGAGAGTTCTGCTTTGATACTGCTAAGCTTTACGTGGAGTTATACCCATGGTATTATATGCCTTCTTCACTTCATAAAATTTTAATGCATGGGCCAGACATAGTTCAGAACATGTCAATTGTGCCCATTGGTTTTCTATCCGAAGAGGCATCTGAGGCTAGAAATAAAGATTTTAGAAAATATAGAGAGGGGCATTCTCGAAAGCATAGCAGTATCTCATGCAATGAAGATATTATGCACAATCTTTTACTGTCTTCTGATCCACTTGTTACAAGTATCCGTCCAAAAGGAAATAAGTTTGTAAAAAAATCTTCTTTTAAGGAATTTTATGAGCTTACGGATTCTGAGAAAAGTGATATCGAATTTGTTAACATAAATGATTTAGCGGACATCGATTCTGAATTTGAATTAATTGATGATGATGATGATGACGAAGATAATTAAATGATGTTATTGTTTTAAAATGTGTAACTTAGTAAATTAGAGCTTACATCTTAATTATTTATTGTACTTTTAATGAAACTAGGTAATTTATTATCAACTTACTTAAAAGTCATACTCTCATCAGTTCTTGTGAATATTTTTGTTAATATATATTTCTGTATATATATAATATATTTATAGACCTCTTAATAAGTCTGTCTGCGGTTTAAAGTAAATACAAATGGGGAAAAAACGTTTTTTTTTTAAATTTTCATTTCCTTTTATCCCAGAAAGTGCACATTTGGCGCACTATGTGTCTTAGTATTAAATATAGCTCTTAGTAATAGCATTACGATATTAGAGACCGCTACTTGAAACAAGCCCGGAATCAGGAGGGAGAGAGCTCGATACACTCATTTTCATAGTAAAATTTCACATTTTCTCAAATTACTCCCGAAATATGGGAGTTATGAAGAAATTCATCACCACAATTTATGAAGGCATTAAGTAATCGAATAAGATGGCATCATTAGTTTGGCATAATTTTACTCTTATTTTTCGGACATGTCTACGTCCAACCGCTCCCATACATTCGTTCCACTGTGAGACGGTCATGGCGAAACTATAAGAGTTCCCTGTTGACTACGGAACCCTAAAACGAAGCAAGTTACGTAGTTTTGTTAGAAATTGTCATTTGCTATCTCTTTCTTTTATTGCTGTTTTGATTAAAATAGCAAAATTACTTACAGTAGTATTTGAACCATTACTTGACGCAGTTTATACAATGTTATCAGATTTTTTTATTATTGCTGTCGCAACTTTTGCAACTGCAATAAAAATAAGTTCATTATCTAAGCACCATTGTTATTCAGTGGGAACGTCAGAACATCTGGTTAAACAATAGATCGGCTTTATAGAACGGCCATAAAATACGGTCGCAAAAAATTACGAAATATTTCTTCAACACACTTGCTTGTAAAGTGACTCAGAAATTCAGCTTATTATATAGAAGTATTTTTACTTTACATTTCTTTTTTCAATATACGCAGTTTTTGTCCAAAAACAATGAATATTTTTGAGAAAAAAAAATTCGTTACATCAGATAAATCAATCATCAAAATTATCATCATTTCATAAAATTATATATTTTTCACTACATATTAACCTTAATTTGCTTATTCAAAACATTATTTTGTTTATTATATTTTTTATATAGGCTGTTTAGCGGTTTTTCCAGCGCCTTTATTTACACCTGCGGCGCGCGGGATAAACAAAACAAGCGCGGTATTTTCCAGAAATACTTGTTAACGTTTTCATTGTGTGGTTAATTATTATCAAAAATGTTGACTTCAATTAGGAAAGAAGAGCGAAGAGCAACGCGTAGATTTAACCCCCCGGAAATACTAATCTAGGCACGAAACGCTAGTGACAGCCTGTTGCCTGCATAATCTAGAGAGAAATACCTAGCGGCGTACGAAACTAATAACAATACCAGTCTCTTTTTTTCCTCTCAAGTTGAAAACCGTCGTATGAAACGCGCACACACTCGACTCCCTTATCGCGCTCGCTCGCCCTCGGCTCGCGCGAATAATACCGGCTCGTGCAGTGAGTAACCAACATACCACACATATTTATATTTTTTGTTACACGCCCTATACTCACACAAATTCATATTGTCTATTATTTGGACGAAACCAGGAAGGGGTGTGGTTTGTCACTAGCTGCGCTTGCCGCAGAAATATTTTCTAAAGTGAGCATGCTTAAGTTTTGCCAATAGTACTTAGCAAAACTATCCTCTTTGCAAACAAGCGCCCTGTGAGTAGTCACAGAGTAGTGTGTGTTCTGTATCGTATCTGACTGTGTCTGTGGTACTTAGGACCGAAGATCTATCTCGTATTGGCGGCGGTTTCAAATATTGGATTATAAAGTTGAAAAGGTACGTCAAATGACCCCATTACACTTTACACATGGGAGGCTTAAAAGGTACGTCAAATGTGTAAAATGTACGCTAACGGCAACGCTGTATATACTACGATTTTCTCCCGTGATGATTGGCCTACGCCTGTCATCCAGCATGTCGATTCTGTAAAAATCTCACCGTGAAAGCTCGCGTGGAGTGAGCTGTCAGTGTCATCTCACTGATGCTAGGGAGTGACCAAGCATTACTTTTATAATCATAATCGATATTTTAATAAAATTTTTATGCTAATTCTATTGATCATTTTATATTATTTCAAAACTAGTATTTAAGTGTTGAAACGTTACTATTTAGGGTTTTTTTTTAAATAAAATAGCAAAACAGAAATTCAGTCAGAAACTCAGTTTGGTTTTTTTTATTCCTCAGTTAGGTTTGGTAATTTTCGCAGCCGCCATCTTGCTTTTTGGATTTGACCACACTATCGGCTTTAACACCCCCGAAAACCATGAAAACGACACCCATGATGAAAAATCTGAAATTTTTTGCAGCCGCCATTTTGTTTTTTAATTTTGACCTCACTATCGTATTTCACACCCCCGAAAACCATGAAAACGATACCCATGATGAAAAATCTGAATATTTTCGCAGCCGACATCTTGCTTTTTAGATTTGACCTCACTATCCACTTTAACACCCCCGAAAACCATGAACACGACACCCATGATGAAACATCTGAACATTTTCGCAGCCGCCATCTTGCTTTTTAATTTTGACCTCACTATCGTATTTAACACCCCCGAAAACCATGAAAACGATACCCATGATGAAAAATCTGAATATTTTCGCAGCTGACATCTTGCTTTTTAGATTTGACCTCACTATCGACTTTAGCACCCCTGAAAACCATGAAAACGATACCCATGATGAAAAATCTGAACATTTTCGCAGCCGCCATCTTGCTTTTTAGATTTGACCTCACTATCGACTTTAGCACCCCCGAAAACCATGAACACGACACCCATGATGAAAAATCTGAACATTTCCGCAGCCGCCATCTTGCATTTTAGATTTGACCTTACGTTCGGCTGTTATACCCCTGAAAACCATGAAAACGACACCCATGATGAAAATCTGAACATTTTCGCAGCCGCCATCTTGCTTTTTAATTTTGACTCCACTATCGGCTTTATCACCCCCGAAAACCATGAAAACGACAAACTGACCTAATTACATCAAAATTATCTGCCTTATTGGCAGATAATTTTGATGTAATTAGGTCAGTTTCGCATTTTTTTGCAGTTGTGTCACTGTCGCTCCAAATGAGCGACATGATGAAAAATGTTTGTAGCCGCCATTTTGGATTTTGATATAAAAGTGGTAAAACCAAATTTTTGTTTGTCGCGCATTTAAAAATAAAAGTTTTTTTTTTATTTCCCATAAAAAAAAACTCAACTTGATATTAATAACAGCGCCTCACGCGCAAGCGCGGCGTAATCTTATCACTTCACCCGATTCTCGTTGCCATGGCAACATCACTTCACTTGGGCTGGATGAAGTGAGCCTAGCCGCCCGCCAGCCGGTGCGCGCGCAAGTGTCAATTGAACTGTTGAATTTTGTTATAGTATTGATGACGGTGATTTTATGAATATTATTTTATTATTGGCAACGCGTTGGTCGGTATAAATTTACCTACCTAAAATAAAATATTAGAAAGGTAGTTATTAAATAATCCGCACGTTTTCTATTCGAATGGCTCATGTACACAGACACACATCGTTTAGTTAGGTTTCCACATAGTTTGTGGGGGATAAATTCTATGGTCCGTCAGCCGGGCATACTTCTAGCACTCGATCACTTGATACACTCGGTTATCTCTTCTTATTGAATAGATTTGGGTTAATAACAACGCTGAAAACGTCGCACAGTCTTAGTCGACTCAATCCACTTTCGCTTCTTCAAAACACATCGCGGTTGGGTAACTGGATTGCGTTTATTTAATCAGTTAACTGATTATGATCAAAAGAATTAGCATAAAAATATTATTAAAATCTCGATTATGATTGAAAATGTAATCCTTGGTCCATCCCTAGTATCAGGTGGGATGACACTGTCAGTTCCAGCGTTGCCGTTAGCGTACATTTTATACATTTGACGTACCTTTTAAGCCTCCCATGTGTAATATGTAATGGGGTCCATTTGACGTACCTTTTCAACATAACATCCAGTGTTTGAAACGAGAAAACGAGATAGATCTTCGGTACTAAGTACCACCGATACGATACAGAACACACACTTCTTTGTGACTACTCTACTCACAGGGCGCTTGTTTGCAAAGAGGGTAGTTTTGCTAAGTACATTTTGTTTTGTATTTTTAAGCGCGTTAGATATCGGTCTCTGTGATAAGGGGAAGTGATTTTCTTTCTTGTACATACATAAGTGTACAATAAATAAATTGAATAAGCTCATTTCCATTAATCGAATCCTGTGTGTTCGATTTGGTCGTGGCGGCCCCGGGCGGCTGACCTGTGCCTTTATTCGCTCGCTGCCACAACAGCGAGCGAATAAAGGCACAGGTCATTGGTAATTCGTAAAATACTTCCTTGAGAATATTACTAGAACCAAAAAATAGAACACACTTAGAATCCAAAAAATAGAACTTCTGCTGGCAAGCAGGCAGTCTCTCCTTGTCTCGAATTCATTGCGAGAGAGCGAGAGAAGCAGTAGTGAGTGATTTTAGTAAAAGCATTGCTGATGTACCTTTTTAACCCATAATGTACCTTTTCAGCGCTGGATATGTACCTTTTGGGAACTCAGTTGTGGCAACACTGGTCAGTTCACTCCACGTTCACTTCACTTAAGTTTTCACTGTGAGAAGGTTACAGAATAGCACTGCTGTACAACTAACGGTGAGTCGCGTATACAGATTATACTGGACGCAGAACTGGATTTATTGGACTCTGGTGCATTAACTCTCACTGGTGCCGATTCCCTTGTTAACAAACTAAACTAAATTTAAGTTCAGTGCATCTTTTAAATTTTAGTTTAGTCCTGTCAAATTAATCAGCGCTTGACGTAAATTGACTTAATTTTAGTAGGCAAGTTTTTAATCACGTCTAAACTTGTATGGCGTAGTGACAGGCGCTGATTAATTTGACAGGACTAAACTAAAATCTATCTTCTGTCCTTTTCTTAATGAAATTGAAAGAAAAAGATGCACTGAACTTAAATTTAGTTTAGTTTGTGAACAAGGGAATCGGCACCACTGTCACTTTATGCGTCTGCATAATAACCTGTAATCAAAATATATGTATTTTGTTGTTAGACTGAGCGCCAGCATCGCCTGCAACTGATTTCACATGCACTGCAATCATCCACTGCGCAGGCCGGAAGTACTCAGGTCCTAGGGTAGCCGTCCTCCGACTAGACGACGCTTGGCTCAAAATATTACCAAAATTTATATTAAACTGAAAGGGCCCAATACGTATTATTTTGTTACTTTTTAGATGTTTTTGTTAGTGTTGGGGGTTTTTTAAATTTAACTTTTATTACCTACTTTTTAAACTTTGTAACAACTAATCATCACCATGCAGCGCGCACGCGGCGCGCGGCGCTCCCTCGTCACAGCACTAGACGTCACCGAGGAGCGGAGCGTAGCTCCCCGCTACGCGCCGGCCGCTTTATAAGACGATCGCGCGCGCATTCGAGTTCCCCCTATTAATAATAATAATACTGATCAGATCCAGCCTGTCCCACCTTGCTGTCCTCCCCCTAGCGACGTCCTAAGCCGAGGTCCGTACCCCACAGGGGGTGCCCTTAGCGTGCAGTCGCTAAGAAATTCGCCCCTGGCTGGAGGCTTTGAGTTCGCTTAAGGCAGCCACAGGAAAGTCCGGTTAAGTAGTCACGACCTCTCAAGGTCAACTACGAGATGCCATTCACAAAAAAAAAAAAAGCATTCGAGTTCAGAGTGTGTTCACTGCGCTCTCGGACTGCTTCAGCCTCACTGGCTGGACAGCTTTGAGAACTAGTGTACGCATTTTACATTCTACGCGCAGTGTGTACTTGTATATAATTAAATTGTACTGTATACAAATAACGAAAAAATATAGTTGGAAACCATCTATTGAATTATTACTTCTTACAATCTGGCGCACAACGCAAGGCCGAATCCAGGGATCAAGCTAGAAAATCTACGAAGACTCCCACATCGGACTTTAAAGATGGCGATGTCCAAAGAACAGTTCCAGATGTTCCTACAGACCATCATGACTTCCAAGCAGGGAACTTTTGCATCCTGCAACATCACCTACAGTGGGCAAAAGGACACGGACGCGGTCGAGGCTTTTTTAGCAGCAGCGACCACCTACAAAAATGTGGAAAAGCTGAGTGACTCGGATATGCTCCAAGGGCTTCCACTCCTTCTACGTGATGAAGCAGCGGTATGGTGGCAAGGCGTGAAAAACGGTGTAGAAAAGTGGGAAGAGTTTTGTAACAAACTGCGCCATACGTTCGCTCCCCGGAAACCAACGTATATGATTTATCACCAAATCACACACGAGGTCCAGGAGTCTGATGTCACCACGGAAGCATTTATTGCCAAGAAGCGGGCATTATTTGCATCACTTCCTCCTCCCGTACAGACTGAAACCCAAAAATAGATATGGTGTTCGCGCTCATACGGTTGGAAGTACGAAACCGCATGCCGCGAGATACGGTACCAAATATCGATAAACTTCTATAAATGGCACGCGGTATCGAAGAAACTCTGCAAGAATACGCACTTGGAGCTAAACATACCGAAACATCTACAGCTCAGAGGCAAAAAGGCAAACAGCGATGCACTTTTTGTAAAAACCCAGGACACACGGTGGACGTATGCAGAAAGAAGAAGCGTGTTGAAGGCACAGTCCCAGTGGCGGCTAAAGAGGTTGCTGAAATCCAGACGCAGGCACCATCTCCTTCTCAACCAAAATATTCATGTTATGGTTGCGGGGCACCCGGAGCGTTTAGAAGCAACTGTCCCACCTGTAAGAAGTCGTCACCCATTAAGAAGGAGGACTTGAAGTTTTGCGCCATCGACGTGCATCCAAATGCATATTCACGGCCTGTTGTGTTCGTGGAGGTCGAGGGAATAAAAGGTACCGCCTACATTGATACTTGCGCGAAGATGAGTGTCGCATCGTACTCCTTATACTTAACTCTGGTCAAATGCGGATGCAAGTTCGAGGAACAGCCAGTCAACTTAACATTAGCTGACGGAGTAACAAAAAGTCAAAGAGTGCTAATGTGCAGAGCCGAGGTTGACATAATAGGTCGAAAGGTGTATACGACATTCATCGTGTTACCCGGAGCAAAGGAGAACCGCACTCTTTTGGGTGTTGGTTTTCTGCGGGACGCGGGTATGGTCATTAACTTGCCGCAGTACACATGGAATTTCATCGACGAACCAGAAGAACAATACGAGCTATACTCTGAAGAATTTGCCATCTTTGAGACCACTATCATCGGTGAAATGATGGATTTGCCAAGCCCAATAACTTCGCTTACAATAACAGACAGCGAAGACAGTACAAGTGTTGTGACAATACCACCTACTCCTCCGCCAACACCTCCGCCGAACCTCCGTCAACACCAGTGAATCAGCCAGGCGATAACGTCGTATATAACCTGGCACCGCTAGATCTTTCCAGCACGCCTCCATCAAAGAAGAAACCACGATTGTTCGATGGCTATTCTCCCAGTTACACGGATTTTATGCTACGAGACGCACAAATCAATGTTCACCGGGAAGACATCGAATTATCCCCACAAAGTGCCAGTCTCTTTGACGCAAACAATTGGGAAATACGAATTGACTCAATTGACATCGAAACACACATCACGAGTGCTCAGAGGGAGCAGCTGGACAGGCTTCTACAAGAAAACAGGCACGTTTTCAATGCCAAGCGAGAACCAACAAAGCTGATTGAGCACTGCATCAGAACCATTGACGATAAGTCAATCTCGGTACTACCATACAGACTCTCACCGCCTCGCAAAGAAGCTCTACAGCGTGAGATCAACGCTATGCTGGCAGACGGTATTATTGAACCCTCTTCGTCCCCATGTGCCGCGCCTGTAGTCCTTGTACCGAAGCCCAACGGGAACATCCGGCTCTGCGTGGATTATCGTCGACTCAATGCGATTACGGTACCCGATTCATACCCAATTCCTCGGATTGATGACCTCTTGCATGAAGCCAAGCCAACCCCATACATGTCACTACTAGATTTGAAAGCAGGATATTGGCAAGTTGGAGTGCGCAAACAAGACCAGGAGAAGACTGCATTCATTACGCCGTTTGGCATATTCAATTTCAATCGCATGCCGTTCGGTTTACGTAATGCCCCAGCCACATTTCAGCGATGGATTGATCGGATGCGAGTGGGTCTGCCTGATGTAAAGCTCCTCGCGTATTTAGATGACCTGGTAATACTATCACCATCATTTCAAATGTCTCTTAAGATTCAGTTTTACCTAGTTTAAGAGGCAGGAGAAGACAAGCACCCCGTCGAGTTTGCTAGTCGTCTTTTGACATCAGCCGAACGCAATTACTCTACCACAGAACGGGAGGCGCTTGCTGTCGTTTGGGGAGTATCAAAGTTCCGAGGTTACATTGAAGGTCTTCCCGTTACCATAGTAACAGATCATCAAGCCTTGAAGTGGCTTATGTCTTTGAAAACGCCGACAGGAAGGCTTGCAAGATGGGCACTATTATTGCAAGCATTTGACATAACAATCAAATACGCTACTGGTAGAACAAACACTGTCGCTGACTGTCTTTCTAGACCACCATGTAATGAAGAAACACTTCAAGCATGTGACGTTTGTACAATGATCGTAGACATGCCCTTACGTAGCACAGCTGAAATTAGGGAAGAACAGTTAAAGGACGAAAGATTAAAACTGATTGTAAAGGATTTGGAAGGAATAGACAACGATGAGAAGGCAGTATATAGGAGCAACAAAGGGTACCTACTAAATAATGGGATACTCTATTGCCATAATCCCCATTCAGACTCTGACGAGGCACAATTGGTTGTACCAGAACACGAATGGGCTAACGTACTCGTGACAAATCATGATGACCCTTTAGCAGGCCATTATGGTTCGGATAAGACTTATCGGCGGATCAGTCGGCGATATTATTGGACTGGAATGGGGAAGTATATTGATAGCTATACGAGGAATTGTTTAGAGTGTCAACGATACAAATCCTCAAACCAGAAACCAGCGGGGCTTACTTCAAACTACTGCGATGAGCCAACGATTCGAAGTAAGTAAGTAAGTAAGTAAATCATTTATTTGCGTAAAACATGGTATACATTGATGTTAATATTATTACAGTAGCTCAACATGTTTCGCTAAGACATAACATAGCATGCAAAAATTTATATTTTGACAAAAGGAATCAACATCTCACATCCATAAAATCTTTTAAACTGTAAAAATGACATTCAATAAGCCACTTGTGTAATTCTGTCTTAAATTTTCTCGAGTTAAAGCGACTTGGTATTTTGTTATAAATACGTACGCACATTGCAAGGCAGTTTTTGTTATATTTCGCAAGTCTTTTTTTTTTTTTTTTTTTTTTTTTTTTAGGGTGGGAAATCATCAAATAACTTCTCCCGCTCTGGGCGGAGCGGGAGGGTGTGTCAGACTCTTACTGACTAAAACCCACCCGTATTCCTTCTTGTTGCCTGTGTTGCGGGGGCCTCGGTGACCCATAAGTACCTTCCCGCGACCCCGGCAGGCATCGGCCCTAGTGGACCCC
Source organism: Atethmia centrago (assembly GCA_905333075.3). Taxonomy (NCBI): domain Eukaryota; kingdom Metazoa; phylum Arthropoda; class Insecta; order Lepidoptera; family Noctuidae; genus Atethmia; species Atethmia centrago. The sequence continues at coordinate 23,561,617 of HG995367.1, forward strand.
TACTTTTGTGCTGACGACATCTCTTTGAGGCGCGCGTGGAATACGACGCGCCGTCGACCCGGGCCTGGTCCTTACCGGACGGTGAGCTACCCATTGCTCACCGTCCGCAAGCCCGCGCCTACGGTGGCCGGAAATCCGCCCGGGATTCCCGACGCCCTGGGCGTCTCCTGCGGCGGCTAGGGGCGAGAGGGCGCGAAACTTGCCTTTCCCTCAACCGTCCCGCCTCCTCCTTTGCGAGCATTACTGCTTCGCAGAAGGAGGTGACGGCTGCCCATGCCCTCTCGCTCCGTACCATGGCCTGAACCAGGGCCGGACGCGAGAGGTCTCTGCCGCCGATCGCCTCCACGAGGACACGGTGGTGCTCTGCCCAAGCCGGGCAGACCTCCACCGTATGCTCCACCGTGTCCTCCAGGCGATCCACACAGTGGTGACACCCGGACGTTTCCTCCCGCCTTATCCGACACAGGAACCTCCCGAAGCTGCCGTGTCCGGTGAGGACCTGCGTCACGCGGAAGGTGAGGACGCCGTGGCGCCTCTCCAGCCACTCCTCAAAGAGGGGACTTATCGCCGCAATCGTGGCGTGCCCAGCACTGGGTTGCGACAACCGTACTTTCCATGACGCCATGAGATCCCGCCGGAGCTCCGTCCGCCGTGCCGCGATTTCTCGCGGCAGCGGACTTACGCCCCGGCGTTTCGCCTCCTCGCGCCACTCCCATACGTGCGCGAGGGCTTTTGCCTCCAGATCCCATGGCGGCAATCCGGCAAGGAGGCTCGCTGCCTCACAGGAGACCGTGCGGTATCCCCGAACCATCCGGATGGCCATGACCCTTTGGGCCGCGCTCAACCGGCGGGCTGGCCGCAGCGCCAGAGAGCGCGCCCATACAGGAGCCCCGTAGAGGGCCATGGACCGCACGACCCCCGCGTAGAGCCTCCGGCAGGAGGCGTTTGGACCCCCTAGATTGGGCAGGAGCCGCTTCAATGCAGCGCCCGCCCGCTCCAGTTTGGGAGCCAAACGTCGGAAATGCTCCACGAAGTTCCACCGGCTGTCGAGGACGAGTCCCAGGTACTTCATCGTCGACTCGACGCCGATAGAAACCCCTCCTACCGTTATTTGGGACCCCAACGGTGGCGCGTTCCGAGGACCATGAAAACACATGGCCTCGGACTTGTGCAGGGCCACCTCGAGTCCCAATTGCCGGATCCTTTCGACGATTGTCGCAACCCCGCGTGCCGCTAATTCGGCCGCCGCCTGGTGCGACCTCCCCTGCGCCAGGACCAACGTGTCGTCAGCGTAGCACACTACGCTGACGCCGCTAGGGAGGTCGGCGCGCAGCACCCAGTCGTATCCGATGTCCCACAGATGCGGCCCCAGGACCGATCCCTGTGGGACACCGCACGACATCTCTTGCCGGTTCCACACTCCCTGGTGACCGGGGTAGATGACGGCCCTGTCCGTCAAATAGGCCTCGACCACACGACAGAGGTAGGTCGGCATCCGGTGATACCGGAGTGCCTCCCTGATGCAACTCCAGGGCAGGGTATTGAAGGCATTGGCGATGTCTAGGGACACCGCCAAGACGACCCCACCCTGGGCAACAGCATTCCCCGTCGTCAGGGCTCGCACACGCATGATGGCGTCCACCGTAGAGCGCCCTCTGCGGAAACCAAACTGGCTCTCCGCCAAATCCGGCCCCACCCGCACCAGCTGGCCGACGAGGCGGTCTGCAATGACTATTTCGCAAGTCTTGGCAAATCACTTAATACCAGTTTATGGGGATCTCGTCTGTTTCTGGGATTTACATCATTTGCTGATTTAAATAAATAAATGTTTGTTGTTAACTACAAATATACATACCTCATATATATACAGACATGGTAGAGGTAGCAGACCAAACCTCTTGAACATTGGTCTACATGAGTCATCAGGTTTAATACCACTTATTGCTCTGATGCACTTTTTTTGTGCGATAAATGCTCTATCCATATTGGTACCATTACCCCACATTACGAGACCATATCGCAGTAGCGACTCAACATAGGCGTAGTATGACATAATTGCAGTTTTTATGTTAGTTACGTTTTTAACTTGCTTCAGTGCGTATACAAATTTATTGATTCGAGTGCTTACATTATCTACATGTTCTTTCCAGTTAAAATCTTTGTCTATTATTACGCCTAGAAACCTTGTATGGGTTGCCTCTTCGATTTTATTAATGTTAAGTTTTATATTGTTTTTATTATTATTTGATTGATTAAATTGAATGTAAACGGATTTATCTAAATTTATTTTTAAGTTATTCATGTCAAGCCAAAGCAGTAATTTGTCTATTGTATTATTTATGTCAAACTCATGGTCAGTCTTGTTTTTCTTTTTATCTGATGTCACTATGATTGATATATCGTCGGCAAATAATATGCATTTATGATTGGTTATTTGTATGATGTCATTAATATATAAAAGAAACAATATAGGACCAAGCACGCTTCCTTGCGGAACGCCACATTTATTTTGCTTATATTCTGATGAGTATGGTATCATATCTCTATTACTGTTAATTTTACTAATAATGACACGTTGCTGTCTATTGCCTAAATAGGATGATATCCATTCAAGTGCAGGTCCTCTAATCCCAATAGTCTCTAGTTTATCCAACAATATGCTGTGCGACACAAAATCGAAGGCTTTTGATAAATCAAAAAAAAGTCCCGTAGTCAGATGATTATTATTAATGTTTGAAAGTACTGCCTTCATAAGAGAGTAAATAGCTAATGATGTGGATTTCTTTTTTTGAAATCCATACTGTTCAGTACTTATTATTTGGAATTTATTGCAAAATTCTATTAGCCTTTTATACATACATTTCTCATACATTTTTGAAAAAATAGGTATCAATGTAGTAATGAAGTCATATCTTTTGATTTATTTGGACCATTGCCAGCATCCCCGGATTGAAAAACATGGATTCTCATTATAGAAGATGTGGCAAGTCGTTGGGTGGAACTGATTGCCCTACAACACGCCACGGCAGAGACCTGCGCTATGACGCTTATCAATGAGGTGTTCCTTCGCTACGGACTTCCTCGACGTACTCGTATGATAAGTGATAACGGACCGCAGTTCGTTAGCTCCATCATGCAACAAGTCGTATATTCGCTAAATATCAAACATGCGTTCACACCCGTATACCATCCGGAAACCAATCCCGTAGAAAGGAAGAACAGGGATCTGAAGCCCCAGCTAGCTATCCTAGTCAAAGACAAACACAGAAACTGGCCAGAACATCTTCCTAGTATTCGATTCGCAATGAATACAGCGACTAGTCTCTCGACAGGATCCACACCGGCCTACTTGACTTTTGGGAGGGAACTTAGAACGATGATACATCATCATCGTCATCGATCATCGTCGGGACGACTTCAGATCCAGGGGGGGAGACTGTAACAACTAATCATCACCATGCAGCGCGCACGCGGCGCGCGGCGCTCCCACCTCACAGCACTAGACGTCACCGAGGGGCGGAGCGTAGCTCCCCGCTACGCGCCGGCCGCTTTATAAGACGATCGTTCGCGCATTCGAGTTCGCCCCTCAGTGTCTATGGACACTGAGGAACCCTTGTCGCAAGACAAGAGGTGCCCGACCCCATTTTCATACTCCGATGTCGAGTCTGTCAACTCTTCCTCATCTGCCCACTCTGCTCCCTCTTCCGAGGACGACGGCTTCGTGGCCGTCACCGGAAAGGGGATGAAGAGGAAGCAGAGGAAGGCGACCTCCTCGCAGGCGACCAAAATAGCCGCCACGGAGGTTCTCTCCGCCCCCTCTCCCTCAGTTTCTGTGGCGCCCTCAGCCACTATCCCCACCCTGACCGCTTCGTCCGCTAAGGACACTCCGGCCACTCCGGCCCCAAAAAAGATCCCCCCTCCCCCTCCTGTAATCTTGCAGGATAAGTCCAAATGGTTAAACGTATCAAAATGTTGCGTCGACCTAAAAATCGGCTTTTCGAAAGCCACTACTACCCAGCAGAGTATTAAAATATCTGTCCCGACGTCCCGCGACTATCGGGAATATTAACCAAGGTTCTCCGGGCGAGAGGTGTGTCATACCACACCTACTCGCTCCCCGAGGAACGCCAGACCCGCGTGGTGATCCGTAGGATCCCGAAGGAAATCCCCACAGCGGACAGCAAGGCCGACCTTGAGTCCCAGGGCGTCCCCGTGGACGAAGTGCACCGCATGCACCGCGCCAGGGGCGGTTCAGCATACGACATGGTCCTCGTCGTATGCCCCCCGTCAGAAGGGCATCACCCTATCTTTAAGATTACAAATATCTGCCGTCTCACGGGCCTCGTAATCGAGAAGCCCAGGAAGAACGGCGTCGGGCAATGTCACCGTTGCCAGCTCTACGGGCATGCGCAGAAGAACTGCCATGCGACACCCAGGTGCGTCAAGTGCCTGGGTGAGCATGGCCCGCACGCCCCGCGCGCGTAAAATGGCCAACGAGCTCGTTGCCGCCCGAAATTCCTGTGATCTCGCTCAGATCCAGCGTATCTTCCTCGCGTATCCCGAGATTACGCAAGCCCTAGAAAACTACGCGAAACCCTCCCAGTAATGGATATACACGTACAAGCACGTACTAAACCCTGATCCCTAAAGTTAGGTTTCTTTAATGCCAATGGCATGCTAAATCAACGCGATGAAATCGCTGCGTTCCTCCGCGACCACCAAATTGATATTCTCCTCTTACAGGAAACCTTTTTAAAGCCCAGCCGTCGAAACCCGTCTATTGCCAACTATCGCATAGTTCGCAATGACAAGACTAGATGCCACAAGTGCGGCACCTTAATCTATTATAGAACGTCCCTACACTGTATCCCAATGGACCCGCCCCCTCTCTCACGTTTAGAAGTGTCCATATGTAAGTTAGGCATGACTGGCCATCAACCGATCACCATAGTTTCGGCCTATGTTCCCCCCGTTTGCACATCGGAGTTAGCCCTTCCCCCCCTCTCTTGACCCCCTCACGACCTTGCCATCCTACTTGGCCTGAGGTGACTCCGTTATCATAGCGGGCGATCTCAACGCCAAACATCATGCCTGGAACAGCACCAGGATCTCTACCAGAGGCAAACACCTGTTTGACCTATGTCCCATCCTCAACTTCGACATCATCGCCCCGATGACTCCCACTCACTTTCCCCACGACCCTAACCATACCCCCGACGTACTTGACATAACGCTTCTGAAGAGTATCAACCTACGGTTGGATTCGCGCTCGACGAACTCTCCTCTGACCACCGTCCAGTTGTCGTAAAGCTGGCCCCACGCCTAGGTCTCCACGACCCTGACAGACCCCCTCTCACCAAATTAGTTACAGACTGGAGGAAAGTAAGCGACTGCCTGAAATCCACCACGTTAGGTCCCCGACTAGACTCCATTCCCGACCACTTCGACTCTATCGCTGACACGACAGCCGCGATCGACTCATTCACGGTACACGTACAATCAGTCCTGAACGACTGTTCAAGGGAGATTCCGGCGATGGAAGACCATCGCTGGAAGCTCCCGGACGATGTGCGCGAACTGTTGAATGAGAAGAACGCGGCTGTCCGTGCGTACAGTAACTTTCCCAACCACGCGAACAAAGTCCATATGCGCTATTTACAGAGATCTGTAAAGACACGCCTATCGGAGCTGCGTGACGCCGGCTGGGACAAGATGCTGAGCGAGTTAGAGCCCACCCACTTAGCTTTCTGGGACCTTCAGAGGAAACTCAAATCCGAAGGAGTCGTCTCAATGCCCCCCCTGGTGCGCCCCGACAAGACCATCGCTTTCGATGACGTCGACAAGGCGGAATGCCTAGCCGATAGTCTTGAGGCTCAATGCTCACCTAGCTATCAACCAGTAGACCAAGCTCACCTGTCCCAGGTCGACGCGGAAGTCGAACGTACAGCCTCCCTCCCGCCCGTTGAAGACCCTGATTATCCTCTGCCTCCCGTCACTCCAGACGAAGTGTATGATATCATCAAGGGTCTAAAACCTCGCAAAGCCCCCGGCTCAGACGGAATCACCAATAGGGTGCTCCAACTGTTCCCCGCTTACGACCGGTGCTGTATTCTTCGACATAGCGAAAGCGTTCGACAAGGTCTGGCACAACGGCTTATTATATAAGCTCTACAAACTCGGTGTGCCCGATCGTCTAGTGCTCATATTACGAGACTTCTTGTCAAACCGCACCTTCCGCTATCGCATCGAAGGAGCGCTATCCTCCCCTCACCCTATCCGTGCAGGCGTCCCTTAGGGCTCTGTATTATCCCCTCTCATTTTCACTCTCTTCACCAGCGACATCCCGAAAAGTAGAAAGGCGCAGTTGGCTCTGTTCGCAGACGACACGGCCATCTACTACACCGGGTTAGTCCACGACCATATATCTTGCACTCTCCAGACCGAAGTCAACAAGCTTGGCGCTTGGTTTAGAAAGTGGAGAATCGAAGTCAATCCCGACAAAAGTCAGGCTGTTCTTTTCACCAAACAGCGTAGAAACCTCATCCCCCCCGACCGTTCACCATGTTCGGCAAGCCTATCCCTTGGGAGAAGCGAGCCAAATACCTAGGCGTGACCCTTGACCACCATCTCTCGTTCTCAGAGCACATTAAGCAGGTGCGTTCGCGTGCCGCTTTCGCTCTCGGTAGACTACACTCCGTCCTAAATGCGCGCAGCAATACGCAATTTGTCCCTTAAGGGCAAATTGCGTATTTACACAGCGTGCATCCGTCCCATCATGACATTTATGCCTGTGCAGTCTTCGCACATGCTAGGCCCCACCACATCCACAGGATGCAGAGCCTCCAAAACCGTTTCCTCCGAAAGGCAACGGGAGCCCCCTGGTTCGTCCGAAACGAGATCCTCCATCTCGATCTTAAAATCCCCACCATCAAGCAGTTCATGAAGCGCATTAAGAAGCGCTTCTTCTACTCCGCCACCACCCACCGCAACCCTCTGGTTGTGCAGGCCGCCAGTTATAGGCCCTCCACCATTAGCTCTAATCGCCGTCCAAGGCAAACTCTCACCGACCCCGATGACCCCATCACCCTCCTCCAGGAAAGCAGTAGGGCCACGAGTACAGTGCACAAAACACACCGACCTACGTTCCGACCTCGCCGCCGAGGTCCCTCGCGTAAACCCCGAAGTAATTGTCCCTCCCGACCCTTGCTCGACGAAGTGCCTGCCCGCGCCGCAGCTGAGCCTGTAGTTTTAAATTCCCCGATTAATAATAATACTGATCAGATCCAGCCTGTCCCACCTTGCTGTCCTCCCCCCAGCGACGCCCTAAGCCGAGGTCCGTACCCCACAGGGGGTGCCCTTGGCGTGCAGTCGCTTAGTATTATAAGAAATTCGCCCCTGGCTGGAGGCTTTGAGTTCGCTTAAGGCAGCCACAGGAAATTCCGGTTAAGTAGTCACGACCTCTCAAGGTCAACTACGAGATGCCATTCATAAAAAAAAAAAGCATTCGAGTTCAGAGTGTGTTCGCTGCGCTCTCGGACTGCTTCAGCCTCACTGGCTGGACAGCTTTGAGAACTAGTGTACGCATTTTACATTCTACGCGCAGTGTGTACTTGTATATAATTAAATTGTACTGTATACAAATAACGAAAAAAATATAGTTGGAAACCATCTATTGAATTATTACTTCTTCCAACTTTATATATTACTAGCAGGTCAGACACGCTGCCATCGAAACGTACCTCGCCGAAATCTGCGTCCCTGTAGGTATTTTTCCCAAAGTGAAGGTAGCTTACTAATTTACCCTCATTTCTCTTTCCTTCTTCATCATCTGACCCTGATCAGCATTTTGCTATAACCTATTTATTGAGACCAGAACAATAAGCCCAAACACGATACCTGCGCTGTGAGTTGGTGAGCGAGTTAAATATCAACTAGAAAAGAGCTGATAATCTTTAAACGACTGAACTGATTTTCTTGAACCATAGCTAAGAACACTCTCGATTAAGTCACCTTTCTAACAAAAAAAATAAAATCAAAATCGGTCTATGCATTCGGGAGCTACGATGCCATAGGCAGACACACACACACACACAGACAGACACGTCAAACTTATAACACCCCGTCGTTTTTGCGTCGGGGGTTACAAAAGAAGCTTGCTAGAATGCATTATTCTACTTTAAATTCTATGGAAAGGTATATATCGGAGATAATATCTGCAACACAAGAATTATGTGAAATTGGCTGAAAAATTGATGACAATGAGATAGCAGACATTCTCTTGATTGGGTTACCTGTGGTTGGTTGGGTTTGTTATAGCCATTGAAGGCTCTCAAATAGATTCTTTGACTTCTGAAATGGTAAAGCAAAGACTCATGAGTTGTGATTTTAGACGTTCAGAGCTGACCTCTCAAACCAGTGCGTTGATAGCGCAGAAATCCAATAGGAAGACGATCAGATGTCATTATTGTAAAAAAGAGGGACATATTCGACCCAAGCGTCCAGATTTGAAGAAAAATGCTGCAGCCAACAGTTTAGCTGCAATGTGTGCGTATGCTGCAGGTCAGCAACAAGGTGCGATGGTTCAGTTTTGCCTACAACAGTGGAATGTAAAGAGAAACAGGCTGCTGCTTTATTTACTGGTTTATGTGGGAGCTCTGAGTGCTTGTACAATAACACCAATGGTGTATACAAACTCAATCAGCATCAGCAATCTTTGAAGTCTCCTAAAAATATGGGTGTACCATTTGAAACTTCACTAGCCACAGCTTCATGTAGTGATTTTGAATTGTGGCATAATCAATTAGGACACATCAGTTATAAAGGTATGTTGTTATTACGTGATGGTCTTGCAGATGGAATTTCATTTGATGATAAAGCTCTAAAGCCTTCCTTGCATTGAGGGGAAACAGAAAACTAAAACATTTCTAAAAGGTGTATCGAGAAGAGCAACATGTAAATTAGGTATAATACACTCAGATTTATGTGGTCCTATGCCTATCCCTTCATGGGGAAATTCGAAATACATATTGACATTAACTGATGATTTTACTCGGAAATCTTTTGTTTATTTACTAAAGACTCAAAATGAGATTAAATATACCTCTTGCTGTGCCGCCAGTCACAGTTTATAGCAAAGCACGCAACGAAGTCAAGTTCAGACACAGAACATATATACTCAAGAGCAAGAGTTCAGAACAGCAAAAGTTTTCTGTGCTCTTTGAGTATAAGTGTTCTGTGTTTCTGTGAGACTGACAGTTACACTTACTTGTTTATTGTCTGCAGCGTTGCCGTTAGCGTACATTTTACACATTTGACGTACCTTTTAAGCCTCCCATGTGTAATGTGTAATGGGGTCCACATGACGTACCTTTTCAACTTAACATCCAAAATTTAAAACCGCCGCCAAAACGAGAAAGCTCTTTGGGCGCGCTCACCAAGTGACCACATCACCACAGACAGACAGATACGATACAGAACACACTACTCTGTGGCTACTCTACTCACAGTGCGCGTTTGTTTGCAAAGAGGATAGTTTTGATAGGTAAATTTTGTTTTGTATTTTTAAGCGCGCGAGATATTGGTCTCTGCGATAAGGGAAAGTGACTTTCTTGTATACATAGGTAGTGTACAATAAATTAATAGAATAAGCCCATTTCCATTAATCGAATCCTGTGTTCGATTTGGTCGTGACGGCCCCGGGCGGCTTGCCGGTGCCTTTATTCGCTCGCTGCTGTGGTGCTAGGTAAGTTGTAAAATACTTCCTTGAGAATATTACTAGATATTTTGTGTGTGTTGCATTGTGTTTTGCTGTGGGCTTTGGTTCTATTACTACTTCTACTAACTACTATTGAGACGTCCATTGCACATAGGCGTCCCCAAGTTAGGGGGTTTTGTCGTAATCGCCACGCTTGGCATTGCGAGTTGGCGATCGCGATGTAGTGGTACAGTACGCGGAAAAAACGCTGCTGGCCCATCTTACGGTTTTTTCCCTTAGTCGATTTTTACGACACCCCTCAGGGGGTGGTGCCACACCACAGGCCCAAATTCCCGATTATATTACGTAGCTATGCAATTTGCGTTCTCTGAACGGTTGAAACTATGAAATATAAACTCAACAACCTAAGTACATAAGTTTTTAATAGTATAAACAAATACAAACAAAACAATTGTGCCTTCAATCACGGTACTGTAATTCGATAATTTAACTTTACAATGTTCGGTTGTTACAAACAAACCCCGGCCAGGCAGATTACGGTTATAGCAGGTTTGCCACGCGAACCAACTTACTCTTATCGGGGTTTGTATCGAACATTGTACGTAAGTAAGGACAAAGAATTCTTAATATTACATACAGTATGTATACAATTAGAATAATTATTATTACTAGCTCGAACAAATATTAGTGTGTAGTACACACTGTCTGTGTGTGTGTACGTCATGTGTCAATGTCATGTCATCCCTTTGTCCCTTTCTCTAGCATAGCATTCCAGAGTTGCCAGCCTCTAAAAGTCTGGTTCTTTGTGTAGAAAATATCGATGGCATAGATACATAAAAGTTCTTAGTTTCTCATAAAGCAAATTAATCTCTATCTGGCTAATAAAATCAGGATTGTAACCAGTCTGCTGGACCTATTGTTACTGACGCAGTCGCAGTTTATAGACCTTTTTGGCTTGGCATTTTAGAATTCCTTTTTTAGCTATAGGTATTTTAATCTTAGGTGCCTAACGCAGCCATGAAAAGCAAACAATAATACATAATGAATGCCACAAACACAATATAACATTACATACCTATTAAAGGTGTTGGTTTCTTATAAATATAATCTCTTTATGCTAGCAGTATGCTTGTATGCTTGTATGACTCTAAAATGTTTGCTGTTTTAATTTCATGATTTCTACTCGCTTGGGCACATGTGCATGGAACAGAAGCTTGAAACAATTTCAATTACTTACTAATTACTAAAGAACATAGAAAATCTCACTACTAACTAACCCAGTAAGAAAATGGATAAATTTATCCGCCGCTTACCCCCAAAACCTAATTTCTCTAAAATAGTGGAAGATGAAAAAACAAAGCCGACCACTTCAACTATCCCTGCTGCGCAAGGTTTTACAGCATTATCTGACTCGAACCCAACTTCCAAACCAGACTCAAACACAAAGCCTGCTTCTTCAAAAATGGTTTTAACAAAAGAAGAGGCAAAAACAAGGCCTGCTGAACAAGAACATCCTGCAACTAGTTCTACTGCTAACATAGAAACAGTACAGTTTGATAATGTGCCAGAGTCCGAGATAGTTTCTAGGTGCAGAACCTCCCGCTAAAAAAAGAAAACAGGTCTATAAATTCAATGATGACTGCCTTTTGTTGTCGTCATTTTGCAAATGGCTAGAAAAGAAAGAAGAAAAAGATAAAGAACGGACTGCATTTTGTAAGTTGTGTGAAGTCACAATTGCTAATCATAAACCTGTATTAGAAAGACACATGACAACCACAAAACACCAAACAAATGCTAATGCTATACAGCACACTAAATACATTGGTGACCTAATAAAAAAAACTAGTAGTACTAGCAGGGATCAAGCAAGACGGGCAGAAGTAAAATGCACTGCATTCTTGGCTGAACATAATCTGCCGTTATCTTTAGCTGATTCTCTTGTCCCATTCGTACGTAACACATTCCCGGATGCGACTATTGCACGAGAAATGTCTTTAGGTCGTACTAAAGCCACTGAAGTTCTGACTAAAGTTGTAGCGCCAGCTTATAGATCCCAGCTGATAACTCACTTAAACACTCCTGGATTTTTTTTCAGTTTGGTAATGAACGAAACGACTGATGTATCTACAAAAAAAACAATGCGCGCTGTCCGTGATATTTTTCAACAACGATACTGAAATTGTAGAAACAAGATTTTTTTATTTGTATGAAGCCGACTCTGGTAAAGCTGAAGATTTGTGTGAGGACATGTTACTCCGTCTGAACATGAACTCAATTCCTTTAGAAAACGTCGTAGGATTTGCGTCTGATACGACTAATAGCATGGTTGGGCAGCATAACTCAGTTTTCAGCCATTTAAAAGAAAGAATACCGGATATTACTTGCGTAAAGTGCAGCTGCCATATGATCCATTTAGTGGCATCAAAAGCGTGCTCTAAACTTCCAAGCTCGATCGAAGACCTTTTAGGAAACATAGGAGCACACTTCAGCCGAAGCTCTAAAAGAGTAAGCCGTCTTCAAGAGTGCCAGGAATTTTACGGTGTGGAAATGCATAAAATATTGAGCCCAGCTAACACCCGATGGCTTTCTCGGAAAGCCTGTGTTGATCGCACGCTAGAGCAGTACGTGGTCCTAACCGAGTAGTTTCGCCTGGAGATGTTCGAAGATGGCACAAGCGCTAACGTTCGTATTTACGAAGGCCTGGAAAATAAAGTGACAAAAGTGTACCTCGAATTTCTATCATACATATTAGAGTTCCTAACCGATTTCAACAAATTATTCCAAACCGACAAACCACTTCTACACTGCCTAAAGCCCGAAATAGAAAAGTTAATCCGATCCATTGCATCTAATTACATGAAATTAAACCACGTCAAAAACATTAAACCGTTACTCATCGATCACGCCAACCCGGGTCACTTTATACCTCTCGAAAAGATATATCTTGGAGTACTGGCACAAGATTATGTGATTCAGATCTTACAAGACCAACCTTTAGCACTACTTGATGTGACTAACCTCAGAAGACGCTGCCTTACATTCTACATAGAATTCATCAAACAAATCAAGGATAGATTTGATTTTAATGATCCTGTGTTTAACACTATATCTATACTGGACCCAAAAGTGGCACAATCGTTCGAACGAAACGATTTAAATGAAGTGTTAAAAAGGTAGGTAACCAGTTTTGAAAAGTGTTGTTGACAAGGCAGCTCTACACAAAGAATGACGAGAGCATGCTCTGCTGGATCATGAAACATTGAAACTAGACCCAAAATTAACGGCCACCAGCTACTGGAATAAGGTTTTCAAGTTACGAAACATGAACGAAGACCCTCTGTTTCCCAACCTAAAGAAAGTTATTTGTCTACTTCTAGTCCTTCCCTTTTCAAATGCTTCGGTCGAACGAATATTCAGCCAGCTTAAACTCATCAAAACCGATAATCGTAATAGATTAAACACAGACACTATATCAGCTCTCATGATGACCAAACAAAGTATCAAAGATTCGATCAAAAACGAACCGCCGAAATCACTACTTATCAGCAGCAACTGGAAATTCAAACAATGATTATTCTTACTAACAATTTGATATAAAGGTTGGTGAAGGCATTCGTTGCAACAAACATGCATGACTTGATTGTAGAATTAGTAACATAATTAATTTATTATTTTATTTTTAACTGACAATTATGAGCATAATATGTATGTTTTTTAATTTTCAGAGTATGGATCTAACTTTAATGAGTACCTATCATAAAATAGCGGGGATTTTTTTTATATAAAGCTGAGCCGCCAGACGTCCTGACAAAAATACAATTAAATTATTTTCCTATTTTTTTTTCTTTTTAACGGTATGAAATATACTTTACGACCTATTCTCATACCTACTAAATATACTTAAAAAAAAAACATAAAAATCGGTCGAGCCATTTCGGAGGAGTGCGACCACAAACAAGCGTAAGTTTTCTCACACCTAGCATCCAAAAAATAGAATTTCTGCTGGCGAGCAGGCAGTCCCTCCCTGTCTCGCATCCATTGCGAGAGCGAGAGAAGCAGTAGTAAGTGATTTTAGTAAAAGCATTGCTTATGTACCTTTTTAACCCAAAATGTACCTTTTCAGCGCTGGATATGTACCTTTTGGGAACTAAGTTGTGGCAACACTGATAGTGCGTAGAGTGTAGACAGATTATCTGTCTACGCATTAGTGTCATTTTTTACGTTTTCTTCGATTCTGCAATATTTGAGGTGGATTTTAGTGATTACAATATGATACTACTCAATAGTGATATGTAACGACGATATTAATTGATATTGCAGTTTGTGCATGTGTCTACTTGTTAATTTTATGTTTTATTCACGATCTAAACTTGTATGTAGTACAAATGAAATGCAATATTCGTGAACTCGCTCAACTGAGCGATCAACCTTGTGTAATTGAAGGAAGATTAAACTATAAAAAGATTTCCAATGGCGGTTATCGTAATCAGTCAGGTCAGTATATTTAACATTTTCTAGAAAATATAGCCAATATATCATCTATTTTGTTTTCGTTATCCTCCAAGTTATTTTGGAATGAGTCATGACAAATGTCCCTTTCAATGTAGTTTATGTTGTAGAAAGATCCGATTATAATTCTTTCATGTATAAATACTATTCGTAACTATTCACTCACAGTCATTGTGTTGATGTGACTGTTTGGAGTTGTCTAATTTCATAAAATTATAGTTCCTAGTCACATGTCGTCTTAAGGGCAAATATATAAATTAAGAAGGGTCATTTTGCTAACATAAAGTTAAAAATCGCAACATAACATTCATCTATAACCAGTAACCAAATGCAGCATGAATGATTTTCATAATCACAGTTACTAACATTGCTTTTATTGCAGAAAACACTATTCACTTTATTATTTCAATAATTCATTAGTTAATTGCATTTGTACCCACTTCTATCTTTCTTGTAAATATTATTTTATGTTTATTTTATTTCAGTGTTCAAAGAGAGATGGTTTCGGCTAATAAATAATTATTTATTTTATTTTAAAATAAGTGAGATGGGCAAATTTGATACAAAATGTCCAGCGGGAATGTTTATATTAGAGAATTCTTCAATACAAATGGAACATGGGCAGAGTATACCATTTTCATTTTCAATATCATTTATGTGAGTAAATTCATTTATTTGGGTATGATAACAAAAACATTTAATTTTAAATTACTATGCATGAAACTGGTCCATTGTGCCCTGGCGTATCATGTTACCCAGTAACTGGTTTTCGGAGGTCAGATAGGCAGTCACTCTATGTAAAATACTGGTACTCAGATGCATCCGGTTAAATGGAAGCCAACCCCAACACAGTTGGGAGAAGGCTAGGCAGATTGATTTTTTGCATGATACTGGCCCAGAAATATGTGTTCACCCCTATAAGTTACTAGCAACACTCATACTAATAATCGATAGTTGAGTTTAACTGTTGTTTCTAATAACTACAAAAATGATTACAGAGATGAACCTGAAAAACGACATGTATTTGCAGCCCGTGCTGAAGACAATGTTGTACAGTGGGTTATGAAATTAAGGGAGTGCTCGTATGAATACCTACGTAACAGGCTTCATGCACTACAGTCTAAAATATTTGCAATCACTGGGAAGGTAATCATTTACACATTTGTATCAGTTTTATTATGAGATTTGTAATATCTTGCTATGATGTAATTTGTGATAAGATGCAATTTACTGGTTTATACTTCTAAATTATATTAAATATTAATCTATTTGAATAATTATATTACTGATTTTTTTCATAGGATCCTCTTCTGCTCGTACCAAGAAATGAGGGAGCATGTTTGTGGGCACCTGCAGTTCCATTTTCTACGGCACCTGCTTGTACTGTGAACACTAGTTCATTCAGTTGTCATCTTCATACAAATGGCGGATTTACACTCGAAAGAAGCAAATCAGATGTTCAGGCTCACAGGCATTTCCATTCAGAATACAGCAAAAAAGCGACTTTTTATACTGATGATCACAAAAAAACTACTGACAAACGAGAAGACAGTTCTAGTGAAGTGTACTTTCTCGAGAGAAGTAAAACAGCAGCCCTATTACCTGGCAGTATGAATCCACTTAACACGTCTATATTTGATAATCGTCCGATGTATTCTAGAACTGCGCCGAGTCCGCCCGTCAGAACGAAACTGTCGCCGAGCAGTCGACGAGTCGAAATAAATCAAGAAGTTAAACTTTTTGCTGAACAAAGTAGAAATTTAGGTATAACTGGTATCTTAGATGAAGCACCAGTTCCGCCTAGAAGAAAAGTTTCACCAAAAAATGTTGATGTCCAAAATCCAACTATTGAGATTACAAGCAATGATGCCAGCAGAGATCAAGTGGATGGAAGTGAAGATCTGATTAAATTTTAGTGTGCCTTGTTGCTCGAAAGGAATCCCACCTATTAATTAATTAAATTATTTAGTTACTTGCCAATTGTATAGGTAACCCATTAATATAGTATAGCTATTGTTTTGTCGAAAATTATGGAAATTATTTGTTTGTGTTTATGTGAATGTTTAATAATGTAAAAGAAAATGTGATTTGATAATTTATGTTCAACTTCATTTAAACAGTTAAATACCACACAATAGACAACATAAACATGAAGACCTGTGTCGTCATAACATTGATTTTTAGAATGTACGTAAAAATACATGGAGTTTTTTTTATAAATTAGAGAGATTTTGTTTGGCCATAAACATAGTTATTTATAATCCACAAAGTATAGCATTTTTGAAAGCCATTTTTGTATTTTTCTAAGATATGTACAAAACAAACTATCTTCATGATGCTATGTCTCATATTGTTATTTAATTAGGTGTACGTTACCCCAGCAGGAAAGTGGCTCCTAGAGTGATATGAGTGGTACGTATAATTAGTGCGTAATCTGCTGTAAATGTGCGCCAAATAAAAAATTTGTGCGTTTTGTCGTTTTGGAAAAAATCGGAAAAAAACGATTCCTGCTGGAGTAACGTTGTTCCTGCAGGAAAATTCTAAACGAATGATCGAAGAGAGAAATATTGAGCATGGGCAGCAGGCTTAGCATGACACTCTCTATGTCTTCGAAGAATAGACACGGCTGTTTCTATACAAAGTGACATTTCGTTTCTCAGTTTTTGACATCTCACCGTAGAAATCCTTCTACAATCTGTCATCTTGTCTTTCGTTTCTACCGATCTTTGTCTAGGTCCTTTTTTATGTAGAAAGATTTCTACGGTGGGATGTCAAAAAAGGAGAAACGAAATGTCACTTTGTATGGAAAGAGCCGTGTCTATTCTTCGAAGAAATAGAGAGTGTCATGCTAAGCCTGCTGATAGCTTACAATTGTGCAAAAATATGCGCCGCAGATAGCTTACATTTGTGCAAAAATATGCGCCGAAAATATAATTTGTGTGTCTTCAGGTTTTCAAAATATTGCGTTTCCTGCTGGAGTAACGTTTTGCAGAATCGTGTATCTCTAAAACTATTGTATGTGCGCCTGTAGAATAAATATACACGAGAAGCTCTTTATTTGTGCGTATTTGTGACAGAATTAGATTTAAGAAAATATTTATAATTTTCAAGTAATAGCGCTTTTTTTTAAACTCGAAAAAATATCGCAGCGCCTATATGAGAAAACGTATAAGCTCGCTGAAAACTGTATTCGGTCCTTCTTGACGCTTATAATAACCATAAAAAGTTTCAAAACTGTACATGCATGCGTTATTGAATAATATTGCTAAAAGTCAAAACGACGGTGTCATAACTTTGACGGCAAAATACAAGAAACCGGCTCAACCCAAGATGTATAGGTGTAAACCAAAAATAAGTGCGTTTAGCCAAAAATATATAGTGATAATATTTAGCTTGGAATGCTTCGCATTAAGTAGATATAAACAAAAAACAAAACATGTAAACAACGACTGGTTATCCGACCAAATTCGAATGACTATAAAAAAGCGACGGATTCATAACTATCGACGACCTTTTTCATTGGACGTCTAAACCTAAGCTGTTGTCCGTACAGTCGCGTGCAAACGTTTGTTGGCAATTGTACGCGACGTTAGCGGATGGCGCTTTTGAAATTTTTTATTTGGCGCACATTTACAGCAGATTACGCATTAATTATACGTACCCCTCATATCACTCTAGGAGCCACTTTCCTGCTGGGATAACGTACACAACTATTAGAACAATGTTTGCTTTTTTTTTGTAAAATCCTTTTGAATTTTTAATTTAATAATATTTTATTATGTGGTGCTGTGCATATACAGGCGTCCAATAAATATATTAAATGTAATTGATGATTTTTCTTTGCTCCCCATTAACTGTTTTCCTTTCTCAGCCACAGCCCAAAGCTTTTTAAATATATTTCTTTTTATCTACCACGGGAAGCTTTTGGCTTTCATTCCACCTGATGGTAACTGATGATCAGGCCGAAGGTGGAAGCGAGCTTCACCCGGAGTCCTCAAGTACAGAGGAACTGGCTATCTTACCTCTAACTGCCGAAACACAATGCTGTTAACATTGTTCTTATGGCGACAAACTTAGATTAGATGGTAGTAGGTAGCCAAGCAGACTTAGAACAAGCCCTACCACCAACCAAACCGAGCAGAATTTTTTTCTTCTGCTGGGAATCGCACCTTTTTATCAAATAACTTCTCCCGCTCTGGGCGGAGCAGGAGGGTGTGTCAGACTGACTAAAACCCACCCGTGTTCCTTCCGTTGCCTGTGTTGCCAGAGGCCTCGGTAACCCTTTCGGACTTTCCCGCGACCCCGGCAGGCATCGGCCCTAATGGACCCCTACACTTGTGCTGACATCTCTTTGAGGCGCGCGTGGAACACAACGCGCCGTTGACCCGGGCCTGGTCCTTATCGGACGGCCAGCTGCCCATTGCTCACCGTCTGCAAGCCCGCGCCTACGGAGGCCGGAAATCCGCCTGGGTTTCCCGACGCCCAGGGCGTCTCCTGCGGTGGCTAGGGGCGAGAGGGCGCGAAATTTGCCTTTCCCTCAACCGTCCCGCCTCCTCCTTCGCGAGCATTACTGCTTCGCAGAAGGAGATGACGGCTGTCCATGCCTTCTCGCTCCGTACCATGGCCTGGACCAGGGCCAGACGTGAGCGATCTCCGCCGCCGATCGCCTCCACGAGGAAACGGCGGTGCTCTGCTTAAATCGGGCAGACCTCCACCGTGAGTCAGGTGGAGTCACCACTAGACCACCAATGCGGTTAAATATATAATTCTGGACCGATTTTGATGAATTATTTTGTGTGTGTGGACCCGTTAGATGGCGCTACGTTTGGGCAGGCAGGAGAACGTCTGTCGGGTCCGCTAGTATCGTATAACTATGTTATAATCTCCTCAATCAATCAACTGAGCCTACAGCAGTCCACTGCTGGACATAGGCCTCTCCCAGGCTGCACCACTACATCCTGTCCTCCGTCTTCCGCATCCAGTCTCTTCCAGCCACCTTTTTAATGTCGTCAGTCCATCTAGCTGAGGTCGTCCTACACTACGCTTGCCGACACGCGTTAATAATCCCCTTTGTATACATACAGGGTGGATTTTTGAGACGGGGCAGTAAGGGCACCTAAACAGTTGTAGCTACAGGAAAACAGTACTCGCGGCCCTACTGCTTTCCTGAAGGAGGATCATGGGGTCATCGGGGTCGGTGAGAATATGCCTTGGACGGCAAACTGAAATTGATTGTTTTCCTTATAATTTCGTTATATACCGTCTGATTTTTTTTATCGTCTCGAAAAACATAGGGTATAGTAGGTGAACGGAGTAGAAGCCTATGGCATAGTCAATTTTTTTTTTCTTCAACCTGTAACCAGAGCTGCGCGAAGCTGCGACCGACTGCAGCCGCTCGCCTCGCGCCATTTATACAGTGACGCAAGTACTTTCGCCTTCAGGTCCCAGGGCGGGGATCCGGCCAGTACACAAGCCGCTTTTTTGGAGATCGTGCGATATCCCCTAATGACTCTGACGGCCATCGCTCTCTGCGGCTTCCGCAAGCAGTGTTGCCGCAACTGAGTTCCCAAAAGGTACATATCCAGCGCTGAAAAGGTACATTTTGGGTTAAAAAGGTACATCAGCAATGCTTTTACTAAAATCTCTCACTACTGCTTCTCTCACTCTCTCGCAATGAATTCGAGACAAGGAGAGACTGCCTGCTTGCCAGCAGAAGTTCTATTTTTTGGATTCTAAATGTGAGAAAACTTTATCTAATATTATAAAAATCTCGTGTCACGGTGTTTGTGGTCGCACACCTCCGAAACGGCTCGATCGATTTTTATGAATTTTTTTATGTATTATAATTGGTAGGTATGAGAATAAGTCGTAAAGTTAATTTCATACCGTTACATAATAAGAAAAAAAACACAGGAAAAAAATTAATTGTAATTGTGACAGGACAACGTCTGGCGGGTCAGCTGGTATTATACGTCTAAAAACCCCGCAGTTTTATGATAGGTACTCATTGGATTGTTTCTCGTGGTTAATATAATGGAGAAATCACACAATAAAAAAATCGAAATCATGATTGTGGTTCAAGTTATATCCATAATCTGAACATTAAAAAACATACTATACATAATATGCTCATTATTGTCAGTTAAAACTAAAATAATAAATTAATTATGTTACTAATTCTACAATAAAGTCATGCATGTTTGTTGCAACAAATGCCTTCACCAACCTTTAGTTAGCCCAGGAGATCTAGGACGTTAGGTACCTATGTATTATAATGTAAACTTGTTAGTAAGAATAATCATTGAATGACCTGTGGTGTGGCACCACCCCACCCCCCTGAGAGTGTCGTAAGAGTCGACTAAGGGAATAGGATGGGCATCAGCGTTCTTTCCGCGTACTGTACCACCACACTGCGATCACTCGGAATGCCAAGCGTGGCGATTACGGCAAAACCCCCTAACTTGGGGAGGCCTATGTCCCGCAGTGGACGTCTTAGTAGTAGTTAGTAGAGGTAGTAATAGAATCAAAGCCCACAGCAAAATACAATGCAACACACACACAAAATATCAATCTAGTAATAGTCTCAAGGAAGTATTTTACAAATTACCAAGCACCACAGCAGCGAGCGAATAAAGGCACCGGTCAGCCGCCCGGGGCCGCCACGACCAAATCGAACACAGGATTCGATTAATGGAAATGGGCTTATTCAATTTATTTATTGTACACCTAAATAAAAAAGAAAGAAAATCACTTCCCCTTATCGCAGAAACCAATATCTCGCGTGCTTAAAAATACGAAACAAAATGTACTTAGCAAAACTATCCTCTTTGCAAACAAGCGCCCTATGAGTAGAGTAGTGTGTTCTGTATCGTATCTGACTGTGCTGTGTTACTTAGGACCGAAGATCTATCTTGTTTTCTCGTTTTGGCGGCGGTTTCAAATATTGGATGTTAAGTTGAAAAGATACGTCAAATGGAGCCCATTACACATTACACATGGGAGGCTTAAAAGGTACGTCAAATGTGTAAAATGTACGCTAACGGCAACGCTGTCGCAAGACAGCGATGCTGCCGGCCGTTAGGTCAACCGCCCAGATCGGGGCCCCACGCAGGGCCATCGATCGCACGATCCCCACGTAGAGCCCCCGACCACGATGTGTGATCCGGGCGGACGCGCCCATCGGGGGCCATGAAATACTATGGCCTCCAACTTGTGGGGACACACACTTGCTCTAACAAAAATTTGCACTCTAAAGCTTAATATTACGCAAACTGAGCCCTGATTCGAAAAATGGGTTTCACAGACCCGCAATATTTTGAACGGGCTATCGAACGTTACCCCACACACTTGGATAGACGAGAAAAAACAAAATCATCCCTACTTTACGTGCAAGGGACGTAAGTACACAAAACATTTTTTTTTTTGAATTTATTTTTCGGCGTGATTAATATGTACCCATGCCAAATTACAGCTTTCTAGTACTAAGCTAAGCCCTACAGGCAGACAGAGAGACAGACGGACATGGCGAAACTATAAGGTTCCTTGTTGACTACGGAACCCTAAAAAGGGCGAAATATGCACAATCAAAATACTATTTATTATTAGAATTTACGTTTATTACATGTTTATAATCAGTTGTAATTCTTGTGACAATACAGGTATAATAACATATTTTTCAAGATTTTCTAAGGCTAACTTGTGACGTTTGTCACTTAATATTAAGCTGAAAATAACTTCTCTACGTAAACTGACGTTACTGGACAGAACTTGAAATTTGGTGCCATTTCTGCAGAAACCTGTTCAGGCCTCAGACAGAGTTTGGCCGGTACTGTTGATAAATGATTTAACTTTCTGACGCGTAATACGTCTAACACATTTCACTACTGAAATAAGCACTATCAATGAAAAAATATTAAAATAAGCAATAACGCTATAAAAATAGCTTTTTCACTTCAGTTGCTCAAACATGTAGGTTTTGCTGCCTGAAATCAGTAAGCAAAATGCGATTTTGCTCGCTGAGTGAGACGAATAACTTTTAATTTTTTTTTTCCGAAAGCCGCGAATATCTTATTCAGCCTTGGGTTAATCATACAATTCGAAACATTCACACTCTATCTGTTTCCCGCCATTAGAAAGAGAGAGAGACAAAGACCAGCCCTTTCGAAGTTCCAATTTTGAATTCAACCTCAAAGACAAACAAGTCCGGAATTTCGTACTTACTTACTACTAGAAATTTTGCAAAAAGATTATTTAAACGAAAATAAGTATTTACTGCAAATAAAACTGATATTTAACCTGTAAATATTTATTTCTAGTTTCAATAATGTTACGTAATATATTTTGAATAATAAAATATCATGGGTGCTATTTCCGAACACGCCTTAATTTAAATAAAAGAGCGGGAATAAAATTTCGTGGCTGGCGTAAAGAGTTGAATAAGTTAAAAAATATTAAAATAATGGTAAAATATGAATGAAACTAGCGACGAGAACAGTATATTAACACCGGAAGAGTTAAAACAAGAAGTTATTAATGCAGAATTAAGTTTCCTACCTGAGAAGTCTCGCGAGAAATATCTGAAAGCATACCATGGCTTCAATGAATGGAGACTTACAAAGGGCGCAAGCAGTTTTTCGGAGACGGTGTCGCTATCTTATTTTTTAGATTTATCACAGACGAGGCGATCATCTACAATGTGGAGTATTTACTCAATGTTGAAAGCTACTATAAAAACAAAACATAACGTGCATATTGAAACATACGCAAAACTCGTATCTTATCTAAAAAGAATGCCAGTTGGGCATAAGGCTAAAAAGTCCAAAATTTTCACGGCCCTTAACATAGAAAAATTTCTTAATGAAGCTCCGGACTGCAATTTTCTTGCCGCTAAAGTAAGTGGTACTATGAATCTATGTTGTTAGTTATTAAAATTTGTGTGTAGAATGTTATGTATAAAGGTACTTACTGCCTACTACTCATTTTTGGAGGCGCAATGAATCCTAGTCTGGCTTAGCAATACTGTTAAAATATTTACAACGATATATAAAAGATGCTGTAAATGTTAAATTATGCATATTAATTATGTAATATTTTCATTAGGTTGCTGATCATAGGAATTAATGGACCGTGTTGCAATAACAAGCTATTACAGCTAACAGTTAATAATATATTCAGCAAAAGCATTCAGATAAATTACTGTTAGTAAAATTGAATAATACGAAGACGAACCTTGACAGGTCTTTTGTCGTACGCGAAGAATATGTAACTATTGTAGAAAAATACCAAAATTTACGTCCAGCCAATATAAAAACCGACCCATTTTTCATACATTACCATAATAATAAATGCTCAAGACAGCCTATGGGAGTAAATAATATAGGTGCTATACCGCTAGAAATTGCCACTTCCTTAAAACTGGAAGAGCCTCAGCTATACACGGGTCACTGCTTTCGGAGAACTTCGGCAAAGCTCTTGGCTGATTCCGGAGCCGATCTCACCACTTTAAAACGTCACGCCGGGTGGAAGTTCAATATGAATATTGCAGAAGGCTATATTGAAGACTCAATAGAAAATAAGTCGAAAATCTGTAAGCGTATAGTGGAAACAATAAGTCTGAATTCGACATCGGATCCTTGGTCTCACCCACGCCTATCCACTTCCAACAACGCACAGTGTACTTATACAGAAAGCCGATCAGTCACCAACGTTCACCGTTGTTCCTTCTCAATCCGCCACCGAAACAGAAACCTTAACCCCAGATAATCAAACTCAACTCAATGCAACTATAACGTTGCCAAATAAATCTGTTACTTTTAATTTGCAGAATTACAGTAATTTTACTTTTAACTTTTAAAATGTTCAATTTTATTGAATTGGTACCTCTACCTACAATGTTAATTATTTTGATTCAGAATAAATAGTTATTTCAATCTATTCCTGTTTATTATTTTACCTCCTAAAGTGTTCTCGCTGCTGAAGTGAAAAGTTATGTTTGTTACACGAGAGCAAAGTTTTTTGCTGCGAGTGCTACCCGTACCTACCAACGGTTATTATAATAAATCCGATAACCGTCGCACAAAATGCAGGACCCACTGTGGACGACGTAATGGGAGTCATTAAAACATGCGAAATAGGACAGCTCCAGGAACGACCAACTTGTAATCCAGCTTTACAAAGCGATGCCCCAAATATTACAGATAGCCGTCACCAAACATATGATCAAAGCTTGGACACAGAACCGAACAACGAAAAATAATAACCCTAAAGTTACGAATGACTATGGCCGCATATCGGTCTGTAATACGGGTTACAGAATTAACGCAAACTACATACAAAAAAAATAGACAAAATAATAAAGGAATTAGACAACTACCAAGCTGCCTTTTTAAACAATAGGTCAACAAAGATGACCAGATCTTTACGCTTAAAACGGTCTTAGACGAAAAATGGCGTGCAGGAAAAATAATTTATGTACTTGCCATTGACATACAAAAAGTTTTTGACAATGTCGACCTCAACGCACTGCGAAATATTTTAATACAACGAACTAACAAATCACTAAACAACACGATAATCAACGTTTGCATGAATGAACGAACACACCTACATCAAATGGCCAGCAAAGCTTCTGGATTATCAAAGGAAAGGGACTGAAACAATATTGCCTTTTGTCCCTTCGTCTTTTTACACTGGTCATGGATAAGGTCATTAGAACCCTTGAAGAGGAAACTCAATTAATCAAACTAAATCAGGATCGTGAAATCTCACTCCCCCAGGTATTACCATTTGCGGATGACCTTATCTTCATTACAGTTAACCTAGAACGGCTAGAAGGTATCCTATACCATATTAAACCCCTACTAGCCAGTGTCGGGCTCTAATGAATGAAACAAAAACGAAAATACTAATAATAGGGACCTCATAGCTGTGTAACTATGAGGTCCCTATTGTTAGTATTTTTTATTTCAGCAAACGACCTATGTGACCATTAATGGAATAAATCTAACTACTGTCTATGAAATTAGGCACACAGTTACAGGCACAGAGTTATCATGAGATACTTTATTAATGATGGGAATAAACCAAAACATAAGAAAATGCATGAAATCATGGACGGAAAAACTGTAACAAACGTAACAAGAATCACAGGATGTGCTATCTTGCACATTATCACTGGCGCCGCGAACTACACCGGTTACATGCAGCAATGCAGTACAAGGCCAAATCTAAGAAAGTCGGCTGACTTATTTACATATGGAATGACAACCTAAAACAGGACATGACGTACTTCGACAAGGAAATCATGAATTTAATGATGGACACAGCTGAAGATCGAGATAAGACCAGGAAGGCTGCTAGCGAGATTGACAAGAAATCAGAAACGGATAGTAGTGAGACCTCAGATGAAGACCTTGGAAACAGCAACGTGTAACATAGCGTACAAGTCGGTACAAGTGACACAGAAAAGAGTTGAGAAAGCAAGTGGACCTGAGCCAACCTGGCGGCCAGGTTGTTAAAAGATGCCCCTCCCATAGATAAATCACCTGTCTCTCCACTATTCGATTGCTTACTCTAGGATGCATATCCGGTTCGGCTATAATAAATCCTTCCATATCCTAAGAGCACGTCTTCCCTACCATTACCGCGCCCAGTGCTGGATAAACCACGTAGCAAGAGTAGCAATTGCCAAATGCTACGGGCCCCTCGCCCCTACGCGGGGGCCCCGCGTAGGGGCACCCGCACCTCCACCTGAGCGAAATTATTTTAGTGAAACTTATTTAGACGTGGTATATTGAATAAGACAATTCACGTCAGACAATCGGTAACCGATTATTTCGCTGGCGAAAATAAAACAGAATTTCATATGGCAAACGCACAAGTTCTACAGTAAAAGTCGCTCGTATAGAATTAGAATCGGACCGATAATCTGCTCTACAAAAAGTCTGATGTGTGCGAGTACCCTTACTCAACACTCATGCGTAGCAGTATTGAAATGGCACTATTCAAAATGTTGAAATTGTCTATTATTACAAATTAATAGACAATTTCAACATTTTGAATAGTGCCATTTCAATACTGCTATTCTAATTACAGTCTACATTATTTTTATTACAATTTAGTAATCATACCAACATTTTTTTAATAACTATGTACTTCAGAACCCATAGCGGATCAAGGGCCCCTCGATAGAATTTGCTACCGGCTCCACGCTTGCTTAATCCGACACTGACCGCGCCCTCCGGTCTACTCTTTAATATGCAATGGTCTTTGAGTCTCATGAAACGTGAGGCTCCAGGTACTAGTGTGAATTCTTGGGTTCATTCGAGTAGTCGAGTCAGGTTTAACCAAGCTGGGGTCGGTGCAATTCATTAATTCATTGATGTAAGCCCTACTGTCAGAGGTGATGTATGAAAGTTTACTTCCATTTGTTTTAGCAGCTGTCCAAGCAGCACTATATATATTACTGTCTGCAGGGTTTCAAAGTCTGTATCTGCATTGACATATTTTGGAAGGATGACGTTATTAATGTAATTAACGCGTACTATTTGTGCATTTTTTTATGGTTTTTGTTTAGGTACATACCTAGGTACCTTTGTCATCATTTCTTTTTGTGGGATAAATACTTGTTAAATGCTGTAGTGTATGTGAGAATGTTTCCTCTAGTTTCTGACATCTTCTTAAATAAATAAATAAATCTTTCCTGACTTATTTCAGCGTTAGTGATATTATGTTCTGTGGCCAAGGCTCCAACGTCAATGCTTTTCATGAAATTGGGCTCGCTTCCTACTTCGGTTTCTTGTGTATGTGTTTGATTATTAACGTGTGCAGTTTCTGTGTTATTATTTGTGGGTGCTTGTGTTAAGGGGGTTGGATCTGGTATCGTTTGGCAGGAACCCCCCTACCTTCTCCCCCCCCCCCACCCCCTTCCCCTGCCAAACGATACCGCGCCGGTGTCAGGGTGGGTGTATGTTTCTAAGTTAGTGGTGTATGTTTGTAGCTTTCTGCTTACTTTTAAGTAATCTAATTTTATCACATATAGTGACCGAATGTAATTTATTGTGAACTTATTGCTCTTCGTTGATATCCAACTCTTTGCTTCGAGACATTAATTTCCGGAAATATGGTAATTAATTGTTGGTGCAATGATGTAAGATAAGAATTTGTTTCAGTTTCTAAATTGGTGCTATTTAAATACGTACGAGTACCTACGCCAAATTAATTGGTTCATGTATTCGCTCCTTTTTTACGCGTATTGGGAGTGACAGTAGCGGGTGAAGGGTTTATGGTAGTAGTAGCCGACACAAAGTCTACTGACTCTGGTGAGGTGACGATGATGATGATCTTAATGAGCGTGATTATAAAAAGGGTCGTGATGATACGATTGATGAAAACATGGACCTCGAAGAGGATGATGAGAAACCGGTGATGTTTCATCATCTATTTGCCTGAATTAGTTGTTTTGTTTTAGATCTTGTTATCATGATTATTCCCGCGAGAATTAGGGACACAAAAAGTCGATCATAGCAGGGCCCTGCGCTCCCTGTGAAAATGGTGAATAAAACTGGAGGTCCCCTATTTTCCAGAGTTAGTACACTAACGACTAGCGCTCGTTCATAGCCATGCAGCCCTCGGCATGTCCGACCTTGGCTTTGATTGTATCTCTTTTGGTCTGGCCCCTCACCCTAGATCTCTCGGTAAAGTAAACTCTACCGGCACAGATCTAGGGTTCATTGGAGTGTGCAAGCCCCATCACGACGTCAACGTAGGGATACAGCGGTGGGGTTATTATTATTTTTACGTCTCTTAACATTTCTCGGGACCCTGGGGTCTCGGACCTTTGGAAGGCGTACGAGGGGCCGAAGCCAACTCGTAGAGGCTTGTTCGACGTGTTTTAATGAAATGAAGCACCAACCGATGATTATCCCTGTTCACACTATAAAAGTGCACCCAAGGACAATCCCCGGTTGGTGTACGACTATTGCGGAATATGGATACAAAGATATTGGATTATGGGTTTGGGTGGCTAAAGTGAACTGGTTATCTAAAACTATGACAAAATCAAACTGGTTGTGTATTTTAATTGTACAATTTATTATTTGATACAAATAATAAATCAAGGTTGAATTTAAATTCTGTGATTACTTTAACTCACACACTGACCTATTACTTTATTTATTATTTTTAGGAAAATGTATACTTTTACAATGTTTGTAAATATGTGAGCATCATGAATACTCGTATAATGTACATCGGGCGTTTAGGAGAAGATTTTGTTTTTAAGGGGCCGGAATGCTGTTTGAACGGCCTATCCAACGATACCCCACACCGTGGGGTTAACGAGAAAAAAAAAAATACTAAATACCTACTTTTTTTTAGGGAGGTACGCTAAAATTTTTTTTTTTCTAGATTTTATTTTAGCACTGTCGGTGTGATTAATATGTATACCTATGCCAAATTACAGCTTTCTAGCACTAATCGTCTCTGACCTACACTGGGGTCAGACAGACAGACAGGACATGGCGAAACTATAAGGGTTCCTTGTTTACTACGGAACCCTAAAAAGGGAAGCGTCTCTTCCAAATACATATTTAAATTAAAACTTAGTGAACCTAAGTGGCTGTGGAGCAGGACCAGCATTAAGCCAAGCAATTTATATAACAAATAATATTAATCATCCTTATATGATGACCTATGGCACTGAAACGTGGTCGCTTACAATGGGCCTTATCAAAAAGCTAAAAGTCACTCAAAGGGAAATGGAGAGGGCGATGCTTGGAGTTTCCCTACGTGATCGAATCAGAAATGAAGAGATCCGTAGGCGAACCAAGGTCACCGACATAGCCCAAAGAATTGCCAAACTTTAGTGGCAGTGGGCAGGGCACATTGCTCGCAGAACAAATGGCCGATGGGGCCGAGAGGTTCTGGAATGGCGACCGCGTACCGGAAGACGTAGCGTTGGAAGGCCTCCTACAAGGTGGACCGATGACCTTGTGAAGGCCGCAGGAATCCGCTGGATGCGGGAAGCACAAAACCGGTCGAAGTGGCGGTGCTTGGGGGAGGCCTATGTCCAGCAGTGGACGTCTTTCGGCTGAAATGATGATGATGATGATGATGATTAATCATCCAACTTACACAGTACCTACATATAGTTACCCCATTAAAGAAATGTGTAGGTACTTTAGACAATCTGAAACGTGGTTGATCTAATTTGTTCCTATTTCTGGTATTAAAATTATGCCTGTCACTTTTACGAAAAAGATGTAGATTTTTTGAAGGTACTCGTATGTACCTTCAAAATTATCAATATTGACAAGGTACCATAACAGGCGAACTGTAGGTTTATTTCCATCTTTGTCTAACATTTCAGGGAAAACAAACGTTATAGTTACTTATGCCTTCTGCCAGAAATTGGGTTCTTGTTGTGATTAGGGGTATACCCGCTCGCTGGGACGGCAGCCGTGCCGTCGGCACAGAGTGTAGCAGCCCATATACCTTTGCAAGTTAGGTGGTATCTTAAAGACCCATGAAATAGAAGAAGGTGGCTCTATTGCCAGTAACTGGGCACAGATCCTTACTCCGGGCTACCACATAGGTACTTACTGAGCAAATCCCGATGGAAAAACCCCATAACCTATGCCCGACCTGAGAATAGCACAAGCGAGGCAGTTAATGATATCGTTAGTGATTTCATAAGTGTCAGTCTTATAGGTGGGTATTTCAAGGCTTTCAATGGCTATAGTGATAGGCCACGTTCACGGCGGGCAGCCGTGCTAATATTTTAAGGACAGTTTCTCCTTCAGTGTTGTCCTATGTCGGTTGTCGGCTGATGGCTTGAAGTTGTTAAGTAAAACAAAAGATAATTAGGACTATGTTTATTTATTGCGTACATTGCTTTTAAGCTTCATCAACACCTTATGTTTATAACATAAATACATTAAAATTTATCGTATGACGTCCCAGTTAACATAACTATGACGTGTATACATTTGAGGCACTCTTGTTTTAAGGTACATACAATACTTAACTTATTACGTATTATGTAAGTTGTTCAGTCAAGACACTGCTTTGACTACAGTCGACTTGATCCAGTGACAGACTTGTCCGGTCGATGGCAGAGTCAAAAGATAGAGATCAGTGACCTAACATAAATTGTAATTTGCTTGGACCAAATATCACTTAAGGCTCGTGCAGACAGGGGCGATATCGCGGGCGCGACAGGCATATTGGTGCCTGTCGCGCCCGCGATATCGCACTAGTCTGCACGAGCCTTTAAAAGACGTGATGTGTATGTAAATAAAAACAATAATAACCCTTGAATACGCTAACTCATTAATATTGTAGTCCGAGACACAGCCATCTTATGTTACATCTCAGGTCATATTTCAATCAGAACAGTGTGGGCGTCTTTGTGGACGATGTTTTAATTCTACTTTTTGCACACATAAACTCACTGTTTGCATTGTTTTTTATTTTACCATTAAAGTTAGCGTACCTCCAGGATATAGCTGGGTAAGTATGTTAATTATTATCATATTCATATAAAACTTATTATGTACTACATACGTTAAAATATTAATAATGAAATTCTAGTTACGCCATTATGATGAATGTCATAGACCAGGTACATTTAAAAAAATATTATCTTTCAAAGACACATTTATACCTACATAATTTTTTGTTGGACTTTAAAAGTGTAATTTAAAAATGTTATAGATATCTTATTTAATATAAACTTCAATATAAATAACATTTTATTCAAAGTAGTGGAGGCACTTGATAATCGTGTCTAAGCTATAGTCACATAAACTTACGCGCACATATCGAACTTCCAAATATCTATTACGTATTACTATTACCTTGATTAACATGATAAATGCGAATGTGTTTGAATATTTGTTATCCAAATACGACGAACTACGCAACGAATCTCTCTGGTGAAACAAACGTCTTGTCTGTATTTAACGAGAGAACAGGCGCGTATTTGGTATCGGACATTATTTTTCTCTTAGAACTACAACTAGGTACTTAATATACATAGCTATGACGAGATTCGTTTTATACGGAACATACTACATACATTGCGTAGGCACCATTCATAAGAGTTACGTAGCCCACGTGTCATCCATTACATTAGCTCGCCGTAATGCGAAAAGAGGCACTAGTTTCAGGAGCAACTGCGCAATAGGCAGCTCATTGTCTGATTGTATCTTGATACAGTGTGTTAGCGCATCACCGTGGTGATGTGGCCGGGGCCGGTGAATGTTAGTGGCCCGCGCCGTAGTCACGCAGCTCGCGGTTGCCGAGCGGCAGCGTCGGCCGGTAGTTGTGCAGGACCTCCATGGCCTCCACTCCGCACGACGCCTCACCGCACTTCAGTTTCCGCATCGATGCCAACTGAAATCCAATCAGTTGTGTTCACATTAGTTACAATCGTTTTTATAGTTATCTCTTAGGTATAAAGTAGCTCAAGAGGAAGTTATTTAAAGTGTAATTAAACAGTCTGATAGAACAAGGCACATATTTTTATCGTTTGATTCAAATTTATAAATTCTAGCAAGCAATAAAGCGTTACTGTAATACGCATTAGAAAAACATATTCCACCTAATGAGTATTTGGAAAGTAGTACCTAGCTCCTAAAGTAGGTCGTGAACGGACGTCTGCTATTATTTAGTCCGTGGATACTTGAACGCTGGGTGTTTCGGAAACCGGTACTTCGTTTAGTGGTTTCTGTTGCGTCATATACTATTCATAATTTATAATCGGATTATAAATTTACAAAATACTACTTACTAAGCATCAAAATAATGACATAATTAAGTGGGTCGTATACGAGTATGTTTATTTACCCAAGTTTTTCGTTTGGTTTTTTTACTTGTAGTATGTCATCCATGAACTAAATGGCCCTATGTTATGGGATTAATCAGATTTATGAGGTTTTGTCCTCCTCATAATACGACCAATACCCATACTACTATTTAAAAAGAAAGTTATAGCAAACTAGCAAACTGACCGTGAAACGAAGTCAGCTGTAAGTCAAGTCAGGTACTCCATTATGAGGAAGGAATTTCATTTTGTATTAAGTTTTTTCATAAGGTATCTTGATATCTGCATGAATCAGATGTGACGTGGCATCATTTATTAAGCAATACAATTAAACTAAACACCTCTTGATACGATGCAAATGGTTTGTTTGATACGGCTTTGTATAATAATACCAGTCTATTATTGTCCTAGTGCAGCTCAAAGGCTTCTTCTCATACAGAGAAGACACGAGCATTGATTGGTCCCGCGATGTTTTGCCTTCACCAATATCAGTAATGTCCAATAGACAAACTCAGAAACTGGCTTAGTATTCAACTTGAACTCACTTGATCAGCGGAGACTTGAACAGGCTGCTTGAACAGGATCCATGTGACGGACTCGGTGCAGGGCGGGGTAGTGAGGGAGCCGGGGTACGTCCAGTAGGCGACCTGCGGCGGCAGCAGCTGCAACGGGTCCAGTGGGTCGGACAGCGTCACCTTGTCGTTCTTATGAGTGATAAACGGTAGCAACCGAATCACTTTGTCCAATTCATCATGCTTTGTACCACACTGGAAGAATATTACAATTATTAAAGCTAAACAAAAACATAACATCGCCTGTAATCCTCGATGGGTTAGGCAGAGGTAGGTACACAGTACACCCACATTTCACTAGTAGTTTGTTATTTTAGTATATAAAATAACAAACTATTTAATTGCATAACGAATATCCAGACAGAGTTGTATAGGACAGACGGATTGTTCGCATGATTCGCTACACCCATAGTGCCATTGTTGAGGAACATGTTCATGAAGTAAAATTTAAATGAGACTTATTGTATTCAGATTGCGACCTGTTACCGCGGATTACATTAAAAGAGCTGAAGTAGGTAAGTATGTAAGTACTAACTTGGTATATAAAAACAGGAAAATTATTGAAAGAAGTTGGAAGCGTACTTAGATGACTCTACCTACACAGTTTCCATGCATACTTACATCGAAAATTCCTATATAAATAGGTACCTAAGTATTATGCAACAAACTTATTGACATGTGCACTACATTAGAACACAGTGCAGTTAACAGGATTTCGATGTAAGGCTTCGGTGACATAATCGCTTTCTTCGCGCGAAGTGCAATATTAACTTAGTGAAATCGCTTTACAGTTTATTGATCTCCATAAGATTAATGACTGCTATATGTATAGCTGAAGAACAATACAAGCTTTATATAATTTTAAATAATAGGTAAACAGGTTAATCCTTAATACGAAAGTACTAAGTAGGTACCTACAAAAAAAAATGTTTTTTTGTTTTTACCATTTCCCAGACAGAATACCATTCTAATAGAAATCAAAGAAATATGAAGGTATCTACCTAAGTCATTGAGAACATAGTTCAATGACCCTTAGGTCAGGTTAGTCTTTTAAAACTTCCATTTCAATAATTACATAGTTAACTATAAGTAGGTAGCATTTTTTTTTGTTTTTCTTTTAACTGACTGTTGTAAAAGACTATATTATTACTCTATTGTTCTACTGAGTAACCGGTATAACATTCACATAAAATCCTCACATTCATATAAACTAAGTGATGCTCACAGATCTGAATCCATATTAAGGGCGGTGCATATATAAAATGTATTCGAGTGTTTACTAACTCTATTATGCTGATTGTAAGCAGTTTGCTCAAATAATGGAGCTGTTAGTTACTCTTATTTTGAAATTGTGGTAAAATGTACGCATTTTGTTACATTCAATTTTGTTACTTGTAAAATGTTACAGCAAACATTTCAAACAGAATGACGCGCGAATAAAGTTAGTAGACCAAGAAAGTGACGTGAAATGTTCTTAAAAGAAATTAATGTTTAAATTGTCTTGTTGTCATCATTGTAACGCTGTACCGCTGTTCGCTTTGGCAAGAGAAAGTTAACTCCGAGTGCGAATGAGCGGCTTGTTATCGCACTCATCTCCCACTTATAAAAGGTAACCGTGTATGAAATCAATTCACTTTATGTTTTTTAATCTGCCAATATTGAACTCTTACATTGTGGATATTATCGAACATTTTAGGCACATTAGACACGTTTACGATACATAATCTAAAGCCTTCGAGAAGATTTTTTCTTCCTACGTATAGGTAATAGAAACATCTTGCAGTCTCTATGTAACTTTCGCGAAAGAAATGAATTTAGCTTTTCGTCGTTGCAAATATAAAATCTCTTATTAAAGTAACTTTTCGAGAAAAAATTTAAATAACTTCGTAGCACAAAATAGGCGCAAAATTGTAGTGCTCGACATTGGGTGACACATTGATCACATATGATATTTTTTTTTATTAAACTGTTACTAAAAACATCACGCACATTCAGGACATTTTGCTTACAATTAAATGTAGGCTGACACTTGAGATTTTTTTTAAATGATACGTGCTTTATCGAACTAATAAGATATTGAAATGGAAGATTTTGCTGAGTACGGGTGTTCAAAATCGCTTATCAAATATCTGCAAAACTCATTTTCGAAAAAAAATTCACATAGGAGATTTTAAATTTGCAACGACGCTTTGTAATTGTAAGTAGTAACGATCACTTTCTTTAGATCGAGACCCGCGGCAGTGGGTCAAACAAAGTTGGAAGCAAACTCAGACTTTGCTTACCTAACCTAATAAGTACCTGAGTAAACGAAAATTAGCTTCTCCAATATTTCACTGTTCCCTTAATGTGACCGTTATCGGTATACTCATGTCTTCTTTCATTCATTTACATACACATATTGGGTAATACAATAAAAATGATGAATATTACTGATTGTATGAAAAGAGTGGTTAGTTAAACAGTTTGTCTGAATCATTAAGATTAATAATGTGGGTACTTTTATGGTATGGTACCAACAAGTCGGTAGACCACGCAAATTGAGTCATAGTACGGTGTTGCAGTCATCCAGACCTATATGGGTAGCAGTTATGCAGGGTTATATGACCTATTTAGCTGCGAGAGCGTTTTTGAATTTTGTCTAATCTTTAGGGACCTTGACCTTGGACCATCTACACAGTCTAATTTTGGGCATGGACGGCGATCGTTCCATGTAAATTCGCATAATTATAATTGTGCAGTTTTGAAGTCGACTCTTGACATTCGGATAAAAGATGTTAAAGCATTCTCACCATTAACAATACGCCTAGAACAGCGAGTCCATCAGGTTGCCCGGCGGCCTCTTGGAAGCTGTTGTACTTGGTGGTGTTCCAGTGCACCAAGTGCAGTTCCCCGGAGAAGGAGCGGCCGTCCACAGTGTGCTCGGAACCCTCGCCGT
Source organism: Atethmia centrago (assembly GCA_905333075.3). Classification (NCBI taxonomy): domain Eukaryota; kingdom Metazoa; phylum Arthropoda; class Insecta; order Lepidoptera; family Noctuidae; genus Atethmia; species Atethmia centrago. The sequence continues at coordinate 23,597,172 of HG995367.1, forward strand.
TCACAGCGCCCCAGTGGCAGTGCCACTGCTGCAGCTTGTACACGTCATGGCCAAGCGGACCGCCACGCAGCTCTGAAAATAAATGGGCTTATTGTGAACAAAACTGTTAAAAGAAGAAGTTACACTAATTAATTGTAGGCACACTGGGAGTGAGTATATAATATATACGCAGAACGTATGATATATATGCTGCAAGCACATGCCACACAACTACATATGTAGAGCAAAATTGACATTTTCCAGATGGAGTTTCTTGCCCGTTCTGCTCTTTATAGATCTACGTTTAGGAACGGGCAACTAGCTTCAACTTTCTGACTGAATGACCGAGTCGACTCCTTGACAATTGAAAAGTGCCTCTAAGTGGTGAAATGGAAAATTAATATAAATGCTTTGAGTTTGAGTTTTTGACGATGCTATGTTTATGTGTATTATCTTTGTCGCCTCCAAGACACTAAATACTAAAGACAGAAGGAGTGGACGTGAGATAGGCTCTCTGAATGTAGAGAGCCTATCTCAAGTCATGGGAAACCATAACTTTTTAAAATATGCACACAGGGAAAGGGTAGAAATCTGACGTCATCTCCAACGTTAAGGTAGGTAAGGGTAGTACAGTAACCCTCACTTTTCAGGATATTTTTTTTTGCACATGATTGTGTCTATAGGTGTTCACAAAATTGCGTGGGACAGGAACGAGCGATGCGAGTGAGTCATCGCGAGGGGTACGTCTGTCGCGTCGCTCGTCGTGTCGATGGAAATGCAAATTGGTCCTCACTTTGCACGAGGACTTGCAACTTCCTTTTACACGTTTATATCATCTGAGTTGTTTCAATTCCCATTGTCATTTATACACTGACAAACATATAATTCATGTTGATAGATATACCTAAGAACATCGTATCATCAAAGAACTCAAGGCATATCCAATTGAATGTTAATAGGACACACTAAATAATTATGTGTCATTAAAATACTCAAAAAAATTACAAAATGAGTTTGCGAAGATAACCTTGGACAGAGCTGTTTTTAGTAGAGTCGTTGCGTTCTTAAATGATATAATAATATAATTTACGTAGTACCCATTAGTGTTTCCTGAATCGATAGTTCAGATTATTGGATGGAATATTATATTTTTGATTCAACCATATTATTTTAAGACTATAAACATTTCCATTAATAGCCAGCTTGCATTGTCTCTGTGGTCCTCCAGAACAATCTGTTACAAGTGGCTATTGCCTACAATCACTGCATTCGAGAGGCAAATTGGCGTTTGTGGTGTGGTGTTTTTAGTAGGTACTTTGGTAGCTGGACGTCACTGCTCATTATTATGGTGTAACCCATTGTTAAACGTAACAAAATAAACATACCATTAGTAACAAATTAATAAACACGAACATTGCGTTTTGTTTATTTGCTAATGACCTCCGAAGAATAAGACATCATCATAAATACCAGCAGAAGGTGTTAGATCGCTAATTAGATAATAAAGAAAATTATTATCTAATTATAAAGAGGGCGGTACGATTTGGCAAGTTTTATATATAACATTCCAAATACTTTCTCTTAACTTGACGTTTTACAATCGTGCATTCGTATCGTTAAGGCTCCTACATACTGACGCGACTTGTCGCGCGACGCGACGCGACATAAAGACACCGCGTGTAACGCTACAAGCGGTGCCTTTGTGTCGCGACGCGTCGCGCGACAAGTCGCGCCGGTATGTAGGAGCCTTTAAAGAACATCAGGACATAGGTTTTAGGATATAAGAAGTATGTTCGTTTTCGCGGACTTATGTATTTATAAGACCAAGCTTTAAGATCTACCAATGGGTGTCGCTAAACATACCTGAGTCATATCCGTTCTCGTCGACCCGCCAGCAGTAGCCAGGGTTGACGATAGAGCGAGGATGATTGACGGAGTAGCGGAACTTGAGGGGGGGCGCGCAGCCTCCACTGCTACTCTTCGTCGTGTCGATGTCCACGGGGCTCTGTCGGGCGCCACGCGCTTCTGGGAACTTCTCCGTCCAAGTTGAAGGACCTAAAAAAAAACAAATTAACTATGTAAATAGAGCCTCCTTTCACACCGGTTGTGCAGGTAGCGTTTGCGGTTGCAATATGGGTTTTCCAATCTGACAAGAGTCGAACGTTTCTCGTCGTGCTAAAATATCGTTTTCCTTTAAGTCTGCTGCGACAAACAGTTTACACCGTGAGCGTTGACTCTATTATGTCGTTAACTGTAAACTAGTCGTTTATAGGCTCCCATTATGTTGACAAAAAGCTGCTTAATTGCTCGTCTGCACGATCTGCAACGTAATCATTTTAATTGTTGCTAGGTTAGGGTTCCAACTCGGGTTATTAGATACTAAAATTTAAGAACTAAAGTCGAATTATTAATTCACTGGAGTAATCTGACATGTGCTAGCTGTCACTTTGTGTCATAAAATGGTAATATTTATTGTAATGGTGATCGTTTAGTTTAATCGATTTATATAAGTGTAAAATAAATGTATATTAATGTATTTATTGTATTCTAGACTTTTAGTCTAGAATACAATAAATATAATCATTTTATTACACAAAGTGACAGCTAGCACAAGCCAGATTATGTAACCCGGTGACCGGTAGTCCAGTAAATTAATAATTCGACTTTACGGCCAAGAGTAGTCTATATAGTAAGTAATCATTAATTAGCACAAAATTTTAGTTGCCATATTAAAGTAAAGATTGCACTGAAGATTGAAGTGCACAGCAATTATTATCAAGAAAACAGAACAACTAATAAAATTTCTCCTACCTAAGCGCACGAAACTGCATCAACTAACTGTTGTTATTTGTTGGCCGTTCATTGACACACAAACAAACATTAGGTCGATTGATAGCGGCCCAGAACTGCGATATACTGACCAGCTGATTTGATAACAGATGCCACATAATGATACTGGTTATAAATAGAGGATTTATGTTTTATTTCCTCGCATATTCTTCGAAAGATGATAGCGATGCCTAATGAATTGGCTGTCTGTGCTTAGCAGTGGCACCGATTACTACGGGCATTAAAAGACAGTGACACTACAGTATATTTCCGGTTTAGGAACAATCTATACACATTCTCATGATGCAGTTTCTTTCATCGGATTGTAGTTTCAACTGGAATCTTAAAGACTTCACACTATGTTAGACTTCACAGGACGAAAAGGATAGTACAAATGGTGGAGGTAGTTTTACCTCATCTTCTATACCTTTCAGTTCTAATACTGACTGCCTCGTTGGTCTAGTTGGCAAGCGCTACTGCTGAGCATGAGGTCCTGGGTTCGATTCCCGGGACGGGCAAAGTGTTATTGAGTTTTTCCATCTGAAATTTCTCAGTAGCAGCCCGGAGTCTGAATTTGTGCCCGGTTGATGGCAATAGGCTTGCCCCCTTTTTATGGGACTTTAACCATAACTGGCCAAATATGGGTTACTACAGGTACGCCTCTGTCCAATCCTTTTTTCAAAGATTTTTTTCCTTTTTTCCAAGATTTTACAGTTTTTCATGTGTGTGTATGTACATAATTGATATAGTGATATTAGGTATTATTAAATATTTACACCTACATATAATAAATAATAAGGTGCAAATATTTAGAATAGTTACTTTAACACCTGAAGTGATATATCCGCCTACAATTTATGTAAATTAAGTAAACTTCATACAATTAAGACAAATATTGTTATTATGTACCTACCTCTGTGTTGCGTACCTGCACTATTACCTATGTCTTGTTTATGTGTGTATGTATCCTATGTACATCTACCTACCTAAAGCTGACAATTTAAAATATCGCATTGCGTAAACTAAATAAAAGAAAAGGAAAGTAGGTACGATTGTATAATAGAATCTACTTATTAAAATGCTAGAGTCATCCGCAAAGGAATTTCCAATTTTGGAATAGCTTTCAATTCCTGTCATCATCATTAACCGATGTTATTAGATGAAGATATTGTGGTTAATGATTTTTTTTAATTGATTTGTTTTAATGTTATGTAATAAATTAGCTTGAATGTTTTGTTATTATAACTTAAACTTAGATTTACATTCAGGGCGAGTGACTAAGGAATAATGTAAAAATCTAGGTATGTACACACGGCTACATATCACAAACTGACCTCGCATTGTACGGAAATCCTATACAATGCGAAATCAGCTTATACTGGAAATGTATAGCTTGATATGTAGCCGTTGTGTACGCAAAGATTTTGAAATAAGTTTCGATGATAGAAAATATCGCGACAACACCCACAAATGGGTAATAAAAAACACGTGTGTGTGAGAACATGAACTAGCGTCATTGTCGCGTCATCCAGCGTCGTTTAGTTTACTGCCAAATGGGCGTGGACTGTGACGACTGCTAACTAGTCACCACAATATTTACAAATGCTCAAGTTTGTGACTCTTTGTAATTATAATAATATGCTTAAGCGCCGATAAAAACTGTGTTTTCTTGTTTTCTGTACCTACATATTCAGTGAAAGCTTGTCAAGTCCAGATTACAAATAATTTATAGAGACAACAACAAAATCATACTTTTCGTGAACTTAATTTGCATGGGTGTCACAACGTCAACGTGAGAGATGAGTGAGTACCTCTCGACACACGGGTGAGGTTGACAGTTTGTTTAACTCATCACATTAGTGTTATCTTATCAGGAAGCCGCCGGCCACCGCGCGCCAGTCTACTCAGAAACGCGAACAGAAACATTTTTATAATGATGAATCCCTGTCTTATTTATGACTGCCAAGACATGTTTGAATAAAGTTTGTTTTCGTGGTTGAATTACAAACATATTTATTGAAAAATGAAAATAAAGTAACCCGCTGCAGAGTGAAGCTTTTAAAACCAGGGAAAATGTTTGCATTGTAGATGAAGTAGAAAATATTGTTAAGCGACGACTGCAGTTCGTCCCACGCTGGTTCCGATCCATTTTTTGACCGTAATCATGAACGTCCTTAGTATGACACGAGGTTTTGAGAAAATTTCAATGGTAATGTTCACAAACCTCGTTCGCGATACTGGTACAAATACTTTTTTTGCTTATTAGAGGCCGTCAAAAATGTTACAATGTTCTTTGTTTACGTATTCCCAAGTGTTATGCCAAATTGTATTTTATGTCGATATTAATAAATAGCTAGTCATGTTTATCAACTTAAGAACGACTTCATATTCGCGAAACCTTTTCGAAAAATTGGTAGTTTTAAATACTCTGTTTTTATTGCTCATAAATGAATTGGCTAAGGTGGATTAAGGTTATCGAAACAAAAAATAGCTTAAAAACTAGCATAAACACTATAAAGCACTATAAACCACCTGTATTTTTTACAGTTGAAGGAACACAAATCAATCGTGAAGGCAGTCCGGTATAAATATCCATAGATAATTTTGCCCACATTGATCATGAAAATAAATAATGTAAGTACCTGTCATTTTACCAATTGAGACCACTCGGCACCGGATGCGCGTGTGTCAATTAAATCGCCAATACCAATATTGATCATATTTACCTATTTAACCGCATCGTATTTATAGTATACTGCTCTATCTACAGTCTATAATAATGTTCTTTCTCGTCACATGTCGGTCAATTGAAGGTTCAGTGCACGGATGACATCTATCTGCGTTGGGGAAATGGGGTCCATGCAAGCATGCTAATGATAGCGCTGCCGCTGTTATGCATATCCTTGTATAAATTTGTAATATTTGTGCTATTTATTGAAATTGATTTGCTTTAAGATTCAGTCAGAAAGGCCATAATTATATAATGTTTGGCCTTTCTAACTAAATCTTAAAGCAAGTCAATTTCGTTAAATTATTGGATTTTAAATTCAAATATAAACTACGCATCATGTTCTATTAAAGTAAATATTATTATTTATATCATAGCTATAAGGTCTGCGTCAGCGCGTCATCATAAATTCTGCTACTGTTTTCACAGCTAAGAGCGTTTTTCGTGGAAGGTTTGAATTCTGCCTACGTATTAAAATGAATCTTCCGTAATTGTGCTTAGCCATAATTTAACTAATCTAAACACCTGATTCATTCATGACATGATTGCGATGACTCAGTTCCTATTAATAACGTACGTAACGTTTTTTTCGTTAACTTACCTATGGGTAAGTTAACGAAAAAAAACGAACAAGTGCGAGTTGAAATCGCGTGGTGAGGGTTCCGAACAATGAATATGTTTTCTATCATGTTTTTTATCCCAAGAACATAAGTTTGTTCGGACACTAGTTGAAAAACATGTTCTCCCATACATTCCAACTGCATGTGTAAGTCTGTCAGCACAATATTGAGACATTTACCATGTTATTCTAACACCATAGACTTCTTATAGGTTTTCCTGTAATACATCCTACTAATATCCTACTAATATTATAAATGCGAAAGTTTGTAAGGATAGATGAATGAATGGATGGATGTTTGTTACTCTTTCACGCAAAAAGTACTGAACGGATTTGGATGAAATTTGGCACACTTTTTATCCCGATATACCCACGGGGTCAAAACTTATGGGGTCAAAACCGCGGGGCGCATCTAGTAAGTAAATAACTATTTTCAGCATTTTCTTTTTAATTTTAGGTTCAGTAGTTTCGGAGATAAGGGCGGGAATGGTCAATTTTCATCTATTTTTATTAAATAAATTTAAAACGATTTATTTTAAAATTATAAAACATATTTAAGACACAACAAGCCCTTTTATTTGATATCACACGGTACAGTTTGCAAACCTTTTTCTTCTTTTCTAATTTGCCCCCAAAAGTGACCCTCATATTCAAATTTGGTCCTTGTATTGATAATAATAATAATAATAATAATCATTTATTTGTCAGAATATGGTACATTATAATATGGTCTTAGGTTTAGTCGATGGTATCATCACATTCTGCCAAGTGTGGCGTGCAAATATTAGGTACATATAATTATTACAGGATAGAGATTACGTTAGTATTAACATTATTGATTGCATAATTATGAATTAAAATTACAAATTGAGGCTCATCAGTTAAAAATAATGTCCTATACACACTCAATTTCTTGAGGATGTTAAAGTATAATTTCATGTTAGAGTATCAAAGAGTTAGATGTCAAAGTAAAGGAAAAAAAAATATATATATACTATTCAATTAGGATGTCAAAGTATCATTCAAATAGTCGTTTAAATTATAATAACATTTATTACATACCAAGTCTTTCAGTTTCTTTTTAAATCTATTTAAATTTAACTCTTTGATTGATTTTGGTATTTTGTTATAAACCTGCCTACCTAACCTATTGGTCACATAAATTCATAATGTGTACCAAATTTCAACTTAATCGGTCCAGAGATTCGGAGCAAATCTGCTGTGACAGAAGGACAGACAGACAGACACACGAGTGATCCTATAGGTTCCGTTTTTTTCCTTTTGAGGTAGGTACCTAAAAAAACATTTTTTTTTAGATACATAATAATTATTGAACTTACCTACATTTATATTTTCTGCGCGAGGTACTTGTGATCTTTGAACCTTGGTCGTGTACTTGATTCTACATCATATTCAACTATACCTTTTGACCTATTCATGTATTAAATCTTAAAATCCACTGACCTATGATACAGTTTAGTGCTATCAATTAAGGCGGTAAGTAACACGTCGAACATCGCTCCTTGCCCCCTATGTTTACGTAAAGCGTGTATACAATGTCATGGATTAAATATACTTACTATATGGTGAGTATAGAAGCTATTTTAATTCCACACTTTCGGTTTAATTTAATTGAACTGCAAAAGCAAAACACGTCGTTTCAGCACAAGTTACGATCGCAAGCGGTGCATGAATTAAAACATCTGTTTAAATAAATAAAAGCGTTGTACGTACCGAGGTATAATTATCACGTGTGGGTTACAGTATCCGATAGCCCGATACCACATGTAGGTACCTAATCTTTTCGGTAGAGTAAGTTTTTTGAGATAAATGACTGTGTTTCCTTTAAACGCGGTGTTGGTTGGAATCGCACGTGTTTACGAATATATTTTATTCTTAACGATATTTTTGTCTATTTTAGTGTAAATATTAGACAAAATCTCTGCTTGGTTAATTAAATAATGATTAATCGGTTGTAGTAGCTGTGAGTGTGTACGTCACGATGCGTGCAGTCGCCTCCGACCTCGGCGATACTTATCTCCCACAGATTTATTTACCCACTTTTACAAATGCCCTCGGATTTTCGCCTTTACGGACCCAGTGTGCTCTCTCCTTTATGTTTCCTTAATAAAAACACCTGCGACATTTTCGGCAGGAAGTCGCGTTAAATGTTAACGTCACTTGTTATTTTCAATAAGTACTCATCTTTAGTGACTAATTAGGTATAACCCTGTGCGGTTAGGGAAGTGGTCGGACCTTTTGAACTTCTCATGATGTAAACCAATTACTTTTCTGAATGGCTGTGACTGAGAACGCTTGGTATCTTTTGCAGTGTCACGGAGACTCATATCATATAACAAGATAATACTCGTAGTGTCTGTTGTAAAAGCCTTAACAATACTCACCTCGCACCGGTAATGAACTGCAAGTCGAACCAATTGTAGGTACAGGGTGTCCGTACATAAAATTGACGTTTATTGATATTCAATTTTCTTATTAAAATAATAATATTAGTATCGTGTTTATTACTTATTATAGTTATTATAATAGGTTGCAATAAACTATTTTGATTACATTAAGCACATTTTTAGAAGGTTTATTTATAATTTGACTCAATAACAGGTACTTCGACTTTTTGGAAACTCTGGTCAGCTTTCGTACATTTAATGAGGTCCTGAGCTCTTATTCCCTGTACACAGGTACCCTAAAAATAACTAGGGCACTGACTGACTGAAAATGTCCTTACGATGTTATGACCCCGAGGCGCGCTGCAATTCAAATCATGCGCAAGTGAATTGCAAGTGCGAGCCGAGGTTCACAAGTTTGTCGTAATTTAGCACGACAACCTAAGATTTAATAATTATTTCCTTATTGAGTTAACAGTTGATAGAAAATATTAACTGTTCGTTGAGCGCTTAACCTTTATTTCCGTAATGGAGCGACACGGTCGAGGTCGTCAGAGTCCGGCAAGCTTCGGATGGAGGAACAAAAACGCCTACCGACAATGTTAATCAAGAGAAACAGTTAACAATAACAATTTATTCTTAATTCATCACGCATGTTTTTAGAGGTACAAGCCATTAATTATGTTCGTAGCTCAGCTCTCAATGCAAGGAAAAAGAATATTTACAGTAACACGTATTTAGTGACAATTGGCTGAGGGACGAATACGCCTCCAGTCTCATCATTGTTCAATAATGGCTACTCTGAACTCTAATAACCTGACGTTAGCTAGGTACACGCCATCAAACTGTACTAGCTATAGAACCTATGTATCATTTACAATCATACACGTATGTACAGAGTACATCCTGCAGTTTTTTCTAGTTGTTTTTTAAGTCAGTGTGTCAGTCAATTTGTTCTTGATTATAGTAAACTGCGCTGAATTATTACGTTATACTTTTACGGTCTACATTTTATACCATTTCGTTAAACTTTGAAATGTTTATACTATTGCCTAATATAATAAAATATTCTTTCAGCTATATAGATTTGTAATTTTTATCTCAATACTATGTCAAAAATATCAATTTCTGATCAATTTCCGACTATTACATAGATGAACGGGACCGGAACGGATTTACCTATTAGAGACGTGAACGGGAAAAATCTGGTGCGAACCCACACATTTTCAAAGCAACTTATTTCATAGATCGGTTCTAATTTCTTTTATGTTATCCTGCAAACTATTATATAGTAATGATAATGTTGGAAGAGTTAATTATCACTTATTTCGACTGGCTGATCTAGCTGTTAGCGTATAGTTGGCCGACATGGTAAACACAATCGTATTGTTAGGCGTCGTTTTGTTGTAGTTTAGTCATGTGGAAATATTTTTGCCCCGATTTTGTGGACTAGTGAATTCGATAAAATTAAATTCAAATAGTATTGATTACCTACGGTACAATAATTGCTGTATAAATAATTGTCATTGACTGTTACAATAAAACGTGAAATATTGTGCTTATATTTTTTGTTAGCATATTTAGAATATCGTTGGGTTATGTAAAATATGTAGTTTTGGGATTTATCAGCATTTCACAGAATACCTACTACGGGAGTGTGAAAACTAAGAATTTTAGGGAGGCCACACAAATAGCTTACAGTTATTAAACATTAAGGGCTCCCACACAAAACTGCGAATTCGCATCGCATCGCAAAAATCTGCGAGGTCGATGTCAGTTTTTCATAATAAAATGACAACGAGCTCGCAGATTTTTGCGATGCGATGCGAATTCGCAGTTTTGTGTGGGAGCCCTAAATAAATGTGATGCGAATGCACTATGATCTACATACTAGCTAGACTGCAAGTTCATGGTAAGTAAAGCCAGAATGACTGTAAGATCTTAAGGATTGTGACAAGACAAAAGGAGTCACTTCATTGACATCATCTGCGCCAAATTGTCACGTTTCTCGTTATAGGAATCGTTTTTATATCTAGTTGGCCAATTACTTAGCTAAACGCGAACACTGAGTGCTTAGGTAATGGCGGCTCATACAGATGAGATGGATTGCATATTTATTAAATGTTTTATTCATCCAATATTATGATACTGTACCCTGTGTCTACAAATGATTGGAGGAGTGCAAAATATCTGTCTCGTCTATTTCTGAGACACACGTGGATAGAGGGACTTTTACGAAAATATCCAGTGTGTGCCCTATACAAGTGTTTGTTAGTATATATTCCTTGCACGTGGATATTTACCATAGGTACCAAAGTTTTTATTTATGACTTTGTACATTTACTACCGCAGATGTCGCATTTAATACAAACGGAAGCAATAGAATAATTGGCACAACTGAAAACGTTTCCCGGGCCGTTTTGTTTGGGTTTTATTTGATTACGGAAAAACGGGTCAAATTATCTGGTGGCCAATGAGCCATTCGTTGACCACCAAACATGCGTAGGTATGATAATTGCGAAATAAAGAAATACGCATGATACAATAAAAAACTAAAAACACCCTTTAGTTGATCGCGCTAGGTTTTAGAATCGGATTAACAGCAGCTCACTTTGGGGCAGTGTTAAATAGAGCGCAGTGTTCATCCGTTTATGATTTTTTCTTTGAATTGATATTCCTACGTTGATGAACCTACTTCTCTAGAGAAGTAACAAGCGCAAATAAAAGTATATAAATAAACTGAGTCAGAGACATTAGAATAGTGATTGTGTTCGATCGATTACTGTCATGAAGCAATTGTAAGTGTGACCAGGCATAATATCCTCGTTTCAACAGCCTGCACAAGTTTACAGCTACAGGGAACAAAATCATATCGCGTTTTAAACGTTTTTTAATAACTCCGCGCTTTGTTTCTTTAATGAATTGTAACGATTTTGTGAAAAACAATGCGCACTTTCATGCTTGCGCATAATGCACCGAGGAAAATGAATATAGGTTTAGATAGATAAGAAGTTAAAGACGGATTGTAGAACACGTCTTGTTGTGGTCATGTTACCGACTAATAAAATATATTAGGTATCCTGACAAAAAACGGATTTTTGTAAAGGACGACAAATTAATTTAATGTGTAATCGCACATAGAATTTACAATTATTTTCTGAAGAACACTAAACATATTATGACATTTTGAAGTAAAAATGGTTTTACTGAAACTTTTACAATATTGCCGGCAAAAACTGCGGTGCGCGGTGTGGATGTACCACACTAGTTCCTTAATTAATACTTAGCATCATAACAATTACAAAATGCGATGCGTCCACTAATGAAGGTAGAAAGCAAAAAAGCCGGTCGTTCTAAATGGTGATGAATCTATTAACTATTATAAAACTAGTTGAAACATGGATCTAATGTAATGTTTCCATTTAGGAGTTACAATCAGCCAAAACCGTAGATTTATAGATGCACACAATACCTAATTAATTTTACTTTTTTTTAAATCTACGTTATGGATTTTAAAGTGATTGAACTCTTTATTCTGCAATGATTCTTCCCTTTAAATCTTTTATATTTGCCAATGATATGATGAGCGAGTTGAATAGTATTACATATAATTTTTGATAATTTTAGTGTAGTTTTTTTTAACTTCTAGCTAGAGTGTAAGTTTATTTAATACGGTATTAGTCAGACTTATTTGCACAGTTTAGACGTCGCGTAAAAGCCGCAAACGACGACCCCGCGTTGAAGCCGCGTAGAGGCCCGTAGCAGCAGCAGCGTAGGCGCGCAGCAACAGCGTAGTTGTGCGTAGTACCCGCGTTGAAGCGTCGTCGTAGAGGCTCGTAGACCCAGAGCAGAGGCACGTCGTAGCTGCGTAGGCGCGCGTAGAAGCAGCGTAGCCGCCGCGCCGCTTAGATGCTACGCCAGCGATACTCGTTTTAAAGATTTGCACATTTTGCAATACCACAATAGAATTAAGGAATTAATATTGTTCGGGTTTTTACTTTTTCCAATTAAATGCTGACAAAATTTTGGGATTCCCTTGATATCGATATCGATATTCTTTTCTCTCCTGGAATTTGATTTGTTTCTCCGAATTAACGGTCTTGTTCAATTGCTTTAAGTTGAATATGTAATATTATTTTAGTAGGTAGTTAATAGCTGTTTCGAATTCTGTAAAAACACTGTCTACTGGGTTATCGGGCTTTACTCACGAAATTAAATTGTATTTCCATTTATATTCGCTAAACCTACGTTTAGAAGTAGTAGGCATGTAAATACTTACTTAATGTATACTGTAACAGGTTATTTAGAGAAGATAATTATATTGTGACTTAAGTAGTTAAGTAACGCCTAACAGCAGAAAGTACTTAGTTTCTCGCTGTGGTTTCTCAATCAGTCAGAATGGAGGGATTTCCCGGAAGAGGTCATTACATTTTTAATTGTCTTGATTCCTGTATTTATTTATATACTTTAAAGCTAGCTAGCGGTGTGTGAGAGAGTGACTTAGCTAGGCAGATATGTTATTTATTAGCATAATAATAAAGTCAGTTTATTTTTGCCTTTTCTACAATTGGCTTGCGAGATGTTCAAGAACATCTCGAAAACCAATTGTAGGATAATTTGAGTAAGATTTATCTGTTTCTGCTGTATTTGAACCATTGAAAAAGATAATAAGAACGTGCTATGCAGTACGTCTGATTGATGGCTGTCGTTTAAATATGAAATCGTCGAACATGTGACTACAAGCTAATTTGTATACTTTGAAACAATGTAGCTGTAACGAAAACGAAAGATAAGAAAATAAAGGAGTCTGACATTCCGAAGATTTTTGGAAAACATCACGAGACATTAGTCGCGGTAATAAACAACAACCGTGGATCTTTCATCGTTCTCCGACTACTCAACATAAATGTTATTTTAGTACTGTGAATACTTAGATATTGTTAGAAAAACCGCATTGTGAAGCGTTAAGGCATAGTATATACTTGTACTATTAATGAGTTACGCGACAGACATCGTTACCCACTTGCTGCCTCAATGATTTTGATTGCAGCTCATTTGAAATATTTCTATAATCATTGTACGTCAGTTGCAATAATACAATCCCTTGGCATAATTATTTTTGCAAACCAAAATCTCATTAAACATAAAAATTAAGGGCCTGAAGTTAAGAATAACTTTCATATTTGAGCTAGACCAGCGACAGATGCTATAATAATTACAATTTTATCCTTAAGGTAAACAATTATGTAGATTTTAACTGTAAATTCATTTTTAAACAGTTTTCCTCGTCTTGACGGTATCAGTTTTGTCTGAGTAACCGAGACTTGTACATATTTTAGATCTTTTGCATCTTTTGGCGGCGAACTGGTTTGCCTCCAGCGTTTCGCGTTTAAAGTTGTTAATACAAAGAAGGCAGTTGGTGTATCGTACTAGTGCAGAAGAAGTTTCATTAGTGGAACCGGCTTACCGTGCGGATTTAAGTAGGCCAGCCATCGCCTCACGCGACTCCACGGTAACTCTTGGCACCATTATCGGATTTAACGTAAAAAAAAAGTATTTTTATTTTACTATTACAAATATATATCTCCATTTCCCAGCATTGCTAACGTGTATACGCTAAGTTCACGTACGTATGTAAAGACTTATTAAAGTCAACAAAACGCAATAAACGGTTTAGATAGCTCTATAACTAGTTACGTGATTTGCGGTGGAGATGAGTATTAATTGTGTATAAATTTGGCATAACTAGCAGTTAACCGTTGAGTAAATAAGATAGCAATATTCATTCATTGTGTACCATTAAATCAAACAAATAGAATAATCGTATTCCAAATAATTGTCGGTTCATGAAATCAACAGGTGTTTAATATGTATGAATGAACGAATTTAGATAAAGTATGAAGAAGCGCTGAAACCACGTCAATGACAAAGTTATTTAGTTATTCACTGTCATGTTTTATCTTTCCACGGTAATGTACTGATAAATAATACGCTTTTGCTCTGATTGCAGCGGAGTGCACAGCGAAAGTATCATCTAATGTCAGTTTAACTGTTATCAAAAGTAAACACGGCTACCGGGATGGGAGCCCTTCATATATCTAATGATAAAAGTTAATTAACTTCCTATTATTTCTCTTCAATGTTTACACTTTTGAAAATAAGTATTATTTTACTTATCAATACGGAACAGTACCTTACCAGAAAACACATTTTAAGCACAAAACTCGAATTAAACTAAAACTGATATCAAAAGTTAGCTTTTCGGGGTTTTATTTACATGGTGTCACGTGCCTCGATGTAAACAAACCGGTCGGCGTCGCTCACTGCACTTAACATTGAAGGCGGACTCACCGTTCTCGCCGCTGTATCCCCAGTCGTTTTCTGCCATTGTTGCCGAGATGTGTATCACTGGTGATGATTGTTTCCTTCCTTGAGGCGCGTTGCGAGTCAAGTGTTTCGCGGGGTAATGTATGTCGCGTGTCCGCGGGGTGCACGAGTGAACGTGGTTGAGTCGTGACTGCGTGCGAGTGTTCGCGGCGGCTTGTCTTTATAGAAAGGCCGTCGCCGGGTGTGACGCGGAGCGGTCGCGGACGCGGGCGCGGGTCTGAGGCGTCGCGCTCGTCGGGGAGGCACAGGCACGCGCGCGCTCCGCCGGCCCACTGCGCGCGCGCCGCCGCGCAGGCCGCGCTCCGCCCCACCGTATGGCTTTCTACTGTGTTTCTACTCACCATTCGCAATTACTCTATTTACTCATCAAATACATTAACCACAATAAGTCAATGTCAATAATGCGCCGCATTTCCATGCACATGCGTTTATTGTATAAAAGACCTCGCCCCCGTAGCTTTGCACTACGACCCAAATTTTCAGTGGGCGGCAAAAAAATCGATTCCGGAAAAATCGCACGTTTAGACGCCCCAAAGAATATAATAATTTCAAGCAAGATTCAAATAGGTACCTATTTGCACGAAATAAATGTTACTGACATTCTAATCAAGTGGCCGTGTACTTGATCTTGTATAAAATAGATAAGTAAATAATGTTGCATTTTGAATAGACGACGTTAGTTACGTTATCATGAGAAAAGTTTCTACTCGAAAATTATAAGTAGGTATTTTTAACGTATTTGCCAAAGTGATTTTTTTATATATTATATATTTTACATAATCAAATTACAAGATGGTTATTAACATTAACTAAATTAAATTAAAACTAAGTGAAATCTAAAAAAGACCCTCGTGTCATTGTACCGCGGATGCTGGCGGCAGTTCCTCGCTGAATTGCAATGCTGATGCGTTGCGCGAGAAAGCCGCCAGCTTTTCGGTCACCAGTTACATCAACTAGACAATTATATATTATACAATTAGTAGTAAATAAAATCATCTGTCTTGTCTCGAAAAATATGCAAGAAACAATGCCAGTAAGAAAAAGTCACTTTCACATTTTCGGATTATCACAAAGCCATGTAGGTATGTACTTAAGCTATTTATTTTTTTCACTAAATAAAACTGTGAAAGAAAAACTTCGGCCTGTGCTGCTTGAATTTTCCGATAAAAGTCCCGCATCGTTGTATGAAGGTAGATATGTAAGTATGTATGTTTACTGTATTAAAACAAAAAAAAACACACAAAAAGAGAAAAAGAAGTTGCCCTTTTTCTTTTAGGTACTATTTAGTTTAATCACATAAACAGAAGGTAAAACAAACTTTACCTAATCCCATTCTGAAAAAAAACAACTTTTCAGCCGGGCGCTGAAGGCTGAAGTGTTACCAGAAACGGAATTTGAAAATTCATAAGAGTCTGCTCCAGATACTTAATAAGTACCTATTTTACAAGAATTGTATCATTTTAGTAAGTCAGTCAGTCAATTTGAGTAGATAAGTGTGTTACATTAAGATGTTCTAAAGTAAAAAAAAAACCGGAAAAGTGCGAGTTGACTACGCGTGGTGTGGGTTCCGTACAATGAATATGTTATCTACCATGTTTTTTTATCCCAAGATAATTTACCCCTAGAACAAATTCAACATGGTAGTTGAAAAATAAGTTCTCCCATACATTCCAACTGTTAATGTAAGTGTTAGACTTCTTATAGGATTTCCTGTAATCTATAAGTAAAGAACTATTGTTTGTTTTTTTCCAAAATTTTAAGCTCATTAGTTTCGGAGATAAGAGGGGGGTCAACTTTCACCTCTTTTCTTAAATAACTTTAAAAAGATTTATTTTAAAGTTATAATAAATATATATATTTGAGACCCTCACAACAAGCCCTTTTATTTGATTTATCATACGGTACAGTTTGCAAAACTTAAAAAAAAATCTAATTTGTCCCACAAAAGTGACCTTATATTCAAATTGCATTTATTTAAGTGATACACGTCCGTATGTGTACCAAATTTCAACTTAATCGGTCCAGTAGATTCCGAGCTACTCGGCTGTGACAGACAGACACACGAGTGATCCTATAAAGCTTCCATTTTTTCTTTATGAGGTACGGAACCCTAATTACTTGTATGTAAGTAACTTTAGGTACTAATAAGATACGATAAGCAAAATAAAGTTCTGTTTTATTGATAAAAATGAATTACAAACATTATTACATCTTAATATTATGTACATTTTAGGTAATTTTATCATATCAATTATTATTTAATTTAGAAGATCGTGTAAATATATACCTATTTTAGTAACTAAGATAGGTTGTATTCACGCTGGGATGCGTTATTATTTTATAGGCATTCATTTTTACGTTTCAGTAAGTTCTCTGAAATAATGACTAAAGTTGTACAGTCAGCCAATATTGTTCGGAATTTTGAGAAATCTTATTGCTGGAGCTAATCAGACATACCAAATTCATAAATTGATAATCATCGATACTTTCTAGTCTGTAAAGTATTTTTGCTCAACCAATTTTTGGGGTCCGGAATCAACAAGGAACCTGCAAAGAAAACTGTAATTTGGCATGGGAATACATGTTAATCACGCCGACAAAGTGGTCAAATAAAATCTTGAAAAATATTTTTTTAAGGTACCTTAAAATGGGGATGATTTTTTTTTTCTCGTCGATCACTTTGTGTGGGGTATCGTTTAGGCCGTTCAAAAATATTGCTGGTCTGTGAACACCATTTTTCGATTCAGGGATCCGTTTGCGTAATATTAAGCTTTAAACTGCTAATTTTTGGTAGATTCAAGTGCCGCCCCCCCCCCCCCCCCCTCCCCCTCCCCTACCAGATAAGTGGTCCTATTTGGATAGGTATGTAAAAAAATACATATCATTAAAAGTAAAATGATTACAGCTAAATAGGCTTTACAAGTTAACGAGTAATAGTCGACCAACTTACATTTGCAGTTGGAGAATTGACCGTGACTTTTATCGATGTATGGGAGAACATGTTTTTCAACTACAATGTTAAGTTTGTTTTTGAGATAAATTCATCCCGACTACCCTTCACTTGGTCGGTTTTTTAAGGTTGTTAAGCCCCGCACGACACCGATTCAGAGTCAAACAATAGATAAAATCAATTGTGTCTCATTAGGTGTCCTTGACCAATTAAAATAGTAACAGTACCTAACTTCGATTTCTTAGAGGTATGTTGGAACTATGCATTATTATCATTTAACTCAGTGATGACTGTAGATACACCTTAAATTATTCGTGATGTTAGAAAGTTAGTTACGTCTATCTATTTTGTGAATAAGCAATCAATCAAAACAAAGATTTCTACTGATTCTTTATTCCTGAAAACCGAATCATAAGCACCGCCACTATGGGTTGAATTCTTATGTATTTATGTTTCATGTACTTTGTCATTTTGAATGCTGCAAAAAACATTTGAGAAAATATATGTATTGTTAAATATTGTACGATGGTACAGAACCCTTCGTATGCGAGTCCGACTTGCACTTGGCCTCTTTTTCTGCATTGAATCAATTATTGTGCTTTTTTTATCCCAACGATGGACTTTTTCTGAAAAAATGAATTGTTGTTATTGATTTACCGAAACCTTTTTTTACCAAAAATAATCTATTAATAATCTATTGGGCCGAGAATGGATATTTCTGCCAAAAATTGCTGGAGACAAAATTTCGTCGGGCTCTAATACCCATACAATAAATAAATACATAACTGGTTTATGATAAAATTTAAAAAGTGATTTCATTTTGCATCAAAATATTTTTATTTGCTTGGGATTGGGATTGTCGAATTGAAGTTTGCATTTTTATAATTATTATTTTATCTTGTTCAAGTAATTATTAGTGACTTTATGTTTGAACATCTTATACCTAAACTCAAAGTGCAACATATTTTGTGATAAAACACTGACTTATTTATCTATTACTAGAAATAATTGGATAAAAACTTGAAAATCCAATTATAAACAAAAAATAAAACGGTCACACATGCATTGGATTATATACAAAGGCCAATACATTATTTACGAGGTGCATTCAATAAGTACCTAGCCTCATCGCCAGAGGGCGCTGTAGTTTCAAAAGAGTTTTACCACAGTGTAGCACATTCTTTTTTAATTCTTTTTTCAAATTTTCATTCCAATCCCTTCATTTGTTTTAATTTGACAACTTATGGAAGCGAACGTGTCGATCGGTTTTACAAAAATGGAAAAAGAGCAATATCGTTCGGTGATTCGATTCCTATTTTTGGAAGGGAAAACGCGCATCGAAATCAAAGAGCGCTTGGATGCTGTGTACGGTGACTCTTCTCCATCGATGGCCACCGTCAAGAATTGGTTCAACGAGTTTGCACGTGGCCGTACGTCGGTTTTTGATGAATCACGTCCAGGTGCACCGAAAACAGCTGCTACGGAGGAAAACATTAAAAAAATCCATGATTTCGTACTGGCAGATCGCCGATTGAAGGTTCGGGAGCTAGCTGAGACTGTAGGCATTTCAGAAGGAACAGTGCATCATATTCTTCGCGAGGAACTCGGCATGAGAAAGCTGTCGGCGCGATGGGTGCCGCGTTTACTCACACCAGAAAACAAGCGCAACCGTGAGACCACATCGGAGACGTGTTTGGCGCTGTTTAAGCGGAATCCAGCGGAGTTTTTGCGTCGTTTTGTGACCGTCGATGAAACCTGGATCCACTGGTACACACCAGAGACCAAGGAGCAATCAAAACAATGGATCCAGACCGGGGAACGTGCTCCAAAGAAGGCGAAAACTGTAAAATTGGCCGGAAAAGTTATGGCCACCGTTTTCTGGGATTCACAAGGTGTGATCTACATCGATTACCTCGAGAAGGGTAAAACAATTACAGGGCTTTACTATGCCGATTTATTGGGCCGATTCGACGCCGAATTAAAGAAAAAACGACCCCATCTGGCGAAGAAAAAAGTGCTGTTTCACCACGACAACGCACCGGTTCACACGTCTGCCGTTGCCATGGCCAAATTGGTCGAATTACGCTACGAATTGTTGCCCCATCCACCGTATTCTCCAGATTTAGCCCCTTGTGACTTCTTTCTGTTTCCTAATCTGAAAAAATCACTTGCCGGGAATAGATATGGATCGAATGAGGAGGTCATCGCCGCCACGGAGGCCTATTTTGCAGAGTTTGACAAAAACTATTTTTCGGACGGGTTAAAAAAGTTGGAGCATCGCTGGGCTAAGTGTATCGAACTAAAAGGAGACTTTGTTGAAAAATAAATTGCCACTTTTCCAAAATTTTCGTTTACTTTTTGTAGGCTAAGTATTTATTGAATGACCCTCGTACAAGGTTATTGGTGGTTTTCATTTAGGTACAACACGTCATTATGTATCAAGTTAAAAGTCTTACGACTTACGAGGTGCATGGTCTCTTGTGGTGAACCAACGTGACGTAATATTTATTTATAAAGTTCATTGAATGCAATATTTTTCCTTTTGAACTACAGTAATCGTGCAGATATTGTTAAGGACAGTAATATTTTACATTGATTTATATTTGCAATTACGTGACCTCTGTGATAACCTGTGATCTAGTTCGTCGTTGTACGCGTCGCAACAATACAAATGCTTATAATTAGGTGTTGGCTGATATGTTACGTACCCACCTACGTACCTACACGGTATAGACTCTCTGTTTATCTACCTAATAAAATCACTTGGAATACTTATGTTTATATCGTTTAATGACGAGTTGTTTCTGCTATAAGTAGGTACCTACCTACCTATTGTTAGGTTTTGCAGGTCAGAACCGAAATACTTAATATTTAAATTTTTCTGGTCACACATTTTTTTGGTCAAGTTCAAATAGAAACTAAAGTCGAACTCCCAATGACAGAAAGCATTAAATAATGGGGAAAATCTGAGAGCAATAATTATAGTAAACATAACCACGTGCGACCACATTGTGTGTGTTTTATATATCAGAACAGTTCAAGGTCATTTTTCATTATTCATAACATAACATTATGCCTGTATTGCCTGAAGAGGTGCCGTGTAAGTACACCTTTAATTAGATACTCCAGCAGGCTTTGCATGACACTCTATTTCTTCGAAGAATAGACACGGCTCTTTCCATACAAAGTGACATTTCGTTTCTCCTTTTTTGACATCCCACCGTAGAAATCCTTCTACATAAAAAAGGACCTAGACAAAGTTCGTTAGAAACGAAAGACAAAATGACAGATTTTAGAAGGATTTCTACGGTGAGATGTCAAAAACTGAGAAACGAAATGTCACTTTGTATAGAAAGACCCGTGTCTATTCTTCGAAGAAATAGAGAGTGTCATGCTAAGCCTGCTGTTATGTTTTAAGTCCGGAGCCTGGAGTCCGGTTGATGGGCAATAGGCTCGCGCTCTGTTACGTGGGAAATAAACATAACTAGCGAAATCTGGGTGTATTATAGGTGCACCTCTGCCTAATCCTTCGGGAAATACAGGCGTAATGTTATGTTATGTTTACATAATCAGCCTATACTGTTCCCGCTGCTGGGACACAGGCCTCCTCTCTGTGAGAGGGAGTGGGCCGTAATCCACCACGCTGCCCAATGCGGCTTCGTAGATGTCACATGTCTTCGAATTTTTGGATCTAGGACATGCCGGTTTCCTCACGATGTTTTCCTTCACCGTTTTGAGAGCAGTGGTAGTGAAATAATTTACACATAGTAAAGCGCCTGTCTGGGTTCGAACATACGACCTACAACTCGTAAGTCACGGCGACGGACTGCTTTGGAAACTGATGGAACACCTAATTACACTTTGCCCGATTTGGGAGTTGAACCCAGGACCCCGGCAGCCAAGCTCAAGAGTCGCGCTTGTAACCACTGCATATACAAAAGATGTGCCTATGCTCATCAGTTCGTGTTTTGTCTACTACATGAAAAACAATTTAATAAAAAATGATTCAGCTATAGGCTGGAAAGGAAAGCGGGTATTTTAAAATACTGATTTAGCCGTATCTAGTCCATTCAGACTGGTAACCGAAGCCAATGGAAAATTCTAGCTTGATGAAGGTGGAAAGTAGGTATAGATTATGTACCTACTATAAAGTACTTTCTGTAAATATCGGGTGTGAAATAAACTTACGTAGGTACATAAATCAACAGCAGTGTAGGTAGGTACTGCATTTAATGTGTTTACGCTTTAAAAACATGTCCCAGAAAAGAAGGAGCGATAGGTGCTCAAAATATCACACGCAGCTCACTTGGATAAATCTTTTACTGTCTAAAATAAAATATAAATACGAGCAATATTTAAATGAGGATATGTTGGTTTTCAACCTCTTTTATAGGAGTTATCTCTGAAATTCTGAATCATCAGACATCTTCACAGTGCTTTTCTTTGTTCCTGAAAATACCAATTTTGCTGCGTAATGCGTGTCTTTTTTAGCCTCCGAAAATACCCTCCTGAAACTGATTTCAGGATGATATTTCCGGAGAGGCTAATTATGATATTTACGGAAATTAAGATTTTTTTGTGTATTGCCATTGTGTGGCTGACCACACAATGGCAAAACACAAAAAAAATCAATGTGTAGGTATACCTACGGAAAATCGTAACAACAATTATCTAAATCCGTTTTAGTTAGTAGTTTATTATTTTGTCCGTATTATTTATAATTATGTTGCCTAAATAATTGTCATGTTTTTGATTTACATTCTTACCTAATTAATAATAGGTTGGCACTTTGTAATCATGGCATTCCTCATTTCCCTTCCCTTTTCGACTGTTGAACGCCCTTTATTTAAGCCTCTCGTCAGATTAGTTATAATCTAACGAAAGTTAAAGCTACTCTTGTTAAATTGTGACCTACACCAGCAACACCCCGAAACGCACAGGGATTGCTATTTTAGGTCTGTAGTAATTTTCGTTTTAGTGCTGAATTGGCTGGTATGAAATTTTATATGGATCCAATTTAACATTCATGATTAAATTAAAATAGTTAAACAAGCATCGTTTGTATTTTTTTTTAAATATATATAGATAGAGTGGCAATAAGTAGTTGCATACATTCATTTTACATTTAATTATATTGTTCAAGCGTTCAAGAAGTAGTTTTAAATTCGAGTCGAGAGAATATATTAATAAACTTAATTTATTAGTTATCTTTCTCGCTTTCAATATTTAGTTTCGATAATATATTTACCAAATGTGCCAATTTCCTCTAGTGGTTCTAATAAATATTTTTGTTAGGCGCTTCAAACTAATAACTGTTTTGACAGATGATTGCGCTTGGGATAGTTCCAAAACGGTTTCAACACACGAATCGAAAATTCCAAAATTTCTTGTTGATTGACTTCGACTAGTATTATTTACTATTACCGAGTAGCCTACAAGTCGTGCAAAAGAGAATAAAAAGGACTCAAGGAGTATTTGAAATATTTTACGTTTTTATAGCATAGCAATGGTACAGTCAGCAATTGAGTGTCGTTGCTGACCGTGCCAACAAGTAAACTGCATAACAATTATTGTAAAATTTATATTCTACATAATTCTACAAAGGTTGCAAAGGTCAGACGGTAGGTAGTCAGTCCAGTCACCTCGCGTAATATATCACAATACCAAGTATGGCATAAGGCATTGAATTGTGCGCACGTTCGGAAATAAATCCAAGCGAATCTGAGCGAAAATTTGGATAAACAAGAACTTTATACGATGCATAATTTTAACGTGAATGTTAGTTTCTAATACCAGATATTGCTGCTGAAAACATTACCTAAATGAATCCATTCACCCATAAACCAATATGCCACGAATACAATTTCCTTAATGTCTCCCAGCTTTATTTGTAAGGGTTATGAAAATGACAATGACGTACGTTTTTCCCCTTTTTTAGCGTTACTAAGCGTAATCGTCTCACTATACGTTGCGTAGGTATGCTGTTACGAATATTCATGCAACTACGTCATAATCAATACTTATTGTTTTTCGTATATTCAATCTCAACAAACAGGCAAACCATGAAATAAGGTTATTGTTTAACTATATAGATAATTGTTTCCTTTGGAAATATAGCTCCTTTAGTCATCACTTTAGTAAACTTAGTTATTACCATTTCAACACGATCATGTGACTAGTTACGCATACGTGAAGCGGGTCAGGAAGACGTGTCGCCTGTCGGAGTAAGACAACAGTACCTAGAACATTGTAACCTCATAGATCAGACAATGATGTGTTTAAATTATAGTACAATCAGCTTATAATGTTCCCCTGCTGGAACACAGGCCTCCTCTCGGTGAGAGGGAGTGGGCCGTAATCCACCACGCCGGCCCAGTGCGGACATGCCGGTTTCCTTACGATGTTTTCCTTCATCGTTCTGAGAGCAGTGATGATGAAATAATTTACACAAAGTAGAGCGCCTTTCTGGGCTCGAACCTACGACATACAACTCGTAAGTCGTGGTCGTTTCACCTTCCGCCTGACGCAGGTCCTCACCGGACACGGCAGCTTCGGGAGGTTCCTGTGTCGGATAAGGCGGGAGGAAACGTCCGGGTATCACCACTGTGTGGATCGCCCGGAGGACACGGTGGAGCATACGGTGGAGGTCTGCCCGGCTTGGGCAGAGCACCGCCGTATCCTCGTGGAGGCGATCGGCGGCAGAGACCTCTCGCGTCCGGCCCTGGTTCAGGCCATGGTACGGAGCGAGAGGGCATGGGCAGCCGTCACCTCCTTCTGCGAAGCAGTAATGCTCGCGAAGGAGGAGGCGGGACGGTTGAGGGAAAGGCACGTTTCGCGCCCTCTCGCCCCTAGCCGCCGCAGGAGACGCCCAGGGCGTCGGGAATCCCGGGCGGATTTCCGGCCACCGTAGGCGCGGGCTTGCGGACGGTGAGCAATGGGTAGCTCACCGTCCGGTAAGGACCAGGCCCGGGTCGACGGCGCGTCGTATTCCACGCGCGTCTCAAAGAGATGTCGTCAGCACAAAGTAGGGGTCCACTAGGGCCGATGCCTGCCGGGGTCGCGGGAAGGTACTTATGGGTCACCGAGGCCCCCGCAACACAGGCAACAGGAAGGAATACGGGTGGGTTTTAGTCAGTAAGAGTCTGACACACCCTCCCGCTCCGCCCAGAGCGGGAGAAGTTATTTGATGATTTCCACCCTCAAAAAAAAAAAAAGTCGTGGTCGTTACCACTGGGCCACCACTTCTCTTAAATTAAATGAAAGCTTTTATACGCTTTTTAGGTACCTACATAAAATGGTGTTTAAGTGTTGCTGAAATAATATATGGGCTAAATAAACGCTGAACCATTTTGAGTGGGCCGTGATGATGATGATGATGATGAAGGAATTCGATGAAATAGTAATTAAATCCAAGTCGTGACGTAAGCACGTACTTTGCCCCCTTGGTTATTTAAAGTTAACTTTTTTCGTAATCCATACATGACGTCGAGACGGATTTGGTTTTACGACTGTGTGGGATAAGATTGCTTTCAGTCCATTTACATTTGCACTTGATAAAAATATTACCTCAGTGCTTCGTGCTTCCATAAAAATTTTATTTTGCACATTTTAATCCACTTTATAAATCATCACATTAATAAACACCGAGGCTACGTAATGGTTTGGGATTGTTGAACAAAAACAATATTTTGCTCATTTTACCGCTAAAGTTTCAAAGGAAAATATAGTAGAGTCATTTTCCTGGACTATGGCAGACATAGAGGATGACAAAACAGATTTAAAGAGAACATATTCAAAGAGATCATTTCTATGGTAGCCAAGAGGTACAGGGTAGCGAACTCAGAAGTATATTTTAAGTAACTTTAATGTAAGTATGGTATGGAAAATAACATCTGCCAAATTTCATCAAGCTTTTCATAGCCATTTTCAATTTTTTCGCATACTTTATACACGATAATGCATGCCTTCTACCTGATTTGGGCCACAGCGACTGCATTCGATGACTCTTCAGGGTGATTGAGAGCTTAGATGTGCTGTTCTTTCATGTGTACTCATGTGAATAGCATATCCAACATTGGCCAAGAAACTCCGAGCACAAAGCGGATATAACAGAACACCATTTTACAAGCTTTTATTAACACGTTCAGGCCGGGGTGTAAACACGGCACGATGACCTCGCATAGTACGGAAATCCTATACAATGCGAGATCAGCTTAAACTGGAAATGTATAGCTTGATGTGTAGCCGTGTGTACCACCGGTGTAGCACGTCGTACTGGCTGATATGGCGGCGTGTACCACATCACAAGACTTTCAATGTTCCAAGATATTCGCACCGCCTTTTGAGTACATATGTTGCAGTTAACGTTACCGCAATGTAAAATTGACAAAGGTTCATGGTGTAGCTCAGGATTTAGACATTGTTAGGCAGGACTTTTAGTTTATGGAGCGGTGATGTACCATATGTGGCCATGTGAAGATTTGCCCCGTAGGACAGTTCATGTGGCCCCGGTCTGAATGTGTTAGTTAACCTTGCCTTGTTTCGAATTTATCTAAGGTCCGTAAATGCCTACGATGGAGGCATCACGTTTGCGATGAGTATAAAATATATACTTTGGGCTGCAGTTTACTTTATTAGGTAATTAGGTAACCCACTTAAAGAGTCACACATATTCTGCTTTTTAGGGTTACGCAGTCAACAAGAAACCCTAAAAAGTTTCGCCGTGTCCATTTGTCTATCTGTCTGTCTGTGCCCACTTTAGCTAAGAGACGCTTAGACAGACAGATGGATATGGCGAAACTGTAAGGGTTCCTTGTTTACTACGGAACCCTGATAAGATAAGTCAGTTCACCTCATAGCTATATTAAAAGCATCTCGTGGCGTTTCGAATGATCGAGACTTACGTTAATTTTAAGCGGAGACCCAGTAGTGGCTGACAATAGGATAAAAATAAAAAAATTGATAGGTTTCTAACTGATAACTAAAGTGAGCGTGCCTGTCTGCTGGCTGTGGGAGAACGGGAGTCAGGCTTGTAGCATTAGGCACTCCCGTCATCCACCATAGGCACTAAGGTGGATGACTCATCGTTTCGGCTCGCGTATCTCCACTTGGGCGCACCTTGTTTTGCTCCGGATCGGTGTCGCTGCGGTGAAGCCGTGGACAGGCCTTTTTAAGGATTTTTTTCCAGATGACAGTGATGCGGTCGACTACTTGACGCCTATGTGTCCTTTTGTTTTTCTATTTATTTGTATATTCAGTTAGTAAGCCATTTAATTTACTACCTACCTAATAGTGTAAATAGTTAGTTGCATCATATATTGTAAATAAGCAGCTTAAAGGCTTCTGCAGACACGGGTAATATCGCGGGCGCGACAGGCATATTGCTGACTGTCGCGCTCGCGATATCGCCCCAGTCTGTAGAAGCCATTAATGAACTGTAATACAAAAAAAATGTTAACATGCATTAAAGACATTTTGTATTTATTTTTCGAAGCGAATACTTACCATTATACTCGTACTAATGGTCCGGGGTAATTCATATCCATCGACTAGTTTTCCACTGCTAAAAACTTCGAGATTTTCTAATCATTATTAAAATACATACTGGTACCTATATATCATAATAAATCCATGTAATGATGTGAGATTTCTTCCCGGATACAGGCGTAGTACTTTCACTCACTTAAGTAAGCAGCTTAACATGACGCAGCTATTTTAGCTATTACATCTTGACTTTTAAAACATTCAGATTTATTACATCAGAAAATAGGTAGCGAAGCCAAAAGCCTGCACGTAACATAATTGGATGGATTAAATTAAATAATATGTCCTTTACAACTAAACATTAATAATTTATCAACTCAGTCTACATAAAAAACCGGCCTAGTGCGTGTTGGACCACGCACAATGAAGGGTTACGTACTTGGGATGAATTTATTCCAAAAACAAACTTAACATTGTAGTTGAAAAACATATTGTTCCATACATCGATATACCTACATACGTCACGGTAAATTCTCCAAGTACAAATATAAGTTGGTCGACTATCCTTTTAATTACATTATACGTATTATGTCATGTAGGTACTACTGCTATGAATTCTTTCACATATCCAAAAACAACCATTTAGCTGGCAGGAGGGGGAACGGAGGCGGGACGGTTGAGGGAAAGGCAAATTTCGCGCCCTCTCGCCTCTAGCCGCCGCAGGAGACGCCCTGGGGGTCGGGAATCCCGGGCGGATTTCCGGTCACCGTAGGCACGGGCTTGCGGACGGTGAGCAATGGGTAGCTCACCATCCGGTAAGGACCAAGCCCGGGTCGACGGCGCGTTGTATTCCACGCGCGCCTCAAAGAGATGTCGTCAGCACAAATGTAGGGGTCCACTAAGGCCGATACCTGCCGGGGTCGCGGGAAGGTACCAAAGGGTTACCGAGGCCCCTGGCAACACAGGCAACTGAAGGAATACGGGTGGGTTTTTGGTCAGTAAGAGTCTGACACACCCTCCCGCTCCGCCCAGAGCGGGAGAAGTTATTTGATGATATCCCAACAAAAAAAAAAAAAGGAGGGCCCCAGACACTTGACTCTAACAAAAAATGGACTTGAAAGCTTACGTGCAAGGGAGGTACCCTAAGAAAATGTTTTTTTTTAAGATTTTACCACTTTTTTGGCGAGATATTAATACCCATGCCAAATTACAGCTTTCTAGTACTAAGCGTCTCTGAGCTAAAGCGGGGACGGACAGACAGACGGACATGGCGAATCTATAACGGTTCCTTGTTGACTACTGAACCCTAAAAATCTCTATTACTGCTTGTGTTTTATTATTACATATAAGAAGCACATAATCACAATGTAGAGTCTTCAAGTAAAACATCAGGTATTTTTTTAATTCCAATTACCTGAACAAGCTGTAAAAAAAAAACGTTTTTGCGTCGCTTGGAATATTGGGAAACCCCTTCTTTGAAATGATTTATGGACTTTTTCTAATTCTTTCCCCTACGTCACAGTGTTATTGAATTACTTTTTTGTACACTACGGGTACCTACGCTTCTCGCCGCGTCGTCGTGTCATCTCCGAAGCTGTTGCGTTAAACAAACTTTTATTGTGTATCTGCAAGTTTTCTGTTGTTTGTTTGCTTTTCCTAATTTACGGCGTTCTTTATTGTGTTCTCCGAGGCCAGGACGGAAAATCACTATTTTTAAACTTTGGGTTTCATTAGTTCCATTGTAAACATGAGTGGTAGGTTCTGCTTGTAAAGAAACACGTGGTCTGCTATAATCTGTTTGGCCTGTCCTCACATTTCTTTGCAATGAGGAAATTTTTATTAAATTGCCTTGTACGCCTAGTTACACGGAACCTGCATAACTAGGTACCTACTTGGATGTTTCATCACTGAAATGTGTGACGAGACATGATAAGTAAGTACGATGCGACTTTTTTCAGTGTGAAAATGAATAAATAATCTTTGTCCATTGTCCTTTACACGTTCAGTTCAGGAGACAGGCTTCGTAATGAATGATCGAGCCAAGCGTATCTACCGTTGTCGAAAGCACGGTACTGGTGTTGTTTTTGTTTTCAGTCTTACTTCATCGATTAATTCTTTCGTTATTTGATGATCGCCATTAGGAAAGCGGGATTATTGCAGTACGAACTCATCCAGGCAAACTTGCAACATTTTCAACATAGTATCCATCACAATTTGTGTACGCACTAGTTCTAAAGGTTCTATTAATTCCTTTTTGGGGGACGCCTATGTATAAGACTCCATAAAAAGTCTTTCTAAATAGGTACCTACCTACTACGAAGTTTGGACTGAGTTTTAGATCTAAGGCAGCCATTCAAAGTTTTGCAGCGGAAGTAGCGTGAACAGGGTAATCCGAGTTGTTGCAACAATTTGCTTACAGGTTAGCGAATAATGAGTTTCATTACTTACTTCACTGTTTTATACGGTGTGTTCGTCAGGTCACATCGAGACTTGTCTGGAAAACTGACAGTGGTACCGATTACCTTGTTCACAGACTAAACTAAATTTAAGTTCAGTGCATCGTTTTCTTTGTATTTCACTAAGAAGAGGACAGAAGATAAATTTCAGTTTAGTCCTGTCAAATTAATCAGCGCCTGTCACTATTCCATACAAGTTTAGACGTGATTAAAAACTTGCCTACTAGAATTACCTCAATTTACGTCAAACGCTGATTAATTTGACAGGACTAAACTAAAATTTATCTTCTGTCCTTTTCTTAATGAAACAGAAAGAAAAAAATGCACTGAACTTAAATTTAGTTTAGTTTGTGAATAAGGGAATCGGCACCAACGCCTGTACGTACAGTAGGGTTCCTAAAGGGCAAAAACCGGGTCGCAAACCGGGGTAGATCCGCAGTGGTAGCGCGCGACATTAAAATGTTCAAAAAACGACAGAATTCCGTAAAACAAATCTCTATCGAAAAGTTCTTACGGTACAAATCTAACTTAGAGAGATGTATTGTTGATTCTAATGATTATAATTATATAAATACATATTTGTTGTTGTTGTGGCCTATGTCCAGCAGTGGACGTCTTTCGGCTGAAATGATGATGATGATGATATTTGTTATGGTCGCGAATCATATTTTGATCATTATATAACCTGACACTGACCTGCAAATTGCAAAAACCGTAGGAAAATTTTAATTTTTCGAGGTAACACTGCGGATCCACCTTTACAGACTAATTACGATTTTTAATGTCGCATCCTTTGAAAATCTTCTGGTGGACGCAATTTTACTTGACAACATTTAAAATAAGAGCGTAGGTATTATTAGATTTAACTGAGCTAAATCAGTACTGGAGAATTCGTATAAAACTACAAAGAGGGCTCACAGATTAAAAATGCAATTAGGTAAGGCGCTGACAAGACCCAATTGACCAAAATAGGCTTCTCTTAAGAAAAAAAATGCCAAATCTGCATAGTTTGTTGTAGCGGAAAAAATATATGTTAATTTTGAACATAATTATTTCCCAGAACTTGGTTGTTACCAAAACACGTTTAGAAAAAAAATCTCGATACAAAGAAACGTTAAACTAACCTCTTACCTTGAGTTCTAAACTAAAATATCTGTTAATACAGATATTTGATATTTGTTGATATTTAATAATATCAACATACGTAACATAATCAGCCTATAATGTTCCCACTGCTGGGACACAGGCCTCCTCTCTGTGAGAGGGAGTGGGGCCGTAATCCACCACGCGGGCCTAATGCGGGTTGGCAGATGTCACATGTCTTCGAAATTTTGGTTCTAGGACATGCCTTTTTCCTCACGATGTTTTCCTTCACCTTTTTGAGACCAGTGGTGATGAAATAATTTACACAAAGTAAAGCGCCTTTCTGGGTTCGAACCTACGACCTACAACTCGTAAGTTGCGGCCGTTACCACTGGGCCACCACTGCTCCTGTACGTATTTAATTAATAACAAGAACGTCTTATTTGAATGCAGAAATTGGTTGTTTTTTTATTTTCCATTACTCAACTCAATTTCGAGTAAATAGATAATTGCTTAATATTTTGCAATACATTACAAGCGTTGTGTCATCGCACTTCTCTTTGTTTTCTATGCAATCTGACAGTGACCGCGGTTTAGGTGTTGTCAGCGTCTTATTTGCCAAACGTGATAATTTTCATCACCATCATCTTACTTAAAGAGTTGAAATTTCTAGTAGAGTGACGGTTCCTTAATTGGCTTATTGGCTTTAATATGAACAGCTGATTTATTATAGGTGCTCATTAACGATCACCACTGTCCTATTTATCTTTAAATAATAATATTTAATAAAGTCAATAAGATATTTATAGTCGGTTCTGAAGTGCCTACACTTTTATCTCAGACAAAGGGTAATTTTATTTCAAGGTGGCGTAAACTTTCCTTGTATTAGTGAACCTTTATTGATATTGATTATTTATTACTACAACAACAAGAGGAGGTTCCTGGAAATGTTTATTTTTCAGTATTGCGGCCGTAGACATTGGTGCCGATTCCTTTGTTCACAAACTAAACTAA
Source organism: Atethmia centrago (assembly GCA_905333075.3). NCBI lineage: Eukaryota > Metazoa > Arthropoda > Insecta > Lepidoptera > Noctuidae > Atethmia > Atethmia centrago. The sequence goes on from HG995367.1 coordinate 23,629,105, forward strand.
ATTTAAGTTCAGTGCATCTTTTTCTTTGTATTTCATTAAGAAGAGGACAGAAGATAAATTTTAGTTTAGTCCTGTCAAACTCCTGGGTCACCCTCCTTACAGCCCAGACCTAGCACCGTGTGACTTCTATTTATTTCCGAAATTAAAAAATCAGCTCAAAGGGATACAATTGTCGTCGCCGGAAGATGCGCTGTCAGCGTTCGAGCAGGCTGTAAACGAGGTGTCTGCGGCGGACTGGAAAAAGTGTTTCGAAAACTGGTGCATGAAACTTTGTATAGAGGCTAGTGGAGAGTACTTTGAAAAGATTTAATAAAAATATATAAATTACCTATAGAACATTTTTTAATTTTCGCAAAACTTTTGAGTGTCCCACTAGTTAATAAAACCGAGACAAGAAACCAGTGGGCAGATCACAATCGGTATGAAAATGTAGAAGGGAGTAATGATTTTTTAACTGAATCATACTGTAGTCAAAATTATTTTAAGAACCTACTTAGTCTTCAGAACGCGCTCGTTGTATATCTGAGACCTCGTCCATGGCTCTCCTTCCAGCAAGCAAGATCGAAGTCAACCGAAACAGAAACCGGTCCCATCAATTAATTTTAAAAGCACAAGACGTTTCAACGACGACGGGGTTTCAAATTTGTTTTAGATTTTCCTCGTTTTTGCGGAAAGTATAGGGGAAATTACCTTTGACGCAAACTACTTCGTAGGATATTCCGAGCTTTGAAGGTACCTTCTACCTAAATATTCAGCATAAATCTATTACAAGACATAATCAATTCCTAATACGTCCGTTGAAATCTACTAAATATGCTAGGCGGACCAACAAAATTTATCTCTTGGCGCTAACAGAATAGCTAATTGGCGTTCAAATTTGAGTCATAAAGATTTATGCACGACCACGGAGTCACGGACAGAAGCCAAATCAATTGAAGAATATATTACCAAAAGCATATTTGCTTAGGTATGTTAGAGATGGTTAGTGGGTACTCGCCGCTAGGTATTTTGCTACGGCTACATTGTCGCAATAAAGTGAACACTGACACTTCGCACGCTTTTTGTTTCACAGTGTAACGTCAAGCAGTGTGCGGGAGAGAGCGCGCGAAATGTTGTTCGCCTTATCGCGTCAATGTGGCCGCAGCATTAAGGCTCCTACGTACTGGCGCGACTTGTCGCGCGACGCGACGCGACACAAAGACACCGCGTGTAGCGCTACAAGCGGTGCCTTTGTGTCGCGACGCGTCGCGCGACAAGTCGCGCCAGTATGTAGGAGCCTTTAGAAAACTTGAATAAGCGAGGCCGCGCGAGTAGATAGGTACCTATATTGTTAAACTTTAAAGCATCATCATCAGCATTTTGGCAATAAATATCTATATTTTTGTTTCAGCACTCCTACCCGAAACCTGGATATTATCCAGGCAACCAGACCTCGTAGAATTTCATCAATAAAACGATTCTGATGATCAGATCACAGATGCGTTGTGTTTTAAAATAAGGTAAGTATTACGTAAACGGATCACAAAAAAACCGGATAAGTGCGAGTGGAACTCGTTCCGTATAATGAATCCCACCAAAAACATTTTCACGTAAAATGTTGCCAAGACGGAGACCACATGGCTCGCATTGTCAAAAAGTTATCAAATCTTATGTAGAGCCAAGCTTCTAACTCTACACGCCCTAACTTCACAAACTCTACACCTTAGTCAAAATATGTGGCGTGGCCATTTCGCTACATTCACATGGGAATAATGTGAAAAATTTATTCACTGTTCATTACGTTTCTGTTATACAATAATTCTTGTAGTAACGAAACGGCCAATCCACATATTTTGACTAAGGTGAACTTTATCCCCTAGTTTAAGGGGTTGGGGGGTAAAAGTTCCATGTTTTAGAATTTTTATGTTGTTTGTTTACTAATACTAGCTAGTATTACATACCAAATTTCAGCTTTCTAGGACTTCAGGAAGTACCCTAAGAATTTTGATGATCATCAGTGAGTGAGTCAGTGACGAAATCGGGGTTTATTAGATATGAATAAAATCTAAAGTATAAGAGCTATGCAATTTAAACTTTATATTATGTTTAATAAGTCCACTTTTGACATCATATCCAAATCCAAGTTATGAGGGTTCAAGAAAACGACGAAGCTCTTCGAGAAAAGGTAAGTAGTGCCTTTGCGGTGCCCCCCAGATATGTTATCTACCATGTTTTTTTATCTTAAGATTATTTACCCCAAGAACAAATTTAACACTGAAAAACAAGTTCTCCCACACATTCCAACTGCAAATGTAAGTTTGTACGCACAATATTGAGAGATTTACCATGTCATTTTAATACCATAGACTTCATGTAGGTTTTCCTGTAATCGATACGAAGTAAAGAACAATTTTTTGATTTGTTTTAAAAATTTTAGGCTTTTTTCAGTAGTTTCGGAGATTTAAAGGAATGGTAAATTTTCATCTATTTTATTAATAGACTTAAAAAAAATTGAGACCCTCACTTTTTACAATTAGAAAAACATTTTTTCTAATTTTCCCCGAAAAGTGACCCAAAAATTAACTGAATCGGTCCAGTCGTTTCGGAGCAAATCGGCTGTGACAGACGGACAGACAGACAGAAACACGAGTGATCCTATAAGAGTTCCGTTTTTACTTTTTGAGGAACGGAACCCTCAAAAGCAATAATTTTCCTATGTCAGTATTACCTACTTAGTACTTAAGTATGGAGGATGGATAGGTAATCTAAATATTGATTACAACTAGTCTGCTAGATAAATCATAAAACTGGTTTTTACCAGAATCAGCTATTTATTTAATGGGATGTCCGTTCAATAAATAGATAGATATTTCTTGTAACATCATGAATATCAAAGTAAAGTTATTTACGTATTAATCAATAATCAGAGGTAAACGTCTTTCTGCGTCAGTAGATAGAGGTACAGAGAGCTACTACATAGCAGGTAGGCCTAGTATCACGTCTAATAATTGACACGTGGTTTTAATATTAATCTATTTGTTCAACGTCCCTATATGAATTTACACAGAATTACGGACACATATTATTGTGTGTAAATCGTTCATCCGTTTTCGCAAAGCCTTTTGTCACATTGTTTTGTTGCTATGGAGTGGGGGCCCATACATTCGTGTGGTGTTTCGTCAATTACATGGGATAATGGAGGCTACGCCCATCGTTACGTCTTCGTAGCAAGTTATTATCATAATAAAATGGCTAAGGAGATATTACAGCCGCCCCTTCATTACAAACGATGACATGTTTATTGTAGTGATCGACGACCACGTCTTTTTGTGACGTCAAGAACTGAATTAATTAATTCAATTGTTTGCTTTTCAGGATTAGACTTCACTAAGGGTAAAGGTTAGTTGAATGCGTATCACCTTAAAACAACTAAACTTAGCAAATACCATAAATAAAGCCACTTTATGTATCTACGTATGTAAACAGGCCATACAATAGGTATACAGAGTATGCCTTGGAAGTGCAACAAACCGATTGTATGTAATTGTATGCGATTCAATGAATTATTTATTTTGTAGTCAACGTTCTCAGATTATGTGAAGATAAAACTGAATAATATAGGTATGCCCTTTAGATGTCCCTCTAGAAATTAAAGTAAGTCAACTGATTTTTTGGTACACAAAAATCCACCAATTACACAAAAACACAAAATTACCTCAAAAACACAAAATTGCTCAATTTACCTCAAAAAGTTAATTTAAGCCGTCACGGAACAATTACAATTGGCAAATATCATAAAAGTTGCATCACCTGAGCTGATTAGCATACGTTACAGTGTAAACAGCGCATCTCGCATGCAAGGCCTGAAGCCACTTCATCACGGCGGACACGGCGAAGCTACGCCACGTATAAGCTCTGACACTAATGTATGAGGCATAGCAGCATACAATGTATACTTATGTGCCTAATGTTCAATTTATTTCGAAGTATAAACTATAAACTATCAGTCTTACAGAACAATACTAGGCACTGCATACATTAAAATAATTCTGACAAAAAAACTGATCAAATAAAGCTGCGGCGTACGAATGATTGATTTAAGCCTTTTAAACGCATATAAAAAGATCGTAAAACTAAATGATGAGTCGATTTATAGCTTGTTTCAACTTCAAAAACATTAGTAGGTACAGCATTAGAATTTAATTATTTACAGGAGAAAAACATGAAATAAATTAATTAATTCAATAAAACTTTAACAAAAAGATTGAAGGTGTTTTATTTAAAGAAACCAATACGCGATTAAAATACCACGTTACATAGAACATGAAGTACTCGTAAGTAACGAAGGAAATAAATTTTATGGAAGCATAAAACTAAAACATCTTACTCTATGATTTAAGAAATACAAAACAGTTGGCCTGTTCATATAAATAGAAAGACTAGTATTTTATTATCAATCACTAAAAATATTTTATATTCTTACATTTTGATTTACCTACCCTCAACTTTTTGAACGACGAATGGTTCTGATCTGTTACATTTCAAAAATTCGTCACCCTCGTTTTAAAATTGTATTTAAAAATCGTATTATTATGTACTTAATACTGACACTTATATACGTATATTTACTTTGTGTTAACGTCACAAGGGCAAAACACAACCTCAAAATCGTTCATCCAACAAATACTTCTGCTGTTACTTAAAAATAATACATATAATACTAGTACTAATACTGTAAATCCTAATAAATGCTTTAGCAAGGCACTTGATGCACCAAATTCTAACCTAAATTAAATAGGACCTATACACTACATTTTGGCAAGATTATGGTTCTTACAACTATTCCTATCTGTGTCTTGCAATGTTGCTCTATCGAAGGTAATTATTGATTTAAATTGAATGTATGGACAGAGTTGTTTTGAAGGCGTATCTCTACTCTGAACTGTATGCCTTAAAATAATTACTGACAATTAACAGACGATGCTTTTTGCGGAGGTAGTGACGTATTATATTGATTGTCATCATGACAAAGACATCCGTACAAACTAAAGTTTTACCCAAAATTGGCATCTTAACAAGTCATTCCTATGTGCGACATGATAATCTCTGTCCCAAATTACAACAACACTATTTATCAGGCGAATGCATTCTGGGGTTTCTCTTTCTTTTTAGTTTCTGGTCGGGTATGTCCACGTAATCAACTACTTCCCAGTTGCTTTCTGGTTCCTCTGGCACTTGTGGTGGTAGTGCGGACCTGACAATGGGCACTCCGGAGTTGTCCAGGGACAGATATGCGCGGATCGCTTCTGCTGCAGCCTCGTCATCAGGAGTGGACAATGCTCGCGCGTTAAACGGGCCGGTCACGTCCTCGCTTGGAAGCTCCCAGATGTGATACTGCGCTGTCATCTTGAAATTCTGTAGCAAAAACATGAGAAGAGGTAACGTAGTGTCTTTACAATTGATGGTCGCCTCACGAAACGGGTTCTCCGACTAACTAAACTACAGCTGCGCACTGTTACAGCAGCTATAACAGGCCACGAGTCATTTAACAAACACCTCTTTGTCATAGGAGTCACAGATAGTCCGCTGTGCAGGGCCTGCATGAAGGACGATGAGACAGCAGCACATGTGCTACTGAACTGCCCGGTGGTCACCACATACAGGGCAAAGTACTTCGGTAACCCAGGTACCCTCCGTGAGATTGTCAGTAACACCAGGGCGTTGCTGGCCTTCCTTGAGGAGCTGGGGTGGATCGAATAATCGATTTCCCACCCGTACGCAAAATACGCGCATTGACGTGGAGTTGCGGACACCAGCCCGTTTTACCTATTATCTACCTATTATTAACGTAGTGTTTTCACGTTTATATAGTTACTTGTATACTATACCCGGAACTTCCAAATGAAATAAGTTGACTAACTGTAGTATTACGTTACGTTAATACTACGTCGTTTTGGCTACATAACGTAAACTCTATGTTACCTGGACACTTGATGAACTTACACGGAAAAAAAGGATCTCTTCAGCGAAGAATATCAATATTCTCAGAAAAATTGTTTCAATCCAAGTAAATATTTTCTTAACGTAAATAAATGTACTCAGTCCAAGAAAACCTGTTTACTCAAATTAAGAATTATAAATACTTGGTTTTTATTCTTGACTTAAGCAAATATTTTTGATTCAAGACTATAATAATCTTAATTGAAGAAAATATTCTAAGAGAGTAATAATATTCTTAAAATTAAACTTATAATAATTCTTCATTTAAGTATAATGTCTTCGAAGAAGACAATAAAACTAAGACAAAATTTTACTTCATTCAGTAATATATTGTTTTCCCCATATATGAATCAATATTTGTCTTGACCAAAAGGATATTGTCTTAATTTAAGACATCCTTTTTTACGTGTATTTGGTACAATTTTGTATCATTTGTTTTGCAACCTTCGTCACGGCTGTTTTCCTTTACAGCATAGGCAGACTCAAGGACTAGAAACATTACGGCTATTATTATAATAAAGGCAGCAACGCGGAAAATTGCCGATTTTCCAAGTAACGGCTACGCGCCTACGCTTTGCGTAGCACCTATTTAACAATCGTAAGGTTTAATGTAGAGTGACAGTAGCTTTACTTATGTATTGTGCATGTTAACACTTCATAGACAAATGCGGCTTTGCGGTTAATTTATCTGAAATAGCTCCTAAATGGCCCATTGTGCGGAATCTTATAATAACGAAAAATAATTTTATCCAGAAGCTTTTTCAAATGGTTACTCTTTAAACGATGTGTCGTTCTATAGTAATTTCTGTCAGTTTAAACACAAAAACCTTTAACTTGAATCTTTACTCCGTAGCTCACATTACGAATAAGATAGAAATTCGATTAATTGGAACAATTACACTCACTTTAGCAAATGGCAGGCGTTTATTTTGTTTTTTTTTTTAATTGCTTGGAATACTTCGTGTATTTTATTTTTCTTATTTTCGTATATATACCCAACGCAACATTATTGTAATACCTAGAAAACTTGTGAGTTATATCATCTAATGAAGTTAAGATACCATAATATATTATACTAGCTTCTGCCCGCGACTTCGTCCGCGTGAAATTTCGGCCCAAGACCCACCGCGTCGCATCCCATCGCCCGCCCGCGCTATTACTTCGTTTTCGCTTACCCTTCTTTCAGGCTTTTTTTCTTTTTGCCCGGATCCCATGAGTCATAGCGTGATGTTTCTCAATGTAATCTTTCTCAAGAATTGGGCTATAAAATGCAAAAAGAATCTATCAAATACGACTGGCAATTCCAGAGATCATCTTTCGATTTTACCCGTGTTTGTTTTGATTGACAAAATTGAACAAAAACGGTTATTATAACTTAACTATAATAGCTAGACATATTATACCCCGCGAACATGTTTGTGGGTAATGAAGAGTACTATAAACATGTAAACCAAAAAATCAAATCTTGTCTCTTTAAATCCCCTCCCCACTCTACCGACTTCTACTCCTACTCCTTCACTGTGCACGCGGTTCGGCTGTGGAATTCACTTCCACCTGACATTAGGGACTGCCAAACTGTTGCTGTTTTTAAAAGAAGAGTGAAAGAACACTATCTTTCCACTTTGCCATAGTTGCACATTATGTATTTATTATTTTATACTATTAATTATAAGTATATAAGTATTTCAGTGATATTTATTTTAGAAGTATGTATTTATATAAGTATATTCTCATAGTGTATAATTAAATTAGTGAATAGTTTTATTTTGTTTTTATGTATTTTTTTTTCTCTTTTACCTTACACACGTTGTCTACATCTCTATGTCTACTGTCCTATTGCAGGTATGCTGGAAGAGATTTCATTAGAAATAAGCATCACCTTTGTACGTTTTTTTCTGTTCCTTTCTATTTGTCTGTTTATATGTGTGTACATAAACTGTTAAATAAATAAATAAATAATATTATATGTATTAAGTAGATTGTAAGCACCCTAAATCACAAGGTTACGTAAAAAGTAGAAACTGTTAACTCTTACAAAGGTAAACAAAACAAGTAATTAAAACATCATGATATATAAGACTTCCACGTTCACCGAGATGTCTTATTCAAATAAGGATGATATGAGTTTTATCATATCACTGTTCAAACGGCCAAAATCGGTCATGAGAAAACAAAGGGCACTTGAGAAATAAAGTACCGTCGACGAGATCACGATGACTCACAGCCAATTAAAAAAATGATTTGATTATCTTAATTTTTATTATTGAGCTCTATTTATAAGCTCCCTTTCCTCAAAACAATCACATTAAAATAAAATATAAAGAACATACAAACGCCAGACAATCACACATGGAAGCCAGATGCGAATAGCTTTGTTTATCTTTTTATAATCCTTGAAATTTGAAAATTATATCAATTTTATTTGAAGTGTTCTGTAAAGTCTCGTGTACGTATTTCACTAAGGTGTAATTACTTTTATAAATAAGGTAACAATAATGGAAAAGGCACTTATCATTTGTTCGAAAAACTATTAGTATCCTTTCCTTTTACGAGTAGAACGTTTTATGGCATTTGGTAGCAAAACGATCAATCATTATGAAGCCATCTATTAATTGGATTAGCTCTCGATTTTATAGGCAGGTATAATTTTATTTTTGTAATTTCCAGCTAAAGCCAAGCACAAGAATCGTACAAACTTTCAAAACCTTGAATAAAAAGCCCTCAGGAAACACTACTGGGCCCTACGCTGATTGTACAATCTGAGCACACGCTCAGTCTCCGTTTGGTGCCGGTAGAAACTGCTGATGATTAAATAAGAATAAACAGATTTGGCTTTGAACATTATCTAAAACATGGTTGCAATCGGCAATAAAAAATGTTATGATTTAAAAATATAATTATTTCTGCATTAGATCTAATATTTTTTGTTTTGCTACGTATTTGAGAATATGGAAAACAATGGGTGCTATTAAATGAGATTGGTTCAAATATGCTATAATTACGCAATTATGGAATTTCAGACGATTTTTAAAGAAGTTACTGATCCATGAAGTCAGAGTTTGGTAAGCCATAATTAGCATGTTTGCGGAACTTCTTGGGAGATATCGACAGTGGAGAGAATATAATAAAATTGACCTACAGGTAACGCAAACTGTCGTCAATTAGCGACAGCCTTGATAAAGTACAATGCTTGCCCTCGCCCGCTTCCGTTTGAGGCTTATCTAGGTTCTAGTGCACTACATGCGTGTTTTCCGCACATGTTTACGACATGAGATTCGTTCTCAAACTTAAATTATACGGTAGAGCATCATTCAATTAGAAAAGTATAGTTGGCTATATCAATCTAAACAGATTAATTACTACTTAAGTGATTGAGGATCTTTACCTGATGAGTGATCTAAGCACGTGCCTATTTGTGATATTTCAAAAGTCAACATGTTTCTAACATTTTACAATGTCAAATCATGCTGAGAAACTTGCGTAATTTATCATAGTCCAATTTAAACGTCCAGATAAACCATGACTAATTAGGCCCGTAATTTACTGTAAATGAGCAAATATCTTTGAATTTCTATGACGCACGGAAGAAAGTCGGAATGAGGAGCATGTTTGACGGCCAAACAAGTCTAAGCACTACATAATGAATTGTAGTCTGACGCAGGCGCACACAAAATATTATCTAATAATAAAATCCTGGCTGAAGTTGTAAAGTGTTTTAGTACTAGACTGGCTTTGGTAGGTCGGACGTATGCACGAGTGGGCCCTATGTAGACGCCGTCCTCGCTTATGCTACGGCAGCGCTACGGGGAAGCTGCGTAGACGCATCGTAGGCACTACGGACGCTACATATACAGACAATACGTAGACGCAACAGTCACGCAGGTAATCGTTAGAATACAAACTGTTCACGGTACCTAACGCGCATCTATAGTCTTCATTTATTTTCGTTGCTTATATAGTTAGTATGTATGTATCTATTATATAGTATATATCTGTATATCTATTATATTGTGCTTATATACTTTTTATTTGCACCAAAGACAAACCCATCTTATGTCCAGAATAACACTGTCCTTTCCAAGGTTGCCTGGAAGAGATCGCAGTAAGCGATAAGGCCGTCCATTGTATATTTTGTAGTGTATACATATTTTTTCTTTTTGTAATCAGGTGTACAATAAAGTATAAATAAATAAATAATAATAATGAAAAATTAGAATTTCTTAATGACTGTACGGATATCATAACACTACTTGTCTATTTTATTAATGTAATGTACTTTCAGGGAGAACAATCACGTGAGATGACGCGGCACTGTTGACAAACAACGAGATTACCCCTGTCTAGTGCCGTTTATGTGCTTATTAGCCTATTCATATCAAGACAATGCACTATAAAATTAACTAAATGTTATATAGAATCTTGTAACAATGTTTAGGGCCTGGTTCTTTTTATAGGTTCTTAATGATCCTTGATTATGCGATGAGCACGAATATGGAGCTGTAAGAACAATTCAACACTTGCAAAGTATCTGCCACTTTGTACCTATACTTACGTACCTACCTACTTATGGCGAATTCATATTGTTTTGTAGATGTACATACTTTTGAAAATATCAATCTAGCATAAGGTTGCGCGTGCACGCTAAGCAGATCAACGCACTGTGTAGGTACGTTTTGTATGAATGTACAAACATAGCGTATTAAGAAGTTTTAGGGAATTTTGAAGTAAATAACCTATATCATTGTATCTAGGTACTCACCTACTTCAAAATCAAGACATAAGTTCGCAGAAAAGAAGTTTTGATAACCACGATCGGAGGGTACGAGAGGAGGCTTTCCCGGAAGTGAAGAAGTACGCTGGTATTTCATTTGTTGTACAACACGATTATCTTTTTAAGTGTTTTGAGTAGTAACTTATTTATTAAAAGGCAATGGAATGCCATTACCTTGGCCCAGTAATATAAGATAATACAATAAAAATAACGGGAATTAAATCTGTGTGATAACTGATAAGCTATGGAAATGACCATTTTCCATATGACACAGCTTATCAATTTTATCTACAATTAAGCATGAGCATAGTATCTCGTGGAGACATACAGGCAGCGCCATCTAACAAGTTAGCCAGAAACTACGACTATAGTTGTTTCGAAGATGCTCTACACCCTCCAGTGTAAGTACCAGTTACTTGATACCTTTACTCACCGCGTGAGGGCGTGGTAAAACTTGTAAGAACGGGGTCACGAATTCACGATCACGATAAATTATGGTAGTCATACTACGACGGACCGCAATATTCCATAAGGCTACCTACCTATGGACCATGGAATGTAGGTATTAGCGTCGGTCGGTACGCGGCGTAGAGCCACTGCGCCGGGCGTAGCCGTAGTTTCGCTCTATGAGATCTTGGTTTTACCTAGGTTATGTTAAGTATACATTTGTAGGAGTTACCTACTTGTGACGGTCCAAGGTCGAGTAGTTACGGTTATGGGTAATTTCTTAATGGCTATTCTACAAACTTACTGCTATCATTCGAGAAATGTATCTTATATATAAATAGTTCCTCTCACGCCCGTCCCCTTCTCTGATTACAAATGCGATGATAATATTAACTAATTTTTAGGGAAGCATTTCTCACCTCGGGCAGACAGTGATGCTGCAAGCAGTAGTAGTCTTGATTTCCATCGTTGTGACACCAGGTGCCGTCCGGGAAGTAAGGGTCTTTGCCAGCATCGTTGAGTTCAACGCGTGGTGCGTAGAAGCCGCCTCCCGAAGCACGCCGGCAGAACACTGCGCATCCCATCCACATACGAGCTGGTAAAGTGAAAAACAAGATTTGGTACAGAAAACACTATACCGAATTAAGTAAAATACCAGCTTTCTTCTGTAAAACACATTAAGTATAATTTGTCAACAAAACGAATAGAAGACTCACTAGAGTCATGCGGCGCCTGCAGGCCTCCTCCGCGAGGGTCCAATTCAGGCAAAAGAGCTGCATACTCTGCGCACTTGCGTGATGCCAGTTCACTCGATCCTACACGAGTCTTCTTTCCACAAACCTGGATCAAAACGAATAGTCATTTTAATGAGCACTTACGATACCTCTCACTTAGGCTCGCTTGCACCACGAATCACTAAATATGGTAAGTTTAACGCTAAACATATTTAAGACATCGTTCTGTCTTTGTCATCTTTAAACGATTGACAAAAACAGAATCACGTATAAAGCTATAGGTAATCGTGTTACAAACACGCTTAACGCTGAAAGTGGTGATTGGTGATTTGTGGTGCAAGCGGGCATTAGTCTTTAACCGACCTTATCGTTCACATAATATTTCTAGAAACAACAGTAGTACAGTAAAATTTCAAGAACCTTGGTATCATCACAAAGCACAACATCATAGGACGCCCCTTGGCAAGCGTCGCTCGTTGGCTTCGTACACACTCGACGCCGCTCGCGGAAGCCTCGGCTTCGCTCGGAACAACCTGACTGGCAGCTGGCCTCCCTCCACGGACTCCATGCTGCGGACACGGAAGTGTCGCCAGCGCCAGGCTTCGGTGGAGGCGTGCTCGACGTCGGCAGAGCGGCCGCAGGGACACACTCGCCTCCTTGACACCACTGAAGCATCGGTCAGTTATTTTACAGTATTGATATCAAAGTGTGAATAAAATATGGATGATAGAGCACTGGTGCAATTAGTATATGAGCTCATTATTAACTGTAAGTTGCAACAAAAATGTAAATAAGAACAATTTTCTACGATTCCATGGGCATATTATGAAACCCATACATACCTTATCATAGAACTCTTGATAAGTGCAATATTCTGCTAATTAAAGTAGTAAAGTGCATTGATTAGAAAAAACAACGTGTAAAATGGCAAATGTTGATACAGTATTTTGATAAATGGCACCCAACAGGGTCCTAGAGGCCGCTTCAAAACCCGCCCCCGCCGCCCCCGTTGGACCACCGTTGGACGGACGCCGTCGTTTTTACTACGTTTTTTAATTGTAACCTTTTATTGATCATCGTATAGGTATAATTAATCTTAAATATTTCAGCATTGCATGGAACTATAAGTTGATATAAAGATCTGACCATGTGCATTCCGCAAGGCGTGCCGGGCAGCGCGGGTCCGGCGTAGTAGTATCCCGCTCGGTGCGGCGTGCGGCACGCCAGCTGAGCGCAGTGCTCGCCCGCCGGGCCGCTGGGAGATGGCGCAGCATCGGCGTCGCGCAGCAGGATCTTGCACATGAAAATATTATCATTCATCAGTTCGGAACCTAATGTTTTTTACCAAATAAAACGAAGTCGATAGATTTAGATGGACTCAGTGTTGTTCAATCAAACCTCAACTATCTGATAGTCATTTCTCATAGCGTCATGTCTAAAGTAAATCTTCATCACTTTTGTACATTGTATATGAAGCAACGCACACTACAGGCGGCACTGCACTGTTTTGTATGAAAACGCGTTGCGCTGCGGCCCGTTACGGCTGTTATGTGCACTTGGCTATAATATGATGATGACCAATGTTCCGTGACTCACCTCACACTGCTTCTTCGCACTCCAGACGGCGCCAGGTGCTCCGCCAAATCTTTCATGTTGGAGTTCACTAGGCGCGTCTAAGTCATCAGAACCATCAAACAAGCAGGTCGCCCATCTACACACAAATTAATATGACAATTCAAGTTTCAATACACTTCTCATCAGAAAAATCGAAACACTTCCGTTTTTATGGTTTCTGTCCTAATTTAACACAAAAGAGTTATCATTCCATGAAAAAAATCACATAATTGTATAGCTGGCAGTTTGGCCATTACAGTGACAAGCGAAAATTCTAAATTCAAAATAAGAATTTCATTTGTTTATCCTATAAATGAAATGATTCGCTGTTTTGAGACAAATGTGTGTTTAGAGTTGGAGTACATTTCACCTTTCAAAACTAAAAATTTGCGCTTATCTTAAAACTTTTTGCTCTTTGTTCTGTATACTGTGTGTGTACTGTGACTTTGGGACGTCTGAAAAAGTTTTTTTCTAAAACATATAGATACTTCGCCCGCAGAAGCCGCCCAAGTGGTGGCATCGCTGGATTCTGGACTTAGTCAGCGTGTTGTGGCTGAAAGATTGCATCTAAGCTTGTCGTCTGTTCATAGAGTCTACCAGCGCTATCGGGAGACTGGTTTGTTCACGCGCCGTTCAGGATCTGGCTGGAATCGGGTCACTTCTGAGCGAGATGATCGATTTATTGTAACAACTTCTTTACGAAATCGACGCCTTAATGCTTTTCAACTGCAGCAGCAGCTTCATGTTGTACGTAGGGTGGCTGTAAGTGACTCTACAATTAGAAGAAGGTTGAAGGAACGTGGAGTGGTACCGCACAAGCCAGAAAATGGGCCGAAATTAACTGCAGACCATCGAAGAGCGCGCCTTAACTTTGCACGTGAGCAGCTAAATTGGTCATACCTCCAGTGGAACAAAGACCACTTTTCTGATTAGTGTAAAATTATGCTGAATGGTAAAGACTGAAAGAACAAGGTCTACAGATCGATGGAGAACGCTTTGCACAATGCTGCATTAAAAAAATGGTCAGCTATGGTGGCGGTTCGTGTACGGTTTGGGAAGGAATCAGCGCCGACGGTAAGACAGAGCTTGTCTTCGTGTCTAGGCCACGTCTGCCTGCACTAAACAGTCATCGGTACATCGAACAGTGTCTTGAGCCTCTCGTGATGCCCTATGCACATTTAATTACAACGGTTTCATATTCATGCACGACAATGTTAGGGATCACACCGCAAGCGTCGTTCGAGATTATGTTACCGAAGTCGATATCTCCATTATGGAATGGCCAGCAAGAAGCCCGGACATGAATCCGATTGAACATCTATGGGATGAATTAAAGAGACGAATTCGTGCAAGAGATCCTGCCCCAAAAACACTTAGCCAGTTGCAAAATGCAATCCAAGAGGAATGGAATGCCACAACATTTGATCCTGACTCTCATCCGATCGATGAAGAACCGTTTGGAAGCAGTAATAAGAGCTCGGGGAGGGAATACAAGTTATTAAATAACCGTTTCTTAGCTTTTTTTCCATTTACGTGTGTTGTTTAATCAATTTCCTTTATACTCCATACAGGGTAAAAATGACTTTTTAAACAAAATACGAAACCTATGAAAATTTAATTTGAATTTAGAACATTAACATTATGATTTGCAAACCTTTTATTATTTACTATTAAACGACATTTGACATATATTCCTAAATATAGACATTTTTCTGATAATCCTTACAAAACATAAACTTGCAAGGTGTTTCGATTTTTCTGATGAGAAGTGTATTTTGCAAAAGTATTAAATGTATTCTGGCTCGTGATGAAGAACTTATAGACATAAAGGTCTAGCTACGTTGTAAATGGTTTGTTTCTATTCTCTTTCTCTCTGTGTTGCAAAACTAGTGTCGATGTGAATTGCACCCAAATTATCACTAACCTTAACAGTAAACATTATTACGAAACAAACAAGCAATGTGCATACGAACTTGACCTAAGCAACATCCCAAAAGTGGCGGCAGTCTGCGCAACCTTTTCGCTATTACTACGACCATCACGTTCAATTATTGGGTTAAGGTGAACGCGCAGCTGTAGCCCGCGAAATTTAAATTTTCTTACGTTTTCGCAATTTTCAGGTCAGTGTCAGGTTGTATCTTGATCAAAATATGATTCGCGACTATAACATATATGTGTTATCGTGAAATTACGTGGATATTTCAAAATGTTGTCTATACACGGAAAAAAAGGATCTCTTCAGCGAAGAATATCAATATTCTCAGAAAAATTGTTTCAATTCAAGTAAATATTTTCTTAACGTAAGTAAATGTACTTAGTCCACGAAAACCTGTTTACTCAAATTATAATAAATACTTGGTTTTTATTCTTGACTTAAGCAAATATTTTTGATTGAAGACTATTATGATTTTGTTTTTTACTTAATGTTTTGTTCTTTGTTTCTAATTATTTTTTTCTATCCTTACTACGAGTAAAAAACCTTGTTAAAACGTATACTTTTAAGAAGCTATTTTTTATGTAAGTGCTGTGTACGCCTGTAAGTGACTAATTCACCATAATTCAATGCTTATGTATCTTTTTTCTTACGTTAATGTTTTTAGTGAATAGGTCGTTGGTGTACCTTTCAAATAAATAAAAATCTTAATTGAAGAAAATATCTAGTTTTTATCTAGTTTTAGAAATAATATCCTTAAAATTAAACTTAATAATTCTTCATTTAAGTATAATGTCTTCGAAGAAGACAATAAAACTAAGACAAAATTTTACTTCATTCAAGAATATATTGTTTTCCCCTTAAATCAATCAATATTTGTCTTGACCAAAAGGATATTGTCTTAATTTAAGACATCCTTTTTTCCGTGTGGAAACCGCACAGGTACCTATTCATCATTTTCTTCCAGCTAGTTCCAACTTCATAGGTGGATCGGACGTTAGCTCAAATAGATACATAGAGTATAAGAGTGGAGTAGGTACTTTCTCTGATAACATGTAACTGCGAAAATCGTAATGGCAGTTCCCATGAAACGGGCTATGTACAGTTATCCATGGCAGCCTTAGTATTAGATTAAGGTTATAAGAAACAGAAGATAAAGGAACTATACTGCAAATCGGCTACAACTCGAGCACTGCATGTGGACCAGGAGGCCTCGCCGTTTGTGCCTCGTGAGGGAGACATGATGTAGCCGTCGCGGGCGCAGTTGTTGCCCGTGCCGTCGTGATGCATGCCCAAGCTGGAAGAATAAAGTTATACTGAATTATTTACATTACTTCATTGAAGAAAGTCTAGAAGAAGAATAAGGGTTAAAAATAACCTCTCAGAAATGTTCCCTACTTTGTGCCTTATTTAGCTCCTTTTGGCTTATCAGCCCCATATTCTCATTCTGGAACTTTATAGTTTCGTGTTTCATTTGTTATAAAATCTATAATAAATAAAGCGTTTTACAATGCCCGCATTTTAACTATTCCACATACAACTGGATCGCAATCAATTCAAAGTTAATGACCTCATGGAAATTGCTGGTTAATGAGCGGAATCTGCCAAACACTCTTACCAATCTTATAGGGATGGAATAATGGTCATCATCAGTGATGCTGTTTTAAGCGTATGACAGCGCCGTAGTTAACCGGAATATCGACCAATATTAGTAGGAAAGTAAAGGAGCTATGACAGACTTGTGTCCAATCTCATGCGCGAGGATATAAACGGAGGTGAAGCCAGCAGAAGGGTAGGGGCGGCCGAGGAGGTCAGACGTGCCGAACTCCGAGACAACGCACGCGTGCGCCGGCAAGCACACGCCGCCCACCGGCGCTAGCCCCATCGTCACCCCGTTCCGACGGCCGCCTTCCTCCGAGTAGAAGTCCAACCTGGAATTAGAAAAGAGGCCGCTTGGTCTTTAGACATCATGTTCTGGTGTGATAATGGTGCCGATTCCCTTGTTCACAAACTAAACTAAATTTAAGTTCAGTGCATCTTAATCTTTGTATTTCATTAAGAAGAGGACAGAAGATAAATTTTAGTTTAGTTCTGTCAAATTAATCAGCGCCTGTCTCTACTCCATACAAGTTTAGACGTGATTAATAACTTGCCTACTAAAATTACGTCAATTTACGTCAAGCACTGATTGAGGAGATGGCCAAAAAAAAACCCAGAGTCGACAAAAACTTCTTATGTGCGTTCTGAATGGGCTTAATGTGTTCATAAAAAAAATGATTTTATTTCCTCGAAAAACTATGGGGTTAAGTTTTTTTTTTTAATAAATCATAACTACAAATCCTTGTTAATAAACAGTGATATTTAATAACATATCGTTGAAAGGCAGCTACTATTTTATCTGAATCGATGTTGAAGGACGGGAAAACGATGTTGGGCATCTATTTATGTAAACTGAGAAGCGGTGAACCTAACCGAAGACTTACGTCAGTTTTTGGCTTGCCTAGGTCAACTATTCAACGTAAAATAAAACAAGCGAGAGTATGCCTCGAAAATGACTTTCTCCCACGACACCTCGGATTTGACCCTATCACTCGAGACGAAGTTGTAGCGAAAAACAGGATTTTGCCAAATAATATTTTTGGAACCCAAGACCAGACGAGAGCAATTATTGTTTTAGACGGTACTTACTTATTCGTGCAAAAATGCTCAAACTTCTTGTTTCAGCGCATGTCTACATAGTCTACACAGTCTACATAAATACGACAATCTCATAAAGCCATTTATGATTGTATGTGGAGATGGCTACATTTTAGAAATCACAGGACCCTACGATGCTCGAACGTCGGATGCTAACATATTACGACAGATATTGGATAATCACACTGGTGACATGGAAGAGGCTCCAATGCGATGGTTTCTTGAATGTGATGACGTGATGATTTTAGATAGAGGATTTCGGGATGCATTGCCATATGCCGAAGAATGTGGATTTACGGTCTGTACACCACAGTCGCTAGGCAGAGACGAAACACAACTGTCCACTGAAGCTGCAAATAAATCAAGATTAGTAACATTGGTCAGATGGGTGGTAGAAACCACCAACGGAAAAATGAAGAGGGACTTTAAGATATTCCGACATAGATATTTTAATAATACTTTACCCAATGCAATAGTTGATTTTCGAATAGCTGCAGCGCTAATCAACGCAACCCAAGAGAGTTACAGCGACAGTCGCCTGACTGAAAGCTTTTTAGAAATGATAGAAAGAAATATGAATAGGCCAAACGTACTAGCAGATTACGTTGATCAACACCGTCTAAACGCACAAAGGAACATTTAATTTCAAAGGATGGCGGCAACGTTACAAGACGTAGCAGATTTCCCTAAAATGACTTACGATGAGCTGCTTATTTTCGCTATTGGAACGTACCACATGAAGCTGGCAAAATCCTACTGCTACGAACATGTTAGAGCAACCGGTATGTATTCTATTGAAATCTATAGGCATCCCGAGAGACTGAACCTTAATGACGAAGAAGGAAATAATAATACGTTAGTACGGTGCCGAATTAAATCGAGACACGTTCAAACAAGAACTTATTATTGCTACGTACTATACAACCGCCAAGCAATCACCGATTATTGCTGTAGCTGCATACATGGCCGCCGCACATTAGGCAGTTGTGCCCACATTATTTCCATAATTTCTTGCCTGGGCCCGACATGAAGACGACTTGAATCAACCTGCAGGATTTTTAGATGCAGTGTGCTTAGACATAGAAAATATATAATATAATAAAATATTTGAAATATATATATTTTTTTTGTTACTTATTACACCAAACCCGTTGCAGGAAAACGAAACAACAGAATAATCAACAATTACATACAATTACAACATCAATTCAAAATAGTTTTATTATTTTTTATGATATAATATAGCTCCTATACCCCACGGATTTCCGGGATTTCCCTTTGGTATCAACAAATGTCTATTATAATTAACCCGTTGGTAAACATTTCATTGCTGTCGATTCTGGGTTTTTGGTGTATGGATTTTGAGCCATCTCCTTTAACAGGACTAAACTACAATTTATCTTCTCTCCTTTTCTTAATGAAATAGAAAGAAAAAGATGCACTGAACTTAAATTTAGTTTAGATGGGAGCAAGGGAATCGGCACCATTGACTCATATACAATCATCATTCTCTTGCCCTTAACCCAATTTATTTGGGGTCGGGTATAACATCTGATAATGTGTATATAATAATTATCATACTGGTTAATAAAATGCACAATCTTAAAAACATTGAAATCGCGAAAAAAAATGTGCTGTTCTCTACATGCTGACGAGTTAAGCGAACATAAATGTAGGGAACAGGAGATTTTTTTTTCGCTTTTTCAGGTTTGGTCCCATAGTAAAAGTTGTTCATGATGATGAGTACAAGACGATGTCCATGAATTAAATTTCACCCTGTATAAATATAGTAGGTATAGGCCCTCTTCACGGTATCAGCGACCCATACTAATTTTCTTTCCTTTCGTGAGCTCTCTGACCGATGACTGGTTTGATAATGAAAAACCGGCCAAGCGCGTCTCGGGCCACGCACAATGAAGGGTTCCGTAGTTGGGATGAATTTATCCCAAAAACAAACTTAACATTGTAGTTGAAAAACATGTTCTCCAATACATTCCAACTGCAAAAGTAAGTTGGTTTACAATTAATTTAACTCGTTAGCTAGATAAACTTGAGCGACTTCAAAACTTTTGCATAAGATTTATATTTGGCTTGCGCAAATATGATCACGTCTCCGAATTTCGTACAAAGCTCAAGTGGCTTCCCATACGTCTTCGCCGGAATTCTCATATCTTGTTTCAGCTCCACAGTATTCTGTTTAATCCTAAAACCCCCTCTTATCTTAAGGGACGTTTCAAGTTCCTAAATGACACGCATAATAGATATCTGAGGTCATCGGAAAACTTGAGATTGGAGATGCCGATGCATTCCACCAGTTTCTATGATAAATCTTTTATGGTTCAAGCAGTGCGGTTGTGGAATGCCTTGCCCGTGTCGATAAGGCGTGCTCAATCTCTGTCCATTTTTAAAATTATGGTAAAAAAACACTATCTCTCTCCTTAAACATATTTTTTTTTTTTTTTTTGTTCTTTGCACCTGTTTTGATTCTTAGCGCTAGTTTTATGATTAATTATTATTGAATATATTATATAGATAATTTTAATATATTTTATGTATGTATGTATTTGTTGTATATATGTGAATGGTACACCACAGACTACCTGCAGTATTGTCTCTCCTATCCCCCCTAATCCATCCAAAGGTTGTCCTTAAAAGACCGCTTTTAGCGATAAGACCGCCCATTGTGTCACCCTATGTAAAATTTCTACATTTGTAGCTGTAATTTTTATGGTGTACATAATAAAGAGTATTCTATCTATCTATCTCGTTAATTTGTAAAGCCTACTTAGCTGTGATGGTTTTCCTTTTAACTTCGCTGTATATACCTACTACTGCAGTGAAATTTTTCACGTAACATCACGCCTTGTTTCCCCGAAGGGTTGGGCAGAGGTGTACCTGTAGTAACACCCACATTTCGCCAGTTATGTTTTTAAGTCCCATGTTATAAGGGGCGAGTCTATTGCCATCAACCGTGCACAAATCCAGACTTTTTATTTTTTTTACTTATCCAAAAATTTTCACTCTAAAGCTGAATATTACGCAGACGGTTCCCTTAATCGAAAAATAGTTTTCACAGACCCGCAATATTTTTGAACGGCCTATCCAACGATACCTACCCCACACCAAGGGATAGACGAGAAAAAAATATCATCCCCACTATACGTGCAAAGGAGGTAGGTACACTACAATTTTATTTTAATACTTTAATGGCGTGATTAATATGTATACCCATACCAAATTACAGCTTTCTAGTACTAAGAGTCCTTAAGCTAAGCCGCGGACAGACAGACAGACGGACCTGGCGAAATTAAAAGGGTTGCTTGTTGACTACGGAACTCTAAAAAGAGTAGGGCGACTTCAAATAATGCCAACAACCCCAACGGAATTTGACAAGACTCTGTTGACTTAAAACCTTACACCAACAATGGGTTTGTGAAGTGGTATTGTACAATATTAAAAAATAAATATTGAGAGTGAATCACAAAGCTTTTGGCAAAATATCAGTGGATCATGTCCGAAACCACAAACCAAACCGAACCAAACCACAAGGAATTTAAAATCATAAGTTCATATTTGCACGTTTTCAGTGATGCGTGCATGTTTGATTTACATTTAAATACAATAGCAGACTCATCAGTTTTTTACTGCAACACAGTAAGTAGGCTAACGGTTTTAATAATTAGGTCAAGCACTTCTGCATTGTCTTTAAAATGATTGAAATTAAAACACTCATTATTGCTTTAAAGAGAATCAAAATTTCCAACTCACTCAGCTACAATTGTTTGTCTATAGTTACCCCGAGAGCAGCAACGCCATGTCCCAATGCTGAGGATCGTCGTCATCGTCCACATTCAGCGATCGCTGGTATGCACAGAAGGAGTCAAGTAGACGTCCTCGCTCCGCGTGCGCGGGTAGAGACGATGGCTGCGATCGAAGTAGCGTCAAACGCACAAGAGACAGCTGGATGTGAGTGCCCAGAGAAGAGTGCTGGTACAGAGCTTGCACCTGGAACACGGAGAAAACATTTGACAGTAGCTATATTTTTTTGGTGTTTTAAAGAACACATACAAATAATGAACAGAAAATATTCAACACGAACCAAATGAAAAAACGGAACTTACACCGTTTATGTACGCCAAGAGCATATCACGTAGTTCCGACTCGCTATAGTTGAGGTAAGGATAGAAAATTTTGTAGGCAGCTTCGTCAAGGAACAAGGCTATCTCGATGGTATAGTTGGGCAGTCCTGGCTTGTGGCGCGGAGGATAGGCGCGCGGTCTGCGCACGCGCGGGCGCAACAGACGCGCGTCGTCGCCGGGCGGCGTGGGTGGCGGTGCGCGACGGATCACGTGCGCCGTTCGACCGCTGCCGTTCTCCGCCCGCCCACTGCCCAAAGGTAAGGGTCGCACTTCATAGGTGGAATTATCCACGACAATCAAACCGTGCTGAAAACATGAAATATTGAAAATATATTTAATTAGCTGTCTGCTATGCTATCTACCAGATAATGTGGAATTATTTTAATAGCACACCTATCAAGGTTTTTTTGAGTTTTTTAAGAGCAATGCATACCATGGTCAATTAAAAAAAACAATCTAAGTAAGTTTCTGACTATGAACAAATTGAAAATGTTTTTCACTTATTTCTGGAATCAAACTGGTGTCCCTCAGGGGTACCACTATCATTACTGCCAATTTACTATTTGCTGTATTAATCTGTTAATAATCCACACAGTTTTGCTAACTGATTCAAATTCAGTCAGTTTTACGGCTAAAGACAACAAAATCAGAAGCACAGAGCCACGGATATCTATGCACAGAGCACAGTTAAAAAATAAATGCAATTTCATGTTTTTTAAACAAGAAGAGAGTTCAACTGATCAATACAAATATCTGTACTTACAAGAGCGTGATCCCTGCAGGCCGAGAATGCCGCGACTGCGTTGGGTCCTGAGTGCTGGAAGTGGCAAGAAGGATCCACGGCCGACAGCGTGGCCTCCTGACCCTGGTCGGACCATACCCGAAACTCAGGCGAAAGCAGACGACGATTTGGTACCAACTGTAGCTCAAAATTTCTAAAAATAAATTAAGCTTAGATACATACATAGATATTGTTTTTGAAAAACCCCGATTTAGATCTCATCACTTAGTCATCTAATGTTTCAATGCATTTACATACGCTTTCTCCCATACGACAAGATTGATTGATCGCTCCAACACATCTAACACACTTAAAACAATAAGGCTATCTCAAGGTCAGTCAGTCAGCTTATTCAATAAAACCAGTTTTTCTTCAATAGGCGTCTACATTCAACGAGCACGTTTCGCGTAGTCGCGTATAAATGTAGCTTTCAATCAATATAATTATACTAGAGAGTTAGTCTGAATATTAATTTTCTCTAGCAAGGAAAAAGGGTTATTGTTGTATGCTTTTCTAACAAATTTTCTAGGAAAAACGGTTATTAATATAAAATAATTAGAATAAACTTGGTATGTAGTGTAAAAATCTATAGAAATAACTTTTGTGAGAAATCCACATACAATCTCAATAATTGTCTGAACCCCTGATGGCGAAGAAACAATGTAACAATAGAAAATCACGTAATACCTTCCAAAGGCGTCGAAGCTGTAGGGCAGCGGGACGTCATCTGTAGGCTTGTCGGAGGCGAGCTGAGCCTCTCGCGGCAGTAAGGCTGGCAGGTACACGACCTGGATGTCCGGGCTGTCCTGTACGCGCTCCGCATTCGTCCACCAGCCGTGGAGCGGGAATAAATCCTGAAACAGAAATTTAAAAAAGTTGCATGTTATTGAGGTGCATTATAGAAACCAGGGCAATCGAATTCGACTGGCAGGCTTCCTGGCGACTGGCAAATTCTTGTTGCTATGGCGTGCGCTACAAAAGAATAGATCATGCCGACACGGAAAAAAAAACACTATCACAGTTGAGTGCGGGTGCGACCACACGCCAGGAACTCTTCTTGCTCGTTTGACGTTTCCAATTTAGAGAAAATTTACAGAAAATAACGTTACCTATTATTATTATCTCGTAGCACGTTACCAGTACCACACCATAGTCTAACGGCTACGAAATTGCGTAAATTAAGTTAGTTATAATCTAATATCTAGATGAAGATGAAGATAAATTTAAAGATGAAGATAAATTTATTTGTTCAAACATGTGTAACATGATAGAGATCGGATATTCGGATGCATATTCACCTAAAGTTGAGATGTTGGCGAATGTGGAATGCGCTTTTGTATCGAAAAAATCCCGCGGTTCCGGGATCAACAAGGTTTCTGATTATTGAATCAGATTAGTATTATAATCAGTACTACATATAACTTACTTTCAAATGTTGGCTTATATGGAATGCACTATAGTAAAAAAAAAAAAAACCCGCGATTCCGGAATCGACAAATTTTGTGTTTTTTCTGACTATGTAAGCGGATGCATATCTACCTACCTAATATTGTAAAGTAGGTAGGTAAATACCAAACTGCCATAGCAAATAACGTTAATATAAGATAATGGACTACATATATTTAGAATAATTGATGTAGCTACCTATTGAAACAAATAGTTAAAAATTATTGTGCTTAGTGAAATTCTGTTAAATTCCTTTCCTCTCCACATACTTAGCGAAAAAAACAGTATATTTAAGCACCATTACATTAATAGAAAACGACGATAGGCATTTTGCGAGTTTGTGAGTGGGACGGCAAATTATACCTGCTTATGCGCAAGTAGCTACCCCGACAAATAGTTCTCTTAGTTTATTTAATTACAATAATTGCATTCGTCGCTGTGCTTGCCATGCGTTCGGGTGTTTTTTGTTTGTTTTAACTAACAAACACCACCACTCCTCTTACAGCCTACATATACATATTTTAGAAGTCGCTTCTTTATTATACACCCGACTAGCTATGCATTCCCGGTGTTCCTGGCATCCCGTGTTTTTTTTTTTTTACAAATAAAAATATTTTAAGAAGCCGCTTCCATACTTTCACAGCTAAAATTTAACTTTAGGTAAATATGCATCTGAATATCCGATCTCTAAACATGATACATGAATATGCACATATAGATGGAAACATAATTTTACCGGACCAACATGTTTTGCCTCACTCGGCGTACAAAATGTTTATATGTTATTAATTAAATTAGCAATTATAAATTAATTAAATTAATGTCAGTTTCATATATAAAATTAGAATCAGTGCAAAATATAGTCAATAATTCAATATACAATCAGAGTCAGTACAAAATGTAGTCAAATATTCATTACAAACTAAATATGTCATTATAGAATAACATTCAAAATTTATCATTTAAAAAATCAACAATATTATTGTAGCACTTATCACAAGCAGCTTTTTAAGTGTTTTCTTAAATAAATTAAAATTCTATTGCTTAATGTCATTTGGAATTTTATTGTATATTAATGGGGCCATGCATACAACACTTTTTTTTAGAAGTGCAGTTTTGCCCGAGTGTGTCTGCACTCAAAGTCTATTTCTATCGGAACTATTTGACAAAAGAGGAAACCACTGAGGATTACTTTTTACAAATACAGCTATTTCTAATATGTAGAGTGTTAAAATTCTGTGCTTTATGAACATTGGTCTGCAACTGTCCATAGTTTGCAACCCAAACATAGCCCGTACACAACGTTTTTGTGCTTTGAATACTGTGTCTTTGTTTGTTGAATTGCCCCAGAAAATTATCCCAAATCTCAATAAAGATTCAACAAGCCCGTAATAGGCCGTTAGTTTTAGTGTTCGTATTGACAGTAGGAGCAAGTTTATAGAGGGCAAACGACGAGCTGCTGATTTTTTTACTAAGTACATTAATCTGATTTTTCCAATTCAATTGCGGATCAATGATTAATCCCAGAAATCGGGTTGTGTCTGCTTCTTGTATATTATTGTCATTGTAAGATAAATTGAATTTTGATAAATTATGTAATTTTTCCCTTTGTCTAAAATGCATTTTTTAGACAAAGAGAAAAATTACATAATTGTGTGTGATAATAATATAACATAATTGTAGATGTTAGTTTCATTATGATTAATTTTCAAATTATTGTTCGTAAGCCAGGTAATTATTGAGTTTTATGAATTATTTGCGTCAAAGTTATAGTCAGATAAATTTGTGGATGCTATAGTTACAGTACTGTCATCAGCGAATAATGTCATGGGTGAGACATGGGTGGTGTGAGTTGCATTTGGTAGGCCATTAATATATAATAAGAACAGGGGAGGGCCCAAAACACTTCCCTGGGGCACACCATGCGTAATGAGACGCTTTTGGGAGAAGATCTGTACCTTTCAGCTTTAGTATTCAATTTAGATATTTGAGTTATTTATTGACGGTCTGTTAGATATGATTTTAACAATTCCAAGACATTACCTCTTATACCGTAGGTTTCAAGTTTATCGAGCAGAATATTGTGCTCTACATAATCGAGGTGTAGTACACTCTAATATACATTTAAAACGTCTAGTTGACGTAACGCGCAACGCATTAAGGCTCCTACATACTGGCGCGACTTGTCGCGCGACGCGACGCGACACAAAGACACCGCGTGTAGCGCTACAAGCGGTGCCTTTGTGTCGCAACGCGTCGCGCGACAAGTCGCGCCATTATGTAGGAGCCTTTAGCATTGCAATTCAGCGAGGAAATGCCGCCAGCATCCTCGGTACAATCCCTCGAGGGCCTTTTATAGGTTTAACTTAGTTTTTAGTTAATGTTAATAATCGTCCTGTAATTTGTTTATGTAAATGTCATTTTGCGTTTAAAAAAAATTAATATCTATTTACTGTAATTTAAGTTAATCAGGCAGTTGGTTTTTTTTTTGTGAGTGGGAAATTATCAAATAACTTCTACCGCTCTGGGCGGAGCGGGAGGGTGTGTCAGACTCTTACTGACTAAAACTCTTCCGTTGCCTATGTTGCCAGGGGCCTCGGTAACCCTTTTGTACCTTCCCGGCAGGCATGATGTACCTACCCCTTGTATTGCTTTTCGCTAAACTTTAACTTTTAAGTGTGATACGGCTGTCTTTGCTTAAAAAAATGACGCCTGAGGTCTGCGCTACGTATCTAGTGTAAGCATGTTGTGTATGCGCTAAATAAATACTACAGTCCGCGACCCTCGACATTCTTTCTCGCGTCGCCTGCATTTTTTATGGAAGGTACATTTCTCCGATTTGTTTCTGGGAAAACCAGTCATACTTGTTCTGAATATTGAAATCAAAATTTCGCTATCAAACTAAGAAACATTCCGTTTTTAGATTAAGGTGGTATGTAGGTAACATGTTAGTTTATTAGAACTTACGGGTCGTCAGAAGCCCGAAAGTCTGACAACCAGTCTTACCAAGGGGTATCGTGTTACCCAGTAACTGGGTTGTGGAGGTCAGATAGGCTGTCGCTCCATGTAAAATAGTGGTATTCTGCTGCATCCGGTAAGACTGGAAGCCAACCCCAACGTAGTGGGGAAAAGGCTAGGCAGATGATAGTACTCGTATAGAAAAAACTCATAATATCCAACTCGTTAGAAGTTTAGATTTTGTTTTTGTTTACTTCTAGATTTACAATATTGGACATATCGCGTAAAGTACCACTGCACTGCAGGTAAACACCGAACACCGAAACCGATTAATTTCGTAGCTGGTAACAATCCACTTACCATTGATACTACAATTCTAATTATTAATAAATATATTTCTATTTCCGCTATTTTGCTGTCAATTGTAGAACACCATTATGCCTCATCAAACAAGCTATTCACGTAACGGAAGCTTACGAAGACGTCTGAAAAGCTTGAAAGCTCATATCAGCACTCAGCACTGTTTACTTTGCTTATAGATTTTGTTATATTATTAACATTATTATATAATCCCATGCATCTCCCCCTTAAGTATTGAGAGAAAAGTTAATTATATCTATTACTACAAACTATACATTATTTATTCTTCAGAAAGCTTACAGTTTAATACCTAGGTAAATAATGTACAATTAGCGCTTACCGTTGCCATTTACAAGCTTCCAAAAATTAAAAACTATTCGCATAACAATGGCCGTTTTAAGTAAAATGAGCAACATACTTTACTACCCCAGACGCTCAGGATAGATCGCTCACTCGTATGAGTAAACGGGCCGTACCCTGTCGCCACCCGGCCATGCTCTGACGAGGTTCATTTTAACCGGCTTGTGAATAATGAATAAACAAATAAAGTGCGAAATCATCAAATCCTATCCTTTAGCGGGCTTGTGAATAATGAATAAACAAATAAAACGTGCAATCAATACATAAACAGCTACAGTGATCCAACCATGATAATTAACCATTACTGTTACTACGGCGATGGACAACAACCTGTTACCACGCTTATGTAAGATCGCTCATAAGCACGGGGTACCGTTAACAGTTAAGCCACACATTAAATGATTATGTGGCTTAACATAACTTATGTAATAGCCAATCTATAGCTTTATGTATCAGAAATGACTGGTTAAGCTTGAACGTGAACGTTTGTGAACGTGTTTTGAAATTGCAGCTTTGCTCACGGTACTATTTTTGAGAGGGTGGTAGCTTATGTCTGTCGCGTAGACCGATCGATTTTTGCATGCGAATGTTCTTTACGCGCCGAGAACCCTTCGTAGCTCGGAGAGCACGATGAACTGTCTGCTGTCTTTCGTTCAGGTTAATCAATAGCCAAGAAAAGTTCATTTATAAATCCTTCTGTCGAAGATGGTTGCCTATCTTCGACAGATTGATTTATAAATGAAAGAAAAAGTGTATCTGTCTACATCTAGGTAGATGTAGACAGAGACACTGACGGCTGAATGCTACGAAAGATAGAATACGCGATTTTAATAGCCATTATTTAGAAAAAAAAAACTTTGTTTAAGTCTGACGCGCTATATTAATTATCATTTTTAATCATATATAAATGCATATGATTAAAAAGTGAAACCTTATAAGCAACGAAATTAATGTCAGCCATTGTGACAATATGCAATGTTTAACAATAAGCCGGTCTATAACTAGGTGCCGCCCACCGGAATGACTACAGCGATCATTCATCGAAGATTACTCAGCTTCCGGATTATTTAGAGAGTATAATAATATATTACAACAATACAATCAATTTGGGTATCAGGAACATCGAAATAATCCGAACAACTGAACAAGGCGGTGATAAATGCTTTATCGAAGTAGGTCGAGGAGGCAAGGGGAATGCGATCGTCTGGTGGGCGCGCGATCCATTGTCACGACCATGTCGCCTGCTCCACGCTCTCACGCTACTTTTATTGCTCTCATTAATGACTAGAACACACTTGTATTAGCCCGTTAAGTAATCGCAATTATAATACGCCACAGAACGGTCCTTGTCTGTCTGGCACACCAGTAAAATATTCATCTATTTCAAGTTCACTAACTCACGTTACGTTATGGTTAATCGGTTTCACGGTTCTCGTTTTCAATACAATAACGTATGCATGTTAATCCGTCATCGTAGTTAACACCAACTAGGTCAACGATCGCTTCTATTTCTCTTGTTGACACTTATTGCCCGAGGATGAAAATGACTAGGTAAGTATATATTACAATGTCATTAGATGTTTTATTTGATCATAAAAACAAAGCAACAACGTGCCTGACACTTATCAAACAACATCCTGGTTCCTGACGTTACCAGGAACAGATTTGTTTATAAGTCAAGACAAGATAAGTTATCGGTGAAAAGCTATTGTTAGGTATTTGCTGGTCTGGCTTTATGTTTTCACAATTCGAATGATTGATGATAGCGGCTGAACAAGCGGCTGACTCAACGAAACTGTAAGTTGTTACTGTAGTTTATTGTTATACCTACCTATTTGTAAGTATGTGTAGTGAATTTTAGCATGTCAGTCAAACTGATGGAGAACAGCGAAACCGAAATCAAGTCCACATGAGTCAGCTAAGTGTAGGCTCGATATTAGCGGATGTGAGCGAAGTAAAGGGGAAAGTAAACTATTTGTTTTTCCTTTCCTTCTACGCGAGACAATGCGCCTTCCGCTGAACTATGAGCGGGTTTGAATGAAACGCAGAGTATAATAGAGCCAGTAATTACTTTAATTTTGGCATTCAATTGCGAGTGTTACGTCGGTATGTGCCGATGATGAAAGTTACTGGTATCGATCTCAATTACACGGAGGCTGCGAGCACGTCGCGTCGCCGGGCCACAATAAAGACACGCTATGATTCATCGAGAGCGATTGAAAAACTCTAGTTGACGTTAGCGTTGTGTAACTTTGTACGTGATCCAGTACGCGAAACACCTGCATTTTTATTACGTAATATAATTGTTAAAATAAAATCGTATCGTAAGGCGTCGTTAATGTACCATAATTTGGTGAAAGTTTAAATAGTTTCGGAAAATGTGCATTGTAGGTAACCCGTTATTGACGTCTCATTACATAACCGAGGGCTGAAAAGTATCATAAGAACAGCGTAGGAAAAGTTCTACATAGATACACAGAAACATACTACTTACTAACAAAAGATAGTGAAATCGTGTGCTCAGCCCTCTTGTTATTTTACAAACTAAAAGCTGTTTTAGAGATCTATTCGTCTACGTGGACAAGCTATTAAATGATAAAACAAATAAAGATGCCATATCTACCTACTTCAATATTTTCAGATAAAGGTAGGTACGTAACCCGAATCGTGATGAATAGACATAATATTTTAAAACAATACCCCGTATCATGTAAAGTAATATGAAGTTCCTGCTGTCATATCATGAAGAATTATACTCCATTAATCAATTTGAGATCCATTCAACCCCTAGCTGTCGCCTTCGCACGTTCCTATAAATCAAGACCGTGTGCCGAGCCCCGACGAATATTAATATTGCGAATTTTCCCTCGTGCATATAAAATATCTTTAAGGTGAGGGTTAAGATCAGATTTACGTAGGTAGTACTAAACCATATTGTTATGTTATCCTATCTTGGGTTACCCTTCTAATGGCTTGCCCTTTAGTCCTGTTCGAGAAAATCTTATTTGCAGCCTGATGTTAATATCAAAGGTTTGATCATTCCTTATTGAAATGGACTTTTATTATTTTCACTAGCTGCGACCCGCGGTTTCACCCGCATAAGTCTCGATCCCGTGGAAATATCGGGATAAAAAGTATCCTATGTCCTAATGCAGGTCATGGCCTACCCATGTGACAAATTTTATCCAAATCCGTTCAGCCGTTTTAGTGTGAAAGCGTAACAAACAAATAAACAATCAAACTCACTTTCGCATTTATAATGTTAGTAAGGATTGGCTTCGCTATATTCCTCACTTTATAGGTAGGCACACGTAGGTACCTACGCAGGTTCTCGTGACCTTCAGAAACCCTTTTGGGATAACAAGCGTAGGGGTGTAGGTTGTCTGTCTGCGTAGCGAGGGCCAAATAAACATTAGCTTAAATGTCTTTCCCTAAATAAATTTTCTACGAAGGCGTAGCTGGCTGGCTTTAATTTCTAAGTGTTTTTTGTTCGCCTAATCTAATCTGATGAACTGAAGTTTCAATATGTTCATGTAAATCCTTAAATTACTGTTCACAAAGGGAAATTAATTGAGCTGTCCTTTTTCCTGAAATCCCTGAATCAAAACCCTGTCCGATCTGAAAGTACCGTACACTTCTAAGGTACCGCAATAACAATGCCAATGTTTCGACCACTGGTGGACTTAGCTTCTGACGTTACATAATTAAGTGCCCGTGTAGGTTTATGTGAAATAAAATATTATGAATTAAAAAAAAATATTAATAACTTTAAGTTATTTAATTTTTGTGGGACTTTTGTTCTATGAAAATTACATGGATATAATCATATCACGGTACCTGGTAACACCATCGCCGATTTTTTTTAAATATTGTATACCTACGTCTATGATTTATTTTAGTAATTCTAATAAAAGATCATTTGACCCTAAGTAAATATACACAGACAACATACAAGAAGTGGTAATATGAAAAGCTAACAAAAGCGTGTCAAGCACGCTGCACAGAGTGGGACAGTTATTACACGCCGCACACAACTTTTGTATATTTCCAAAACTTATTATCATACATTGCCCGTAATCATCGTTGAAAGTGACCACTGACAGCAATTTCTCCAATTTCCTCACGTTTCCAATCCTTTTAATGATAAGTTACACATTATTTTGGAAGGAAAACATGAGAGATTTTTTCTTGAGAAGAGATTTAGGTATTTATCCTTGTAGCGAATACTTTGTTTTCTCTACTAAGCCTACTTGAAGTGAATATTGTATAAGTACCTATAGCGGTATATATGTGTTATTAAACGCTATTTAATCCTCGGTTAAAATATTTCTATCAACACAACGAATGTTTGTTAAGGTTTTTTTTTTTGAAAAGGAAAGGAAAGTTCGGTTTAATAAGGAGTCTGATCGCTGAACCACAAAATGTAGAGACGACAAAATTATACGAGTAAAACAAAGATCTACTTTTAAATTTTATTTGTTTTCTATTGCCCACACACTTTTTAGGGTTCCGTACCCAAAAAGTAAAACGGGACCCTATTACTAAGACTTCGCTGTCCGTCTGTCTGTCTGTCTGTCCGTCTGTCACCAGGTTGTATCTCATGAACCGTGATAGTTAGACAGTTGAAATTTTCACAGATGATGTATTTATATATAACAACAAATACTAAAACACAGAATAAAATAAATATTTAAGGGGGCTCCCATACAACAGACGTGATTTTTTTTGCCGTTTTTATAGATAATGGTACGGAGCCCTTCGTGCGCGAGTCCGACTCGCAATTGGCCGGTTTTTGGAATTGTAGTCAAAAGGCAAGGTATAAAATAATTAAGAAACATATAATATGCCTGAATGGTGGACCTTAAGCATGATATGCCCATAAGATCGTTTGATATAAAGCCTTCCGCAAACTCGAGCGATATCGCGGACGCGACAGGTATATTGCTGCATGTCGCGCCCGCGATATCGCCCCAGTCTGTAGAAGCCTTTACGGTCTAGGTACCTACTAGGTAGTTCAAAGAAGGGCTGTTTTCGACTTGGTTAGTTATTCTTTAACATACACTACGTATGTCGTGTCACCAATAATACACTTGTATTTCTATTATTATTTTCCCTGTAAGTACTGGTACTGGTGCTGGATCATTATAAAATCAATGTATTTAGGTACTGGTAATTAATAAACTATGAGCTAGCTATTTTCTCCTTTCAGGAATTAACTTTTTTTTAATCGTGGCGTACCTATGCGTCGTAATTTCTTTTCATATAGAATACCATAATTATTATTTAAATGCAATAAAAAAATCGGGATTGAATTTGAATTTTTAGACTGAAATGGTCCATTAAATAAAAATTTGTGTCACACTTAATATTTTAAACATTTGTGCATATACAACTGGGAGTAGGCTACCAGCATCCATATAATACATAATAAAGGAATACCAAACACATATAAGGTGGCAAGTGTAATAAATCAATAAATAAGATATGAACGCGCCGCCCGCCCTCGCGGAGAGCTTACTCACGGGAAACCGCGCAGGCGCACCGCCGCGGACCACGCACAACAGCGCTATTAACACTATGTCACTTCTTAAGGCCATGACTGCCTCACATTGCTGTCCAGCTACAACACGATAAGTTACTTCTTCACACTCCGCACACTGCTTATAAACGCCAATTCGGAAGTGGCATGCAGGTGCTTTGAATATCTGAGCCACACGCGATGCACCGTGTGATGAGAGGGACCGACCGTCGTGGCGCGCGATTAGAACGCGTACACTTATGAGGCGCCAGCTACCGAATAAGCATTGCGAGCCCCCGAATGAAGTGAACACCTTTCGCACCTCCAAGAGAAAGTCGAAGGAAAGTGCAGATTTTGGCTGTCAAGGCACCGCCCACACGCGTCCCCTGAGGAGCATTGTCGCGAGTCATCCATCACTCGAGCTCGCCGACAGTCAGCGGCTTCCGCTAATCAAAACAAATGAACAATATCGAGTGAGGGACGGACGCGGCCAGTCGGTCGCGCTCGTCGCCGCCACCCGCGGTCCTGACCGATACCCACTACACACTGACATAAGTTCTACACAAACATTATGTGTGTCAAAGTCAATATAGTAAATTCTACGTAAACCTCCCAAACTACAACTAATAATATCCTCAATTAGTATGTACAAAATTAATTCGTGGGACCTGTCCTTATAAGTAACATAACTCAAGTTCTCCATATCTTATCATGCTTTCGCCGATATGCAGAAGACAGCCCGCATTCTCTTTTTTAGAAAAGGGTCGACTGAGTCATGAAATTATTGATCGACGTGTGAGTTCATTCATATATGTACACACATATATATGTATATATATATATATTATTTGTTGTATTTATGTTAAGGAGTGATTATGTTTAATATCATCAAGTTTTCCCCGAAGGGTTAGGCAGAAGTGGACCTATAGTTCACCAACATTTCGCCAGTTATGTCCCATGTTATAGAGGGCAAGCCTAATTAGGTTTGATTTTTAATTATTCAATTTGTCCCTTATAAAGGTGAGAACAAAAGTTGTAAAGTAAATAAATGAATAATAAATGAATAAGCTACCCCTTATTAATTTATTATTATTTAACTTCCTCAAACCGTCAAGAACTTAAAATTGGCCATTCTTTGGAGTTGTCAAAACACAACCCCAAAGATGTCTACAACGAAGCCGTACGTATCAAGAATGCTGTAATCAAGTCCCAACACTGGTGACTGCGCACTGGGTGTTCATCCAGTGTGGCCCTAGTCACCACGTAGACGCTACTTAGACGCCACTTAGACGACGCGCAGCACGTAGAGCTTCGTAGAGGACGCGAAGATGCATCAATGCCTTATTTCTTTCAAGAAATGAAATATGTAATAATGCACACTACAAATCTTTTCAAGCATTATATACCATGTTGGAATGGAACTGGAACCACGTTTTAGCGGCCAGCCAACACAACGGGCTCGCTTAGTGTCACTGAAGTGAAGATGTAGTCTGCTTCAGGCTACCCACACATACTGTTATGCATATACAATAAGCTTTAAAACGTAGTTGTAACAGAACGCCGATGCTTTTGCACCAGAGACAAAAATACACACCAATAAAACGTTAACAATACAAATACCAGGTAAAGATTATAATTATATTGCTTGAGAAAAGAGATGGACAAAAAGTGTCCACAATCATTTTGTCCCACACGAAAAACCCACCTTCTACAGAAAATGGTTAGAATTAGGTTTTCCAAGTTCCAAGAAGAGTCAACAATGAACCTTCCCTCAAAAGATGGGTCTTCCCTTGTAGTGTAACAATTTGCATTGCCGTTCACCGCGGCTGACTAAATACTAAATTTAGTAAGTATTGTTATACTTACTAAAAGCAATCCATAGTATCTTTTATATAAAGTTCCGTTATCTTTTGAAGCAAAGGTTTTATTGTAATCTGGAAGAGGCACGGTCCCTTGTTCACAACAAAATATACATTTCATTGTAATGTTTTGTTCGCCAAAGCTTCTCAAAAAGATTGTTAATTGAAAGTGTAGGTACCGTCTTTATTGATCACTGGAACAACAAGAGTACCTACCTAATACTAACAACATTGAATTCATGAATAGGTATTATTACAATGAATACTGTGGAGTTTCTTGCCGGCTCTTCTCCATAGGAAACCGTGCACCTAGCTTCTGACGTTTCATATGTGCCCATGTATTCAGGTTTATGTGAAACAAAATACATACCTATTTTGATTTTTGAATAGGTACCAAATAATGCGTATAAATTTTTTAGTGCGTCACCATTACCTACCCTGTCGCCAGGCCAGGAGACTTCAAGACTAAGCTCCTACGACATTTATATACAAACATGCTCGTCCCTCTGCATGTAGGTTGCAATTGGGAAAGTAATACGTGATAGGAGCCAAATTCAGATTGATAAGAAGATAAGAACCATTAGAGAACCAGACAGTTTTAGAAGTGCAGATTAGATAAATAGAGGTTGACTTGTCAAGGAGCCTTCTCTTGTTAGCAGGGGCGCCAATTTAATAAAAAGAATATCACAGCTATGCCATCATTTAATAAAAAAAATATCATAGCTATTACAGTGAAAAAATACTGTCGTATATTTTGTAATATCAAGCATGCTATACGTGTCACCACATGTCAACACGTAAACGTGGGTATAACCCAAGTTTACGTGTTGATAATTTTGTCATACGTGTTTTTGCCTCAGAATCTAGGATGCAAAAGCGAGCGAAGCGAGCTCGAAATTTTTGCACCTCGGATGGTTTAGGTTTTCTTTTGACGATTCATACAAACACAGGACTTATATTGTTGACCTACGCAGAAAAGCTGTAGAATGAAGAAAATCTAAGATAAAATAGCGAGCGAA
This sequence comes from Atethmia centrago, assembly GCA_905333075.3. Taxonomy (NCBI): domain Eukaryota; kingdom Metazoa; phylum Arthropoda; class Insecta; order Lepidoptera; family Noctuidae; genus Atethmia; species Atethmia centrago. The sequence goes on from HG995367.1 coordinate 23,665,720, forward strand.
GCAATTTTGAAAATTGTAGCAACCGGCCTCGGATAGGTTATACCTATTTTCTTATGACCATTCATACACGTTTAAGAATTAAGAGAACTTAAGCTGCAAGATTGAGCGAAGCGAGCTCGATTTTAGCACCCCGCGGCCCCGCCTCGGATTGGTTGGAAGTTCTAATGGCCTAAGCTAAATATTTTTCTGCTAGAGGCGTGGTGTCCCTCGGATCCTCGGACCACGAGGCCGTAGGCGATGGTCCGCGTCTAATACCGCTTCTTTAAAATACAGAAAATGTTAACCAGACATCTAAAGCCCAAACACTTTGAAAGGCGTTGATAACAGCTATGTTGTTAAGACTCTTTTGTGTCATGGTAGATTAAACCACTGTACCTACATACATCTGTATTTTGATATATATCCCAATTATATAGGGGAAGCCTCAGCCCTGCTGATAATATAATTGGGGGTGCTCAAGACTCGGCACCAGTGCTAGTTAGCAGTTAAGAATATGATTAAACATTATTTAAAATTGGTAAGTAGGTACCAAATAATAATGAAAACATTCCACAAAGATTATCTAGGTACCTATTTTTTCGCTTTAGTAAAGGATTGCGAAAGCATCAAAGACATCACGTAAGAGGCTGTAGGTACCTACACTTGACGACACCACATACCTACGTAGGAGCCCCAAAACAAAGGACCTTGCGGGAATACCAAGAAGTAGGTACACCTATACGCATATTTATTGTGTCGTATTCCAATTATATAAACGACACAATAAATATGCGTGATTAAGAATTATTCGGCCTAACATGAAAAATACTTAGTACATTATATTATATTTTACAAAATTAAGGCCATGAATTTTATCGATATGCTCAAGACGACTAACTCCTCGATGCGGGCGCCGCCGGTAGTTGTCTGCGAACGCAGAATAATAATGAACTCACAACACGCGTACTCAGCCCTTTTATTACGTTATTTGCACACTTAGTAGGCGAGAACCACATTACGATGTTAAGGTGACGACCTGTTGTATAGGCCAGTAAGATAAACTTAGAATAAGAAATTGTGCGTCGCAGTCTGTGGAACTAAGTAGGTACAATAAATACCTCGAATCGTTAGCATTTTCGCGCGCCCTCGTGTGCTGCACATGTTCGGACACAGCGGTGAATCACTACTGAAAAAAAAAACTCCGAGGGACGGCGGAGAACGCGGGTGACGCAGAGCCGCAAAGCGCGAGTCATTGATCCCGATACAGTCCCGGACGGCCGACGCCATGTCGGAGCTCGCGCACTCCGAGCCGCTCCTCCCGCCGCTCGCGCTCGCCGCGTACGTCGCGTGTGTCGCCGGCGCTGCCGCCCTCGCTAACTGCTCGGTGCTGGCCGCGCTCTTCAAAACCTCACGGAGCGGTAAACAAAAACTTGTTCCATTATACCTTTTAGATTATTCCAGGTCCATACTTATACCTGTTCTTAAAGTAAAGCGTTAAAATAAGGCTAACTTTCTTTAGCCATAATTTTATTAATTATACCTACCTACAGTTTGAGTCACGTTCATTTATGTTCTCAGTAGCGTCCTGTCTTTTGAATGTTTTATAAAACAACAATAATGATCCTTCTTTACTCGGCGTAGTCCATATCCGTACGTTCACATTCGAAGCATAACGATAAAACTTGTCCTTGCAGTTTAATCCATTAGACTCATTGACAAGCCCAATTGACTTGTTTGTATTGGTCTCTTCTAACTATTAAATAAGTAAACTAATTATTATTAATATGGTTGTTTCTGATGGTGATTGTTTTCTTTTCAGGGTTGCTGACTATCATTTTACAGTTGGCTCTAGCCGACCTTATACTCGGGGCGTCAATAGGACCCGAGTTGTGGTCCTACAATACCAGATCGTGGCATTTTGGTGACCATGGCTGCGTAGCCTATCGAGGACTGAACGTGTTTGCCTCGACTGCATCATCCTATTTAGTGGCTACTATTGCACTACATTCACTCGCCACCATCAACATTGAAGAAAAGGCTATTGCAAAACGAATCAAACGAATCGAACAGGATGAAGATGAAGAAATAAGATCTTCACGTCACAGTTTAGTAACAAGTAGTGACTCTTCTACTCCACCAAGAACTATGAACCTAGATTACAGACTGACTGATCGAAGAATCTCAGTGACGCAACCATCAGTGTTTGTTTGGGTGTTGGCTATTTCATTAAGTGTTCCGGAGTTTGTTTTAGCCACAACAGTGCACCACGACCGGGATGTTGTGCTATGCACCATAGTCGACACTAGTCAACGTCTGCATATGTACTCAATTCTTGCTGTTTTTAATTCGTTCTTACCTCTTATTATTATGTGTATTGCTGGTGTTCTAGTCATCATTAAGTTGAGGATAAAGAAAATTATGTCGCAGATTGAATGCTTCGAATCAATCGCAGCATTGAAATTATCTCTCTGGCTTATAGTGGTTTACATTGTGCTGTGTACTCCTCGGTCCTGTGTAACTGCTTATAATATTTACTCCAAATCAATGCAAGGTAATGAAACTGCCTTAGCTCAAAATCATGATATGACAATTGTGAATGTAGCAACCAGCAGTACATACATTGTTTCAACTTTAGTTCGGCCACTACTCAGTATAATTTTACTGCCGCGAGTGAGGAAGTCGTTTTCTTTCGGATCCTATACCAACACAGACAATGTGTGATATACGAGAATATTATGGAAACGTTTCTAAAGTTGCAAATTCTAAATGAGGTGATATATTTTGAGCGCTGTGTATGTAGCATTTAAACAAGGTTGCATTTGAATGTAAGTGAAAAGTTGTGGTATTTAGGGAGACCAAGGATTAACATAACAAAATCGATGGTTTGCTATGCAGTGAGTATAATGCGAGTGAAAAGGACATTACTAGTGTTAAAAGTGCCATAGCGGGTAAATTAGTGTAAGAGGGTACTACATATAAAATCGTCTAAAATTAGTAACATAAAATTACAGTCAGAGCATAACTACTAACTTTAATCAATTAAACTTTTCCTCATGTATAAAATGTGGTTACCTACATCATCAATCATAGGAAAGTTTACGTAGTTGTTGTATTTCTCATAAATACAATAACTACGTCATGGTCCTATTCCAAAATCATATTTTGATAAAGGCCATAGGATGGTATAAAGCCGAATTATTCAACCATGAACCCTTTACAATACCAAACAGACAATATTAGATGTTGTAAACTATTGTGTAGTAGATAGATACATTAGTTGCTAAGCAAATATATTTAAGTAAAAAATTCTCTCGCCAAATATATGGCACAATTTGAAAAGGGAGTAAACTCACTGTCAATGTAAAGTATTTTTTTACTGTTTTATAATAAAGTTTTTAAGCCACTTTGTTTTCGTTTTATTAAAGGACTACCTGGAACTTCGTCCGCGTGGATTTCGTACGATCCTCTAAAAAAATTAACACACCCCTCCACCCTCTTTTCGAATATTAATGATTTATCATTTATTTGCTTAAATAAATATTCGGGTCAATTTTCCAGTTTATAGATCTATAAGATAAGATCCTACTAATATTATAAATGCGAAAGTTTGTAAGAATGGATGGATGGATGTTTGTTACTCTTTCACGCAAAAAGTACTGAACGGTTTATAACCAGGAATAACACATAGGATACTTTTTATCCCGATATACCCACGGGGTCAAAACTTATGCGGGTGAAACCGCGGGGCGCATCTAGTTTTTCATATAGGTAAACTGTGTCCTCCCTGTTCAACACGACAGTGCTTGCTTAAAAGGAATCGTTTTGTGCGTTTCCAGTATAGGTTGCAATAAAATCCTTGCCATTCCTCTTAAACTTTATTACCCCTTTCCACCGTTAGGGGTTGATTTTTGAAAAACCCTGAAACACGTTATTGTTATATGTAAGCACCTAGTTTCCATTTATCTGGCAGCGTGTTAACATGTTTCCATACTAACTTTGACCCCCTATACCTCTGATAGAGGTAGTTTTAAAAAACGAATAGAAACAAACTTTATTAGTTACTAAGCCAAGTATTGCCAAGTTTCAAGTTCATAGAATTAATATTTTCATATAAACTGTATACCTAATGAAGGGGGACGCGCTAAGGTAGCCCATGAAATGCAATTTTCTTATTTTTTTGCAATTTGCAGATTAGTGTCAGGTTGTATCGCGGGAAAGTTCGAAAGGGTTTTAGTCAGTAAGAGTTTGACACACCCTCCCGCTCCGCCCAGAGCGGGAGCAGTTATTTGACAATTTCCCACCCAAAAAAAAAAAACTTTCAGGTTGTGTGTTGATTAAAATATGATTCGCGAAATCGCGACCGTAACAAATATGACTTTACAGAATTATAATCATAAGAATCAGCAACACAGCTCCATAAGTTAGAATTTTGTATTCACAGTAATTATTGTAAGTTTTCTAAATTTTGTAATGAACTTATGAATATCAATCGTGCGCTAGCAGAAGCCATTAAATTTTAACTTTGTGTAGTGTTTGGGTCACTGTGCCTAGTTTGGGACCCGCTGTTTAATCCTAAGTCTTCTGTTGGTGATAATTTCATACCGTGTTACTGCTATAGAACTTTAAGAACTTTGTGATAGATAAATAAATTAATTTGAATTTGAATTGGCCTCAATGAACTTAGCAAGGAACTAGTTTAATTATGTCCGTCTGTCCCTACTTTAACTCAGAGACGGTTAGTACTTTTAGGGTTCCTCATTTGCACGTAATGTGGGGATGATTTTAAATCTGGTCTGTCCCATGGTGTGGGGTAAAAATTAATGGCAGTATAGTAAGTAGATATATATAACGAAATTAAAAGAAATACTATCACAGCAGGCTTTACAAGTTAACGAATAATAGTCGACCAACTTACATTGGCATTTGGAAAATTGACCGTGACGTATATCGATGTATGGGAGAACTTGTTATTTAACTACGATGATTAGTTTGTTTTTGGGAAAAAATCATCCTAACTACGGAACCCTTCACTGTGCGTGGTCCGACACGCACTTGGCCGGTTTTGTATGTTGATGATGCAAAGTAAGCCCTCGATGTGATAGCGGAAAGTGCGATCCGACAAAGTCTCGTAGGATGAGCACGAGACAGTCTGGCACACTGAGTGGGTATAAAGCTATTGTGCCAGACTTTGTCGAATGCTTTCGCTATATCGAAGAATAAGACGCCCGTCATCGCGTTTCGCTGGAAACTAGCGCTTAAATGCTCTACGATGCGGTGTACTTGCTGAATGCATTCATATTGAGATTACGCTCTTTGCTTCGGTATAGTCTTTAAGACGCTTATAAATAAGCCTCTCGTAGAGTTCTGTTCGCAGTACAAAAACAGAATGCCGTCCTTCCCTCATCGCCGAGACCTTCCGCGATGCCCCCGTCCATGCCCGCTCCGACCCTTGCTCGAGCCAACCCGCGCTGCTGAGCCTGTAGCTTTAAATTCGTCTCAAAATAAACTTGATGCGATCCAGCCTGTCCCTTGCTGCCCTACTCCAGCAACGCACTAAGCCGAGGTCCCTACCCCACAGGGGGTGCCCTTAGCGCGTAGTCGCTTAATTTATTAGTTTTATGCCCTGGCTTGAGGCCTTAACTTATTGAAGCACCCACATGAAAGTCCGGTTAAGTAGCCGACAACGTCCTAAGTTGACCTGCGAGATGCCATACCCTATTTTATGAAAACTATCACAGCTTTACAAATTAACGAGTAATAGTCGACCAACTTACATTTGCAGTAGGAATGTATGGGACAACATGTATTTCAACTATAAAGTCTGGATGTGTGCTCGGTTAATGGCAATATATATAGGCCCCCTATTACATTACAGGGCTTAAACATAACTGGCGAAATGTGGATGTTACTACATGTACACCTCTGCCCAACCCTTCGGGAAAACAAGGCGTGATGTTATGTTATGTTATTACGGAACCCTTTCATTGTGCGTAAACCGGTCAACTGGCCAAGAGCAGGTCGGCCACACGTACTTGCCCGGTTTTACTAGCTTTTGCCCGCGTGGCGGTCGTAAAATTATCCCACGGAAACGTACCTACTACCGGGATTACCTAAAGTACCTAAACTATACCTAATGTAATAATCCAGGTTATTAACTACAATACTGTGCCAAATTTCATCCAAATCCGTCCAGCTGTTTTTTCTGTCGTAGTAATAGCCGAGGAAAAGTTCATTAAATCCCGTGCTAGCGACGCGCCGCGGCTGCGCCCGCCGGCCGCTGCCGTAAACCATAATTTATTTTGTTACGCGAAAAGGCTCCTACATACTGGCGCGACATGTCGCGCGACGCATCGCGACACAAAGGCACCGCTTGTAGTGCTACACGCGGTGTCTTTGTGTTGCGTCGCGTCGCGCGACAAGTCGCTCCAGTATGTAGGAGCCTTAATTTTGAATCTGTGATATATTTTATATATGTATTCATTTGAATGATAATAATATGATGATGATAATATATGATGTCAATGCATATTTTATTCTAAATTAAAAGCCCAATTTCATTAACATAATTTATTGGATAAGGATTAATAATACCGGTCAAAATAGCTTCGGAAATAACAATGATTTTTTTATTAAAGTTCTCTGTAAGATAAAAAATGGTTACTGTAGACCAGGGATCCCCAAACTATTTTGGACAAGTGACCCCTTTTCCAAAATGAACTGTTACCTCAGACCCCCATGGCCAAATTACCTACTTTTAAGATCAACCCCCTTTTTCATAATGGTCCGCTAACTTAAAACAGCTGCTACAGAGTGTTATTTTTCAATCTGACTTAGGTCAATAGAAGAAGACAGAGTGAGAATTAGCAATGCTTTAAGTTAGCAGACTATTATGACTAAGGGAGCCTATCTTTAGTTTTTTTTTTCTATTGATAAAAAATACCTAGGTACTAAGGTACCAATTGGAAAACTTTGCACTTGGTTAAGTGAGCAAAGTTGACTTCATTTTCTCATCAAAATTTAACAAAATAAAAAGACATACAATTCAGTAAATATCAAGTTTAATTTATAATGATTATTACAAATTAGGTACTTAAAGAATCTTAAGTAGGTAGGAAATTATATTTTAAAAAGTATTAACTAGCAAAGAGAAAATAAAACATTCAGTGTGATGGATGAACCTGGTGACTATCTACCAATCTAGCTACATCCGGTTCAATATTAGTGAGTTGCAGCCTTAAATCTCCACGTTCGTTGATTTTCAAGCGGTTTCTTTGTTTCGTCAAAATGTTTGTTACCACACTGAAGCTTTTTTCAACTAGGTATGATGATGGAAAAGCGATAAGGTATTTTTCAGCAATGTTCCACAATGTAGGATACTGTGTTTTAATGTTGCGTTGCAACCAGAACATCTGATAGCCTTGCTTGATCTTCTGCTTAAGCTCTTCATCTGTGCTGATGGTAATCAACTCTTCTTGCATTATCACAATTGGCTTCTTCTATGGCTGTGGTATTGTACGGATTTATTATCCATTGAGGAATTTGTAAATTTAAAAGATCCTCAAAACTCTCCGTAAAATCCTTGTGTAATGCGTCCAAGTGAGTGACATATAATAAAATGTCATCATCTTGAAGCATTTCTGGTAATTTTGACAAATGCAGAAACTGCGAATAATCTTTTCTGCCTAAATTTTGTTTATACAGGATAAGGTTTAAGGGTTTTTGTTTATAAGGTTAAGTTTACCCACGAAGGCCGATATTATTGATTTTGTTTTAATCAAGTTAAGATCGTCACCCTGCAGCTGCAAATTAACTTTGTTGAACATTCCAAAGATATCAGTCAAGTAATAAATATCTGTTTTACAATTGTTCAGATTTTCTTTCAAATTCGGATCTTTTTCTTGTAAAAACTCCAACACAGATTCAAAAATGGCTGAAAATCTTTCTAAGCAAGAGCCTTTTGATAGCCAGCGAACTTCAGTGTGCAGAAGTAATCGAGTAAAGACTTCATCGTTTTCCTCACATAGCTGAGCAAATAAACGAGAGTTCAAAGAATTGCTTCGAATCTTGTTGATAGCATTTATTACATATTGTAAAGACTTATGCAATCTAGGACTCAGCTTTTTTGCTACTAAATGCTGCCTGTGAATCACGCAGTCAATGACCAGTACACCAGGCACTTGTCGCTTTAAGTGAGCTATAAAACCACGATCACGACTAACCTTAGATGGTGCACCATCAGTCGCAACAGAAACAATGTTCTTCCATGGAATAGCTTTGTCAGTAAAAAAATGTTACTCGGCCTGAAAAAGCGATTATCCTCTGGTATCAGTCTCTAAATATGTAGCAAAAAGCAGTTCTTGGCACATATTTTCATCTTTGATATATCGAACATATCCTAACAACAGAGCTTCATTGCCGGGTAATGTAGACTCGTCCAACTGAAGAGATAATCTGTTGGTCTGTAAGAACTTGCATAAAATGTTTTCCACATCGCGTTCCATCTCGTGTATGCGTCTCTGAACGGTGTTATTGCTCAAAGGTATTCTCTTTAAAATATAATGTGCGGGTTTGTGCAATACATTGTTAAGGACCTCCGCAATGGCTGGTAAGATAAGCTGCTCTCCAATTGTGTGGGGTTTCCCCGACTTCGCTATTAGTAAAGATATATTATAGACGCTCGTAAACCATCATCGTCTTTAATAGATAATGACGCAAACATCGATCTTATGGATGGCCTCTTGTCTAGTTTTTCTGTAGGTGCTTGAAAAAATGACAAGGGCTTACTTTTTTTGTCAGCATGTACTCTTGATAAGTGGTCATCCATTTTGAAAGGCTTCATGGCATGGTTACTGAATACTTTTTCACATGTGAGACACATCGGCAAGTGTTGATTTAATGGCGATGCAATAAATCCGAACTTCAAGTAGTCCAAACTGTATTGTCTGCATTTTTTTTTCGTGTCCGCCATCATAAAACACTCAGTAATCCTGCAAATAAAAAAATAAACTACTAAATAAAAAACCACAATGTATGCCCCACTGTATGGCAATGCTGATGCGCTGTGCCGAATAAAAACTGTTTGGTACTTACCCTGTTAATTTTTCATAAAGTGCAGATATTGTATGGTTACGCTATTAACTCGCGTAGGGAGCTCAGCATTTTGTAAATTCTTTTTCAGTCACTTTACTTCACTTATTAGCTATGTAATAACTTTGTAATCTCTCGAAATAAATGAGTACTTATATGAGTTAAGGCTCCTACATACTGGCGCGACTTGTCGCGCGACGCGACGCGACACAAAGACACCGCGTGTAGCGCTACAAGCGGTGCCTTTGTGTCGCGACGCGTCGCACGACAAGTCGCGCCAGTATGTAGGAGCCTTTATTATCGTTCAAGCTCCAACGAATTTCAAAACGCAAATGAACTTTCAAAAGTGCAAGTTCGTTAAGGCTCCTACATACTGGCGCGACTTGTCGCGCGACGCGACGCGACACAAAGACACCGCGTGTAGCGCTACAAGCGGTGCCTTTGTGTCGCGACGCGTCGCGCTCCTAAAGGCTCCTACATACTGATGTAGGAGCCTTTAAATAGTAAAATATCAGGAACATGTATGAACTTGCAACTTGATCATGAATTCGCTCGTGTTAAATCGCGTAAGCGTCAAATAGAGAGCATGTCAAAACGCGCCTGAAAGACGTACGCTCGAACTCATTATCTTGCACAAACTTGTCCACACTGACTTGCCGAGTTTTTCATCTTGTACGTTCGTACAAGATGAAAAACTCGGCAAAACTATCAATAATCGCGGCACATATGGGGTATTTTCGGATACCTACCCCTGGGTATGAGGAATCTAATTTTTTTTTTATTACGTCTCTATTTGGACCACCTTGTATAGAAGAAGGAGATTTAGACTTTAGAATATTGTACTTTCCTATGTTAGTATTCATAATGTTAATCTAAAAGTTGGCGAGACCTCATGCCATTTTTTTAGAACCTTTATGTGCCAACTTACTATTTTCTTTTAAACTTATGAAGCGAAACTAATCGATTTAACGGTTAGCTTACAGAATATGAAGCTAGCCGCCCATATTAATCTATGAGCCGCCCAAGTAGGACCAATTTCATCGCAAGCAGGTATGTAGTGGCCAGACAATGTAATGCACTCCGCAAATAAGCGCAACTAGGGGGCAAGTGGGGTGGGTCTGTCTCGCCCGCTCGCCCCCTCGACAGCTCCACGGGTGATGTCATTCAACAAACACTAACTACTGCTACCATAGCTATTTTGTGGGCCACGTTATTGATTTTAATACCGAAGTATTTCGTTACTCATTTGTCAAAGCAAAGGGTCAGTAGGTAGCCCTCAGTTAATGACGTACCTTGGTAACTAAGTAACTTTATTTATTTATAATAACTTCTGTCCAAAGTTAGTGCCTAAACAAACGTGATTAGCCGATAGGTAATGTAGGTACGTATTACGTAATTACGAATGTACCTACTTACTTCCGACCCATCAGGTGCTATTAACACCAACTTAAGCTAGCTTATGATTTTCGTAAACACATCGGATTATATGCACTATCGAAATGCTAAAATATGCACTAAAAACCGGCCAAGTGCGTGTCGGACCACACACAATGAAGGGTTCCGTAGTAGGGATTACTTGGGATGAATTTATTCCAAAAACAAACTTAACATTGTAGTTGATAAACCTGTTCTCCCATATATCGATATATGCCACGGTCAATTATCCAACTGCAAATTTAAGTTGGTCGACTATAACTCGTTAACTTGTAAAGCCTACTTAGCCGTGATAGTTTTTCTTTTAATTTCATTATATGTACTACTGCCATGAATTTTTTCACATCTTCATAAACAACCATTTAGCTGGCAAATGGTTGTTTATACACTCGACTCTAACAAAAATTAGCACTTTAATGTTTAATATTACGCAAATTAATCCTTGAATCGAAAAGTGGTGTTCACAGACCTGCAATATTTTTGAACGGCCTATCCAACGATACTCCACACCATAGGGTAGACGAGAAAAAAAAATATCATCCCCACATTACCCTAAAAAAAAAATATTTTAGCACTTTGTCGGCGTGATTAATATGTATAACTATGCCAAAGTACAGCTTTCTAGTACTAAGCGCCTCTGAGCTACAGTGGGGTCAGACAGACAGACAGACGGACATGGCGAAACTATAAAGGTTCCTTGTTTACTACGGAACCATAAAAAGGGCGAAATATGCACAAAATATAATACCTACTATTATTATGCTATTTTTTATTAGAATTTACGTTTATTTTCAGTCTATTTAAATACGTATGAGTAATAAGTTGTAAGTAGGTAGTTCTTGTGACAATATACTTAACTACAATTTAAAAAAAATCTAGATTTTCTAGAGAAAACTTGTGACGTTTGTCTTTATTAATTTGTAGGCTGAAAATGACCTCTCTACGTCAACTTACGTTACTGGACACAACTTGAAATTTAGCGACATTTTTGCAGAAACCACTTCAGGCCGAGTTTGGCTGGTACCTTTGATAAATGCGTTAACTTTCTTTCGCGGTAATACAACACGCCTAACACATTTAACTACTGAAATAGTACTAAAATATGCAATAACGCTATAAAAATTGCTAATCCGTTGCTAGTTTTAAATATTCGTCTGCTCAACAACGTAAATAACGCAATGACCGTGGGTGAACTGTCAAAATGAAACTGTCAAAAAAAAGGCGGGGCAATTACGTAACACACTATCCATGGGAATCGCTTTCATTTTGACATTTCAACAACATTCCTTGCGATACTTACGTTGTCGAGCAGATAAAATTTTCGAACATGCGAAGCAATGGATTAATTTGTGGAGCAATTTGCTTTAAAATTATTCAGATTCCGATTGGTAGTGTTTTACGCAATTAGGCTGCTGGTCTGATGATGCAGCTGCAGCAGTGGTCATAGGAACTCCCAAACTCAACACGAGGCCCGTCGTGTTTGGCCTCCTTGGTTTTGCTCTTGACCAGTACCTACAGTAACCCTACCCTACCTACGCTTTAGGCATTTAAACATTGAAGTGATAACTCATGGTCAACGGCACATCGCAATAATAAAATTAGGTTGTAATATTTACCCTTCAACCACAAGTGCACTAAGCTCATAGGTCGGCTACAGGATCTAGCATTATATAAGATTTCGGTACAATGAGAAGTCAGCTTATACTGAAAATGTATAGCTTGATATGTAACCGTGTGTACCTAAGTACACTTAGCCGTCAGTTATCGGTCTCATCTCATGATCTATCTAGGTTTTACTTTAAACAAGACCCAATTTTCGTAACGCGCTACCCGTAGCGTACTTACCATCTACGGTACTTACCTAATGGAAAAAAAGTGGTGGCGTGAGCGGCTGCAACAGCCGCAATATTCGCGTAAGCGCGTTGTCGAAGCCGTCCTACCGCACTTCGAAGCCTGGCTGAAAAGAGGGGAGCGCATCTCTTATAGGCTCAGGTGCTGACCGGGCACTGTTGTTTTGGTGAGTACCTGAACAAGATTGGGCGAGAGGCCACGGCAAATTGCCACCGTTGCGGAGGTGACTTAGATTCCGCAAAGCACTCGCTCGAGGAGTGCCCTGCGTGGGCTTCTGTAAGACGGGTCCTGGTCACCAGGATCGGGCGAGATTTGTCTCTGCCAGCAGTAGTTGGGTCTATACTGGCGGAGTCGGAAAACTGGAGGGAAGTGGCCTCTTTCTGTAAGAACGTGATGGTCCAGAAGGAGGCTGCCGAGCGAGATAGAAGCTCGTAGAAGAAGGCGTCGGGGAGGTAACCGCCTCAACGCCTAACACGCTGAAACCCCGCTTGCAACTTTTAAAGCAGGCGGAATTTGGGATCACGGGCGCTCAGAATGGGGACTCTGTCCGCCCACTTAGTGACCTCAGGGAAGACGGCGCACAGTGGTTAAGTGCATATTTGCACAATTAGGTTTCTGGGAGACCCCTTTACAGTCTCCCCAGAGATGTGCCCTAAAAGGCATTGCATAGAGGGGGTTTCGGATCGGTCTTTTGAGAGGTAACGATACCGGTTCCATATGCAGATGGTGACCACCGGGGTGGTTTTGGTGAGGTAAAAATCACTCCCCGGTCTTATCCCCAAAGGCCGGGCGCCTTTTGAAGGTTTCCCCCGAAAAAAAAAAAAAAGGTACTTATCACAGGCGTACCCAGCTTTTGGCCCAAAAGAAAATTTTGGCCTAGTACAAATAAACAAGTTAGACGTATGAAAGCAGGGATAGCAGTTCAGATCCAGGGCGGGCAGTTTACTCAGGAACTACGCCCAAGAAAAACGATCTTTACCACTAACTTACCGAAAACGATAAGATGGTATGATAAGCATTGTAATAAGTTTGTAGGTCAGGTAATAGGGGTGTGTCAGGCTCGTACTGGCTAAAAACCACCCGTACCTTCCGTTGGGAGGAATACGGGTGGGTTTTAGTCAGTAAGAGTCTGACACACCCTCCCGCTCCGCCCAGAGCAGGAGAAGTTATTTGATAATTAACCACCCAAAAATAAAAAGAAGGGAGGTAGGTACTTACCCCAAAAATTAAAAGACAGACATACAGACGGACATGGCGAAACTATAAGGATTCCTTGTTTACTACGGAACCCTAATAAAAAGAGACCAATCCATATCAATATAATCCAATCCATCCATGGAACAATCCATAATTACAATTATTCAATGTTGAAAACCCTTTCAAACTCTTTACTAAGACCTATTCACCCTTATATAACCCAAAGTTGGTTATAGGGTTACAAACAGGTAAGATTTGCATGTCAGGTCTCTTTTCGTATTCTCTTTTTTGCAAATAATGTCACCTCGCGTTCTGCATGCGTATGAGTAATTCTATCTCTATTCAATCAACCAAAAATAGACAAAGTTCTTTCTATCCAACTCGACATCTTTTCTGCCCGAGCACGGGGCAACCCGTAGGGTTATTCCCTTTATGCATCCTAGGATGGCTGTTTTAGGGTGGATAACCGAGTATCCATACTCGGTACGGAGCGAGAGGGCATGGGCAGCCGTCACCTCCTTCTGCGATGCAGTAATGCTCGCGAAGGAGGAGGCGGGACGGTTGAGGGAAAGGCAAATCTCGCGCCCTCTCACCCCTAGCCGCTGCAGAAGACGCCCTGAGCGTCGGGAATCCCGGGCGGATTTCCGCCCACCGTAGACGCGGGCTTGCGGACGGTGAGCAATGGGTAGCTCGCCGTCCAATAAGCACCAGGCACGGGTCGACGGCGCGTTGTGTTCCACGCGCGCCTCAAAGAGATGTCAGCACAAGTGTAGGGGTCTACTAGGGCCGATGCCTGCCGGGGTCGCGTGGAAGTCTAAAAGGGTTACCGAGATCCCTGGCAACACAGGCAACGGAAGGAATACGGGTGGGTTTTAAGCAGTAAGAGTCTGACACACCCTCCCGTTTCGCCCAGAGCCGGAGAAGTTATTTGAAAATTACACACCCAAAAAAAAAAAAAGACGGGGTGGATAGGGTTTCCGAAGACCCTGGCAACATGGGCAACGGCAGGAACACGGGTGAGTTTTAGTCAGTAAGAGTCTGACACACCCTCACGCTCCGCCCAGACAGGGAGAAGTTATTTAATAATTGCCCACCCAAAAAAAAAAAAGACGGGGTGATGGTTAAATTGAATTCGTATATTATTTTTCTTCCGATTTTCTCCCATGGCTACGTATTATAGAAACATGGTAGTCATTTATAGAAACATGGTAGAAACTGGCCCAAGATACTTAGTAGACATTACTACATAGCATTACGTAAATTATGTGGCAGTTTGGAATTCCTTCGGAGTGCCTCACAGCACTACAAATTCATTGGAATCTTGGCATAAAACAATTTCAAATGAAGTTATAGCGGCCCTAGTGGACCCCTACACTTGTGCTGACGACATTTCTTTGAGGCACGCGTCGAATACAACGCACCGTCGACCCGGACCTGGTCCTTACCGGACGGTGAGCTACCCATTGCTCACCGTCCGCAAGCCCGTGGCTACGGTGGCCGGAAATCCGCCCGGGATTCCCGACGCCCAGGGCGTCTCCTGCAGCAGCTAGGGGCGAGAGGGCGTGAAATTTGCCTTTCCCTCAACCGTCCCGCCTCCTCCTTCGCGAGCATTACTGCTTCGCAAAAGAAGGTGATGGCTGCCCATTTCATTTGGCTGTCGCTTCGTACCATGGCCTGAACCAGGGCCGGACGCGAGAGATCTCTGCCGCCGATCGCCTCTACGAGGACACGACGGTGTTCTGCCCAAGCCGGGCAGACCTTCACCGTATGCTCCACCGTGTCCTCCGGGCGATCCACACAGTGGTTGTCACCACTGTGTGGATCGGGCGTTTCTTCCCGCCTTATCCGACACAGGAACTTTCCAAAGCTGCCATGTCCGGTGAGGACCTGCGTCAGGCGGAAGGTGAAGACGCCGTGGCGCCTCACTCCTCTCTAGCCACTCCTCAAAGAGGGGACTTATCGCCGCAATTGTGGCGTGCCCAGCACTGGGTTGCGACAACCGTACTCTCCATGTCACCATGAAATCCCGCCGGAGCTCCGTCCGCTGTGCCGCGATTTCTCGCGGCAGCGGAGTTACCCCCCGGCGTTTCGCCTTCTCGCGCCACTTCCATACGTGCGCGAGGACTTTTGCCTCCAGATCCCATGGCGGCAATCCGGCAAGGAAGCTCGCTGCCTCACAGGAGACCGTGCGGTATCCTCGGACCAGCCGGATGGGCATGACCCTTTGGGCCGCGCTCAACCGGCGGGCTGGCCGCAGCGCCAGGGAACGCGCCCACATAGGCGCCCCGTAAAGGACCATGGACCACACGACTCCCGCGTAGAGCCTCCGGCAGGAGGCGTTTGGATACCCTAGATAGGGCAGGAGCCGCTTCAAAGCAGCCCCTTCCCGCTCCAGTTTGGGAGTCAAACGTCGGAAATGCTCCACGAAGTTCCACCGGCTGTCGAGGACGAATCCCAGGTACTTGTGCAGGGCCACCTCGAGTCCCAATTGCCGAATCCTTTCGGAGATTGTCGCAACCCACGTCCCGTTACTTCGGCCGCCGCCGCCGCCTGATGTGACCTCCCTTGCGCCAGGACCAACGAGTCGTCATCGTAGCACTCTACGCTGACACCGCTAGGGAGGTCGGCGCGCAGCACCCAGTCGTATCCGATGTCCCACAGATGCGGTCCCAGAACCGATCCCTGTGGGACACCGCACGACATCTCTTGCCGGTTCCAAACTCCCTAGTGACCGGAGTAGATGACGGCCCTGTCCGTCAGACAGGCCTCGACCACACAACAGAGGTAGGTCGCCGATCCGGTGGTACCGGAGTGCCTCCCTCATGCAACTCCAGGGCAGGTATTAAAGGCATTGGCGATGTCTAGAGACACCGCCAAGATGACCCCACCCTGGGCAAAAGCATTGCCCATCGTCAGGACTCGCACGCGCATGACGGCGTCCACCGTAGAGCACCCCCTGCGAAAACCAAACTGGCTCTCCACGAAATTCGGTCCCACCCGTACCAGCAGGCCGACGAGGCGGTCTGCAATAACTCTTTCAAAGAGCTTGCCCACCTCGTCGAGCAGCAGGATGGGCCGATAAGCGGACGGAGAGTCTGCAGGGAGCCCTGCCTTCCTTATGAGGACCAGTTTCCCCGTCTTCCAACGAAGCGGGAACTGGCCCCTGTCTAAGCATGAGCTTAGGAGCCCCCTTAGTCGTAGCCCAAGAGCCTCCAAGGCCAGGACCCAGGCTTTCCCAAGTAAGCCGTTGGGTCCTGAGGCGATATTTTTGGCATTTAGCCTACGTACCGCCACTTTCATCTCTACCTCGGTCACCTCCGGAGCATCGTCGTCGTCGGCGGTGTGGTCCGCATCGGGCACCGCAGTAGGCGGAGCCATGGGCAGTGTGTTCCCCTCGCGAGGGGAACAGAGCGCTCACCACGTCCTCCACAAGCTGGGGCCGGAGACTGCGTCAGCGGGGGAGCTCATGGGAGGAGTTTATCCCGTACCACTTTGTACAGGCGTCCCCACGGGTCCCTGTTCACAGTCCCCAGGGACTACTCGCGGACCGATCCCCTGGCCCGCAGGATCTCCGCTTGGAGGGCGGTCTTCGCCGCTCTGTACCCCTCGTACAGCTCCGCCTGAATGGCTTTCGTATCCAGAGGTCAAATACGAGCCTGCGGTGCCTGGTGTACCGGCGTCGCGCAGTAACGCACTCAGTGCGCAGTGCCGTCAGCTCTTGCGACCACCAGTACACCTGGCGCGTGGCACGTCCAGGCTGGACCCGGGGCATTGCCACGTCACATATTTCGGACATGGCCTCCCGGAACCACTCCACCTCGTCGTTGATGTCAGCAGGCCTGTCCGGTGGTGACACCCAGGCCTGCACGATCAAGGCTTCCAGGAGGAGCTCCCGGTCCAACTGCTTCAACCCCCCCGGCGAACCACACGAGGCCCGTCGGACCGGCGCGTTCGAGGTCTGGGCGGAGACGTCAAACCGGATATACCTACCGGTGTTCGGAGTAGGTCTCCACCCCCTCCATGACGCGCCAGTTAACTACACGCTGGGACAGAGCGGGGCTAGCGAACGAGATATCCACCACTGATTCATCGTCAAAATGTGTCAAACGCCGTTTTAATTAATAAAGGCCAGCAAAGAATAGTTTTTGTTTTAACCAAAACAAATATAATTGGAAATTCAAACATCTCGAAAACGGTACGTCCTAGAAAAAAATAACAGAAATTTTACCCCGTGACACGCCGTCTGCAAGCAGCATCACATCATGAATTTAAGGAAAATATAGTTTTTAGTTTTGGGTGTTTTTTTTACATTATCGCATGGATGGTTTTCGATTAGAGCAACAATTTCTTTCCTACCGTTTTTCTCCACCAAATCTGAAAATTATAAATATTTTCATAAATCTAATTCTGTCACAAATACGCACAAATAAAGAGCTACCTACTCGTGTATGTTTATTCTACAGGCGCACTTACAATGGTTTTAGAGATACATGATTCTACAAAACTTTACTCCAGCAGGAAACACATAGATATCTCGAAAACCTGAAGACGCACAAATTATATTTTCGGCGCACATTTTTGCACAAATATAAGCTCTCTGCCCTTGCACAATATTTCTCTCCGATCATTCGATTAGAATTTTCCTGCTGGAACAAAGTTACCATAAAACGGGGTGTATAGAAATCGCGGGGTGAATAGAGACAAAACCGAAAAAGTTTTTTTGCCCCGACCTCCACTCTTTTGAAATAAAAATGTTACCATTTTTATTTATTTTTTAAACTGCAACATTTTTTTTATAAGATGGCAATTCCAGTTCACCGTGAAGTTAGGAGGAAAGTAAAAAAAAACTCATTCGAATATCTACCGTCCTACGGTGACAATTTGGCCTTTTAAAAAGTTGGTGATTTTATATAGGAAATACAAAATATTATTGTGTGATAAACGTTATTTTAAATTGGTCCTTAGTTTATTAGGATCAAGTTTTATATACAAGAAAGAACAATTTTGATTTGAATTCATTGTTATTAATGAAAATTTTACTGTTGTGTGATTTTACTTAGGTTTGAGGTTAATAAAAACGGTAAAGGGGCGAATAGATACGTAGTACGGGTTCAATAGATACGTCCGTATGGGGTTAATAGAAACGGGAAAGGGTTTAATGAAAACAAGAAAGGGGTGATTATAAAAGGTCTGACTAGGGTTACCACCTAGCTTAGTTCCTATTAAAAATATAAATTTAGGTAATATTTTTTGTTAGGTACAAAATGCCTCGTTTGTATAAGCCGGACCCAAGTGGAAAATATACAAAAAGTATGATGAATCTTTAATACAACAAGCGGTCGAAGAATATAGAAAATCGAAAGTGTCTTTAAATATTGTAGCTGAAAAGTATAGTATAGATAAGTCAGTCTTGTTTATGCATAGAACAAGGACAATGGGAAAACAAGGTGGACAAACTATTTTTTCGGAATTGGAAGAAAAGAGTATGATAAAATATATCTATAAATGTATGTGCAGAGTCCCCACTCTGCACATACATTTATATATTTTATCATACTCTTTTCTACTTACCCTCTAGATTCTGTAGATTTAAGATACTTGGTGAAAAGTTATTTGGATAAACAAGGAAGGACTGTACTGAAATTTAAAAATAATTTTCGGTGCAAAAACAACTCGGTTTTGTCTCTATTCACTCCGTTTTACGCTACCTAAATGTTTGAAGTGAGACAACCCTACCAATTTTTTCTATTAACCCCATATGTTGTATCTATTGAACCCGACTCATGGGTAAATAGAGATGGCTAATATTTATGCGTTTTTTGTTCAAAATAAATAATAAAAATAGGTTTTGAACATTAAAGTTTAAAACCAACCTTGACTCATACTATAATTGCATTAAAAAGAAACGAATCGAAAACAATATAATGGTGCCGATTCCCTTGTTCACAAACTAAATTAAATTTAAGTTCAGTGCATCTTTTTCTTTCTATTTCATTATGAAAAGGACAGAAGATAAATTTTAGTTTAGTCCTGTCAAATTAATCAGCGCTTGACGTAAATTGACGTAATTTTAGTAGGCAAGTTTTTAATCACGTCTAAACTTGTATGGAGTAGTGACAGGCGCTGATTAATTTGACAGGACTAAACTAAAATTTATCTTCTGTCTTTTTCTTAATGAAATAGAAAGAAAAAGATGCACTGAACTTAAATTTAGTTTAGTTTGTGAACAAGGGAATCGGCACCAATTTCAATTTCAAAGTTCTAAACTGTGTCTATTCACCCCGTTTTACGGTACTCTCCAGCAAAAATAGTTTTTTCAGTTTTTTTTCCAAAACGACAAAGCGCACCATTTTTTTTATGTGGCGCAGATTTACAGCAGCGCACTAATTATACGTTCCACTCATATCACTCTAGGAGCCACTTTCCTGCTGGAGTAACGTACACGTGCTGAAGACGTGAAGCGAAAATTGAAGTATCACTGTCTTTATTTAGTGCCTACAGTAATATATATTTCGAACTTTGTCCGGCTTGGGACTTTCGAATGATTTACGACCTGTTTAATATTCACCCCCTTTTACGGGAAGGTACCTGATCTGCCCTATAAGAATAATGATGGTCTAGGTACATTACGGCCACAGATCATAGCGTTTATATGATGTGATTACGGCCGATGAATCATGGCCGATTGAACATAAGCTCTCCGAACTTTCAACCATGTTCTCACTCACTCTCGTCTTTTTATCAACCAAATGGTGACCATAAAATAATAAAAAAACAAAACATTACAGAAACGCCGACCACCATCATTCTTCTCACAAACGAACGAACGGCTGCGCAATGACATTTTTATGAACCATATTATGGTTCATAAAAATGTCATTGCGCAGCCTTCTGCCCGAAGTTCGGACCGGCGCCACCCTAATTGCGTAACAGTTTGAATCACAATCCAAGAATTTTTACTAATCCATTGCTTAATAGGTTTGAAAACTTCGTCTGCTCAACAACGTAAATAACGCATTGAACGTGGGTGAACTGGCAAAACGAAACCGATTACGATCAATTGTCATTTTATGTGTTACGCAATTGCCACGCCGGCCATAATTCAATCGGCCGTATTGTACTATATCTCGGTAAAATCACTATGGATGTTAGGTTTAGACCTGTTAGGTCTAAACCTAACATTCATAGTGATTTTGGGTCCTTCAAAAACAAAAAACATTCTCGTTGATCTCCCCGAGGCACAGTGATTCATCCTGAATATGCTAACTAGACAAAAGTCACTTTCAAATTTCCAAGAACTAATTATCTAAAGTATGTAGCCATTATTATCCCCATTATCCCGGTTCTAAGAAATGTTTTGCACACATTTCAATCACTGATAAGCTAATGAGGGCTGTTATATAAATAAGGGGTAAGTATTGTTAATTAGTTGCAATTTTGCTTCTAACGAGAAACATCATAATGCTAGTGAATTTTATACTTGTTAAAAAAACTGTGATGAATTTTGTAGCTGAAGGTATTTACTTTTTATTTTGATACATAATGTAGGTACCTATAGTTTTTTCCTATCATTTACAAGACGCGCTATGTTGCAAAATTTTAATATTTTTTAATCGTTTTATTGTTTGATGGACCAGAAACTATGTCTCCCCTCTTTCCCCTAGGTTGATTTTTTGATATATCATATAGCTTTATCCGTTAGCTTTTGATTTTTAGTAGTACCTAATAAAATTCACAAAAAATTATAACTATGTTTTTTTATTGTTTTTCTAGAGATCGAGTTAACCATCTCGAAAATAGTTTTTGTAAGAATGACGTTAACGCCCAAAAGAAAATCGAACCAATGCATTATATCAATATATAAGGAACACACGGATTATTGGGTATCAGCAATGATTCCATGAAAGAGTTAAGGAACCATATCAGCAGAACTTCAAAATTTGCTGAAAAATGGAAAAGTTCCGGAGGCAATCATGAACGCTTCTTGGCCAACCATTCTGCTTACTTGGCAGAAGATTTCAAGTGTGAAGTGATTGTCCACCACCCCAAACCCTCAACATCCACTCCGGGTGGTCGTCCTACTAAAACTTTTGATGACGTGAGCGATAAATCGAAAAAAAGGCGACTCGACGATTTACTCCAAGAACGGGATACAAACCAGTTGGTGGCTGCTGCTGAAATTTCAGCGCGGTTGGCTGGGCACCGAAATCTCGCCTGTGTGATTAGAGAAGCCAGCAACAGCCCGGAGAAATGTCAAGACATGAAAAAAAATATTAACTCGCGTGTTGATTCGCAAAGGTGCCTTTCAAAGGAAGAAGCTCTGGCTTACTATGTGGACGCCAGAGCTACAACCCATTCTTACAAACAAACCCGAAAATGGAGCATGAAGGCGGGACATAAGGTATTTTCTTCATTTAATAGTGTCAGGCATGCTAAATTAGACTGTTATGCCCCTGAGGAACAGATTTTCGTAACCGAAACTCGTGCAAAAATTAAACTTCAAGCCGTGTTAAACAAAACAGTCGAACGTCTAATTTCTGCACAGCTAGAGGTATTCAGATCTTTGCCTCCCGACTCATTATTCTCCCTTATAAGTAGAGATCGGATATTCGGATGCATATTCACCTAAAGTTGAGATGTTGACGAATGTGGAATGCGCGGATTTTTTCGATACAAAAGTATCGTAAAAATCCCGCGGTTCCGGGATCAACAAGGTTTCTGACTATTGAATCAGATTATTATTATAATATGTATACATATAACTACTTTCAAATGTTGGCTTATATGGAATGCACTATAGTAAAAAAAAATCCCGTGATTCCGGAATCCACAAATTTTGTGTTTTTCCCGACTATATAAGTGGATGCATAATATCTACCTACCTAATACTGTAAAATACCAAACTGCCATAGCAAACAACGTTAATATAAGATAACGGACTACATATATTTAGAATAATTGATGTAGGTACCTATTGAAACAAATAGTTAAAAATTATTGTGCTTAGTGAAATTCTGTTAAATTCCTGTCCTCTCCACATAGTGAAAAAAAACAGTATATGTTAGCACCATTATATTAATAGAAAACGACGATAGGCATTTTTTGAGTTTGTGAGTGGGACGGCAAATTATACCTGCTTATGCGCAAGTAGCTACCCCGACAAATAGTTCTCTTAGTTTATTTAATTACAATAATTGCATTCGTCGCTGTGCTTGCCATGCGTTCGGGTGTTTTTTGTTTTAACTAACACACACCACCCCTCCTCTTACACCCTACATATACATATTTTAGAAGTCGCTTCTTGGACTTTAGCCGGACTAGCTATGCATTCCCGGTGTTCCTGGCATCCCGTTTTTTAATTTTTTTACAAATAAAAATATTTTAAGAAGCCGCTTCCATACTTTCACAGCTAAAATTTAACTTTAGGTAAATATGCATCCGAATATCCGATCTCTGCTTATAAGCAAGTGGGGGTGCGTTGGAAGTTCTGGTCATAGCACTTACAAACAGTGAAGACACTGATGAGTTTTTATTTGTATTCTCATTTGTATTATATGCCAGTTACGGTGCACAACTTCTTGTGCAGTGTCGATATTGTGCAATCGGCTCTTCTACCTATTGGGCAGCTTTCTGAGGAAGCTCAGGAAGCTCGCAATAAAGATTGTAGAAGATTCCCAGAACACAATACACGAAAAGTTTCACGTATTGCCACGAATAGAGATTTACTTAATATGTTAATAATCACATCTGATCCTGTAATAAATAGTCTTCGAGAAATTCCCAAAAAACCGACAAGTAAGCTTCCCTTGGAGGTTTTGAAATTAATTATACCCCCTAGTTTAGGTATAAATTCTAGTGTAAATATGAGTACTTTAGTCTAAATGTTAGTTCCGACTATAATAGGTATTGAAGATTCTTCTTCAGAAGAATAAAGTGATGTAGAATAAAGGCTCCTACATACTGGCGCGACTTGTCGCGCGACGCGACGCTACACAAAGACACCGCGTGTAGCGCTACAAGCGGTGCCTTTGTGTCGCGACAAGTCGCGCCAGTATGTAGGAGCCTTAAGGAAGCGGACTATTGTATTGTTTTATTATATCGATTTATTTAATTACGACTAACTAATTAAGAATGTAAGTACTTTAAGGTAATTTGCTATATAAAGTTAGTTAATGAGGTCCCACTGTGCAATTAGTAGCTATGGTATTAGTAATTGAACCATATTATGCGTTGTTACCCCTTTTTCTATTGTATTTATCTTTACTTGCCATAATTAAACACAACTTATACCGGTAGGTAATCTTTGTTTTCTTAAAAATCGTCACCCTAGTTACCTACCTACCTACAATCTTTTATTTGGGCATTTTTCACGAATTACGCAGTAAGACACACATGAAACACATCACATCTTGTCATCACATGAGTCATATAATATCAAAGCCGGCAATCTCCACTTGCCACACATTTGAGTTATCAACGAAAAACGTTTTTTGTTCATAATACACTGAAAAATAATGTTTCATTTAAGAGGTCTAGTTTAGTAACAGTTAATAATCACATTTATCGATTAAATGTAGCAGTTCTTTTACATTTTACTAATAATTTATTTAGAAATGAAATGGAGATTGCCGGATTTGAAGTGTATTTGTGGAGACTGCCTACTTTGATACGGACAGTGCTGGATATTGCCGTATTTGATTTGAACGTCGCCATCTTGATTCTTGACTATAGTTAACTTACTCAATTTGATACTTTAGTAATGTTAAAATATAATGTTGGATTATGTTATAACACAATGATTTCAGAAATAAAACCCAAATCAAATTTAAACAAATATTTTATTTTTACGTACAAAAGTAGAACAGAAAGTTGGTAATGGAGTTAAATTCTTAAGTCTGGGCTATCATCTTGACTTTCACAATATACTGTATTCTCATTTTCATTGTTTTCCAGTGGGATAGATTCTTCGTCGATATCATCCTCATCAGGCAGAATTAGATTTTTAAAATACACAAGTTCTTCATCATTCATCCAGCTGTCTCCGTAGTGCGCTACTAGTAGTTTTTTGACATCTGTCAATTTGTTATTGTTTACTTTTCCTGAAGAATTTATTTGTGGTGTATTCAGCATGTTAATATTTTTGTCCTTTTTTGTAATTCCTCCAAATGATCCTTCATTTACTCTATAGTGAAGATTTCCTTTAACAACTACGTCTACTTTACTTTTTGTTCTTCTAATATAGAATCGTTTGGACTTTTGAAAAGGAAAATGCCATGAACCAACATCTTTTAATACAGTTTTTAAACTGTCTCTCCAGTCATAGACCTTGCAATCGCCTTTTCCTAGTTCAATAATGGTACTGTAGTTTTTAATAATGTTTATATAACCTTCAGCGTTTTTTATTATTTCCATCTTACGAACATCTTTTTCTATTAACCCAAAAACTCTATCTGGAGGAATATAGGAATGGCCTACTACCGGAAATATTAATTGGATTTCTTTTACATTACTTGGAGCTATATCTGTAAGCCATTTGGCTAGCATGGCTACCATGGTGGAGTTTTTATTTTGGCCCCCACAGCCGTCCGCTATCAAACGTACCTTATTAATAGATGTCCAATCAGTCGAACTAAGCCGATGATATACAGCTGATGCTATTTCATTTGAGCTTTTTGCGAATCTATCCTCGGTCCAACAATATGCAAATGTATTTTCTGGAGAGAGTTTGGCTTTCGAACTACCTTGGACTACAGTAAAGTTATATAAATATAACTGTCTCGAGTAATAGGTGCTTTGATCCGGTAATTTAGGCATAGGACTGTTTTTTTGGCAATCAAAACTAAATGTCATCATGCCTTCTATCTCTTCCTGAACTAACTCAAAGAAAGCTTTCGCGCGCAATTTGTGCACTCTTTTCTGTATCATAGTATCAGATTTCTTTTGAAGATCTTCGTTTTTTTCATAAGTCTTTATTAGTTCATCATACTGAAGGCATGTTGAGCACACGTCGGTTCTCGGTGAGCCAAATCCCAAATTATAAAAATTGTTAAAAACTTTTCTGAAATATCCCCTTTTTACTTTTAAGTTCCCATCTGCTTGGGCATTATACATCTTATACATTTTGTTAATGCTCAATTCTGCCGGCAAGTAAAATCGTTTTGTCTTTCCTCGACAATAATGTGCTTCATCGCAGTTAAAAGAATTGATGAATGTTTTTACTGCATTCAGTTTTTCTGCAAATTTATGCTGTTTATGGTTACCACCGCGATTTTCAGTTAACAAAGTGCCAGTTTTGAAAAAATGTTTCATGATTGTTTGGACCCTATGTTTTGTTAGATGCAAAATTTTCAAAAATGCTTGTTGGCAAATCGGAACGACAGATCTTTGACTTAAACAGTACATTTTGTATTTAGTATGTAGAAGTTTTTGTTTTTCGGGGCCCTTATCTCCTCGTCGTCTTTTAATATTTTTGGGTTTGCAATATTTTAAAATAAATGAATCTTGTTTAGGTTTTTCTTTGTTTTTGAAAAAAGCGTCATGGAAATGTTTTATGTCGGCCATAGATATAGTTCCACATTTGAAAGCTTTTGTATTATGTCCACATGTTGGTCGCTCAGGAAGTTGCTTGGATGAATATCTGCAAAAAGAAAATAAAAACAAATTTACATAACTATTTCAACGCTTACATTTTAACTATTTTCATTAAGTGCTTAGATTGAGTGCAAGCTGGTTATGGGCAAGTTTACCCCGGATTGGTCTGATTTTTGAAATCAAACCAATCCGGGGCAAATCTAACATAGAGAGATGTATTGATGATTCGGTTATAATTACGTAAATACATGTCTTATTGTCGCGAATCATATTTTGACCAACATACAACCTGACACTGACATACAAATTGCAAAAAACGCAAGAAAATTTGAATTTAGCGGGCTACCTTAACGCAATCATCAACAACAACAACTCTCTTAATAACATTATTAGCAATATTTAAATTTTATTGTAATCCAGTTTTAATTTTTTGAACTTAACGTACCTACATTTTAATTTCAAAATATTATTGATTTTTAATATAAATTAAGTCATGAAATTTTATAACATTGTTCACAGTTTAGAACATTTGAATAAAATTGCACACACATTAAAAACTCATTTAATAAAGACAAGTATCAAAACGTGCTACATACCTCTCCCTTTTTTTCACATTTCGTTTCCAGTTTTCTTCATTTTTTTTTCGTTTTCTTGATTCTCTTGGTGGACAGGGCTGAACTAGACTATCCATAGTTTCTGTTTTTTACTAGTTACAACAGTTTTCACTTCAAAAACACAATAAAATCAGCTTTAAAACACGTGCAGGTTTTCACTCATGAGAGGACAAACGCCATACTAAATGCTGGGCTCTGATTGGTCGGAGCGGAGACGGCCATATTTGAAAGAAACATTCATGGAGATTGCCGATTTTGTTACCAACACTTTTATTTCGATCGCGTTTTCTATGAGAAAATGCCGCTTTTGAAGTGAATTTTGTTTTACAATATGGAGAATTGACCAAAGAGAAAATATTTACATTCATAACTTTTTTTTTACCAAAACTGGAGATTGCCGGCTTTGATATTATATGACTCACATGAAAGCCGTATAAGACAAAAAACATCAGTAAATAATTTTGTCTAGCTAGCATGTTCAGGATGAAACACTGCGAGGGCAGCACTGTGTGCGTGAGAACCACCACCTATTTAGCCCCCCGCTAGCGTCTGCAATTTTATATGTAATTCTAAGTCATTCATTTTCTCCTTTACTGGAAGGTTATAAAAAAAAAAGATTAGTTAAGCTAATTTTTCAGAGACCTTAATAATTTATCGATTCAATTGTTTTTCAGGGCCCTCTTTGCATAGCATCACCACTAAGCTCCACCTTCTGTTCTGTATTTCGTAAGAGTATTTCAACGTGGGACATGTCGTGGGTGTATTTTTAATTCGTGTGTATGTTTACCCTTTTAATTATGTATCAAGGGCTTTTTGCATCTCAAGTAATTTTAGACAAACATCTTTTTGGGGTTAGGTGGCGGTTTATTTAAATATTGGTTCTAAAACTAAAAATTGTATTTAATACAAAAGTTTATTGGTGAAAACATGAAAAATATAATAGATTAATGGCTGATAAAATGCAGCAGAAATGTTACAATATTGGCCATCACAAAACTATTTCGCTAATAAATGCCTGAAAATTCAGAATGCTATTTATATATATATCGTAAGGGGCACAACAAAATGGTTAATGTCAACAATAAAAGACTTCCTTTGGTAATATTGAAAATGTTCAGAGGACATCACAAAACCACGAAAGACAGTAACAAGTTTTTTGTGCCCTGATTTCATACAGCCATTATACAGGTGGATTTATATTTTTACGAAAATCTAGATTTCATAGGGTCAGTTTTGGGCGCACTTCAACAAATTTTAAATAACTAATAGCATAATTTTAAAACAATATTCACCATCATGATCTCCATTTCACTGCGGACATGCGGCGAAAGGAATGTTAATTTGGGGCCGACCAGGCTGTTACGTTTTATTCAATATAGAAAGGAAAACACTTTTAACTTAAGAAACCGTAATTTTAATAACTTAAGTTATAAATATTTATATTCATCGGGTCAGCTCGATATCTGTAATCCAGTGTAAATACAGAAATACAAAACCGTCAAAGATGACACATAACATTTAATTTTAGACGGAACGTGAAGGTCCGCTGCGAACGACATTTTTAACATTTTTTTACAAGCGACGGCTCGCATCAGCGGCGGAGGACCCGCGCCGCGCGGCGTTCTCGAATGTTACTCGTTTTCTTATAAAACACCAATGAGAACAAATGCGTGTGCTGGGAGTGAGCGCGGCGCGAGATTAGTTGTCGCCGCCCTCGGCGGGCTCATCGCCATCGCCTTGCGTGTCTGACGTCCACAGCGTCAAGTTGTCTCGCAGCAACTGCATGATCAGTGTCGAGTCTTTGTACGAATCTTCATTCAGTGTGTCTAATTCGGCGATCGCGTCATCGAACGCCTGCGAAAACAATGATCAAAACGTTAGTTCTTATCTATTCAAAAGAGAAACTATCAAAATATTCATACAAGAAATTTTCTATCATTCCCTTTATGGAATGATTAACTCTGTATACAAGAGTTATAAATAACACTCTGATGCTGGCTGGATCGAGGATTAGGGGTTAATTGCTTTACACACGGCCATGCTAATATATTATTAGTGGTTCTTTTTAAACTAACAGATTATTTCTAATTTTGAATTACTTTTTTTATCTTCATGCAAACTGAACGAGTAGAATGCACTAGCAAGAAACTGGAGAGTTAGTAAATTATAATTGTGTCATAACACAGAAATTTTCTCTTTGATTAAAAAAACCTGTTTAGCTAAGTGGCACGCTCGCGCAGGGGAGTTGATTATCTCGTAATAGAACACGGAAAAGTTGAGCGCAAGGCCGAGTCTGATGGGGTGAGTCGGTTGCATTTTGGCTTTAGCAATGTCGAATGCTTCCTGGTAGGCCTTCTGCGAGTCCTCCACGACGGCTGGGGACAAGCGAGTACATTAATATGCCTAGCCTGCACTTCCCTCTCGTGCCAGCCAGCACAGAGCCTATGCGTAACTGACACTAATAATGACCTGTTTGGCGAGCTGACACGCTTTGTCTGGTGAATTTAATATCTCATAATAGAAGACGGAGAAATTTAACGCCAGACCCAGCCTTATTGGGTGTGTGGGCTGCATTTTCGCCTTGCTGATCTCGAAAGCATCTTGGTATGCTTTCTGTGAATCCTCTACAACAGCTGTAAGGTAAAGTGATGTTAACTTACTGAAACTATTGCATAATAAATCTGGTATATTAAAGCCTAATATTCATTGATGTAATATTAATTATACACAACTTGAATCTTATTAGTGTAAGTACTTACAATTTCTGGTTTCTCCTGTGGCCACTTCTGCGAGGTACCTATAGTAGTCACCCTTCATTTTAAGGTAAAATACTTTACTTTCTGGATTACTAGCTTTAGGAATAAGGTGCTTGTCAAGTAAACCCTGAAACAAAAAAAAAATATCATAAAAATCTTGATCAATATTTTTAATTATGGAGTTTGAAATCGTAATAATTACAGAGTAAAAAATTGGATTGCAGACTGAATACATAAGATTTGAAGACGGCAACGTACGAAAACGGGATAGCAGCGCGCGCAATGACGCGGCGCAATACGTCACCCCACCCTCCCCGCCCGCGAAAACTCCGCACCGCGCCCTGCATGCTCTCACGTGCGATCCAACATTATAACGCCCATGATTAACAAAAACGTTATGACTGCGGAGGAAATGACCATGGCTACTATTTGCTTGCATCACCCCTTAAATTGGCGAGGCGCAAATATTATGACGTCATTCGCGTAGGATGGCGGCAACTGACGTTAATCTTACTTAGTTTGGAATACATTCCATGATCTAATGGACAAACACGGTAACGAGAGACTTAGCCTCAGTTATCAGTGGACTCCTGAAAAACATAAGTAATCAAGAAGGGTTCTTACCAAAACGTCGTAGCAGATTTCTCTGAGCTCCTTTTCTACTTTAACCCTATATTCTTTTGCCATCTGTTGTTTTCTTTCGGAGCCTTCGGTTTTCTGTTCAATGGAGGAGATGACGCGCCATGACGAACGTCGAGCGCCCACCACGTTTTTGTAAGCAACGGAAAGCAGGTTTCTTTCCTCGTTGCTCAGCTCGACGCCGGTTTCCGTTACTTCTTTCATCGCGGCCGCCATGTCGTCATATCGTTCAGCCTGCTCCGCCAGCTTGGCGCGTTGCACCAGTTCCTCCTTGTCGACGGACATCGTGGACGATGGGAGAGGATTATTTCACTGATGCCCCTGCAATGAAGTATGAATCACGAATAAACTATTTGAATCGACAGCCAATGACGATTCACTGTGACTTAAATTTTATCAGAAAGACTAATCGTTAGGCGTCACTTTCACCGAAGCGAATCGCTTATAGGGTATTTGTCATCATGGATGGATGGAAGTCGCACCTTAGGTAGAGGCTCGCGAGCGCACTAGCGCAATATGAAAATTCAATGTAGCTCAAAGAGCGCCTCTCACGCCAAACGCGACATCGACGCGTCGTCCGCTCGGTTTGACAGCATCTCACAGACTCAAGCTACTAGCAGGCTAGGCACGCGCCGTGTCGCCGCGCCGCCGCTTGGTCACCGCCACTGCGCCAACAGTATTGATCCGGCGACGCGGGATAAACACTCCAGACGAAATACGACTAGCGCGACGATTGCACACACCCCTCCTCACCCTCGCGTACGCCCCTCCTGCACCGCGCCCGTCCGCCCGGCGCCTACCTCACGCTACCCTTATCTACCTACCTATAGCTTTTTACGCGACTCTCCAGTTACTATGCCATTATAAAATGCCAAGCAATGGTAATTATTTACTTCAGTAAATATTTAATTATATTATGTGTTTTATAAAAGTAGGGATTGTTCCCTTCCTTTTAATGAGACACCAAAAACCCACAACATAAAATTCTAATTTATAAGAATTGCATTTGTTGTGAGTAAAGATAACACACCAAATAATAAATTTTGATGTAATGTTGTTTGTCTTCAAAGCAGACCACAGTGAAAGTAGCTAGGTATGTAGGTTATTTAAAAAAGAGTTATTTTTTGGTATTCTGCAGCAGTCAAGTCCTTTCAAATATTTTAAAAAATGCTGAGTAATTTAAATATTTATTTATTCTAAAAGGTAATAAATATTTTTTTTTACATATTAATTTTAAAGATAGCTGTGAAAAGTTATCACTCCATACAAGAGAATGCAGCAACACACTTCATAGTTAACCAAATTCTTACAATAAGATAAGGGTGGTGCCATGACCCCTGGAATGCCTCCGCCCTCCCTCCCTCCCACTTTCATAGACACCCATTTTCATATATTTGCCAATAGTTGATGTAATATTTAATCATTTATTATGTAATTAAAGTTTTATTTTCCTATCAATAGTAATTTTGATTTCATTGGGTGCCTTTGAAATTCTGATGATGCATTTTAATAGTTTCACTGAACTAAAAACATGTTTTCTATCACAAAAAAAATATATTTGAGTTAAAATTCTAGCACATTATTACAATTTACAGAGAACTCTCATAATTAATACCTTCTAATGA
Source organism: Atethmia centrago (assembly GCA_905333075.3). Taxonomy (NCBI): domain Eukaryota; kingdom Metazoa; phylum Arthropoda; class Insecta; order Lepidoptera; family Noctuidae; genus Atethmia; species Atethmia centrago. The sequence goes on from HG995367.1 coordinate 23,697,493, forward strand.
AATATTGTAGCTAAGAGTAATTTTTATCTCAATGGCTGCCGTTGATATTCGAATGAATTTAATCGTTTTACTGAACTAAAAAACATGTTTTCTATCACAAAAAATAATATTTGAGTTAAAATTCTAGCACATTATTACATTTACAGAGAACCCTCATAACTAAAACCTAATCAAATATTGTAGGTACCTATGTATCACTTCTATGAGCATGATGTCAATCTTTGAAGGGCAATGTGTCATGACAAACATGGCAGTTACAACTGACATATTACAGATGTTATTTGAAATAGCAGTAGCTTAGTACAGATTTAGAATTGGCATGATGAATAATATTACTAGAGATTGACTGACTCCTGCACATTTATGCCATAGATAAAACTAAGATGCCAAGTTATGTCTGAGTTCAGCCAAATGTACTTAACTGTAGATTCAGTTAGCATATAAGCGCTAGGAGGATAGCTAACATTTCTATACTCATTTTCTTTTACAGACATAGAGGCATTGTTATGACGAATATAACCCAAGCAACTACCAGCAACTTTTCTAAGTAAATCCAGAAGTAGAAAACTCAACCAAGAGGTATTCACAAGTTTCATTCTGAGGATGAGGAAAACTATTAACTTAATGATTAACATAAGCCTTGTAATAATAACATAGATACGTTATATTTCTAGTATCACATATACGAGAGCATTGTGCTGTCGACTCAATGTCACGCACGTGCCTATCTATCTGAAAAGCGATGTAAGTAAATCGTACGAAATGACATTAACGTTAGATCAAATACTTACCTAATTACAACCTATACCAAGTTACACAACGTAATTTAAATTAATATCACTCAACAGAAGTGGTGCAAGGAATTTCATCCAAGTTTAGTAGGCCGTAATTACCTCTAAATACGTACTGGGACTACCTCCAATGACATTACATAGTTATTGAATTGACCAAGATAACGGCATGACTACGCACGGCCAAATTACGACGCACTAGTGAGATCGCAGTTCCCTCTATGAATACGCCAAACGCTCGACATGCCCACGCACTCCAAACGGAACTAAATGGATTATCGTATAAAATATTATATCGCAGCATTAGTTTACAATCAATCTCCTTGATCCTGGATAATAGTCCAAAAATATAAATCAGTCACGTATGAAGAAAATATAAAAAGAGCTAAAAAACCAACTTACGCGGCCGATCTTTTATGGAACGTCTTATTACACCTTACGAATTACAACGTACGTAATAAAAGTAAATCCGTTGTGTAGAACATAAATCCCGATTACAAAAATTTAGAATTATGTCTAACCGCACCGCGAAATCGTGTCGCCGGTTCGGGCAAAATGGCTGCTGCACAAGGGGCACTCCTTCTATGCGTCACAGTCACAGATTTGTAATAAAACGATTTTTAAACATCGACACTTCGTGACAAACACATGAAATTGCATTCACTAATATAATTTTAATGCACTTACTTGTTGGAAGGGAAAAAAAGTAATTAAACCAGCAAATTACAACACAATATCGGTTTTTGTCTTGCGGTGAACGATATACTACACTGACGGCAGCGGGGCCAGAGGGGAAACAAAAACGGAACAGGGTTCACATTACGAGTCGGCCATCTTGAATTACTATGAAGGAAGCGTAGCACGATGCAAGGTATTCACGATCAGATAGTTTCATCGAATACACTGCGTTCTCTTTCTGCCTTACGGTAAAAAAAGAGACGGATACATATTTTAACACACGAAATATACATAATAGGCCACTTTGAGTGGTTACAGGAAGTCAGCGTTCTGGCGCGCATTTTTTGAATGATTAGATAAGAAATTGGCCTACGCAGTTTTATAAAACTATTATAAGTCGCAACTTAGCAAGGTACAATAGTGATAATGAATATTTCATGAAATCGTTGGAAATTCTGCTGATGAGGCCACACCTTGGATGACTTGAGAAGCTTTTGTGCCTGCTATATATTTGTGAACAAAGTTGTCTATATACATAATGTATTGGCTAAAAAGAGAACAAGAAACTCCACTTTCACCCATTAAAATTCTTAACCCTCATGCTGCTTAACTAAGCTTCCCGAATCATCAAAAATTCAAATACGTAGATGCAAGCTTGCTACCGATCTGCCATTCTGATTCGAAGCTTGAATGTCGGTTTTTGTTTAGATTTTCTGCACAATTTGCGGCAACCAATTTATTGCGACACATCCACAGATTTGTGCATTTATAGTTTGCGTCAAGTGCTAAGCGTCTATGTACCAGCATTTAAAGTTGATTTACATATTGTAGTCCAGGATTAGTGCATGAATCACGTAACCGTTCTATCAGACGGGTAAAAACTGCTGTGCTCACTGTACTGCCGCTCTCTAACGTGAAAATTGGCTGATTGTCCGTCGCAATATTCCCATTAGCACTTGAGTCTCCAAAAAATCGCCTAAAATAAAAACTAGAGCCTAGATCATTTTTCTATCTATGGGCAATATTACTCTATGAAGTCTTCTGTTGTCTATTGTCATTGGCCTCATTTACCAGAGTGCTTTCTGCCTTTGAAATTGTTAATAGAAATAAACAAAATATAGTTTCTTTGGCATTACCAATGGACGTCCAGAAAAAAATGTTTTGAAAAGGAGATCACTGATCTGTAATGTGTCGCTGTCGCACAATGTAGCACTGTTCATTCATTTACTGAACTAGAATTAGTATTCCCAGTCATATGCACCTTCGTATGAAAAAATTAGACATTGGAAATCGTCTATCTAGTATCTACTCGCAACCGGTGTGTATGATCACGATCAGATCAGATGTATGAACATAATCCAAGCAAAAGGAGTATGTAAAACCGGTTTATGCGTACCTACCTCCGTGGGAAGAAGGCGAGATTATGCTAAGATATGTCTTAACTTTTTCACCGTGTCCTACTTTTCCAGTTAATGTATGGTCACCTTATTCGAAAAGGAGTTCAGTTTTCACTTTCAAGATTGACTTCGGTGTAAGCATTCTAAAATCTTATTGTTTAATAAAATTAAAATATCAACACAACTCCTCCAACCCACTCAACTATTTATGTATTATACTTTGCATTGTTCTCTGAGCATCTTATATCTTGCAGTCGCTAATGATTTTGATAACATATCAGCCAAGTTCTTCTCAATTTGTATGTACGATATTGACATTTTCTTTGTAAGTATCAAATCTTTTATGTGATGATATCGAATATCGATATGTTTCGATCGTTTACTGTTTTCAAAATCTTTTGAAATAAAAATGGCTCCTTTGTTATCGACATACAGCATTGGCGTTAGATTTATTCCAAAATCTTTTAATATTCCGTTTAAATTTATTCCTTCAGATGATGCTAATGATGCTGCTATATACTCTGCCTCTGCAGTTGACAACGCAACACAGTTGTTTTCTAAAGAACCATGCTACAATATTCTCATATACATTAGAGAGATTGACACGCAGCCGATCAGTTACTCTGTCAACGTCGTATCGCGTAATATATTTTACCGGTGTGCAATTTTATTTAAGCCGTCTTGTGGCAGCGGGGCTAAAAAATAAACAGGATGGGATCACATTTCACGTGTAAATAGCGCATTCAAATATCGTCTTATTTAATTACTGAATAGTGTTCAGTTTGTAATTGTCATAGAGAATGATGCATCCATCTTGTTAGTGTTTCCAGTATATATAAGAGTTTTGATTTTCCCTTCTTTTTATTACCTACTGAGGACATTATTTATTCGTTGTAGTGTAGTTAATAACAACGTAAAAAAAAACTGACTTGAAAAAGAAAGGTTATCAATGCAACCCGTATGTAGGATATGATTTTGTTAGAATTGCATAACATTCATAATAGGTACTATGTTAGACTATTAGGATTTCTAGAGGGGGCGGGCGTATGAAATTATATATCTATGAAAGACCAATTGTGATTTTGTTATTTATATTATCTTATCAATACTCTCAACGTTTACCCCAAAACGGGTTCATTACGCGGGTGGGAAGTGAGGCGGGCACGGGACGATTGTCTTGATTTTGGACACAGCGTGCGGCTTGCAATGACAGTTGAACGCGGATTCTGGTTCTTTCTATATTCTAAGAGTTGAACTAAGGTAGCGTAATATGGGCTTGTCATGTTTCCAACAGATAGTACATACTAATTCCATGTTTTGCTGTTACCTGCCAAAAGAAAATGCTACTTGATTCTGTCATTGTCAATGTCAGCGTGTCTGTCACGCCGTTCGTCACGTTATTTTATGATTATTGCTATTGTGTTTGAGGTTAAAGAGCTTGTAATTTACTGCGTATAATAGTTTTCTTCTTCATTTTATATAATTCATAACAATACATGGGAAAGGTATTCACTGTAAAATAAAACCGCAAAATGCCGAAATCAAAAAGGGATAAGAAAGGTAAGAAATAACCTAAAATAAATTCATTTAAATCACCATGCTGGCTTATTTTTAATTTGAAGATGATGCTAACCCAAAAGTCATGTTATGTTAACAATACTCGAGTTTTCGTATGATAATATGATTTGTGTAATACCTGTAACAACAATACTATACAATACATTTTGTTCTCTATTCCTTTGATTCAAGGTAGGATCATTTATTCTGAAACATAACATAACAACACGCCTGTATTAGGCCTCTGTCTTACCCTTCGTACACCCACATTTCGCCAGTTATGTTTAAGTCCCATTTAATAGGGGGCGAGACTATTGCCATTTATTTTGAATTGTTACAATTTAACATTTCTTTTGTTATTGTAGTTTCTCTGACAAAAACGAACAAGAAAGGATTACTAAACAAACAGAAAATAATAGAAGAAATAAGGAATTCTCTGTCTAAATATGAACATATATTCCTATTCACTGTTGATAACATGCGCAACACAAAATTGAAAGACTTGCGCAATGAGTGGAAAGACTCTAGATTCTTTTTTGGTAAAAATAAAGTCATGGCTGTTGCACTTGGAAGGACTAAGAGTGATGAAGTAGAAGAGCAATTGAATCTGGTAAGATTTGCACTACAATAGGTTTGGACATTCAAATGATATTCCTTTTGAAACATTTTGTTATCACTTTACAGCTGTCTAAGAGGTTAAAGGGTCAATGTGGCTTGTTGATGACAAACAAGGATGTACCTGAAGTTTTGGAATGGTTTGAAGAATTCCGTGATGCAGAATATGCTCGTGCGGGATTTGTAGCTACTAAAGATGTGATACTCCCACAAGGCCCCCTTGCAGACTTCTCCCACACAATAGAACCTCATTTGAGACGACTTGGTTTGCCCACATCACTAGAAAGAGGTGTTGTAAATCTTATTAAAGAATATCAGGTATGTGAAACTAGTAATATCTATCAGTTTTATAACTTGTAAAGATTATACCTTACTGTGTATTGCAATCCGGTCCGGCAGATACAGTATCATTCCTGGCATCTGGTTAAAATCTAGAGTTCGATTTTTGTGCTAATAAGAGTACTCATTACAAAGTAGATTAGGGGACGACACAGCAACACAGCTTTCCCTTAGATTGTACTTTCACATTAGAAATGGGTTTTATTACTTACTAGCTGACCCGACAGATGTTGTCCTGTCCCAATAAATACAAAAATCCCATAGATAAAAACAGTTTCAGTTTTTCTCGAATTTTCCAATTTTCTGGACATTTTTCCAATTATTCTTTTCCTATAAACATTGTTTGAATGTTTACAAGCATTTATTTTAAAAGAGTTCCCAAATCAGTTCAGCCATTGGCAAGTGATGTGCTTACCAACAAACAGCATTTTAATTTTAGGGTTCCATACCTTAAAAGAAAAAAACGGAGCCCTTATAGGATCACTTTGTTTCTGTCTGTCTGTCAGTCTGTTAAGACCCTTTTTCTTAGTTAGCAAGTTGTAATTTATATCAAATACGGCGGTCAACGGGTCCCTTGGAGCTCTATAAAAAATCAAGCTTTTATGTCAACACAATAAAAAAATACTGCCATTCATGTGACATATACTTACTTGCAAATGAATCAAAACTTATAGGGTAGTTCCCGTTGAATTAGAATCATGAAATTTGGCAAGAAGCAAGGTCTCGCAACACAAGTAAAGAAAAAAGTCCGAATGCTTTGTGGTTTTATCACTTAAGACGCTGACAACACCTAAACCGCGGTCACTGTCAGATTGCATAGAAAAGAAAGAGAAGCGCGATGACACAACGTTTGTAATTTATTGTAAAATATGAAGCAATTATCTATTTACTCAAAATTGAGTTGAGTAATCAAAAATAAAAAACAACCAAGTTCTGCATTAAAATAAGACATTCTTGTTATTAATTAAATACGTCACGTATGTTGATATTTAATGCAGATATTTTGGATTAGAACTCAAGGTAAGAGGTTACTTTAACGTTAGTTTGTATCAAGATTTTTTTTGAAAACGTGTTTTGGTAACAACCAAGTTCTGGGAAATATATTTATTTCTATTATATTTTTTTCGCTACCACAAACTATACAGATTTGGCAATTTTTTTCTTAAGAGAAGCCTATGTTGGTCAATTGGGTCTTGTCAGCGCCTTAAAACAATATTTATTGTCAATTCAATTTCAATTCATTATTCAGTGGTCAGTTCTGTCAGCAGACAGAATTGACCACTGAATTGTAATCATCAGAATCAGCAATACAACTCCTTAAGTTAGAATTGGCCTCAATGAACTTAGAGAGTTGTATTGATGATTTTTAGGGTTCCGTAGTCAACACGAAACTAGAAGGGTTCCTTTCTAGTTTCGCCATGTCCGTCTGTCTGTCTGTCTGTCCTCGCTTTAGCTCAGAGAAGTTTAGTACTAGAAAGCTATAATTTGGCATGGAAATGACATATTCATGTTCACGTTGACAATGTGGTAAAATAAAATGTAGAAATTTTTTATAAAGGAAAAAAAATGTCATCCTACATGTACATTACGTGCAAGGTACAAGGTTTTTTTTTTGTACCTTGCACGTAATGTGGGGATAATAATTTTTTTCTTGTCTACCCCATGGTTTGGGGTATCGTTGGATATGGCATTTAAAAATATTGCGGGTCTGTGAAAACTATTTTTCGATTCAGGGATCCGTTTGCGTAATATTAAGCTTAACTGCTTTAACGAAAATAAAAGGAAAACTATCACAGCTAAGTAGATTTTACAAGTTAGCGACTAATAGTGGACCAACGTTTGCAGTTGGAGAATTGACCGTGGCATATATTGATGTACGGAAGAACAAGTTTTCAACTACAATGTTAAGTTTGTTTTTGGGATAAATTCATCCCAACTACGGAACCCTTCATTGTTCGTGGTTTGACACGAACTTGGCCTTGACTTTTTATATTTATAGATCATGTAAGTATTTACTTAAAATCACATCTTTAGATTTTGATTAGGTTTCTTTCCTTAATACCCATGTTTATTTTTCTCTAACTATTTGTTCCTACTGAAATAATTGTTTTATTACGCGACTGTGCGTGTCAATTTGTCCAATATTTAACAAATTTTCCAAGGATAATTAATATACATATACGTATAGCTAGTGTCACTCGCGACATCATACGAATCGCAACGATACGAGGCATGCCTTTTAAGTTTTGTCGTTTTATTGTTTTACACTTTTCCATTCGCTCAAACCAGTAATTATAACATTTATTCCACTCTAAAGTGGGGGTGTTCAAAATAGCTGACTTGAAAGCGTTGACTGCTTCTTCACCGACTGGAACTTTTGACCACGAAGACTTTTCTTAATTTTAGGAAATGTAAAGAAATCGTTAGGGCTTAGGTCAGGACTGTATGGAGGATGGTCAATATTTTCTACTTTTTCCTGCTTCAAATACTCAATCATTTGACGAGCGCTGTGTGAGCTTGAGTTGTCGTGGTGCAGGATGATGCGTCGCTTTGTGTTAGATTTTCGAAGTTCGACGATGACTTGTGGTAAACAAACTGTGGTATACCACTCTACGTTAATAGTTCTACGATCTTCAAGTGCAATAGTCGCAATATGGCCGGTTTTTCCAAAGAACGTGGCCACCATCTTTTTTGAAGTGTTTCGAGAACGAACAACTTTAGTCGGCTTTGGCTCGTCTTGAAAGACCCAAATTGTAGATTGTTGTTTGGAATCAGGATCGTAGGCATAGATCCAAGATTCGTCACCACTGATGATGTCGTAGACGTGATTTGACTCTCCTCGGTTGAACCTTTGCAGAGTTTTCTTACACCATCTGACGCGGGCCGCCTTGTGATCGTCGGAAAGCAGAGGTATCCAACGGCAAACTAGCTTTCTCACACCAAGCGCTTCATGCAAGATCTTCTGAATGGTTGTCCTTGAGATGCCTAATAGAGCTTCTATCTCTCGATACGTCACATGACGATCTTCGAGAATTAGTTGTCTCACAGCAATGATGTTATCTTCAGTGAAGGCGGATTTTGGGCGTCCTTTGCGAGATTTGTCACTAACACTAGTATGTCCACGCTGGAATTCTAAATACCAGCGTTCGACAGTCCGCAGACATGGGGCTTCATCACTGAACACAGATGTTAGCTCTTCAAAACACTGAAGCCGTGTCAGGCCTCTTCTAAAGTTGTAGGAAATTATTGCACGAACATTTTCCTTAGAAAGATTCATTTTCGTACGTAACCTGACAGATTCCAGTCGACGCTGTGACTAAACAATAGCATTAATCCTAATATTTTCAACTGTTTTGAGATTCAAAATTTAAACACATTCGAATATAGAACAGTTCCAAATTCAAAATTGCCGGGAAATATGGAAACGACAGAACTTAAAAGGCATGCCTCGTACCTCATTTACTCAAATCCGTTTGCTTGTTTAACCTCTAGGACTTCTAGGAGAACACAGAGAGACAAACATACATACATACATACCAACCTAAAACATTACCCTTCTTTTGGGCTCTGCTGCAGTCGGGTAAAAATTAGAACTTGTATAAATATTTTTAGTTATAGTTATTCACTATGTAAAGACCAATCTGTGAATGACCCAGTTGTCAACAGAAAAATACTTTAGTTATTAACAAATGCCTAATTTTTATTTTTAGGTTTGCAAAAATGGAGCTCCATTAACACCAGAGCAGGCCAGCATATTAAAACTCTTGGGAATCCAAATGGCTAAGTTTAAAGTTGTCATAAAGTGCCACTGGACTAAAGGGAAAGGCTTCCACAAAGACCTGGATGTCGCTGATGATGATGACAGTGATGATGTCGACGATGATGAAGAAGAAAAGGCCATGGAAGAAGATGAATCATAGTATTTAAGACTATTCATAAATATAATATTTTACATGTAAATTACCTGCATTATTTCTGCTCTACCTCTATATAAACTTAGTTTTTTTTTGCTACTCTACATTGGTGGCGATTCCCTTATTCACAAACTAAACTAAATTTAAGTTCAGTGCATCTTTTTCTTTCTATTTCATTAAGAAAAGGACAGAAGATGAATTTTAGTTTACTTCTGGCGCCGATTCCCTTGTTCACAAACAAAACTAAACTTAAGTTCAGTGCATCTTTTTATTTCTATTTCATTAAGAAAAGGACAGAAGATAATTTAATTTGACAGGACTAAACTAAAATTTATCATCTGTCCTTTTCGTAAATGAAATAGAAAGAAAAAGATGCACTGAACTTAAATTTAGTTCAGTTTGTGAACAAGGGAATCGGCACCAATGTGTGATAACTAAAGGTCCAGCAGGTAGCCCCCCCCCCCCCCCTTTCCTTCCAAACCGCTGTCTCGTGCGATCTTTGTTGAACCTGCAAACATGATCAGATCGTCACACTACCTTTGCCGTTGCATACCTCGACGGCGATGTCCTCCCTGAGGCGTCCAGTAAGTGACAATCTTTGCCCATCTTTTCGGGTGCATTCGTGCGACGTGGGCAGCCCATTCCCTCTTCAGCCTGGCTGTGTTTTATCCAACATCCGCTACTTGAGTTATAGAGCCCCCAGTGGTGTTTCTAACGCGATCTGTGTTGTTTCTAACGCTGGACACCTGTTATGCTGCGCTTCATTGCCCGTTGCGTTTTCTTTTCAGTATTATTGTAAGACTACCTTTCGTGTGTTCTTTAAGGGCCCAGTAGGTATTCCAAGCATTTTGGACTCGTCTTTCGATGGCCCAAGTATTCGGATGGTGATGTGGAGAATAACACAATATCATCAGTAAAGCGGAGGTTTGTTAGCTAGTGGCCGCTAACATTTAAGCCTCGTGACTGCCTCGAATCAGGCAACTTGTTGAAAAGCTCCTGCAGTGCGCTTGTAACCAGCTTAGGTGACAGTGGATTGCCATGTTTCAGACTGCGCCACGCAAAGGAAGGTAATGTGTTTATTAACCTATGTATGTATGTTCGTTCCTTTGTGGCGCTCTAGAGACAAAACGCGTGGGTCAATTTTGATGATTTTTACCAAATCCAAGTCAGGTCAATCGATATATCAATCTTGTGAGTGTCAGAGATACATGACAGAAATCGAAATTCATTATGGCGACAACCAGACGCAATAATAGTGAAAAAGAAAAAAAATAAAGTCGACGATTTATGTCAAGTGGAATGGAATCATTGAAAAGGTATTTGAAAATCATCTAATAGAATGGCCATTTAGGATCTAAGTATAACGGTTTAAAGTTGGTTAGCAACCATTCTCACTTAAATTTTCAAAACTTATAATAAAGCTGTGATATAGTTCAAACTCGAAAATCTTAATCGAAAATAATTATTAGAAAGGTGTAAAATAAAAAAGTAATTCAAAAAACCGACTGAGTAAAAAGTTAACTTTAAAAAAGATGGAAACAAGATTATCAGTAAAGTTAATTTTATCATGTTGGTATTACAATCTCTATCGTCTTTTCGACTTTTCTTACGAAGTATACAATTACTTCGTATAACCAATTTATCTATTTTAACCGGCTTCCAAAAACGAGGAGGTTCTATGTTCGTCTGTATGTTTATGTATGTCCATCGATATTTTCGTCAATTGTGGGCCGATTATGGAAATTTTATTTAATTATTTATTTAATACTTTAATCACACAAATAGCACAGGCATAGGCATTTTCTACCAGTCAACCTTTGGGTGATACAGAGACAAACAGTGGTCGATGCAATAGCGAGAATTGAGGAATCAATATTTATTAATTAAATGTTTTATTTTTATTTTATTAACTTGCTTTGGTAGTTTTTGAGTTAGCTTCAATAATACACGTATTTTCCCCACTTAGTCTATGTGGATGATGTAATAATAATTTCCTGTCACTGATAATTACATAGCAGGTAGTGTTATCCGAATTTGTGTGGGGTAGGTACCACAAATAAAAAGCATTTTTTATATATTCTACTCGATTATGCTTTAACATTATTTTCTTTATTCTCTATATTGATATAACTGATTTATATAAGTGATATTGTTTTATTGCTTAATTTGTTAGTGTTTCTTCTTGTACCTACATTCAATTTTCTTGGTTGCAGTTGAAATATTTTCTAAAATACTACTGTATTGGCTCCGAGGGCATTGGACATCAAGCGACATTTAATGGAATGAATTTATAATTAAAGAATTAAAATCCCTACTTGGTTACACTATAATGTCACAATGCACTAGAACGAATAACGGTATCTAACCGCAACACAGTAACACAGCAATGGATAAAAGGACGCAGTGGATTACTAGGTAACGATGCAGCTGCATGACGAACCAACTAGAAGAGCATCCGGCACGTCAGTACCCAAACCAATCGTACCCATCCCCTTCAATCAGCTGCGCAGGTGGCTACAGGAGTTCACACACACACACACAAGCCGAGAGCTGGTCCCCGACACCGGGGTGCAGGCAGTCCAAGGAGGCTATGCCATCCTAGTAGATAGTAGGCTAACCGGGCGTTTATTACACCTGGACAGGACCGGCCTGCGCCTGATGATGGGGACCATCACATCGTGTCACCAATTGGTTCCTAAAGAATGTTATTGAGCAGCCCTTTTTCGCCACTGTTTTTTTTTTTTTTTTTGAGGGTGGGAAATCATCAAATAACTTCTCCCGCTCTGGGCGGAGCGGGAGGGTGTGTCAGACTCTTACTGACTAAAACCCACCCGTATTCCTTCCTGTTGCCTGTGTTGCGGGGGCCTCGGTGACCCATAAGTACCTTCCCGCGACCCCGGCAGGCATCGGCCCTAGTGGACCCCTACTTTGTGCTGACGACATCTCTTTGAGGCGCGCGTGGAATACGACGCGCCGTCGACCCGGGCCTGGTCCTTACCGGACGGTGAGCTACCCATTGCTCACCGTCCGCAAGCCCGCGCCTACGGTGGCTGGAAATCCGCCCGAGATTCCCGACGCCCAGGGCGTCTCCTGCGGCGGCTAGGGGCGAGAGGGCGCGAAACGTGCCTTTCCCTCAACCGTCCCGCCTCCTCCTTCGCGAGCATTACTGCTTCGCAGAAGGAGGTGACGGCTGCCCATGCCCTCTCGCTCCGTACCATGGCCTGAACCAGGGCCGGACGCGAGAGGTCTCTGCCGCCGATCGCCTCCACGAGGACACGGCGGTGCTCTGCCCAAGCCGGGCAGACCTCCACCGTATGCTCCACCGTGTCCTCCGGGCGATCCACACAGTGGTGACACCCGGACGTTTCCTCCCGCCTTATCCGACACAGGAACCTCCCGAAGCTGCCGTGTCCGGTGAGGACCTGCGTCACGCGGAAGGTGAGGACGCCGTGGCGCCTCTCCAGCCACTCCTCAAAGAGGGGACTTATCGCCGAAATCGTGGCGTGCCCATCGCCACTGTTGAAGTAGTAAAATAACGTTGGCTGCAGGCACTGGTTCGATTACCGCTAGATAAATTTTCCGGGTCTGGCTGTTTTTGTACCTTACCTTGAGAATTATGCTTGACGTAGGTACGTCAAGTCATAATCCTCAAGTCCAAACTCCTTTATATCTTAGATATGAGAAATTCCAAATAAGTTATTTTGATATACTCTGCTATTTTTATTTTAATCGGCTAGAAAACTTTTTATGTGAAAAGAAAACAAATTCTAGTTGAAACCTTCAGATGAATTTGTTATTAATTCCAAAGAATTTAAACCGTGTTTTTTTTTGTTTAGGTACACTTTCGTCAGATACTTTTGGAAAAGTCTAGAGACTTGTTAATTTATAATTTTGTAATCATAGTTATATGTACAAAATAGGGCAATTACTTCCATGGTTATTACAAACTCTATATTAGTCACTCGTTCGTATTTTCGGAGATAGACAATGGTTCCCGAAGCACATACTTTTCTTGGGATGTCTGTAAGTGTTCGTTGCTGACAGTAGCTAAGGGGCTATTCAAGTATTACGTAAGCAGAATTTTAGTAGTTTTTATCCCGCCTTCCCACTTGTCAGCACTGGTAAGCAAAGCTCTAACCCCCCCCCCCCCCCCACCTATGATTACGTAAACATTGATAAATACCTACATATATATTTTTATCTGTTCAGGTTTCTTTATTGTTATTCATCGAGTCTAGAAATAAGGAATGTATAGACTATACAAGAATTGAATGCCCATTTCAGTAATTTCCCTATTTCGGTGGTTTATAAATTAACCATAAAACACCGCGTCAGAGCGAGCTAGCAAAATCAATTATTTTGGGGAATCTCTGAACATGCTTTTCGCTTTCAAACATAGATAAGTAGGTTTGTCATATTTGTTCAAAACAGAATCTTTTAAATGTTGCAGAAAAATCAGAAAAAGTAAATAAATATTGCTGACGTAATCACCATCCAAACCCCCGTCCCCCATGACATCAAAAATAAGCAAAGCAGACTCCCCCACCCTCCTTTGTTGCTTACGTACGAGGCATGCCTTTTAAGTTCTGTCGTTTCCATATTTCCCGGCAATTTTGAATTTGGAACTGTTCGAATGTGTTTTAATTTTGAATCTCAAAACAGTTGGATTAATGCTATTGTTAAGTCACAGCGTCGATTGGAATCTGTCTGGTTACCATAGCTGGGCATTAACTCGTTAATCCGTTAATCGTTAATTAACGAAGTTAATATTTTGATTAACGGATTAACTTTTAAGATGTTAACGGACACGTTAACTTCCGTTAACATCAGTCAGAAGTCCGTTAATCGTTAATCCAATGGGTACAGCTACTATTGATATAAAGCGAGCCTCCCTTTCAGACGAGAACTTCAATATGTTAATGTTCATGAAGGGGAATATGCACCTTATGCCCGGCGATTAAATTACACATTTGAATTAAACAAGTATTTTGTTTTCTTCCTAACTTCCAGTTTCTTCCTAACATCATAAACCAACAGGTTTTATAAGTGTGAACAAAAAATTGTAAAAATGTGTGTAAAATTGCATTTTTAAATCGTTGCGTTAGTGATAACGCAACGATATAAAAATGCAATTTTACACATATTAACGGATTAACGATTAACGTTAACTTGCGTTAATTCTTGCGAAATGTAACGCTTTAACGTTTAACGAAGCTAACTTTTTTTGTAGCGGATTAACGATTAACGAAGTTAACTATTTGATTAACGGTGCCCAGCTATGCTGGTTACGTACGAAAATGAATCTTTCTAAGGAAAATGTTCGTGCAATAATTTTCTACAACTTTAGAAGAGGCCTGACACGACTTCAGTGTTTTGAAGAGCTAACATCTGTGTTCAGTGATGAAGCCCCATGTCTGCGGACTGTCGAACGCTGGTATTTAGAATTCCAGCGTGGACATACTAATGTTAGCATACACAATAATCGACTGTTTAACTAATATTATTTGTGGGTTGCAACATTGTTATTTATCAAGTATTTAAGAATAACAATGTTGCACCATTATCCAAATAATACAGTCGAATATTGAGTACCTATGCTAACACTAGTGTTAGTGACAAATCTCGCGAAGGACGCCCGAAATCCGCCTTCACTGAAGATAACATCATTGCTGTGAGACAACTAATTCTCGAAGATCGTCATGTGACGTATCGAGAGATAGAGGCTCTATTAGGCATCTCAGGGACAACCATTCAGAAGATCTTGCATGAAGCGCTTGGTGTGAGAAAGCTAGTTTGCCGTTGGATACCGCATCTGCTTTCCGACGATCACAAGGCGGCCCGCGTCAGATGGTGTAAGAAAACTCTGCAAAGGTTCAACCGAGGAGAGTCAAATCACGTCAACGACATCATCAGTGGCGACGAATCTTGGAATCAGGATCGTAGGCATAGGCCTACGATCCTGATTTCAAACAACAATCCACAATCTTTCAAGACGAGCCAAAGCCGACTAAAGTTGTTCGTTCTCGAAGCACTTCAAAGAAGATGGTGGCCACGTTCGTTGAAAAAACCGGCCATGTTGCGACTATTGCACTTGAAGATCGTAGAACGGCTAACGCAAAGTGGTATACCACAGTTTGTTTACCACAAGTCATCGCGGAACTTCGAATTCTAACTCAAAGCGACGCATCATCCTGCACCACGACAACGCAAGCTCACACACAGGAAAAAGTAGAAATTCTTGACCATCCTCCTTACAGTCCTGACCTAAGCCCTAACGATTTCTTTACATTTCCGAAAATTAAGAAAAGTCTTCGTGGTCAAAGGTTCCAGTCCGGTGAAGAAGCAGTCGACGCTTTCAAGTCAGCCATTTTGAACACCTCACTTTAGAGTGGAATAAAATGTTATAATAACTGGTTTGAGCGGATGGAAAAGTGTATTATGGCGCTGACAAGACCCAACTGCCCAAAATGTGGCTTCTCTTAAGAAAAAAAATTGCCAAATCTGTATAGTTTGTGGGAGCAGAAAAAATATATGTTAAGTTTGAACATATTTCCCAGAACTTGGTTGTCACCAAAATACGTTTTGTTAAAAAATCTCGATACAAACTAACATCAAACTAACATCTTACCTTGAGTTCTAATCCAAAATATCTGTATTAAATATCAACATACTTGTATTTAATTAATAACAAGAACGTCTTATTTGAATGCAGAACTTGGTTGTTTTTTATTTTCGATTACTCAACTCAATTTTGAGTAAATAGATAATTGCTTTATATTTTGCAATAAATTACAAGCGTTGTGTCATCGCGCCTCTCTTTTCTATGCAATCTGACAGTGACCGCGGTTTAGGTGTTGTCAGCGTCTTAAGCTACGTGGTGAATACTTTGAACAACAATAAAAAGTACTATAAGGTTCTAGTTGTTTTTTTCTTCAAACGACAAAACTTAAAAGGCATGCCTCGTAATACTTGAATGGTAACGCAGATTAGGGCGGGCCGCAACGCATTGCAAAAATCGTCATAGATCACTTTCCCACATCATGTATGAACCATCGCACACACTACAGGCGGGCCGCAGCGCAACGCATTGGCGGATTTTTGCAATGTTTGCGGCGCGAACCGTCCAAATGTGCGCTAGCCCCATTGCACTGGGCTGGATACAGTTCGAATTGGAATTTGAATTTCTAAAACAATTACTGCGTTGCAGTGCGGACCGACGCGACTCCTATGTACTTTGGCGCAATTTTGCAATGCGGCCCTCCGTGGCTGTAGTGTGCGCTTAGCTTTCGTGTTATAATTTAATAACTAGACGTCAACCAGTTCACTGTTTACAAACTTACTGCCCCTTGTAGCTCCAGTCCAGTGACCTATTTCTTAACGAGACTCCTGGGTAATCTTATGGTGTTTGAGGTTAAATAGAAATCTACACTGTGGTATGAGGCTATTTGGGCCACAGACGCGAGGCCAACGTCGTTGGTGGACAACCTGACAAAGCAAATACGCATGTGGGTGTGCACGTGCAGTGCGTGTGCACAGTTCATGTACCTGAACCTTGTGGACGTGAACATGATTAGAACGTGGTGATAAGCCGCTGATATACATAGATAACTTTAATAACGAGTGAAACAAACAAACCATTAAAACAATATTTAGTTATTTCTGAAAATATTTATTTAAACAATTACAGAAACAACAATAAATTATTTTAAAAAATATACCAAATTCTAATTCGACATAATATTAACTATTACAAATCAATGTTTCAAAATCAGAGGTGTTGATTACAAAGAATATAATAAATCTAACAGAAGCTAAGCCTCTGCATTTTACGAATGTGTATTGCTTTAACACAAATTAATATAACTTAGCACGTACAAATAGGTAATCACAGTATAAAAATAAAGCATCGTTATCAGTCGACGACATCACAGCTTACATAATCGACGAAACCAAAACTTAACTTGATTCCTTGTAACCTAAATCCGCAAACCATTTGCCATCATGTATACACAGTCTTTGCAGAGAATTAATTGTAAATCATATTAATCACCCTCATCAAGTCATACATTACTGCAAAAAGTAAATAATGACTTTTTTTAAATAATATTTCGCTAGACACATCACAGGACAACAATCAAACGTACGTAACACACTCGAGATACTACAAGTTAAGCATTTCATATTGTTTTTGGTATTCACTACATTTTAGTTAACTCTATATTTTAACTAACGGCGTAAGAAACTAAACAGCCTATAAATAAAGCAGCCCAAATGAAACTATCATTCCTACGTGACACCCTATGTTAAATAATGGAATAACCAAGTTTTAAGTGTTTGCCTTTCCATTTACATCGTAAGCAAAGCCGAGTTAGGCACGTTGATATCATTGAATCTTATATTCAAGGAATAAAAGAAGCGATATAGTTTAGAGTTGGAAAAGATATTGTCTATGTGTAGAAATTAGGTGATCATTTGATCAATGATGTTTGGGTGGCGGAGGCGATATGGGAGGCAACTCGACTTCTTGGAGCGGCTCGCGCCAGAACACGGTCTGCGAGAACTCGTCGCTGGGCTCGCACTGCGCCGGCGGGAACACCTGGTCCACCAGCACCGACATGTGCGAATATCTGCAGGGGAAACAGTCGTGTTGTTACAATCATACTTGCGCAAATACTTGAAGGATTCCAGCTTTATAAGCAGAGTTCGTAAATCTTTTGAAGAACATTGGTGCCGATTCCCTTGTTCACAAACTAAACCAAATTTAAGTTCAGTGCATCTTTTTCTTTCTATTTCATTAAGAAAAGGACAGAAGACAAATTTTAGTTTAGTCCTGTCAGATTAATCAGCCCTTGACGTAAATTGACGTGATTTTAGTAGGCAAGTTTTTAATCACGTCTAAACTTGTATGGAGTAGTGACAGGCGCTGATATTTATCTTCTGTCCTTTTCTTAATGAAATAGAAAGAAAAAGATGCACTGAACTTAAATTTAGTTTAGTTTGTGAACAAGGGACTCGGCACCATTACCATCTTTTTAATTTCTTCTCACATAGGTCCTCACTTGGATACCCGGATACGTACTTTCCCAGTTAAATTGCATAAGGGTTGTTGCTCCCCTTATTATTTATGGTCCCGCAACTATCCTCATTGGCGATTGTAGTCGTAAAACACTGCTGGCAGTTGTTACATTCAAAGAACCATAGTAAAATTGTTTCCATGCTCAAAGAATCAATAGAAAGAGTGATACAATTTCTTAATTGTTCACTGGTTGGTGGTGTGAAAGTAACAATAATATCAAACAGTCTTCAATAAGATTCAGGTAGAAGTGTAGTTATTTTACATTCACATACATGTAACGCATTTACACATACAGATATAGTTTGACAAACACAATGATCAACCATTATTGACGTGATTTTTTTGGTATGGTGATGAAACATAACCGAGTTAGAAGAATTCTGTGCAAGATTATTATAAAAAAACCCAGAGCCAGAAGAATTCACAGCATCATGAACAAAAAAACCAGAAGACAAAAACTAACACAGAAAAAAGACAGATGACATGGCGATGATTGCAAGTTATTAGTCAGTAATATTTTAGTATCCAGCTAGATAAGGCGTTATAGAAAGTTTTGGTTATATGGTATTAATTTTGTTTTCGAAAATGAATGAAGTGCGGCCACAAACGTGATCAAGCCTTACAAGTCATTCCATTCGGCTTACCGGCTTAATATCGTGTGCTCGCTAATCTCATATTTAAACTAATTGACACCTAAACTTCGCGCTAGCTAATAACTATTTCAGTTTTCTGTGGTGGGAAGAAATCATCGACCATGTCACTTTGCACGTTGTAACTGAAATAAAAATATAATACTCAGTACAGCGAGTAAAATATGGTGTTAGTGACTAGGCAACGTGAAACAGAACGTGACGGAAAGCAAACATTAGTGAGAGAATACTTACGTGGATTGGAATGTCTGAGTCAGTTCATGTTTTAGTTCGCCTTTATAATTGATAGTGAAAATTCTCACGATCGGAATGCCAACTGCTTCATATGCGCATACGTCCTGCAGATAATAATAAAAAAAAAAATATAATTTATTGTATCATAAAATGTGATTAATCCACAAGACAAGCGTGTGGAAGTATCAATGATTGTATGACGAAGAAGAATATATTTCATATGTATTTTTCCCAATTCGACACTCACATTAACTCTGTTGCCATAGCCCGCATAGAAGGGGTTCGAGCCTTGCGGGAACAACGCTTTGATATCGGCGAGGCACTGGATCTTGAACTCTTCAGGCTTTTTCTCAATGACTTCGCGATGGAAGGCGCGCAATAGTGACGTGGGGTTGAGGAGTAGGGGACCGTCCGGCAGACACACCTCGCCCTGTCTGATTGAGCGAAGGTACTCGCGGGTTACCTGACGAAAAAGATTTCATTATTATTTGTGATTGTGATATTATTGAAGATGTGAGGGATCGGAAATGGTTTGCGATAATATTTAAGATTTGCCAATAAGATTTTATTCAAGTAACAATAATAAAGTCAACCTATTCAATAAACACAACCATACATATCACGTTCGTACTAGAACTACGAAATCCCGCCCTTACTGCTACGAAATAAAGGTGACGTAAAGAACTGTTACTAAGGTCGTCTAGTTGACTGAACCATATATTTTACGTAATTCTAACATGTCTGGACGTCACAGAATGTAACTTTGTTCTAAGACTAACAAAACACATTATCTTCGGACAATGACTTTTGTAGTACTCACCCTCGCTTGTCCAATAGCTCTCGCTGATAAGTACAGTAACTGGTAGCCATTATTCTTGATCTTAGTAAATAGTTGCGCAACACCGGACTGCGCCCAATCCTTTCCCACCAGCGGGAAGATGTGACCCAGAACATCAGATCTGAACAATGAATCATTTAATATTATTATAATATATTTTATATTATCTTGAATAATCTTTTTCCTTAGTTACTATTAGTGTTCAAAATATGATTATAATATTCGTCATACTTGGTGATGGTGCCGTCGATATCTGAGATGACAATCTTGTCGTCGTATCGCCACCGGAACACGTTACACTTGCACCGCGTCGTGCCCTGGTACGCTGTTGTCACACTGAACACCATTTCATTCATGCCTTCGCGGAGGTTGAGGTTTTTCTGGAGAACAAAAGTAATAAATTAGAATTATGAAACTATCGGAATTATATATTATTCTTTCTACATTGATACATGGATAGTTTAGTGAACTTACAATTTGTTCCGAAGACAGTCGTAAAGTTTTTCTAAAGGATGAATGTCTGCGACCAGGCCTCTTGACATGCCCATCTTGATCGGAGTCAGACGAGCTGTGATCATGTCGGTCAACTGTGAACAAAAATTATAATTTATTATAGAATGTATCATACTCGTATGTTTGAGAGGAAAAAAAAATGTATGTGTGCGAAAGTTACCTCGATCTTGAGTTTCGACAATCTGTGGTATTGATTTCGGCCCGTCTTCAAGGAACTCTCTTGGGTCCATCTCTTCAACAATATCTAATTCCCTGGCTTCATCTGGTTTCTCTTCAAAGGAGTTCTGCTTCTGGAGTGGGTCACGAATGGTCACAGTTTTAGGTTCCGTTGCCATCTCAATTTGTGCCACGGTTTCTTTTGGCATGATATCGTCTTTGGGAGGCGAAGATTCGGTGCTGAAATATGCAGGTGATAAAGTAAGACGTAAGGTAAATAGCACTACAGGGTTATTATAAATTGGCTAGCTAAACCCCGTAGACACAATGGGTATAGATATCTAAAAATGATAAAATAAAAAATATATGATTTTTTCGTGGGGTCATCGCCCGCAATTATTGTAGTCATTTGGACACGATAAAACATAAGAAAAGTTTTTCTCAACTCATACTTCAACTAACAACACTAACAGCGGTCGTTGACCTCCCATCAAAAAAACATCGAATCTTTTTATTTGATCGTGTATAAAGATATCGATACCCATGGCGATTGCGGAGTTTAGCTAGCCAATTTAAAATAACTCTGTATCACTATATAGTTCGTTGTGTCGTCTTGAATCGATTAGCATAGCTTGTCCGTAAATTCAAATCACAACTGTCATTCCTTGACAGTCGTATGAAAAGGCCATAAACACGCCAAACGGCAGACATACGCAGTGCGTCGATCTGCTAAGCAATCAATTTCCCTGAGTGTACAGTGTGACTCACTGTTTGGCGTCGGTGTTTCGACAAAATATTATAACTCTTGTCTTGGCCCTTCCTTATGAACGGGATTGTTATCTAAAGTATAGCATGTGTGGCTCACTGCTTGGCGTCTGCCGTGGAGCGGCGCCAGCTCCACCACGAGTAGCCGCGCGGCTTGGCCGTGCTGTCCGACGCGCGCGACTGCGGCTCGTCCTTCTCAGAGCTCTTCTCTAGGGCCTCGAGTACACGCTGCAAATGGAAATGAGGTTTTTTGTTCACAATGGAATTTGAAACTTTGTCAAAAAAAAAATAGGGGGGATAAAATACCCTTAACGAAGCCGAGAGTCAGTTGTTCTTCCCGTTAGTATGTTTTTTTTTTGTACAGAACTATTCCTTGGAACCTTCTGATTACGGAGATATTAAAGGTCAAAGTTCCAACTTTGACCTTTAATTTAACCACGACCCAATTGACCAAAATAGGCTTCTCTTAGGAAAAAAAAATACCGAATCTGTACAGATTGTGGTAGTGGAAAAAATATATGTTAATTTAAACATATTTCCCAGAACTTAGTTGTTACCAAACCACGTTTTGAAAAAACATCTCGATACAAACTAACGTTAAACTAACCTCTTACCTTGAGTTCTAATCCAAAATATCTGTATTAAATATCAACATACCTTACATATTTAATTAACAACAAGAACGTCTTATTTGAATGCAGAACTTGGTTGTTTTTTATTTTCGATTACTCAACTCAATTTTGAGTAAATAGATAATTGCTTCATATTTTGCAATAAATTACAAGCATTGTGTCATCGCGCTTCTCTTTCTTTTCTATGCAATCTGACAGTGACCGCGGTTTAGGTGTTGTCATCATCTTAATGTTATGTACAGAATGCGTAGATGACGGCTTCGTAATGGGTCTCTAAGCCTCACATGTGACATTAAGCTTGGGGTTCCCAAACTTGAAGTAGCAACTCACGGTGGGCAGCGGGCGGCGGTAGGCCAGCAGCGACAGCAGCAGCGGGCCGGCGCTGCGCCACGGCAGCGCGCGGCCGCCCAGGCGCACCAGCAGGCGGCCCTCGCCCGCCAGCGCGCCGCCGCGCGAGCAGAACTCCTCGAACGACAGCGCCCGCGACACGCGCTCCTCTTGCACGTAGACGCCTATTTGACCTCTGTAACAAAACCCACTTACATGCCACATACACATAATCAGCCTACAATGTTCCCACTGCTGGGACACAGGCCTCCTCTCAGTGAGAGCGAGTGGGCCGTAATCCACCACGCGGGCCCAGTGCGGGTTGGTAGATGTCACATGTCTTCGAATTTTTTGGTTCTAGGACATGCCGGTTTCCTCACAATGTTTTCCTTCACCGTTTTGAGAGCACCCACTTATTCAACTCCATTTACACACTCAAAATCTGAAATCGCCAACACATCTTTGCAAGTGTGGTGGTCGTGACTTCTCTATATGAAGTAAAGACCTTTGCCCAGCAGTGGAGCAGTTATAAGCTGGTATTATTATTATTTATTACACAGTCGAAAGGAGATAAAGATATAAATACGAGACCCTTAAATTATCAGGTACAGTCAGGGCAATAATTTAATTGTCCGTACATTCGAACCACAACTATCATTCTTCATCAGGTGGGTATATTCTTACTTGGCTAGAAGCTTCTCATCGTCATCGGAGTCCAAAGTAGGTGGTAGTGAAGCGGGTGATTGAGGCAGCGACGGACCGTTACCGGACTCGTACTCTTCCTCTGTGGGGCCAGAGGTGGGGTGGGAGCCCCCTGCTGCACCTGGGCAATGAGGGGATGTTATAGACATTGTGAGGACCAACGTGATCTGACGAAATAATACTAAAGTGACGATTTTCGCAGCTTGGTGCAAGAGTAGCAAGAGTCATTGTTTGGCTAATATTATAATTGTACTTTTTTTGTGGATGTGAGGTGTATAAATAATTCAAAACAATTTACTTGATTATGTTATTTATACAGTTTTTGTGACACAAAACTTAATACGCCAAAAACGCCCTTGGCAATGCTTGTACCAAACCACAAATATAGAACTTACAAATGATCTCACCAGATCGATATCTGTCAGCGTGGTGCTTCGGGAAATAGAGATCAGGGTCGACCTGGCCCCGGTCCAGATCGTCTAGGTAGACGCCCTCGGCGGGCACGTCGGCGTCGCGCGGGGACATGAACCGGAACATGCCGCTAAGCACACCGCGCCGGCTGGGCCGCTCCTCGTCCGAGCTCAGCGGCTCGGCGGGCGACGCGGGCGCCGGGCCCGCCGGCCCCGCGCCCAAGGACGCGGGTGGCGAGTCCGGCCCGCGCACGGGCGGCTCGGGCAGCTCGCCCCAGCGCCACGACTGCGAGGACTTGTCCCCTTGCCGCCCCGCCAGCTCCACCTCCGTGTCCGACTGCACCGGCGTGCCGCTGCGCGAACCCCTATTGCACCAAAAATAATAAGGTTACACCAACAGTTGCAACCCACTTGCCGAACGAGGAGGCTTTAACATAACCTACTTACAAATGATCTACAGTCAGGAAACATGCCGGATGCGTAGGCAACTAGACAAGGAATTAAAATAAATTCTGATCTAAATGAGAAAAAAAATAATTTTGGAGTCTGCTATTAATTAGCCAAGCATCGCTGCTATAAACACGTAAGTGCAAATCGAGGCCATCCAATTATTAAATAATCATCATATTATTGCATACGAAGGACTTAGATACAGAGGAATGTACTTACTTTAGACTTTAGAGTACCCAATTAATTATGAGTTAGTGACTCATCTCTACCCAGACTCCGATATCTTAAATTAAATCCTTTGATTAATATCAACCGTATTGACACAAGGCGACGAAAATACTTAAAATATATAAATAATATAGATTTATTTGTTTAAAATTATTCAAAGTAATCTCCTAAGTACGAGTTTTCTACTACCACTAGAATACTTTAAGAAAAATATAAAGTGATTTCAAGGATGTACATACTGTCTACTGTGGTCGCGGAGTAGTAAGCACGACACGACAAAGTGCGAACATAAATATTTAATGAAGACTTAACACGGGATAATATTGTTAGGTATCGAGCGGTACACTACGCTAACTTAATAACTTTACGACAAGCAAGTGATTGCGTACAACTTACAGAAACTACAACGATGATTGGTCTCCGTAGGAAATACAATTCGTCGGTATGAACAGAAACTATTGAACTAACAATACGATGAACTGGGACGTGCTTTTGTAAGCGTGTGCGTGAACGATGTTATTCATTATTGATTATTACGCGTTTCTGGGGGCGGCGTGCACCTCAAATGCTGTGTCGGACAACGCCAGCGGGATGCGGTTGTCGCCGTTCAGCTTGAGGTTGGACATCTCTTCACTGAAATGAGGCGACTCGCTCAACAACGGGTATGGTGGAACACGTCTTACTGGACACTCAAACAATGTCAACTTTCGTAAATCGCGCGAATGAATCGAGATCAATAATGTAACATGATGTAATAGTTACCTCAGTGTTGCAACATGGATCTCGGTGTCACTAAAGAAGTTGATGTCGGTGACGTTGGGGATTGGCGCGGGCTGCGTGGCGCGCTGCTCCGAGCCCGCGCGGTCCGACTGGCTCGAGATAGAACTAGTCGAAGACTTTCTTTGGTGCTTCTTTGAACTTGCTTTTCTAGTCTTCTTTTTCTTCTTTCCATTGCCGCCGTTCGGTTTGATTTCGTCCTGGTTAGAGGGCACGGCCTCGATGGGCCGGAAGTCGTTGTGAGCGCTGATCTTCTGCACCACCTGGTGCGCCTCGCTCTCGGCCCCGCCGAGCTGCGTGGCTGCGAATGTTCGGGGTGCTCTGTCCACCTTATCAGTCGCCTCGTCGAGGCCGTCCATTTCAAATAAAGCATCATGGTCATTATTAGTGTTGTCCTCTTTGGTAGTATTTTTAGTTATTTTACTTAAGTCAGGTTTCTGCATTGATTGTCCGTCAGCTGTGTATCTGTGGGATAAAAACGGCATAGTTATGCTTTTATGATAATCTAATGGCGTCAATAATAAAGTGCGGTTAAGCGAGTAATTTTATAGTGCAAGTAAAATTATTATCATAATCGTCGGTGTGAATAATGCAAATGCATTGGGAAATTCGCTTTCAAACAATTTGCACGCAATGTAATTGTCTGTGATATTTAACAAACTGTCAATTTCCATTCTGATAATATTTGATGCTGAACGAACATGCTATGTTCATGTTGAGTCTTACATAAATAAATATTTAAGAAGAAACTATATGGAATTATATTATTTAATTATGCTTTTGAACTGTATTATGAATTACCTTCTCTTCGTATAATCAGAGGCTTGTCCATGGTCGGGTTCGACGACGGAGAGCGAGTTGCGTCGCCGTGGCTCGTACAGGTCTTCGAAGCGCGCCGCCGGGATGGGCGAGGTGGCCAGGTGCGCCGAACACTCGGCCTCATCCTCACCCACCTCTTCCACGAAGAAGGCCTCGCCCGACTCTCCGAGCTTCATGTGAATGTCCAACGGCTCACCGTTCAGCTCTAGATCCACCTGTGCATCAAACTCATGGTTGTAATATCAATTGCATTATGCATACTATAATGCTCTAGTCAATTGCTTAGTGCTTTGCAATGCTTAGTAGTTTTTTTTGCATCGTGTTAATTTAATTGCAATGTTTCACAACCAAAAATAGCAAGTTAAAACCAAAGTGGTCTAAGAAACTAGCGAGTCAAAAATCTTTTTTTACGATGTGGTAAACTCGTGAACTGAAACGTGTAGATTTCACTACTGTAAGCTAAAAATACAAGTTTTACGTTCGTTATGTGAGCTGTGAACCTAGTGAGATTTAAAATACTTACGCTTGATATAACATTAACCGTTTAAAATAGTTGGCATTTCATTCTTTTAGTGTCCGGATTTTAATTATTTATTAATTTAAAGACTTCTTCTACGTTTGCAACATAAAGAGATAAAGTTAATTGAATAAATATGTAGGTAATGATTACAGATTATAACGGATATGAGTTGATAATTGTTTTGTTCCATTACAAAAAGTTAACAGATGCCCGGATGAAGAAAATATTTGTGCCAAATATTCTTCAGACTCTTGGTGAGAATTGTATCCTACTTTGGCATTATTCCAATTTTCACCCGAAGCGAGTAAGACGCAGATTCTTCAGCTCATTTTGGCAAAGTACCCTAATTTACCACTAAATAATGTACTAAAAATATTATAAAGATATTCATTAGCGTCTTTATTATTAATGGTTATCGATCGTAGAGTTATCTTTTGCAGCTATTATTTACACATAAAAATACATTACCTAATATTATATTATAAACTTTAATACTTTTCGTTATTTTTACTGTGACGTGTCAGTAAACACGTTATTTAGAAATGTTGTTTGATATAAATGTACCCTACGTGTATTATCAGCGAATAATCTAGACGCAGACGCGTGCATTGAGCGTAAATTGAGAGAGCATCGAGAAAGAATGTGGACGGGGGAGCTCCGTCTACGCAGCTAGATTAAAATAAAATTAGTAGGCACATTCATAAATGTGGACGAATAAGTGACTACTGGTGGCGGACGAGGACGACTCACGAAATCTGAAATTGTCCATCAAGTCTTTCTCAACTATAAATACAACTATGATACACACAGTAATCAATCACCACGTGGTGATTGATTACCAAAGTAAGAGACTTGGAGCTCGGTTTACATTTCAGTAAGAATTGTCTCTATTGAACTAGCGACTGGAGTACGTCCAAGATAGATAATGTGTGACTAATGAACTGTGAAGAAAAACTGAAACTTTCCTTTCCTTTTATCTTTGACCCCACTTCAAGTTTCTTTTTTATAGTTTAAAACCTCGAGGAAATGCTTTTCGACTGTCATCAGTTCACCACCAGTCCAAAATGTATATTTAATAACTTTAAAAATAATATGTCTTTAACATCGCACATGATTGACGACTTGAGACAGCATTTCGGCGAACAACTATTTGCTGCGAATTTCAAGAGCTCGCGAATAAAAAATTGACTTGTCATTTTGAATGATCGTTACCTACTTATGTAGGTACATACCTATTAGAGAGGCAAGGCATGTACTCCAAGACACTAATAACATTTGTAACTGGAACCGGAATGTTTACATTAACACAGATGAACCCTGATAATGCCAACACTGCTCTTTGCGGAAAACACTATTTAAACACTTACGTACAACAGATAGTACATACACAGCCTTATGTAAATGCAAATGAGATTGAAATAACCGGCGACATATTGCAAAAACATTCGTTACATGCTTTATACCGACAAAATATACAGAGGTGTGGCATGTCGCTGGGTGTCGCAAGCATTGGAGATGTTTTAGTTGGATGACTGATTTGAAGGCCAAACAAGTTTCAACTCTTCGCGTGGGCATTTACATTCAACGTACGGCTTGCTTTTTCCACCGTCACGCAAAAACGGTCCAAATAGTTTTCACCAGTACCACACCACTGCATCCATACCTCCATACTATAGTTGTATTATAATATGTGCAAGTAACTCTGTCTGTCTGTCTGTTACCTTTTCACGCATTAACGGCTAAACAGATT
Source organism: Atethmia centrago (assembly GCA_905333075.3). NCBI lineage: Eukaryota > Metazoa > Arthropoda > Insecta > Lepidoptera > Noctuidae > Atethmia > Atethmia centrago. Next base: position 23,725,631 of record HG995367.1, read on the forward strand.
TAGATGAAATTGGGCACACATATAGACCATGACCTGGGTTATAGGATACTTTCTATACCGGTAGTACGTGCCTGCTGTGGAATGATTTCTGACCTACACGCGGGCGAATCCGAGGGCAAAAGCTAGTACGGTACTAATGTAACAGCATAAGACTTGGAAGTCATTTACGTAAATGTAGGTAATTATTTACCTTTATTGTCGCCCATAAAATAGCTGATACATTACTTTCAGCGTGTGCACATGGAGAACCAAAAAGCACAATTAATTCACGTCTCAAATGCTATTGATATTAAATTTATAATAATTATGCGACACACACGATACATTCTTGCAGTCTCCACTTGAGTCAATAAGATCTTTAACCGAAATATATGACTAAAAATGACGTAGCAACACATCAGTATCTATATTGAATACCTCCCACGAGCAAGCGAAAAAATGGCGCTTATCATTTCACAGAAGTCTAACAATTTTACTGTGGAAGAGAGTTAATGCTTCACTGGCAGATGGGTCTTATTATTCTGTTTAGGAATTCATCAAAGTAAAGGTATCTTACCACTTTAAATCTGGAGCGGAGGACGCCGAGCTTCCCAAAGCGGACATGGAAGGGCGAGCACGTGTAGCTGCCATCCGGCTGCTCGACCACCACCACGTCGATGGCGCCCGTCAACGTAGCGCCGTTGATCTCGTTGTAGAACTCGCGAAAGTTCGCAATGAACTTACCAATATAGTTCATAGAATACATGGCTGTTGATTTGTCAGTCTCTTGTTTAATTATATTGTTCACTTCACTCAATAAACACGTTACTTTAAATCACTTAGGTAATGTCTTATAAATTACCCCATCTTGGGGCTGAGATCAAAAAACATTAGCCTTCCTGAAACAATAGAAATAACAATGTGTTAATTACAACTTGACAACATGTGGTATTAAATGGGGATAGGAAGTGAGCGACCAGGGTATGAGTTTATGCTGTCCTTTTCCTGGTCCAAATATGCAGTTTAGTCAAAAGCCAATTATTATTTCGTAGTAGATTATTTATTATGTATAGCAGCTATAAAACAATAAATTGTAATACTCATGGAAATACATGATTCTTAGTATTATTTAGAATAGATTAGGAAAATCTTATCCGGTCTAAATACGTAAACATGCAGATAAATCCTTCATTTATGCGTAATCGACTTGTAGATAAGTCTGTTTGATTGTGAAACCAGCACGCCACAACTCATATTTTTCTTTTGTAGTCTCACTATCTACTGTCCATTACGTCCATTTTAGATTTAGATCGCACCAAGACCGTTTCATTCTCGTCCCAATTCTGCGTACACGTATCTACTTATAAATCTCAATGTAACTGGAATGGTTTACAACGAAGTTGGTACATACATGGACATAAATAGCGCAAGTGTTCATTACTAGAGCATTTATATGAGGCGGGTTGTTGGGTTCATGCACTATAACTAGGCATCACTGCACAAGCAGGATATTACCCAATGTTGCATGCTCGACACTCAAGATACAAAACTACCAATCAGTCGTGTATAATAAAGATTTCGTAGAAACTATTGAGGTCGCTGACTGACACGGTATTCTTAGTTTATCGAAGTAGTTATTCCGTACTCATTTGAAAATTCGGATTGAGATGTTCATGATTTCATTCATTGGTGGGAGGAGTTACCTAACAGCCATGTTTCACGTTGGTGTAGGATTTGTATTTTATATCTGATCGAAGCAGACAGCACGCGATGACAGCGTGCCTAGACGAGAGCGTTCGAAGCCGAAGCGTGCGGAAACCACGCGCCGGGGACTTTGCTCCCGTATCTGCTTACAATGACTAATTTTTAAGAATAGCGAGACAAATCGTCATAAAATTATGTGGATGTCCTAAAGGAAAAGTGAGCAACAATGTATAACGATAACGAATAATTACAGCCATAATTTGACACCACAATCAATGAGAGATACCAGGGTACGCATGCAAAATAATACACTCGTTAAGTCAAAGTCAAACTGATATGTTTGATTATATCGAGGTATCGCGGACTTTGTCCGGCTTTATTCAATGAGTGAGGATGTGAGTAGCAGGTGATACCCGCTTGGTATAAATACATAGTGATTTCAGAGTGACGTGGTCCCCGGCAGTCAGTTTGTGAAGGTTAGATGCCGGATGGTGAAAATGATAGGGAAGGCCCTCTTCATAGGTTAGAGTAAGCATACAATACGACACTTGAAAGGCAAAATTTACTAAGCGACATAAGGCTAACTTTAACTAATCAGAAAAAAAACATATAAATTCTTTTAATCATCCTACAGGCGTAAATCTTACTGTTTTGGAAATCTTACTTACCTAATCATCTGAATCAGAATTTATATGTTTTTTTTTTTCGAAAAAATTAAACTTAAAATGTAAAGTAAAACTAGCCCTCTGTCGCTTAGTAAATTTTGCCTTTCAAACGTAATGCGTTGCCTAAAAAGGTATCAGATCCTTATTTTGATGGAAACTGCTTTACATCCTACTTATTTGAGATTTAAATTTCTATAAATTAACATAATATTTAAATGTATTAAAATTGTGAAATCTTTTATGTATTTAATTGATTAAATTACATCATGTTAAAGAAGGTAAAGTTGATTACCTATAGACAGAAACGTGAATAAAATATTTAGCAGTGTACATGAATATGGTAAGCGAAAATATCTTTTTAGATACAGACAGTGTACAGTTTTTGGACAGTGTACAGTAGACCAACTAACGCATGACACAAGGTGGCAGGTGTCCAAGGAGAGCTGAATGACAGCTGAACTTATTCTTAGTTCCAAGGGCTTCAAGTTCAATGTCTACAGAGATAAACAGCGGACTTCCATTGTTGATAGGGTCACACACCTCTACACGGACAACGGAACTCGTACGTAACCGACCAGTTTGTCGGTTGGAACCGTTGCAAAATGTAAAGTAGTTAATGACTTTAAACTGTTTCACATAGGTAGGTAGGTACTTATTGGTTAATCATACTTTCAGAGATCACGGTTTGGTTAAAAAAAAACTGTTGCATGAGTTAGATTTGTATTACGACCTATTTTTTTAATTTATACGAATACGTTTCACGGAACCCATTAAATATAGCTATTATACGGCTATCATTTATCATCATCATATCAGCCGAAAGACCTCCACTGCTGGGCATAGGCCTCCCCTCCCCCAAGCACCGCCACTCCGACCGGTAACCGGTCGAAGTGGCGGTTAAACGGCTATGTTCCGATAAAAAGCCGTATGACCGTCACCACGTCAAGGTTGAACTTGTTTAATTCTGATTTAAATTGATCATCAATATTCTACTAGCTTTAGCAAAATAAGTTAAAATTGTTATTCAAGTAATTCGTTCTCTATTTCGCAATCTGAATCTTTACTGTATTGCCTTTTGATTCATTATAATCAGCTCTATTGCTTTGTATCAACTGTTATCATAATTTACCGGGTTACATCCAACCACTGTCACCACTTCCGCTTTAGTTGGTCGTTTCAGTTCATTTTATTTATATTGTGTTTTCTAAATATTGAATAGTGGAATTGAAATTCTTTTATTTGGCATAAATAAGTTATTCGTGTTACCAGTTCCCTACCTTTTGGTGTGTGTTTTGCTTTTATCTCTCTCTCTTCCTTGTAGTCAGACAACCTAATTTGAAACAACTAAAGCTGCTGACTCTACTCGAACGTCATAGCCGGCGCGGGTTATGAAAACTGACCTCTAGTTCATTCGGTTACATTACAACCTAATAAGTAATATAACGTATTTAAACACGTGAGCGCGTGGTAAACGGATCTAACCTCGCGACTGAGGAACAAATAACTGTTTATGAAACCTTATCTGTTAGCCGGTCGAGCATACCCGATACCACAACTCTTCACGTGTAGCTACCGACACCACACTCTTGTTTATTCAACAGCCCCACATCAACATCTACCTACATTGGCAATCTCTGATTTATGTTTAATTTTATGACAGAATTAATGGTCTATTATTTGACGCTGAAAGCTACGTTTTGTAATCTATTAAATGACAGTGAATGTTATGCTTATGATATTATCAGGACTATGTTTTTGCCTGTCGACTGATGTATGTGTGTTAGATAAAGACAATACGACAAAATAGCATTAGGTACCTGATATATGTATCTAAGGTGAATGTGTTTCTGGTGTGAGTATAACTTGTGACATAATAAGCGCGTTACAAGGCCATCATTTGAGATAGTGATGGTAAGAAACTAGAACATTTTTTGAAAACAACTAGATATGAAGACAGCTGAAGTATGACCTGCAGGCTTAGCATGACGCTTTCTATTTCTACGAAGAATATACACAGCTCTTTCTATACAAAGTGACATTTTTTCGTTTCTCCATTTTTAACATCGCACCACAGAAATCCTTCTACAATCTGTCATTTTGTCTTTCGTTTCTAACGATCTTTGTCTATAGGTCCTTTTTTATGTAGAAGGATTTCTACGGTGCGGTGTCAAAAATGGAGAAACGAAATGTCACTTTGTATAGAAAGAGATGTGTCTACTCTTCGTAGAAATAGAAAGCGTCATGCTAAACCTGCAGAAGAGAATCAGACCTATGAAGTTGATAAAAAAATATACGGCTTCACTAAATGGATTCGATAAAAGCCTTTATTAAATTAATCATGTGTGACGACATTTTAATGCATACGGGCAAACATTGGTGCCGATTCCCTTGTTCACAAACTAAACTAAATTTAAGTTCAGTGCATCTTTTTCTTTCTATTTCAATAAGAAAAGGACAGAAGATACATTTTAGTTTAGTCCTGTCAAATTAATCAGCGGTTGACGTAAATTGACGTAATTTTAGTAGGCAAGTTTTTAATCACGTCTAAACTTGTATGGAGTAGTGACAGGCGCTGATTAATCTGACAGGACGAAACTAAAATGTATTTTATGTCTTTTTCTTATTGAAATAGAAAGAAAAAGATGCACTGAACTTAAATTTAGTTAGTTTGTGAACAAGGGAATCGGCGCCATTGTCCTCCTTTTTTTTGCGTTAAGTACCTACAATTGATTGCAAAAAAAATGTGTGAAAACTAGACAAAGAAATAACTAGTTGCAAATAGCAAAAATTGGAAAGGCAGGGTAAAGAATTAAAGATAGGTAGTATAAAATAATGGTTATCATTATCACAAATTCACAACTGCGATAATTTAATTATCAATAGACGTACCAACGTAATGTAATGCGTCTTATTTATATGACCTGATCACGTTTGCAATTTAGTTTTTTTTATATTATGTAACACATAAGGTGATACATACTAAGTGTTATTATGTATTTACGAATGTTAAACAAATAAATACGTACAGTCAGCGTCAATAATATCGGGACGAATAGACTATTCAAAATGATCTAAACAACTATGAAAATTAAATATTAACCCAATGACACAAGAACTGTTTCAAAATGAAGAAAGTACACGACAACTGTCATTCTGACAAGAATTTTATAAAATCGAGATAGTTTAATTTTCTTAGTTGTTGAGATCATTTTAAACAATCGGTTCGTCCCGATATTTTAGACGCTGACTGTACAAGAATGGAAAATTCAAGCAGTACTTACACACGGCTACATATAAAGCTATACATTTCCAGTATAAGCTAACCTCTCATTGTACGGAAATCCTACAGAGTGCGAGATCAACTTGCACTGGAAATGTATAGCTAGATATGTAGCCGTGTGTACCTTTTTAACAAAATGGTAAAAACTGTGTTGGACATTCAGTACTTATTTATGGCTTGGATCCTCCAAATGACTGGTACAAAGGAGGTCAGTCATGCGAGGTGTATCAGAGTGTAAGGAAACGAGTTTCAAAGTTAAGATCATCAAGGTAAAGGATCCATTCGCGCACTGTTTGCGCTTCTACTGGACAGTGGACAAACAACACGGCTAATAAGCAATAGGTACCTTCCTACAAGTTAATATTCCATTCTAGGTATTATATGACTCACACATGGGTAAATATACTTATGTAAGCAGCTAAGAGAAAAACAATGTCGATTCAAACAACTGTCAATATCTGATACATTACTTTGGTTTCAACAAACAACATAGCTTTGTTGTTTACTGCAACCATTGGAGTTATTTTGAATTATAAATGACTAATATGATCGGAAGCATGACAAAGTAGGTATTTAAAAGGTGTCGAATGTATTATAACATTTTTCAAAGTTCACGTCCTAAATATAAATAATAATTAATTTAAACATTGTGAAGAATGCTTACCTACGCTTTCGATCGGCAAGCAAAGTGAAAATATAAATATTATCAAAGCATGAAGGCCTGTGTCTAAATGTAATAAACATTTCAAAACCGACAGTAGACTACAAATACAGTCCAACAGCAATAAGGTGATTCGTGTTCTTGAGTAGAACACGAATCTGTCAAACAGGATTTAGTTCAGTTAGAGCTAAATCTAGAAAACGAAAGCAAAATAACGACCAACAAAGTTTAAAATTTTTCAATGAGCTGATTAGAATTTTTGAAACAACAGGTGATATTTAATTCGGATTAAAGTCAGTAGTGTTAATTGATAATTCAATTAACCAAAACAATAATAATAAAGCAGGTTCAAATTCACATGCTAATATTGAAATTGCACAGGCACGTGCACCATAAATCCATTAACTTCTAACAAAACAATACAACGTTATGAAAGCAAAATCAAATTAATTATACCTAAAACAACAAAAAATAAAATACCTTAGTAGGGATAGCTGAAGAGGTTCATACTTCACTGTTAACTTTCTAAGGCACAAAATGTTTCTAATGTAATTTATAAACAAAATACAGTAAGCTGTAATTTTCGTACACAAATCCGAACACAGGTAAGATTTCGACACGTGTTACTCGCGCCGACTCTACCAATAAACTGCCTGTGAGTGAGTGAGTGGTTGGTGTGGGTGGGCCGATGCGAGAGCGACCGAGAGCCGACCATGGGCTGACGTCACGTGACGTAGCCCAGTTGTTGATTATGATACCGCACAATATCAGTCAACTCACACCACCGACCATGTGCTTGCTTCGAACGTTCGCTTTGCTTGCTACATTGAGAACGCTCTGCCCGCAGGCCCGCACTGAGCGCTGGGTCGATCGCGCGACATGGCGTGATGTCGCGCCATCGCTGTAACGAAAGTTACTTTACCACCAAGTTTACGAACACGCAATGCAAAAGGAAATTTATTGTAGATGTTGCCGACATGAACAAGAATGCCCATATGGTAGAGCGTAATGACTATAATGAGGCTACCATTCATACACATGTATCTTACGGAAATGTTATGTCATAACTTGAAATGAAATTCTGTTCGTTGGTAAGCGCATCACTTGAGAACAACTTAAAGTTTGTCAAATTTTTATTTTTAAAATGTTCGTATTGGTTCGAAATAGGTTTCTATGGAAAGAAAAATACCCGGCACCCGGAATTACCCGGAATTTTTCAAAAACTGATCGTCCCTTTTTATGGAACTGTAGTGTGTTACGAGTATATGAATTATTGAAAATTGGACAGTACAACGTCTGTCCAGTCAGCTAGTCTATACAAGGAAATAAAATTGAAGTGTCTGTTTGTAATGCCAAAATAACAAGTTCTGTTAGATGCATATGAAAGTATGTATGGTACTTACAAGAAAAAACAATTTTTAAAATTTTTGTCTGTTGGTCTGTCTGTCTGTTTGTTCCGGCTAATCTCCGAAACGACTGGACCGATTTTGACGGGACTTTCACTGGCAGATAGCTGATGTTATAAGGAGTAACGTAGGCTTTTAGAAAAAGCCACGCGGGCGAAGCCGTGGGCAACAGCTAGTACAACATTTATATTAATATGTATCTCTATGACTGCCTCGTTGGTCTAGTGGTCGCAAACGCTACCTACTGCTGAGCATGGGGTCCTGGGTTCGGTTGGGCAAAATATTATAGGGTTTTTCCAACAGGAATATTATGTTATCATTAGCAGCCCGGAGTGTGGTTGTATCCTGAAGTCGAAGCCTGTTCATAGCATCGATTCAGTAATATAACGCTACTTACATGCCTTTGATTTTGAAATAGGTCCGTAAAGAATGACAGAGCAGGTGCTCAATTAAAAATATACTACAGGCAGGATTGGTTAGCAGAAACTTATTAAAACTAAAGGTACGTCAATAGTTTGTTTACAGCTACTGAAAGTACTAACTCAACTCTAGGTATGTAAACAACAACACATCCTACATCTGTCGCAGCAGTTCAGTTCGCATCTGTATATTAATGTACAGTGACACTACCTAGGTGTTAGTCACATGTGACCGAAATGTCGTAAACAAAAACAATGCTTGTTTATTAGCGACGATACGCATTGCGTTAGCCAAGACGATCCTACGCTGTTCATTAATATTGTCCCATATTTTGTGTTTTATTATTTAATCAATATTTTGATCAATAAAGGCCAAATTGTCATTGGAAAATTACCACTTTTAAAAATCTTTTGCAAACTGGTATATCTAGGAAGTGAATAATTCTAAGTTCAATATAAAATTAGATACATGTAGATTCAGTGTTAACTTATAGGTAAGGTCTTTCTTTGGATTCCGAGATCATCCATCATCATACGACAAGTTTTTATCCACGCTGTCAACCGTGTGGTATTTTTACTTGCCATGATTTACATCATTAATTTCTGGATTAGTAAATTTGTCTTGCTAGCTGTTGATCCAGAATGCGGAACTACTTAATATATGCCACCAGCAGTCACATTATCTCGTAAGTTTATCGTTATAACTTCTGCATTTATTTTAAGATATTAACATAGCCACTTCTTGCATTATTGGTCCCCTTTAAGGTTCATGCAGACTAGCGCGATATCACCTCATTCTGCACGAGCCTTTATTCCTAAAATTTTAATTAAAGTAGACATTAAATGTTGAAATGATTTTGCAGCATGTGGGGGCCAGATGGATCGGGGACCTATTTAACTTGACCTATAAAAAATCCCTTGCTTAATTGCTTTGATGTGACTGTTTGTTTGGCATTTATGTGGTATTTACTCTGGAGATGAGATTAAATATAGGCCAGATTTTCCTACGCAGTCCTATAATATCATACTGGATGACGAGTGGCGGCGGAAATCCTTGGGGACAGGCACCATTGGATGCTAGGCTACCTGCTTATAGGTATTAAGAATACCTTGTTTTAAGTAAGAGCCTTTACAATTAAACTACGATCCATGTTTACTTTTCAATGTAATGTCAATCGGGAATCTTTCAGTTTTTTTTAATAGACAAAATAAAAACAATAAAAAAGTTTTATGTATTATATGAAATGACGACAAGTTCTCTATAAAGATTGTTTTCATAAGTAGGTATGTCAATTCTTGACATTCAAACAGGAAGTTTACATTTAGTTTAGGCTCCTATTTCCAATATTGTGTATATTGGAGGTGTGGCTGATGTCTATTTATAATGTCAGCTAAGTACATAGCTTCGATATTAAAAATGCGCATTTAAAACTGAACATTAACATTTAAGACAAGACCAAAATTATCTTTAGTCTAATAGAGCGACGTAACAAAATACTGCCACCTTATTAGTCTAGGAATGGGTGTGTCGTGACGTGTATTTACGACTAGCCGAGAGGACCGATGGCGCCATACGATGCCTGTTGCGTATTATTTAAACCACAAGGTCAGGCTTAACAGGCGGCTTGAAAAAATACTAACTCATACAAGGTAATTTCAACCGTATATCTAGTACTCTAAATAATATAATCCCATTTGCAAATTTGCGAAAACGGCGTGCACGCACAAACTTTATCGCCCCAGTGGCCTTCGACTTCTTGTAATGCGCATGCCACTGTTATTGTGAGTCGTAATATATGCGGAAAATGTTTTTTTACGAAATCCGCTTATCAAGATGAGATACACGCCCCCCGGTAATATTTCTAATCGGAGTTTTCGTCATCATCATAAGACATTATGTAAGTAATGAATGTTAAAGATAGTTGGCATAGTTACGGATGATTTAAGTAGTAAATTAATAGTTTAATACTCTATGTAGGTATTATATTTTTATTTTTTAAATTGGACGATACAGTTGTTTTTTTAACCTGTACTGTGACTACTGCCCCACTGCTGGGCCCATACACGTTACCTACTATATTTTTATTAATACCGTTACAAGCTACGTGGATCGTTATATATTGAGAAAACGAATAATCCAAAGAGAAAATAACTAAACGATCCAAAGAAGTACTTGTATATTTTCATGAAATTCTTTTTGTCATAATTACTTTTTTGGTCAAGTGCGAGATGTCCATAAAAATGAGCAAAGTTGAATAATTTTTTTATGCGTTTTGAATCCTCTTCCATGGAATATTTTATTATTTTACTCAAATCCTGCCGGTATTCTATGCGATGAATGTTTCATGTTGATTTGAGAAAGAACTGTGAAGAAACATTTGTCAGAACACTACAGCATTAGTACAGATAGAAAGGGACAGACATATTGAAAATACCCTGGTGAGAAAAAGGGACTTTTCAAAAATACATCAACGCGGTGTACATTTTTGTGACATTTTCGTTTACAACCAGTTTACTTTGAGCCCTACAATTATTCATAATTATAAATTATATTTTACTTACCGATGAAAAGTTATGCCATCTTTTTTATAGCTGTTCTAGACGATTTTCCACACCATTTAATTGAACAGGAACTCATAATTGTTTTTATTTATGCAGAAATGTTTTAAAATGTATGAAAATAACAGCGTGTGCAGAGATAATAATAACTGGTCAAAACTAATATGGCCACTCATATCGTCATCTAATAGAAGTGCAATTTCATTGAGCTTGAGTCGCCCGCATAAGCAGTCAAGAGGCTATAATTATAGTCATTGATATAACTATATAGCCTACAGATAGACTACAAATAGATTACTGTGCAAAAGGTATGTTTAGGAACGTGTTTCATTTGAAAATATCTTTTAAGCCATGTATTCACGAGAAGGTAAAGTCGCGCTACATGTCGCCCCAAAGAAATATAAAAACAGTAGTAGTGGCAAGGGAGCGTGTCTGTGTCAGCGCGACATGTTCAAAATGCTCATGTCATAGGTAAATGGTCGTCTCCGCGAACTAGTGCGCTTTCGACCGTGATCGTGACATTATAAGAATGCCGTGTTGTTCAGGGGGTTCATGTAAAAACCGAAGCCAAAATAAAAACTTAGTAAATCACGGAATCTCTTACCATGTAAGTTCAAGTACATTTTAATGTATTTGTCTTTCAAATCATGAACTACAATTCGAAAAATATTTTTTGCTTATACTACGTTATTTTTCTTTTCAAATATCACAGTGACTGTACCATTTTTGCAGTAAATAAATTGCTCCTTAAAACCGCTACCTAAATATGTCGAAGTGACGAAACATGCAATGTTAAAATCACAAAACGGTACTTTTTTTATGCGCATGCACCGCGTAGTACGGCCGCTGAGTCTTGCGACGAGTTATGACGCGATCTGTCAAAAGCTTTGGTCTGGTGTGTTATGACAAGCTGTGGCAGAAGGTACAATGTGAAACGGATCTGCCACATGAGATTGTATCTTTATTCAGGTACTGGTACAATAAGCAGCTCAATAGTGTCAGATGCCCGGCGGGTGCGCGGTCGTACGTGTATAGATTGGATTGAGGAGTGTGACAGGTTTGCGGGTGTGTGCATGTTTATCCTCGCCTCGCTTCTTTAACCTGTATATGAGCCGGCTGATCGGTGAGCTCAGCAGCACTAATATTGGGTGTTCTATAGATGGGGTCTGTATAAACAACATCAGCGTTGGTGTTGCTGAGCCCATCGATCGACGCGTTACGTAAACTTCTGCGCTTGTGTGAGTCACACGGAGGCTCATGGGCTCAAGTACATTGTTAAAAAGAGTGAATTTAGGATTTTTAAAGCTGGTACCCAATGCTACTCATCTGTACCTCCTGTCACTCTTTGCGGCATTCCTTTAAACAGGGTGAAGCAGTCCAAGTATTTAGGCCACTGGGTTTCCGATGACCTGTGTGACAATCGGGATATGGAGAGAGAGTGGAGGGTGCTGTCTCTGCCGGGGTTTCTCAAGAAAGTTCAGCTTCACATTAATTCCCTGTAATTAATTTCTTGGTATAAAAATGTTCCGACAGATTTGTATCACATTGTGGAATCTTGTTAGGAGAATCGTAAAAAAGTAAGTTCGAGTCTCATTTCCTACAAAATGTATGGGAATAGTTTTTTGCAATCTGAATTTTCTATTACCTACTCAAACCTCAGTTGGTCCCATAGAATTTTTTGATCCTTATAAGAAACGGGATCCATTGGCATCAAACAAAGTTTTTGGGAAAACAGCCCATTTTCTTGCTGACTGTACATTTATTTAAAAATCTGTGAATGATCTAAATGTCTCAAAAAGTTAAGGACGGTCTCCTAAGACCGTTTTACTGTAGCTACAACGGTTAAGGATACTGCCCCGTCTCAAAAACGTAGTAGTAGTCTACTGTACGTTACGTACTGTACGTAGTCGGGCCATAAATTCTGTCACATAGGTAACATTTAGAATTTAGAAGCAAGCCGAGGAAAATATGCCCATAAGGCATCCAAAATTTGAATATTTAAAGAAAATAAAAACAAAATATTTCTGGAATTTTGTCCATTTTCTAAAATGGAGTGGACGCGCCAAGAAGACAAGAGTCGCAGTAATTGCATTGAAGATTCAAGATTAGAAGATAAACAAAGGAGCGGTCGACGGCGTACTGTTCGGACTCCAGCGGTCATCAAAGCAGTGAAGGCGCGAATCCAAAGAAATTCTGTCCGCAAGCAACAAATGTTGGCTCTGCAGATGGGACTAAGCAGAACTACTGCGTGCTTATAGAAAAAAACAGCACATCTTCTTAACGCACGGCTGAAGAAAATCAGACTCGAAAGAAGCCGGGTTTTGTTAAGGCGGTACGCGGGAATAAAATACCGTGAAATACTTTTTTCGGACGAAAAAAAAATTTAATGTTGAGAGTTTCAACAAACAAAATGATAAAGTGTATGCACACTCTAGTGAAGAAGCGAGCACACGTGTGCCAGGTGTTCAGGGTGGTCATCACGCTTCGGCATTCATGGTTTGGCTTGGGGTGTCCTATTTGGGTCCAAAGGTGTTTTTTTTTGAAAAAGGAGTGAAAAGCAGTGCCCTCGTATATCAAAACACAGTCAATGTTCGAAAATAGGCACTGGGTATTCCAGCAGGATTCTGCGCTGGCTCATAAGGCGAAAAGTACCCAAAACTGGCTCACGACCCGTGAAATCAACTTTATCAGGCATGAGGATTGGCCCTCATCCAGTCCAGAATCCCTTGGATTACAAAATATGGTAGCACTTAGAGGAGGTCTGCGCTAAACCCCATCGCAACTTGGAGTCACTAAAATTATCCCTGATTAAAGCAGTCGCCGATATTGACATGAACGTCGTGCGTGCTTCGATTGATGACTGGCCTTGCAGATTGAAGGCTTGTATAAGTGGTTTAAATCTGTATTTTATACCCTTTCATTCAGGGACTGAAACCGGTTACGCTTAAAGGTTAAGATACCTCAAAAATATACCGGTACTGGTTTAAAATAAAGGTTGAGCTATACCGATACCTTTATAAATAAAGGTTGGGCTAAACCGTGATTTAACCTTTACACGATTTCGGTACCGGAAAACATGCGAGATGGAGCGGGGGGTTGAACACGTTAGAACTTGCGTACTTGTTGTGTCGACCGCTGATTGTACATCAACGTAATAAATAATATAATTATTATTAATAAAATGGGAAGAAAGCGTAGAAACGCAGTTTACGCATTTTTTTCATTTTCAAAGGAAAATAATGCCTCTAGTTGCCTAGTGATTGTACGCATGTTCAGCTGTTATAACCGTAAGTACCTACCTACTTTCTTCGTTTAAATAATCAACCTATAATGTCCCCACTGCTGGGACACAGGCCTCCTCTGTTCTGTTCTGTGAGGAACTGGACCGTAATCCACCAAGCGGGCCCAGTGCAGGTTGGTAGATGTCACATGTCCTCGAATTTTTGGTTCTAGGACATGCCGGTTTCCTCACGATGTTTTCCTTCACCGTTTTGAGAGCAGTGGTGATGAAATTATTAACACAAAGTGAAGCGCCTGTCTAGGTTCGAACCTACGATCTACAACTCGTAGGTCGCGGCCGTTACCACTGGGCCACCACTGCTCATATAGTATTTGGCTTGGTGTTCTCGATATACGGACACACAGGGCAGGATGGTGGAGGACTGGGCTCTGGAGACAGGCCTGGTCGTCCTAAACCTGGGTTCTGTCCCCTCATGTGTGCGGATGCGAGGTGAATCAGTGGTAGACATCTCGTTCGCCAGCCCCGCTCTGTCGCCGCGTGTAGTTGACTGGCGCGTCATGGATGAGGTGGAAAGCTATTCCGATTATCGGTACATCCGGTTTGACGTTTCCGTCCAGACCTCGAGTGCACCGGTCTGATAGGCCCCGAGTGCTCCGCGGTGTGCGCTGAAGCAGCTGGACCGGGAGCTCCTTATGGAAGCTTCGATCTTGCCGGTCTGGGTGTCATCACACGGAATCGGACGGACCTGCTGACATCAACGACGAGGCGTTGTGGTTCCGGGAGGCCATGTCTGAAATATGTGACGTAGCAATGCCCCGGGTCCAGCCTGGACGTGCCTGGCGCCAGGTGTACTGGAGGTCGCAGGAGCTAACAGCTCTGCGCACTGCATGCGTTGCTGCGCGACGCCGGTAGGTACACCAGGCACCGCAGGCTCCGTATTCGCCCTCCGGATACGCAAGCCATTCAGCGGAGCTGTACGAGGGGTACAGAGCGGAGAAAACCGCCCTCCAAGCGGAGATTCTGCAGGCCAGGGGAGTCGCTGTGGACTCTGAACAGGGACCCGTGGGGACGCCCATACAAAGTGGTGCGGGATAAACTCCGCCCATGGGCTCCCCCGCTGACGCAGTCTCTGGCCCCAGCTTGTGGAGGACGTGGTGAGCGCTCTGTTCCCTTCGAGAGGGAACACACCTTCCCGCCCATGGCTCCGCCTACTGCAGTGCTCGATGTGGACCACACCGCCGACGACGACGGTGCTCCGGAGGTGACCGAGGTAGGGATGAGAGTGGCGGTATGCAGGCTGAATGGCAAAAATACCGCCCCAGGACCCAATGGCTTACCTGGGAAAGCCTGGGTCCTGGCCTTAAAGGTCTTGGGCCTCAACTGAGGGGGCTCCTAAGCGCATGCTTGGAGAGGGGCTGTTCTCACTTCGTTGGAAAACGGGGAAACTGGTCCTCCTAAAGAAGCCGGGGCGCCCTGCGGACTCTCTGTCCGCTTATCAGCCCATCGTGCTGCTCGACGAGGTGGGCAAGCTCTTTGAAAGAGTCATTGCAGACCGCCTCGTCGGGTGGCTGGTGCGGGTGGGGCCGTATTTGGCGGAGAGCCAGTTTGGTTTCCACAGGGGGCGCTCTACGGTGGACACCATCATGCGCGTGCGGGCCCTCACGACGGGGAATGCTGTTGCCCAGGGTAGGGTCGTCTTGGCGGTGTCTCTAGACATTGCCAATGCCTTCAATACCCTGCCCTGGAGTTGCATCAGGGAGGCACTCCGGTACCACCGGATGCCAACCTACCTCTGTCGTGTGGTCGAGGCCTATCTGATGGGCAGGACCGTTATCTACCCCGGTCACCAAGGAGTAGAGATGTCGTGCGGTGTCCCACAGGGATCGGTCCTGGGGCCACATCTGTGGGACATCAGATACGACTGGGTGTTACACGCCGACCTCTCCCTAGCGGCGTCAGCGTAGTGTGCTCAGTGGCGGTACCTTCATATAAGCCCAAAAGCCCGCCCGCATGCCCTACTATAATGCTCGATAGAGAATTTATTGTACCTAACCAGTAGTTTATGAGAAAATTGCGATGATACATACGTAGATACGTAGGTACCTACATACTCAGTCGAAAACTGAACTTTCTTTTTTTGAAATCGGTTAAAATTTTATTGGGCTTGCGTTATTTTGAAACCACGACGACCTTGACGACACGTTGGTTCTGGCGCAAGGGAGGTCGCACCAGGCGGCGGCAAGTAGCGGTACGCAGGGTTGTGACAATCGTCGAAAGGATCTGGCAATTGGGACTCGAGGTGGCCCTGCACAAGTCCGACGCTATGTGTTTTCATGGTCCTCGGAACGCGCCACAGTCGGGTCCCAAATAACGGTAAGAGGGGTTTCCATCGGCGTCGAGTCGACGATGAAGTACCTGGGACTCGTCCTCGACAGCCGGTGGAACTTCGTGGAGCATTTCCGACGTTTGGAAACTGGAGCGGGCCGGGGCTGCCTTGAAACGGGTCCTGCCCAATCTAGGCGGTCCAAACGCCTCCTCTACGCGGGGGTCGTGCGGTCCATGGCCCTCAACGGGGCACCGGTGTGGGCACATTCCCATTCATTCATTGGCGCAGCGGTCTGCCCGCCGGTTGAACGCCGCCCTGCGCCCCGCCCGAAAGGGTCATGGCCATCCGGCTACCGGGACATCCGGAATACAAGAAAACAAAAATTGACGTATTACAAAAATTAACTTAAAAGTCTGGTGAACTTGGGGAATCCAGTTCTGGAATTGTGCCTTCGGGGTCTATTTCATAATTACGAGGGTCATTCAATAAATACTTAGCCTACAAAAAGTAAACGAAAATTTTGGAAAAGTGGCAATTTATTTTTCAACAAAGTCTCCTTTTAGTTCGATACACTTAGCCCAGCGATGCTCCAACTTTTTTAACCCGTCCGAAAAATAGTTTTTATCAAACTCTGCAAAATAGGCCTCCGTGGCGGCGATGACCTCCTCATTCGATCCATATCTATTCCCGGCGAGTGATTTTTTCAGATTAGGAAACAGAAAGAAGTCACAAGGGGCCAAATCTGGAGAATACGGTGGATGGGGCAACAATTCGTAGCGTAATTCGACCAATTTGGCCATGGCAACGGCAGACGTGTGAACCGGTGCGTTGTCGTGGTGAAACAGCACTTTTTTCTTCGCCAGATGGGGTCGTTTTTTCTTTAATTCGGCGTCGAATCGGCCCAATAAATCGGCATATGTAATTGTTTTAACCTTCTCGAGGTAATCGATGTAGATCACACCTTGTGAATCCCAGAAAACGGTGGCCATAACTTTTCCGGCCGATTTTACAGTTTTCGCCTTCTTTGGAGCACGTTCCCCGGTCTGGATCCATTGTTTTGATTGCTCCTTGGTCTCTGGTGTGTACCAGTGGATCCAGGTTTCATCGACGGTCACAAAACGACGCAAAAACTCCGCTGGATTCCGCTTAAACAGCGCCAAACACGTCTCCGATGTGGTCTCACGGTTGCGCTTGTTTTCTGGTGTGAGTAAACGCGGCACCCATCGCGCCGACAGCTTTCTCATGCCGAGTTCCTCGTGAAGAATATGATGCACTGTTCTTTCTGAAATGCCTACAGTCTCAGCTAGCTCCCGAACCTTCAATCGGCGATCTGCCAATACGAAATCATGGATTTTTTTAATGTTTTCCTCCGTAGCAGCTGTTTTCGGTGCACCTGGACGTGGTTCATCAAAAACCGACGTACGGCCACGTGCAAACTCGTTGAACCAATTCTTGACGGTGGCCATCGATGGAGAAGAGTCACCGTACACAGCATCCAAGCGCTCTTTGATTTCGATGCGCGTTTTCCCTTCCAAAAATAGGAATCGAATCACCGAACGATATTGCTCTTTTTCCATTTTTGTAAAACCGATCGACACGTTCGCTTCCATAAGTTGTCAAATTAAAACAAATGAAGGGATTGGAATGAAAATTTGAAAAAAGAATTAAAAAAGAATGTGCTACACTGTGGTAAAACTCTTTTGAAACTACAGCGCCCTCTGGCGATGAGGCTAGGTACTTATTGAATGCACCTCGTATATTTATCAGACTAAGGCACTAGGTCTAATTCTTGGTCATCTGTAATAGAGTCATCTGAGTTTTCAGATGACTCATCTAGAAAATCAAACAGTAGGCACTTGGCTTAGTCCAGCTTACACCGCCGCACAGTGGAACGAATGTATGGGAGCGGTTGGACGTAGACATGTCCGAAAAAAAAGAGTAAAATTATGCCAAACTAATGATGCCATCTTATTCGATTACTTAATGCCTTCATAACTTGTGGTGATGAATTTCTTCATAACTCCCATATTTCGGGAGTAATTTGAGAAAATGTGAAATTTTACTATGAAAATGAGTGTATCGAGCTCTCTCCCTCCTGATTCCGGGCTTGTTTCAAGTAGCGGTCTCTAATATCATAATGCTAATACTAAGAGCTATATTTAATACTAAGACACATAGTGCGCCAAATGTGCACTTTCTGGGATAAAGAGTGATGTTTATTTTATAACACAATTTTTTTATTTTTTTTTATTTTGTTGATTAAAACCGTTTTTCTAAAGGTTTACCTTATTACAATAACATTTCTGAGCAGCCAATTAGAGAAGATATAAGCGAATTAGGATATATAATTAGGGACTTTTTTTTTTTTTTTTTTGAGGGTGGGAAATCATCAAATAACTTCTCCCGCTCTGGGCGGAGCGGGAGGGTGTGTCAGACTCTTACTGACTAAAACCCACCCGTATTCCTTCCTGTTGCCTGTGTTGCGGGGGCCTCGGTGACCCATAAGTACCTTCTCGCGACCCCGGCAGGCATCGGCCCTAGTGGACCCCTACTTTGTGCTGATGACATCTCTTTGAGGCGCGCGTGGAATACGACGCGCCGTCGACCCGGGCCTGGTCCTTACCGGACGGTGAGCTACCCATTGCTCACCGTCCGCAAGCCCGCGCCTACGGTGGCCGGAAATCCGCCCGGGATTCCCGACGCCCTGGGCGTCTCCTGCGGCGGCTAGGGGCGAGAGGGCGCGAAACTTGCCTTTCCCTCAACCGTCCCGCCTCCTCCTTAGCGAGCATTACTGCTTCGCAGAAGGAGGTGACGGCTGCCCATGCTCTCTCGCTCCGTACCATGGCCTGAACCAGGGCCGGACGCGAGAGGTCTCTGCCGCCGATCGCCTCCACGAGGACACGGCGGTGCTCTGCCCAAGCCGGGCAGACCTCCACCGTATGCTCCACCGTGTCCTCCGGGCGATCCACACAGTGGTGACACCCGGACGTTTCCTCCCGCCTTATCCGACACAGGAACCTCCCGAAGCTGCCGTGTCCGGTGAGGACCTGCGTCAGGCGGAAGGTGAGGACGCCGTGGCGCCTCTCCAGCCACTCCTCAAAGAGGGGACTTATCGCCGAAATCGTGGCGTGCCCAGCACTGGGTTGCGACAACCGTACTTTCCATGACGCCATGAGATCCCGCCGGAGCTCCGTCCGCTGAGCCGCGATTTCTCGCGGCAACGGACTTACGCCCCGGCGTTTCGCCTCCTCGCGCCACTCCCATACGTGCGCGAGGATAATTAGGGACTTAAGGTTTACATATAAAACTGATGCACTAATGATTACTGATAAGAACATTGCTATTATTTAATTACTAAATGGCTCTTAATACACTAATTTAGCATGCATCATTTACTAATTATCACAATAACTAATTACCTTGCAATATTTAACAAAGGATACCTGGGATACCTGGATTTTATATAAATAGGTCACTATTAGTAACTTTAAAATCAGTGTTGATTTACATCTCGTTGTATCCAAGCTAATCTCGCAATGTATTTTCCAAATTTTAATACAAATCTTGATATTCACGTTGCTTTATGCGCACGCGCACATAAAGATTTACGCGACTTTAACTATTTGTTCAGTGTTTTAAAAGATAACAGTTGTGTTCAGTTATGTGAAAGTGCTGAAACAAGTTTAAAAGACTGGTGTCGTCGATTTTGCTACCGCATTTATGCAAAATGGACACAGTCTGGAAGAAGCACAGATAAGTTTCGGAAGAAACATGAGATTTGGCTACAGGCTGCAATTCAATGGCCGGAATTACAGAATGAAAATATGGAACCTTCTACAGAAAATATAAGTGACGTCATCGAGCCCATAATTTCTCCTGCTAAATCTGATGCTTCAACTTGTACACATCCTAGTCCTCGTAAATCTTTTGAGGACCTTAGTAACCGGCAAAAAAGAAGACGCACTGAAGATAGTCTTTCATGCAGCAGTAGCAGCGCTGAAATTATGTTTTCGGCCGAAAGGGCGCTTCAAAAGGCAGGACAAAGCGATACAGCTTATGTTATGAAATACTTGACGGAGAATCCAGAAGAGGCCTCAAAAATCAAAGCCTTCATTGAAGGTAAATCAATTCAGGTACGGGAAATATCCCCTTTGAAGGCATTGGCTCTTTATGTATCGATGAACTTATCGAAATGGCGCTATAACACTCTTCGGGATTTCAACACTCAAGAAGGAGCTCTTCAATACCCGAGTTACTACATGTTGGTTAAAGAAAAAATTAAGTGCTATCCGGCCAAAGAAGATCTCACAGTTACAGAGAGCTCTGCAAAAATCAAATTACAAGCCTTGATGGATTTAACCTCAAGAAGACTTATTAGGTCGTTAGAAACCCCTGTTGATCCCAATCAACAGCTCGTATTGACCAGCAAATGGGGTTTTGACGGATCATCTAGCCAAAGCATTTATCATCAAAGGACGAGTGAAGATGAGCAAATCGATCTTGCTAGTAATTTTATGATTAGTCTTGTACCACTGCGGCTCGTCTCAAAAGGTGTAACAATTTGGGAAAACGAGCGACCATCTTCCACTTCATTTTGCCGGCCAATATTGTTTAAGTTTATAAAGGAAACCAAAGAAAATGTGCAGAGAGAGATGGCTGAAATCGAAGCAGAGATTGAAGCCTTAACTCCATCCACCATCACTGATGGAATTAGTGTCAAACACCAACTGCTGTTGACAATGATTGATGGTAAAATTCATTCCATTATATCCAATACAGCAGCTTCAGTGTGTGACATATGCAAGGCTTGTCCTAAAGAAATGAATAATTTAGAGTTAATCAAAGATAAACACGCAAACGAGGACATGTATAAATATAGCTTAAGCACCCTTCACGCTTGGATTCGCTCAATGGAATGCTTATTACACATTTCCTACAAATTAGACATAAAATCATGGCAAGTAAGGGGTGATATAGCAAAAAGGCAAGTTGATGACAGGAAGAAAAGAGTTCAAGAGGCTGTAAGAAGAGAAACGGGCTTACTTCTCGATGTTGTGAAACAAGGCAGTGGATCCACCAACAATGGCAACTCGGCAAGGAGATTTTTTGAAAACTACACTAAATCTGCTGAACTGACCGGAATAGATGCTATGCTTTTAAGAAAAATCTGTGTGATCTTGCAGTGTATTTCATCAGGAGAGAAGATCAACGTAACTAAATTCCGAGAGTTCTGCTTTGATACTGCTAAGCTTTACGTGGAGTTATACCCATGGTATTATATGCCTTCTTCACTTCATAAAATTTTAATGCATGGGCCAGACATAGTTCAGAACATGTCAATTGTGCCCATTGGTTTTCTATCCGAAGAGGCATCTGAGGCTAGAAATAAAGATTTTAGAAAATATAGAGAGGGGCATTCTCGAAAGCATAGCAGTATCTCATGCAATGAAGATATTATGCACAATCTTTTACTGTCTTCTGATCCACTTGTTACAAGTATCCGTCCAAAAGGAAATAAGTTTGTAAAAAAATCTTCTTTTAAGGAATTTTATGAGCTTACGGATTCTGAGAAAAGTGATATCGAATTTGTTAACATAAATGATTTAGCGGACATCGATTCTGAATTTGAATTAATTGATGATGATGATGATGACGAAGATAATTAAATGATGTTATTGTTTTAAAATGTGTAACTTAGTAAATTAGAGCTTACATCTTAATTATTTATTGTACTTTTAATGAAACTAGGTAATTTATTATCAACTTACTTAAAAGTCATACTCTCATCAGTTCTTGTGAATATTTTTGTTAATATATATTTCTGTATATATATAATATATTTATAGACCTCTTAATAAGTCTGTCTGCGGTTTAAAGTAAATACAAATGGGGAAAAAACGTTTTTTTTTTTAAATTTTCATTTCCTTTTATCCCAGAAAGTGCACATTTGGCGCACTATGTGTCTTAGTATTAAATATAGCTCTTAGTAATAGCATTACGATATTAGAGACCGCTACTTGAAACAAGCCCGGAATCAGGAGGGAGAGAGCTCGATACACTCATTTTCATAGTAAAATTTCACATTTTCTCAAATTACTCCCGAAATATGGGAGTTATGAAGAAATTCATCACCACAATTTATGAAGGCATTAAGTAATCGAATAAGATGGCATCATTAGTTTGGCATAATTTTACTCTTATTTTTCGGACATGTCTACGTCCAACCGCTCCCATACATTCGTTCCACTGTGCGCCGTGTCCTTCCAATAAAAAAAAACCAATACAGAGTTATAATAACGTGCAACAATCAGCAAGTGAACGACAGACAGAATGGCGAGGTGGTGCGTCAAAGAAAACCTCTATTTATTAAGGTTTAGGTAGGTAATGCTACCGATACATTTATAAAGGTTATAGTACTTCTACCGAAATATACCGGTATGCATTTCCAACCGCATATTCCGCTACTGAAAAAAAGAACGGTATCGAAATATTTCGGTAACCCGTATTTAACGGTATGACGTCATACTGAAATTTAAAGGTACCTTAATTTTTGGGTAATTCAGTCCCTGCTTTCATTTGGTATATAAATGATTGTAGTACGTAACTCATTGTGTCATTTATTTAACTTTCCATATATGACAAAACTTATGACCAGACTACGTATATACGACTAACAGAAGTATGGAAGATAATTCTTGTTGCGCCTACCCCAAATAAATTGGGAAAGGGCATGAGAATGATGATGATGACATAGATGTCCCAGCCGAATTGTTTAGTACGTCGTATCACAATAGGTACGTCTAGTCGAAATACATAAGGGCGCTTTTTTCCATTACGGTTGATTAACGCTCCGCCATAATAAAATTTGGTGCGTCGCATTGTAGTTTTTCGTTCTAAATACCATTTCTGCGACTAACTTGGATGTAGCGCTCGCCGGCCACTGCCCGCGGCACCGCTCGGTCGGCTCGTGCGCGGTTGGTCACGGTTCTAACCTAACCCATTTAGTCGGGGTGCCACTGGCGGCGATAGGGATAAAGACGCCGTTTTGGTGAATGTATCATTACGACATTTTGGCTGAACGTCAATCAGCCGTAATAGAAAAACGCGCCTTTATTTATTTCGGATAGACGTTTAATACTAAAAATAATAAGTTAGGTATGTTAAAGGTGTTGTGAGTCTAAAAGGACACTTAGCTATGCAGAATAGGAATTTAATGGTACACATTATAAAAAGATTAGATAGGTTCTTCATTAATTGGTAAAGGAGACTTAACACTGCAGAATAGGAACTGAATGATATACATTATAAAAATATTAGTTAAATTTATTTATTTACATCACAGACCAACACATAGTGCCACTGTAGAACTCAGATCCAGGGGTGTGACAGTGATTACTTTACATAATTATGTAGGTCTCAATATCATCATCTATTTTATGTTTTTTCCCCTCTATTCTTTAGGGTAGAAAACCATACCAGCCATACATAGCCAAACCATGAAACCAACTTTTTAAAGACAGAGCAACAGTTTGTTTTACCTATTTCACCAGAAATTGAAATTGTTAGAAAGGAATTGTTAAAAATAAATCAGTGTTGTAGCAGTAAAATTATGATAAAATCAGCATCTAAAAGTACCTACATTGAATCGATACTCACCTGCATCTGTGGCATGGACTAAATACTGAAGGTTACAAAACCTACTATTACCAAGATTAGACAATATTTTCACTCAGATTTCAAGAAGGAATTTTCTGTAGAAGCTTATATTTTATTAAATCGAATTTAGCTTTAATTGTTTAGGTACCTACAACTGACGAAGTCGAAAGACAATTCAGAGGTTTTCTATGAATAGAGAGCTTTAAAACTTAATACTTAGAATATATCTTGTTTACATTATATGAACTGAAAGTAACAAAATTTTCATCAAAATTATTTTTTACATTTAAAACTGACTTTATAAATGTTAGCTACAGGCCCCTTTTGTGCTTACGACCTCATAAAAAAATTATATTAAAATACAGTTTAATTAATATTTTAAAAAAAATAATTAATTAAAATACTGTGATCAAAGAACACTGCAATACGATTAAAATTGATGAAATGAAATGATTTTATTTTCTGTAAGTAGGT